>CM036243.1:11089902-13563652 GCA_020698575.1 Bostrychus sinensis
TCCACATGTGCACATATACAAACAAACTAAGCCTCATATTAGCCTTCTATTTCCATGTTCACCCTCTGCTAGCTGTTCATTAAGCAATTTGATTGAGAGAGGGTTGAACAAATGTTTAAGGTGATTGTTCTTGCACAGAGGAACCCGAAACCTCCCCTCTGAGTTCAACAGCACATATTGCCACAGCAAATGACCTGCCTCCTATAGCATGCAGTGATTAGTATATTGCTTTGGCATAAGTTTAATGCTGGTTGCCCTCCTTATGCAACTGCTACATTTATCTGGCCTTGGGACAGGCAAAAAGACTACACTAACTTGTTACCCCTTGTGGCTAGCTTTACCAGGCTACTCAGTTGGTCTGTTGATGTATTGCTACTAGCCTTCTGTTTGTCTATATCATTGTCTATAAGTTAAACAGTGTTCCTTAAACTTTCAGACTCGTGTGCCGTTCTGTTAGTTTTCTTTGTGTTATCATAACTGGGGGCCCTGGATTTGGTTTCATTTGAAAAAGTCAGACATGTCACGTAACTTTTTTCTGCCTCTTTTTGGGCTTATTTACTCCGATGAACTCATCAAAAACCCTGACTTTCATGCCATAAAAGCCTCTTGTGTGAAATGGACATATAGTACAAAAGCAAGTGATGCAAAAAGGTGAAATCGGGCTACGTCTGTGCGGCTCCTCACTCTTCATCAGCCTCTGTCTTCCTCACCACTGTCTGCCCGTCTCAGAAGTGATGTGAGCCCAGTATTCTCTCAGACTTTTGTGAACCGCGGCCTCCCCCCAGTTATATTAAATTTGCAACCAGCCCTCTTAAGTCTTTTTCATGAGATGTATGTTTTAAAGAGTGTGTCAATTCTTAAAGATGCCCTCGGCTTTTATCAGCTCCCAGTAAAGAGAGAGCGGCGGGGTTCTCAATGTGGCGATGGCCCATTTTGCTTGCATAAACTGCATATAAAATCTTAAAACAGTCACATCTTTAAGGCTGATCGCATCTGACTTAAAACCAGCTCAACAAAGCTGGGGCTTCAATATTAATGCATGTAGCTTAGCATCGTTTTGACAATGATTCAATGTTTGCTCTATTCCGGAACCACGCATTCTCTTTCACAACTGCTCAGCTCTGACTGCAATTAGACGTTTAAAGCTCTGACTTTTCGATAAAGAACCACTCAGTCTTGAACATTTCTTACAGCATGGTTCTACAAAAAACTCAGGCATTGTGTTTGTTTTACCATTGAAGAAAAGTGGACCAATCAGTGTCAAGAGCAAGACAAAGTGTATGATAAACAGTATATGCATGCCCTATGAAGTTGTTCTAAAAAGTTCCTCTACAAGGGAATTAATTTAATAAAAGCTATACAAGCCTGTGTTGCATTTTCTGACCTAAATTTGCACAAAGGGGCACTTTCTTTATGTCCACGACTGGATTACAGTGGCCCTCCATGATGGATAATGTAGGGTGGTCCTGAAGGGCAAGTAACCCCAACAAAATCAAAAACAAGAAATACACACACAAATTTGAAAACACGCACACACACACTCAAAAACACACACACAAACTCAAAAAAATGTACACACATTTGAAAACAAGCACACAAGTTTGTAAACATGCACACATTTTTGAAAACGCACACACAAATTCAAAAACACATATTCAAAAACATGTACACAAATTTGATAACATGCACACAAATTCAGAAAAAAACACATATATTTGGAAACACACACAAATTTGTAAACAAACACAATTTTGGAAAAACTTTTCTGTATTTTTTTGTTTGCATGCTATTTATTTTGTTGATGTGACTTGACCTTCAGGGCAAGTAACAAAAATGTGTTTTGGGCTCTAAAGAATTTTAGGTCTGTTGAAGAGGGAAAAAAGTAACAAATTGAAATTAAAAATGTAATTCTACATCAACATTTTAATTGGTCAAATGCCAGAACTCATTAATAACATTGTACTAAACATCATTTTGTTATTTTTTGGAAAAAAGTCCTGAAATTATGAAATATTTTATATTTCATATTCATAAATAAAAAAAAACAAATCTAATGCACTTTGCGGTTGAATTTTTCATAGGACTACCTTTACAAAGTACTGTTGTAGTAGTAATAGTTGTGTCATGGTACACCACTGAGCTTTGTGTTGATGTCTGGGAGTGTAGAAGAACCAATGCTTCTAGAGCCAATTCTCAATATTTTTATCTCTTTACTCTTACATTTTTTGGCCAATAAAGCTGATTTTCTTTTTCCGGAAGCTCCATGTCTTGTGTTGCCACCAGCAATACACTGTAGAGGATAGCATAGTGGAGTCAGTGGAAGTTTCCTGCTGAGTTACTACACAGATCACACATCCACAGCTCTTGTGCGACTCTGGCCTTCTACAATATTAAGCACTGACATGGGCTCCTACTGCTGTCACTCATACCAGGAAATATGTGTCCCCACAACAGATTAACTAGACTCACATTAGCAAGTAATTAAGTATTACCTAGAAGAATTAATGACATTGTGCCTTGGTGGTTTATTAATCTTAAGTTTTGAAATTCTTGAGAACATGGTGTACTCTTCAGGTACTGCAGTCTCTAAGTGCTCACTGTTGCCTCAAGCCTAGTAATGACTTGTACACAGTTAAACAAAGTCATTCAGACTACAGACTTGGCTGTAGGTCTGGACTCTTGGAAAGGTTTAAGCTCAAGCCAGTGGCAGCTAAATTTCTCATGTATGAATAATGGAGGTAAATCATCAAATGTATGATTAAAATGATTAAAATGAACAAATTTAGAAGAATCAGTGGCTATACTTTCTAGCACCGTCACAAAGAGCATTCATTGATCATTGATCATTTCATCATTAAGCTGCTCTGCTGTTTGCACACAGGCCTGACCTGCACTTGACACATTGATCTGCACACACTTGGTCTAGTGACAAAGAGAAAAGCCAAAGAGCCAGTAACACTCATTATAAAAAAATGATGCTGTCATTAGCAGCAGTACACAACTTTCTCATGATGGCAGTGATATACTGTTTTAAACATTAGCTTATTATCTATCATTTATCAGTTGATTGTTTCCACTGTTGTCAACCTTTAGGGGTAATATACAATAAAGTGTGTACAACTGATTTTCTTTGATTGTTCTAGCCATTCAGGAAAGATGACTGAGCCAGACCAGATTGTAGATGCCTCACATTTACTGTACCAACATAGAGTTGAACATCTTTAGTGGACAAAAAGACATTAGTCACCAACCAAACAATGGTCCATGCATTATGGTTTTGGTCACTGGTAATTGACTGACTAGTTGTGTATGCTGTCAGTAAGTGGGTAGAGAACATTAGCAAGTTTCTAAATATTTACCTGTTCTTGAGTTTAGTACTGTCTGCCAAATAACAACACCAAGTGCATTGTTTTAGGATCTGTGCTTCCTTATCAATGACTGTAAAGCTGAGATCTACCTGACAATATTAGCATACATATTGCTAAAGCTACATAGACTGCATTATGTCAAAACGCATGCTGACATTATAGACATCACTATTTGAAACAGTAACACACACAAAGCTTTAAGATAGCCATGAAATAGTGTAGCCCTAAATATACAGTATATGCATAATATAGCTATTTTAGAGTATATGATTATGACAGAAAGAGCAATGATACATAATATGGGGATGAGAAATCACTAAGCTTGGTCTAGTGGAAGGGCCTTGTTTTATATGATAATTATGCATGTATAGAGTTTTAAATATGTTTTATTTGGCTATAGGAGTAGAATTAATGTATACAGAGCACATAAGCAGCAGGCCTAAACAGGCCTTTACAATACTCATAAAAAGTCTGTACTTTTATTCCCAATTTGTTTTATCATTGTTTTATCATTGTAGCTGAAGTTGTTAAAACTTGGGACATGAAAACTTGTGACGTCCTGCTCAAATATTACAACAATAAAGGTCTTTGATGCCTGGCGTGCTTATGCGTTCTCTTTATCTATTAGCAGCGTCTCATTCTCACATGTGGAAGCTCCACTCGTATACTGTGGCTGATTTAAGGTTCAGGGATCTGATCGCCTCGGGCAAGTTATTCTAAGAGCCCCTGATGTCAGTGGGACTGCCTGGCAGAATAAAAGGCAAGGCAATAAACTGGGGGAAAAAGTAGCACACACGCATTGAAATGGGGGCCTCCCTCAGGCGATGGCCCAACTGGCCCATGGTTAAATCCTCCACTGAAAGTGTAATAATCACACCACAGTCCCACTGAGGCTGAGCGGGGGGAGACGCAGAGGTACCAAAAAACAAAAGCCACCCCTCTCCGTCCTGTTCTCTTTGTGCCAGCGCTCTGAAGGGAAAAAGACAGCACAATCCGAGCACTAAGAAAGAGAATTAAAGTGTCTGTGATGAGTAGTGATAGGGATGTGGAACAAGATCTGATACAGATCACAAGGGTTTATGGGAGCTCTGGTCGTCATTGTGATGTGTTTGCAGATAGAAGCATTACACTTGTCCTCTAATCCTGTCCACAGGCTCTTATTGGCTCATGGCACAGATAAATGCTTCATTAAAGCAGGGCTAACTAAAGCAATGGGGTGTGGATTTACTTAAGACTGACACATGGCATAAAAGATTCAATTCTGTCATCCAAGCTGCTTTTCTTCATATAATAAAGTTACCACTCCACTTAAAACGATTACAGTCGATCAGATTGCTCACACTTACCTCTTATAGAGCCTTAAACAGTTTGTAAATAAAATGAGCTGCAACCATATTTTGGCAATGAGAATTAAAACTCCAATGTATTTTGATGGACCATAGAGAATACGTATTGATTCAGTTTCTGCATGATGAATATAACTTTATCAAATCTCAACTGTCTGACTATGTGTGTGTGTGGTCAGTGGCTGGATAGAGAACATCAACACATTGGCTCATATTTTGCTGCGCGGTATGCACATATTTTAGGCTAAAGGCTCATTTGAAGACTTCATTTCCTAAAACGTGGGTGAATATTTTTTATTACATTGTTTCTAAAATGGTGTACCGACATGTTTAACAATACACCCAAACTATATTCAAGCTTCAGGCCAAGTGTTAATATAAATATGTCCAAATGATGGTTATATAAAATTCCAGTCACATATATTGTTTCAAGGCATCAATTAGTAAAATGTTTGTCCCAGACACAAAGCAGCGGGAGTGTTCCTTTTGTTCGGCTGCTAAATTGTGGGAGGCTAAGTGGTCATGCTAATTATGACAGGAAAGGTCAAAGTAATTAGCGCTCTCTTTGAACTTGCCATTGAAAGTTCTTGATATTGCTTTATGGATTTGACAGAGTTCAAACTAATCAAGGATGGGTTGTCTTACACACACACACACACACACACATATATTTGCCCTAAAAGATTTATTCAGCTGTTCAGCCATTGTTATTTACATTGCAATGCTTTCTGGGTAGTGACGTGGATCTGGAACACCTTGTGACTCTAAAATGTTCAGCTTTCATTCCATTGCAGGATAGGTCCAAAGGTACAAGGGTTGTCAGTAAAGAAACTATTGCTTTGGTCCATTCTTTACCATTATGGTTGGTTGAAAATATACTGTACTAATGCAATTTGCAATTTAGCAGTGTAAATAATAACCAGTGCTAAAAAAGAAAGAAATGTAAGTGTGTCTAACTTCTATTCCAAACAGGTATAATCCATAGAAACATTCTTTTTAGTGAAGTGAAGGTAAGATGGCAGGAATTTAAAACGTCCATCCATTGTTGTGTCTGAACATTGAAATCTGACTCTGACTGATCTTTTGCATACATTTCATTTTGGGCGCTTTGTTTACCTTAAGCGTGCAATTCCAAACAAGAGACTTTGATTTGTGGAGGTATGAGAAACACCTCTCTCTCTCTCTCTCGTGTATAAACAGCCTTTTTATCTGACTGAAAGAGAACACTTTGTGCACCATTAAACCTGCACAAAGCCGTAATGCTCTTTGTTTAGCCATGTTAAATAAAGCCTATCATTATGCTCCACTGGGTGCTAAGTGGTATTTTAAAGGTCCATAAATTCAATTAGACATAGTGTTCAGCTCTGGCCCTCGTGCACTGTGTTAGCCACTGACACGTGTGATAGCAAGCTCTGTGTCAGCCATTTTGAAGAGTTATTACTACGGATTTCCATTTATATTGTCATTTTAATAGTAGGCCTGTGTTGGAGCGCTGTGGGCCTCAGATGCTTCCGTGGCCCCTCCTTCAGGATTTCACACCATTATTTGCAGCAGGGGAAGGACCTCATTATTGGTGCTGTTCTGTTAGCCTAGTGCTAATGCGTAGTTTAGCGGCCTTTGCCTGGAAAACGCTAAAAAGGTCCTGAGAGGTCACGAGGGCCGCCCTAGCGTATATGTTTGTTGCCATAATAATATGTTGGCATGTGAATGAACAGTTTTAATCACTCATGGCATCTTACAGGTCAAGCTTTCTCTCCAGTGATATTGATGTTGATGTTGAGGTGTTTAAAAGTCCCTTTTTTCCCCCCAAATTCTCTAGTTCTAGACTCCAGCAGTTTGCCGAATGTCTCTCCCTGCTCTCTCCCCAAGTTCCCATGATACTATCCTATCAATAAAGCCTACAAATGGTCAAAAAATGTCTAAAAAAATGACAATAACTAATTTTTCTTTTGTTTCAAAATGTAATTAGCATTACACTCTAGAATTTTTGCATGATTATGAAGGTGTTGGTAAAGGGCAACCAACTAAAACAATGCTTGATGCTAGCTGTTTTAACTACAATATACAGTAGGTTCAGTTATTTAAAAAAAAAAAAACTACTTATTTACTGGAGAAAAAGACCACTACTACATATTTTGTTTCTTATATTTGCAATATGTGCCTTAATTGGGGCAGTCCCGGCCTCAGATAGCTTGCGCGGCCCCTCCCTCAGGATTTAAGCCCATTATTTGTAGCAGGGGAAGGATCTCCAGTCTATCATTAGAGCCGTCCCGTTAGCCCAAGCACTAATACGCAGTTTAGGAGCCCACGACGGAAAAATGCTAAAGAGGTCCTGACAAGTCCTGGGGGCGGCCTAAGCGTATGTGTGTGTGAGAGCGCGTGCATTAGTGTTTGAAGAGGAGGGGTTGAGTGGGGTCCCAGTGGTTGTTTGCCTGTTTTCCATCAAGAGCCCTCATCTCCTTTATCCCCTTTGTGGCGCGGGGCCCTCCTCGGGGCACTTCCCTCTAAGGGGGATCTAAAAAGAGCAGCTGCCGGGGAACCAGTGCCATTTCCTCCTGCTGTCACCAGCTCTGGCAGCCCTCCGTCCCGGGCCCTCCCCTCCCATTCCCTCCCATGAATATGCACATCAACTTGTTTCTCTTAGTTCTCAACTCCAGTGACAAAGTGGGAAAGCATATGGCTGAAATATTCATGATGCCGTGCAGTAATTAAGTGGTAGAGGAATGAACTGAGTGGTGGAGAGTCACTAGCCTGCACCACAGCCCAAAACACACCACTTTTTTTTTCGATTCCAAAGCCTGTTTTCCTCTCATTGTGTGGTGCAACATGAAGCCACTCACCACACTGGAGTTAATGAGGCTTAAAATAAGTGCACTTTTGTTCAGCGACTTAACTTCAGCTAAGTGCAGAAAAGAACAAATAATATGACACTACACATTTTTTTTTTTTTTCATCATTAGCAGTTAAATCTAAATATTTTCCACTGAAAGTTTTACAGAGTGATATTTTTAACCAGGGTGTGTAGTTCACAGTGTTTAAAAGCGTGTAATTTGTGGCTGGTGACCTGCTGAGCAACAGATGAGGCTCAGAGTACTTCCACTTAGCATCATGTTGAAGCGCTGTGCTGCTGAAATCAGCCACAACTTTTCTTTTCGAGGGTTTTTCGAGGATTTAAAATGTAACTTAATTTGCACACTGAGAGTAAACATTAGGGGTGTACGTTGGCAGAGTGGTTGCCTATGTCTCTTTAATTCTTTAAAGGTACTGTAAGCAGCATGAGCTTATACTGGTTTAAAAAATGGTACTGCAGTCTAAATCAAAACAATGGTCTTGTGGGTAACCAGTCTTTCAACTTTTCTGATTGGACGATGCAATGGCGGGTGTACAACCAAAACAAAAACGTAAACATAAACAAGCTGGGCATTATATTCAATATTTTTTTATTGTGAATAAATCAGCTGTACCATTGTTATCAGTAAAACTAATATTTGTTTTAAACATTTTTATCTCATATTTTAAGATGTGTGGGTATTTTTATAAATTATAAAAATATATACTGCTCATAGCCCCTTTAACATCCTGATCACTCAAACAGATTGAGTTTAGTCATTCTTGTACAGATTTTGTCCACTGTAAAAACTAGATAATAGGGAAATACTTAAAAAGAATAATTACTTACAACAATTAAAATAAATAATAAATAAAGAAATGAATACTTAAACATATTTTTTGTCACCATGGTTCCTTGTTTAGTTCATAACATTAATGAAAACCAATGCAATGTTCTTTAATTTGACATTGGAGTAATGCATAAAGCATGTATGAATGTCTGCAACCATGACAATTTTACTATTAAGTGTTTCTAATAATACATTTACAAAAAAAAAAAAAAAAAAAAGAAAAGAAAGAAAGAAAGAAATATTGATTTATGGCCAGGTAGTCAGAGGGCCTAATGCTTCTACACATGGATGTCTTTGGACAGTGGCAAGAAAGACAGAAAAACCATAACACAGAGAGGACAGAGACATATCGTTAGGGGCACCAGTTTGAAATAAATAAATAGATAAATAACAAAATAAACAAACAAACACATAAACAAATAAATAAATAAATACATAAATAAATCAAATGTGTGCATAATATCTGTTGCAGTCTTGTTGATCATGCCTGTCCTTGTCCGAATAAACATCATGGTTCCACTGACACTTTGAAGTGCCACAGTAAATTTCTCCAGTAGACGTAAGAGGCTGGAGAGATGGACGACAGGCCTGCAGCGTCACAGAGACAGGGGCGGGGGTTGAGGGGGGGTAAGGGGGTAGGAGAAGGTGAGGCAGAGGAGTGAGTTAGAGCTCTGTGTGAGCGGGCCAGTGCGTTGACAGCCAGGTAGATTGTATCTGACACAAAGCTCAGAGATGAAAGAGGAGCGGACAGCTGGCCCAGTGCACTCACCTCGCCCCCACCCTCCTCCTTCCATCACACCCCTCCTCTTTCTCCTCCTCCTCCTCCTCGTTATGCTCTCCTGACACCTCTTCTGGGGGGGGGGGGGGTGTGTCCTCAGTGGCCCTCCGTGACCAATCCCAGTGGGTCCTAGTCTGTCACCGTCATGGGCACAGGAAGTAGGGCACTGAGGCATTATAAAAGCATTATAAACAACAACATTAATCATAATACAATATCAGACTGAAAATAGACCAATGTGCCCAATGAGACATACTGTAGATGCATAACATTATCAATCCTCATTCAACCAAGGCATATTATGTTGACAAAATTTGGAAAGAGGCATCTGGACATAATTTGATGTTTCATGCAGTATCTTGTAAATAAATAAACAGGGATGGATATTATTGAAAGAAAAATAATCAGAAACATGACAAGAATACTGTATATGAAATATTATGGAACATTCAAATTAAACTGCTTGTAAATACACAATAATAAAAGCAGAAGTTGTTGTAAAAATAGGCAATGGTAAATTATTATTATTTTATTAGTTATTTTATATGATGTATATATTTTGTCTCTATTTAGCCTTCATCAAAATTATCAATTCATTTTTCAATTTATTATTATTTTTTTAATCTTTTGACTGCTCTTTTTCCTCCAAGCAAGGTTTGAACTGCTGACCCTCTGATGGGTGAACCCTTATCCCAGTCCATTATGGCCTTAATTGATTGAAAGAAATACACAATTACTTATTCTTTTGATGATTTGTTTGGACCCCTTAACCTATTTTTAAGTATATTTTTTAGCTTTTATTCGACAAAGACAGAATGGGGGATTGGGTTAGATAGAGAGGAAGGACATGGCAAAAATCCACCCTGGTCAGAGTCGAGCCCAGGTCACTCAGGTGTGTGGGATGCGCTCGAACTTCTTCTCATGTTTTGTCCGGGCTGCGCTGCACCTCTGCTCTCTCCTCACTCCTGGTCGCTCCAGTTCCATCCTCCTGTCTGGACTCCTCTGCTGTCCTCCTCAGTGCCACGCAGCCTTGTTTTGTCAATAACCATTTATTTGTTGCAGGAATGGCAGCAGCCGTTACATCTGACCTCCCTGTTTCATCAATTATGGATAGATTATTGGACGTGAACATCTGCACGAGCTTGCTGTTGGACTCACCTCCTGGCAGGGATTAGATCAAGTATTAAACTGTTGTTTATTGTCAGGCCAAAACTCTACTGGGAAGGCCGAGAATTTCTACAAGCCCTCAGCTAAAAAGAACTCCCATCAACAAGGCACCCTAAATAGTTTAGCAGTGCTACCGAGGGCCCCTATGGTAAGATATAGGCCATTCATTATTTACACTTATTACTGGTTGTTATAGCAGTCACTGTAAGGGCTACTGGCAGATGGGATTTTGTCATTGTTTGTCACTTTGGTAAATGTTGGCACCAGGGGCCAAATGTATCAAAATATTTTAACAACTATTTTTTTTTTCAACTTTTAAAATTTATTTAAAAAAAAAGTACTGCTATTGATATGCCAATGATTTAAAGGACAAGCTATAATTTATGAATGCTCGCATACCCACACAGTCTCAAGGGGTCAGAGAGATATTTAAAAACACTTTTAGGTTATTTATTTTTAAAAGACGGCAAATAAAATGTTTAACACATGAATTATAGATTTTATATGGATATCCTCTGGCGTAGTATGTAACACTGGCATCACATTTAAAAAGGGAAGTGGGCTGAGAAATAAGTAAGTTGGATGCATGACCTGTGGCTCTAAACACAAACATTAAGATAATTAATTTTATCCATTAAAAAATCCAAACAGTGTTTTGCTATTGCGTATAGTGCTACCGTGCTCTGGCTAAAAAATCATGTTGCCAGTTAGGTGCTTTTCCAGTCATCTACCACATATTTTCCTAAAAGTGTCTCCTCTTTGCAATTACTTTTAGTGGGGTCCCTTCCAGATGGTTCTGTGTAGCACTCAATGTTGAGCAGACCATAGCCCTTTAAAGGAGACATTACATGTTTATTTTTCAGGCTTTTTGAAATAGTTTTGCACACATTTGCATTAGTATTTCGCCATTAAAATAATATATATGACGGCATAGAATGCTTTAATTTGGTGTTGCCCCTTACTGGAAATGTTGGGGACTGGACAGAGCATAAAATGGCTATTACCATGGTTAATTGCAACATGACGCTAAGAGATAGATAAATAAGCTGACTGCTTCATAGTGACGGCAATTTAAGTGCTGAAATCATCAGAATGACTCCGGTGATGGCGTATGGGCTTTAGAAACATACAGGAGACCTTCCTGGTTTCATGAGTCTATGTAGAATGATGAGACTGACAGTTCTCAGCTCTTGAAAAAGACAGTGGCTCAGCAAACAGGATTACTCAAACAAGCATGGATGAAACAAAATACTACTCCAGGTATGTTTTGAGGTGCAAACAACATTATAATATGGTTAAAAGCTCAAAAAAGTCAATTAAGCATAATAGGGGACCTTTAATAGACCTTTAATAGAAATTATGGAGTTTTCAAATATGTCATTTCATGAATGAAAAATGTCCCCCATGTGGTAACCCAGCACTGCTGCAGAACTCTAGGTTACAATTCATTAAGAGCAGTATCTATACTGTAGCTTCTCTTAGTAGCCTTTCATACCACTGAGAAAAACCTTCTTGTACACTTTATTTATTGAAAATGACAGCTAATAAGAACATATTTAGATTCAAAATCAGTTGGGGTCCTTAGTTTACCATTGGCTTCTTCAGGGCCAAATTATTAAGATCCCCACAAATAAACCTCTGTTCATATCTATGACATGATTATGATTTTATATTCTATGTCTGCATGTTGCTATATATTCATTTAACATTAATTATTTAGTATTAGAAAACATATTTTGCAACAAAATATCCTCTATTTAACGTGGCCACTGTTGCTGAATAAATTAGCATATATTTTCGCAGTGCAGATTGACAGTGTTTACAGTGAGCAGGACCTGGGCTGATGTGCAGACTCCGTTACCCATAGTGCATTGTGAACAGGTTGCTGCTGCCTTTTTAGTCCCCTGTCAAAGCCTCTCACAGTTCACCTTCAAGGCATGTGCTCAGCTGTCAACAGCAGTTGTCAAACCGACACTTAGCATTCACAATGTTTCTGTGGAAATGAAGAGATATTTCCACAGAGCGAGAAAAAAAAGTCAGCCAGTGCATAGCCACCGTGTTTTTGTTAATGTCTTTAGGTGGTTTAGGCAGTGATGTAACCTCTGTCAAACAGGAAGTGTTTTTTCCCCCCTTCGTCTTTGAACAGAGCGTGAAAACCTCCTGTGTGCTCGGGAGTAGCGGGGCACCGTGCGTCAAAATATCAGCCCAGGTTGAAAGGCATAAAATAAGGTCAGTGTCACCGTGCTGCATTATTAATACGCCACTGTTTATCTCCTGCCCATTCAATCTGTGCACAAGAAAATGCTGGCTTCTATGAAATATTGATGCAATTTCCGAGCTTAACATGTAGAAAAGCGATGGAAAAACGAGGTGTTACACTCTGGCAGCGGGTTACAGAGCACTGTGTGGCCTGCTAACACATAAACACTGCTGAGATGGCATGTACAAGTGAAGGGCACAGCTCCACTGAGGCCCACAGACAACACCAGCACCAGGGCTCAGGCTCCACCCCTTTTCATACAGCCACATTAAAACAAGGGCTTCATAAAATACTGCCATGGCTTGATATAATGTATGTATTAAAGCAGCCTCATGGGTTACCAATATTTAAGTTTGAGCTTTGTGTTTCAGTTCAATTAATATAAATAGTTAATAATCAAACTGTGATTGTTTTAAATAATTCAAAATCTTAATATACACCTTTCATTTTTATTTGTTTGACCTTTAGTTGTATGGTACATATAAAATAATATAACTGGTATGACTCTTCAATATTTCTAATGAGGAGATAATAAAAAGCAGTGCTCTGTATGTATGATAAAATCTGTGTATTTAATAACACACTGGCTTTGTATGTTCTCATACACACAGGTAGCACCAGTGCAGTCTGACTATAAAGCACTACATGGCTCCTCCTTTCCTCTCCAGATTCTTTCATGTTAAAATGAGCGAGTAATTAAGCCAAATGCCAGTGCATCAGGGTGCTGCACACAGACAGACACAAAGAGAGAGGGAGCTCTAATGATCAACACACTTTATTATCCACCACCAGCTCCTGTGTCTCTGTGTCACTCTGTGTCACTCTGTGTCTCTGTCTCTATGTCTCTGTGTCTTTGTGCTGTTAAAGTGATTGTAAATCATCCACAGTAATGGCTGAGATTAGCATACTATCAGAAAGCTTTCTTCATGCATGATGTGGTAACATGTCGGGGAAGTGTTTTATGGAGAGTGTACTGGTGGCGGTGCGGGCAGCTGTACAGTGTGTTAGTGCTGCAGATGCGTGAGGAGATGCAGCCTGGACTGCGGCCCATTATGGGCACTGCTGTCAGGAGCCATTAGGCACATGCCTTCTGATTAATGCTCTAAGTGATGGTGTGAGGCTCTTCTGCTGCAGGAAGAGGAAAGGTTATGGGCTGGGCGCCTGTGTCACTGCTGATCACCACTGAATATGGCCGCCTCACACTGGGCCAGTGAGAGAGATGTTTAATTTCAGCTCAGATTTCCTCTTCCTGTTTGTACGTTTGTTCTTAGAGAGTCTGGGGTGTCCCCGCCCTCCCCCACTCACACCGCCTGCTATTGTGACCCATGAATTATTGATTAACCTTGGTAATAGAAAAGATAGGACTGTGCTGCGCTTAGACCTGCCTCTTCTCAGGTGGATGGTCTTAATACCACATAGACATGCATAAACATGCAGATTACATCAGATGTATTTCCAACATGATAAACTCTGTTTAGTAGAAATTACACTTGTACACTACAGCAGTGGTGCATATTACATTTTATTTGAATCTGAACTGAACACATTTAGAAAGAGATTTATGTTAAGTGTATTTTTGAGTTAATTTATTTAATGTAATATTTGACTTATGAAATACTATTGAGTAATGTCTGGTTAAAGTTAGACAACACATAGTCACATTGAAAAGCAACTAGAACTGTCATAAACATTTTGTTTTCCATCTACATTAGGCACATTCTGAAATACCACAGCCTTGCATGGCATGTAACGCTTTGCACTGATAATGGTCTTCAACAACTTGTTGCAACCCCGTCTGTGTTGCTATTAGTGTTATATCAAACATCAATATGATACAGAATGGTGAATATTTACTTTTACTATTTGAAAAGTCATTGTGCTCGTGACTGTAGTGACTGTATGGTCACAGACCCATGTGTTCCTGCGACGTGTCCAAATGAAACCATCTGCCCAGGTCTTGTTTTGGTGATGATCTCACCTTCCACAGCGGATCAATAAACCAAACGCTATGTTTAAACTGAATCAAATTTTCCAGTGACGGCCCTAGGCTTTCATCCGCAACAGGCCGCCGTGCTCCTCGCTCTTAGCGTTAGCGTATATACAATTAAACGCCCCAGTAAGCTGCCACGCATTTTCATTAGATTGGACCTGCAGGGATGTCGCCCCAAACCCAAGGCGATGACCAGCCACGGTAATTGCACGGCGCTATGTTTACATTTATTCATGAAACGCAGGGCCGCCTTTTCATCCCACCTGTCACCCATTCCATTTGCCGCGTCAGGCGAGACCCCCACTGCAGCCCATCAAACTCAGCTCTACAATCACTAATCGGCCCCTCCTCCTGTAGGCGATACGACCCGTGCCCACTTGTTCCCTTCCGATATTTGATTCCCGCCAGCTTCAGCGTCTGATTAACTTTTCATGCATTTGGTTCCGCCAAAATGTATGTGCACTCAGCCACATCCTTTATTGATTACTTCTAGTGCAAACAGTAGGCAGCGTGTGATATACATAATTGGACAGTTGTCAGGGGAGGCCGAGCAGTGATAACCGGCGTCTTCTCTCCACTCCCTCTCGGAGACGGGGCACACCTTCACTGTGAGCGCATGTTCCTCAAGCTGCAAATAGATAAACATGTTAGAATAAGAGCTTTGACAATGGAATAAGTGTACACAATGAGACAGCAAAGAAAGTAGACTTCCATTGTATCTGTCAATTTTGCAATTAAAGATTTTTCTGAATTATCATGTGTTTCCATGTTGTTGCCACTGTACAGTAGGTTGTATTAAGTTACTTTATAATTTTTGTTAACTTGTGACTCTTATGCAATTCTATGTTTTCTCACGAGTCTGTGTGAGTTGCTTATTGAAGGGAAGAACATGGCAGCTGAATAAAACTTAGCAAACGTAAAATGTTCTGTGTGAAAACTAGAAGCACCCTGAGAGAACAGACTAAAGCATAATCGTTAGCCTACTAAAAAAATCCTGGATCCAATAAACTGAACCCAAAATCACTTGTTCCCTGATTCATTCATGACCATTCCGTAAAAAAAAAAAATCACTGATGATCATATGTTATGCATTTTTTCAGGCTTTTTGAAATAGTATTGGGCATTAGCATTTCATGTTTTATAACTTAAAATGATGTATATTTATGGAAAACATCTTCTTTTAGAGAGATGTTACTTTGACTTTGCAGAGAACTGCTTGGATTAGGTGTCTGTCGCCCCCTGCCAGGAATGGTAGGAACTGGATAGAGCATGAATGGCTATTTCACAAAGCTATTAGCAACATGATGCTAATAGATAAATAAATGAGCTGACTGCTGATCAGAATGAGTCTGGTGACCTGTGGGCTTTAGAAACACGCAGGAAGACTTCTCTGTTTTGCATGTCTACGTAGAGCTGTAAACTTTTTATTTTCTGGCATAGTTGTTCTGAGGCCTCACAACACACAAACTTCTGTCTCTCCCACAAACACCCACCCCCTCTAGGAAGCACTGACCAATCAACAAGCCCTCTATATCCAGTTTGCTCTCATTCATTTATCCAAATATTAGCGTAGTGCTCTGTTTTCACTGATTCCTCACAGCTATTTTTCATTTTGTAATAAAATGACATCATTCCATTTTTTCTTTAAATTATGTTCAAAAGACCACAACAGTCTACACTCTGCTGGTCTCTTCACCTGTTTCTGTATAGCACCAGTAGAGTACTTATTAAAAACGTTCTCTTTTAGTCAGATAATGTTTTTAAAGGTTGTAAAACATGCAATGCTGTTCTAGAGAAGACTGGTAGAAGATTGGTTAAAAAAATATGAATGAAAGCATAATGTTTAAACTTAAGTTATTTAACAAAATTGTCTCTATCATGCAATGACAAGTGATCCAGATTGTCCCAAAAATAGTATTTCTTTCTCCATTCATGACCTTTTGTTTTTGGATATTGACTTAACATTTTGATTTAATGCCAAAGACACTGATTAGTCAGTTTGTTTGCTATAGTGCAACCACACAGAACACCAAAATGCTCCTTCACAATGAAATATATCATGACAAATGCCATTATTTCAAACCTTGAGCATGAGAACAAAATTAGTGCTTATGCAAGCATCCAAAGCATCTTCTCCATGCAATAAAGTGCAACACATGCCACTGTTTTACAAATGACAGTTACAGTCTAAAGGTAAACACTCAGAGTTCTGTACAAATGCAAGCAGATGCAATTCCCACGAAGCAACTAGCAGCCACCAGTGTCATGAACAACCAGCATTTTCTGACTATTTAATCCTAACCCTCTAATTGGAGCTTGTTTACTAAATACTCCAATGATAAAACACACACTAGTTTTGACTAATGTAGATGTGATGCTGTAGTGTTTACAGTGCAGCTCTATTTCTTTGAACCAGCGCACCATTAAAAATACTCCAGAGATTAGATAGTGCCTTGTATGCAATATACCCAACATGTGCTCGGCTAATTATTTTTCTGAATGCTCATAAGCACAACAAACTGGCTGCACGCTGCTGAAACAAAAGCCAGTATTGCAAAGTATTCTCTCTCTGCTTTAGAAATTACATTTTTGAACACACAGTAGAAGTAAAAAGACACTAATTGTGGCTATGGGTTTGGTTGAGAAAAACACAAAAAGATATGCTAATGTTTTTATTTAAGGCATGGCCCCATTGGCCTGATACGAGCTACTTAGTGCAGGGCATTTCGTGTGTCTATGAAAACACAGTAACATTTTGGTATCCCAGTAGTTTGGTAAAGAGAAAGGCTGCAGTCTGTTGACAGGACAACAACAGGCAATCAAAACAAAAGGGCAAAATAAAATTTCCTCTTGTATTCATTAACCTTAACCTTAAAAATTTGCATTTTTGGATAGATTTTAAAGTTTTTCAAAAGGATACAGAGACCTCCAGCCTTTTGCACCATTACAAACAGTTCTTCACTTCTCGCTCTTGTGTTTTGCAATGCACATAAATAAAAATGCACTTAATTTTTCATATGTAAGTTCCAGTTGTGTATAATGTCTTTGTAAGGTTGTGGAGATTTCAGTTCATTTTATTTCTTGGTATTTCTGAGATACATAAACAGACAGACAGGAGGTTACGGTGAGACAAGGAAAGACATGGAGCCAAACTGGCTTGAGCCAGGATTCAACCCTGCTCTGGTGCACAGTACGTGCCACACCAAGTAAATCACTGAGGCATCCCAAAATCAGCATTATTAAAACCAAACTAACCTTGTAATATTGGCACACACTATTTGCCCAGCTCACAGAAGCCGAATTAAATATGATTGGTGAGTCTACTGTATTTATTTTCTACTCTAAAATACTTTACAGCCGGCCCTTCCAGCTATTAGAACCTATAAAGTGGATCTGTGCATGTCATTCTTTTACTTCATGGCTCATAATAAGATCCTGTATTACAAATCATGGGCATATCATACATTTCCTGAACCCTTAGAGTCCAGAGAGTTTTCCAGTATCTGAGATTTGTGTCCTTGATGCTCCTGGATGTCACAGAGTTAAAAGAAATAACATTATAGGCAAAAATCATGAAAAACGAGTTTCTATGACAATTTGCTGAACTCTGATAACCACAAAAATTGTCAGAGAGTAACATAAATGGGCTTGAATTAAAGGCAAGAATGTCATCCTTAAAATGACATCAAACACAAGAGTCTAAACACTGGCAAACAGGCTGAACATGGCCATTCACTCTTACACTCAATCACTAAGGGAAATTTATAGTCACCAATTCACCAAAACATAGATTTACTTTTAACTGGCATAAAAGAACAAGCATGAGTTGTTTTTTGGGTGCATGAGTAAAGCAGTCATACCTAATGCAATTTAAAATGAAAGAAAATGAATGAATGAATAATTGCATGACCCCACATCATCACCTAGCTTCACATAGCTTTCCCTTCCTCTCGTGCAGACACAAACCTCTCCAGTGGTTACCCATACAAGACCTGTGCCGTATTGACCGGCCCATATCTGCTACTACTGCTACTCATGGCTTTAGTAATGAAAGGCAAACAGTGGCTGGTGCAATTGGCCCGACCCATGACACAGAGGTGATGAGACGTCCCGACTGAATCCCACTCTCCCGTGTGCTAAGACATTCGGCCGCACAAATGGCAGAATCCCGGGCTTGTAATAACTCTATCAAACTCACGTCTCTATGTTTTCACAAGGTTAGATACACACAGAGACACCCACTGGAATTTTACATTTTGCACCTCTTCGCCCTCTGTCCATCCCAAAGAATAATTCTGTGTGGTCAAGGTTACAAGCTCTGCTTGTGTTTGTTGGGTAATCATACAGCAATTCCAAGGTAAACCACCGCGCACAGCTCCGGAGCCTTCAGCATTACAAAAACATCCACTTACACGGATTCATAGGCCCAGACACACGTCCACGCCGGCTGGGATTACTCTTCAAGGAGGCGCAGGCAACCGGAGTGGGACCCAAACAGAATCCATATTTAATGCTATTTTTCCCACTTGGACGTGTATGCTTTCAAGTGGGCATAAAAGAGGCTACTGAGACTTAGCTCCCTTTGACCATGGCATTGTGGAATCACAGATGAGCCGCTAGTGTATACAGGGCAATGGGAATGTGCAGCATAAATAAACACACACAGTAGGTGGATGACAGAGTGGTCACACAACAGTGTGGTCTATACCTGCAGACCAGCGGCATGTACGGCGAGTGAAGATGACATGTTCAGTGATCCATGCTCATCGGAGGAGTCAGCGGTCACAGAGCACATTAGCTCTGCTCTTCACTGCCCACTGCCTCCTGCTTACTGTGTAGTAAAGCATGGCTATACTACACAGTAACAGGCTTGAAAACACTTGAGCTATCTAGCATAGGTTGACTGTATTTCCCGTAAACATTAACTAAAAAAATTAAGTCTGAATAATAGGTTGTGTTCATGTGATGTCACAACATTCTACAGGCCTTTGGGCCCTGTCCCAATACCTGCACTACCCAGTACATACTTTGTTGAAGTGCGTATTTTCTGAAAGCGTGAGGAATGCGTGAGTGCACAAGGGTCCAGGGGTGTTAAAAAGGAAAAATGGGATAGTTCACATTTCTTAGACACTCGTGTTATAAAAGTCACACGGTAATAACATTTAACAGAGTAAACAGTGCTGTCTTTTAGTGGTGTTCACTAACCTGCTGGATTTGTCTGAAAGTTAACAACAGCTGATAATGGGACATGTCATTTGAGTCCATTTTTTTCCCTCATGATTAAACTCCAGTGCAATTTACTTGTGAGAACAGTGACCAACCTTGATACAAAACCAAAAATACAAATAATATCTCTAATAGGCAATTTGCTGTGCCTTATACAGATATGATTAGTGGCTCGGGAGGTTGTGCGATGTACCCTTGGGCAAGATCCTTAACCCACCTTACCTCCAGTGTCTGGATACCCTGGTGTATGAATGTGAGTGTGAAGGGGTGAATGGTTCCTTGATGGAACATTCTCTAAGTGCCCATGGAGCCACAAAAGCAATACAAAAAGGCGTCTTTTTAGCATTTAGGGTTGAGGTAATATGCAGAATTATAATGTATGTTGTTAGGATTATACATTATATAACACTACTTCATCCAGCTCTGTTAACAGTTGTTGACAATAATTTTTTAGACCATATAATAATAATAATCATAATCATAATCATAATCATAATCATAATCATAATAACATCCTTGATCACGCAACAACAAACTTTTAGCATTTTGTATTTGGATTTTATATTAAATTCATAACTTTTTTCTTCTATTTTGTGAAGGTAAAATGTCTGTTTGATATATTTTCTTTAAAAGAGATCTGTCAAAAAAATTTCAATGTTGCCAAGGACATTTCTCATATTCAGCCTTGCTTAAACCTCATAAGGGTTAAGAACCATTTTGATCTATACATGTGTCCATTTTGTCTCCACTTATGTAGATGGATGGATCATTTTGACTTGATATCTTGGTGTAGAGTCCATATCATATTCAAAGTTCACTCACAAAAGGCCATTCAAATTGTAGCTGGTGGAAAATCACTCCTGCAGTAATTGTAATTCACTCCACCAAGCTCTCCCTCTCACTCATAATAGATTCAGCCGGCTTGCTTCCATATATTAATTTTCTCCACATGCCTTCATTCTTTCTTGTTTCTTTACCTGTTCGCCTCACATCCTATGACCCGCTCCGTCTCATCACTGGCGTTGTATGCTGCATGTAATTACCTCCCCATCAAAGGGGAGCTGCCTTGCCAATCAGCCTATCAAGGGTTAAGGGGGACACACTTGTCTGCCGCACTACCGCCTAACGCACATCTCTGGCCCCGGCGCATCTCAGCAGTCTTTGCTAATGACTTGTAGCCAACAAATTCCTAAGACTCTCAGGTGGCTTCCTCCAACCAGGCTCGGCGCGATGATGAAAAGGCCCAGATAAGATAAACTGACAGTTGCAACTCATTGCGAGGAGAAGGGAGCACCCTGGCAGCAGCTGAGACCCGCAAGCCCAGTGTTCTTTTCCTTTTTCTCCAGCCCCCCACCCATTCTCCGCTGGCCACCTCCTGTGCAATAGAGTTCAACTGTGTGCATGTTGTTGTTGTATGCATGGCTATACGATAGACCTGTTTAGATTTAAAGGTAAAATAAGAAATATATTTTTCAACCAAAATTTATAGGGGTACTGGATTTTCACTGGATTTGCCAATGTAACAATGCTATTTAAAAAATATTTATCTGAATTACCAACATTAACCAACTTACAGTGCAGATCTGTCACTCACCATGGTCATCAAGTAATACTGGTTACACTGCACAAGAGAGGGTGATTTCTGTACCTGGCAACCCGCAGGACCCATGAGTCTGGATAGAGAGGGGGAATGGCTCTAATGTTTCAAATTCAGACAGCAAGAGTAAATCAGTATTAAAACAGTAGGTTGCATATTGCTTATATTTCCTTTAAGGTAATGACAGTGTGTAATGACACTGTCTGGGTAGAGAACATTACCAAGTGACATGATAGTTATTGGCTATTTATTAAGACATATGGACCATTTTAGTGTTTGTAATCAACATATGCTGCATGCACAATTTGGTACTCTAAAGTGAGAAGACTGGGATATATTTTACATGAACATATTAGCTGCTAAACATTACAGCTAAGTAGTTTGTTTTGGGAAATGACAACCAACCTGCTAAATGTGCGTGCGTGGGTAGAGAACATTAGCAACTGGCTCAATAATAGCCTTATTTTATTGAGCAAATAATATTACATAAGCTAAAGGCTTCATGTTAAGTCATGCTGGACAAGTGGTTACAAAACCCTGGCAAAGCACTATAGTTTGTCAAAGTATGCTAGAATGTAAACATCAAAGCCAGCAAAACGTTAACTTTGGCCAATTTTTTTACTTTCAGCTCTGTGTGCAAGTCTTTGAAAGTTTATTTGTGTAACTATATCATTTTGTCATGTATTGTTTGTATTGTGTTGCTACACCTTGACTGCGGAACAGTCAGCCCCTTAATATCATAACGGCCAAGTGTCTAAACAGTTTTAAATCATCACTAGAAATCGATCTCTGCACTGGCTTTAAACACAAGTTAAGCTGTCTCTTTTATCTTCTGTTGTTTTATTAGTTGTATTATTATTCATTTTATTTGTAATCTACAGCACTTTGGACAGCTTTGGTTGTTGTAAATGTGTTGTATAAATACATTTGACCTTGACCATGTAAATATGTCTTAATCACTAGTTATACTTTGCTTCCTTAAATCAGTGGGATTTACAGCTGTTTTTCCTCAGACAAATATGTGCATAGTTTCTTTGATTACATCATTCATGCATGGGTCTAAATTTAAACTATGCATGAATCTGTTGTGCCAAAGGGGTGTGGGGCAACTAGTGGGGCGGGGGCACTGAGCTGCCCCTTCCACTGTTTCCTAATTAGAGCCCATAATCCCGGCTCTTTTATTTCAGTCCATTAAGCAAAGAAAGTGTGGCCACCCCTCTCTCGCTTGCACACATGACACACTCCAATCAATACACTCCCACTGGCTGCCTCGCTGGGCGCCTCAAATGAATAGATTGCACTGCAACATTCTGTCTAATTGAATTCTGGAGAGGACGCTATGTGGAGATGTGCTGTGGGTGTTGAGATTCTCTTTTAAAAACAACAAAAATACAACAATAATTTTATTAGGATTAAATGTAAGAAAAAAAAATCTGATGCATTTATCTTAATGTTCTTTTATCAGTAATTGTGTTTCTGGAAAGTCTTTGGTACCTTGTGTTCTGTTACTTTATGTTATTACAGCTTTAAACATTACATTTTAGTAAGAATAATTACAATATGAAGTGTGTAAAATGTGACTTTGAAAAAAACATTAATTATTCATTTTATTAGTAGCAATAATCTAGTTGGTTCTAACAGTATTTTTCAGTCTGAAACATTTTTACTCATCAATGGTCAATGGAGCAGCAAAACTTCTATTTGCATTTACAGATTGCTGTACAATGCCATATTTTGACAGGAATCTTTTGTTAAAAAACACTGCATAAAATGATGTCTGCGTACTTTAAATCTGCTAGGCTACATTTTAACAGTAATTTCTGTTTAAAGAACTCACGGTCATAAACAAAAATATATATGGAATGCTATTTTGCTGCTAAAACAGTAACAGTAACTTGCTATGTTAAAAAACAATATATATATTTAGTGTTAATGCATGCACATAATGACAAGTTTGTTTTTTGTGCAACAGCTCTTTAAGGCAGCTGAAGTGCTATCTAGTTTTTGTGTATCCTTATTAATAGAAAAATTACGGTAAAAGGTAATGACAGGTAAGCTCTGTTAGTATTTTAGCTAAACATTTTGCATTTTCTTACAGTAAAATGGGGTCAATAAATACAAAAATATATACTAGAAATGCAAACTTTTCATCATGTTACTGTAACTCACATGTAGTCAATTATTCATGTACACATGGTATGATATATATCTTTAGTGTATGGCAGTGAATAGATTTACCTGGTTCACATAAACAGTGCACCCCGCTGGTCTTCACTCACAGTTCAAGCACCTTTCCATCCACTTGGCTCAGCACCACAAAGGTTCGCATTAGCACATGATTCCCCGGGAGAGGGGCTCATCCCGCCTGGTGGCTGCGGGGGGTTCAGCCAGTGAGGATGGGGTAGAGGAGGGGGTATGTGAGGGGTATGTATGTGTGTGGGGGGGGGGGGGCTGGCATATGGCTCAGTGCTGCTTCTGATGCACTGACTCATGGACGGAGAGAGTAATGCTGACATGGTCGTCATCTTTGTGTCTGTGGTCACTATACTCCACACATATACTTTTGAATGACACAAGCTACAATGCTAAAGCTATAAATGGTCTTAGTGATAATGTCATTATTAGTGAGTATTGCCTGTACCTCTAGTCATTGTGTGATATCATGAATTGTGTCTGTAAATCTTGGCCTCACTTGTATCTGTTATTCCATGGATCTACCTGTTTGAGGCTTGGAGACAAATAGGCTAGGATCATATCATGTTGGGCTGTATGGGGACTTCTCAGTTGTTTGGTTAGGGTTAATGTGCCTGAATCTTTTTCTACCTCAGTCTCGTTTCTTCCATCCTCTCGATCTGTATGATAACGTGAAAAAGTAATCCAGCCAAGCCAGTGTACTCTGTGTACTGGTCCCTAACCTGGGTGAATGGAGTTAATTGGGTCAGGAAGGTCATCCGGTGTACAGCCAAATCAATTTGCAAGTCACTGCATGCTAGGAGGCTGGTGATTTCTTGCAGCAACCCCAAAAAGTAAGGAAAAAAAATGAAAGGAAAGAAGTAGTCATTCTGAAAAAGTGATATTAGGAAATCCTTAAACTTAAAGGTCCTATATTGTGCTTTTTTCAGGCTTTTTGAAACTGTTTTTGGACACCTTTTCCATCTTAAATTAATGTATATGTATAAAAAATGTCTTCTTTTGGAGAGCTGTTACTTTCAGTTTGCAGAGAATGCTTGTATTAAGTGTCTGATGCCCGCTGCTTGCAATGGTGGGGACTGGACAAAGCATAAAATGGCTATTTAGCATGGATGTTAGCTACATGACGCTAACATGTCTCAGTCTTGAGAAATGGATGGGCTCAGCACAAGCATGAATGAAACAGTTACAAACAAACAAACAAAAAACAAACAAACAAACAAAACATTAATCTAGCTTAATAGGAGACTTTTAAACATACAATGCTAATGCTTATGGTTGGCTTACACATCTCACTAGTCAAATACCCCATAACCATCCATTTTCCATCCAGAGCTGGTCCAGTATTTTAAGTCCCATCCACCACCCCATAATCTCTCTCACATTTATGAAGAAACTTGTTTTTAATTCACCAGTCCTCTGCCTGTCACCAAGTGTGTCCTGTAATTGATTTGTCCGCCTCTGCCAGTTATTTTCAGTGGGCGCACCTCTCCATGTCTTGGGTGACCAGTGCATCTGTTACCAGCACCAATTAGCCCCATGTCTCAAAGTAGGTGCCAAGGCAAATATTTAGCCAATTATTAATATTTAATCACACTTGTGCACTTTCCAAAGGTCCGGCAGACGCTATTAAATCTCACCCCATAGATACACAGTTATGACATGTAATAACTATTGAATATAAAAGAGATTAATAATTTAAAGTGAGCCAACAAATTAGGACCATCATTAAAAAAACTAGGCTTGAAACCATTTTGCATAAAACCAGCCCGGTTCAAGGTAATGCCAAGGCTCTGCTGATAAAGAATTACGGCATTAATTCAGCAAAGTGAACTTATTGCTCCTTCTTCTCACAGATCCCCGGAGCATTCTGAGCAGAGCGGTGAAATGATAGCATTCGCAGGCATACGGACGCCTATTTCCATTTCCCCCATCAAAACGCTGGCTGACTTCGGAGTGTGTCTGTCCGTATATGTGCAGCAGTAAAGGAAAAAGGGATCTGTGGCGTTTTCTTTATTGCAGAAATTCCTCTGAATGGCGCGCTTTTATTGTGAAGGCTTCATCCCCAGAGGGTCCGAGGTGGCCGACTCTACACCAGGAGTCTTTTGTGAGTCCGAGCAAATAAACACACTTTTTGACCTCATTGGTTTAAAATGATGGAAAGTCATTGCATTTGATATACAGACATTAACTGGAAGAGACACAGATATTAATGGACTTAGTATGACTGGTCTTAGTCACCTAATCTTAGGTACCACTGTGAAAGACTCTCTAAGTACCATATTTAAGGTTGTACAAAATATATGTTTTAGCATTTTCTTCTCTGCCATTTTATTTATTAATTTTTTTAAGAATTAGTATTGCCCCTGTTGGTTTAAGTTGACATCCAGAAGGTGAAATGAATGATAGACAGTTGTCATAAGAGTGGACAGGAGGCGGTACCAACTCATGCAATTTAACCAATAAAAGAAACAAAGCATTGTATAAATAGCGTCAATTTTTGGTAGGATTGTTTTTGGCCAAAGACTGGTTGAATGGAAGAGTTTCCAGACCCACTTCACTTGGGTAAAACAGTAAATATGTCTGGCTGGCCAGGCTACGTGAAGAGCTTTTTATTTCAAATATAATAGTTCATACTTGTGTAGTGCCTGTGAAGACTCTCAAGCTAATTGAATTTCAACAAAAAAGGTTTAAAGTCATCTCTTTTTAAAGTTGAAGATGTTTCACCTTCATCCAAAAGGCTTTTAAAAATTCTGATAAACTCAGCTCTCCTACCAGTTTAATTTCAGAATTGACAGCCTCTTGGATGAGAGGTGAAACCACTTCAACTTTAAAAATCAAGTCCAAATGACTTTTTTTAAACCTTTTTGTTATGATAATAGTGTAGTGCATATTATTAGTAGGTTATAAGGTGGCAGAGTGGTTAGCACTCTCTCCAGGTACTCTCACTATCCAAAGACATGCATGGTCAATTGTTGACTCTTAATGAATGAATGAATGGTTGTCTGTCAGTGTGTGTCTTTAAGTGTCATCCCTGCAACCACTGTCCAAGATGTACCCCATCTAAGGGCCATGGGGATAGGCTCCAGCCACTTAAAGATGATGAATGAAAGAATCAGTAATAATAATAATAATAATAATTATGCAATGGATTTATATAGTGTCTTTATAGATACTCAGAGTGCTTTACATTGCATTATTCATTCACTTCTCAGTCAAACTCAGTGGTGGTGAGCTACTTCTGTAGCCACAGCTGCCCTGGGGCAGACTGACAGATGCATGGCTGCCAATCTGCACCTATGGCCCGTCCAACCACCACCAAATACAATCACACTAACACATTTACACAGGCAAGGTGGGTGAATTGTCTTGCCCAAGGACACGGTGACAGTATACAATGCTGGTAGCTGGGCTTGAACCGCCAACCTTTGGGTCAGTGTACAATTAAAATAATACATTAACAATAAATGCTACTGCAAAACTGAATGTTGGAGAGTGTTAGAGCAAGAAGAGTGTTTGGAGGAGAAGGAGGCACAATTATTGCTAATATGTTGCTAAGATGTTTTTATTTATATTGTTTTTTGACCTGAATAGTGGAAACATGTCATAAGGGAGTAGTGTATGGTGCCCTGAAGAGGTGTGTTTCCAAATTTAGGTGCATGTTTCCTAATTTAAGTGAATGTTTCCAAAATTGTGTGCGTATTTCCAAATTTGGGCACGTGTTTCTAAATTTGTGTGCATTTTTGTATTTTTGTGCATATATCCAAATTTGTGTGCATGTTTCTAAATTTGCGTATGTATTTCCAAAATTGTGTGTGTGTTTCCAAATTTGGGCATGTGTTTCTAAATTTCTGCGTTTTTGTATTTTTGTGTGTGTTTCCAAATTTGTGCTTGTGTCTCCAGATTTGTGCGGTGTTCCCAAAATTGTGTGTGTATTTTCAAATTTAGGTACATGTTGCTAAATTTGTGTGTGTTTTTGTATTTGTGTGCATGTTTCCAAATTTGTGTATGTGTTTTTAAATTTGTGTGCGTTTCCAAAATTGTGTGCGTATTTCCAAATTTGGGTATGTGTTTCTAAATGTGTGTGCGTTTTTGTATTTTTGTGCTTGTATCCAAATTTGTGCGCACATTTCCTGATTTGTTACTGTGACTTGTCCTTCAGGGCCACCATAGTAGTAAAGTCACTGATGTCAACAACAATGCCAGCTGACTTCTTTTGCTTTTAAAATGAGTTTTGAATGTTTTCATGGCATCTGTAAAGTAAAAAAAAAAAAAAAAAAAAAGACTAGTAATATTTGACCTGAACGAAAGTCAACAGGAGCTGTGCCTCAGAACCTCACTTCCACTTGGAACGTCCTATTAATCCCTTGTCCCTTTGTCCACTTATCCACCCTCCCTCTGCTGTTAACCCTATGGCAGATACAATACAGTTACTTTCCCCTGCATATTGTCTGGTACAGGTAAACAGTTCAAAGATTCTCAACATTAAAGTGCATTTTCAGTATTGGGGCTGAACTCCCACTGAGTAAACACTTCAGTAGCTCGCTCTGCAGCACCTTGCACTGCACACTCTTTAATGGAGCGTGTAGCTGGAGGCATCGCTGCTTGCTTGTGTGATATTACCATTTACCTGCTGTTTTGAATTTTATTTGAATTGGGATGAAAAGAGCCGTACACTGCCAGACATTTCCTAACCCCGGTTTATTTTCTCCTAATCTCACTGATGCCATATGACATGACACAGTGCTTTATGCGTCTATATGTCGTCCGTATCTTTTGGGATTTAGCATGTTTTAGCAGAGAGGAGAGGGAGAGTCTACACAGTATTTCCCCAAGGAGAAGCAAGGTGAGGGTAGAAAACATCAGTGGCCCATGTGAAGTGAGGGGACTTGGATCTGCGCCGATGTGACGTGCAGTTGTCAAATGCTCTGAATGATGCGCCGTGATTTTAACGGAATAAAGCTTTCTCTGGAAAAGGATAAGTCACTGTAGAGTCAGGATTTTCTACGTACAGTGGGTCTGAGGACAAATGTGCCATGGTATTTGTGTGTAAAAGTTGTCTTTCAGGATTTTTGTAGTAAGAACTTAGAAATGATTTTGAAAAATTAAGTAGTTTCAAAATATTGTTATAAAGATTTTGGCTTTGAAACTATGAAATGTTATTTATCTCTTGGTTTTGTCATAATTTTATATCATGGCCAGATTCACCATTCATTTTTACAAGTGGTCAAACAACTTTTGTCTCTGTCTACATGCAGAGCAGCGAGCTGAATAACTGAGACCACTGTGCTGTGAAGCATTCAAGTGATCTGGGAATTTTCCAGTGGATTTTTCACTCTGATTAAGCGAAATAAGAATGACCACCCAATTGAAGTGCTGGATTTGGAGTTTATACGTTCGCTATTATGCTAAATTGACTTTTTTGAACATTTAATTATCTAATAATGCTGTTTGCACCTCAAAAACACCTGGAGTAGTATTTTGTAGCATTTTATAACATTATGCTGAGGCCGTCTCTTTCTCAAGAGATGAAAATGTTGCTAATAGCCCTGCTAATATGCCATTTCAGGCTCTGTTTATTCCCTCTGTCTATGCCAGCAGGGGGTGATAAATACCTAATCCAAGCATTCTCTGCAACGTTTTCCATACATATACATTATTTTAAGCTATAAAATGTTAAAAAAAAGTGAAAAGGCATAACATGGGCCCTTTATCTATTAATCTGAATAAGGCAATTTGGTTTTCTCAAACTGCATGACACGTAGGTAGGAAAATATTAAACCACTAACTAATGTTCTCTACCCACTTACTGACAGCACACAGTCATTTGGTCATTTGCCATTATGTAAAATTTTGCCTTTTTGCACAATAAAAAGTGTTGTAGTAAAATATGGACTATGTCTAGTTTTTAATATCAACATTGACTTTTAATTTGACTTTGCAATTGCACTGCGATTGTATTTCCAAATATGTGCTCTGAGTCTGCTTTGCAAATACAGAGCTCTCTTTATTGCTCTATAAAATAATGCATTTAGAAAACATAGTGCAAAAGGATACAAGCTTGTATATTGATTAGAGGAGCCTCCATTAAGCAAAAGCCTGCGGGACTTTTTTGGTCGGCTTTGGGTCCTTGAGCAGTAAATGGAGCTGAAACATAAGGACATCAAATAGACCTTCCCAAGGACACCCATCTACAGGTAAAAAAGCTGTTTGGAATTTAAGTATTAAAATGAACAGTGGGAGAGACCTTAATGAGACTGAAAAAAATTACACACAAGGTCGACTTTGGTAAGAGCCAGAATTCTATCCCTGTGGGGCAGAGAAGACAGAACTTTTTGTTTTAGCAAACTGCCCATCAAATAAGCATAATCACCATCAGAATTCATACGGTGTTGTGCGGCTCCTAAAGGCAGCCAGCCCCGCTCAAATTAGCCGCTCTGATAAATCACCATTAATTAGCTAATAAAAGCCAGCAGGTGGTTCGCAGCCCAAAGACACCCCCCTGCTCGTCTGAATTATGGATATTACAGCCATGCAATAAGTAAATGAGTGGAGGGAACAACAGATAGCACTTCTGGAGGGCCCCAGTGTTGAGATAATGCTCCAATCAAATCTGGTACAATCCCACCCACAGGAATACAAGCGGCTCTGACCCCGGCTCCAATCTCAACATCACTCGGGACTCCAGTCTGGGCTGTATTTATGCATGCAGAGTGGATGCCTTTGCCCACCCAGCATGTAAAGATGTTATACTGTGATTATAGAAACAAGAGGCCAATGTTTGCACAGAAGGGAATATGCGTTGAGTGAAGCGCGCTGACCTCCAGCACCCAGTTGACGAGGGAGGATTCTGGATCATTTCACTTTTTAATATGCAGGACACAGCAGGAGTTTTATTATTGAAGATATGCAATCCTATTTAAATGTGTATACCCCACCCTAAAATATATTGAGTGAGCCTATTGGATGTGACCAATAATTTACCCTCCTCTCAGAGTCAGCACCAGATCAGCTGCTGATAAACTGAACTATGTAAGTTGAGGTGAGCAACCCAGAGACATAATTGCTTCTGTTTATTTTGTTGTCTTTATATATATATATATATATATATATATATATATATATATATATATATATATATATATATATATATATATATATATATATATATTGCCAATATAGGACATTTCTGATCTGTGTAACATTCAACATGTTTAGAAAAGTCAGTGAAAATTGTTGGCAGCCATGGAGTAAGTGCGTCTGAAACAGTGCTCTTTAGGCAAAAGAATCAAACATAAAGCACAGTTTGTTAAGATTTTTTTATAATTATTATTAAGTCCAAAATGCTAAAATCACTAAATATGTATTCTTATTCAGAAAAAAATACACTCACCTCTTTTGCTCATTTTATGCAATTTCTTAATAGAAAATTGCATATAATAACAATAATAATAATAATAATAATAATAATAATAATAATAATAATAATAATAATAATAATAATAATAATAATAATAATAATAAATAAATACAAATAAATACTGTATTTGCAGAATCTTATGTTTGAGCCAGGTTTTTGCTGTTTGGTCAATATCTTTGAAGGTACTGTAAGCAGCAGCAGGACTGCTTGGCCATTATGTAAAACATATTTTTAATTGTTAATAACTCATTTATACCATTGTTATCAGTAAAACTAATATCTGAATTACCTCATATCTGCAGACATGTGGGTAATTTTTATGAAATATAAAAAAAATATACTGCTCATAGCACCTTTAAATTGACTGGCATTATTGTTGTCATACATATGTTGGTAGTTCTCATTGTAAGCTTTTCAATTCTATATAGTGAGAGATTTTGGCCAAAATGTAACTTATGCCATTCTCACTCCTTGTGTTGCACCAGTGGCTTTTAGAGAAGTTTTTATTCTTTAGCTATAATTTCAGTGGCAACCTATGGAAGCCCATTACCACCCATTCTACCAATACATTTCTCTGCCACTTGATAATTTAAATGTTTTCCTAAACCCAACCCAACCTGAACAGAAAATTGTAACAAATCCAAACAACTGCACACTAGAAACAGCATCAGTGTTGCTTATTGACTTGAGGGCCCTCTTCTCACAATAGAGCAGCAGTACTTACCTCTGAGTGTGTGCAGCCTCTTCATCTAATCCCTGTGAAGCATCATTAGCCTCAGCGGGGGTCAGCGGGGGTTAAACCAACATGTAACTGCTGCTTACCGGCTGGTTAGCTTCACCGCTCCATCAGATCGCTGACACCTCAATCAGTTCTCATTCACCATAATCATTTTGGTTGTTAAGAGAATGTGTTCCTGGTATTTTACTAGAAACTACAGCTCTGGAAAAAAAAAAAGAAAAAAAGTCTGAGAACCATTCCAGGCCAATGTCTGTTAAATTCCTTCTCACACCTCACTCTGATTTTTGAACTTGCAGACCATCAAGCAAAGTTGTGAGTGGTACAAAGTTGTTCAACAGCAATTTAAAAAAACTGGTGGAGAGCAAGACACCAGGAAGCTGTTAAGTTATTCTACAAAATACTGATTTCTGAATTATCTTTAGTCCAAAATAATAATAATAATAATATAGTAGTAGTAGTAGTAGTAGTAGTAGTAGTAATGTTCAGTGAACTAGTCTCATTTAATCTATTTGAATTCCCTTTAAAATTATGCTCTAAAGAACAATGGCTTTATGTGGAAAATGGGGCGAAATATTGTCAGCAGGTCACAAAAATAAGTCAAAGTATCCAGTTCACCATATTACAGTTACAAAAAATATTAGAGAAATTGATAATTTTGCAGTGGTCTCCTATTATATCTGTTCTCATTTACCACATTGATTTTGGCTGTGAACATACTTATATTGGTGTTACTGCCCCCAACAGGCCATCAGCCACAGCCGACCTGTGTGATCAGTGGATGAAAGCATACCTGGTAATTTAGAGGGAACTATGTGTGAAAGGGGTCACAAGACTGTCACAAGCAAGTTCTGTTCTTGTGAGCAGACAGACTCTGAAATCTAGTTTGCTTGCTTCCTCCTTGGGTAAATGAGCTCTTTTCTCTGGGTTAGATGTCCTGAGGCAGCCACTTGGCAGAGGGTGAAAGAAATGGCAAAAAGGCATCCACACAAGTGGGACATGGGAGCAGATGGGACACTGATTGCCGTGTTGTTTACAGCTGTTGAGGACCTTCCGCGCTGCGTTATAGAGGTCAGAAAAGAAGTGTGTCTGCCACATAGCAGCACTGAGCCACCGAGACCTGTTTGCATGACGGAAAATGGAAACGTAGTTCCCAGTGCTCTGAAATGAATCTAGGTACATGTGACATATGGATCCTAATATCTTGAAGAGGAAACAAATATGCATCCAGGCCAATAGAGGGAGTACAATTTTGATACCACATACATGATTTCATTCAGCCAGATTTCTCTGTGGTACATCTTTAATAATTTGCAGCAAAAAGTGAGATGGCGTGCATTTATTGTATTTTATACTAGTTGTTAACATGGTTTGGTGTAAGACAGGGGTTCCCAACCTGGGGTCCGGGACCCCCTAGGAGGGGGTGCCAGAGATTGCAGGGGGTCCACAGAGCTCTGTCTGTTCTGACGTTGAGGTTATCAAAATTATATTTGTGCAAATTATATTCTAAAAATTCCACAACACAAGTGGAAAACAAAATGAATAGGAACAAAAACCTACTGCCACAGCTAATTCATTTTAAAGATATATATTTGTAACTTTTCACCTTATGCTGCTGATACATTAGTGAGGGCTGGGTTAGGCCTGGCTTGGCTTGGACACAAGAAGGTGGAGCTTCAGGGAAAAAGGTTGAGAACCACTGGTGTAGCTCAAATAATAAGGGTTTATTCTGATTTAATGTGTTGGATTTGATGGATATGCAAGTTTCTGAAAAAATAATAAGCTGCACTATCCATAACTGCTATAAGCGCATTTCCACTGGATGGTACTGCACAGGTTCTCTCAGTACGGGACGGGTTAGTACAGGTAGCCCCAAAACCTGATAGAGAGAAAAGTTGTGTTAATAAAAGAGACTAAAAAAATATGTTTGACGCTGACTTTTAAAACAGAAAGCTGCATGCAACATTTATTTAAAAGACAAGCATAAATCCTGTGTGTGTCTGTGTGAGGCCGATGTGTGTCTGTGAGGCCGGTGTATGTCTGTGTGAGGCCAATGTGTGTCTGTGTGAGGCCAATGTGTGTCTGTGTGAGGTCGGTGTGTGTCTGTGTGAGGTTGGTGTGTGTCTGTGTGAGGCCGGTGTGTGTCTGTGTGAGGCCGGTGTGTGTCTGTGTGAGGTCGGTGTGTGTCTGTGTGAGGTCGGTGTGTGTCTGTGTGAGGCCGGTGTGTGTCTGTGTGAGGCCGATGTGTGTCTGTGTGAGGTCGGTGTGTGTCTGTGTGAGGTCGGTGTGTGTCTGTGTGAGGCCGGTGTGTGTCTGTGTGAGGCCGGTGTGTGTCTGTGTGAGGCCGGTGTGTGTCTGTGTGAGGTCGATGTGTGTCTGTGTGAGGCTGATGTGTATCTGTATGAGGCCAGTGTGTCTGTGTGAGGTCAGTGTGTGTCTGTGTGAGGCCAATGTGTGTGTCTGTGTGAGGTAGGTGTGTGTCTGTGTGAGGCCGATGTGTGTCTGTGTGAGGTCGGTGTGTGTCTGTGTGAGGCCGGTGTGTGTCTGTGTGAGGCCGATGTGTCTCTGTGTGAGGCTGATGTGTGTCTGTGTGAGGCCGGTGTGTGTCTGTGTGAGGCTGATGTGTGTCTGTGTGAGGCCGGTGTGTGTCTGTGTGAGGTCGGTGTGTGTCTGTGTGAGGCCAATGTGTGTGTCTGTGTGAGGTAGGTGTGTGTCTGTGTGAGGCCGATGTGTGTCTGTGTGAGGTCGGTGTGTGTCTGTGTGAGGCCGGTGTGTGTCTGTGTGAGGCCGGTGTGTGTCTGTGTGAGGCCGATGTGTCTCTGTGTGAGGCTGATGTGTGTCTGTGTGAGGCCGGTGTGTGTCTGTGTGAGGTCGGTGTGTGTCTGTGTGAGGCCAATGTGTGTGTGTGTGTGAGGTCGGTGTGTGTCTGTGTGAGGCCGGTGTGTGTCTGTGTGAGGCCGATGTGTGTCTGTGTGAGGCTGATGTGTGTCTGTGTGAGGCCGGTGTGTGTCTGTGTGAGGTCGGTGTGTGTCTGTGTGAGGCCAATGTGTGTGTCTGTGTGAGGCCGATGTGTGTCTGTGTGAGGCCGATGTGTGTCTGTGTGAGGTCGGTGTGTGTCTGTGTGAGGCCAATGTGTGTCTGTGTGAGGTCAGTGTGTGTCTGTGTGAGGTCGGTGTGTGTCTGTGTGAGGCCGGTGTGTGTCTGTGTGAGGCCGATGTGTGTCTGTGTGAGGTCGATGTGTGTCTGTGTGAGGCCAATGTGTGTCTGTGTGAGGTCGGTGTGTGTCTGTGTGAGGCCGGTGTGTGTCTGTGTGAGGTCGGTGTGTGTCTGTGTGAGGTCGGTGTGTGTCTATGTGAGGCCGGTGTGTGTCTGTGTGAGGTTGGTGTGTGTCTGTGTGAGGCCAATGTGTGTGTCTGTGTGAGGTCGGTGTGTGTCTGTGTGAGGCCGATGTCTGTCTGTGTGAGGCCGATGTGTGTCTGTGTGAGGTCGGTGTGTGTCTGTGTGAGGTCGGTGTGTGTCTGTCTGAGGCCGGTGTGTGTCTGTGTGAGGTCGGTGTGTCTGTGTGAGGCTGGTGTGTGTCTGTGTGAGGTTGGTGTGTGTCTGTGTGAGGCTGGTGTGTGTCTGTGTGAGGCTGGTGTCTGTGAGAGGCTGGTGTGTGTCTGTGTGAGGCTGGTGTGTGTCTGTATGAGGCTGGTGTCTGTGAGAGGCTGGTGTGTGTCTGTGTGAGGCTGGTGTGTGTCTGTGTAAGGTTGGAGCTAAAGCTGTATTAGCTTCAGTAAACAGGAGACTACTTCAGGTTTACCACCAGCTTTTGTGCATTAAATTCACTAGCCTGCTCTACTTTAACACATTTTAACCACTGAACATATAACCACATGACTTTAACTCATGTTTAATCCTGTCTAAACTACAATTTAAAAAAAAAAAGATTGTCAAACCAAGAGCAGTACTTCTCTAAACTGGAAATAGTTTTTGCTAATATACACTAGCTTTATTTTTCAAAAAGGTTGGCACAACATTTAGCTCATCCATGTTTGGTTATAAATAACTTTTTTCCCTTTTATTTCCATTCTTTGGTGAATTCTCTTTTGTGCAATCAACTTGCAGAGGTGCGTAGCTCCACCTTTCCCAAAGAGGTCCAAAGCAGGCCCAAAGGTGGACCCCCATGCTGAGGGGAGCCAAAAGTAGCAGGGTGTTGTGGAAACACCCCCAAACTAGCAAGACTGTAACACCCCAGTGGAAATGTGCCTTACTTTCTTTGTTGGTGTCTTAGCGTTTGTAGGGCTAAAAAGAAAATGTGGTGGTTATCCAGATCACAAATGTGGAAAGCACAATTTTTCCGTATTTGGAAACTGTTTACTAGGATAGCCTGGTTACTCAGCTAAATTTATGTAGCCTGACCCATTTTAAATCAGCTGTTGGTCCAGAAAGGTTTCTTCAGAGGTAAATGTGCCCTGACTAATTTCACTTTGGAAGTAGAAAATCCATGGCCAGACTAATAAGTTGAAACTTGTAAACAGGCCGATGACACAGCAGCTTATAATGCAACTGAGAAAATTATTTTAGAAAGATGATTCAGATTTTTCCAACCTCTGTAAAATATAATATTATCCTTAAATGTCCTGACTGGAAAATGCAATCTGCAAGTGCCGGCATTTTTTTTTTTTTGGTTTTCACAGAGATAAAAAGGACAATGCAGAGCGAGTAAAAGAACAGCCATCCAACACAAAGGTCTGGGAGGATCGTTAACATTTCTTTATGCTGCCATTGAATCACTTTCTATGGTTTTAGCAGAGACGCGGCCCATTCTGGATCGCTCCATCAGGGCTCTGACTGTAGTCTGTATCTCGAGCAATAATAGCCCAGAGCGGCAGGTGAAATATACCCACAGTAATCAACCTTTTGCAATGGCACGGCACCAGCACACATTTAAACAGGGCAGGGTAATCTAATACAGACTGGCATCGAGCTACCTTACTCTGGCAGTATTTCCTGAAGCATTTGCATAGTAAGTCATGGGCACAGATTAGAAATGCGAAATGTGTTATTGTCACAAAAATAGTAAAATCATTCTATATAAAAAATGTTGGTGATGCACTGGTTAGCTAGAAGGTTCCAGGTTCCATTCCCAGTTCAGTCGGGTGGGGCCCTTCTGTGCGGAGTTTGCATGTTCTCTCCTGGTCTGGGTGGGTTTGAATCAGCCTTGCCTTGCCTTATCCAGACTTGGGACCATCACAAAAGCAAGGCTGTACAGATTTATTATTGACCCATGAAACAATGGCAATAATGGTCAGATAATGGTCAGATTCTGATGAAATTTTCAGGAAGGGATAGGAATGGGCCAAACAGTAAATCATTTGTTTTTGGTGTGGATCCTTTTCTGAAGATTTGCCAGCTTGAAACACCCACAAGATTCCTAACACAAAATAAAATATTTTTAAGTTCAACGACTTAAAAGGGCTTGATTAAAGCTTTGAATTTATGTATTTATTTATAGTTTTATTTTTCTTACAATTCGCACACATTTCAGCACCAAACACTGATGTATTCATGTTCAGAGCTGTTAAAGCTGATGGAATCCTAATGTATTTTTAATATTGCAAATATTTTAATTAGCCCCACCCCCTCAGCAGGCATGTACTCTCCAGTGGATAGTGTTTAGTCTCCATGCTTGCTTCACTCTGCCTTCTTGAGCTCGCCTACTCCTTCTCCTTCTTTGTAGCTTATCTCATATTCTACAGCTCTTGTCACCAGTGAATAATAAAGTGGCTGTTTTAGTGTTGGCTACAGAAAGAAACAGTGCAAAAACAGAAAAAGTTGTTGAGGTTCAAATTGGCACCAGGATGGATAGTAACATTTGGATAGTATACCTTTAATTACAACACATATTCCATAATCACAACTTTCATTTGCAAGCGTTACGTAATTCCAGATACATTTAGTGTGCACACACTGTAGGCTGGGCTGGGCTCGTGTGGATATGTGTGTGTGTCCTTATTGGTGCTTTGAGATGCAGAGCCACAGAGGCCATAATTTAGTCCATTATGTCCTCTGGTTCGCAGCCGTAGCCCCGGGCCCCTGGCACTGACTGTTGTGTCATTTGCTACCAACTGGGTTTTTGATGAGAGTGTGTGACCTAGACGCCTCATCCCTCACCACTGTCTCATTCCCTTTATTTACATCTGTCTTTAGCATTCTAATTACTCTCTTTATTGCTTTAGCCCGGAGGAATCTGTTATACTGCAGCAGTGGAGAAAAAAACAAAACAAAAAAACGTAAGGCTAAGGACACTGGAGTGCTAACCAATAATAAAGCAGCATAACTCCCATTAGCCATAGGCAAAGATTGGGGTCTTGTGTTATGGACTGTGGGCTCACAGGAAGAAGGAAGTTTATGTTTAAGTTCATTTGCCTATAAGATGTTTTCCCTCTAAATTTACTCGACAGCAAATGAAGGAAAGTTGTTTTTTGGTGCCACTGTACTGCCAAATACATGCAATAGGTATTTGGTGCAATATTTAGATATGTGCACATGTTTTTATAATATATACTTTAATGTCAGGGAATTAGTTTCATACTTTTTATACTTTTTCATAATGGTTGAATTAAAAGTAAATAAAATATATATAGCATATCATTAAAATTAAAAAAGTAAAAAAAAAAAAGATTTAAAATGCAAAACAGTGACCCAATTTTAAACCCAACCAATTTATTATCAATTTTTTTACAGAACCAAAGATATTTTTCTAAATTGACTGTGATTATGCTGGTCCCAAGCCCTGATAAATGGAGAGGGTTGCATCAGGAAGGGCATCTGGAATAAGTTGGAAATTTTCAGAAATATGGATGCAAAAAATGTAATGAGAATCATGAAGCATTCCAGATCTAAATACATATGTAATATTTTAAATCAATTCATAATTTGTGGTGTTAATTAAATTGCTTGTTTGAATGGTCTTTGCAATATAAATGAATATTATGTTTTGACAAGAATCACTTTGGGTTAAGCTTATTGATATTTATAAACACTTCAAATGATTCATTAATTGATATTTAGAAACATAGGTGTTTAAATTTGCTTTACTTTAGTAATATGTAGTAACATTCATATTTAGATTTGCAAACATGGTACATTCACCAAACTAAATCTTTGCTTGCTAAATACAGCTTAATTTGCTAAACATAACCACTTACATACATACATAAAAAAACATAACCATGCCAAACCTAACCAAATGTTTTAATGCCTACCTAAAGAATGCTAGTATATACACTACAACCTATCTCCTAAAAAACACAGTACAAACCAGTTCATATTGCCTGAACTTAACCATTTTTTAAGTCTCCTACCAAAGTAAACATTGCTTTTATGACAGGTTTTATGACCCATCCACCACCCCAACCTCCCTTTCACATATTAAAATAAGACCTTCTAAATCAGTATGTTGACTAAACATATACAGTATGGATTGCTGTAAGTTTTTCTCTACATATTTGTAATGAGTAGTAATAATTTTGCAGATCTCTACTAGAAAAATCACCATATCTATACATTTTAAAAAGTACTGAGATATAGAGGGTACTGATCATTTTTTGGCAATGTCAATGACCGAAATAAAACTTCCAAATGCTGTGAATTGTATGGAACAGCATCAGGAGCGGGGCCAGGCAGTGTGTAATGAGCTCTCAACTTTAAAGACTTGAAGGATATTAACAAGCTGCTTGACAAATGGTGCTTAGAAGCACATTAAAGACGCAGCTAATGGCGCGCATAATGACGGCTAATTTTCGATCAGATATAAATTAGAGCCCCCAACAGTTATTTGCCTTAAGGACTTTATGTAAATGATTCTGTTCTGTATAAACTCTGAACGGGGCGAGTGAATGAGGGAGGGAGAGACTAGCGCTCCTTGTGGGTATGATTAATAGATCTGCAACAGAGCACGGCTGTCAGGACCCACTGAACACACATTTACCACACGGATCTACCAGATTCTCATTCTGCTTAGTCTGGTTTGGTCTACTCATTTTGAAACACCAGAACTGTGCCAGACCATGCCTAGATCCAAGTCTAGATGTGGCAGTCCAGAGGTGTCTTGGACTGCCACAGCTGAAGGCACTCTGATGCTATTCATTTACACACTAGGCCATAATGCATAAGTGATAGTGTGACACAATGAAATAATGATGACGGTGGTTAATATCTGTATGTTTAGAGACTTGATAAAAGAAGGGTCACGAAGGGGTCAGAGGTCGAGAGCTGTGTCCATGTGTGGAGAGTGAATGAACAAGTACTAATCCACTTTACACACAGGGGCAGCACAATTTAAACATATTGCCCGTTTGAAACAGATTGCAATGACTAAATTAATTTGAATAATTCAATCTTTTTTTAAGAAATCTGATTTTCCTCTTGCTGTCTCTGGTGTTATACCAAAACCTGTGACCTAGTGTTTCCAGCAATAGAACAGCTATCCTTCCTACTTTTGTTTTAATAAAAAATCTAAAGGATCTAATACTGTTAAATGAAACATCAAAATGAAGTCAGAGTCTAGTCTATAATGTTAGACTGGTGAACCAACAATTATCTACTTATTTAGTAATTATCTCCATCTAGTGAAACATTATCGGTTGCATTGGTGATATTTATCCACGATTTTTTTTAAATCGTGATTTTTTGCACTATTTTTCCATGTAATAAGACATATCCAGTGCTAATACTTAAATTATCTTACTTTTACTTTACATATTATTATCTTTAGTCTTTATATAAAATCTAAAGTGTGTGTGTAAGTGTGAAAAAATAACCTTTTTAACTTTTTTTGTTTTTGTTTTTCCTTGTCTTATTGTACAAAATCTGAGGCTCTCTACTCCCCTTAGCTGTTACTAGCGGTAATACAACAATATGGTGGTGTCATTAATAATTTATTAGAACAGCAAAAATGTAATAAGAAAGTCTGTCCCAATGTATATAGATTACAGTTTCTATAGAAAGATGAATAACCAGCAACCTCCAAATTCTAAATTATTTACCAGTGTGTATTGAATTCCATGGTGAGCCAACTAGGCCTTGATAAAACTGACAAGTGTCTTGTAAAGTATTGCCTCAGACCACACACTGAACTCTATATTATATGCTGTGTAAAAATATCACTTTTAAAATGTAATACATATTTCAGAACATATTTATTTCTGTTATGGTTTGAATATGAGAATGAACGTGACAATGGGCAGCTTTAGGAAGCAGCAGGTTACTGTGGGGCCCAGTGGCTGTGGCCTTGTCGCTCTTATCCACGCCCCTGAGCTCTGTCACTAACAAGTTCACTGAGTGTGCACTGCTGCCTCAGATTACTGTGTGGATTAAAATAAAAGTCTGACAAAGTCAGTCTATGTAATTTTTTTAATGAATGCTTTTCTTAAAATTAGGCCTATATTCTCTTATTTCTATTTAGCAAATGTAGGCTACCCAAACCCATAAAAGCAATATGTGCATCAGACACATACATTTTTAATGAGAGGGAAATCTTCAGTACGCATGTCCGGACGTTCACCAGTGAAGGCAGTGTGATGTTTTGATCCCCACGTTTGAAACATGGCAGATTTTCCCCACAAATAAAATCCTTTTTTTTTTTTTTTTGCAAAGTGCGCTATTAAAAAATAGACAAGCATAGTTTTTTTTTAATGATACACTGCACAGTAAGAAACTATGTAATACAAAGGAATGTTGAATTTTACTTTATATCTTTATTTTATTTTATTTTTAAAATTTATTTATTTATTTTATTGTAAAGGCCTACCTGGATGACAATGACAAAATAATTTTAGAATATTTAATTTTTTTTTTGTCGTTTAATTGGCCTAAACATACAGTATTATTACTATTTTATTTTAACAATAATTAATCGTGTATGAATCGTTTGCATATCCCGTGTTTTTTATTAGAGCTTCTTTCTTTCTTTCTTTCTTTTTTTTAGCTAATCTTTCACGGTCGCTTCGAGGCATCATATTCTCACTGGTCATCGTGTGACCCTGGTTTCCCCTCGTGTGTTTACCAGCGTGGTGCGTGCGCGTAACCGTAACCGTAGCGCGGGTCTTCTTGGCGAGAGAGAGAAAGAGGGAGAGAGAGAGAGCGCGAGTAAGCATGAGACGAGAAGAAGCTATTTGATTGGCTTTCGCCCCTTTTCGCGTGCCATCCGTGATCAAAAACGCGCCAACCATGGTAGCCCCCTCGTGCTCCCCGGCATCGATCCCTCTCCGGAAAACACTTAACACTTAACTAATGCCTATTGATGCCCGATGAATATTGCATCAACAACAACAACAACAACTGATTGGCGACAGTATCAAATGGCGATTGAAGGAGGAGGAAGAAAAAAAAAAATCCAAAGAGAGGTCTTGCTTGTGATAAATACAGCGAGGTTTACAGTGGTCTTTGAAGGCAGACACTTGGCGTAAATGTACAGTTAAAATATTCGACTGTGCGTCCCCAGGCGGAGCTCCGACAGTCCCTGGCCTCATTAAAAATTTATCAAGATCCCTGTGAAAGAGGGGAAATGTTCAGGGGGGGAAGAGAAAAATAAAACACAGCGCGTAATTATAACAAAAGGAAGCGGGGATGGCCTTTTTCTTTGGTAAAGCTCCCACTGTGTCCTTATGGATCAGTGTATGCGCGTGGCTTAAAGGTAAAGTGTATGCTAAAATAACAGCTTGATTTCACGCTTTGTGCCAAGGCCTCTTCGCGCTGTTTCTGCCTCCATTGATTCGCTATCAAAGAATCTCCCATCGATTTTTTTTCTTTTTTTCCAATAAGCAGCCAGTCAGGTGGAGGAGTGAAGCGCGCGTGTGTGTACAAGGAGCACAATCCCCACGGATCCCGTTTTTTTTTTTTTCTCTCTCCATGACGCACACACGCCACGCACGCACCCAGCCCTCCCTGACCAGCGCTAATTAACACGGCGCGATAATGACTACTTAAAGGCGGCCCCCCTCTGTAATCATCTGCTTTTCATAATTCCGTGTGTAATTTAATAATTCGCTCTTATTAAGTCAATGGCTCATTTAGTGGGAATTAGGAGCACTCACCAGGAGCATCTTTTAATTGATGAACCATCAGAGCTGTCTCGTTAATACGCCTCGCTGTGGAAAATGGCGACGGCAGCACTTTGTTAGAGGCGTTTTGATGGGTAAATATTAATCCATGACACTCGTTTCGATGAATTATAGTGTTTAGAAATTCGAAATAAAAAAATAAAAATAAAAAATCAGCAAGAGTGATATTTTCAGTGTGTCAGAATGTGTGGTTAATTTATAATATGGCGTCCTGAAGGAAATTTGAATCTATTGGATCAGCTAATAATAATGCTATATATGCTAATGCATGGCAGGTGCTGGAAGTAATGAGCGCAAGGCTTACAGAAATGCTAATAGGACAAGAGCAGCTCAGGTAGATTTTCTAGTCTTGAAAATGTAGTTTATTATAATATCATATGTGATATCATGGCTTACATTGGGGCATTTTGGTTCCATACAGATAAAGCCCTGCAGTCTGTATTTGTTTTTCTAAAGTTCACTTAAAGCTTTGGAATAGAGATTTTTACATACAAAGTGTAAAATCTAAATGTCATAGCTTTAGGCCTAGTTATTGAGTTATACTTAAAATCTGTTTGGTTAAGTTCTGGAATGAAGAGCATATTTAGTTTTGGTTAGAGGAAGGGGCAGCCATCCTAATAAAACTGTTTTATTATTAAGTTCAGAATGAAGCATTGTGATTCCTAACCCTTAGCTATGTGCAGTTTTTTTGCCTGAACATAATCAAAATCATACAACTAAACCTTAAATACACAATACTGTAAAGTAAACACATGTTGGATATGGGTGACGTTGTTTATGTCCAGTATTGTTGCTGACCTTAACCAAGTGCAGCTCCCGCCCAAACATAAAAGTCATCATTCCAGATTTTTTTTTTTACACAAAACTTTCAACATTAATTGTTAATGAATAAAGTATGTTGCATATTCTTAGTATAGGATGTAATTATACTGTGGGATCTGTCCTGACCTTAACCATGCGTGTCTTTTGCCTAAACATATCCATACAAAATGATTTACTGTCACTGAACCGTTTTCTACACAAGTTCCAAATGATAATTCCTCACTGAATAAATTATAAACCGTTTTCCCATAGCTTCTGCTGTTAATCTTAATCCAATGTGTCATTTGCCTAAACTAAATAATACAATTCACACCACTGTATTTTTTCTCCACAAACCAAAAATGCGCGTGACAATAATATTGTACACACATCTGAAACGTAAACACAGTACATTTTTTCAGAAGGCAGTACATGGCTCCATTTGATTTGGTGCTTGATCTGTCCATGGTGCTGAAACGCTTGCTCAGCTCCCAACCATCCATCCTCCAAACCCTGCAGCCCCTCTCAGCTCTAACCCCTTCGAACTCAAAGCTCTTTTTGTGTTGCTTCAAAGAGTGTGTGTATTTAAATGGAGACGGGCACGTTGGCAGGCGAGCTGTTTTTCTGGCGGGCTGACATCTGGCAAGTGTGCGCTCCAGGGAGCCATCCAGCTCTCCGCAGACCTCCTGATTAGGCTCTAATAGAATATTAGCATTTGCTCTCAGGTAAGGCAACAGTGAGCCGCGGATAAGCCGCTCCGCTAAGCAGCCACGTGCTCCTTTACGCGCTGACGGAGAGCGTGTGGGGCCTGGGAGCGCGCAAGGCCTGGGAGCGAAGCACGTTTGGATCACGCAGTCTCGTGTTGTGGGCTAAAGCAACTCGGTAAGGGGGGTAAGAAGGTGGGCTCGTGCTCAAGGCTTCAAACTAGGAATGTGGAGCAGTGTACAGGCGGTAGAGTCACAGAGTTAACATGCTACTACTGACCCTGTCAATCATTTTCATTTTCATCTAAAACAAACAAACAAAAAACAACAACAACAAAACAACAAAAACAAACAAGCAAAAAAACAATAAACATATTTATTGGGAGTGTCAACTATATAATGGAGTGTTAGGAGGTATTTAGGTTAAATTTGGGTCGTTCCGAAAATGGCCTCTCAGGAAGATACAACAGAGATACGTATCTAGAATTTGCTTGGTTAATGATTACAGGCTCAATAACAATTCATTACAATGCCTTAAAAGCGTAAAATATCCTTAATATGGTGCCAGTCTTGTGCATGAGTCTCTCTTTAGTTTAGTGTTTCTCTTCTTGTGTCAAAATCAGTACAAGCCTTCCCATCCAACACGCAAACTTATTCCAAGTTAAAGGTGCACCATTTGGGTATGAGCTTTTGTAATGTTTTTAAAAGTTGTATTTGTAACTATTACATAATTAGAACTATATGCCCTGGCCCTACCAACTAAGTCACAATAAGCTTCAGTCAGGAGACTATATATTTGCATAAACCCTGTCTTTATACTTCTATCATTTTGACTTTGGAATATCTGAAACCAATAAGTTAATTTTAAATTGTTGTCAGACATGCTTTAGGATATGGTACCATACCATGACAGTCCACATAGAACACATTCATTCTGTTGGCTGCTGAAACAACAGTCAACAGTATGGCACCTTCATGTTATCATGGATTGGAAAACATTTTATCATGTATTTTGACAAAAATCAATCATATTTTTCAGTCAATACAATGAACTCAGTATTCAGCAAAATTTAAAATTGTGCCAGTGGTTTTCAGCAAACAATACATGCCATATCTCATCCCAAAAATATATATATTTTAAAAAATCTGTTGGCTGTACTTGGATTTCTTAGGTCAGTTCAAATTCTGAAGTATGAATATATTTTGTCTTATACTTAAAGTAGTCTACTCTTTAACTCAAAGTTGAATGTGGACAAAACGCTAACTTTTGTGAACAAACAAACATTCTGTCTCAACACAATATCACTTGTGACTGAAATGTGTTTGGTGTTAACACTCTAAAACAGATCAAATGTAATGTTTTGGCATGGATTCCTAAGTCACTTAAAACCTCAAGAAATGCATGCAATTTTGCTTCATTTTAGTAAACACCAAAAGTGCCTAGTCTGGCTTTAATAAATCAGTTTTAGGTGACATGTTTTGGAAAGTGTTTAAAAGATTCATTGTGACCAGTTTAAACTTAGGAAACCATAAATCCAGGTTCAGTTGGTGACAGTCAAAAGAAGGACTTTAGAGGCTATTTAACGATTTTACGTAAACAGACGTAAGTCCTGAAGATTTTGTCCTTACGCACCGTTTAGTGTTTAACCAATATCACAACCAAACCCAGCACTGTGATAAACCCCATGTCTGCAATGAGCTGAGCTCCAACGAAGAAGCAAGCACAGAGTCCAGAGCTAAACACTTGCCCTCCTCCTCATCCATAAATAATCAGATGACTAAATAAAAGCGGCGTAAATACAGTGCGTGCGCACGAGACGCAAGAAAACGTCCGATTAAATGTTAAAGTTAAGTCTTTAATGAAACACATATTGCAGTTCAATAATTAAATAAATTAAAGTTACATGGATGAAGTAAAGGAATAGGTTAATTCCAAAGCCCAAAGCAACATACATTTTACAGAAAGATCAGCTAAAACAGCAATACAGCAAAAACCTGTACGGATATATTTATGTGCATCAATGATATATTTACATCGTTCCACAAAGCTGCTCTTTTTCTCAAAAAAGGAAAACATTTTAAGGTGACTTGAACAAGCAACGACTCCATAATATTTATACAAAAACATACAGAAAAGCATTTGGAAAAACAAAGGATATATTCTTCTCGATTGTACCGTCTCCAAAAGGATTTTCCCTTGAACAACACGCCCAGGACTGCTGTCACTATTTGATTTTCTCAAGCAAAAAAACGAGGAGGGGAATCCCAATAAATATATAATGAAGTAAACATGACCTCACTCAATAAATAGTTCATAAGACGCCGGCCCACGCTGGAGTTATTGCAGCCGGTTTGGAAATCATATTTTTTTGGGGGAAAAAAAGAGCAGTGAGTATTTCCACGTGAGGCCTTTAGTAAATAAATGGGCGTCTTCAAAACAGAGCCCTATTGGTTCACACAAAGAATTAATTACACATTTAGACACAAAATGGAGTGTGGTTCATATACAACAGGGCCTAATCCCTTAATAAACTGCATTGAAATAAACGCCAACCAAGTGCTTTTAAATGTCCCTCCATGCGCTTTTACGCACGCCATACGCTTCTATCCCAACGAGGAATCAACATAGTTCTGTAGCTATATCTATGCTGCGCGTAAAAGTCAAGCTTAAAAACAGTGTCTTACTTGCTGTGTCACACGATTCCACATGTCCACATCATCATGGGCTTTTTCTCGAGTTTATTTTATTTTTTTTCATTTGAAGGAAACTGTTCGATGATTGAAAAAAGTGGTGCGAGGAAATATGATACAAATGTCGACAGTTCCAAGTGGATTTAAACGCATGCAGAGTACTTCATTCGTTTCTGTTTTTGTCGCTGGTTACAAAACCAAACGCGGACCACGTTCTTTTTCAAGTCCAGTTTCTCTGCAATGGCTGCAATTTTCTCCGAAGAGGGCCGCGGCTGAATGGCAAAGTAGGCCTCCAGTGACCTCTTCTCCGGTGCCGCTATTGACGTGCGCTTCCGCTTTTTCTCGGCACCGTTAAAAAGCTCCGGCTTGTTGAGTTTCTCGCGGTGGGACTTCTCTGCTTCCTCCAACCACGCTTGGAGAATGGGCTTGAGCGCGATCATGTTGTTGTGCGACAGCGTGAGAGACTCGAAGCGGCAGATGGTGCTCTGACTGAGCGAGCCCACGCCGGGGATCTTGAGGCTGGCTAAGGCCGACCCTACGTCCGCTTGGGTCACCCCTAGCTTGATCCGCCTCTGCTTAAAGCGCTCAGCGAATGCCTCCAAGTCTCTAGGATCCGCGTCCACGTCGTTCATGCCCATGTGTGGTGGGAGCCCGTGCGCGTGGGCCATGTTGAGAGCCGCTTGGTGCATGTGGTTCATCCCCGCCATGTGTGCAGGGTGCGCCGGGGTGGACACCACTGATCCATCCGGGCATCCGAGCGCCAAACCCGGGGTGATGTGGTCCAGGAGGTCGCCCTCTAAGGCTTGGTGCGGCTGGTGGTGATGGTGGTGGTGGTGATGATGGTGGTGGTGTCCGGACAGAGCGGAGGGGTGCGAGATGGGCACGGAGGAAGACGATGAGGAAGACGAGGTGCAAGGAAGCGTGTTCATGGTGTGGTAGGTGGCGTCCGGTTTGAAAGGGCTGTGGTGCGGAGGGTGATGGTGGCTCTTGGTCTGCGAGACGATATCCACCGCCGCCAGAGCTTCAGCGCGGGCCAGCAAACTCTCATCCAAGCCGCCGAATATATTGCTCTGCAATTGCAAATAGAATGCACACATAACTGTCAGCAGGGAATTCTACTCACTCCTCACTCCTCGGTTTAAAACATTTCCAGAAAAGAAAAAAATCCTAAAAAAAAAAAAAAAAAAAAAAAAAAAAAAAAAAAAAAAGAGAGAGAAGGGAGCACACAAAACAAGACACATGCAACATCCCAGGTCATAAAAATTAATAGTTGGAAATGGAGGTGTTGGGTGATTTGCTGTGCAGACATGAAAAAAACATCAAGCAAAGAAAAAAAGTGGGCTGTCAAAACGTGCCTTTAAGCAGTGATTATGCAGAGTACGTACCGGTGGGGTTGGGAGACAGGCGCGGCGCATCGCCTCCGAGCTGCTCCCGCCGCTACTACTGCTACTGGTGCTGCTGATGATGGTGCTGCTGAGACGGGAGGAGGACGAGCACGACGACGAGGAAGGCGCATTGGAAGTCAGAGTGGACGACGCGGACGAGTGAAGGGAGTACTTAGGCTCAGCCAAGCTGGCGTGCGCCATGGCGAAAGGCTGCTTGCTGTTCAGAGACATCATCATCATATTTGCGCGCGTCCGAGCCTCGGCAAGTTCCTTTTAATAAGTTAAGACTCCGCCTCCAAGGGTCGGGGAGATGTCGGAGCCCAATTGAGTCGAGTCAAGCTGAAAAGAGGCTCGTCGACTTCTCACATGTATTTATTATTATTGTTGTTACAAGAGCGTTGTAGTTTGGGGCGAGCCATACAAAGGTTAGCGCAGTTCTCCTGTAGTTGAAGTTGAAAAATTACCCGTCCTTCTTTGCTCCACTTTTACATAAATATTTTTAACTTGAAGTTTTTTATTTTACGTCTCTATTTTTTTATCTTCTCATAAAAAAAAAAATAGAAAAAAAAATCAAAAACTTTCTAGCAGTCTTAGGATTTCCAAAAAAAACGTCTTCGCTTTTTACGCGTTTCTCTCGTTGACCTTTTGGTAAAGTTTTAGGCCAATAAAAATAACAATATCGAAAAAAGTTTCCGTTTTGAAATAGGTGATAAAAATTGGCGACAGTATCTCTTCGCGACTCCGGTGAATGCTGCGGGGACCACGACTGTCTCTGCTCTGAGGCGAAGGGCTCTCCGCCTCCTGCCTCCCTCTCTCTCTTTCCCCATCTCTCTCTCTCTCTCTCTCTCTCTCTCTCCACCTCACGCACACTCACGTACACGCACGCTCTCCCCCCGATCTCTCCTTTTCCCCCCATCTCCATCCTTTCTCCCTCTTTCTCTCTCCTGTACCTGAACAAGGCTTTTCATGATTTATTATTCTTCATTAGCCACAGCAGTAGCAGCCACCGCGCCGCTGGGGACTCTGCGCATGGGCAGTGCGCGACAAGACATTTATTTCAAACGACTTAACACCTTGCACCTCGTCTTACAACTGCACTACATCCAGTGCTTTAAAATACACCCATTTTGGTTATTTTTGTTACGTATTCCATCCCAGTTTTCTTAACCGTTTTCTCTTGGCTTTACCAGCACCACGGACAGCTCCACATCTGGCGCACGCTTGCAGAAAAACTGAATCACTACACAAAAACATATTTATTATATCTTGAAGTAAATGCCCTTTTTATTTCATTTAAATTTATTATAATTTTTGAGTTGAATCTCTTCCTTTCTTAAATATTAGAAAAAGTAGCAGGATAGATTTTTACGCACACAAAAGGTCACGGGCTTAAACGCATTAAGTGGCAGCCATTAGCAGCGTTTAATTGCATATCTATATACTTGTCATAGCAGGCTATTATCTTATCTCGGTTCTAATTAAGTCATATCGTCGCTAATTGAAAACCAGTCAGTAATTAACAGGGAAAGGCTGCGCGCGTCATTTGTTTCACGTGGCCTCAGCCGCTGGATCCCTGTTAGGACTGGGACTGAGGTGAGCAGCAGTGATCCTTGTAGCGCTTGGTGGGGTTTGGATTGGGTTTGTGGCAGAGTTTTTTTTTTTTTTTTTTTTTTTTTTTTTGCAACACATAGACGTCGTCGCGTGTTGCTGTTGGCGAGTAAGAAGTGATGAGGAGAGTGTGACAGGCAGCTGCTGAAACCATTTCTCACTCCATGGATGGAATGCAACGCGTTTCAATTCAGATAGACTGAAAAAGTCTGGAAAAAGGGTACGTTCAAAGTGGTTTCACATTGCTCTCAACAACGTAGCAGATTATGAAATGCTTAAATTGTAATCAAGTTTAGTTTCATTAGCTACACTTTTAACTTTTGTCGTTTTGGGTTAAATATATATATATATATATATATATATATATATATATATATATATATATATATATATATATATATATATATATATATTCTTTTGCTAAGGTGCTGGACGAGTATATTACGCATCTACATGCAATATTATTAATTAGCCTATACTGAATGGCTCTTTTCTTTTTCACACAAATAACTCTCTATTAATTATCTGTGTATAAATTCATGTCAAAAAGAAATAAAAACAGATATAACCATACATGGTCTATGATTGCAATTCATTACATTGCATGACGCCATAGGCTATACTATAATTACATAGTCTCTATATGTAAGAACAATAACAAGTCAATATTAATAATATTCGTTATGAATGGTAATAACAAGTGTAAGATTTAATGTCAAAATGAATTCATTGCCTTTGAATAGGGACCATACGCATGTTTAATACAGCGTACTTCTTGAATCACTGTCATAAATGTTATATTAGTGCGCACTAGAATGTGGAAAGCGTCTTCGCTCACTCAGATTTCTGAGACCATTTTTTGACTGCCATTCTAGGCATCTTACCAAATGAGCATTATTTTTGATATACTCTTACCCAAGATATTAATCAAGAATGTGTTGCAGTGTAATAAATAGATAAAAAAAATCGTTCTACAGTATAGTTATAACATTCATTAAAATAGAGACATCCACATTTTGTATAAGCTAAGCTATAAAAATACATTAGCAGTGAGAAAGCAGTAGCTGGATTGAACTTGGTGTTATTATGGCACCAGTTAGGTAACAATAACTATGCTTTATTAGGGAGTAAGGGTCTATTAAACTAGATTCAGTACGCGTGATCTGTGATAGAGGAGATTGTGTCAGCAGTTAGTTCATTTCAGGAACAGGCTGCGGCGCTTCCTTCTGTTAAATAACCCTAGTGTTTTGAGGGAGCTTTATGAGGCTACCTTACTGTTGTCGCGTCAGGTCCCCACGTCCAACAACCAGCGGAACAGCCACGTGCCAGGCCCCACGCGCACCACACCTCCACGTACCGCGAGACCTGGGATCAGACTCACGAGACATGAAGGAGCAATCAGTGTCTGCCCACATATAGCCAGCGACTGATTTATGATGAAACTTTAAAGAAATCATTTATATTTCACCGCGGCTAAATCGCTCTATGAAATTTTCATCCACAATGAAACACACAAAAAATATATCTTAAGTCAAATAAATCAGCGCGAGCTCCAGCCGGCGATTGACTTTGAAGTGGGGCTTCAGCATCTGGAGCTTGTGCGCGCGCGCTCACCTAAGGCTCACTTCCGGTGCCGTGAGCGTGTTCAGGTCTGGGAGGGCACACACAGTTTCAGAAGGGCCCTAATGTGGCCCCAACACAGGTAACGTAGGAGTCCAGAGGTTATAATACAGGTCAGTACAATGTAATTAAGTGCATTGTTAATTATTAGCATTCAATTACTATTTTTTATAATGGAAACTGTATTATTTAGTCAAAGCTAACTTTTAATTCTAAGCAATACTGAACTTTGATATGGCTCAACACAACTCAACGTAGCATTAGCATAAATAAAAACATAAATGAATGAATAAATACTGTAAATAAATAAATAAGTGAATGAATAAATAAAAAAATGCATGCATGATACTAGACAGTATACTATCATTGTTACTAATAAATGTGGTCATTTTTTGTCCTAATTTGTGTGTGTGTGTGTGTGTGTGTGTGGGTCACATTCATTCAGGTCATACTGAGGCAGAGAAACATCCAACATAGTTTTAAAGAGTAACTTGGTAAAATATACTCTCTAATTGGATAAAAATGTATTAGAATAGTGTATTATGTGTATTTACCAAAGTATCATTGCATTATCATTAAATGTAATTTATCCAAAATACTAAATGTTAATGAAAACTATGTTATTATAGCTCAGTTGGTAGAACTGTGGCATATTTGCACAGCACCCTCAGCCACGAACTTGGTGTTACGGGACTCCGACAACTTGGTGAATGTCTCTCCTCCATGATTTCCTGTCTCTACTGTAAACTGTCTAATAAAGTCTGAAAAAGGCCAACAAATAATATCAAGCTACAGTAGACTGAAATTGGCCACACAATCATAAACCAAGATAGATATACAAATAAACTACACAAAATAGTACCTTTGTATATCCTTGTAATGTATTTATTTGGTTCATTTCATTTACACTAGTCATTGGTCATAAAAGACAACATCACAATGGCTGTCTGTGTGTTTGCAATTGGTCATTGTCATTGGCCACATATTAAGGGTGGAGTAGACAAAATTTTAAATAGGTGTAAAACGTCATGCCAAAACAGTGGAACACCTCCAATGTACCTTTAGCCAACTTGTGGCTATGTTGTCTCTTAGCTGCTAAATTGTTATTGCTGTGTCCTGAGATCCTATCCCAGCAACTATGGGTCTTGAGCAAAGTATACTCTCGACAATAACCACTTAGTTGTACAGTTGACACGTAGAGATACACACTCTCACATTCATTCACTAGGGGCAATATAGAGTCACCCATTCACCTAACACATGCATGTCTAAGGATGGTGGGAAGAAGCAGGAGAAACCCCATAAAAGAGATCATGTATCTGCCGGCCTGAGGATAGAACCCACAACCTCCTTGCTCAGAGGCAGGAGCACTAACCATTTTGCCACCATGCACCCCATATTTTTTACCAGTCACACAAAAATGCCTATCCTAGCTTTAGTTTTCAAAGCCAGCTAAATGCCCGTCCTGTATTGAATATATGGCATCTCAATTGTTTTTCATCACACAATAATTGGAGGGAATGTTGCACTGATAAAAGCGCTTGTCTGAAAAGCTGCGAGGTGCTCTCATCCACCTTGCTTTTAAAAACAAAAGCCCTCTCGGTGGAATAGTGCGAGAAAAAGGATTCCTCTCACTTCAAGGCGCTTAAATAAATCTGCAGTGTCTCCCCATACAAGGAAAGGCGCAGTAAAACAGAGAGAACGCACTCAGCCAGGCTTGATACAACTCAGGTGACTTGTTTGCTTTTTTTTTTTTTTCTCCTCCTCTCTCTCTCTCTCTCCTACTCGTGCAGTCTGTGGAATCAAGGCGTTGTGCAGAGGTGTCTGTGTACTTTACACAAAGACGTACTCCTCTCCGTCTCCCTCAGGAGCTCTCCACGTTAACAATCCCAATTACACCCAGACCACCAGAGACAGCTGTTTTTATTACAGAGCCGCTCCGTTGTGCCGACGTATGTGCACTAGCTGCTGGAGACTCAGAGACAAGGCAGAAGTAAGAGAGAGGAGAGGTGCATGTTACTGCTATAGTCATGATGCCTCTATTCAAAGTCTTGTTTCTACTGGAGTGGTATGGAATGGGTTGGGTCAGTATGGGTAAGTTTACATTACCAAAAGAGGTCCCCAAAAAGCTCACCATTTGTAACACTATGAGGAAACTCTGGCCTGAGGTCGCAAGTTTGTGCTCCACTCTGCAAAAGGTGGAGCCTTTGCAAAAAAATATTAGCCTGAACAGCCCCTCCCATTTACTTTCTTTGCACAGTAAAGTGGGTCTGGAACCTCCCTCATTCCAGCCACGTTCCACCTGTAATGATCCTTCTGACCAATCATAGCCCTTGCTCTGAAACAGGGCAGCCTCTGAAATGCTTTGTTTTGAGTGTGGCTTGTGTATTTTCAACTGTTGTGTAAGAGCTCTATAGAGAAACTCCTCAAAACAGAGAAGTAGAAAGCAAAGTTCCATGTTAAATTTATGGCACTGTACAAAAAAGTATTTGTTGCAGCAACATGCGGCTGTACCTATAGCCTCTTGCCGTGATACACATAAGTTGTTGTTTTATCTACAATTGTTGGCATTAAAGGTCCCCTATTCTGCTAAATTGACTTTTTTGGTATAATATTGTTTGCACCTCAAAAACATACTCCAAATATGTTTTCATTCACACGTTTCTTTCCCATGGGCTCAGTATAGCATAGTAATCCTGAATACTGACCCCGTCTCTTCTCAAGAGCTGAAAAACTCTACATAGACACGTGAGACCAGGAAGGGCTCCTGCACATTTCTAAAGCCCATACACTGTCCCTGTCCCTCATTCTAATAGTTTCAGGGCATGTGCAGGTCATGTAGCAGTAAGCTCATGTATCCATTTGTTAGCATCATATTGCTAATAGCCCTGGGTTAGAGTTAGGACTACTTAGCTTTTTTATACTCAGTCCATTACCCACTATTGCCAGCAGGGGGGGACAGACATCTAATCCAACAGTTCTCTGCAAAATGAAAGTAACAGCTCCCCAAAAGATGTTTTCTGTACATATACATTATTTTAAGTTATAAAATATGAAATACTAATACATAAAGGTGTTCAAAAGTATTTCAAAAAGCCTGAAAAATGCTAAATATGGGACCGTTAAACTTATGACTGCCTAAAATACAACTGTGGCTTTTACAACTTGCTATGATATTATGCATTATTTTGTTGTAATGGTGTGGTCCAGTCAAGTTTCATATACATATACAAGTCTGTTTGCTTTGCAGATTTGTGCAAATGCAACACTTTACCTGTACCATAGTGTGAAGAACTGACCCAACACACAGCATAGCATCCAATGGAAACAAGTCTATTGTTGTGATGCCTATATCCAGGACTGCCTGATCTCAACAAGTTCTTTACATGTGGGAGCAGGAGGTCAGTGCTTGTGTTGGGAGAGCGTTTACAAAGAGATGAGAATCTAACTCAAGGCAACGGCACAAGGGATGTTTGAGCCACACTAAGCACGTTATTTATTCATCTGCTTTACCTGTGTGTGTGTGTTTGTGTGTGTGACAGCCTCCTAAGAGCTCTAATGTGTTGTTTAAATGCATGCAACAAAAGAGAGAAGCCTCAGGATGCACTAAATGCCACTGTACTCTCCAGTACTGTAGTCCTGTGGGGAATGAGCCACTCGCCACTTGAGATAATAAAAGAGCTTTAAGTGTACTTAACATGCAGCTCAACTGTGTGATATGTCTGTATCTGATCACAGCGTGGGACTAAATAATATTCTAATGACTCGGAAAACATGGCTGACACTGATGTTTGCATAGCTTGTGTTTGAAGTCTTGTAAATATACTTTGAACACACAAAATGAAGTCATTTTGATACATAGGTTATTACAATGAACAGATTTATATTGGAGTTTATGACATGTCCAGCTCAAAGGCAAAAGCATTCAAAAAGGAATTGGATTAACAAAATGATTAGCATATTTGGACCTATGTATCAGATATTACAAAGATGTTAAGCACACACAAAAAAAGATCTTTATCAATACCAATTAAGGCTATACTACAGTAGATACCTCTTTTTTCTACAAACTATTCCAATTGCTGTTAAGTGAAGGGACTGTATGCCCATTTCATTTAACCCTAAACATGTTAATGTCATATTTTATAATAGGTCTATTTTCATATGAACAGCTGAAACCTTTAGGAAAGAGTATAAATCTCAAATTTTGTTTTTCACCTTGAGTCCATATTGATTCTTGTGTGTGGTCATAACGGGTGATAAGCTGGAGATCAGCTGTCAGTGAGACCTGTCCCATGATTAACAAGCGCTTTAAATACAGCCCGCCTCAGGGCAGAGGACTGGGGCAGGCCGGGGGAATGACCTGGTCTCAGCTGGTTGGCCTACTCACTCAAAATATCTGTGAAAAACAAAGCAATAATATGTTATAGTGCTATCAATGTTTCGAGACAAAACTTTAAACATCTCTGCTCCCTTCATATCCTGAGTCTTGTATAAATGTACTTCCAGTGTAATCCTCTGTAGTGAGTTTTTATTGGGATGAGAAGATAATCTAAAGTTACATAATCAAGAACACAGTTGTATGTGTTAAATGGGACCCTTGTGGGGTACACTGATTAGAGACTTGTAGAGAGTGAGGTGCTCTGTGAGCTCAGAAAATAAATAACAGTAGCACCCATGTCCCTGTCCCGCACAGGTAAGCCGCTCTGGGGGAGCATTAGATTCTGTCCCAGGCCTGTCTACAGGCTGCAGGGTAGCACATGATAAGGTCAAGCCTCATAATGATGTCACATACCTTTAGGTATTTCAGATCAATATTGAGGGAGGCGCAGCTTCCCTGACAGCAGTCAAATAAAGTCTGTCTGTCTGAGCCACACAGATTGTCTCTTCTGATAATATGAGATTCTGCTCTACACTGCTGCTGGCAACCAGGGGATTGGTGAAGTCTTGATAATCTTAAAGACTGTGTCATTCACATCATTTTTACATATTTACAGACCTGACCATTAGGTCAAATAATGTTACACTCTTGTTCATGACTCCAGCATTGTGTTTCATGTTTACATTACAGAAACATGCATGGTGCACAAAACAATATTTTGTGCTGTTAGTGTTTTTTTCTTCTTAACTTTTGCATAAGTGTACCATTTATCACTTTGCATAAAATGCCTAACTCAAGCTCAGTGCATTAAAGACTTAACTAAACAGAATCGTGTTCTCTCCTACAGCAGTGTCATCCTCTTCTAGGCAGCCCTGAGTGCTGTTTGGATAGAAATGTGTTTGCGTTCAAACTACTGTAACACTGAAACAGAACTACAGATATGTAACAACATAACAAAAAATGTAACATAGGGAATTGCTGCATGAGAGTCCTGGGTTTAATGTCCAGTCCCCTGCCCCACCCTACTTTCTATCAATTATTTTTCACCAGGTCTTAAAATACAAGAAATGTAAACATTGCACATTAAGTTTGCCTGGGAAACATGCACTCTTAATATTGAAAATGTAAATAAGTAAAAACTACATATAGCACTGCTGTGCAGCTGAAATGTGTGGATGAGAAGTTCCTGTTTGACATGACAGATGTGAGCCTTTGACTGTATATGACAAAAACATGAAGGCCATGCAGGAAGGCGGCACATACAGGAGTAAAGACTGTGAGTAGAGGACTATAAAAAGGCGTGTGTCAAGCTCTGTCGCAGTGATTAATGCAGTAGGAACATTGCCGAATTGTCCGACCTGGAAGAGCGTTCCTCTCCCCTCTCATTAGTTTGACTGTCCCGCACTGTAATATATAGCATGTCAGTGGCTTGTCTAATGGCTGATGCTAATTGACCTCCTTTCCCCCTCTCTACTGCACAAATGAAAAGATTTCCTGGGTCGTGTGATGGAGCGTGTCACGATCTGATCCGACAAATTAAAAAGCTCGGCGCTGTCACACTGTCATCGTTGTAGAGCCGGGCCTCATCAGCTATAATGATCATTTTTCTTCTCAAACCACTGCATCGCGCTGCCAAACACGTTACTTAAGAGTGCGCTGGTGCTGTTGTGCAGTGTATGTGATCCGTGTGAAGCTCTGTCATCTGTTGGAACTGTTGGCTGCACTTCTAAACATTAGTTTATTCCACCAATCACTTTCAGGTCGTGCTTAGTTAGCATCCAGTTATCTGTCACTCAGCACCTACGTCTATACTAATATATTTTTATTTACAACACACAACTTTTGCTGTGTATTTAGATAACATTTCTTGAAAATACAACTTTCAAATGATGCACACCCCAGTTTTTTGTGTGGATGGCAAATTTAAAAATGAGGATGCCAAGGTTCACTGACTGTTATTTTTTCTTATGCCTTTTTAAATAATAATTGATAAACATTTTGGCTTTAACTTGCAATGGCCCGATAGTTCAGGGGTAAATGCTCCATGCATTATGCCGCAAAGCCCTTACTGTATATCTCATAATGGAGACACAGAGCTTTAGTAAAACTAGTAAATTGAGTGGCTCAGGTGGTAGAGCGATCATCATAATAGTTGAAGGTTGGTGGTTTGAATCCGGCTCGCCCCAATTCATACTGTTGTTCTGTCCTTGGGCAAGACACCTCACCCACCTTGCCTGCATCAGTGTGTTGTATGTGTTTTTTCTCTCTTTTTTTTTTTTGGTGGCTGCAGAGGCCAAAGGCTCAGATTGGCAGCCACGTCTCTGTCAGCCTGTCCCAGGGCAGCTGTGGCTACAGAAGTAGCTCACCACCACCGAGTGTGACTGAGGAGTGAATGAATTATGGACTAATGTAAAGTGCTTTGAGAAACTTAAGACGCTTGTAAAGGACAATATAAATCTAAGGCATTATTATTATTACTATTATTACCATCACTGACCCCTTGTGGTTGGAGTTAGTATCATTGTTCCGGTTTTACACCAGACATAAACCCTTTACTCATTGGCCCATTCCTGAAAATGTCCTAAAAAAATCATATTACTTTTGAATTATTTTGTTAACAGACAAACAAATCAACTAACCAACCAACACCAATAAAAACATAACTTATTTGGTTGTAGTATTAAATAGCAATATTTAATAAAATGAGAACATTAGTAGTAGCGATGACAACAGCAAATAATTTGCATGTGTATCTTGGCAGGTTTTTATGTCAGATGCCCTTCCCGATGCAGCTGGCTCAATTTTTTTAAGGCTTGAGACTGGAACACATTGGGGCTGGAGTATTTAACGTTATTCTGTACTGTTTTGGGCTTACACATTTTTTTTGGATAACACTTTTCATGTACCAAAACAAAAACTGACAACTAAAAACACACTATGCACAAGGCTGTATATATCAGACTCTTGTTATTTGGAATCCCCAGTGAGAGCGGATAAATAATTCCTGAGCAGGTGCACATGTAATCTTTCTTTTCCATCGTATATACTCAGCCGGTGGCTCGAACATGATAGCAACACGAGAGCGCGGCCATAGCATATTATTGAGCTGTGCAGTGATGATGGCGCTCATTACTTACAATCAGCCGCCCCATCCGTGTCCGAAACAGAAATTGACGGTGGCGTCCTACCTGCTGACTTTGTGTGTATAACTTTATAATTTATGCGCTGTGCCCGTACTATTGACAAAAACGCGGCGCGGTGATCAAAGGCAGCCGCTCAGTGCCTTGGACAGGGCCACGAAGACAGGGCCTGTAACACTAATGATCTTCAAACGCTCGTCTATTTCACTGGGAGCCATGCAAGTCCCCCGTCCGCTCCCAGGAGGTGATTGTGGCTGGCTGGGTAGGTGACAGGTGTCAAGTGGCCCCTCCTCAACCGATTCATCATGCTAAGCAGAGAGGAAAATACGAGCCTTTGTTTTTTCAACTTGTCTGTGTCTGTTTATAATAGTATATACAGTATTTGTATATGTAGTCACCAACAGCCAAATGGTTTTAAGGATTTGCAGTATAATATAACAGCTTAAGTGCAGTTTGTTGAGGAATATTGCACTGTCCTAAAGATACAGAAGACTGACTGGAGACACTCGCAGGCCTGGAGAGATTTATTTACAATCAGTATGGGGACCAAAAGTTCTCTTCTCTAACATGAATGCCTTAAAGAGAATAAATTCATTATTTTTCTCCCGCTTATTCCCATTAGGGCTCAAAAAAGGCTAAAGCCTATCCCAGCAGCTATGGGCCTTAGGCAGGGTACACCCAGAGCAATGGCTAGTTAGTTGTAGAACTGACACAGAGACATTCATCCATCTATCTTCTACTATTTACCTGTACCTGGCAGCAGCCTATGCACAAATGCCCATATTTCATCACCGCAGACACTTTCTGCAGCTAAACTAGGAGAATTCCAAGACATTCCCAGGCCAGCTGAGAGACATAGTTCCACCAGTATGTCCTTGATCTATAACTGGGGTCTTCACCTGGTTGGACATGCCTGAATGCTTCCCCAGGGAGGTGTCCAGGAGGCGTATAAAACAGATGCCCAAGCCATCTCAACTGGCTCCTCTTGATTTTTTAATTTAATCTTTATTTAACTAGGAAAAAAAAATCCATTGAGATTGATAGTCTCTTTTACAAGGATGTCCTGATCCTTGTATGTCCAAGATGAGGCAGCAGTACTGACAAAGTGCAGAGTACAAGCAGGCATTAGACATTTGACAGATGTCACGATCACTGATATTTACAATCACAAGAAATCATAAAATCTTAAAGACACAGAGATTAAATATTGACACAATTAAGATCCTGCACAGCTACATGGTACAGGTACAGTTAGAGACTAAAGACTCAGATATGTTTTGTTTAAAACCTAACAAAGGGATAAGAGTGAAATATGGGGAGGAGCAGTGTGTCTACTCCAAGCTCCTCCTGGGTGACCAAGCTCCTCACCTTACCTCTAAGGGAGCGCCCAGACACCCTGCAGAGGAAACTAATTTCATCTGCTTGTATTAGGAATCTTGTCCTTTTGGCCATGACCCAAAGCTCATGACCATAGGTGAGAGTAGGAACCACCACAACAGACTGGTATCAATCCAAATACCTCCAATACAAGTGCGTAGAAGCGTCCTAATATCTTATCATTACACCGGACATACATCATTGTCAAACATGATAAGAACTATCCAAATTCTCCCCTTAATAGAGAAAGGAGGTAGGAAAGGAGAGTCAGTGCTTCCTTTCCTGGAATTTACTTACTAAGAGCTAAGGAGCTAAGTGGAGTTCCACACTTCCTCTGCACCCTCACTTTATGAGAACATTCGATGTCCCTGGAACGAGTTTGTCTGAATGTACTCTGCATCAGCTGATATTTCATTTAATTATCTGCATCAACGCCACTAAAACAAACAAACAAAAAACCTAACACCCTAGCGCAGAGGTGTCCAAACTTTTTTTTTTTTTTCTATTGAGGGCTATGTACTGAAAAATATGTGCGGAGGACGGCCACTCACTGCCAATGGCATGGCTGCCAATCTGCATCTATTCCAACCACCACCAAACACATCACACAGACACATTCATACAGGCAAGGTGGGTGAAGTGCCTTGCTCAGGGACAGAAGGACAGTATGCAATGCCAGTCATGGGATTCAGGCTGCCAACTTTTGGGTAAGTGGGCGAATATTTCTCTTGACTGTGCTAATTTTGGTCAATTTAAAAGGACGCTCGAGGGCCTGTAAAAGTTTTATGAAATTGGTTGCTTTGTGCACTTTTTTTTACATTTTGGAGTAACTTAAAGCATAGCTACCTTGCATAAATTTACTACAGCACAGAACAAACAAACCTCTATGTACCATATATGCTGCAAATGAATAAAAAGGACATGAATTTGGTGGAATATTTTGTCCACCAAACTTTTTCTTGAATGATGAAATATTTAAATTGAGCCTTCTGGAATTTGAGCATGAGAAGTGTGTTTAAAGTAACATCACACTGGGCTTTTCCTTAGAAGGATGACAAATGTAAAGATTAACACATGCAGTAAAATGTCGTACTTATATTATTAGCAATATTATGTATCGTTATCTATTTTATGATTATCCTCATACCCCACTATTACCATGATTTCCAGCCTTTTTGATGAACTCATAATACCTTATTTTGTGTACGTAAATACTGTTCTTAGCCTTCCTTTCTCATTATATATGTTAAGATGAATGAATAACTTGAAAGCTGCAGCCCCAATAGGTGCAGAGCAACTGTTGAGAGAGTTGAGTGAATGAACACAGAGCTACTGACAGCCAGGTTAGCACACAGGCTCCAGTCCTTCATCCCAGCGGAGACAGGCAGAAAAAAGGCCGTCTACATTGTGTGGGAGAGAGAGCGGAGACCACACCCTCAGCATGCCCGCCTGTCTAAGCACAATCCCACTGGGACCTGCCATACACACACCCCAGTCATTAATTCCTGCTTTGCATCTCCACACCATGTAATATTTATGGGTCACCGCAGCTTTGTATTCGCAAATGGAAACGCCAAGAGAAAAAAAGGCAGAAGACACGATACCTCAATCAATCCGGTGAATAAGGATCAGATAGTGGCGTCGTTTTTTTTTTTGTTTTTTTTTCGTGCCAGTGCTTAGGCAGCAGTCTTCACCTCGACCCCTAAACAAGTGTTTTGTATGACAGATTGTTAGACGTAACCTTTGAGCCAGAGCCATATAAGTCTGGTAGAGTTAAAAAGCTCAAGGCAAAAGGTATTATGAACGGGGGACTAAAATATTCAGAGCGGCAAGATTTGAAGAACCACAAAAGTGCATTAGTCAGTAATAACAAATGCAGGCTTAGTTTGACACAGGGATCTTGCCTCTCTATGGCACTTTAACTATAGCTCTGAGAATTTACACCACTGCATTTTTGATTGTCTGTAGAAAGTTGAGGAATGATGCTAGGTCTTAAATATAGCAAATACTAAATCATCTTGAACTATAATAGGTAGGCTGGGGTGGTGGATGGGTTAAAAGCCCAGGACTTGACCAGCAGAGATTATAAATGTCAATCACAAGCCTGGAAAAAGGGATAAGGGTGTATATGGAAGGGCATCTGGCATACAATCTATGGTGAACATCTCCTTTTCTTGGGATTTAAATTTTTCTTCCAAGCCAAAGATATGAGTGCAGCCAAATGAAGCTTCCAAATAGCATAGTCTAATAATAGAAAAAAAAGGTAACAGATACTAATATTAGTTACTCATTCATTCATCTTCTCCTTGATGTTGAGGGTGGCTGAAGGCTATTCCAGCTGCTTTGGGCATGACATGGGAAATACCCAGGACATGGGCCAGGTAATTGCAGGGCTAACAGTTGAAGACATAGCCTGCATAAACAGAAATACTGCCATACTACCAGTTCTAACGCCACTATAGTTGCTACAGCTAATAAAAATAACTTAACATTAACATTATTTACTCATATCAGCATGCTTGTAACAAAATTATGTTAACCTGAAGTAACTAATACATTTTTTTTTAGAATTTATAAAAAATTGAGTTATCTGCTTTTGCAAATGAACTCTTCTATTACTGTTTATTTCGCTGCTGTACCAAGATGGAATGGAAGTGCAATCAAGTTGTGTTTCTAAAATAAATTTGTAACCATGCAACCTTTATAGACTGTTAAAGGTACTGTAAGCAGCAGGCGCTCCTACTGGTTTGTAAACAGTACTGCAGTCTAAATCAAAACAATGATCTGTGGGTCGCCAGTGTTTCTGTTTTCTGATTGGATGATCGGCAGTGCAGGATTTAGAACCCAAAAATGTAAAAATAAACAACTTGGCAATTTTTTTTATTATTTTTGTGTGTGTGTGTGAATAAATCTGCTGTACCATTTAACAATCTGGGAGAATATGTATTTCACTAATATTTGATTCAAACATGTTTACCTCATATCTTTAGACATGTGGGTCATTTTTATGAACTATAAAAATATATGCTGCTCATAGCAGCATTATTATTTAAATGATTAACTATTAAATTATTAATAGGCTATATTTTCTTTTACTTTTTTAACTTGTTCAACTAAGATGGGAGTGGGAGCACTTTAGGTTTTGACCCACAGCTGGTGTATAATGTTAGCATGTGGTTTGCTGATACAAGAACTGCAAGACTTTTTTAAATATTAATAATACAAGTCAGCTTTTTATTTTCATTTGCTGACTATTTTTATCTGTTATACAATGTTCTTCTAGCTTTTTTAAATTATGAGTAGGGAAAATGGCATGACCTGATCCTAATACATAAGTTGTGTGATGTGAATTACATTTTTTATAATACTCTTTAGTTTAAATTGACATTAATCATTTTGGAATGATAAATATGCTACAAAATACTCTTTAAATGTTTGTGCTTGTGTTTATTTATAAGAATTATCAATAAAAAGTCACTGGTCACTATCTATGTACTGATGAAGTGAAGTCTTTGCTGTATTTTCCTCATCTACTTCTAACAGATAATAATTGGGAGCTTTTTCACTTCATAAGACATTGCCTGAATCTGGTGAGGCAGCAGTGGGAGCCTCTCAAATCAACAGTGGTGTCAGAACAGAGCCCTGAGGAACCCCAGTGGAGCGGGCTCACAGACCCCTGTAGAGATTTGAGGACCACTTTGGAACTCTAATCCACTCAAAATGTGCTGATAATTTTGCTTGCCAGGACACTCTCTGCCTGGTGTCACAGAGTGGCCTCCTGGGAGCAGATCAGCCAATGATAACAAAGTAGCCAGATGTCTAGCGCTGGCAGAGTCCCAGAAGCCAGACAGCGGCACGCAGCAGCATCCGCTCTGGGCCACAGATCAAAGATACCTGAGAATTACTTATGGGCACAAAATATGTGTTGCTTACTCTACAGTTCCCATTAATAACAATCTGGGAGAATTTGTATTTCTAATTAACTCTTTTCTTTCGGCATACAAAGTGCTGTAGGTAGTCTAAGGCTGCAGCAGCAGTTTTTCTGTGGCAAGTGCGAGTCGACAACAGGAAGTCGGATGCAGTGGAGTCTGAAGGAGCCAGATCAGCTGTAAATGCAGTTCTGAGGCCCAGAACAGCCCCTTGACTAGCCCCAATAAACAAACAAACTGTGGAGGAGTCAGCACATTTCAGTTTAATCACACTGCCCTTCATGTTTACCTAGAAAGCTTAATGTGTTGACATTGAGCTCATTTAAGGCAGATTATCATTAGTATTTGTGCTTTTTGAATGACTGCTAAAATAAAGTACATTTTATGGCTAAAGGCGGAGTACAGTTGAGGCCAGTTTGTAAAGACAACCCTTAATCTGACTTCTGTTTCCTTTAGTTGACTTTGAAGCCTGTGCTACATATGGACATGAATGGAGGCTATCACATAGTGGTAGGTGCAGAGGAATTTTAATTTTTTTTTCTGTATGCAAATGTAGCTGTTCATCACAATGGTAAAAAAAAATAGTTGTAATTTTGAGAACAGTTTTCAGTCAGCATAAAGTGTGTTTTCTGCACAGAGACACTTCATAAGCTATGGCAGTCAAGCTTTCTCTTTTAAATGTTTACAACCAACAAACAAGCTAACCAGTAGAGTAACCAAGAATCCAGTATGTGTCTTTGTGGGTCTAAAAAAGAGTATTGCTCTAAACACTCTGGACTTCATGTCGTTCTGTTTGTTTACTGATAGCTGCTGAACACCTCTCCCCGCTTAATGCCATTTATCCCTATACATGCACCAATAGTACGACAATGCATTATCCATTTAATGTAGTCTAAAATGATAAATTTGACTGACTTCCGGCCCCCAATTGGAGTACTGTGTTTACATTCAAATTAAATACTCTGGTTACAATCAATACTCATCCTAACACATTACTTAGCTTCCTTGCTAAAGACACTAGATCCATACCAAACCTAACAATATGCCACTTGTAGAAATGCTTTAGAAATGGTTTTGAATGACTTTGATTTACTCCTGTACCAGATGTGAAACCCTGCCTTGTTTTTCATTGTTGTTTATGTTATTCTCAGTGACATTAAGACGCATTACAGCTCCATGTTGTTTTCTCCTGCAGGGCCCTACACTTCCTTTTAGAGCCCCGCATTTATTCCATTGCTCGCTATGTTTTATGTTTTATACACAAATATTTAGTATAGAGCCCTGACTTTGAACTAAGAAGAATAGTTAAGCTGTATATGCCTAGGGATGGCATTTGTTGCGTTTTTTTTTTTTTTTTTTTTCATCTTTTGCGGTGGGGAAGGAAGGGGGTGCTGTATCTCACACACACACGTTGTCAGGTTCGTTATGTTCTAATGCACTTAAAAGTCACAGTTCAGTGAATAGATTATATGCGTTCTAGGCATTGTGTCTTCAGTATATTGTATTAATTATTAAGTACAGAAAGTGTTGCTTCATGTCTGTATTTGATGGAGAATCTCACCAGCACTCCACAGCACACATACCCCTTCCCCCCAATTATGTATATTACCTTTTGTGGAGCATGGTTCATTTGCATGTGCTGGCTGGAAGTCCTTAAAGCCTATAGTGACGACTGCCCTTCATCAGATCCTTACAGCAACCTTTTCTCCTTTTATCTGTGATTCCACTATGGATCCCACTGTTTGAAGTGCACAGATGAACAAGCTACACGAAAGAGAATTTCTTATGGAGCCATGTTGTAGATCCATTGTTTTTGTTAGAGTGGAGGCATGTAGGCACTGGCAATGTTGGCACTCTGAAGGGATTCATAAATGCATTTTCCATGTGAGGCTAATAAACAGATTCCTAAGTAGTTTCAGTCTGAGTTACCATGTTATTTAGTCTAACTTATACTTCATGATCTTGAATGGATGCTAAACTGGCCAGTTGTGCCCATTCAATTTGCAAAGTTAAATAGGCTTCACACAGTGATAATTGCATCCAAAGACATTAGCAAGGAAGACTTTCATGGATTTACAATAGAGAACAAAATACCAAATGCCAAGTTTTTGAGTCTTTTTGGCTTAAGGTCGCACTGTGTAAAATGGCTAACCATCTAATCAGTAGTATATAGTATTAGTAGTAATCATTTTTGTAAGTTAAAGTAATCATAGCAAAACAAAGTGTACCTTTTGTGTCGATTCACTCACTTTATTTTTAGTTTATTCTGTATTATGAGCTGCTTTAACAAGTGAATTTCTCCCCCTGTTAGATTAATAAAGTTCAGTCTTATCTCATAACATTGCATTTGTTAAAATAACCATAAAGCTAAATGAAACATCAGTTCCATTCCATCCTTGCCCTGAGCAGACAAACTGAGCACTAGGGGAGAAGAAGCACATACATATTCCTTTTTTTTTAAGCATCCATTTGTGCATGAGAACTTTTATTTATGAATTAAATTGATGTCAAATGTACATTTTGAGAGTAAAGTTTTTAGTTTCTTCATCAGCTTATTATTCCTGCAGGGCTACCATAGGCTGTACTTTAATTTAAATTTAAATACAGCTTCTATGCAAGAATTAATGGGGATTTTTTGTTGTTGTTTTGATTTTTTTCTTTTTTTTTTCTTTTTTATATAGCCTGGTGTTCCCCTCTCAGAGCGGAGCATTTCTTCGGTTTAATTTGTAAATGGCCAATCACAGTTGTTTATCTGCAGGTTACAAAAGTGGAAGAGATAACCAAGGTAGTGCTTGCTACTGAGCTAATTCAATAACTTCTCTGACCTTATTAATGGCGTTTAGTGCTTTCCTTCATCGCCTGTTGGTTCTGCTAAAGTCCTTGTTATTGTCCAGTCCTCTGTGGGATTTTTTTCCTTGTCTTGTTCCATTTTTACAACAGTAAAGTCCAGTTCACATCCAATGTAACAAACACAAACAATAAAATAAAATAAAATAAAATAAAATAAAATAAAAGTCTTTGTACAACTGGCTTCTGCTGCTGTCCCCATTCATAAATAAGTACAGAGCTGCTTATAATATGCCCTATTCTGGTGTTTTATGAGAAAAATCTGCAAGAATCCATATTTGTTTGGGTTAGAGGTGCACTGTACGTCCTGCCCTTCGTTTCTGTGATTGATTATTCAAAAATGAAACTTATCCGACGGGGTACCAGACTAACTTCTTTGTATAGAATAGGAAAAGAGTTTGTCTGGCAGACCAGGAAATGTTTCATAAAGTTTTATGGTTGATTAAATTTATACTTTTCACTGCTATTACTATATTTTGTCAGTTATGGGATTGCTAGATGAAATGTAGCAACAAAACTACACACCACTGCACCTTTAAATGCTTCACAGAACTTGTTACTAGGAGATAGTTGGGGTTGAGTTTGTCATCTTTAGTCTACTGTAAAACAATATCTTTCTAATATATATTTGACACCACACATACAGTAGCTCTTTTAAAACATAAGGTAACTGGAAGCACTTGGAGAGCACATCATTTCACTTCTTCCCTGGCCCGTTACTGACCTTTACTGAAAGTGTAATGCAAATCCAGCTATAACTTTTTGAGTTATGTTACAAACAGACAAACCAACGCCGGCAGAAGTAACAAAGCATTACACTTTTTATTGCTTTCTTTGGTACATTAATGATCAGTTTATACAGCACGGTGTCAAGACTCCTTTTATGACCCACTATACCACCTATCCCAGTACCTTTCAGGGTTACTCTAGGTCATTTTCTTTACTTTAAAATGAAACATTCCAATGGTAAAAACTGAGCTCCTGTCTCCCATCTCCAGCAGCTCATCACTCCTAACACAGCCGCTCTCGTCCAGCCCTGCTCCAACTGTTATTAATGTGTCCTGAATTATTTAACAGGGTAAAATTACCATGCTCTTTTGAAAAGATTTTTGCCTACACAATTAAAAAGCATTATAGTGATTTTTAGTTGAACAAGAATTATGACTGTTTTCCCTCCTCTGTGCTCCACTCGCTGGCTTCCTTGTTGGAAGCGGTGGGGAGTGGGGTCGTCAAGGCCTGCTAGTGTGGGCTTGTGTCTGGCTGCTCAGAGAGGCGCTGCAATGGCTTTGACCTATAGCACAATGAGCAGCTGATGGATAATGTATGAAAAAGTATACATTGTCTACAACTTCCCCAGAGAGGACCTCCATAATGGTCTTCTGCCCTGCTAAACAAAAGCTATATTAGGTCTTTTGAATAATATTGCAGTCTGTTGCTGAAGGTTAAGAACATTTCTACTATGACCAAAATGATTGTACTAGATTTTTTGTTATACATGAGAGAGGTTGATGGTTAGAAGGCCAAGGTCAGCCCAATGTTCACCAGTACCTATGTTCCCTGGTACTTATGTTCCCTGGCCCATAGAAACCAGGGAAGATAAGGTAGGTACTTGTACATTCTGATAAGTCCTGATGTTGCCTAGCTCTAACCCTAACCTTAGCCCTAATCTTAACCTTAATGTTCTTCAAAGAACATAGGCAAGGGGAAACATAGATACCAGTGAATATAGGTACTAGGGAAGATAGGTCCTGAAACATACCAGGGAACATAGGTTCACACCCTCGATGGCCTATAAAACCCAAAACTTTAGCATCAGAGCTTGCATCCAACATTAACACAGTATTTGACACATTCTGTAAAGAGGACATTTTGATTTCATTTTGATTTGCTATTAGCAACAAGGAATCTAACATTCCTTGTTGCTAATAGCAGTTTGCTAGTATGCTATATACTCTATGTGCAAAGAAATCTTTGTTACACTGCAATTTTGTAATCCTGATACAACCAAATGCTCTGGAGTAGAAAATACTTTCTTAGTAGTTAGCAAGATGGCAATGTAAACAAACATTTGCTAACATTAAAATGACTAACTGTAATGTCTCTGTAGTTCTTTTTTCATACCCAAAACTTGTCCGGACTCTATATTTCTCTTTTGTCATTTTTTAAACATCATAACCAAACTTGATTTTAAATTGTGGCCTATACTATTGATTCTATCGACCCACTTTTTTATATTTGTGGTGTTTTAGTGAGCTTGTTGCCATCTTTGAACTCAGTACCCAACATGTTTTAGAAGAGGAATGTGGACAGCCTTCACATTTTTCATCACTACTAAAATATTCTGTCAACAACTGAAAATACTGTTAACCCAACCAGTACTATCTTCAACCATTGAGAGCATTTTTGGTTAAGGAAGAGGTCAAGGAAAAAAGCGATTTTTTTAAAATTTATTTTACTTGAGGCCACTTGAACACACCAAACCCAACACCTGTCCAGGCAGTAATACCTAGTTTTATGAAAGTCTGTGTGCTAACAGTGCTATATTATATTGCTGTTCTAAAGCATCAGCCTCACCAGCAGCCGCTCTCTTCACTCTTATCCCAGGCGGACAACTGTCCACATCTCAAGCACAGGCCAACAATTGGCAGTAATTGGCACGTTGCCTCGGCTGTCCTGGGAGAGATCTGAGAGTGCGCATGGCCACGGACAGGCCGCCCTTTCCACCAATTAGAGAGCTGTCTCCTGACGGGGCGGGGGCTGGGGGAGGTCTACTGCACCCGCCATACCTTGTCTCATGATCAAAATGATTTGTGGAGATCCTTTTTCCTTCTTCTTCCAAACCTTCACTTCCTGTGTGTGAAGTGAGTGAGAGTGTTGAGTCCTGAGCCTGACCAGTTCCTGACAGTCTATACCTCAGTCGGTGGGACAGAACATACGTATGTGATGCTTTGACAGACGTGCTCGACAGGACAATCTCTGAAAACCCTCTACACAGGCCTTTTACTCTTTTTATATATATATATTACTCACTTCACTATCTGGACTATATTTCTTTCAGAAGAACTCTTGTTTGGGTTTTTCCTACTAATTATAGCTTAAATAAATGTGTTGCTTCTTGCACTCATTTTCACCCCTCTTCGGCTATGTGCCTTTGTTTTTCTCCCAAAGAACCATCTCATGAGTCATATCAGGGTATCTTGGTGGCAATCTGTAAACAAATGTATGATTCTACACTTGTCTTTTATTAATCTCACTTTTAGCTGATTGAAAAATAATCATATATTTGTATTAAAAGATTGCACCGTTGGCCATTGGGCTGCTATTATTATTAGCCCAGTTTCTAAAAGTGAGCCAATACGATTTCGATAAAAGGCCTCTGCACCACTTAAGAATGCATAAAGATTCATGTAACAAAAAACAAACAAAAAAACTTTATATGTTCTGTTTTATATTTTTGGGGTCCCTCTAATGCCTTTTAACTAATGTGACTGGCAATAGTTCTATTCCTATGCAATTTTTTCGTAGGAAGCAAGAAGCAATGCAGGCACTTTGAGAGTTCCTAATCCAGCAACAAGAGATTAGATTTGCATATAGTTTATAAGTTGATAGACAACAGAGAAAGGACATGGGTCAAGACGTGCAATAGCGCAGCTTCTGGTTCAAATCTACACTAACAGAAATGTAGTTAGCTGTCTCATTTATGCCCCCAGAACCAAAAACCCTTGCAGAATAAAGACATTAAAAAGTGAGCACAGAAGTGTATTAAGACTCCTGCATAAAATATATCATTTAGGCATAATTGAAGCTCTGGATACACATAATAATCAACCAAATCAACAGTATTCCTAGAGGGTGCCAATCCTAAAAAACATAGTTCTCTTCTAACCATGTGAATTGTCTTGGGCAGGAGCCAAAGTTTCTCTTGAATTGCTTAACTTCATTTTCTCTTTCTCTTGTTGCTTTTTGTTGTTGTGTCTCCAGGCGTCGACTCTGTGCAGGCCTTTATTATTATGACGGCTTTGGCGCGATGATAGAGAGTGTCTCCTGTGATTCTCCATGCGCAGGCCACACCAGATACCAGGGGACCCCAGTGCAAGAGATCACAGGCCCAGCTTATGCCATGGGGAAGGCTGCGGAACCCAACACCCATGCAGCCACTGTTGTTCTTCTATGTTGTCCTCAAAGCTCTCGTGCCTCACCACATTCCCCCCCTTCAGTAAATATGAGCGGGCGAGGAGATGCTTCCTACACTCTGAAATATGTGTCAGGCTACTGGGTTACATTGTGTTGCGATGTGCTGGAGAAGGCAACAAAGCAAGTGCACGCAGAGATGGGAGAAAGAAACAGTCTTAGTGATTCTCTTTAATCCAGACGAGATATTCACAACTGGGTTAAGTTATACCTCACATTATTGCATAGTTAAGCATACAATATGATGGGTGTTTACACATATGGAGATATGACTAGCTTGGGAATGGAATCACCATTGGGACATGTAAAATATGCCTCACAATTCCAAATTATATGATCAAAATGAATACATGTTCATAAAAATCGGTTTCTCTAAATTAGTTTAACATTGTTCACAAGCCCATTGCTTATTTTTTTGAGTTATGTCTAAATACAAGTGGTAGGAAAGATTTGAAGTGTAACATTATGTCTTTCCTCCTTGTGTTATAGGTTTTCAAGGTCTTTTGACTTTCTTCCACCATCCAAAAACATGCAGTATAGGTCAGGGGTCTGCAACTTTCTGGTTCCAAAGAGCCAAGTGTTCCCAAAAATACACTATTTAAATCTGTAAAGAGGTGCAACTAATTTTAATGCACCAAAGTCACTTTTAGCCTATAACTGAAATATAGCACATGGGTGGTCATTAATAAGTGCAACCTAACAAAGAACTGTGGTAAATACTCACAGCACAGATTATCTCACTCAGAGAACTGAGGTTACATCCTGTAACTAGTCCGTGCGTGCAACTGGGGGAGAATTGAGGCTAAAACTTTCTATTGTAACAGTTTAACAGTTAAGTCCATAACATACACTGGAAAACACAGAAAGTTTTATTTTAAATGAACAATATGATGCAGATGCAGTTTGTTTTATGGTTGTCTACTTATTCCTTTACTGACTTTACATAACCAGGTGTCTTTCCCCAAGGAGCTACAAGAGCAGGGCTAAAGAGCTGCATGTGGCTCTAAAACCATAGGTTGCAGATGTCTGGTATAGGTGAACTGGTAAATGCAAAAAAATAAATTGCCCTTGTGAATGATTGTGAGAGTGAAAGGTTGTGTACCTCCAAGTATAGCCCCTGCAACAAGCTGTGCCATTATAAAGGGTGTACCCCACTTCAGGCCCATAGTAATAACTTTAGCCAACAAATAACCTGAATTCACAATAAACTGCCCTAAACCCTGCTCTACTGTGTAGTGTTTAAACAAACCTTATCCTTTTTATCCCATATTTTGCCTATTTTCTCTGATTACATTATTATATATGTCACTGTTCCCCACCACTACTTGCCTTTTTTCTTCTAAGCCAACAATTAGCAGTGCACAGGTCGACCGGCTTAGGCTACCGCAGCTTTATTCCTCTGCTTGGACCTTCACAAGGGGGTCCTACCTCATATGCTGTCTGCCCCGGGGCCTGTGGGAGCGCGTTTGGATTATTATGTTAATGCATGTGGCTCCTGCCCTCTGCCTGGTCCCAGCTGGCCTCGCTGTCGTTAGGAAGTGCTTTGCTCTGACAGAGGAGTAATATGCTCCGTGATTGAGGGGCCAAAAGATCGGGCTCTATAAGAGAGGGGGCCCTGCGCTGATAAGCATATGATAAAAGCACCATTGTACGGATGCCAGTGCCTCAGAGATGTGGGAGATGACTGAGCAATTCCTATGCATTTGAGGAGAATATGTATAAGGTTTAAGGTCTTTGTGTGCCCGCTTTAATTGCCCATAGCATTATACAGTATATCTCCTACCATGTATTATGTTGTAGTTTAATATTGCATGGACTCTTTCATTATGTGGTCTGCACCTATCCACCTGTAGGAATAATGACAGGAGACAGAGATGTGTGCTTTTAATCAGCCTGTATAAACCATTAGGAGACACTTTGTTTTCTTCACTTAATAATCTAAATAAAGTCAACTCCAGTGTAGAGTGCTTTCTGGAGATTCTCAGGTTGGGAAGTGGCATCACTCCTATAGTGCATGTTTGTTGTCTTGTCTTTACATGGTACCATATTTGGAACCACTGTTGCTTCCTAATTAAGCAGTTACGAAATAGTGATTGCACTTTGTCTTGTTACACTGTTAAATGCTGTTATTTACCCAGACAGGCTGCTAAAGGGATTGTGCACTTTAACCATATAATGTATTTATATGTTTTATATTATCCAAAGCAGGTGGAAGGAATAGTGATATTTCTAGAATTTTATATGATATTTAATATTATTAATTATGCAGATGGAGAGTTTGTCAGTCTGGACAGTACACAGCAGGCATGACTCCATTTAAAAACAAGCTTTTCCTATGATTATAACATAACAAAAATGTATGATATGAATCATTTTCTTTCTTTTTTTTTTTTTTTTTTTGGTGGCACTGACATGACAAGTATTAGTCAACAGTAAGAAAGTACGCTGCACTTTTTACATCTTAAAAGTGTAATATATGGATGTATAGACTTCCTGAATGTGATTCATAACTTTAGGGCCCTTTCTGAATACCTGCAGTGGGGCCCCTTATTACCACCTTATGCCATTGTGTAAACTGTTGACACTCATGTGATTAAACTAATTACAGGCAGCCATTCCCAAAATCAAAAGTGGCATGGCCCCCTTAAAAATGAGAAAATTCCACACATACCCCCCGATAATAAAATTTCACTCTTTTCAAACACTATACCATGTTTTTTCCCATAGATTTTTATAAAAACGATAAAAAAATCCAGACTGTTGGCTAAAATAGCTTTTTTAAACAAGTATTTAACTGTAAATCATTTCAAACTCAATTACTTTTTACTTTACTTTTTACTTTATGTAGACAACCTCTGGAGGCCCCCCTCTAGTACCTTCACAGCCCACAAAGGGGGCCCCGGACCCCACTTTGGGAACCACCATTTTACATGAAATTGTTTCTTTTAATTTGTTTGTTTATTTATTCTTAAATGTGTGCAACTTTTTGGGCCAGTCATATAGAAAGGGTATAATATAATATATTTATATATATATTGCCTTATATTAAATAAAGGATGGACCCATTGGCTGTTGCTCTACATGGCTTGTCAACACTGTATAAATGCCAACAAAACAAAACTGTACTTACACAGCAAAAGCAGCTGGGAAGAAAAGCAAAGTGAAACTGTTACATAGAGTTAACACTGAACCCAGCTATGGCAAGCAAAATACTGACATTATCAAGGAGCTAAGGTGAAGAAGGAGACTGGAGATGGATAGTTAAGCTGATAGCTGAGAGTTAAGCTAAGGGTCTGATGCAATAGACAGGACAACAAGCAATCAACTGCTGCTTTAAAGCTCTTGTTGAACAATACTGAACAATACCAAAGAGATGGCAGTACCCCACAGATGCATGGAAAAAGAGGAGGTGAAAGGGGAAAAACAGTAAACTTCTTGTGACTTGTTGGAAGAGAGTATGGCGGTGTGCACTGTTTTGAATTCTGCACATAATTGTGTAAATATGTCAGGCAGACAGAGGATGGTCTTTTTCATCTCCTCCGCAGGAGCGTTAGCGATCAGCTCTGAGCAGGCCCATTCACAAAGTGCACTGAGTGTTTGTGTTTTGTAAGGCAGTTGTTTTGTTTGCTTTTTAATCAAGTTCAATTTCATCACTTTCAGTAAAAGTTTTTTTCCATATCTCTCTTCCTCACATTTCCTCATGTTGTGATCTGTCTGTGTGTTAAGGTGCCTTTAGTGCTGTTAGTGTTTGTTCCTTTTATCAGCAGCGCTGTAATAAGAGGAAAGAGGATTGTGGGTAATTGGAGGGTAAATACTTAGCTGTGACTAAACGTCAGAGCAACAGAGGTTGTAAGCTGAAGATGCAGAGTAGAAATGGAGTCAAGACAGAAAAAGTAAGCCCTGTGATGCTTTTTTAAATCTTGTTTTTACCCAAACAGCCCTGCAAAATTAGGTCATTTAAAGTGATAGTGGATGAAGACGACTATTAATAACATGATGAGACTAAATGTTTAAAGAGAAACAATTTGTCTGTTCCCAGATTTAAGGTAGATTTCCAGGGGGCAGAACAAATGGACACATATTAAACTACATCTGAACACAAGAGGGCATAAGGGGCAGAACCAGTGAACACAGAGTATTTTGCCTCTGATTAAGGTGGAAAGTAGCTTTCAGTAGGCAGAATTAGAGGCCCATTTCATTGCTGTGTGAATGGGTCTGGCCTGTCTGGCAAGGCTTGGTTCAAGCATGTCCAAAATTGAAAGTTGTGTGAGCTACAATAGTTGAAATTGGTTAAAAGTGCCACAAACATGCCACAAAGTAACCACAAGGGACAAAGGAGCCTGAAGTCTTGCAACATGACCTCAAGTCTTCCAGTCACAAATCATACATAGTGTACTGTTAAACACATTACTTGGCTAAATTTTGTGACAAATTCCACTGTATTCTGTCTGAGGTCTTATAAAATCTGTCCTTCAACAGCCTGAGAAAAATGATGACCTTATGTAGGCTCCCTCTCCGTGAAGTGGTTATAGTTTGAAAAAATGTTTGACCAATATGGGTTTTTCTGGTCAATGCCAATTTTAAAATTCAGATCAGCTCATAAGTACTGCTGATATGATATGCTCTTTGTTTTTAGTAATGCTTATAGAACAGAATTGTGCCATAATTTGACAGTGAAAACAGTATTTGTGTGAACACTTTAAAACTTATGTTAAGTCAAGGGCTGCTTTAGGGGCAGTGTAATTTATAAGCATTTGGTGTATAATGCAATGTTGATGTGCCTGACTTGTGATCAAAAATCGGCACAAAATGGCAAGAATCAACCTTTGAACATGTGGTGACTGAATGTGGGACTGAGTGGTAATCTGTTATTGCAGTCTTCAGTCCCATGCAACCTCTCCAGTAGATTGATTGAATATTACTGAACAATTTCAAATTTTATGATCAATCAATCCAGAGATCATTCTATATGTCTGCTTTCCAAACTTCAAAGCCTTACCTCCATTCTCTCCCAACTGGAGCACCAAAAATGTCACCATCTTTCCACCAGCGAAGTTCCATGAAAGCCGAACTGGGGCACTTTGATGATCCCGTCCTGTTGTTGGTTGCAGGTCTTGAGGTTTGGCAGCCATTGTTTTTATAAAGAGTGTTAAATGCAGCTGCAGCCCGGTTAATGAGGGGCGCCTTCAAACCCTTCCCTGAGAGGATGCTGTCATACAGGTGACACAGAAACGGTGCGTGTAATCCACCCGTGCAGGCCCTGGCTGTAAATATGCCTGCTCCACCATTTTCTCAGCGTTTACTCCCAGTTCAAACAACCACCTCTCCCTCTAAACACAGTGACAGCTCGGCGAGATTCTCCTGCACATTCCTCGTCTGCCTGCGACCAATGAAACGACTAGGAACCGCTCTGATCGTCCCCTTCATCCACACTGTGGGTAAGACATGCTTTTTGTTGTTGCTCGGGACTGAAAAGTTGTGCCACCCACAAATCTAAATTTGGGTGTGATACTTGAAGGATTCCTAGGCTATGTATAGGCACTTGTTTACACTTTTTGCTTGCATGGCTTTTTTGGTCCGCTGAACACGTTTGGCAGCAGTGTGGTTGGGTACAATCTAGCAGTACAAAGCAGAGCATTCATGAGGCTCACTGATGTGCCACATGTCTTACAGTTTTACAGGCACAGCATGTCGGTGATGTCATGAGGATCATGCCTTCATATTTCCCCCCTACAGCCATCTAAAATATACAATATATGAAGCATCTTTTATTCTCCTTTACATTGGAGGCAATTTCTCGTTTAGCTGTGTAGACCATTCACACCACTATAGTCTAAATGATTAACATCTATATCCTAAAATTTAGTTCTTGGCTTTTGTAAGATAAAAACTGGACCACTTGATCACTGGTGAGGCTAAGAAAGTATGAAATATCTTGTCACAAAAAGTGAGCATTGTAGGGTGTAATATGACTAATCTTTATGTCTATTTGATGATGTTTAGGAAGATTATATTCATTACTAAAGTATATAAAGTAAAAAAAAAATGCAAAAAATTGCAATTTAAAATGATTATGAACTAACTTGCACTGCAAGCTGGATTGTTGTGAGGTTTGTGAGTTCATAAGATCACAAAAATCTGTCTTGTCAGGCTCCCACTGACTCATCTGGGCCAGCGGTTTAGGCCAATGATGCTCCAGTACTGCCGTGAATGGGCAAGTTTTAGGTTTGCCCACAGCAAAAAGCACTTTTAATGATATTGTTAACAACATGGCCAGGCTGCAAAACATAACATATGCTGCATACATTAACAAAAACTGGAAAAATGACATGATCGGTTTATTTTTTAGCTATGTCATATGAGTCGTTGCTATGATTGGCTAAAAGGAATTGCACTTGATCCAATCAGCTCCAAATACTCTACTGACAGTCCCTCCTCTTTTCAAATGATTTCAACTGGAGACTTTCCAAATTCTCATATCAATCAGATAAATCTCAAAATATTTAAGAGTAAAACAAATATATATTTCAAATTTGTTGGGATATTAGCAGTATATTACCATTCAAAAATTAACCTTAAAACATACAACCAAACTTAGGTTTAATTTGTGAGTAACTTAATGCATCCTTTGATTCGGTATTTTCAAGACAGGTCCAAGCCATTTTATCTTGCAGCTTAGAATTCTAGATGACATACTTCTATGTGGGGTGCATGGTGATGGAGTGGTTAGCACTCTTACCACTCAGATCATAGGTTGGCTAACTCACAGTCTCTGAGTGGAGTTGGCTTTTCTTTCCATTTTTTTTTACTGCGGGTTCTCTCTGGCTTACTCCCACCATCCAAAAACTTTGTCAAGTGGTAAATCTAAATTGCTCCTAGATAATGAATGTGAGAGTGAATTAACCAGCCATTGCCCAGGTTGTACCCTGCCAAAAGCCCATAGTTGCTGGGAAAAGCTCCAACGACCTGCAATGTTCAATAGATTTGCTACTTTGCCTTTGTAATCTCTATCATCCTTGACTTCACAAGATAATAATAGACACATTCTACAGACTACAACCCTTACTATTCCCATCATCCTCTCTGTGTCAGTGCCTTCCATCACATGACCCTCACATGCTCCTCATCCATCCCCTGTCTGTGTGCAGAGATCCGTACTGTGGCTTCTCATTTGCACGCGTTGTGTTTTGTGTGGTCCCTCTTTTGCTTCCCATGGATCTCTCTGCGGGGAGCTGAGCTGACAGACTCTGACTGATGTGTTGGGGGGGTCTCGTCAGCTATTGTTTTCCTCACCGGCATTGAGCGCTCCACTCATCAACCCTGTTCTCTCCTGCCTGTGCGGATACAGATGTCAGATTCACTGTACTGAGAGGGGAAACGGTGACCTAAGAACTCCAGCATATGAACAGCAACGGACTCAACTTCAATTTGATTTCCCCCAAATAAATGAAAAAAATGCAGATGTCAATTTTTCATATTAAGTTTCCTAATAAAATAACAAATTACCCTGGACAATGGCTAGTTAGTCGCAGGTCTAGGATAAGCCATATCTGTAATTACTTGATTTTATAGACCTTTTTCCGGATATGATGCATTGACAATCACACTTACTTAAGATTAAATTCCCCTGATTTGTTTATGTTGCTAGCTGCACCTAATTTTAATCTACTATCTATTGTCTGTACCGAAAAAACAAAAAAACAAACAAAAAAACTACTTACTGCATGCTATGACGTCAATCCATCCATTTTATCATCTTTGGAGATGTTGCTCTTCTTATGAATAGTAGGCACTCCCCTCGCTTAATCTAGTTATTGTGATACGGCTCTCTGGATCTAACATTAGCACAAAAATTGTCCAAACTTTCCCAAAAGAGCCTGCATGTTGCTTCAAATACTTAGTTTGACATTGCCATGACCAAGGGAGTTGTGTATTCGGGTCAAGTCTTCACTGTAGTTTGTTTTCTCTTTTTTTTTTTACTTTTTAATTGGCGTTAAACAGTAATCGGATTGGAGTATGATCCATATAGACATGTTATTATTAATATAGTTTAGATATAATGTAAAACAAACTGTTAAAAGACATTTTGGATTTCTATTACAATCATTCGGAAACAATTTGGTGACAAAAACAGCGAATAGGGTTGAACTCATACTCTACCATGGTAATTTTTTTGATAATGAAAATATGTAAATATTGAGAATAATGTATGTTTGTGAAGTCATCTTTTAGAGTAAACGACTCTTTTGGATTCTCTAATCATTGGGTGCTGTGTTAGTGCTACTGTTTCTACTTGAACTTGTACGTTCAGTTTCCTAAATCACCTTAAACAGTTGTGAACGTAAGCTACTTTTTGTGCTGTAACTTTTTTGGTTAAATAAGTTTTTTCATGGCCTCAACTTGGGTCAACTCTTGGCATATCTGATCCTGACTTATATGTGGTGCCCAGCCTCTCAGCCTGAGTCCTGGTTGAAACAAGAAGATTATAAATTATTGGAGCCTGGCTCTAACTAAATGTAGTGCTGCTGGTGGGTTAATGCTTTAGTCTAGAGCAAACTTGTTGGGTCAGCAGAGAATCTGACATGGTTTTATTTGCATCTGTATAGGCTGGCATAGGCCAGTGACCATACGCTTATACATGATGCCTCGGGATGACAGTATTAAAAATTTGTTTTGTCTTTACATTTCTCTGCCTTGTCCAACTTTACTTTCAATGACTTTCCTAACTTCCATATCAAAACAGGCCTGACTCCATGCAAGTTGAACACTCACCTTAACCCTGTGACTAGTTTCTTCTAGTTGCAGTGTGTAGCTGAAAAGTTTCCCTGCAGAACTTTCCGGTATGTCAGTGCTCACTCTCTGGCCTACCTCTGCACCTTTGATAATCCTGCCCAAAACTCCTTAAATTCACAAGAGAATTCTTCAGAATTCTTGAGAAACTCCTCTCTGGCAGTCGATGTGTTACTGCCCAGACGTTGATGAAGTGGGCAAGGCTGGAAGGTTGGAGAGGCTGGATGTCCGATCACGGCACAGGCCATTAAAGATAAAGGACTGGTGTGTGGTCAGAGGTAGAGGGGAAGAGCCGAGCCAAGTCTGCTGGAGCACCCTCCCTCACAGCATCACTAACCAGGCCCACACACTTCCCCCAGTAATGAGCCGGGGCCCAGACTATGGGGTCAATTATTCATCGGCAGTCAGCTGGGAGAGCTGGAGTTGAAGCCTCATCGAACCTCACAATTCCACCACACTCCGCTGTGATTTTTTTGCTACAGCGCTGCCTCCGTCCACACAACTAAATCTGAGCCCGAGTCTCGGTCTGGATGGAGCGGACTTTAAAAGGCATACATGATGGCCGCTCGCTCCAGTGGACACCCGACCGAGGAAGCCTTGGACTACTCTGGTATTCTGCCATTCCACAATTACTCTGTTGAAAGGACACACATTGATCGTCAACAACATTGCAGCTGTTGCCGGCTGCTGGCATTATGCATACAGCAGAAGTGTCAGGTCACTGCTCAAAAAGAATTTCTCAGTGTGGGAAACTTCAGTGTCAAATATGTGCTCTACTACATGGATAATTACATTGTGTATGTTCTGCTTACACAGTGCAGAGGTGTAAGAAAGTATGACAAACATACTTTTGAAAATCCAGTCCAAAGTGTTGCAGCTTTTTCTCATTAATTTTAGTCAAAGTTTGGTCTTTAGTGTAGCTTCTTTTCTTATCCCAACATTGGAATTTTTAAGTATCCCAAAAAAGAGGTGAGAGATCAGAAGATGTCTGACAATGTAAGATAATCTCTTGTTGGAAACTTCAGTGTTGAGTATGCCACATGTGCAAACTTTTTACACCAAGAACCACCTCAGAAATGATTTAACCCTAACTCTAAAATAAAACCAAACCAGGTCTTAACCATTACAAAAACACAATAAAACCAGGACTAAACCAAAACTCATGTAGAACTGTACTAGCTCTAAACCGGGTCTAAACTAGGACATGTCCCAACTAAAGCAGGACTATAAAGTCAGGACTTTAACTGCAAAACACTCCTGTATACCACCAGCCCAAGTACATGTACCACAGTTTGAGAACCACTGCTTTACGACATGGATAATTGTATTGTATATTGTATATGTTCACCTCCAACAGTCTAGAAGTCTAAAAAGAATAAAAAAATGATTTGGCTGCTAAAGTTAACACTAGCAAAACAATGGATTTAGCTGTGTACATATCTTGCATCAACCTCTTTAAACTTACAATAATAATAATATAAATAATAATTAAAATATAAAATGATAATAAAAAAATTTAAAAAACAAACAAAAAGGTTCCTATTTGGAAGGCATAGTCAGAATTAAGATAACCATTTAAAGTTTAATGACGCACCTTGACCAAACTCACCAATGACATTTATTTTAATTTAGTAACCATGACCACATTTAAAAAACTAAAATAGCTACCCATGCATTTTTTTAATTGTTTCACAAAATCAGAAACAGAGTAAATGCATACAGGAAACTGGGTTATAGGTGTCATTTGTGTCAGGGACAGAAAAGCCACCTATGGACTGGCGTTGAGAATTTCCATGTACTGTATACTAAAACACTTACCGCTCTTGGTTTGTGATGTCCATATCAAATAAATGAATAAATAAAAAAAATGAAATGAAACTCTCCATTTGACTTCCATTAAAACAATATGGAACACATCAATGGAGAAACTCTTGGTTCAAGGCCAGTTTTGCTGTGGTAGAAATTTCCATCTTTGCCATGTTTAGTGGCAATATCTCTGACGCCCTGATAATCTATTTAGGTGACAGATTGCTGAGCTTTACAAGTTATCAGTCTGCATTTTAATAGTCCGGACGGAAGAACAAATCAAGCTCTCACATGCTATAAACATACACAGATCAGAATGGTGCATGGGAAATAAAGCATAGTTCTTGAAATGGTGGAAAGGTGTTTGTATACAAGAATATTGTATGTGCAAAATTCCATCCAATTCCGTCTGCTGCAAAGCAGAAGAAATGGGACACGTGTTACTTCACCCTGGACAAAGAATTAGCCTGGTCTCTGATATCCAGGGAGTTGGAAATATGTAGATCTCAAACAATTGAATAGAGTTCTACCAATCTGAAAACAAGAGGCAGTATCAACATGACTGCTTTAGGACTGGGACAATTTGAAAAACCAACAACATTTTCATAGTTTTCACAGTGACGTCACATCTGGAGGGCAAGTCTCTTTTGCAGGGCAAGCACATTGGTTTAATATTACTCCACTGGCTGTCAGTTGAAGCCACTGTTTACTCACGTTTGGATCTGTGTTTCTACAGAATGTCATCAGAAATAAAATGATGTGGATTTGTGCTGTTATGCGAGTTCTTCCGGGGAGAGAAGCTGTTTAAATACACACAAAAACAAAATGAAATTGCCTTAAGATAGTATTAGCTAATGGCAGTCCTGGCTGTTGTCATACAGGTCACAGGTCCCCAGTATTTGTAGTTTTAATTTAAATCATAATTTGTCCTGAGTCATCAGGCTACCTTAATACTTAGTTGGCTGCCCCTTCTCATGCCTGCTGCATGTCGCCATATTTGTTTTGCCTTCATGTGGAATGCAAAAGTCTCGAGACTGAAAATTTTGAATATAAGGAACACTGCATTGCATAAAACCTGTCCCTTTTTGGGGAAATGCTTGTTATTATTGTATTTTATTATTATTATTATTGTGCCAGTTCTGAAGTACAATTTAGACTTCTGAATTTTGAATGGTTATATGTTTATCCAGTATCTTTCGGAAGTAGTTCAACCTGCTTCCATTTCTTCCATTCCATGGAAATCCATTACCAAGGGGTTGAATAGAAAAAGAGTGTCCAGGACAGGTTTTAGCCAATCCTACAGGATATAATTGGGAGGCAGGGGTTTTACAATCTGCAGCCACACAGTTTGATTGTTACGCCATGTTCCTGTCTGTTAATAATATACTACCTGCAATTATTACCAATACTTAATTTTACGTGCACATTTTATTCCAGAATGCTGACTAGATCAACTCGTCTAATAAAACTTTACAGTATGCTCCATTAAAATGTGCATCTATGTAACTTAATAGGACTGAATTTTTCTCTATTCATTCCAGAGGGCCTGCTGTGTACATTGTGCGAGGACAATGGAGCCGCATCCATCAAAGTCGTGTAATGACCACCATCAGGATGCTCCACAAAGTGCAAACACATGGTGAGAAGATTCCCCTCTTTATTAGCTGTCATCGTTCGGCTGAATATATGTGCAAATAAATAGCTATTACCGCACGGGGAGGGGAGTGTGTGGACGTGTTTATGGGTTATAGAGGAGGGGCTAGTGGATGAAAAATCGTCACTGGCCCAAATGCAGATATTGCAGAGGCTTGCCACTGTTGCCCTCCATTCGTCACTGTCCGCCGGGCCGCCTCTCATTAAGTGCCCCGCTCAGCCGACAACTTAATTTCCTTAAGAGGACTAGACACCTGATTCAATTGTGTTCCCATTACACATTAGTTTTCCCCGTCTGGGCCGAGTCATGACCACATGGCTCTGGACTCAAACACACTCCTGCTATATTAAATGTGGTGGACATAATTCGCAGACGTATGATTCATGTGTGCCTCGCGGTGTCCATCCCTCACTGTGGCCTCAGCTCAGACGGAGATGCAGCTTCAAGTCAGTGTGGTTCAGTGTTGTGGATACATTATAGTACAGCTTATGGTCAAGACTACACATCAGAGCTGACAGGCTGTTAATAGCATATCTCACCAATTTCTGAGTAAAGAAAGTTGAGTTTAAAGTTTGAATAAAAATTTTAAATCATCCTCTTGTTACAGGCTACAAGTAACAAGTGGCTAGTGAACAGTGAAGGTTTGTCACACGTATCATCAAACAAGCTATCTGAAATAAAACTCATTATTGTATTAAAATGTAGGTCTAAATTGTAATTCAGTAGGATTTTTCTATAAACGTTACAAAGCTTATGCACCTACTATCACCTACTTTCATTATCTACTGCTTATCCTGTTACATCACAGCAGCCCTTTTCCAGCTGCTTGGTCATCAGTAGAGGTACACAGTCTAATTTCAATAGTAACATAAGAAGGCATACCATTCGCCAGTAGTCACTTTAGATTGTCCAGTGATACATAATGTTAAATACATGTTGTGATGGTCGCATGAGGAGCTCTAACACCATTAGCAGGTCAGAGTAACCTATATGCTCTTTGCATGGTGGAAAGAAGCTTGAGTACCTAGAAAGAAATCTCACAAGTGGACATGGAGATCTATCCTATAGTCAGTGTAGCCAGAGGTACAAAATGATCAGATTTTTATCAATACATTTTTACCTCTGTATGATGTATGGTCAGTAAACAAAAATGTACAATCATTTCAGGGTGCCAGTTAATGTCTGGTTAAATGATTTATATCCCCTCTTCTATGGTTTGCTGTTGGTCTGATCTGGAGTCAGACTCAACCTCCACATTCACAGTAAACAGTAAACAGACAAGGAGCAGTGGCATCAAACCTCAAGCCTATTCAGGCAATAAAAATGATGCTTCTAGCCAGTGTGGGGCTCTAAGTTTGTATATGTTTTAGTTTTAGTTTTTTTGTTTCTGGTGAGGTGTCACTTTGTTTAATTCCATGAGATTTGTGCTAAAATACAATAATTTAGGGCGGTCTGTACAATAGTTTGGTTTTGAGTATCTGGCAACACTGCCTCCATAATATTTATTCTGTCCACAAAAAATCCTTTCAGGTTTTGTCCATTGTGGGTGACTCTAAAAGTAATATATTTTATGTTTGTACAGTCATCATCATGCATTGACAACAGATACCTCAGTGTTCTACATAGAAATTCCAGTAAGCCAATTAAAGACAAAGATGAATGTATACATACTGTATAACCTACAATATGCCCATAATAGCTTATATTCCTTTGTTTTTATTGTGAGGAATAATCATTTTTCCAGATCACTGTTCAGCCCTAATTAAGCACGTGTCTGCTTTGTTATCAGAAGACCTGCAGCTCTTCAATTATTCAGTCGGACTTTTGAACTCTTTCGACATGACTGCTCCTCCGTCCTGTGTTTTGAAGATCAGACAGTGTAAGATGTTTTTACCTGGCGCAGGTGAGACTTCCATTGTCCATTTTGACTGCTGGTCTCCATAGCTTACCGCTCACCTACAGCTGTCAATCAAACGCTGGCCATCGGAGACCATTTAGAAACAGCTTTTCCTCTTGTAGCGGCCCTAACTGATTGTAGCTGTAATTTTTCTGTCATGGCTTTTATCGGCGAGCTGTGAGTTATGTTTGATACCAGATGCTCACCCGAAAGCACACAAAAGCCTCGCGTATTCATTTATTTATGCCTCTCTCTGTTTTTAGACACACTTCCTGTCAATTATGCCAAAAAGTTACTCTTTGAGCAGTCATTTTTGATTTCCCAATACTCCAAATAGGAAAGTGTGTGGTTCCTACTGGCTGCTGTGAATAAAAGCAGAGAAACCCACCACTTATTTTAGAGCTGAGTACAACATTAGCCTAAAACATAACCAGGAGACACCTGGAAGATGTAAAACTGCTGAGTGAGGTCTGCAGCAGCCAATAAACATCAATGAAAACTCTCCCCTTAACACTGTTGTGTTCGGGTAATGCTCTGCTTATGATATTTATTAGACTGTGCGCAGTGTTGGAGTTGTAAAATCCCTTTTGGTCCTTATTAGTTACTATTGGAGCATTATGTATTTGGTTTATTGTCACTACATTTACTTACAGGATTGTAGTCATCTCTAGAGTATACTGCAGATGGCACTTTTTAGTTTCTTTCTGTAATATCAGTGGATATTATTTTAGTCAGCTTGGTGTCACATTTATGCTCGACAAGGGAGGCAACAAAAACCCAGCCACAGTTTCCTTTTAGGGTGGAGCAACTGAAGTGACCAGTGACCATTTATTTTTATAGTTTTGGTGTGATCCACCCTTATTCTACCTTTCCCTCCAAACTTTAGGACAGAATTTTGCTGAAAATACACAAAGAGCTTACTTATTTTGTGTCAGAGGCAGCTTTTTGTGCCATTTGCTGTGGCAGACTGCTGCTGAATAAATGGTCACAAAACTCTATTTTATGATTGCGCAACATGCCAAAACTTTGTGGCACTTGCCCTAAAATACACACAAATAAATATTGTAGTACTTTTTGTAAAAACATGCTGCTACTTTGTGATGCCCTACTGAAGAACATGCTGCAGTGTGTGTAGCACCTTCCAAACACATGCTACAACTGTATGGCACCTGCATCAAAGGCTGCTCCAACTTTGTATTTTCTGCCACTCAACATGCCACTTGCTATACAACATTCCACAATTTTGTTCCATATGTACAGTCTAAACAGTGTTTTTTTTTAAGTGTGTTAAAATGAAGTTGCTGTTTCTGTGTGAATTTGCACTTGTACGTTTCTATCCACTTCCATCTGGTGGAGTGGTCTCAGCAGTGTGTGGAGGAGTGTCTCCAGTTCCCCCTGTCCTGTCCCTCTCCAGGAGCTTCAAAAGGAGGAGGACCCACGCAGTGTGTTTGAAGAGCCCACCGACACTCCCCTATGGGTGGTGCACTGGCAGATGCTCGAACCACACGCTTCTATCTCATCTGCTTTTGTAGCCCTGCCATTGGCTTCTCTGCACTGGCCCTGAACAAGCAAAGTCTGTATATATTGTATGCATTGTAGTTAAATGTTACATTATCATTAATAATCTAACATACTAATAAATAATGAAACAGTGTGTTGGATTTAAATGGTGGCCTTTTGGGATGATGAGCAAAACAACACTACTTAATGAACATTAATAAATAAAAAAAAGCAACATAATATATGGTGTCACATGTCACTATTTCCAAATGGTTTATTTTATATATATTAGGTGTTAAGAGACTGTTATTAGACACATTTCTGTATTTTGTTCTATTTTTCCTTCTATTCAGAACATAAAGAGTTGTTGTATTAGCTGCCATTACTCTCACACATGCACAGTCTGTGTGTGTGTGTGTGTGTGTGAGTATCTCAGCCTTCACTACAGTCTGTGCCATGCTGACAGTCTGGCCTTTAGCTTCCTGGGTGGCAGCGCTGCATCTCTGACCCACTCCATCTCTCTCTCTCTCTCTCTCTTCCTCCTGCTCGACAGCGCTCACCTCCGACTGCAGGCTCTTCTGAAACACAAGTCTCTGTTGAATTCTCTAACTCTTTCCTCTTTGCCACTTTTTTCTAGTCTTAAGCTAGTAGGCAATATTGTGATTTAATGCTAACCAGAAATGGGTATTAAACAGTTTGACACTATCAAGGGGACTATACTGCAAACAAAACTACTACACTACTGTTTACTTGACTATTTCTTTTCTAAATAAAAATCCCTTACTTGCATCAACTGCGTCTTGGTTCTTAATAAAATATATACATTTTTAAAATATTATATTACTTCTAATCAGAAAAATAATAATAACAATAAAAAATATGTAGTTTCTTAGCTCTAAACTACTTGTCTATTATTCTCTCGCTGTGTGTGGCAGCTATCTGTGGTATTTCCTGTGGCATGCTCAGGTGTTTCAACATCTTCCCCAAAATATACTGCAATTTTGCAAGAACTGTATGGCACCTGCCACACAACATGCCCTAATTTTGTGGCAACCTGTCTCAAAACATATCAAAAACTAGCTACTACTACACCAACTAGAAATTGACAGTTTTGGAGTTGACCTCCACCACTGCTTCTTACTTAAGGGGGCTATATTATGCAAAATCAGAGCTTTCTATGTTATAATGTCATTCCATCATCATAAACATACCTGCAGTTGTGTTTTGGTTCATTCACACAGTTTTAAGTAAAAAACGTGTACAGCTTATTTTTCAATTTGTAGTAGGCATCATACTAAAAGTTTAAGGAAGTGAAGTGCTCTTTTTTTTATTATGTTCATAAGACCTGAACTGCCCTCTGCTGGTCTCTTCACCCATTTCTTTATGGCAACAGTAGAGTACTTATTAAAAACATTCTTTTAGTCAGATCATGCTTTTAAAGGCTGTACAGTGTACAGTGCTGTTCTGGAAGTGACCAAGATTGGTTTAAAAATATGAATAAAAGCATAATATATCACCTTTTATTACAGTTCACAGAATACCTATAGCCTGGCAGACATATTGATTGCATTAGTAACATTAAACCGTGTTTGTGTGTGACACGCCATGCTGCTGGTCCGGCCTTTAGCTTCCTGGGTGGCAGCGCTGCCTCTTTGACCCGCTCGCTCTCGCTGCCTTCCACCTCACCTCTGACAGGCTTTGCTGAAAGACAAGTCTCTATTGAATTCTTTATCTCTTTCCTCCTCCCAATTTTTCCTAGGCCTCCGTGTGTCTCTTTTACTCTGCCTGTCCATCTATCACAGCGGCTCCTCTCCCAGCTCCTGCGCTCTCATGTCAGTGAGGGGTGAAAGAGGTGTCTGACTGTAAGAAGAGTGTTACACACCTCACAGGGAGCTGAGCTGTCTGCTGCCATCAGTCCAGGCTTCTCCAACACAAATACCATCTCTGTGGTCTTCATATGTTGTCTGCTTTTCAGTGTTAGACTCGCAAAATGACAATCAAGACATGGATGTGAAAAGATAAAACAGAAATATTGTCAATTTTTTACATTACAGCGGCACAGTGGGCTGGAGTCAACACAATGTTCAAGAACTTCAAGTCATTACGGAAAAATGAAGCTGAGAAGTCCATGAACCACGATTTCAAATACTGTCTTTCTTTAATTTTTAAAGGAGAACAATGTAACTTTTTCTTAACTTAATTAAAGAGCTAAATTAACAGGTTCAGAGAGAGTGCAATGGCAAAACTAGTTGTTGCAGTGAGAGTAAAGTCCCCTGCACCTCTCCCTGACATATGTGACAAGGCGAAAACCCGCCTTGTAAGAATGGGACAACTGACCCAGTGTTCCTGAAGTCTGCAGACTTGCGAGAAGGTGAAACGTCCCAGTTAGCTAACAATGGCTTTATTGCCTAGATTTCTGTTACAGTGGCCAAAAGGCAGAGGACACCTATAAACGGATAAGAGGAGGAGAAAGTGAGAGTCAAGCTGAGCCAGGGGTCACACAACAGTCAAGTAGATTCTTGAGTTTTTACTGTAGTGCAATACTCCAAAATGTAGTGGGAGGTCTGTAAAGAAAAATGTGACCAAAGCAGCGAAACACAAGCAAAGTTACATGTTTCCTTTTTAATGCAGTACAAAAAGAAGCACATGACACAACTTGTAATTGATGCATATCCATATACTACAAATAGCTTTCTCAACTGCATACATGTAAAACATTATCAATGTTTACGAGGCCTGCTAGTACATATTCAGCAGTAGGGTGGATTTTCACAAAACAAACTCACAAATATCCGTCTTGTCAGGTTCATACTGGGTAATATCGCTTGTGGGCGGTTTTCAGGTTTGCCGACAGAAACAAACGCTCTTTTCAATACTGAAAAGCATTAGCAAACAGGCTGCTATACATTTACAAAAACAATCCTCAGACGATATTTTTACCACATTGTTTTAATATTGCAGTAGTTTCGGTACATCATGAGACTCCTTGTTTTGATTGGCTAAAACAAACCTGGTAGGCGGGGACTTAGCTGGTTCTTTCACTCTTTCACAAAAACATACCTGTACTTTGATGCTTTATGAAGCATGATTTGTCTGGTTAAATGGTTAAACTACCTAATAAAATAACAGAAGTGTCAAAATGATTTTAGTAAGGGTCAGAACAAGCAGAATATGCTAAAATCTATATCTTAGATTAGCAGTCAGAGAGGAGGAGGACCTCCGCCAATGCATTACAGTTCTACTCTGTAAATCCTTGCCTTTACCCTCTCATGATCTTTCTTGAATTTTTGCTGAAAATCTGCCAGCAACATGTTGGATTATGTTGCTAACATAAAAAAATAAAAAATAAAATACCGTTTCTGGGATGATGAACTTATTGGTCTGGCAAACATATGATTGGTTATGATTCCTTGTTGGTACAGCTTTGCTAATGTATATTGCTGCTAACTCCTATTTTAAACAGTTTAGTTCCTTTTTGCCACTTTCACTATTTGTTAAAAAGGCAGCGGCTAATGAGCTAATAGTCGCCGCTGCTAAAATCGGACACTTTGCATCATGTTTGCTTTATAATTCATGTGGGTGAAAAAAAACACAACTCACATTTCCACTCTTCATTTACAGAACTCTGACTCCTCCCCTGGAGCCAGCTCTTTAGAAGCTCAGTCATATTTCATTAAAGCGCTGTTTAACATGCAACATTCTTAATGGGCTCATTGTAACTTTGTGTGTGTTCGATCCCTTTATGTTGCTGATCAAAAAGGGACCAGAGTGTGCCCACGCCGAAGGAAGCGAGACGGTCTCTACACATGTAATCCTTGTCAATGAATTTAGGCAATCCTTTTTTTTTAATGAATATTTCAGCAGTGATTGCAGTCGGCTATCTCTTTTCACTGCTCCCCGCGCTCCTAAGCGAATCACTCATCTAATGATTTAATTAATAGCATTGTATCCACAGATGAAAAGCTTATATTTAATCAGCAAAATGGAGGGAGCCGAGATCAGGGGGACCGCGCATGTCATCAAAAACGCGCTCGAGGTCCCTCTTGCTCACTAAGCCACTGCAGGCCCAGGGACAGCCAGACTTAATTGAGAGTTAATAAATAAATGTGGTTAGAGTATTCCCTTGATCAGGCCCCTCAGAGCTGCGCGGGCTCCGGCGTAGACAGGCGCTGGCCCGCTCCTGCGCCCCTGTGCACCCATGCCAAGGCACAGCCCGACGGAGCGAGCCAAAATCTGGGTTATTTACCTGAGATTCTCCCCGTGTCGCTGCTGCTGCCATATGTTAGATCCCTGGACGGCTGGCCTCTGAATGTACCATGTCTAGCCTTTTTGGTTTATTGTTGCAATTTCTATATCCATGTTGTGAATAATTAATGCCCTTATTTTGGATTTTATCATATTGAAATTCAGCATCACAGTTGCATGTAAAGTATGGTATTAGGCAGGCCAAGCAGACCCATTCACTTTCCTAGCAAAGTGAAGTGGGCCTGGAATTCTTCCCATTGAAAACATATTTTAGTGAAAATCAGTCCTTCTTCAGAAATCATCTACAAAGGTCCAGGGCCCAGGAAACTTTTTTAATAAGTTCTTTACTTGTGCCATAAAGAAACAGGTGAAGAGACCAGCAGAGGGGAGCAGAGTGCTGAGTGTTGCGTATTTTGAACATAATCAAAGAAAAAGAGCACTTCATTTCCTTCCTTAAACCTTTTGTATGATGCCATTTTACTACAAAATGAAAAATAGCTGTGATGGAAACAGAGCCGTACAATGTTTTTTTGATTGAATGAAAGCAGACTGGAGGTAGAGGGCTATTGATTGGTCAGTGCTTCCTGGAGTGGGCGGGGGTTTGTGAGAGAGACGGTAGTTTGTGGAACCAAGCATTTTGAGGGCTCAGAACTGTCGTGCCAAGGAAAAGAGGATTACTCAAACAAGTGTGAATGAAACAAAACACAAATCTAGGCATGTTTTTGATGAGAAACATTATAACATGGCATAAAGCTCAAAAAAGTCAATTTTGCAAAATATATCCCCTTTTGTGTGCAAATTAACATATCTTTTACAGTAACAGGCTGATTCCAGGAATGCAGAAGCACAAAGGTTCTGTGTTTTTGCAAAAGAACATTTCAATTACAAGTGACAATTTGACCTACAGACCTTTTGGAACAGGTCAACGTTTGATACAACATTCCCCTTGTTCCGAAGTGTTCCAGTTTATCTCCTGCAAATGTCAGCTTGCTACAAAGTTTAATTGAAGCAAAGAGCACAATACAGATTAAACAAAACACAATCTTTATAATAAATATTTTTCAGTTGAATTTGTGTGGGTATTTAAGTTGAGTTAACCCTAACACTTTTTTACTGTTTTAGTGCATGTTACTTGATTAAACTGGATGTTTCTCATTAACAATTAAATCTGTACACAATTGTGTTTACAGAAAGTTACATACTTTGTTGTTTACTGAAGCTTTGATTTTTTTTTAAACTAAAATATCTTGGCTGATCCTCTCCTACTACATTTGCCTGCCTGAGAGGAGGAAACAGCGAGCGTGTGTGTTTAGCTAAGCAGGGGCAGCCCTCGGTCCATTGCCCATCATTTATTGATAAAGGCCCATGAAAATGCGCGGAAAAAAAAAAAAAAAAAAAAAAAACCTAATGAAATTATCAGCGTTGTTGAATTAATGATGAATGGGAATAAGAAAAGGCTGGGCTCTCGGTGGAGCCGGAGAGGAGCGCCGAGCTTCATTAGCCATGCAGTCTCATCACAGCCTCTTTTGGAGCGGCACACACTGGGGCTCGCCACTCCACCGCTAGGACCTGCCGCTGGATCCCATTCAAAAAAACTCCCTCCTGCACCCACTACTACACTACACCACTTTTTTTTCTTTTTTTTTCTCTACGTTTTGCCGTACGACTTCACCTGAACTCATCGCTTTCAAAGGATGGCAACTCTTTGGTGGCTAATTTGATTTCGTTCACTTCCTGGAGATGAAGAGAACTGGCCACCTTGCACACTTGACTCTATTTCGCCTTCTTTCTTTTTTTCTTTTTTTCTTTTCTTTTTTTTTTTTTTTACATTTTTTGTATTCTTAACTCCCTCCTGACCATGTCTCTGTGGATACTACCCCTGATTCCGCACATGCAAATGATATGGAGGGGGTTTCGGATTCACCCCCTCCTCCTCTTTTCGTCTTCTTCTCTTTTCCTGGAGTTCCCCGGGTGAAATGTGGTGTGGTTGGCTGGCCGCGGCACGCTGAGAGAGAGAAGGTATGGGGTCTCATTAGGTAAGCAGAGGCCAGGGCTGCAGGGCTTCACCTGGACACTGATTATTCCAACAGCAATATCAGGAGGATCACTGGAGCTATCGTACCTGATTAGAGCTATAGACTCTGAGTTCACAGCCTCATTTGACTCTGCTCTGTTTGGTGATGGAACACATTTAAATGGACCATACTGTATGTTTTGTAGTAATATGGGTTTTTAACTACTGTATGTGGAAATGTTAGTTGTAAATTGTTCTTGAATATCACTTGTTGCCACATATACCAAAGATAATACTGTGTCTGGTCATCTATGTATGACTCAATGCACTCCCGATTGGCCTTATTTTACCATTGTATTTTTTTATTACCAACAGCAGGGGGAGTCATGAGCTAAACAAGGGTTAAGTCTGCCTTTGCCACAAACAGGAAACCCTTAATTGCTTATGTACAAAGCATTGCTTCAACATTAATGAACACAACTGACATATCGACATTGTTATTAATGCTTAATACTTGAGTAATAGGCTCATGCAAATGAGTGCAAAATTATAAACATCGGACTTAATTCAGTTTCTTTTTATTCATTCAAAATGTGTTTCTTACATATTTATTAACACTTTATTTTTTATTTTATTTTTTATTTTTCTAATAGAGGTGAATTGTAATATATCTATATAAAGCTTAGAGGAATTGAAGAGCATTTATTACAGTATATGCTATTGTATTTTTAGCTAACTTTAAAGCTAATTTTCAACAGTGTTACTGCCATAATAACGTATAAAGAGTCACTAGAGCTATTGTCTTCTGACAGGTGTATGAGATGCTAACAGTTGCTCTGGTTTATTTACCAGGGCAAGCTCAAGGTAGTGGAGAAACTGCCTTAAAGCAATTATTGATAAAGAATATGCATGCAAAAGTTTATGCATTTTATTTTCCCGTGTTAAACAGATGAAAAGTTTTGTTATTTTTATAAGTTCATTATTTTTTATTATTTTGAGGTTATTATGTCATGCTATCTGCTAACAGTGCAAAATACTAACTCAGACAAAGATGTTGTGAAACTAGTCAGATTTTTGTTTAACATTACATTTTCACCATAAAAGTGCTTTACATAAATATGACATGAAAACAAGAAAACATAGAAATAGATTGCTGATTAGAACCTTCTCATAATATATAGGATTTTTTTTATTATTATTATTCAGTAATCACATATATCACACATTCTCTGTTTAGTACATATATGTCCTCACAATAACACTTTTAATAGTTGTGTTTAACAATAAAAAACTGATAGGCCATTCTTATTCAGCCTTTGCAGCATTTGGTGTACTCCCCCTGGTGACCAGAGGAGTGGATGATATTAAAATTCAAATAAATTCTGTATACAGCCCTTAAGATGTGATATGTGGTGATAAGCTAATGTTTGTGGTGAGGCCTATCGGACCAGAATTATGTGAATTATTTTTAGAAACAGCACTTTGACCTGGTTATGGTGGTAGATATTATCAGCCTCAGTCCCACTAATACAAAGTGATGACCTGAAGCGTGTGGACAGACAGCAGCAAACCCTCGCCTCTGTGTTTTACATGGTAATCTGATCTGAGCCTTATTCAATTATTTAATAACAACACCACGGACTATCATTAAAACAAATTGTGCGTGTCGGCAGGTCACAGGTGTAACGTCGCCTGCATTTGAAGTCTAAGCCCCGCCCTTTTTGCCCCCCTTCCTTTTTGTTTCTTTTTCTTATTATGAATTGGCTAAATTGATCCTCATACAAATTAGGCCCTGTCCTCAAAGGGCTCCATCAATACATTGACTCCTTTTATGAGGGTCATCAAACAGCCATTACTGGGCATCAGGGGGTCCTGTGTGGGGAGGGGCTGCCCAGGGTGACTGATGAGCAGGACGGGGAGGCTACAGGGCTCGTCTGGGAGGAAAGAGAAGCAGGGAGACGCAGGCGGAGGAGGGAGGGGGTTATTGACGAGTGCGTTCATTAGTTAAGCACAGGCAAATGTGTTTAGAGAGCAACACAGTGGACACTTTTATACGTATTGTCTCACCACTTTGCGGATATATCTAATTCAATAAATGTTTGACTGCTTTTCTCACACTGTTTCGGAAATATAAGGGAATTAAAATTAATGTTAAAAGTGCTATATAATAATACAATGAAAAATATTTACAATTGCTTGTGTTTTTATGAAAAATATAATGCATTCTTGTCAAATGTTACACTTAAATATTTAATGCTGTTGCAAATTAAATATATTATGACACATTACAGCTAAAAAGTACAGTATCATTTTATAGGAAAAGTAGAAACAGACATTTGATTTTTTTATATATATACTTTTTTTTGGTACAAAAACTGTCAACAGCTTTTAAAATTATAATGTCTATTAATTTTTATACAAATTAACAATTAATTGCTAATTCATCATGGGGGTTTGACACAGACATCACTTGTAGATGTCAAACTACTGTGGGTATGTTTAAAGGTGCAATGTGTAGTTTTTAGCTGTATACAACTTCACAGCTTTTCAGCTCTCATCTTTCCTTTCTACAGCCTTTGAGTTCCCCCAATTAGCTACAACACAAGCTCACTAAAATCTACTTTGTCCTGCTCAGGGCAATGTGTTTGCATCTGAACAGTGGCATTTGAATCAGTGGTGTGGCAGTGTTGGACAGCGTGTTCAAGGTTTGACAACAAAAAAAAAATAAAAATGCTTTGTCCTTACTAATGTATACAATGTAGTGTTTCTCTGACTGGATAATATTTCTTTGATAAATGTTTTTCATGGAAAAGTCGGCAACATTTAGAATAACTCATACTATTTAGCATTAATTAAGTATTAGTTAAGGCTTTCTAACCAGTTAACTGATTATTTACAAAGAATTACATCAACATTTATAAACACCAAAGAATTAAACATTGCTATTAATGTTTAATTCTTTGGTAATAAACCCATGTACATTAGTGCTAAATTATAAACATCAGTATTAATTCAGGATCCATAAACTTACTAAATTTATTACCTTGTTATTATTTATATATTTATTAATACTTTATTACTGTTTAATATTTGTGAGTTATTCTAAGTGTTAAGTGTTACTGAAAAGTCATACAGTCATATTTTCAGTTTGGAAATCACATTTTTGTGTAGGTTACTTTTAAATCGGTTGAAATATATAGGTTAGGGTTATTTTTTTTTAGGTTAAATACAAGACCTTAACTAATTTGAAAACCTCCTAATCAAAGCTAATTAAGTGATCATGTTGGCATAAGACATTATTATGATTTGACATCTTCATTTCCTCTTGAGACTGAGAATAAAGCTATGCAATAAACCTATGGTGACTCATATTCTTTTGTTTTTCTCACAATTACAAACACTTACTCCAGCTAAACTTCAAATGTTTCAGCTCTGACAAGAAAGACAAATGCTGAACTACTGACAACAGACGAGTCAGAAAAGTAAGCCCTGGAGAATTCCCCATGAGCACTTTCAGGTACCACCAACAATGTTTGAAAGGGAACACTGATGCAGCTGGATGTAAACAACCTGTCAACCACTCGCTTCAAGAATCCTCACAATCTCTGACTTTTCAATTACTGCCTCTTTCATATGCACGCGGGCCTCCCCTGGCTGATTAACATGCAGCGTTTTAAGGCTAATTGTTGAGGAATCCTGTGTTTTATGTTGCTGCAGTGGTAATAACTAATGATAGATGCATAAAATTAGCATACATTTCCGAGACCAAGAGAATATCTGATCATTGTGCCATGGAGGATTGCTCTAAGTTAGGAAGTTAATTTCATTATCTCCTCCTCCTCCGTTTAAAGCGCGCCACTTTACAATAATTGGAAAACAGAATAAAAGATTAGCTTTTGACTGGATGACGGGCGGTAATAAAGTGTGATAGAATATGAGTGTTACAGAGCGAGTGGCAATTACAGAAGCCAGTCTAGAGGAAGGGAAGAGATGGAGGACGCTGGTGCTTCAGTGTCTTGGTGGGAGAAGAGGAGTTCCATAAGGGAGCCACTACAGGGACCTCTGCTCCAGCCAGGGATAATTGTGCATTCTGCTTGAGTTCTACAGAGAGCACTTTCACCAGCGCTTTGTACAGGAAGTGAACTGGAATTAGGGTGGAAAATGTCAGATCAAATGGAAATGTAGAGAGAAAATTCATAAAAGAAGAAGATACTTAGTGAGAATATTACTTGGGCTTATATGAAAAACATTAATGTTGCCTTTATGGAAGAGTTAATAATGTAATATTATCCATTTAATGGGATGTGAACTTAATAAAATAAAGTTACTTTTACACTATGACTAGAGAATCCTGGTTGTGACCTTAATCCTGGGAAAGTTCGCTGACTTTTTAAGCAAAGTGAAATGGGTCTGGAACACCAACAGTCAGGCCATGTTTCACTGAGAGCCATACAACTTGACTATACCATGTTTATATAGATAGATAGTTTAATTGGTGTCCATATACCTCACCCCATTGTGAGGTATGTACCCCAACTTAAACTGTCCAAATAAAAATTAATAATTTAGAATTGGTGGGATTTTAAAAAAGCAATTGCAGCACAGAGTTCATCAAACATCATTGAGTTAGAGCCCTCTGCTGGTGAGGAATGGGCAAAGACTCCAGTTGAGAGGTTTAAGAAGCTTGTTAGCAATTACCAAAAAAAGTGGCCAAATAGTGGCCCGTGGGCCAGATCCGGACCACAAGAGGCTTTGATTCGGACCTGAAAGTATTTTCCAAAATGCACATATAGTTAAAACACTGCTAAATAAATTTTAAGTCACATTCTGTTGTCAAAATAAGTCAGATATGTAACAAGATGTTGTTTTTGGTCATGTATTCTCATAATCTTTCATTTACTGTGCATCATTACAATGTTTTTTAGTGAGGGGGTTGAACATTTCTGATATATAATTGTTGTTGTTGTTTTTTTTTATCTGCTTTCTTTGTATTTTTAGAGTCATATTTCTCCAAAGGTCAATTCAATGCAACTCTATTCACTTTTAGACCTAATTAGTCCCCTACCTAATGTAATCCAAATGACTTCCTGGACACATACAGCAATATCAGAGAACTGTCTGTATCTATGCTCGGTAGAACAGTGAGTACTGTAACTGCGTCACAGTGACTGCTGTGTGGTTCTTGTTGTGGGCGTGGACTGAATAAAGGAAAGTCCTGACACCAGCTTGTTCCTAATTCCTCTGGGTGCTCCTCATCCCTCATGGTGTCACAGTCACATTAACCACATCAGTCATGGGGCCAACGCACGTCACACTCTGCTTTGGAAATGAGACAAACCAATCAAGCACTGTTAATGTTCATTTTTACACTTCTGTCTGCAACACTGGATACCATATTACTCTTATTACTTTTTTTTTTTATTGGTGGTACTGTATAACAAAAAAAGGACTTTATTTGGATGTAATGGTAGCATCAGGTGCACATAGAAATACAGTTAGTATACAAGAATAGTTAGCTTAAGCATTCGACCCATGAATTTGTATTGGGTTGTATAGTCAGCTTGTTCCTTATACTCCATGTCTCCTTTACCTGAGCTCCTTGGGAATGTAAGACAGCAGCACTGCAATAACCTGCCGGATCTGTGACATTAGCATAGAGTTAGCGCAGTGCTAACGTTATATCAGTCTGAAAGGCCTCATGTTGAAAACTTTGTTAAGGATTTTAGAAAAAAAATTGGAAGTGATTGGATAAATACCAGTTGTGACCATGTGACCAGTTGGAGGACTTTTTGCTGTTTTTGTAAACCTATAGCAGCATACATGTGTTTAAGTGTTTTGCTTGCACCAAACTAATCTGCGAGAGTCTGAAAAGATGGATTTTTGTGAGTTTGTGAAATCTTGTGCAGCTTTCATCACTGGAATGCACAATTAAAAATCTACTGTTAATTTTTAATTTCTTAATTTTAAACTATGCCATTAAGTGAGATTTTTAAAAAAAAATGTAATCCACAGATTTGTTGAACTCTGAGTTTTCTGTTCTAGTAGTGTAACTGGGTAGTTTAACCCAGATATCACAAAATTCTTCTGTTTCACACCCAGCTGATCTATTCACTCTTCCATAATTGGATAGCCCAAGACTTTAAGTAGGACAGAGAAGAAGCAATTGTAACACACTTGCACTTAAACAGGTAGAAACCCCAGGCTCATCAAACGCGGCACCCTTGTCCCTTTGTTGTCAAACTCTTCATACACAAATTGCATATTCATGGCTCTGTATTTAAGCTGTTTCTGCTGGCATAAGCACACAGCACGGCAGCAGCGTTCTCCAATGACTGTCGTCTTCTGCCACTTAACCCACCTCATCACTGAAGAACATGGCATCTTGTTTTTTGAAGCCTACAATTACTCCTTCCTCTCGCTGAAGAATGTGGTTTAATGGTGGCTCCGAGGCCTGTGGGAACACCCCTATTATTTTACACTAAAGAGCTGGATTTGCACTTACCAAGATCACCTGGTTTTGTTGTGAGGTGGCGGCGGACAAATATGAGGCTTTGAATTAGTGCACAGTGAGGTCTAGTGCACTGAAACAGAACTGCTCACACCAGGGTTCACAGATGAAAGAGGCCATGTCCTCACAGCACCTTTATAAACCAATTAGAGTTCTTACATATCTGAGGGGATATATTCTCTTCTGTTTTTTTGTTTTTTTTTAGCTTTCTACCATGTTATAACATTGTTTCTTCATTTAAAAAAAACTGGAGTTGTGTTTTGTTTCATTCACGCCTATTTGAGTAATCTTCTATTCGCTGGCACAGTGTTTCTGAGGTTTCAAAACGCTCTGTCCCCTCTCTCACGAACTCCTGCCCACTCCAGGAAGCACTGACCAATCATCAAGCCCTCTACATCCACTCTGCTTGAATTTCTTTACCTAAAACACGGTGTACAGCTCTGTTTCCACTGATTCCTCACAGCTATTTTTCAGTTTGTAATAAAATAGCATCATACATAAGGTTTAAGGAAATAAAAAGATATTTTTCTTTGATTGTGTTCAAAAGACTGTCACAGCTATGCACTCTGTTGGTCTCTTCATCCTGTTTCTGTATGACATCAGTAGTACTTATGAAAAACACTTTCTATTAGCTAGATGTTTATACAGGTTGTAAAACGTGCACTACTGTTCTATGGGTGACCAAGACTGGTTTCAATACATGAACAAAACATAATATATCCCATTTAATGTATAGATTTTTTTTCCTCTCAAATAGAAATTGCCACGATGTAATTATTTTACTGTAAAACTACTTAAACTACTACTTACTTTAAGTAATTAAAATTACAGTTTATGTATTTACATTGTATTAAAGAAGACAGTTTAACACGTGTTGTACAGAGCAGTAAAATATAAATAAAAATGCATGCATTTTATTTTCCACAACCTTTATCTGACTTAAAAAAATAATAAAGATTTTTCAATAATTACTTTACTACTGCCATACAGAAACAGGTGAGGAGATCAGCAGAGGGCAGCAAAGTGCAGAGCTATTATTCCATTTTGAACAAAACCATAGAAAAAAGAGCTTTTTATTTCCGTTTTCCATTTCCATTTTACTGCAAAATGAAAAATAGCTGTGAGGAATCAATGAAAACAGAGCTGTACACTGTTTTTTGGATAAATGAATGAGAGCAGACTGGATGTAAAAAGCTTATTGATTGATCAGTGCTTCTTGGAGTGGACGGGCATTCGTAGGACAGGTGAAAGTTTGTGGGACTGATTGTTCTGAGGCCTCCAAAAGGCTGTGCCAGAGAATACAGGGTTACTCCAACAGGCGTGAATGAAGCAAAACACAACTCCAGGTATGTTTTTGATGAGGAAACAACATTATAACGTAGTAGAAAGATCAAAAGTCAATGGTTATGATTAGGCATGTTCTATTATTTTAATTATATCATTAATATTTGCATCAACACATTTCTACAATATCCTTTTTAGTTTTTAAATCATCACTTTGTATACATTGTATTTACATGTGGACAAAAGGCCCAAACCTCTATAAAAATATGCAGTTATAAAATATCTGTGTATATGTAGCCACTAGCCAGGCTCCTGATTTCATTATAGTAACCTAAAAATCAGAGATCATAAGAAAAGATACATTTCACTGAATTGAAGTGTGAATAAATGTATTGTACAGGTGGAGTCCAGGCCTGGTGTGTACACTTGTATGTACACTTGTATGTTTTCTCATATATCAGCAGAAACAAACAGGCGAGCCCTCTTTACTCTCTTTAGTCTGGTGCATCCCTGTTCTCCAGTGGACTGTGTTGTTTTGTTTCTTCTCCAGTATTATCCACCTGCTGTCAAGCCTCTTTGATCCTCAACAGATTCAACATTTGCTGTTTCCATCAAATCTTGTTTTTGGGAGAGCTGCCAATAAAACAGGGCTTTTGAGGGTGATATCCTAGAGCTGCGGGACAGGGACCAGACTTCCCCTCACCCCATCCTCACATATATATAACTGTTTCTTCTATGTGCGCTGTCGGCCAAACAATCATGGGATTTATTGATTTGAGAAACATTACACTGGGCTGGATTGTGACCACACTGACCAATGGCTCTTAAGCAGTGTCAGTTCAATTAAGCTTTATTAATAAGTCCATCAAATCTCATTACATCAGATATGATTCTTGCCTAAATATTTACAAAATAATAACGGCAATATGGCAATAATAACAAAGTAACTGCAGCTAATAAAACTGACTTCACAGGAAGTATACTCCTGCAAAGCCAAATTGCTCATTACCACATTCAAATATTAATTTCTTGAATAAATCATGTATATGTTTGTTTGTTACATATTTATATCTTTGTAAATCTCTGGGTTTCTTTTGTTTTTATATAATATATTTTGTGTTAATACATCGATTATCTAGCCTTTTTTTTTTTAAACTAAGTCATTGTTAACTGTTTGTTTTCATGTTACATAGCAAGGTCATAACAAAATAATAACGCTGTATTTAGTTGTATATATAATAATAATAACACAGTAGTAGTAATACAGGTAATGACTATAAAACTATCTGTCTATTTAATTAGCAATTTAAATAGAATAGGAATTGCTATATTATGATTTTTTTTTAATGTATTTTATGTAGATTTTAGTCTTTGTATTTTTAACCAAGAACTTTTTCTATACATTTTACAGATATTACACAATTTATTATCTTAACAAACAATATGCCCAACACTAGGGATTTTGAAAAAAAAAAAAAAAAAAGGAAAAATGAAAAAAAAAAAAGATAATCTGACTTATCTTGTACTAACCATAACCAGGTTTGAATCTGCCAAAATACAGAAATTAAAGTTTTAAAAAGTACTTATGTCTTGCTGACTCTTTGAATTGAAGCCACTTGATTGAGTCGAACTCAGAACAGAAATGTTTCGCTCTACACTGTACCAGATATATACTGTATACCTGAAACTTTGTAGCAGCAGGCGACTGGAACACACTGTAAAACACATGCTCACACTTGTTTCTCTGATGTTAGTCTCCATGTTTAAACAGACACTCCATCAGTTTATAGCTGACACTTGCTCTTGCTGATGGATCTGACTCACACACTTCTCCCCACACTTTTAGATTAGCTGACCCCGTCTTCACCATCACCATGCCACTGTATTTTATTTTCCTAACTTTACATATGTTCCGTGTATTTTTGCCTGTGCAGTTGTATGTTTGATTATTATTATTCATTATTTGATATTATTTATTCTTGCCAGGGCCTTTTAGTTAAGTCATGTTTGTAAATGAGAACTGCCTCTCAAAACATTTGTACCTAATCAAGTTTATACTGAAGTTATACATCAGGAGGCAAAGTTCAATAAAGTACCACAAAGTAATATTCATGTGCTTGTTTGGGTAATTTAGCCATATTAGCGAGGCCATGCATTACCTTAATTAGAAACAGCACCCTGAGCCTTTTCTATTGATCCTCGCGCTCGCTAAATCCAAAACTTGTGTTGGACAGTTGCCGAGCGGCCATCTTTGATTAATCATCTGTCGCTTAATCATTTAACAAACTTCCTCTTCTTTTAGCACGTTTGGCCCTGGCGTTTTGTATTTTTAATTTTCTTTTCCCAGCCGCTTTATTTGATGTTTTGTAACTTTTCATGTGTTGCCAGCGCATCGGTGCCTTTAGAACGCCGATGCTTCCTTTTCTGCGGTGGCGAGGGTGTATATGCCTATGAATATTTTCCATTGATGAATAGCAAAGATGGCTGCCGTGCCTTTGATAGCCTCCTGCTCGGGTCCTGGGTGATGTCATAATGGTGGGACACCGACTCGGGGCAAAACATCCCAATGCACAGTATGGTGGAGCAAACATTTGAGGGCCCCTTTGACTTCCTATGTGTTTAATATGAGAGTGCTTTTTACAGAAACTGAAGCGGGGCCATAGGGGAACGTCAGTATTTTTAAGGTCAAGCCATGGCTGCTTCCTCTTCAGTCAACTTGAGCATCTTTGATCACTTGTTGTTTTTGACTGTGCCACTGTGAATCATGGCCAGGTCTTTATAATGCATGAGCGCATTACATAGTGATGAATGGGTTGGCAGCAAAAAGTTGAGGATAAAGTGGTGGGAACATGCTGGAGGAGAAACTTTATGGTCTTCTGTCAACACAGAGCCACAAGGAACACTTCACTTGGACTTAACTTGTGTCTTGTGTGTGTGTCAGGTGAATGGAGCCCTTTTTGATACAAGTGGTAGATTTAGGTAGAAACATTTAGATGGTATGGCTTGACCAGCATGTACTGTAGACTTTGTTTGCACTAAAACATGCACCACAGGCTAATCCTCCTGACCAGGACCCTGGCTCACGATGTGGAGCTCAACTTCAGGAGTCACCCTCCTGACAGGTTGCCCCAGCTGCACTGATGGATGGGTCAAATGCATAGAACAAATTTACAGGGTCAGTAAAGCCTCACAGAAACATAACCACTTTTTGTCTTTAAAGTTCAATGGTCACATTTAGATTTCTACCTCCATTGGCACCATTCACACACATTGATACACGAGTGTATGAAGTGTCTTCCCCAGGGGCACAATGTCAGTAATAATAATGCATTAGTCTTATATAGCGCTTATCTAGGCACTCAAAGTACCCTTACAATTTGGTGCATTATTCATTCAGTCACACTCTGGGGCAGACTGACAGAATGATGGCTGCCATTTTGTGCTTACTGCCCCTCCGACCACCACCAAACACAGTCACACTGACAGCCAAGAACACAACAGGGCTTGAACTGCCAACTTTTGGGTTAGTGGTCAAGCGTCTCTACCGACTGAGCTACTGCCGCTCCACAACATAAGCACAAAGTATGCACTGGTGGGAGCAGAGAAGTGTAGTCAAACGACTAATGCCAGGTGTTTAACTTCTACTGTCATTGATATAAGCATTTTGTCAAAGTTCCTCACAGAATCATTAATATCTGACACTTAAACCGTATTCTTCTGTATTGTAGACTTCAGGTGAGAGTAAACGGTTTGTCTGTGTTCTGCGAAGTGTTGCAGGTGTAGAGAGGATCTAACAAAGGTTGTGGAAGCGGGAGTGAAAAAGAGGTGAAGCTATCGAACTTGTGTCCTGGTTTTCCTGGTAGATAATGATCTCTTGAAAGTGTATGTTTTTTCCTCTCCTTGCAGTTCGAGTACCGGTTGCTAGATGAAAGCTAGTTCCGGGGCTAGTGCAGCGGCGCACATCTGACTGAGGCAGGTGTTGGAAATGGAGATGGCTGGCGGAGACTAAAGACAATACAAATTTGAAGTGAAAACGCTACTGGCACACCTCCTCTGTTCTTAACACGTGCCGCCCCGGGCCCATCCATTATTCATGGCTTTGTGCACCGCGCGTGCCACTGTGTTAGCTCTGTATTCAGAGAGGAGGTGTCTGTTGCACTTAAAGGTACACCACGCCATTGTTTATCTGTTCCTCCCAACAACATAGCTACCTAAACTGCTTCAATTAATTCAAGAAATACGTATAACTGGACCACTGCAAAGTAGTGAATCTTTTTTTGCGTTTCTCTGTGTAACTAGACACATCCAATGCTGAAATAGACTCTTTCTCTGCATTACTGAAAGCCAGTAATTTGCGTACATGAGTGTTTTTGTTTTCTAAACCTTTTTACGCTACCTATATTTCAAAGTTATAAAAATTTGACGCAAAAAGATCTCGAGGCCCTTAATATAACTGTTTTCTTTTTGTTTGTTTGTTTTGTTTTGTTTTTAAGCAAGCAAACTACAGCTTGATTAGAAAATACTGTTTTGCGTCAGTCGCAAGCCTGTTTTAATAGAGAGGGTTGCGTCAGGAAGGGCGTCCGGTGTAAAACTATGCCAAATTGCTGCACACTAGGAGGCAGATGATTTGCTGTGGCAACTCCAGAAGGGAAAAACCAGAAGGAAAAAAGAACGAATTGTTGAATTTTAGTGTGAATACAGAAAACCAGATTCATGCATTCATTTGATGCAATTCTATTTTAATACAAATGTCCATAAACTTTAACAATCAAGGCTCTTTTTATTAACTGATTAGGTAATTTTATCGTGACCCCAAACAAATTTTACCATGTTGGACCTTTTGGGTCCCTCTGTAAACCAACAATTTGTGAACTTAACATAAGACAATGATGGCATATTAAGATCTTGTTTTTCCATATAATGCATAATAGGTTATTAAAGGTCATATATTATGCTTTATTTTTTCAGGCTTTTTGAAAAAGTTTTGGACACCTGTGCATTAGTATTTCACTTTGTATAACTTTAATTATTGTGCATTTATGGAAAACATCTTCTTTGGGTAGCTGTTACTTTGACTTTCCAGAGAATGTTTGTCGCCCAGTGCTGGAAAGGATGGGGATTGGACAGAGCATAAAATGGCTAATTAGATTCACTATTGGCAACATGACACTAACAGATAGCTCAAACATGTCTAAAGTGCAGCCCAGTTGAGATTTCATATGGCCCTTGGCTTCTATAAGAAAATGTGTTACTAAGGGCCCACCAGAGTTTCTGTAGGTTTGTCTGTACGTTTGTGTATCTTATCTACTTTCCTAAAAAGCTTTTTAATAAGTTGGTTGTAAGTGTTTATGTTCAAAGATGTCATTTTGTTAATTTTGTTTGGACCTGTTTTAGATGTTGCTATATCATTTATAATTATTTGGCTTTTGAAAACAGAATTCTTTAAAATAATTCATAATGTACGTGCATTCAGTTCTTAGAAAGGAGGGACTGTTGGGACGGTTAGCTGTTTGGCCATCTAGTAACGGTGGGCTTTCCAAACGTGCAAGAGCACTTCCTGGTGTCACGTCTCTACATAGAGCGGTGGGACAGAGTGTTTTCAGCTCTTGAGGGAGAACAGCTTCAGCAAACAGGATTACTTAAACATGCATGAATGAAACAAAATACTACTCCACTGTTTTTGAGGTGCAAACATTATAATGTGCTTAAAGCTCAAAAAGTTGATTTTGCATCATAGGGAACCGTTAAACAACTGTTTTCAAATACATACAATCAAAAAAATTGCATTCTTTCATTTCAGAAACTTGCTCGGCCAGGCCTGTGGGCTCAGTGTCTCTCTCCGTCTGCTCCCGGCCTTTTTAATTATGGGGATTAGGGCCTGAGAATTGGTGGCTAAAGTGGAGAGCCAGTTATTTGAGAGAAAATAGTGAGGAAAAAGAGCAGCGAGGAAGTGGGGAGGGGGAGGCAGCGGCAGAGGAGAAGAGGAGGAGGGGGCTGGAGCGTTGTACACTGGGGGTATTTTTCAAAGCAGCTCAGACTTGAAGCCATTGGGAGACTCCTTTGACTTTAATCTTGGCTGCTTCTTTGAAAATTATGACCGAGGACCACGGTTGCTTCATTAAAAGACATGTTCTGTTTCTTGTGTAGTTTCAGCCAGTTTTTTTTTCCTTCTTCTTCTCTTCCTTGGTCTTTGTGCATGCGCTGCTGATGTGGGCTTTCTGAGGCGGCCTCCCGAGCACCTTGTCTGGCTGCGTGTATGTAAATAAGAGTGTTAATGGGGTGGATAAGCGTGGCTCTTCAGCTGGAGTGTCCACTTCACTTCCACTCGAGCTTTAGCACCCGGGTCAATGAGGGACAAAGTGGGAGCAGCAACTGGTATCACTGGGCCTCTTGTGTTATTCCTCTGGACCCATTTCCAAGCTTGATAACAACACTGATTCTTTTAATAAAGTTTGTGTTTACTGAGAAAAATGAATAATTGATTGCTATTGTTATTATTTATGTGTCAATTTAATTCAGATTTGAAATGGGAATGATGCAACATTTTTACATAATTAAAGAGTTTCAGAGTCAGTGTAATGAATAAAGATGTTACAGAGTAAATAGAGCTCCCTGGGGATCTTTATATTAGTATTTCTATGTGGTCATAATGTTATGCCTGGTCAGTATTCATGATTTAGTTGAGTAAAGCATGTAACCCAGCCACAAGTGTTTACAAGTCTCAAGCCCAGATTCATGTTTAGAGGGTAAATGTAAGTATGAAGTCTATCACTGCCCATGTTTAGGAATTAAATACTACAGCCCAGGTCATTGTAAGGTAAATTCATAGTAGTATTGGATTTTACACCAGCTACAATCTGTGGGTCATAAGAAGTGCAACATTTAGTGAAGTGAAACAGCATACAAATTAGCCTAAAAATGCTGCAAGAAACTCAACTGTCGGCATTAAATTCCTGTCAACAATGATGTAGTGTGGAGTAGAGAGATTCTGTGGATAATGTGTTTTGCAAAAAGTTGCTGGTAGATAACTATTACAATGTTTTCAGAGCGTTTTAAAGTGTTTTAGCCAAAGGCGGCTCCACAACACATCATCTTTATGTCTCACCATCCCCCTTCTGTAAGAGGCCCTATTAGATACAAAACAGCTTTTCCTAATGCTCTGTGAAGACTCTCATTTAGCTGGGCCAAGCTCGACTTGTATTCTTACTCTCTTTTCAGTACTGTTCACTTGCTGCTCAAGCAAAATGTTTAATTATAATTGCAAAAAATGTTTAAGTTTAAGTGATATAAGCTTTAACGATTATCATTTACTGTCCAGTGAAGGACACGCCCTTTGGCTGCTTAATTAATGGCTGCTGAGAAAGTATTAGTAATGAACACATCTGTCTATACAGGGAAACAAAAAACAAAAAACAAAAAAAGAAGCCATAAATAGAAATGATTTTGTCAAAGTACAAAGGCTAGTTTTTGGGCATCCCGACTTTGGGTTTGGAGCAAGGCCATAATATATTTTTTGGCTAGTTCTGATATGTCCTATGACTGTACCAAATTTCATTGGCCTGCAATTAAAAAAAAAAAACTTTGGTCAACTCCCAGGAGCATTTTTATTTGATTTTCCAGAGGTTGCCACTGAGCCATTTTTCAATACTGTTTTTTGCATATCTTGTATAAATTAAGATTTTGCCAGGCCTACTTTTTGTTCATATTTTCACAAGCACTGTTTGATGGCTCTGAATTTGAATTTATGTGGAAAATGTATACAGTTATAATAGGGCTCTTGCACAAGCCGAGGCTGCCTCACACATTTTGCCCTAAAAAGGAAGAGATAATTGCACATTTGCATCAGTCTATAGCTAAAGTTGGTGCCAGAAGTTTAAAGGGGCTCTATTAGCCTATAAATGTACATTTCTGTGTTTTCTACCATGTCATTATGTTGTTTCCTCAGAATAAACATACCTGGAGTTATGTTTTGCCTCATTTGTGCATGTTTACCTAACCCTCTATTCTTTGACAAGGCAGTTCTGAAAACACTTGGTTCTATGAACCTCCTCACAAACCCCCGCCCACTTCCGGAAGCACTGACCAATCAACAAGCCCTCTACATCCAGTCTGCTCTCATTTCTTTATCCAAAATCAGTACAGCTCTGTTTCCACTGATTCCTCACAGGTGGTTTTCATTCTGTTGTAAAATGGCATCATGCATAAAGTTTCAGTAAGTTTTTTTTCTTTGATTATAAGGTAAAAAGACTCTGCCCTCACTCAGTAAAGTACTTATTAAAAAGTTATCTTTTGAACATACAACTAAAAGAGAAAAACCTCACCTTTCATTTGGTGTTATTTGTAGTGTATAGCTACATTTGTTGCTGTGCAATATCCAATTTTATATGTATCCCTTATATTTAGAACCTACTGGATCACCAGAACCAGAATTTAAACATGATCCGGGTCAAATTATGTCAGATTATAACATCTAACATGATGTCATTTTGTAATTATTTGCCAATGATTCTGGGCATTATTTGTAGAGTTAGAAGCTGTAATGGCAAAATTAGCCCCATCTAGTAAAATAGTAAAAAAATAAGATTAAAATTCCTATATAAAAATTCCTAATAAAAATTCCTGGATCCAGATGGTGATCGGGATCAGCCCCAGAATCTAATTACTTGTTTCTTATTCCATTTCTGACATTTTCTGAAAATGTTATTAAAGTCCGTCCATAACTTTTTGAGTTGCTAACAAACAGACAAACAGACAAACCAACGCCACTGAAAACGTCAAGGCGGAGGTTATAAAAGCACAATACAGCCCCTTTAATTTGTTCAATGATTTTCCCACAAGAAGCCTTTTTAAAAACTGGTAAAAAACAAACAAACAAACACAAAAACTTTTCCAATATTATATATATTTTTCACGTACACAACACATGTATAGCAGACGTGCTCCAGAGACAGAAGGAAATGAAGAGCTTGTGTCAAATGCCACACAAAGCATTAATCGATGTCTTGCTGAGTTCACACACTGAGAATGCACAAACCAGGGCACAGCGAGCGGCCTCTAATGACCTGGACCGGCACACACCCAGCACTGCCAACAGAATATATGTCAGACTCCGCCCACACAGTGTCTCCATAGTGCCGGATCAGCTGACCGGCTAACCTTTCCCCACATGAACATACACAGACACGGTGGACTGGTAAATGCTTTATGAAGTGCCAGTTGTAGATCTGTGCCACTGCCGCTCCCCAAAGCCCCTTCAGCAGGAAGCATGTGTAGGTTGTGATCTTTTGTAAACCATATGTGTTTAAAACATTCAGCACATGCAGTATTCATGGTCTAAACAGTGAACCGGCAGTGTGGCAGTCTCACTCTGGTTCGGAAAGAGATGCTGTATTTTCACTTGAACTTGAGTTAATATGTAAGCGTAACTTTTACAAACAGCAAACATAATACACTTCATATATATTCTACAATTTTCCTCCATTTTGCATAAAAATAAATCTTCTATATTATCCTTATTTGTATTTTATTGTCTAATAACCTTGTTACCTAGTGAGGACAAAGGTGTCCTTTTTAAATCTTTTTTTTTTTTTTACTTTGCAGTGGTTCTAACTTTTTCTATGAAATTTGGCTCAGTTGTGTCTTTTATCACTAATTTTGATATTCTAAACACAAATCTAATATTACTTTTTTATTCTCTCTAACTAAATTTGTTACGTTGCTTCTATTAAGTGACAAAAGTGTCCTTGTCAGCAAAACATCATAAAAAATGTATATACAGTTTTTTCTACTTTTTTTTTTTTTTTTTTTTTTTTTTTGCATATTTTAATCAACTTCTGGCCTGACCATAAATACCAAATATTTTCAGAATTTTAACTCTTTTTATGCCAGTGTTTGTATTAACATCTCAAAAAAACTGAAAAAAGCATATTATATGACCTTTAAAATAAAGTATAGCAGTATAATTTTTCAGTCCTCTCATACAAACACTTAACATCTCTTCTAAAATATTGCTACCTGTTTAAAGGCAGAAGAATATTCATGATGAAGTGTTTGTAATATACTTAGATGCCTTGACTGAGGCTAATCAGCTCTGGGGTAACTCATGACCATATCACAATCAATTTTAGCCTAAAAAAGTTAAATGTGAGAAACTGGCGAAATACCTTTGTAGCTTTGCCTTTTTACAAATTTCAGACCCTTGTTTTGATTGGGCTATGGTCATGAGTTACCCCAGAGCTGATTAGCCTCTGCCTCTTAATATACAGATTTTTTTGTAAAGTCTATGTAAAAAATGAATGTTAAATTTACCTCCGCTGAGCTTCATTGGGCACTACTTGGCCTTTGCCACATGTCACCCCCACACTCACCCATGTACACTGGCTTCCCACTTCTCTTTTTCCACTCTCTCCGCTGCAGTTTACGCCTCCTCCTTCACACCAACCTCCCTTTTCTCACAACTGATTGGTCAAAAACCCATCTTGTTTTCCTGTCTTGTACCTCAATAGAAAGAGAACTAACTCTAACCTTGATGTTACCTTAATAACCTTCTAAATAGAGCTCTATTTGTTGTGTGGTCTACAGAGAAGGCCATCAACCCCATGCAGACCCTTCTATAACTAGTTAACCAAACTAGATTATTCTTGTTTACCTTAACCAAAACACTACAAACCTAAATTCAAAGCTTGTTTGGGTTTACGCTACTGCTAACGTCTCCCACTTGTCATAAACACACACGTACATCTGTATGATTCATTATCCTTGTTGTAGTGCAGTCTAGTCAAGTCAAGGTAAGGCCTCACAAAGCTCCATGTTTTTCTAAATCTATCCAGTATTTTATCAAATGGACTGATAAATTACAATTTTCAGAGTGGAGTAATAAGTGTCCCTCAGCGTTGGACATGAAACAATCGCACAGACATGGAGGGCTTTGATCAGACGCTCCATAAACAATGCAGCTGTGTGTAGATCAAACCATGTCAAATCATCAACGGGACAAAAATAAGCTGTTGTTCTCCGAAGGGCCCCACTCACAACAGCACCATCAATTACTCTCCACACTTTGGGCCTGTTTTCTTTCTCTGTAACACTCGGCTTTGTCTGAACCCACCAAACCTGTTGTTTACATTAAAATGGCACAGACCTGAATATAAATTTTGATGAAAGAAAAAAAGCATTACAGACATTAATCTAGGCTTATTTTTAAGCTCCTGTTGGAATAAGGCCAGGGTTATCTGTGCTAAAAGTAACAAGTATCACTGTTGGATAGGGAGGCCATTGAGATAAGGAAATGCGCACCAAGGACCATGAACCGGGACGAGGGAGCCTACACCTTATCCCACACCGGAGATGCGGTCCTGGAGAAGGCGTCAGACAGTAGGGGGCGCAAGCTTTCTCTACTGTCTGACAAAAGCCCCCCAGTCCAACGCCCCTGGGTAGACAGACAGCTATAAAACAACCAAGAATGGCATTACCCAGGTGCTGTAGTATTATATATATATATATATATATATATATATATATATATATATATATAGTATGTATTGCTAGTTTGTTTGGCTAACTGCAATGTGCTGCTTTCTTGTGAGACTCGAGACTTCCATAATGTCAGGTTGTGACACTCTTACTTGCAAGTGTTGATTTTGGCTCAGAGACAGCAGAGGGAGATGCCGGACGCTTTGTTACTCACGCAGCACAATAACTCAACAAACCATCACACAGACTCCAAAACCAATTCTTTAAGGTAAAAAAGATCCTTAGTTCTGCTTTAACCTGCGTGTGAACTCATTATCTTACTCTATGTAATTAGGACAGTTACAAATCTGCTAATGTTCTCTTTGTTTGACTTGTTTAGACTGCGTCCCTGATTGTGCGGCCACATAGGTAGACACTCTGCAACTGCACACAAAGTTTGTAGCATTCTTTTTTTTTCTCTCTCTCTCTTCTTGTTAGTGCACGGCTCACGCTGCGCACAAGAGTATTACCCTCAAACAAGTCTGTCCTCTTTGTTTTGAGCTCTATGGGGACCCCCCCTCGTGCAAAAAAAATAATGTTTTGGAAAAGCAAGCAAAAGCAACGTGCGCGAGAGGCAGCGTGGAATCAATAGTGTCTTCTCTTCTGACTTGATTTAAATGAGGGCTACCAGCTCTGAAGTTCCTTTCTTGCCATGTTCATCTTGAAAGAATTGTACGCCGGTTGCGCCGACTCCAAAGCCCAGCGCACTTACCATTGGCATATTAATAATTTAATGCAAATAATCATTGAGTATGCAGTTTGTGTGAGGAATTTGAGCTGAAAGACAAAAGTAGAAAGTGCGGCCTCACAGTGCGTTGAGGAAAATAAAGTGAGATGTTACACAGGCTTCTTTGGAGCGTCTCCGCGGGCGAACCAAGCAACGAATCCCCCCAAGAGCTGTACTCACTCATCCAGCGCTCTCTGATTTAAAGCTTATCAGGCCGTCTGCTTTCACACTACAGTAATGAAGTGTGTCAAAGAGTAATTTGACAAGGTTTCTCCAAGTAAACAGGCCAAGAATTAGTTTGGCAAGGCATTCTTAAAGGGACTCTATGCAGTTATTTCTCTACCATTTGATGAAAGCCATTTATTCACAAATTACAAACGTCATCAAGGCTTTGTTACTAATGATTTTAAAAGTACTTGAGTCAATTTTCTGTCATCGCATGACATAAAATTTGGGTTTTGAATGCTGACACAGTGAGACAGCCGGAAAAGGAAAATGGGAATCAGAGTGACACATAAATAAAAATTGACACATTTCAGTATTGTCTGCAGCCAATCAAAGTTAAATGTCAGATTTGGTGTAAACAAAAACTTAATAACAAAGCCATGATGACCAAGGTCTTGATTCCTATTGCAATATGGACTTAAGTGAGTTTTACTAAAATGCTAGACACTTTTGCATGATTTTACTTTAATAGAGAATGTTCAGCTCCTACCTGCAAGCTTTGGACAATCACAGGTGTAGCACTTGTTCTCAAACACAACTGTAAACAATGCATTTAGATGCTGGTTAGGAAACTTGAATTGTTGACTGGTTCACACAACAAAATAATTATGCAGATTTTTGACTCGATTCTTAAGGTCGCCCCGATTATCATAATGGGACTAAAGATAATTTTATCAGATATTCCTGCTGTGTGTGGTGTGTTAAGAGTGCTCTGGTCTGCTCTGAAGGATGTCGGGACCGCTTGGAGTATCCTCTGCATGTAAACACATGGTAAAATAAAAGTAGCTCAGTTGGTAGAGCATGTGGCTCATTATATAGAGCAACTACAGCTCATCTTGATGTTGTGGGTTTATGTCTGGACTCTAATGATTTACTGAATATCTCTCTCTGTTCTGTTGCCATGTCCTGTTACCTTTGTACTGTTCTGTCTAATAATCCATGAAAAGGCCAAATATCCATCCCATCATAAAAAAAGCTTTTCCAAGGCCTGGTCGTGGGGGCAGCAGTCTCAGCAGGGATGGCCAGACTTCCCTCTCTCCAGACACTTCCTCATCTCAGTGGAGGTGGAATTGGCCCATGAATCTTAAAAATTCTGATGTACTTTAAAAACATCACATGGCTTTATTATAATAATTGAATAATTTTAACTGATGAGAGTGATCGGTCACGTCACAGAAATAGATCTATTAAACCTTGTTTTGCCACACTTTGCTTACAGCCTTCAGGCCCTTTCCTCTATTCCCATTACACTGTCAATAATTTATGGAAGGAATTCCATGGGATTCGGCACATCCTAATACTGACGACAAAGTTCTTTTATTTACAGTGGGCTTGTAATGATATAAGAAGCCACACTCAGTGGAGTCTGCAAGACAATTTTAGAGATGTTGAATGTGTTGTTGTTGTCGGCGGAAAGCCAGCAGGGTTTCGGTTTTAGCACAGGTCCCAGAGCTGCTCCATTCTGCTGCTGGGTTTATTGTTATTGTTTTATTACTGGTCAGTCTTGATTCTTCACCACTGTCCATATGTCAGAAATACACAGATATTGTATTTATGGTATCATAGCTTTATTTCTGTATTGACCCAACTGTATAAAAGTTGGAATTCTTGATTTTGCATGTCATTTGAAAATGTTGCAATTCTGGACGATTGCTTGACTGTCTAACCTACTCAACACAGTGTCAACCATGACCAACCATGCTTTCAATGTCCCTGTCTAAATGTAAGCTTGAGTCAACCTATAATTTTATTTTTCCTGTTAAACCAATCATGGTTTGGCCTCTAAAACCGCACTGACTGTTTTACAACTTTTAAAAACACTATGTGACTAAAAGAACTACTTTATTCCAATATTGCCATAAGAAAACAGGTGAAGAGACCACCATAGGGCAGCAGAGTGCAACTCTGTTATTCTCTTTTGAACAGCAACAGAGAAAAAAAAACACTTTGTAGGTCCTTAATTTTTTTTTTTTAATGCCGTTTTACTGCAAAATAAAAAATAGCTGTGAGGTATCAGTGGAATGTTGTACACACTTTTTTTGGACAAATGAATGAGAGCAGACTGGATGTAGAGGGCTTGTTGATTGGTCAGTGCTTCGTGGAGTGGGCGGAGGTTTGAGGGAGAGGCGGAGGTTTGTGCAATTGATCGCTCTGAGGCCCAGAGAATAGAGGATTACTTAAAAAGACATGCATAAAACAAAACAAAACCCCCAGGTGTGTTTTTGATGAGGGAACAACATTATGACATGGTAGAAAGTTGATTTTGCATAATATAGGCCCTTTCAATCAAATATAAATATTTCTAAATCTCTCAACATTTAAAAGTAAAATGAGATCAAACTGATGAGTCAAACTAAAACTTCATAGTAACCTTATGAAGCAATTTTGATCTCCCAAACGCTGAATTACCTGAATGTCCTAATGTCCTGTAGCCCTGAACAAGAAGTCTCACACCTCCATTAAGCCCCTAGCTTTATGTTGCACCTTTTCCACCAGTACAAATAATTAAAATGTAAATGTAAAGGGCCTCATAAGTCCAAATGATCAAAAGGTACTTCAGCCAAGCACAAAAACACTCATAAAGTGCTTCCATCACCTGCTATAACACTCAATTAAAATACAATATGCAAAGAATGGCTGTGTGTACGAGAGTGTGGTATGAATCAGCGACTGCCCGTGGACATTGTCATACGGACATATTAGCGGCAGCACTGGATTCCTCTGTGTTTTATGTGTATAATTTTCCCCTGATAGTGCTGCTGCTGTGGGTGTGTGAGAGAGAGCGGCACGGAGATGATGTGGAGGGATGAGGGAGGCTGAGACAGGAGAGCTGCCCCCAGTAATGAGGCCCTTTTATGGGCTTTAATTTGTCCCACTCCCCCGGGACGCTGATGGATGGCTCTCTTTATGCTCACACTCTTTCTTTCCCCCATCTGTGATACGCAGGATTTATTTATACCCTCATATTAGCTCTCTAACAAGTGCTGGCCTGCCATTACCACCACCACCACACACACACCACACACACACACACACACGTGCACAGATGCATAGATACACTTTATATACTGGGTTATAAAAGACAAGGTGTTTGAATATTACAGGGTACATTTTTGAACTTAATGTAATCAAACTCAGCAAAAGTCATCCTAATTTTAATTAGATATATTCATCAATTTCTGTTTTAACAATGTGTGAATGGTACAGAATGGTGCAGTACTTTGCTAATATTGGTTTTATTTTGGTTTAATGTTGTATAAAAATGATTAGCATTTTATTAGAAAAGACTGTTTGCATTTGGGGCGCTCACGTTGGCTGGTGGCTCTACAACTTTGAGGTGCTGCTACAAACTTTGTGGCATCTGACACAATATTGTGGCAAATGGCGCACAACCTGCCTCAACTTCACAGCATCTGCAAAGATATGCCCCAACGTCGTGGTACCTGCTACATAACATGCTGCTATTTGGTCAGCCAACCAAACATACATTTCAAACAGGCTACAACTTCTGCCGCAAAAATTCACCAAACTTTGTGGCATCTGACACAATGTTGTGGCACGTGCCGCAAAATCACCTGATACACCCCAACACTGTGATACCTGCCACACAATGGGCTAAATATGCCAAATCATGGTGCTTCATGTTTGGGGCATCCACAATTTTGAGGAACTTGCCCCACAACAAGCCACAACTTCTGCCACAAAATATGTTACAAACTTTGTGGCAGCCGATACAATTCTGTGACTTTATGGCGCCTAACCTGCCTCAACTTTGCAGCACCTTCCACAAGATATGCCCCAACACTATAGTACTTGCAGTACAATATGCCACTATTTGTTCAGCTAACCAAACAAACACCACAAAATGATCATAATGGTGCTTGGTCAGTTTACAGCTATCACAAAGTTGCAGCATCATTTAGTGCCACCTACAAGCTGCTGCTGTCACAACTTTGTTTCAGTTTTGAAGTGACCACTGTATCAGAGAAATAAAGAGAGTTGATAACATTATCTTGTCCATTACCTTTGTATAGTCCTTGCTGTCATTCAACTAAGGAAGTGTCTTCAAACCTTAGGTCTCTTCTTATTCTTTCACTTGACTTTATTTGTTTCTTTCCTGTGTGAGTGAGTGCAGGTATGAGGGGGGAAAAAAACAGAAAACATTCTGCCCCTGGGCAATTCATTGCGAATTCTGGCGGACTCCTGCTCTGCTTTGACTCTAGGGAAATGAAATTTAAAAACTAACTTAAAAGTTTATCACCAGTTGGCAGTTTTGGCAAGTGATAAAAATGACCAGTGGGAGAGGCTGATGTAGTTAGACAGGCGCGCTGGGATGAAAATAGCAGGCTGCATACGTTTACCTTGCTGTTTTCAAAGGAGCGGGCACCATGCTGGCACGGCTGCCCAGGCCCATGTTCATCCATTCATCCAGCGCTCAGGGGCCTGTCACCGCACACACTTCAAAGCACGCTGTATCAGTCACCACGGCCATTCTGCATCAACAAACACTTATTCACTTTACATGTAGGCTGGTTTAGAAAAGGGTTGTTACAATTAGCAAGAAATGGTTAAAGAGTGTCTCCAGCATGGTCCATGGGTTCACAATTCTCACTCACAATTCTATTAAAACCTGGGAAACAAGTGAGCAGGGCCCTGTACTACTAGCAATAGTGACTCTGAATAACTGATATCATGAAAAAGGTTACCAACTGGTCGAGTTACCTTTGGGGTTGTCAGTAGAGCTGTGAGTGAGTTCATGTGAAACAGGTTGGAGACAGTAATTTGAATTCCATTGAGCATCTTCGGCTACACAGTCTCTTGAGTAGAGAGACTTTATAGCACACAGAACAAGAGGTAAGTACGAGGGGTTGCTGCTCCTGCCTCACACCAAGAAGGTCATTGGTTCAGTTCCTGGGTCAGCAGACATACTGACTTTCTGTGTGGAGTCTTGGTGCTTTCAAGTGGTGTAAGATTTGTTGTATATACAACTTTCCAACATGAAAGAGCACATGAACATGCCACCACGACATTTGATCAAGTTGGATACATCGGAATTATAGAAGCAACACGAACTGCCCGAGTTCTGATGTAGTGACTTGTCATTGGTGGAAATTAACACTGTGTTGTGAATGGTTGAATGTTTAAGATCATTTTTTTGGGAGAGAAGCAAAACATAGAATCATATTTTTTGAAGTTTGATAATGTTATGGAAATGTTTGTTTTGTGCTACACCAGACTTCATATTTAGATAACTACAAGCTTCAACAGTATCATTACAGTACTGAGCAGAAGCCACAAACAGATAATGCAACTGAACTCTATTGTGACATTTCCAGGTTCCCACCCTTCAACCCATGAATGCACACAAGTAGTGTAAACAAAGTCTGCCCTCTGAGATAAAATACCATTCGAATTGTCCGACTTGCACTTGAAAGCAGCGGCTGTCCTCATGGTTAGTCTAAACTGCCTGTTAGAGAAGTGCCTCACAAGTCACATGTCAGTTGTGTGAGATGCATTTGTAGATATGCATAGATTACTTTACATGCATTTTTGAAAAGACATATAACATATTCTTGTGGCGGCGGGGGTGCAAAGTGACAGAGGGGTTAGCACTCCTTCTTATCTACAAGGACGTTGATCCTTGGGCCAACCGACATACAGTGTCTCTGAGTGGAGTCAGCATGTCTTCCCTGTGTTAGTGTGGGTTTTCTCTCTAGCTTCCTCTCACCATGCAAAGACATGCATGTGAGAACAGATACTTCTAAATTGCCCAAAGTTGATGACTGTACAAAGCAAATGATTGCTTAGTTGTAAGTCTCTGTGTAAGCCTTGCAACTAACTGAAGTATACACCCCCTAAGGGCCATAGTTGCTGGTATAGGCTCCAACCACCCCTACCTGGAATAAGGAGAAGAAGATGAAATTAATTCATATGATGCTTTCTTGTAAAGGTAAACAGACATGTGCTTCTCATATGTGCACAAGTTGAAACCTTGCTTATTTAGTCTTGCTATCGCAGTAGAACGTGAGAATCAAATAGCCACCGGCAATCCCCACTCCTCTATCTGTGAACACTTTCTAGTCCTAGCAGTTTTTTTTTTCTTGAAGATGAATTGCTGCTTTTTACCTGTTTCTATCTGTCTCCCATTCATCCCCCTGCCTTCAGCTCACATAAGCCGAACGCAGCACGGATAAGAAGAAGAAAAAGAGGAGCGCTGCGAGTAAACAGAACAAAAATATTGCTTTGCCTTGTCTCCTCTCTCTCTCTTCGCCTGTGGATATGTGATCGCTAACATTTTGTGCATGTATGGAGGGCTGGGTGCTGGTTTGTCTTGCATATTTGTCAAATCACACCTCAGAAATGTGTCTTTTAGCTTAAGACCCTCCAGCTTACATAATGCTCTGATGTGAATGCTTGTAGAGCCAGGCCAGTGGAGGATAGGGCTGAAGGACTGAGGGGAGAGCAGTGGCGACAGAATCTAAGTGCGAACACTGTTGACAAGGCTGTCTGACGGATCCTAAAATCCCACAGCATCAGGAGCTGCTAGGTCAAAGAGACAAAGACACGCACAGAAAAGTTTGCCTTCATGCCCTGGATTTGTTTATTTGTTGTGGCCAAGGAAGCTGTGTTTACTCAGCATTATGTTGTACCAACCAATCAATTTAAAACTGTCTATCAGTGTATCTTCATGTTCAACATCTCTGTGTTCTACGCTCATCTGCACTGTAAAAATATTACACTATAAAGTCATAAAATAACACTGTCCAAAAAAAAAAAAAAAAAAAAAAAAAAACTAAAAGTAAGGATAAGTGACCCTTACCCTGTTCATACATTTTTATTTTTATTTTTTTACATTGCTCAAACACGATTTCTGCTAAGCTGGAAATATACAGGTTAGTGGTTCTCAAACTGTGGTATGGGTACTATTGGTGGAACACAGGACTCTTTTTAATTAGAGGCTGTTTTATTCTTGTTGTAGTTGCGGGTAGTTCTGGTTTTGTCCTGGTATAGACCTGGTTTAGTTCTATATTAGTCCTGATTTTGTCCTGGGTTAGCCATGGTGTGGTCCTATATTAGTGTTAGTTTAGATTTGTTTCAGACCAGATCTGGATTAGTTTTAGATTAGTCCTGGTTTTGTCCTGGTTTAGCCGTGGTGCTGTACAAGATTAGTGTTAGTTTAGACCTGGTTTAGAGCTGGATTATACCTGGTTTAGTGCTAATTTTGTCCTGGTTTGGACCTGGTTTACTGTGGTTTAGTCCTGGATTAGTCCTCATTTTGTCCTGGTTTAGGGTTAGTTGCTGTGAGGGGAACAAATCATAAACCCTTTTCATTTGAATGCATATGACTGACCAGACCACAGGAACATTAGTCTGGCTTTAGAAGGTTGTGCGATAAAACAGAATTATTTTGCACCAAAATAGTATTAAAAAATGGCATTTGACAAAAATGTGTTCTAGTATTTACTTGTCAGGGATTATGACTATACCAAAGCCTAGGTGGATATTAATGTTTAGAGTGCAAAGCATTAAGTATCAATCTGGTTCCGTGACGAAACAAAATCAGGTGATTATCTGTAAATTAAGGCAGTAAGGACTGAGTAACAGACTCAGAAAAAACATCATGTCATTATATGTCCACAGTAATAAATGCAGTATTAGGTGCAAAATGTCTTATGGCAGTACATTGCCGTGGTCACATTTTTGAGATCCATTTCTCCACAATTTCTCAAAACCTTGTTAACAGCCATCTATTCTTCATGGTAATTATTAAACTAACCATGGTGGTCTCTTTTTAATCCTCACCCTAGTCACCCCCACACCTTCTCCTTTTATCCCCAGTCTGACCCTCCGTCCATTTGGCTGGTGAGGAGGGAAGCCCACCGCAGTGCCCCTTTGGCACTTCTTTTCAACTTCACAGTGTCCCGCGGATCAGCTTGGATCAGCTACAGAAAGCCATCTGCCCACTGTGATCGCTCGCTAAAGTGTCTTAATTAGGCCTCAGTGCTTTTGTGTGATACGCCCTTTCAGATACAAAGCCACAGAAATCATCAGTGGAAGGGAATAGCATTTTGTTACTGATCTGAGGAAAAAATGCTTCAATGTCAATTTGAGTCTCTGATAGATATTGTTGCTTTAAAATGTAACTGTGGTGGGACAGTTGGATAGCTTTGCTTACACAGTATTATTTACATTTTGACTCTGGCATATTTTTTCACACAAAAAACATTACAGAAGTTCCTGTCATCCACGGTCCTATTCTGATTTGTGAAATTACTATTTTGTTTGTTGTGCATTAATGAACATGCTGCTATTATTGGAACATCTATTATTTTATGGTTGCTTATGGCTCAGAGTAGTGCTTCCCAATGAGAATGAACTAATGTGTTCAAAATTATTAATTAATTATTATTATTTATTTAATGTCAAATTTGAATTTAAAAGAAAAAATGCACTCAAAATAAGTACTAATAACAAATGTTTTATATAAGCACTTTCAGAGGAGGTAGGGGGTATGACAAGAAGCCCAGGTGGTGCATGTGACAAAAAAGGATGGGAAGCACTGGCTTAGAGTTTGCTTCCTAAACAGGGTCCTAATATCATCCATGTCAGAGTCTCACATTCATTTTGCATTTATCCCTTCAAGATAATCATAGACATATCCAATACATTCCACAGAAAAGCTTTAATGTAAATGTACTGTAATGTGTTTGGAGGAACTAGGTGATTGGACAAACCACTTGCAAAGAACCATTTATCACAAGGTCACAGACAGAATGTTGTTCATATAATGGTTCTTCACTGCCTAAAAAAGATTTATATGAATTTATGGTGTTAATACTGGATGTAAAGTTTATTCATTATGTTGTAATAAAACAAAAGAGTGCCTTTGATGGAGTAAAAACTTGCATTCTTTGTTGGACAGTATATGAATATTTATCATTGGCTTAATGAATGTATTGGCCTCCCTTTTATTGGGCTGTGTTGTTCATGAGGCAGATGCACCATGATGCTCTAATTTCACAAGTCTTTAGGGCTGATTGATCCTTCATTTGTCACCGTCAGTGGAGGAAAAAAGGAAATCCAAAAGTCTCTCTAAGTGTTCTTTTCCTGCCCTCCCTCCCCGTACCTTTCTCCTCACTCCTTCTTTCATCATCCATTACAAGCGCCTGACAGCTTCCAGACGGCTGCAGAGGGGAGAACAATGTGTTGTGACCCTGCGTACCGCCCTCCAGCTCAGCCCTGGCTCAAGCTCCTTGTCCCAGCAGGCCATGGGGCGGTGGGCCTCCCCCCTTTACTATACGTTCAACCCACCCACCCCCCGAAACCCCCACCACACCCAGCATCCAGCTCCGTAACAATCAATCGCTCTGCCACGCCATACAAACGATCCACTGAAGCCCATGCATCACCCACACAGCACCACCTACAACGACCAGCGCTGTGGCTCTGCACCCAGACACAGTTATGAGGAAAATAGAGAAGTGCAACAGAGGGAGGAGGTAGAGAGAGGAGAACCTGAACAGAAAAGGTTTATTAAGGTCCATCCAGAGGAGGAAGAACTACTTGAAATCAGTACTCAAGTAAAAGCAGAAATAAAGTACCCAACAAAACTATTACTTGAGTGAACAAGTAAAAAGTATTAAATGTAAACTCTTCTGAATTACAAACTACTTACTTACTACCTTTTGAGGAGCACATGATTCCTTTAAACTTTGTAGCTCCTGTTTGTAGCTCCGCCAAAGGAAGCAGTGGGTTAAGCATTCGCCCAGCAACTGGAGGGTAGGCGGTTCGAATCCCATCTGAAGTGCATACTGTCGTTGTGTCCCTGGGCAAGACACTTCACCCACCTTGCCTGTGTGAATGTGTTAGTGTGGCTGTGTTTGGTGGTGGTCGGAGGGGCCGTTGGCGCGGATTGGCAGCCACGCTTCCGTCAGTCTGCCCCAGGGCAGCTGTGGCTACAGAAGTAGCTCACCACCACCGAGTGTGACTGAGGAGTGAATGAATAATAGATCAAAAATTGTAAAGCGACTTTGAGTTGTGTGAAAAGCGCTATATAAAAATGATGTATTATTATTATAAATACGCAGTACAGTGTCCAGGCCTGAGGAGCTCACAAAGGAGGATACAAAGGATCCAGCGTCAACCGTCTTACTTCATTTGTTTACTGAAAAGGGCAAAGTGGAGCTAACCAGCTTTAAAATGTGCAGCTTCTATGTGTGTCAAGAGTAACAGTGCACATGTGCATAATTATGTTACCTATGTCTCTATGTCACCGAATGGTTCCTGTGCTGCTGGGAAGTCCATGCTTTGAATTAGGGGTTAAAAAGTTATAGGAACTATGGCCCCAGACCCAGTTCCTACAGGGTGAAAGGGCATATTTGGCTGTAATAAAATGAAGAAGTATAATTGATGCTGGATCCTTTGTCTCCTCCCTCTCTGTGAACTCCTCTGGCCCATATATTACACAGTGTATTTGCCACTCTGTGATGATGTCCTCAGTGAACAGTATGATCTGACTGTCCTCACTCTCTGTGCTAGTGGTTTGGTTTAGTTGCTGGTCACTGCACCGAAGTAACGTCACCCACCACTCCTACGTCACCGAAATCCTATCAGTGATCACTACTCGACAATAGAACATAGCAAGAACCCATAGTAAACAGCAAAAATTATGCCAGATAAAGTTGAGAATAAAAAAGAAACACACATTTCTACGCAACCCATATGGAATGATGTATTAACTGTGATTAATTATGTGATGTGTTATCTGGAACCACATGTCTATCACAAGACTTTCATCCAATCTGAGGAATGCCTTGTTGTTTATATTTTGTAGTAAAGTTAAAATTGCCTCATCATCAGACTGTAAACACTTGTAGTGCAACATGTTTACGTCCATTGAAAATGTATGTTTTATTAATCCTGATTAGTCATTTTATTGATTTTATTGTTACTGTTGTAGTTTGCTTATTTTTGGTGAGGTATGGTAAAGCACCACTAACAACAATCAAATAAAAGATAATAAAGCCAGCCAGTTTTCTCAGTAACATTTTAGCTGATATATGGCAAATGTGCACATTAGCTCAGTATAGATTACATTAATGTAGTGCGTCAACACTATTATTTTTTCCCCTATACAGTTAAATCATGTTGTAGCCTATTAGTGTTGTGGAAGTCTTTTGGACAGATCAATATTATTTATTCATGAATCATCATATATTGGCTTTGCACATACGTATTAACTCCCATTGTTTACCTAACCATTATAGCCATTGTACGTTAGTGCCCTGCCAATATGGCCGCCCTATAATTGTATCCTATCCCATTCACTTCTGAGGTCCTCTCTGGTCAGCCACTGCTATTGTTTACTTCAAGTCTTGTATTACTCTGACTCCCAGATATCCCCCGGGATCTCCTTTAACCCCACCCCCCGCGATCCTCCCATTACCACCACAACACCAGTCTCTCACCCAGACACTGCTCCACACACTCGCACTCCGACTACTATTGCGAAATTGTGTTAATTTAGCCAGCCACTAGTATTAACCATATTATATCAAATAACTGCCAGAGACAATTGGGCAGCCGGCTCGGTGACTTCGTTTTAATTGATTTTCTTACATGCTCGGAGCTGCGGATGATTTGGTTTCCCTCTGACACTATGTTTATTAAAGGCATATTGCATAAAGGAATAAATAGATATTGTTGGTTGGATTTATATGAGCTTTGAGGGAATGCTGAGATTCGCCGCTCGTTTTAATATCACTTTAGTTTGATTAAAGTCAATATGTCGGTTTAACCTCGGGGCCAAAGGGACAACATATGTAGACCCTTTCACAATCGTCGTCATGGAGAAGATACACATCCACTACAATAGCAAAAAGAATGGCATTTTCCATCTATATCTATTTTTAGAAACAAATACCACTTGTATATAGAAATAAATGTGTTTATACACATTTTAGGTAGGTGTAGCCAGCCCCTTTGTGCATGTGAACAGCTATGGCACCTCACCGGGGACATGCTGTTGTCTATAAACAAACCCAAGAAATAGGATTGTTGCCGGTTTAAACATTTTAAAACGCAGGATGTAAATGCCTAAAACCTTTATATACAAATGAGCTCTCCAAAAGTATCATCAGTGCACTTCATTTCCAGCAGTGCTCAGTTTGCCCACGTTCGGCAGCTGTGGAATCAAGAACAGTAAGGTATATCCTTATTACCCCATGAACTTCAGGTCCTAAAGAAAACCACAGATTCTTGGCCTTACATATTATGTGACATTGTCCAAAACATATTTCTAAGCACCTTGAGACTTGTGGCTTCTGTGCTTCAGCTGATGTAGACAAAATGTATTTATAAGGAAAATGCAATTGTTATCTATCCACTCATTGCCAGCACACAGTCAGTTAATGCTTTGCTGAATGTTTGTTGCTAAAATGCACATGCAGCTCATGTTTACAAACAGCCCACTAACACAGTCTAACAGTGTGAATATTGGCACATTGGGAGGATGTTTACGTTGACACAAACCTGTCCATCATTCTCTACCTGGGTAAGCTCACTTCATTGGAATACATGAATAAAGCTGTGTGCACTGATGGCAACTGTTTAGATTTTTGCGTCTTTTCTCCCAATAGCTGAGAGGAGACCCCAGGACCATTTCATCTTGAACATCCTTTACCAGCTGTCCTGGTCTTAAAGGCATGCTGTTCCGGCTGCCCAAAATCCCACTAATCATCTTTTTGTGTTTGGGGGCACAATATGCTGAAAAAGGCAGGGTGCACACACACAGGGACACACACACACACACACACACACATGCACATAGACAGTACCAGCCTGCTGCTCTCTTGTCCCCATGCCCTGAGGGGAGAGAAAGCAGGGGGGATGAGAGAGAGGGGGGGGGTCGGTATAATCACTTGTTAGAGGTCTGGCTCCGTCCCCTCCAACACTCTCTCACTCAGACTCTCACTAACCTCCACCAGTGTTCATCCTCCAGTCCCACTCTTTACCGTACTACTGGGAATGTGAGCCTGCTGTGGTTCCTCACGACTCAGGACCCTGCTTGTACCAGTACTTTCTGTTTCTGTAGATACAATGGACAAAAATCTCCCCACAGAACAGTATGCCATGGCGACAGACAACAACTTCTGTTCTATCCTCATAAATGTTGCTGGTTGATGACTTGAGAGCTGCTGTCCACAAACAAGTGCCACATGTCCCTTTTGCAGGATTATAGTAGTAAGGGAATAAATATATAATCTAGGCTAAGTTCTCTCACATTATAAATATAATAAAAGATAACAAATGTGCTTAGCGGTCCCAAAATTCATCAATGAGAAGGTTTCAACAATGGCATTTGTATAATAGGCACCTCAGGAATGGAATCACCGGTGTTAAGGTGAGATGAAATAGCCATTATATTCTTCTTCTTCTACTAACTAGCCACCGCCATCTTCATGACAGATCTGACATGGTTTTATCTCTTACAGATAAATTGTAAAAGTCTGATATGGTTCAAATTGTGCATAGTAGAGTAAGGAATTGAGAAATCTCAGCAGGTAGGCAGTACAATGAGCAACATTGGTCCAAGATGGCAAACGTATTTGGTTTAACATTATTCATTTGTTCATCTTCTTCTGCCTTTTCCTGTTAGGGGTTGCATGTAGCCTAGACGCAGCACATCCATTCATTTCTTTCATTCATTCACATTCACTTTTTCTAACTCATGCATGTCTTTGAACAAAGAGAGGAAGCCAGAGTACCCAACATTACTTCTTCAAACCTCTTGAACCCTAGTGCAGTTCTGTTAGAGTTCTAGGACATGCACCATAAGACCACACCATATTCTATGATAACCACCCCTCCCCCAAATTGAACACTGTTTCAACAATAAGCAACTAAACCAAAATACACCAAATTAGCACATTTTAGAGATTCCAGCTAAACATATCTGTACTAAAACCTCTCTAATTTTGCCCTGCTTTATCTGCATTACATTTGGCCCTAGTAAGGGTCAGAGGCTCTGCTGTGGGTTTTCTAGAGGTTTTTCTGTGTTTTATCTTTATTTATTCTGACCCAGTAACATCTATATTGGTGTTCACACCTCAGTAAAAATCTCATAGATATTAAGGCAAAGTCATTGCAGAGATATACTCATTTTATTTTTAGGCATGTCATTTTCGAGCAGGTGCCTAAGAAAAGGGTCTAGGGTCCGTCAGGTTTTAAGTGTTAAGGTGTTAAGCGTGTAAAGAACCTAATACGGTACAATTATGGATTATGGAATATGCATTTGTTGGTTTTGGTGTCACAGCAAAGAAAAAACCTATGCAGCATCTCTTTGGCTCGTCTTCACTGTTAATAGGGGGGAATAAAGTGTTTTTTCACCATGAGACTGTGTTGCTGTAATTTACATGAGGATGCCATGTAGAAAACATAAGGCATACAACTCTTAGGAACAATAGTCCTTGCTCTAATTTCCCTCAATGACTTTATGAGTGAACAGGTGATACATCATTCTTCTTCCTGACTAATGTCCCGCTCATTTTGTCCTTTCCGATTTGCCGTCGCCCGCCGTGCAACGCTGATTAATGCCTTCACACAAATGAGATAGCCACGGAACAACATGTTTATCATTTTACGGCATTAACACCAGTACTTCCCTGGTTCATTTTCTGCTGTGCGTTCAGAGCAGTGCACTTCAAGGTGATGTATGTCCACTGTATAGAGTGTGGAGGGTTATTAATTGGTTCTTATGTTCTTATGAAGGGTAGAAGACAGAGGACAAGTTCTGCTGAGAGGTCAAAATATTATTGGAAATGGTAGTAGCAGGACACAGCCTTTTATGGTCTGTGTCTCACTTGTCTCACAGCCCTATTATATGTTTGTTGTAAAAGTGTGTTTAACAGACAAACGTGTCATGAACCTGTAAGAAACTATGGCAAAAACTCCATATCAGTTTTAAGAACATTTCTCCAAACAGCAACAGTAGTATTTAAGACAAATTAGTAAACAGGTGCTTATGAACCACTTTGTGTTGTTTATTCCTTCTTGAAATAGGGCAATAGGAAGTTCTACTGGGGTGCACAGAGTACGGTGATAGGCCAGTACTACAGCAGCAGCCCCAGGTATTGACAGAAAGAGAGCAGGCACTCACTTATTCTCATATCATTTTCATCCTCATATCATGCTGAGAACGTAGCCTGGCATTGGTATGTTCTTACCCAGTGTTCCCTCTCCCAGGCTGTATATCACATCATAAAGAATACATAAACCCCTTCTCCAAAAAAAAAAAAAAAAAAAAAAACCTCCCCAGTCTCCAAGGCATCAGGCCCTGTTCTCCAAGTCTGAGCAGAGAAAAGAGCTGAAACAAAGAACTTTCCTTGGAAAGAAAAGAAAAACAACATCGCTCAACAGAGAGAGCCACAGACAATGCTAATAACTGTAAAATATGAATGGTGACTTGACATATTTACAAATGTGCTGAGAGGCGTCCTACTAAATGCACTGAAATGGGAAACCAATGGCTTGGAAGCTGCTGGTAGCGGCCCATCTCTTGCCATTAGATGTTGAGTGGGAGCTGTCAACAGAAGGCACATTTGCCTGCCAAGCTCCGGTCTGAGAGTGTGCCTGCAGCACACCCCAAGCCCCGCCAACACTCAAAGCCTTCATTTCACTGCTTTTAGCCTCATTCACATGTGCTGCTGCAGTCTGCATGAGTGTGTATGTGGCTCTTTTACATTATATGCACTGTGTTTTTGTGTGGCTGTGCTTGTGTGTGAACCACAAGGTGCTGCCAGCAGCATCACAGCTGATCATGAAGTGATGACCACAGGCAATACTCGGCCAGGATTATTATACTGTATGTTTATTACTGCTGCTGTAACACTGGGAGGCAATGGACACTACCAACTATTCAGCTGGTATACATTTACCAAAAGCTATTATAGCTCATGAGGAAAAACACTCTAAGCATCCAGTATTATCACTGGCCCCCATAAAGATTTACAGTTTAGTTTAATACATTATCTTATTGATTTTATCCCATTTCCATTAAAAAAAAACAACAACTTGTAAAAGGTCCCAAAGTAACCCACTTCATACTGTTGCACTTTTGGTATCTTTTTGTTCAGGGTGAGGCTATGGTATGATATGTAACAGGTGAAGATACACTGTAACAGTGAAACTTTTTTTATGTTTTTTTATTTTGATTTTCTTCACATTCACTGTGCATAGCTGTGTGGTAAGCTGTTAGAACAAAAGTGTTGTAATGCCTGACTTTAACAACTCCAGAATACCAAAGCATTGTTTTAATGGACCACTGAAGTTGTTTGGCATAATGAATTGTAATATACTGTGTGTATCATTGGAAATCTGACATTGTTATTGTATAGTATAGCACGCATATGAAATGTACACAGATACAATGTTTGACAATTCCAAAGTACAGTCTGTAAAGTGAGGCTGACCCAGTGTGGACGTCCTCTCGTCCTTCTGACCAGTGTGCTGCTCCAGCCCAGGGGTTGGCCCAGTGGAGTGGAAGAGGAGGAGGCCTGTTTGAACGTAATAGCTTTTGACTGGCATGTGTTAGGCGCTTCACTGCACCATTGATTGAGCGCTTGTTTGCTAAATCACTGCTGGTTCTCCTCCATCTGTCTGGCCTGGGACACATGTGGACTGGCCACTATACAGATACTCACATGCAGCTTTAATGACCATAATAAATGAACAATTCTGGACTATACTCACTGTTTTTGTAAGGGACTGTCTCGGTTTTTCATTCACAAATCTTCGCACTTGACTCTTTCCCTGGACGCTGGAGCTCACACCCCCTCCTCCTCTCTCTACATCCCAGTGCCCCCCTCCCTCCGTGTTTGAGACATGCTTTTTGCAGCTCGTAGGACGTGGAGGAGAGGGAGGGGAACTGGTGTCATGGGTCAAAGTCACTCTTGCAGCTGTCTACTCAACACACTGCACAGACCTCCCAGCACCGCACTGTGGCCTTATTTTATCCTATTTATTAATTCAGTGTAGGTATTATGTAACGCTAACCACTCTGCCACTACACTGAAAAGTAAAAATCAGTGTCTGCTGCCATCATATGCCAGCTAAGAGTCAGATTTTATTACCTGACAGTTGTTCATACCAACTTTTTCTAAAGAAGTACATGAAATATGGAGATTGTAATTGTATTTAAATGTGTGCCTAAGGAAACAACTGCTCACAGTCCAGTTCTCCATAAAGTCTCTGATCAGTTCCCCACTGAACTCACAGAGGCTATTAGTGCGGTCTGTAAAGGTTCAATCACTGCTCAAGGCTCAGAGTGGACTTTGCAACAGGAGCTATGTTCTCCAATGGACTCTGAGCTGACCTGAAGCTAACGCTGAACTTATTACTCCTCCACACCTCCACCAGTGTCCCACACCCACTGTGTGCAAATGTGTGAACTTATAAAATGTATAAAAAATATTAAATATGAAAAAGCAATTATGTGTGCAGTTGCTGCAGTGGTTACACTCTGGAGGAAACAGTGCTAAATAGAAAAACATAGGCTACATTAAAAGGGGTTGTTTGAAGCAAAACTTATAAAGATAGAACTTTAAGGTAAGCAAACTCACAATTGACATTCTGTTGTGGGTGGGTTAACTACATAGCAGTTGGAAAATTGTGTACTGTCGCTTTAATGTTATGTTTGCTGCGATGTATGAAGTGAAACTGATTTAAGAAACCCAGCTTAACCCTCAACTGACCTTGTTCTTATTTATATTATTATCAGTCAATTCAGTCAATGACAGAATGATGAGAGTAGGTGCATTGTAACACATTGGTAAAAAAAAATCATATTAATAATACGTAATAACTGGGCTTCACAACATATTTGTTAATAAAATATGTAAAGTATGTACAAACAAATTGTGATAGAAGAAAATTCATGCAATGCTCCAGTGAATACATAGAAATAACATCTTTCGTACTATGATTATGAGTTGCGTTAAAATTGAGTTCAATGGTCAAACTTTTTATTGGGCCTTATTTAGTGCTAATAAAGGTTCCCCATTATGCTAAATTGACTTTTTTTAACATTGTTATAATGTCATTTCCACCTCAAAAACATACCTGGAGTAGTATTTTGTTTTGCTTGTTTGAGTAATCCTGTTTGCTGAGCTGCTGCCCTTTTCAAGAGCTGAAAATGCTCAGTCTCACGTCTCTACATAGACTTGTGAAACCAGGAAGTGCTCTTGCGTGTTTCTAAAACCTATACTCTGTTACCAGACTCATTCTGATCATTTAAGCACTCAAATTGCCATCACTATAAAAGCAGTCAGCTCATTTGTCTATCTGTTAGCGTCATGTTGCAAATAACCATGCTAATAGTCATTTTACACTCTGTCCAGTCCCCACTGTTGCCAGCAGGGGGCGACAAACACCTAATCCCAGTGTTCTCTGCAGTCAAAGTAACATCTCCCCATACATATACATTATTTTAAGTTATAAAATGTGAATTGCTAATACAAAGGTGTCCAAATTTAAATTTCCTGCATTATTTGTGCACTTTGATTTCTCAATTATCGGATTTTTATTTTGTTTTTTTAAATGCAAAAATGTTACTGCGACACATGTTATTTGGGTATGTGTACTTCATAGTGCAATAATAATAATTTTGTATTCTATTGTGCAGTGATACAAAGTAATAGTAATAGGCTCCTCCATTCCACTTTATGTATGTGTGAATACAGTTGCTGATTGTAGGCTCTCTCTCTCTCCAGTCCAAGGTGAGCTCAGGTACTTTCATCTGTTATTGATCGTCTCCCTCCTCCTCCTCACCCCCCCCCCCCCCCCCCCCCCCCCCTCCTCTTCCTCCTCCTCCTCCTGGTTCTCCCTCCTCTTTCCTCACTGCTGTTGATAAAACACAGTTCTGAAGCTCTGGCACACACACTGACCACAAGGTTAATTGGCATGGTGTCTCTGGTGGTGTAAAAATGTGAAATATGTATCAGCACATTCAAGGTGGAAGAGCTGACCAAACGTCAGCTGTAAACTGAAGTGTTTGGGTTCATTTGTTGATGCGGTGTTGTATCTGTGTACTGTGGTCTTCTTCTAATTCAGTGGTCCCTAAATTTTCTGCCCATATTTCTAAATTCCAAAGACACTACTTCCAGGTTTTATTTTATTTTATTTTATTTTTAGCCAAATAATAAATTCCATTCACCTTTCAAGACAGGTCTGGCAGTTTTCATGCCCCTTTGATAATGCCTACACTGTAAAAAAACTCAAAAACTTAAGGCAACAGGATCCCTCAAGATTTTTGAGTTTTGGGGCCAACTCAAAATCTCAAGTTTTCAACAACTAATATTTTTTGTTCCCTTAATTTGATGTTTATATGTCTAAAAATCTTTAATTTTAAGTTTTACTCCCTAATTTACAACTTTTTCTAAACAATAGATAGTCAGTTGGCTGTACACTGCAAAAAAATAATAATAATTAAAAAAAAATCAATATCTGCATTAGTTAAAATGACTTGAATTCAGATTATTAATCTTGACTCAAGCAATTTTCACCAGATTGGATTTATTTACTTATTAGGCTATACTTTATACTAGATTATTTGTCTTGTTTCAAGTTATTTCTTTCCTTTTTCAAGCAAAATTATCTGTCGGGGGTAATTGGAATTTTCTTATTGAATTTAGCTTAAAATAAATAAAAATAACTTATAATAACAAGTAAAATAATTTGTCCTAATAAGTAAATAAATCCAATCTAGTGAAAATTACTCAAATCAAGTTTCAAGTCATTTTAACTAATGTAGATAGTGATTGGGAATGTAAGATAAGTTAAAAGAAATGACAGTGAGTAAAACTTAACATTGGAAGATTTTAGACATACGAATGTTAAATTGAGCCAAAAAAAACAAACATTTTGAGTTGGCCCCAAAACTCAAAAATCTTGGGGGATACTGTTGCCTTGAGTTTTTGAGTTTTCACAACTCTTTTTTTTACAGTGTATGTGGAATACTTTTTTTTTTCAGCCGTTAATGAAGCTTTATTTTACCATTAATTATACATTACATTCCACATAATCTGCCCAGATAACTTTAGACTAACTTGTAAATGTGTTTTTAATTCTATTTTAATAGTGTAGTTTAATTAAAGTTTAGAATTATTGCATATGCACTGTATAGGTGCAGGTGTTGTCCAATATAGCCTAATTATTTAACATGATGAACCTGTAATAACTAGTTAATAATTGTTTTAATATCACTTTATTGGTTGAATAAATATAAGTCAGTTGTTGTTATGCTAAACAAACTGGGACACTTGTGGCTCATTTAAAGTTCCAGTGTAAACATTCTGTATAATGTATACATTTCTTCTATGTTTCAACTGTTAACAAACTTAAAGCTACTACTTTCTAACACTTTCTATGAGTCATTACAAAAAAACTACAAAAAACAAGGTAGGTATGCTTGCCTTTTTACCTGTATGTATAAGGATTGGTTTGTAAATAAAAACTTAAAAATGAATAAGCCAGCATGCCAGTAATGAAGATCAGTTCACTTTTAAGTACAACAGCCAGTAATGAGTAAGAGGCCTATGAAAAAGTACCCTGCCTATGGCCCATAGTTTCTGTAATAGGGTCCATGAAGATGATTGAATAGATTTCAGTTTTATTGTGTAAGCAGTAAACTGTCATTTAAACATTTCCAAACTGTTCTTACACATTTCTAGTCTTCCACAGACAGTAGTTATCATACACAGTGTCTGGCAACAAACAATTTGGAGATGCAGCCACGCAGAGCTGAGGGTTTTTAAAATAAGTAAAATAAACAAAATAAGTGGTCCTGTCATTTTTGTTATGTTTAATGTGCCTATATTGATTAGTAACTAGCAATATGAAACAACAGATGATAGATGAATGACGTGTACAAGGCTGGCTATAGACAAAGCATATAGGAGGGCTGGCAAAGCTCATTATATCTGACACTACAGCATCAAAATATAGCCTGCCTTCAACACTTTTCAAGTTATTGTACCCGTTCAGCTCCTGTGTTCATTAGTGTAAGTAAACACAAATGCACCGTTTTAATGCATTTATGTTACACTCAAATTCATCTGAAATTTTCTGTAAAAACAAGTCATTTCAAGTCATTTAGCTCAAGTCTGAGTCAAGTCTAAAGTCATGAAAAACAAGTCAAAGTAAAGACTTTTTGGAAAATTTGTCAAGCAAGTGTCAAGTCCTAAAAGCCTCTCCCACCTCTGCTTATAGGTGCATTCTGAAGTGATGGTGGGGCTTACTACTTGTTCCCCAAACTGTGGGCATGCTGACATGACATACTATTGCAGGAACACTATAGCCGTAAAACAAAAAATAATTTATAGCCTACATGCCGAAAGTTGTTTTACATGTTTCCACACAATATATTTACCTATTGTGTAAATATCAAAATAGAACTCTATAATTCCTGTTGAAAACCTGTTCCTCATTTCTGCTGGATCCCATGTATTGAACATGTCATGATTTGTGCAGTGTGCGCAGTGAAAAAGCTGAAGCCCCTCAGGAGCAGGGGCCAGATGAAGGAATAGTGGAATCAATCACAGCTCCGGTGGCAATGAGCTGGAGCTGTGGTCTCTCCAATATTTAGGTTGGCTTTGACACCGGAGAGTGATTAAGTGCTCTGAGAGTGCTAAGTGTCATCTTCCCACACCTCTTTGTCCTTAATGAGAAGGTGTACAGGAGAACTTGGTCTGTTTTCATTTTTTCCTTGTCCATTTCATTTCTCTTTCTTGTGTTGGGCCGCCGCAGCTGTGAGATGATGAAGTTTGGGGGAAAGGTGGAGGTACCATCCATTACTGCAGGTGGAAAGGTGTGGATAAATCACCTTATCAGGCCTGCCTCTCCCCACTGAGCTGTGGAGCAGAGCCACAGGGAAATCCATCAGGCTCCACAAATGGGACATGACTCAGGATCACAGGGCTGCTGTACGGGGATCTGTGCATACCTTATGCTGGATTTAACATTGGATTACAACCACACAGTGACTACCGCCAACACAAATGGGAACATGAGGTCACATGATGCAACAATATCCAGTGAACAGGTAGGGACTTCAAAAGTACACTGCTGTATTTGACAAAGCAATCCTTTAGATGCTATTATTGCAAAAAAAGATGCATAAAATAAGTTGGTACAGGTGGAAGAGGCTCCACTGCAATATACAAGATAGAAGCAGTGATACCATATGGTGTGCATTTCATTATGTAATTCAGGAGTTGACTGGGGAGAGGAAGGAAATGTGTTAGTGTGGACTCTCTCTCTTGCTTCCTCCCACTGACCAAAGACATGCATGTGTTAAGGGAATTTGTAAATTCTAAATTGTGATACAATCCAGACCCCCACAACCCCAAACTGGAATAAGAGCGAGAAGATGAATGAATGAATTAAAAATATTGACCAACAGAAAGTGTGTGAACCCATTGTCACTGTCAGAGAAATTTTAGCTGGTAAAGTTCTATACTTACGTAAACGTTCTATACTTCTATTTACTTGCAGCAAGGAGACAAGTCCATACAATGTACAAAGTTGTCTTTTAAAACAACAGTTGACCCTGGTACTTACTTATCAGAGGTGCAGCTGTGGCATCTTCATGTGTGTGTGAGTGTCCATGTTTCGGTGCACAGAGTAAAAACATACCATACAATCGTTTGAAGGATAAAACTGCATTAGTCCACTGCAATGTTAGTTTGGTGATTTTATTTTGCGATGTGTATGACATAAATATGTTTTTTGAAGCTGCCCTTGTCCGGCTGCTCGCTTACAAGCTGTGACCAGAAGTGGATCATTGACTTTAGCCAAATGCAGAAGTAGTTAGCGCATAACCGCTATTGTCTGGCCAATCAGAGCGCAAGAAGCTCTGACCAATCACAAAGCTCGTTACATCGCTTTGCTTTTTATTAAGGGTGCTCCGATCGATCGGCGGCCGATCATGATCGGCGACCGATCGATCATGGCTAAAAATAGAGTGATCGGTGATCGGTAAAATGGGCAGATCAGAAGGGCCGATCAAATTACAATAAACACGCGAGGCTCTCACATTTACTGTCCTGCAACTCCGGTTTGATTAAACAGCAGTAGCGTTACTTTAGCAGTGTTTTTAAGTTAAGCCCTGGTTATGACTAACACAAACCTGCCCTGGAGGCGCTGCTTTGTGTCCCCGCTGTGTCCCCGCCTGCTTTAGGAGCGCACGGGACAGAACCGAGGCGCAGCAGTGCGTGTATTTGCAAACACCAACGTAAATAGAGCTACAGCTAACCCGCTAACAGTTACGTTAAAAGGATTAAGAAAGTTCAGAGTCTGCCTGTGTCTTGTTGCGCGGAGAAAACTGTGCGTTTTGTGACTTAAACTGCACCAAATGGCTGCTAATGGAAAGAGAAAGTAAAAAGGCAGCCCATGTGTCCGTGTGTCTGAGAGGAGCACCTTTCATCGTTGTCTTCTCTGCTCTCTTTGCACGTTTTCTTCATTCAGTCGTTGTCAAAACTGGCGGCAGGAGCTGTCTGCACTTTAATCCACTGTGTGTCAACCTGGTTTGGCTGCGTTACGCGGACACAGGCGCTGCACCCGCGGACTCGCATTAAAGGAACCAATTAAGAACAGCTGATTTTTACATCAGCAGAGCATTCAAACAAAGCCACAGACACTGGGCACACATTAAAGACCAATAATGCAACAAAACCTCTTCTAAAACAAAAATAAGTAGAATTTTGTTGTTCTTTTATATTTACAAAGGCTACAGTATTTTTCAAATGGAACTAATAATGCATACAATACATTACTACATTGAAGACCACGTGATCGGTATCGGCCATGATCGGTATCGGCCGATCACAGCAGAGGCTGATCGGTGATCGGTGATCGGCCTCAAAAACCCTGATCGGAGCACCCTTACTTTTTATTTTATTTAACTTTAGCCAGGAGGACCAGGAACGCCATGGAAAAGCTAAAAGGAGAAGCTAATCGGAGAAGCTAATACATTTTGCAAAATAAATACATTTAGAAATCGGTTTCCTAAATGGATTAATGAATAACGCTATTAATCCTTCTTTTATTAAAACCATTTAGTAATCCATTTATTAAATCCTCTTTTAAAAACACATTTAATAAAACCATTGAGTAATCTGTTTATTAAAGGCTCTTTTAAAAACTCTTTTAATAAAAGCATTTAGTAATTCAATTGTTAAATTCTCTTTTAAAAACTCTTTTAATAAAAGTATTTAGTAATCTCTTTATTAAATAAACTTTTAAAAACTCTTTTAATAAAAGCATTTAGTAATCCATTTATTAAAGGCTCTTTTAAAAACTCTTAATAAAAGCATTATTCCTTTTTGCGTGGCGTTCACTGTCCTCCATAGAGATATATTGACAGAATTTCTCAAATGGAGTCTATTTTCCCTCTACTGGCCTGTTTAGAATTGATCACATTAGTGTTTGCTGTGTTCACTCAACCTTTTTGCCTTTTCATGTGTACAGTCTGTACCTATGGTTCCACATACAATGTTGCTTAGCAACAATAATGACAGTGACCTTTTGGAGCCAGTGGGATATGATCCACTGGTGCAGGGACTGGAGCTCTGGTGAGGTCTGCTGTTTACCTGGGCTCATAGACTGAACAGACAGAGAGCTCTACTTTCACAAATACAGCCTTTAAGCTCATGGTGCCCTTGAGGAATGTGGAGGAGTTAGCATTTCCCTGCTAGCGCTTGTCACCACCCCCTTAATGTAACACAGCTCTATTGGTATTCAGCAGCGCAGGTATCTAAGAAAGCACTGCCTTTTAAACATCTTAACCGCTGTTTGTTCTGTCTCTAGAGGGCATGAGCCGTACACTGGGGGTTTGGGAATAGACAAGGAGAATTGCAAATTTGTTTTGCCAGCTACATGTGCTCTGTAATTCCATGCTTGCTGCATTGTACTGAGCGCCTTAGATTTCGACATAAACACATACAAAGGTGTGATGTTTTGTTTAATTTGTGGAAGATTTGGGATGTTTAGTTATGATTAATGACATCTCTACGGGAGAAGATTATGCAGACAGCACATATATTTGTGTTGTTGTCTTGTTGTTTTCTCTGTGCATAACTAAGAAGCAACATTTGTAAAAAAAAAAAAAAAAAGTGTTCATATTTTACCTTGACATTAGATAGTGTGGATGAGTGCAGAGATGTCATTTATTATTTACAAATTAGAATCAAATTATCACTTTCATGTGAGTTAGTGCAGCAGTCATATGAGCCGTACAGGGCAAATAACTCAAACTAGTCTCTGAAATCTATCTAGTGTTTCCACATTCTTACATAAATATATACTGTTTTAAAAAAGTGATAATAAGAATATGATCATGAGAATATCAAGCTGAAAAAAAACATTTCACATTTACATTTCAGATATGTAATGTTCTGTGTTGTGCTAATGTGTAGCTTACTATTAGGCAAGAACTTACCTTTTTGAAATAGCTGCTTGCTTCCATTCTCTCTAAGCACAGGTGATTTTTTTCCTACTAACATAGATATATACTGTTTAGAATTAACTAGCTACAACAAGTGAGCCTAGCCATCCAGACCTCTTCCTTTAACTGTAACACTTTAGAAGACTGTCAGTTTATTGTTTTATTAATCCTAGTACCTGAATTATGATTGGTTGTTCCGTTCAGACATTCTCAGATCAGGCATAACATTATGACCACTGGCAGGCAAAGTGAATAAGACATAACAGATTATATCTTAGCCTCAAAATTGGCCAAATCATGAGGCTATAGACAACTGGGTCAGAGCTAGAGGTCAACTAATATGGGCTTTTCTATGGCTGATGCTAATTTTTTAACATTCAGAGCAGCTGATGGCCGATAAACACTGCCAATTTTTCTGCCTAATATTCTTCATTTTATGAAAGAAATTAATATAATATTGCCATTTGTTTTAGTAACACTTATTAAAATGCAGACAAATGTGTTAGAATTGGACAGTGAGAACAATTAAAGATATTTTTTTGTTGTAGTTTTTTTTTTTTTTTTTTTTTTTCAAACTTGCTGTGCCACTAGAGTTTGGGAAAAGCTGCAAAATGCAAAAACTTTTTTTTTTTTTCTGAGTTCTACACCAGAGAAATTAGCAAAATCTTTTTATTGCCATTGTGATGTTTCCTATGAGCTGTAGTGTAAGATGTCCAAACTGCTACCAGATGGTTGGGAAAGCTGGGGTCTTTCAATCACATGGTTTCCCAGGTATGTGCCTGACCAAAAATTGTCATTAAAGGGCAAGAATCAGCCAATTGCAAAATTACTAAAAAATTCAGGAAAAAAAACAAAAAACGCCATAAACCTCTAGTCAGAGCATCTTCAAAATGGCATCTCTTGGCAGGATCAGTAGCAGGTGATGCATGTGGGGAGAGAGGCAGGTGGTCATAATGTTATGCCTGTTCGGTGTAGTTTTATCAGCGTCCCATTTCTTCCACCTCCAGGAAATCCAACTTAAAATGACGTGGAACAGAATTCTTTGTAAAGAAAAGAAAAGATTCAGGATATCATTTCAAGAAACCTCTTCACGCCTGGATTGACTTAGTACAGTTGTCATAGCTGTGTTGTACAGTCTAAATTGTGATACCTCACTTTAGCAGAACTCAACAGGGAACAGGGCTAAATGAAAGCAGCCCAAAGTTCCCCAGGCGGGCAGTGTAAAGAGAACAGGAAATCCTGGCAGTGTGGCTCTCTCAAGTCCTGGGCATGCATCTGAATGACAAACCTGTGTGTCTGTCCCCCCTTTTAAGAAATCCTTTACAAGTGCAGAGACACCAGGGCCGGCCTGTGGAGCCTGTATATTTCTATTCATAATTGATGACGAGGACCCAGACAGACAGCACACTACACATGTAATATGGATTCAGCGCTGGTTTCAGATGCATGCCCTGGTCTGGACCTGACTCTCAGCCATCATTGTGTGCGGAGAGAGGGGAACGCGCTCGGTGTGTGATATCACTCTCACAGCCAAAAATGTAACAGGCCGACCTTGTGGTTCCTGGCTTCGCGTTGGCTTAGGGAGCGACTGCTAATTTGTACTTTGGTTAACCCAGTGTCTGGCCTTTTGAAAATGCTTGTTCAATTGTGTTCAAAGCTGATTGGTTGGTTTTGGTCTGACCTCAGTGTTTACACAGTGGGTTAGCCTCCTGTCGACTAATTGATCAGGTGTCCAGTGCTGGTGTGTGTTTGGTCTTGGCCTGTTTATGACTACGCATGGGATTCATGTGTTTGATTTACCCAGGGAGCTGTTTGGCCTTATTGTTAGAAAATTCACATAAAACTCAGTCAGAAAAATCAGTAAACCAGATAAAACCCCTTTTTACTCCAGACATGAAAATATCTCATGTCTCTAGCAGCATTAGTATTAGTACTTTTTAGTAAACGTTCAAAAATTGAATGTGAGTTGCAGCATGTTGTGCAGCAGATTTACAAGTGAACAAGAAGTGGCTAATGATTCCATCAGAAGCGACAAAGATTAAAGGAGCTATATTATGCTTTTATTGATGTTTGTAAACCAATCGTGGTCAACTCTTGAACAGCATCACAACAGTTTTACAACCTTTAAAAACGTCTGACTAAAAAAGAGCATTTTTCATAAGTACATTACTGGTGCCATAAAGAAACAAATAAAAAGGCCAGCAGATTGCAGGAGTGTGTATGTTGGGTTTTTGAGCATAATTTTAAGAACAAAAGTCATTTCCTTAAACTTTTTGTGTGATTTCATTTTACTGCAAAATGAAAAATAGCTGTGAGGAATAACTGGAAACACTGATTGGTTAGTGCTTCCTGGAGTGGGCGGGTATTCATGGGAGAGTCATGGGAGAGTCAGAGGTTTGTGGAACTGAGCGTTTTGAGGGTTCAAAACGGCCGTGCCAGGTTATTTAAGATTATTTAAACATGCATGAATATAGCAAAACAGAGCTTATATTTTGGTAGAAAGCTCAGAAAAGTCAATCTTTGCATTATATATCCCCTGTCCAGAGCATGTGAACAGCTATGGTGTCCTGCAGAGACATGTTGTTTTTCATGACAAAATGAATGTCTTTGCAAGGCAGTGTGCTTAAACAGAATCATACGTGTGAGCTTTAAAGACTTTCCAACTGAGAAAATCCACACTGAAAGCATAGTTTTACAGCGACTGTTGTGTTCATCAAACAATAGGTTTCTAAGCCGGTCAATTTGAAATTCTTTATCTCTAATAAAGTGTAATATACAATACAGTTACAATTTCTTTATTGTAAAATTGCAATGTTGTGTCTATCCCAACCAGATCAATAGTCACCCACCTTTGTGTCTTGACCCACAAAGCATTATATCAAAGCAGTTAATTCACATTCTCATGACCAGAACAGAGATAGAAAGAAAGACAATGAGACAGTTGCCAAAACAGACATAGAAACCTGCACTATCTGAATGTTTGAAACCACAATAAAATAAGCTACTGTGCATCCTTTGTTTATTTTGGTCCAACTGTTGCGTAATGAGCTACTTGTTCCATTTGCACGGGACTGTCACTCTTCTCACGTCTCCATTGATTGTTGCCTTTAATGGACTGGTGTGGCAACACTTCCTCCTCTGGCCTCAGCTGAAGTTCACAGAGGGCAGAGTTCACACGCCGCGTTCCCATAGTAACACGTGACATGTCCCCATCAAACCTAAACTCCCTCTCAATCCGCAGTAATGGATTTGACCTCTGACCTGTGTCCCCTTGCTGCCTCTTGAACCAACACACATGGCCGTGCTGGTGTGTGCTGGCAGCTCTGAGGTGTCAGACACTAAAGGGTCAGTGTTTGGGACATGATTGGCACATGGTTTCCTAAATTTGTAGAGACTATTGGAAACTTAACAGTAGAAAATTATAAGAACAGTTCTGAACATTTGTCTGCCATTATCTAGGAATTTATGGGTTTTGTTGGTGGATGGCACATAAATTCTAGGACTACTGCATTCAAGTGTGTCCCCAGTCCACCCAGCTGACCAGAAAGGTTGTCATGTCTCACTGGCTTTACTTCACATAAAAATGCCACATATTAATAACCAGTCATTGGGCTATTTGTACCCTTTTCCTGACATTGCAGGTGATCTACAGCTTTCTACACTGCATGCTTACATTGTATTATATGTGAGAGAAATTAAGGTAATTACACTACATATTTGTATTATTCATGACCAAACAGCCTGATAAAAAGCAGTTGTGCCATAAAATAGGGCTGGGGACCACATGATACAAAAACAAAATGCATGGCTCGCAATACCGATAATATCACAATATGGCAATACTGTGATTATTAATATATTGCACAAGAAAATCTACAACATATCACTGTAAAAAAAAAAATCTCGTCTGTAGAAATTTTGTTTTTGTGAATTATAAGGGCTATATACATATGCATGTTACATATTCATACAGGAGATGCAGGAGAATCAGCACCTCCAAGTCCGAGGCCATGGTTCTCGATCGGAAAAGGGTGGTTTGCCCTCTCCAGGTTGGAGGAGAGCTCCTGCCTCATGTGGAGGAGTTTAAGTATCTCGGGGTCTTGTTCACAAGCGAGGGAAGGATGGAGCACGTCTGCAGTAATGCAGTCGTTGTATCGGTCTGTTGTGGTGAAGAAGGAGCTGAATTGAAAGGCAAAGCTCTCGATTTACCAGTCCATATACGTACCTACTCTCACCTATGGTCATGAATTTTGGGTCATGACCGAAATGACAAGATCCTAGATACAAGCGGCCGAAGTTTCCTCCGCAGGGTGGCTGGACCTTAGAGATAGGGTGAGGAGCCCAGTTACCTGGGAGAGGCTAGGAGTAGAGCCGCTGCTCCTCCACATCGAGAGGAGTCAGTTGAGGTGACTCGGGCATCTGTTCCAGATGCCTCCTGGTCGCCTCCCTGGGGAGGTGTTCCGGGCATGTCCCACTGGGAGGAGGCCCTGTGGAAAACCTAGGGCACGCTGGAGGGACTACGTCTCTTGACTGGCCTGGGATCCCCCCTCGAGTAAGTGTCTGTGGAGAGGGAAGTCTGGACATCTCTGCTTAGACTGCTGCCCCCGCGACCCGGCCCCAGATAAAGCAGAAGAAGATGGATGGATGTTACAGATTATTGGCTAGTTTGTGCCAGTGGAGTTGCAGAACAGTTTCAGATTGGTATTGTTACCACAATTATTGGTACCAAAAGTATTGATACTTTGGTATTGATTCACACATCACTATTTATAGACTTAAATAAACAGGAAACCACAAGTCCTGTTTCCAAAAGTAATAAACCGACCATCAGTCTGACATTTATTGTTAAAGTATTTAGAAATATTTTGATTGTGCACAGTATTTGTCAGACCAAGTGCTGCCCTCTACAGTTCTGACAGAATACTTCACCACATTTGTCTCACATTTGTCTGTGAAAGCAGTGCAGCTCTGTAACACTATTAAGAATGACATCACAAAGTATCGAATAATATCAGTATTGAAAAACATCAATATCAGTATTGCGTCACAAAATATTGCAATATATCACAAAATCAATATTTTGTCACAGCCCAACTGTAAAATAGATTTGATATCAAGAAGGCAAGTTGCCCCTGACATCCCCCACCCACTGAGGATTTTAGCATCAGTGTAGACACGAGCACATGGGCCAGTGACCATAGTGTTGTGCATTTATTACTTAAGCTTTAATGTGTTAAATAAAAGGTGCGTACATTTCTTTTTTCTTTAAGATTTATTTTGAGTAACACATGTGATTTACATTAGTATTTGGAATCTGAGTAGAGCAGAGATGACACAGATGCCACACAGTGCAGTCTTCATGTGTCCGTGCTGCTTGTTGAATCATAAGCTGTGCAGCAGAGTCTGACTCAGTGTGACCCCTCGCTGGTCCCTGTCATCGTTATGCAGCCTCACCTCTCTGAGCCAATCCCAGCGTCCGAACGGCCTCACCTGCTGCATCATTTATGAGCACTAATCAGGAGCCAGCGCCGGTGTGTGAGCCACCCCACCGCTAACATCACTTCCCTGACCCGACCCTGCCTTTCCCCACAGCATTAGCGTGTGTTTACGCTAACGCCTGCTCATTAGGCCTAAGTACGCTAGGCCAGGGCCCGCTGCCTGCGCCGGGGATGGGGGCCTTTTTAACATGCTCTAACCAGACGAGGCGCTCCCTAATGGGGTACACATAACGGATACGTGCTAATCTCAGACAACAGGAAAAAGCAGCAGCGCCGGAGCATACATAGAGGTAGTTTACTGAGAGACGTGGCCTGCAAGGACCTGCGATCAGCCTCCATTATTGTTGTAATTAGCGTTCCTTGGCGGAGCGGCGGCTCTCAGGCAGCACACCTCGACCTCCCTGCCTCCAGTCTGTTTACAGCCAGTCAAGGCAACTGGGAGAGGGCAGGGGGCTGGCCTCGCATCTCCTGCATCCACTCAGCTCCAGCAGCAACACAGCTGTTTGTTCATTTGACGTGCGCACACAGGAGGATTCTCATTCCTCTGCTGTCCTGCACTATTCAAATGTTTATTCTACCTGCTATAGGCAAAGGCAGAGGCACTGCCCAGGGGCTTATGGAGGTCAGTGTGATCATATGAATTGTTATGATATTGAAAACTACTGTTATAAAGCAATCCATGAGAAGTAAAGAGACCTTTAACTGGGAACAAAACAAGAAATCTACAAACAAATTGTTCCAGAACGTACATTTTTACATTTTTTTACAAGTTCTCCTCAAACCTTAAACGGGCTTGTTATATTAGGCAAACTTTTCCACTTTTCTGAGCTTTCTTCCATGTTTTTAATGTTTCCTCATCAAAATCATACCTGGGTTAGATGAATTTTGCTTCATTCACACATTTTTAAGTATTCTCTGGCAAAGCCTTTCTGAGGCCTCAAAACGCTTGGTTCCATGAACCCCCATCCACTCCAGGAAGCACTGACCAATCAACAAACCTTCTACAATTAATCTCATTTATTTAGCTAAAAAAACAGTGTACGACTGTGTTTCTATTGATTTTTCAGAGGTTTTTTTTCTTTATTTTGGCATCATACAAAAAGCTTAAGGGAAAAACAACTCTTTTTCTTTGATTATGTACAAACACTCTGTCCTCTGCAGGTCTCTTCACTTGTGTCTTTATGACAGTAGTAGGGTACTTATTAAACATGTTTTTTTTAATCAGATAATGTTTTTAAAGGTTATAAAACATGCAATGCTCTTTCTAGACGTGACTAAGTATGGTTTAAATATAAATAAAAGCATGTTAGTGAATGCAGTTACATGAATTGACTGACCTTTTTTTTTTTGCTTTTTGCAATATTCCTTTTGTGTTTTTTTTTTTTTTTTATATATATTTTAGGACTTTTTTAGCTTTATCAGAGTGCCCAGTCAAGAAATGACAGGAACTCATGGGGGAGAAACATTTGGCAAAATATTGTTGTTTGGACCCACACCCATGATGCCGAGGCAGGCTGTAGTTGCTGTGTATATGTGCCACAGTTCTACTACCCGAGCAACGCAAAAACATAATTTTCTATGAATGCAGTACTAAGTTAATGACAAAATTCCTAGAGAATTCTGCCATATCCTGGTTTCTTAACGCTGCTGATAACCTGAGCATGTGTGACCTCAATGATGTAAACATGATGGTCACTTTACTGCTGGGACAAGTAACTATACAGCTGCTATAATTCATTACAACAAGTTATCAGTAATCATTTTCAGGCGTTTTCAAAGCAAATGCCAGTATCCTTTCCCTAACAGTTCACAGTTGTTACATAACACACCAAAGCCTATAGAAAAACATCAATCATTACTTGCCTATTTTCATATCTAAAGCTTCACTTCACCACCTTCTTCAGTCAGACTCTCACCACATGTGCACCCCTGATCTGGCGTGCTCTCCTTCCCTCATCATTTCCATTCATCTTCAACCTTTCAGCTGCTCGTCACATTTACCCAGCCCACCCTTTGGCCCCCATCATCAAGAGGCCACCCCCTGGTGCGACACCCATCCCTGATCACCAATTAGCCCGCTCCGTCCCTCTGCCCTGCTCCTCCGCTGCTCCACCGTTGGCCCGGGACACTCGGAGGCAAAGGAGAGGCAGGTTGAGAGGGGCACAGCGAGGTGGAGGTCCCATGAAGGACACAGCTCCCTGGGTGGCTCGGTGATGAGCAGGGGAGCGTGAAGGGCTTGGACAGGTCTTTCCCACAGACCAACAGAGCTCTCATGCAGCACTGCAGCAGTCAGGAGTAAAGACTCTGCTGCTTTTATTTCAGCTGCCTTCTCTGATTGTTCTGGTGTTGTTCAGTAATCTGCTTAGGCATTAACAATCACTTGAAAATATACAAAACATGCATCTGTATTTATGAAGCTGCATTTTTTAGGAGACTTGCAGCACTCAGATTACCTTAGAACCCTATGTGGTTAAAATCATACTATTACTTTTGGAGTAAAATGTTTGTTAAGCACTTTTACTTCCACTTGAGAAATATATTTCCCCATGGCTCCAGCAGGTAAAACACATACGGTCCTACATCTGGACCTCACACGTTGACAAACAGTCAATGCATTATTACACATCATGGCATGTAATGAGACATTTAGTAAATATTAAAATACCAAGTTGCTAAAAAGTGTGAATAACAGGTATAAATTGTGTCATATGTACATAACTCTTATTACACTTTAACTACAGTTGTATTGCATGACATAAATTAATCATGCAAACTATATTTACAGTTTCATTAGTGCTGATCGCTGTATCTTGTTAAAAAAAAAAAAAAAAAAAACCTGCTCCATAATCCATACTTTGGGCCTTTATTTAGAAATGATGCATTATGTTTTGCTTTCAGTAATTAATTTTGCATGTTGGTTACTTTATTTTGCTGATTTTTATTACACAATGCATTGCTATTCCTTCTTTCTTTCTACATTGCCTGTACCAAATTGTTCTTATCCTATCTCCTCTAATTAATCCCTATAACACCTTATATAACATGTTCTGTATGTTTGCAGTGGAGAGCGTTCCCAAGCAAACGTCCCGACTGGCTCACTTCATCTTTGCCTTATTGTGTGTTTGAGACGAGCATTTGTCCCATAGCATCTCGCAACACTACTTGCTCGAAAACGCTGTAATAAAAATATTTAATTGTTGCTCTGTTTGTGCATACCATCATTTTCTTTTCTTTTTAATTCACTTTATTCACCGTTATGATTTTAAAAAACATCATCACATATTAACCACAAGGCCCGTATTTACATTTTGATCCCACTAACAATATAATTAGTCCATGCAGCTGCAAAGACTTTATTAAAGCGCTCATAATAATTTCACACCAAACATAACAAGTCAGTGATAAATAAAGTATAATGCTGAATATTTCACAAAATACCAATAATTGTAATATGCATTATCTGTTGAAGACGTGTTGATGAATAAATGAACGGGAGGTCCAGTGAGTGTTTTACATGAGGCCTGTTCATTCACACAGCAGTGGGGGAGCGGGAGTTTTAAAGGGCTAAAGCGCCATCTGCTGGTCAACATTATAACAGTCCAAACCAAAAAAGACGATCTGAAAGCAGCCTTGTCATTAAGTGAATAAAAAAATACTAAGGATATTTCTAAACATTCACAAAATTATAATGTATTTACAAAATTTACATTACGTATTTGTGTCACTTTAAAATGTATGTGTGTGATTGTATTTATGTATTGTTTTATGTCATAATTGGGCTGTATTGTGCTATATGGTTAATAAAAATTAACTTAATTTTTGTTTTAATATTTTATCATGTATTAGTTAATAAACGAGTTACTTAAAAAATTAAAGATTAGAAAATGCATATGAGAAATATTTAAGCAATGACAACACTTTTTCATAACTCTATTTTTTATTTAGATTCACCCACTACAATAAACATACCTGTATTAATCAATATTAGAAATTTACATGTTTATTTGTTTATTAAAGATACATTTCACTTCATTAGAAATAATTAAAAACATATCCTGTGCAATAGTTTTTTATTAATTTGAACAAAAATGTTCAAATTAATTATTCGCAGAATGTATGTAGACTGTCATCTTTAATTAATGCCTCTGTTGTGCATAATGCTTTTATGCTTTTCATTTAAATTATGAATACATTGACATATCAAATGTTATTATTTTATTTTTAATGGCACTGTATTAGAATAGAGCATTTGTGTACAGTATATTACATTTGTATATATATTTTTACATTTTCCTAAATCATGTCCAATATGTTTTATTAATGCTCCTCTTGCACATTATTAATTAACTGAAATACATTGATTTGTATATTAAATTCATATTGTTGTATATTCATGGTTAAATAAAAAATATTATAATGAATTAGTTCCACATTATTTTAAAAGCCTTAACCTTTTATTGTGTATGGAGGACCGTGAGCGCCACGCTTAAAGGAATAATGCTTTTTTTTAAAAGAGGTTTTAAAAGAATGCTTTAATTAAGAGTTTACGCTCTGATTGGCCAGACAATAGGCTTTTAAAAACTCTTTTAATAAAAGCATTATTCCTTTTCACATGGCACTCACGGTCCTCCATAATTGTGTACATTGTGTTAAACGTATTAATATTGTCCAGCATGGATTACCATTGTAGAGTTTCACATTGCATTGTCTAAAGCATAAAAATAAAATAAAATTCTGATAATTTCAGAAATTTGAATTGACACATTTCTATTTTAAAATTAGTAAAACAAAGTTACTTCCTAATCCATTCAGTTACCTCATTTGATAATGCTTCTCTTCTTACAATATTCTGCATGCTCCACTGTACTCTGTGAAGTATTCATAATAATTCATATTTCATGTCATCTTTTGGCAACACAAGCCTTAATTTGTTTGTCCATGCATTTCCCATATTCACCCATACCACACACAGTCTTTATTTGGACACACGCATGTATACGGACTCTGCGTTCTGTCCTGCCTAATTGGCCCTGTCAGATCTCCCTTCACCGCCTTGTCCCGCCGTCGGATCAGATAACCCAGAGCTCCTAAAAACATGTCAGGTTGTTGGGGAGGTGGCGAGCTGCTTAACAATGATCAAGTACTCACAGTTTTCACATAAATAGTTCTCTTTCACTCGGTATATGCACAAACAATGGCTGATCAGGCAGGTACGGGGGGGAGGGAGCCTAATCCAACATGACAAGAGTGCTACTTTGATATGGCTGGGATAGTTAGGAGGTAAATGCTACTGATAAGATAGAATGGGGAAATAGGCGTCAGAAGGCCTGCTTTTAAAACCAAGTGGGTGGATTGCATGCAAAGCGACATTTCACCATCATTTATTCATCCATTTGTTTTTCATTGGCAGTGTTTTTGTAATGATATGATCAGTGTGGGTAGAGTAGCCCAACACTGTACTCAAGAGTACTGTTACTTCAATAATATTACTTAAGTTTAAAAAGTACTAGGTGAAAAAAACTACTCAAGTAAGGAGTAAATGTTGGACGTAACATCTGATTTGTGTTTATCATTGAAAATAATGTACAAATAATAATGTACAAATTCTGGTATTCCACAATAAATAATGAAAATTTGTTAAAATAAATTAAATCTAAAACAAAGTAAGGCACACGAAACACAAATATTGTTTACAAAATAAAGCTTTGACAACCAATGCATACACTGCAAGAAAGATTTACTTAAAAAAACAACAATAACAACAAAAAACTGGCTGCTGTGGTTGCCAGAATATTATTGTAAAAGCAAAAGTGAAGTGTGTATAAACGCTTGACAGTAAATTTACGGTTAATTCATTTCTACAGGAAAATATTGTAAAAATAACAAATTGTTCACATTGGTAAGAGACCATGATCCACATCAACAGAAATAGAGGCAAATTCTTATATATTTATTTTTGTATTTAGAATATTTTTACATTTCACTTTGTCCTGAACCACTTTCAGGAGATTCACATTTATGTTTATGTTTCTGCAAATATAATCATAATAAAAACCACTAATGTTCAGTGTGGAGACACCTCGAAGAGTGTTTCTAAGAATGATTGTTTTACTGTGACGGTACTTTTATATTTAAGTGACACTGTAGTCATGTGTGACACTGTTCCTCTGAGTCATAGTTAGACCCTGACTGATGTAGACAGGCCCATGATAAACACTGGCTTTGAGCTTATTTGACTATTTTGCGCACTGCCTTTAACATGTATCGTCCTGTAGAAACTGTTCAGTCCTGTGTCCACATCGGATTTCCTTCCTGTTTCAACCCTCTCCATTTATCCAGGCTTGGGACTGACACAAAGAATACACTGGTTTGTGAACCACCTCTGAACCAGGATTGTACACAATTTTTGTTCTCCTTATCTAAAAATTATAGTTTGAGCAAGAGCTATGTAGTTTTTCCTATTCATTTTGGAACTACTACTTGTTCCCTCATTTTTTGGGATGTAACATAAAATTGCATACCCCACCTTTAAAGTTAAAAATGCATTGACACTACACAGCAGAAAGATTTGATATAAATAGTTCTCTTTCACTCAGTATATGCAGAGACAATGGCTGATCAGGCAGGTGCAGGGGGGAGGGCCCCTAACCCAACATGACAAGAGTGTTACTTTGATATGGCTGGGATAGTTAGGCGGTAAATGCTACTGATGAGATAGAATGGGGAAAGAGACGTCGGAAGGCCTGCTTTTAAAATCAAGTGGGTGGATTGCATGCAAAGCGACATTTCACCATCATTTATTCATCCAATTGCGTGTTTTAATTCAGATCATTATAGCTCACCTATAGGCAGAGAACTTTCCTCTGTGTGACAGTGATACCTGTGTCGAAGTACAGGAAGTAACTTGAGGAGAAAAGGCGAAGTGTTTCGTTGTGCGGCGTTGACAAGAGCGATGAATAATGAAAAACAGATGTCGTCGGCGTCTTGATTTTGAAAATTTCATGAAACTTCGCTAACGTGATTAAAGTGTACGTCTCCTGTGAGTCACTCCGAGTCTTTTAAGTGCGATCTCCGGGGAGGGGCAAACAAATCACGCTTGAGACAACATGTCACATCACACGCCGTCAGCAGCTCTTTTACAAGGCTGTACCTCGAAATGTGAAGAGGTGCTCCGAGGTGGATTGTTTTAACGTACTTTGCTGATGTTGCCCTGATGATGTGACCTCAAGATTAAAGGTGTAGCAGGAAGGATTTAGTGAGAAAATGCTGGAAAGCCTTGATCAAATATTTTAGTTATGACAGTTGCCATTTTGATTTCATGCTGCATTTTTGGAGCCGCCAATTGATTGAAGTGAAAAAAAGTACTCAAAACAAAATAAGTATTTAAGTATTATTGCTTAGTGTTGAGTGCTTACGTAGAAAATACTTATTGTTACTGTTATTGGTAACTGGAGAAAGCATAAAATGGCTATAGATCCAAATCCAAAGCCACTCTCCTGACATGAACTAGCCACTGTTTTTTTTTTGTTTTTTTTTACAGCTTAATGACAGTTATGGCGTTCCCTCACAGTAAGATTCTCAGTCTGTATGAATCCATTTGCAGTTCCCACTCTTCTCAGTTCATTTCTATCTTTGGCCTTCTTTAAAAGCCCAGGCTGCTGTCACTATGAGACGGTTCAGGCTCACTTCAGACTGTGAGGTGCAAATGTATGAAAAGGGCTGGAGCTGGAGACTCACTGTGAAGAGCCAGGACTGTCGTTGCAGCAGAAAAATACAGACAGGTTTAAATGCTTTCTCAAACATTTCTGTGAGAGAAGCATCTTTTCATCCCTCTGTTTCCTTCCTGTTTTATTTTTAGCTTTCTGTGCTTATTTTGTCGCCTATTTTTGCTAAAATATCAGAAGCAGTTTAGCCCCAGAGTGGTCCATAATCTTCTCTGTCTGTTAAAAATTATATGTTGGCTTCTCTATGAGTTTTATTTCTGCCTTACATAACCAGTCATAACTTAATAACAACTGACCTCTCTGCTCCCTAAATGATATGTAATACAAAGATAGGATAAGCCTGTCTTTCTTAACATATTTGTCACATTACCCATGACTCAAAATGATATTGCTATTACAGTTTTTCTCATTTGCTTTAGCTCATTTACTGAAACCTGGTTCAAGTCTATCTATTGTTTTCAAAGTTATATTTCAACAAGATTTGCTGTTTGCAATTCAGTTTTCATCATTTCACACAGTTTTCAAACTCTTTCTCAAAACTCTTTACACAGCTCCCACATAGCTTCACTGAAATCACCTTGTTTAGCCAATACAACAGTCTGGTTCACACATGGAAAGGAATTTTGGTCAAAATGCTGTTTCTTTAAATACAGAAACTTAAATGTAGCTGCAAAAATGTAACATTTGTGAGCCCCCAACATCTGATTAGACAGTGACTTCTGTTTCACTTTTCACACAGGAATCTAAGGGAAAAGGGTATTGACAGCGAACCAGCAGAATGACTCAATATACAGTATTGTTACAGAAAACAATATAATTTTTCATTGTTTTTTATTTAAAAATAAAAGACTGAGGACTCCTCTTTGTAGTGAGGTTGGATCCATCACAAAAGAGGGTTTTCCCAGCAGCCATCAAATGAAAAAAAAAACATATACATACATGCTCTTTTCTTTATCAGAGTAAATATATTTTTTTTTACAGTCAGCCTGAAGAATAAAGCTCATGCTCCTTGCTTCAGTTTGCTGTTACTGTGATGGTCATTTGTGACACACTGTATACAGACTGTAAAGAACACACCACTGCTGGTTTATAGCACATTCTCATATCCATATCCTGTTGTAAAATACTGTACAGTACAGAAATCAGCAAAATACACATTCTCTACTTATATAAAATTATTTGTCAGGTTTTGTGAAAATAGCCAGTTTCCTGTTTATTCATTTGTGTGAAGTATGAACCCAGATACTTACTCCAGTAAATCAGCGAGAGCAGGACTCAGAGTCTGAGCTGCTGTGCGAAATAAGTGAAAATACACATGAAGTCACCTGATCAGAGATGATGCAAAACTTTTTTTAATTTAAGAGTTTTGATTCCAGACTAAAATGTTGCAAAGAAAAGCCTTTGTTTTAAGAACCTAAAATCCTGTTTGGATTTTCTGTATGACTTGTTTTGCAAATGACAAATCTAAAAGGAGAGATGTGCCAAAGAGATTGAGAAAAACTGTAATGTGATGTTGCAATAAAGACAGGGTAAGCAACTCTACGATGTACATGAGGATCTATGACTATAACAGGTGGCAATAAATAGAGGAAGGGAAACTTACATGTCCCAGGATATGTTCACACTTGTTCTGTTTTGGATGGTGCAGACCAAACAAGTGATCTCTGGTAACTCAAAACAGTTTCAGTGCAGTTTCCTTTGGTTTAAACAAGGTGACAATGCAAAGTGGGACAAAGAACAAACTAAATAAACAAAGTTATTTGTAATTTGTCAACATGAGCTCATTTTATGTACTATAGAAAACTGGTTATTTTAAAGACTGACTACAGACAGAATTTCAGTGCATTCACTGGATAATTTATTATCCCACATATGCTCCATAGTCCAATTTTTATTACAGTATGTACTGAATTAAATTGTTTCTTTAAGTATATAAGTACATACCTCTTGAGTAATGTGTGTAGTGTGTGAGGCCTTGCAATCAAACGTACAGGCCAGCAGTGATAGGCAATACCACAGTACTGATATATTGATACGTACACAATACTTATTTGTAGTATCATGCAAGTATCAATAATAATTAATACATATTTTGGAGTTACATTTTGGAACTTACTCTCATATTTTCTGCCAAAACACTCCCACCCAACAGCATTTTGGTCTGGTCCATCCATTGAAAAATATTCAAAAATCAAACAAACAAACAAACAAACATTGTATTTAAGTAAAGATTTTAAGTACTTCCTTCATGTCTGGCAAAAGATTAGACTTTTCGATCAAATTGCTTCATACAGACAAATGAATTAGTAATACTGTATAAGAATTTTGGAGCCGGTGAATGAGGTCATTAAAGTGGTCCACATCTCACCAAAAAGACCTCATATAGCTTGGCTGAAATCTAACATTTGCTATATTACATTAATATTTAAATTCATTCATTTATTTATTCGTTGATAGATTTATTTGGAGACTTTTTGCTTTTGTTTTCTAGCTAACACAGACTGAGAGGAAATGGGGACGAGCGACAGGGAAATGACACGGAGCAAATCTGCCCAAAATGGGACTCAAACCTGGGGCTCTTCAGTGTGTGATATGTACGCTATCAGGTGAGCCTCCGAGGCACTGTTTTATTCATATTTTATAGTTTTTTAGCACAGTAATTTAAGGCACCAGTTGGTTCCTTGTTCAAAAGCTGACCTCAGTTCAGATTTGCTTTTGTTTTTCCTGTCTCAGGACTCCACTGACATTTTCTACAACTGAAGCTGACTAAATGTCCCGCCTCATTTGACTCTCCTCTTCCCTCTCCACTATAGTTGATCTCTGAAACACAAGCCGCCCAAATAACATAACAAAATGTGTATAAACGAATGTGAAAAGTAATGTTCATTTGAGCCGGTGATAGCTGTTTCAAATTCTACCTCTCCTTTTTTTTTTGTGTGTGTGTGTTTTCTCTCCCACCTTTCCGCGCTCTTCCCTCGGGCCATAAAACAGTACTTTTACATATATTACCTTTTGATTAATGGAGCTGTATTCATTATTCTGCCCTATTGCTAATTAGAAAATGTGGCGTGCTAATGATATACAGTTGGAATAATACTTGCCCACGAGGCACGCTAGCACACGGGGTTTTGCCAGCGACCCCATAGATCCAGATCCTGAGCCGGTTCCATTAGCAGCGGAGTCACGGACGGCGAGGCAGCGGCGGAGGCTCTCATTGTTTTTGTTCAGTCGTAATGAGGCTGTCCTCTCGTGGGAGTTGTCGCCGGAGCTTGATGAGGTGTGAGCTCTGAGTCACTCTTAATCAGGAGATATGTGTGTGTGGGGTCTGGGCCCATTCACTGTGCTGCATTTGGATATCTTCATTCTGCAACTCTGCCTGATAGAGGTTGGTTTTAGAGTAGTTTGTGGTATTGATACAAATGACAATTCAAGTTCCATATTGTGCACAATATAGTGTATATCAGTGTTTCCCAACTCTAGGGCTACTCAAGCACATTACATGGGGTACGTGGAGCTATTTCTTAATTTACTTCCTGGATGATTGAAAATATTTGCAATCTTTTCATATTCAGCTGTTGAAATGTATGTAAAAAATAACAAAAAATATTTGAATATTCTATTTTGCTACATAGCTAATACAAACAAAGAGTTTTTTTTATTTTTTAAATTTTCTTTATTTACTATGAGTTTAAGATTATTATTTTTGTATTTTAATTTTTTTTTTACTATAAAATATATTGTAAAACATTCATCTCATCTTCTTCCGCTTATTCCTGTTAGGGGTCACTGGTGACTGGAGCCTATCCCAGTAACTTTGGGCCTTAGGCAGGGTACACCTTGGACAGAGGCCAGTGTGTGGCAGGGCTGATACAGAGACAAACAGCCATTCACTTTCATTCATTCACTAGGAGCAATTTAGAGTCACCAATTCACCTAACACTTGCATGTCTTTGGACGGTGGGAGGAAACCTGAGTACCCACAAAAGATTGAACCCACGATCTCCTTGCTGGGAGGTGAGAGCACTAACCACTCTGCCATCATGCGCCCCTTACACCAGTGAGTGTACAACAGCCAAGTGTAAAGGCCTCCATACACCAAGGCGATGATCGCCCATCTGAAGCCGTCTGAACGGTTCTTCCACGTCGCTCATTTCCGTCCTTTTGATTATGTATGCGCTGTCAGCCCCCATCGCTCCAGGACGGAGGCCGTCTGACTAGTTTTCTGCCGATTGGCCTTGTTGTTGAATCGGCGTCTTTGGTCTTTGGCACGAAGTGCTCTGAGAGGCCTAGCACTACAGCTGCCACGCCAATCAGCTCACGGGAATTTTAGCGGAAGTGACGGCGTGATGAGAGGTGAAAACCGCTGTGACAGCGTACTGTCACCATTTTTGCATTTTTCGCAATTCCGTGCGGAAAGTTATCTTCTTCAAGGAACAGAGCAGCGGCACCTAATCCACACAAAACAATGTCCAAACCGGTCATGATCACGCTTCTCAAATGTTCAAACAAGCTGAGAACAGTGGCAGACCAAGGCGCGCTACATGCATATGTACTCCGCAAAGATTGTGTCACTTCCGTTTATCTTTGTTCACTGGCTAGCGCCATCTGCTGCTTTGGGGGGTAATTACATCAAGCACAAGACACGGTCTTTAGGTCGGTTGTCGCTTCGGTGTATGAAGAGGGAAAAAGGTCATCCAACGTGAGGAAACAGGAGGGAACAAGAGGAGATGGGAAGAGATGAGCTGTCGCTCCGTCTTTTCGGTGGCAGTCTGGGAGTCGCCTTGGTGTATCTAGGCCTTAAAGTGTAATTGAAGTGTGTACTGTTATATTTTTACTTCATAGTGTGTGTGTGTGTGTGTGTGTGTGTGCGTGTGTGTGTGCGTGTGTGTGTGTGTGCGTGCGTGTGTGTGTTTAAATAAAACAATGTAGGAGAATTAGTATTTACAATAAAGTATAAAATGTCTTTTCTCATATATCTTTTTGAAGAATTGTCAGCATGTATGAGTATAGGGGGTATTTTTGCATAACAAAAATCCCAAGGGGTACATGGGACAAAAAGGTTGGGAACCACTGCTGTATATGTTTAGAATAAGGGTTATAGAGGGTGCACAGTGGCAGAGTGGTTAGTGCTTCAAAGACATGCATGTGTGAGAATTGGTGACTCTGAATTACTTCTAATAAATTAATATAATGGTGAATGGTTGTCTCTAAGTGTTAGCTCTGCAACTAGCTGGCCATTGTCCCAGGGCTAAGGCCAACAGCTCATGACCTATAATGACATAAAGCAAGTTAACTGCTATTGCTAACCTGATTAGCCAGATGTGTAGGTGTTACATAAAGCAAGACCATGGATAAAAAAAGAGCTGTTTGGTCTAACCCATGGTCTGCTGGAGGTTTCTCACCAAATAATTAGGTTCAAACAAAACAGGAAGTCTGGATGTACATATGTGAACGCTCTCTAAGTGCAATGGAAGAATAACCACTTTATGACCAACAGCCAATGAGAGCATCCCTAGTTTGAGAGTAATGCCCCTTTTATGTGAGCATGATTGGCCAATTTTTGCAATCACTGAATAAAAATCTTTGTTAAATCCATTAATAATAAAACCTAGACAAGAAATGAAAGGTCCTTTATCATGGTTGTTTCAAGCTTTTTGAAAAAGATTTGGACACTTTTGCATTACTATTTCACATTTTAGAACAGAAAATAATGTATTTGTATGGAAAATGGCTTCTTTTGGGGAGCTGTTACTTTGTCTTTGCAGCGCACACTTGGATTAGGTTCTGTTGCCCCCTGCTGGCAACATTGGGGAATTGACAGAGCATAAAATGGCTATAGGAACTGATTGCTTCACAGTGATGGCATATGAGCTCTGAAATGATCATCGTCCTGGTTTCACATGTCGTCTTAGAGCGGTGGGACCGAGCGTTTTTCAAGTCTCCAGAAATAAAACAGAAATAAACAGAATTATGCAAACAAAACACTACTCCAGGTATATTTTTGAGGTGGAAACTACATTATAACATGGTTAAAAGATCAAAAAAATCAATTTAGCATAATAGGGCACTGTATTTTTAAGGCAGCATTTTTGAAAAGTATGTACTCATGGTTAGTACATTTTCATTGCAACACAAGCAACTTCCACACTTTGCACTTTGATTTTTGCAATGGGTGAGATAAAACAGCAGCAATGACTTTTATTCTAATTTTGAGTTTTAGCATATTGTTGCACTATTATAGTTAATATACAGTCTACTTAGTTATGTTATAAAATGGCACTCCTTACTAAATTGCTTTTCATGAAATACAGATACACCTCAACAACATAAGCTTGAGTTATAATTTTCTATTTTACACATTTATGTTTTTCTGTAAATGTCATAATAATAATAATTTCTAATTGTTCTAATAAACCTAAACCAAACCCTATGGTATTTGATAGTGTACTAATAGACAGTCCATGAAGTCCTCCAGACCAGTTCTGTGTTCTTGAAGTGCTCCAGTGTGGCTCTCCTGTCACACGACCAGTGGCAGTGACAACCATTAATATCACACCACTGACTTGTCTGGACTAATGCAGAGTATTCCCCTGACCGGCCGTCAGTGATAATGGCTGGAGAGGCACAGGGACCTGACATTTGCTGATTGGTGACAAGTCACACCAACTTTTCAGTCGTTTGCCCTCCTGAGCTACAGGACTACCAACACTTTACCTGGATCACTTAAAAAGCCACTGGGATGTTATTGGGCTATTTTGTAACCTGTCAAATCTTTGAACTTTAAAAAATCCATTAACCATTTAAAAAGACTATTTACTACAATATAATATACAATACTACATATGAGTATGTAGTATTGGGTCTAAGCACTCAGATTAGTTATCAAATTCTTGTTTGCCTAGAGGATTAGTTCAACAAATAGATCTTTATACTTGTTATACCAAGTAGCTTGCACATGCTAAATTTTAGTGGTTCCGGGTTTTAGTTAAAATGTAAACGTCCAGATCTTCCATATCTTAGAGCAGGAGAAGGACCAGACAGTGACATTTTAGAAAACCCTTCTCTTTAGACTAATTGGAAAACCTGGTCTAAAGAGGTTGGATGTGGGCTGGGCTTGGTCCGAAGAGGCTGAACTTAAACTAGTGCAAATCTAATCTGGACGACTGCTGTGCATTTGGAAAATGTTTGGATTTAAGTGTGTTTTAAGCAATTAACAAATCAGAGAGAAGGTGCTGCTTTTAAAGGTGTGCTGAGCCCCAGTCTTGCAACCATGTCCTTACCAGGAAAAGAAGTGCCCAGCTCTCAGAGGAGTAAACAATGATCTTGGCTGAGCTGATGGAACAAAGCTTCTACACTGCAAGCAGCATAACTCTGTGCCCGGCTGTACACCACTAGCTTCACTTCCTCCTCTTATCGCTGCCTCGCCACTGGTTCAGGCTCTATCAGGGCACCAGGCGCAGCTGACATACAAGCGAACAGTTTACAGTATACAGTTTATATCTTTTTTTGTCTTTTTTTGTCTTTTGCTTTTCAGCACCATGGACAGTGGCTGCAGACAGAGGAAGAAGCGTGTCCAATGGCGGTGGGGGTCACCAACGGATGTTGGAGTCGTGAAGGCTGGGCCCATACTTACATGTAATGGTTTGGGTCTGGGTTAGGCCGGGCCTAGGATGCAACACTGAGCTGTGCAGTCATACACAGTGAGCTTGTATCTCCAGCTACAGGAGAGCAAGTGCTCGTGTGAATAACTGTTAAGAACGAGCTTGAGAGGCTAAAGAACTAACAGAACTCATTTTACTTGGTTCTGCTGAGCTTTATTTGCATATGATGGACAGGATAGATCAAATGTTATTTTTTGAGTGATTATACAATTTTGAAACAATTGTTTTATCTGATATGTCCCACTTTATTTTATTGTTACCGACCATTTCACAATAAGGAACTGTTTATGCTTTGAGCAAACCGATTCTAAAAACTCTTTTATTCTCATACAAAGCCTGTGTTTGGCCAATACTATCTGCAGGAGTCGGCTGAGGAAGTACTCTCTCCTGTGTGGACGCAGAGAGGAGGTCAGAGGTCAGAAAGCAAACCTCAGCGCAGTGCCAAAAAGCCGTTAACACTTCTCACCTACTTTTTGTGGCTCAGAGGTCAGCATTTTCTGAGATTACCTTTTTCTTATTTCCTCCTGCCCACTCTGTGTGAACACCATTACTACACTGTGCGGCCATTACAGATCAACAGTCCATCTGAGCTAATAGCAGCAGCACATAGCTCTAGGGCCCACTAACCTATAGCCCCTGTACACTGTGTTCTCAGTGTAAAGCCTGGCTAGGGTTAAGTACTACAGAGCCTCGTGTGTACCAACGCAGTAGTCTGTCGAAGCTTAAATAGTAATGATGATATGAGGTGTTATTGATCCCCATAGGGAGCTTGTGTATTTCTCCTCGGGGAGTTCAAAGTGCATACTCAGCTCTGCAGGAGTATACAGGCAGGTTTGCTCAAGGGCACAGCAGCAGGTGGGAATCTGTTGAAACAGATTTGAAATTTAATTTAATATTTCTATTCACCCCCTGCGAAAACAGTCCTATGGTAATGGTCCTGCCTGACTTTTTCTGGGGCTGCAGCTGAATAGAGAGTTCTGTAGCGCCAGAGAAAAACAACAACAAGCTATAAATGTCTAATGTTTCAATGTCAATATTTCACATTTATTCCTCTAAAAACAGAAAATGAGCAAAATGTGATGAAAAAAAAAAAATTATAGAATGTAACACTCAAATCTTTTTCCAAAACAAACCACGTCAAGTGCAATTAGAGCTCAACTGTAAAATCTCCCATTTCCTCATCAAACTCTGACTTTCAAACTTGCACTATTTTAAACAGTGTTCAGTTGCCTCTAAACTTGCCCTACTTCTTAGACATGCTCCATACTTCAAATGGGATAAAAACGGCTTCATAGCAGGTGATAATCAGTCAAAATGACAGAATGGAAACAGCGTGGCACTGCAAAATAAAACTTGATGTGTGAATGGGCAGAAGACTTGAAATGAACTGTCTTTGCATAAAACAGGAGATAATGTGCAGCTGGTTCTTCCCTCTGGAGCCACCAGTTTGTCACTTATGTCACTTTTTAATAGTGTCACAAATTCAGTACTTACCCCGGCCTCCAGAGGCACTGTCTGTCACTGTCACAGACGAAGAGAAAAGTCTACCCACATGCTCAATGCTGCAATACTGAGAGTAATTATGAAACATGACAGTATCTCAGTGATTTGGTCATACATAGATTTGATATGTAGTGCCCAGTAGAATAAAACAACTGCTAAAGCTGAAAGTGCAGAGAAGAAATAGGACAAGTGGCTACAAGATCAGAGAGCAGAGCACAGTAACCTCCTAAAGACCAGTAACCATAGAACTTACAATAACCATGGGCAGACAGCCAATCTGAACAGTGATTGGATGTCTGCCCGCCGTATGTCAGCTGACCCGCGAGCGCAAAATACGAGGCTTTTATGTCTCATACATTCATATTTAGTCCAGTAACTGTCAGTAATATCTGTATCAGTACTTACTTTTAGGAGAGACTTTATGAGAATAGCTCCAGAGTAAATCCTGGAGTGTAGCAGTGAGAGGCTGGAGGTAAAGCTAATGCTAACACAACAGTACACTTCCTGTTTCCTGCTTAGTCCCAGCTTCCTGTGCATTATATAGTCCGCATTGTGCAACTGTACCAACAACACCTGACTATATAACATCACTAGTGAAGAATAAATGTGACGTTTATTTTACAAAGTGAGAGCCCAACGGTGCTGTCTAAAACCGGAAACAGCTAGTGCTAATAATTGCTAGCTTGTTTTGCAAAGAATAATGGCACTTTGCCCTTTTTCTCTTCTAATATAAATGTTTTTATCAGTCACAAAGCCAATGGTAACTTTGAACAAGCAATAGTGCGATTAAGGTGTTTACATGCAGCGAACAAATAAAGTGAAAAAGATCAGAATACTCCAGGGGCCAGATTTATCAAAGGTTTGCGAACACGCTAAATGAATAAGACGTGTTAAAAGTGGAGTAAACCCAGAAGCCTCTGAGATTAGCGCCTCTCACAGGAGTTAAATGAGCGCAGCGATTTTGCTCCTGTGACTCAATAAATATGTAAAACAAGGCGTTCTCTGTAAATGACATTGCTTTACGGTCACTGTTTCATTTATCACAAGTACAGGAGCTAAATCTGCATGTAAATTTAGCATGTTGGAGAAGCAGGTGCAAAAGTTTTGCAGAGGAAATAGTGCAGCTTCTAGTGCACAGATGGGACGTTGAAAATAAGTTATAATGCTTTAAAAGGACTCATTTACAAAGATTCAACAGTAAAGTGTTGAATTGAAGTAGGAGGAAACAAAGAGAAAGACTTTACCTGCAACACGTTTTTCCTTCTTGCTCATATTTCCCTGAACCTCAGCCTTTTACAGCTCCTGTCTCTGGGCTTTCAGTCTGTTCCACATAATCTTTACGGTGACGGTATAGTCTTTAAATGCTGCATACATGAAGTCTCACTTGTGTTTATCCCATTGCCTCACAATGCTCACTGCAGCACTTGGTTGACAGCTGATCCGTGGCTCAAGGCTGCACTGTGTGGATTTTGCTCTGGATCGAGTGCAGAACAGTGAAAATATTTATTAATTGGCTGCTATATTTATTTGATCACCATCAGCACAGCATAGAGGCTACTTGATACATTTTGTATACTTGTTTAAAGAGTTACTGGCTCTGACAGACAGTGAATAGGACTTTCCTCTCTGTCCACTTGGTTCACACAAGAGGGTAAGAGTCAGGTGACTCTGGTCAGTGCCAGAATCGCATGAGACATAACAAGGATGGACTATTCAAGGTTGATAGGAGAAAGTAAAATGCAATGAAATGATTCGTCCTTAAAGACAGTGAACATATTCAGTCTGCTGCAGTTAGTCCTGTTATAAGGCTGGACTTTAATATTGACTTTTGTGTTGCATCACTGTAGGGATAGATGCAGTCAGAGCTGACAGAGCAGCATTACCCTCGCTGTCAGTGCATCATATGCTCATGCAAATTTCTCATTTACATTTCAGATTTGCAGCAGCAATTACTTGCGCAAACATTATTTTTTAAGCTGCACTCGCAATTTAGCACCTGTATTAGTAAATCTGGCCCCAGGTGTCTTATTTTATTCTGAATATGACCTTAATCTAATTAAGGAAATTCTAAAACAGTGTTTACATGACAGTGTCTTATTCGAAGTATGCTCATATTCAGATTATGATCAGAATATTCTGCTGGATGTAAAAGCATTCAAAGTCCAGAGAAAGTACTTGCAGAGTGACAAAAGAAGCAAAACATTAACTACAGGTAAAGAGAGCAGTGCCTTGGGAGTGCAGACCAGGCAGACCAACCTCTGCACTGTTTGCACTGGCTACAAAAAGCCACCAATTAGGAGAGGGAGATCTAGGAAATTTTTGTTTAAACTGCTGCCCACACAGCTTAGTACTGTGCCAGAAGATGGACTACTGGAAAGCAGCCAACGCCAAATAGTAAAAGGTAACTGAATGAGAACAACAGGGTCCAACTAATCAAGACCTATGCTTCTCTGGTCACTGGATACTACATTTGGTACAACAAGCTAAGCAAATATGGAGATACAAGCCTCTGACACCAAGACAATGTAGCTCTACAAAATGCATAGTTTCATACGGTGCATTGGAAACTGTACACGTAATACTTTTACTGTTAGAGAGTATGTGGGCCAACACGCCACAACATTTCAAAGAGGTGTTGTGAAGTAAAAAGTAGTGACACAAGCAAAAAAAACGGTGCTGAGCCCACACACTGGAGTCTGGAGCTGGTGGGCTCTCTTTAATTACTGTAACAAGTGTAGTAGTAAAGTCAACTGCACCAACACACTGGAGGAAAGACTACATATCTGACAAATAAATATGAATAAAATAGAGACCTGGATCTGTTAGTTAGATTACCTTTTGGACAAAACAACTCAAAGGGACGCACCATATTTGAACAGCTTAAAGGGGCTATATTATGCTTTTTTGAGCTTCCTACAATGTTGTTTCCTCATCAAAAACATACCTGGAGTTGTGTTTTGTTTCATTCATGCATGTTTCAATAATCCAGTTTTTCCACTGATTCATCACAGCCAATTTTTTTTATTTTGTAGTAAAATGGAATAATACAAAAAGTTTAAGGAAGTGTACAGCTCCTTTTCACTGTTTATGTTCAAAAGAGCATAATATCTTTGCACTCTGTTGCCCTCTGCTAGTCTCTATTAGTAATTATTGGAGACACTTGTGGTGTGTGGAGACATAGTCAGATAATGTTTTAAAAGGTTGTAAAAACATGCAATGCTGTTCTAGGGGTGACCAGTAAAAATAAAAGCATAATATAAATGTATGTCTAATATGTTTTATGGCAGCAATACTTACAATCCACATTATGTTATCCACTTATTTACTATTTAATTGATCGATTTCTTGCAGAATTATGACAATTAAAGGTTAAAATTATATATATATATACACATACACACACATATATATATATATATATATATATTTAGGGCCGGGAATCGATAAAAAAAAATTAACTAATTAATTGCAAATCTGAAAAAAATGTATCGCGATTAATTGCGATCAATAATTACCAGTTATTAATCGCAATTAATCGTGATTAATCGCATTATGAATTCACGTACAAACACAAAATTGTAAATTTAGAAAGTTTAATTTGAATTAAACTTCACATGCTTTACTTTGTAAACTTGTGCAATGCAAACAAAACTTTTTTTTTTTTTTTTTTTTTTTTATCTGTTTATCCAGTGTGTGAATAGGAACCAATCAGGTGACTGGAAATCATATGATACTCTTGCTTTAAACTACCATTATTGGGTCTATTGTAAAAATACTTGAAAATGGCAGAGTGAAAATACTTCAGTCTAACTGCATAGTAATAAATTACTTTTTTTTATTGATCTGATAACAAGAGACAAACTTCACCAGTTTTAAGGTTGGTGTGTATCCACAAGAAAAAAAGAAAAATAATTCAAAGAGAAGGAAAACTTTGTGAGTTGTTTCCTTCTTAATTCTCTTCCATTATGTAGATGTGTGTTTAATATTGGATGTTTGATGCTTAACTTTGAACAGAAACTGATCAAAGACCACCTTTTAGCCATTTGACATAAAGACAAGTTTTAGGAGAATAATGAAGTATTTACTGAATTATGTAGATTGATTGACAAATGTAAAGGTAAAGAGTGTTTTTGCACTGCTCTTACATAAGCCTCTAATGTGCTGAGTTTTAAAAGTTTAAAACTTTTCAGAGTGGTATGGTACAGTGGTAAAATGTGTATCTTGTGAAAAGAACAACACAGGGTAACATATACATCTAAGTGATAGGTGAGGCATAAAGCTACAGTAAAAAGGTTATGGCTGGCTAGTAAAAAGTATGACATTAGCAAGTATGTGGTTAGCATTCTTCTTTTAAAGTTTTAAAGTTTAGCCATTGGCCTGAGGTGTTTCCATGTCCTACTTGTGGTCCTATTGATTTCTCCAAAAATGTTCATTTATAGTTAAATTGGTGATTCTAAATTGCTAACACTGAAGTTAAGAGGCAATTGTGTTTTTAGGTTTTTGGCAGACTGGCGCCGTATGAGATCATCCCAACAGAAAATAAATGAATCGTGGTAATGGAAATAACACCATTCTATACTTCAGTGTGTGCCAAACAGGGGTACAGGGACTCCTAGGGGTATGTGACCATATTGCAGGGGGTATGTGGAGTTATATGATCATTTATATTACATTTATTTATTTGGATTTCAAAGACTAAAATAAACCTAAATCAGGACTAATCCAGGACTGTGAAGAGCAATGGGACACTAAAGAAGGCAGAACTAAACTAAAACCAAACCAGGACTAAACCAGCTCTAAAACCAGAACTCAACCAGGAAAAAAACAGGTCTAAAACCATAAGTAAACCAGGACTAAACCCGGTCTAAACAGGAACTAAACGAGGTCTAAACCAGTACTAAACCATGGTTAAAATCAAAACAAAGCTAAGACTAAATCAGAACTAAACCAGGACTAACTTGAGAACACCTCAATAAAAATAACTTTCTACATCTCATGCAGTTTGGATATAGAAAAAACATTCCACTGAAACTGCATGCAGTTATTTTATATAGAGGTAATAAAAGCAAAATTGGACAAAGGCGGGGTTGTGGGCGTTGTTTTTTTTTTTTGTTAGTTTTTTTGGACCTACGCAAGGCTTTTGACACGGTTAACCACTGCAGTGCGCTATGAGACACATTATATAGAAAAAACATTCTCATACTAAATGTCTTCTCTTTTACCATAGCCAGCCTGACCTCTGCTCCTATGCTGCTAATTGAAATATTCATATGATATCAAATATTGATGAAAAATTAAGCTGAAAAGGGCCTGGTATGGACACATTATACAATATCGGACTCTAAATAGTGTCTAAAGTCATAGATACAATTGACACATACATAAAGTTTGTATTACTTGCTACCTCTCCTACAACGGGTCAACTTTTAACTGCTCTTTTTTTAGTTCCACTTCCATAAAGAGTAATACGATCATTGCATTCACTCAGAACGCCACTTTTAACCAACCTTTCAAAGAGTTTTAACTTGAAGGTATCGGCAAGAGCACTGGCACGGATCCTCAAGACAGCCGGCCAATTATAAAATTATGAGTGAAGACTTCCTCTAGATCCCTTATCGCCCTCAAGAAACCGCATTACCCACAAGCGCCTTGGCTTTCAAACACCTCATTCTCCACATACTCCCGGTCGAAAAAGATGACACAAACTCCAGCTCCTGTCAGGCAAAGGTTCCAACCATTTTTTTTTTTTTTTCAATTCGCCCCCAGTGTTCTAAAAGCAATCCGCAGCCGTAGTTCCCTCCCAGTGCTGGCGATATGACAACCAGAAGAAACAGTTTGAGTGCCACAATTGACATATCCCCCCATCCTTTTGGCATGTCATCTGCCTTTTTCTGGACACCTGATTGATTCTGACAGCCTATATTGGGTATTTCAAATGAAAAAGAATTTTGTGATGAAATCTTAATGAGTTGGAATTTCTCGCAGTGCTTTTTTTTTTTATTACGGGCCGCCAGTTTTGAACATTTTTCAAAGTAGCGCACACCCAAATTCCACTGTTTGCAATGAATTAGTAATACAATCTTGTCACTGAAGTATGGCGCATTCTTTAATCAGACCCGCGGCTTGGAAACAGAAGCGTCTTGAAAGGTTTTTTTGTGTGTGTGTGATCAGAACAATTATAAAGTTTGAGTACAAATAGGGTTTGTATATGGATGTTTGGCAGAAGAAGAAAGGTCTCTGGGGTGGACTCAGGCTTGGAGCTGGTTTATGGGTCTTGACTTTGCTCTCATCAGAACATGAATGGGGACTTGAGGAAGACAAAGGCTTTGTGAACTGCAGGCACTAAAGAGCCACAGAGCTTTGTCACATATTGTCATAGTACTAAAATAATCTGCCAGATTAATTTGGCTACAAGGCTTCCTCGTATAGCCAGGCAAAAAGACAATTTTTCCATTTCTTACGTCAGTCTCACTAGGATGATGCTTTTTAAAATCATTTTATAATAACTGTGGTATTTTTGAAGGAGCTATATTATGCAAAATCAACTGTTCTGAGTTTTCTACCATTTTATAATGTTGTTTCCTTATCAAAACCATACTAGGAGTTGTGTTTTGCTTCATTCACACATGTTTAAGTAATCCCTTATTCTCTGGGACAGCTGATGGATTCAAAATGTTTGGTTGCACGAACCTCCGCCTCTTCCACGAACCCCCGCCCACTCCAGGAAGCACTGACCAATCAACAAGCCCTCTACATCCAGTCTGCTCTTATTCCATTATAAAAAAATGAAAATAAAATTGTGTACAGCTCTGTTTCCACTGAGCCTTCACAGATATTTTTCATTTTGTAGTAAAATGGCATCATACAAAAAGATGTTTTTAAAGGTTGTAAAAAATTCCATGCAATTCAAGATGTGACCAAGATTGATAGATTCCTTTTAAAGATGGTATATTTTCATATTTATTTCATCTATTGCATGGGCTTCCTTGTAGGTATTATTTTGAATGGTTATAAAAAGAACATGAAAAACATGGCCGGACTGGGGTCTTAGAAAGCCCCAAGTCAAGGACAATGAAACTGAACCATTTCACCTACATGCAATGGTCTTACAACACAAAATAAACATCTCAAATTTAACTTATAGCCAAGCTTTCTCTCTTCTTTCTGCTACTCTGGAACTATCCTTCAATGTTTTCTTCTCTCCTTGTTGTCGAGGATAAGACACACATTTGTGTTAGTAGTTTGTGGTGTTTGGTCTGTTTATGTTGAAGTGTATGGGAGCTGACACACCTCTCATGTCTTGCGTCTACCTCCACCTTGAAATCCTCTGTGGCTGTTCCACCACTGCCAGAGCTACCATTACATTTCATCATCTCAGATCATCAGAATTAGTACCTCACCCACACTGTCTCTGCAGCTCTGAACCAACATGTGTCCTCCACTGGTGTCTGCATCTGCACTGGTATGGGAATAAAAAATAACAATAATAACAAGAGAACAAGAAAAAGAAGAAAGAAGAAAAGAAGAAAAAGAAGAGAAGAGGAAGAAAAGAAGAAGAAGAAGAAGAAAACTTAAATTTACAAGAAACATCTTGCCTAAGGAGTTAACAACATTATGAACTGGTTGGAGCGGGAATTGAACCTGCCAAACTTCCAGTCAGTGGACTGCTTGGTCTAGCACCTGAGCTACTGCTGCCCAAAGAGGGAGGGAAATCCAGATATCTTTAAGATCACCACTGAAAGCAATAAAGCAAGGACTATTTATTTGTGAACCACGCAGTAGAACTGCCAAGTGCCCTGCCAGCCTGTGTGTCCTTAGAAAGACTTAGTTAGTGATTTATCCACTGCTATAAAAGCTTTCATTAAGATTTTTTTTTGTTTTTTTTTTTTGTTTTTTGTTAGAAAGCATAGTCAGATTTTCACATTTGAACTATTTTCATATTTTCTAAGTGATGCTAACAACTTTTAAAGGTCAGAACAGGGTTCTGCTAAATCAACTTTTTGAGCTTTTAACCATGTTATAATGTTGTTTGCACCTCAAAAATATACCAGGAGTAGTATTTTTTCATTCACACTTTGAGTATTCCTGTTTGCTGAGCCAGTCCTCTTCTAACAATCTGGAAACACTTTGTCCAACCACTGTATGTAGAAACCTGAAACCAGGAAGTGCTCCTGTGTGTTTCTGAAGCCCATACACAAGCTGTGTCCCAATTCAACAGCTGCAGCCTTCGAAGGTCGCAGTCCACGGAGGCTACTCCTTCTTGTGGCCTTCGTGGACTGCAAAGGCCGAGCCGAAATGGTACGGTCTAGTCCACGGAGCGTACGTCAATGGCTGCTCCTCCTCTCACGTTTGCCGCCGCTGTCGCCTAGCAACCAGAACCGCAGCTGCTCGCTAATTCACTTCATTCATTGGTCACATAAGCAGAAATGGAGCCAGAAATTACACATTGTATTTTGTTTAATTTACTCCTGGATGAGTTTGAGCAGCTCTCTCCGCCTCTGCCATCTTCGAACGTCAGACAAGCAGCACGCAGTGAATCATGGGATATGTTGAGCTGCGAAAGATCCACCCAATGCAGCCTTCGTTCAGCGGGAAAGGAAGGCCGCATTCGTGGGCTGCATTTGAAGTAGCCTTCGAATTGGGACACCCCTGTCGCGCTGACTGTGATGTAATCAGCCTTCAAATGTAGCTGACGAAGGCTGCAGCCATTGAATTGGGACACAGCTCCAGTCACCAGACTCGTTCTGATCATTTCAGTGCTTAAAGTTGCAGTCACTACAAAGCAGTAAGCTCCTATCTGTTAGCATCATGTTGCTAATAGCCATGCTAAATAGCCATTTTATGCTTTGTCCATTCCCCATCGCTGCCAGCAGGGGGGTATCTAACCTAATCAAGCTTTCTCTGCAAAGTCAATGTAACTGTTCCCCAAAGGAAGACATTTTCCATACATAAACATAATTTTAACATGAAATACTAATGCAAAGGTGTCCAAAACTATTTTCCAAAGCCTGAGAAAACATAATATAGGACTTAAAAGTATGTTGAACTCAATAGTGAAGCACGGTCACAGTAAAGTTATTTTTTCCACCAAGACATTGACCTGTTATTGCAGTGGTAAAACTATAGAGTCCCATCCCAACCTGAAACTTGGGGTCTTCTAGTATGGTGGTAAATGCTCCATTCAATGAGCCATAGAGCTCTTAGAACTCACAAAGGTAAAGGCTACACGAAAAATGCACTGAGCAGCACAAATGCATTTTGAAGCTATAAAATCTATATTCACATATTGATTTGGCATAGCTTTTACTTCGGATGCCCTTCCTGACACAACCCTTTTCATTTATATGAGCTTGGGACTAGTCACAAAGAGTGCATTGACTCTGACTTCTTGTAGCTGGATTCAGTTTACTCTTAGAATAAAGGAAGTTAACGCTATACTCTTGAATTTTTCTGAGAGTTTTGCATCAGATATCATTCAACAAGGATAGAAAGTCTGTCTTGACTGTGTATATTGTAACCCTCTGTAGTTCTACCGTGCCATATTTAAAGCTGCCTTTTCTTCTCGGGTAGGACAAGAGACCACTTGACACCAGGGTTTAGCTCTGTCAGAGGGTCTTTGTAGCTGAATTGACTCATAACATCTCTTTAGACTTTTTTTTTTTACTTGTTTTTTAAAAGTCTGGAGTTTCTTCTCCATAGTACAATGTGAGTGAACCAGACCTCGGCGCTCTCCTTCTGTTCCCACTCTGAACAGTTGGTGCCCCTCAATAAGTTATGGGACCATCATCCCAGCTCAGGAACACGCAAGAGTCTGGAAGAATTTCAGCTTTAAAAAAAGGGCCTGTCTAATTAGTTCCCATCAAAAATGTAATTCTTTTTCTGGAATTCCGCCGCGAGGCCCGAGTAGCCGTAAGCGCAGATTTTACCTGGTGGGAACAGAAAATAATGAATGAAAAAAGATATTCTAACCTGGAGCCATAAGTACATTTATATGCTTGACACGACCCTGCCATCAATGTTGGGTCGAATTCTAATTTAATTTCAGAGATGTATGTGTAATTTTGCCATTAATATGAATGTTAGCATGCTAAATATTTCAGACTTTTCATGTTCATATTGTGGGCGTCTCATATATCCTTCAAGAGTATATTAATTAATAAGCTCTTTTCTGATACCTGGTGCTGGGAACTTATAATAAGCAGGTGGAAGATGATATAGAGCCAAAATGGAGTCAGCTGGCGGCTCATTAACACATGCGCTTGTTAGGGAAAAGGTTTTTTTTTCCCCTCCCTTGTCTTTTTACAATTTGCCAATGTTGTACAAATGAATAATGGATCAATTAGCAAATGAACTTATGAGTTTTTGCAGATGGAGACCAAAGTTTTTGTTTCTGAGACAAAGTTGGTGTTGCTGAAAATGTACTCCTCGTATTTACGTTCAGCCAGTTTATTTTTAGAAATAAAAGACAACATTTGTGCTTTTTCAACTCAGTTTTGTGTTTTGGATGCCATCTCTCAAATGTGGGTTTTAAGCACTGTTTTTTAAGCTTTGGCATTTTTTCAAAGAATGGAAAATTCATGTCCATGTGCTTTTCATGTTGCTTTATAGTACATACTACTGGGCTCAAGGGGATATATTATGCAAAACTGACTTTTCTGAGTTTTCTAAAATGTTATAATGTTGTTCTCTCATCAAAAACATAACTTGAATTGTGTTTTTCTTCATGCATTCCTGCTTAAGTGAGCCTGTAGTCTCTGGTGCTGCCTTTCTGAGGGCTCAGAACACTTGGTTCTACAAAAGCCTTCGCCCACGCTAGGAAGCTGACCAATCAACTAACCCTCTATATCCATATCTATGTCTGCTCTCATTCATTTATACAAAAAACAGCTCTGTTTCCACTAAAATGGCATCATACAAAAAGTTTACGCAAATAAAAAGCTCTTTTGCTATTGGTTTAAAAATATAAATAAAAGCACAATATAGCCCCTTTAATACTCAATAATATTTAATAATTAACACACTTATACATAGTACAATCATTAAAACTGTTGGACCTTTACATTTTTAAGGTTGCCCAAAAAGTATTACACTAGGAAGTAGTCACTTGATAAAAACACAACAGACTAAATATACAGTATACAAGGTTAAAGGTCAAAGATCAAAGAAAAACATTAGATTTATTTATACATACGATTTTTCTGAGGTGGTATTCATTCATTAAAAAAAAAGTTATTAACTTCTTGACAGTCAATGTTTTCTGCAGTGACTCTGAAAATTCAGTCACAAGATCAATAAGCAAAACACAAAAACAAACCAAAAATTAAAAATGAAAACAAGATTTACAAAATTGTGAAGTTAAACAAAAAATCACAAATGAATGAAACACTCAAAACACTGGGTGTGATTGTGATTGGACATCACAAGAACTTCTTCAAATAGATTATAAAGTGATTTCTGAGTCAAAAAAAAAAGACAATAGTCATTAAACAGTTTCATTACAAGGAGAGAAATGATGCACTCTACACCATGTCACAGTACCTAGTCTATCAGACGCAAACACTATTCATCTGTGAATTATTATTTTAAAAAAGCTTTGCTTTTTTTTTATGTGTTTAAATGTTCTGTATTTGTGCAATTGTGTTTAGTTTTGTATATTGTTTGTTTATGGAATTCAAAATGTTTTTTCTTTGACTTACATTTGATTTGTTTTCCTCTTTTGTGTTATTTGTTTCTGTGTTTATCTTTGCCCTGTACTATTTATCATTGTAACTTGCCTTTCACATACACTGTACTTTCCCTGTTAGTTCTTTTTTTTAAATAGGTTGCTCTGCAGATACATTTTAATAGAGAGACACGGCTGTCTCATTAACATGCTCCGTTCATTAGGAGGAAGCTTTTTCACAATGTGCCAATGTTGTGTGGCCTTTGAGCAAATTAATAATGGATTAATTAAGCAAATGAATTGGCGGGTTGGAGACGCTGTTCAGTCGCTTTGGATTTGGGCCCTGATGGGTGAGGCCCCTTACAAGGCCATGTTGTTCTGACAGCGCCAGCCCCCCGCCTAAAAGCCCTAGCAAGTGCCATTTGTCTGTGGGTTAACAGAAAGACGAGATATAGGGCGGTCTAAATTATTCACGCTCCCACAACACATGCACTTTTGCTTTTCAAGCATGAGTTATAATTTAATTAGAAACTTCTGGTGCGTTGCTGGCTATTTAAATATTAAAATCTTCCGCCGATCACGTTGGATTAGCCGCGGCGGTGAAATTCCCCGAGATGTCAGTTGTTGTCTTTGGCGCTTCTCTTCTCACAGTTCAGATTGTTTGCCGACGCTTCCATTAGAGACAAAGGAAGACGGCGTGGACCTCAGGGATGTTTAATGGCTGGCCTGATAGGAATAAGGAAGAAGGGTGAGGCTCATTAGAAGGTCTAGATTATAGAGCCGGTACATTAGGAGGGCTCCCCAGACGGAGGTAAAACAAGGCAGGTGGGCGGGGCTTAAATCAGCACTTCCTGTCACAGAGTAGAGACCTCACACATAACTCACTTTGTCTTTGAAAAGCAACCTGTTGACTGGGACTGATGTTTGAAGAGTCAGAAGGAATCGCTAAGAGGAACTTGAGGGCCTCAAAGTATCAAAGCTATAGTCTAAGTATCCATATTAGAGTTAGGAGGAATAATAGTGAAATGTAAATGTTTACCTCAAGATAAATAATTGATAGACCTGCACCAATTCTGTTTTTAAATAAAATATGTAGCCACTCCAAAGGGATTTTGACAAATCTATGCATCATTAGTAAAATAAATTTTCAATTCAGAATAGTTTTTATTTAAATGTAATACAATTTAATTTTTTTAAATATATATACCTCTATTGGCAGAGCTGCAGCGCTTATTGTCATGGCGTTGTGGATTCAAATCAAATGTGATTTCCTTTCACTTTGATACTGTCTAGCCATTAAAACTGAAAAACAAGGCCTAAAAATAAATAAATAAACAAATAAACCATAAAAAAATAAATTTTGTTCAGAAATATGGGATTTTTTTTTTTATTAGATTAGTTTGATTTTAGTTTATTAATCAAAGATGCAACAAACAGAGGTCAGAGGTGTGTGTGTTTAATATCTTTAAGCATGCTGCATGTTTAAAAGATACAAAAATTGTTGGATAATTTTAAAATCTTAGACACAATTTAGTAAAGATTTTTTGGGAGATATAGAAGTAACTATTATAATTACTGAAAACACTGCACACACATTCAAAACATACTGTTACCCATTCTGTGATTACTGCCTAATTCATATAAAGAATGTATAACCAATTCTAATGTTTCAAAGTCAAATGGCTTATCCAGATGTGTACAATAGTGCATAGATATTGGCAGCAAACGTGCTGAGTGCCATATGTGAAGAATAATTAATAAATGGGTTGGGCTTCAAATTGTCATCTTTTAATTGAATAAAATGCAGTAAGATAATCCTAAAAGCATCCCAATACATTATGTGCTATTGTTTTCTTTTGAAGGTCTTTGATAAATTCACAAATGTCACTCCTCGTTCCTCTCGCTGTCTCCACAGTACCTCATAAAAACTAACAACAAACAATAAAAGAGCATTACTAACTTCAGCCGACTCCTACAAAGTGTGGGCTCGTCTTTATTCTTTTCAGAGGTTGCCATTCGATGTCATCACCCGTCTACAATCCTCCTCACAGTGTCATTGGAGACTGCTATTGATTGAATTCAGTAGTGCTGTATTTTCTCAGTAGCTCACAGCACAAACACACAACACAGGTTAAGATTAGATCCTTAGTGGTATCGTCAGAGTTTAATTCATTTGACAATCTTTGGACAATTGGAAGGGAGCTAAATCCTGACCTTCACCAAATTAAAGTCACTGTGCAATTTGTTGGACTCAAAGCTTAACAGATCACTATTGTACAAAAAGGATAAATAACAGTCGGGATTATAATTAGCTTCTGGCCCACAGCGAGAGTCACTAGTACATCTCTGCCAGCGGTGATAAGTGTGTGTGTCACTGGGTTGACCAGGCCCGGGATGGAACAACCTGTCAGCCATAACTCACACATACACTGTAGGTCTCCATGACCATAGAAATGATCACATATGATCCCATGCCTTGGATGTGTGAAGAAATTAAGTTACAAAAAAATGTAAATCAAGCAAACTGTATCAAGACATTAGCTCTTAGCACTAGCCACTCTTTGTGTTTCAATGTATATGACAGGTGGGGGTGTAATAATACACTAAAGTCACACAATTCGGTTCGGTTCAGTTTTTTGGTTTGATACATTTTCAGTACAAAAAAGGCAGGGGAAAAAAAAGCAAAATGTATTTTTCTCCTACTGTGATGTGACGTAATGTGCAGTTACTGTGATGTCCATCCATCTGTGGTCAGAGACACAGCCGTACTCACTACAGAGGTCTAACCAGAACTCAACCAGGTCTAAACCAGGGCTATACTCAGTCTTATTGCTTTGGCTCGATCTGAATTACCTGAATTGATTTTTTTCCTTGTACCCGTGACATTTACAGTTGGTTGATGCTGTTTTGTGTTAACAAATTGGACATGTTGCCCTTTGGATCTTGTCTTATCCACTTGTCTTTGCCGTCATTATTGATCTTGATGGGGAAAAATGTTTCCATGCATGAGATCGTGGTAAGGTGGAAAGGTATTTATTTGTCTATGGGAGGGTTGCTTCCTGTCGCCATGGTGAAATCTCCGTCACTGAACAGTATCCGTGCAGAAACTCACATGTGAAATTTAGTTCCCCTGTGCTTAAGTTCGCCCTAAATCATTCAATCTAATTATAAATACAACCAAAACGGTACACAAGTGGACCGAGCCGAACATGTCATACTGAAATAATACACGACAACCACGTATACTGTTACACCACTAATGACTGGGGGAAAAAACATGCCACAAAACGGCACATGCTGCAAAACACACCTTTCACACAACATGACTCAAGCATAGTGTGACCAGTTTTTTTAACTCAAAAACTGGGACACATACAGTATTTTTTTCACTGATCACAGTGTATTTGAACGCACCAAGTGAGAAAAAAGCTTCCAAAATCCATTCATTTTTTGTCATGTAAATAAAGTTCAAAACTTATAAACGTATTAATAAAAACAATGGCATTGTAAATAATTTTAGTGACAAAGGCTTTAGACAACTTTGTTTTAAGTTTCCTATGCTTTTCTATTGGTTAAAACAGAGACAACTGGGACATGACTTGTTGAAAACGGGGACATATTTTTACAGATATGTCTTGGGACATGGGACAAGGAGCCTAAAACTGGGACTGTCCCGATTAAGTAGGGACGTCTGGTCACCCTACTCAAGCACCTGCCGTACAGCATGCAGAAACGTTGTCGCCCCACACAATTTCCAGGCACCTGCCTCAGAACATTCCACAACTTTGGCATGCCACAATTTTCAGCCACCTGCTACAAAATATAATAAGAGATTTTTTGCCACCTGCCACACAACACGCCACAATTTCAAGGCAAAAAAAATTACTTGTGGTACTAGACAACATTTTATGCACACTGCAGACTAAGTAAGTTTAATGTGCCACCTTTTCTTTCTTGTTATCTGTGTCAACTCTTCAGCAATTCTTACTTGTCTCACTATATTTTTTTTCTTTCATCTTTCTGTCAGTACATTGTCACAACCATACATAAGCATAATGATGTACTTTAGGCTATATACTGTAATGTACTCTTATTTGATCTCTAAAAGTGTACTGTACTGGGCATGTAGCACATTCTTACAACTTCATTTGACAAAAAAATATCAGAATAGACAAATAGATTTTTCTGCATCCTTTGCAACACATTTTACATTATACCCTCTTCTACTCGTTATCTCAGTATTTAGCACAGGCCTGCCTACTGATTGAGGTGTTAAGAAGCAGTAAGTGGCCTGTGTATTTGCCACAGTTACGTGCCGAGTGTGAACAGGTGTATGTGTCTGCTCGCTGTAGCGCAGTATCATGCGGAGGTTCTTCTCTCTCAGGGAGGGCTCCTGGCAGTAGTGTTGCAGTAGCGTGTCAATCAGGCCGTGCTGCAGACAGCCTCTCAGCCCCCTGTCGTGTGGGGTCCTGTTCTTCTCCTGACTCGTCCTGTCAATCCGCATTCTTTCATCTCTGCACTGATTCTCTACAATCCCTCAATCATCAGCAGCGTGTATTCTCAGAAGCACCTCCTATAACTTTATCATCAGGAAGTCTCGACTAAAGCTACAAAAATCAACTGATAAAACTGAGTACTTCTAAAAGTTACGCTGTGTTTTGCCATTGAAAAAAGTCAGTAAGTTATAAAATCAACAAGTTTGCCACTAAGAGTACTAGCACACAATTGGACATTTTTTTATTATTATTATTTTTCTCATTATTTTATGATTATTATTTTTTTCTGGATACTTCTGGATCCACCAAATTTCATCTATTGGTAATTAGTAAAGCCTCATCTTACTTATATTTTCACCAATTTGTCTAATTAATGCAAGTTTAGGCTTCAAATAAGCTAACCACACTACATTGTATACTCTCTGCAAACCCATTTTTGAGCACTGACAGTGAACAGCTCAAAACAGCAGATGAAACGTTTAGGTGTACTCAGGGAACCAGAGTTACCCTGGAGTTACCGCAAATGCAGAAATGTAATGCTACGGCCTAAAGACGCAGCCTCTCCAAGAATCAACAGCACACAGAGACAAGATATACAGGTGAAAGACGGTCAGCGTGGTAAAGTTAAATAGAGTAGCTTATTTCTCTAGAATAATAATCATTAGACTATGATCAGAACATTAGGAAAGTGCTTTCTACTGCTGCCTTTCCACAAGAAAGCCTTGAGTTCAAACACTTGGCATCAACAGTAAATGTGGTAAATACATACATTGTCAGACTAAACTATTCCTAGGTAAAGTAAAATTGTGAAAGCAAGAATGCTAACTACTCTGCCACTGTGCACCCAGCCTGTTGCTTTTACTTATCTTTCCGTATATGGTGACCCCTCCAGTACACATGAGATTTCCTCCTTTTTGTTGAGCAATAACAGGATTGGCTCTGTGGCTCCACACGCTGTCTTCCCCAAGGAGCTCATGCAACCACTGGTTCCCCCGCCAGGGACCTGGAGCTGGGCCCTGAGGCCGACGGCGAGGAAAAGAGGGAGAAGCAGCGGTGTATGGCAAAGGCTCAAGAGACTGGGCTACCAGAGGATCCCTCTTCCCGCTATCATCTTGGCAAATGTCCAGTCACTTCATAACAAAGTGGACGAACTCCAAGCCAATGTAAAATTTCTGCGGCAATACCGTGATGCTTGCATTCTTGCCTTCACTGAAACTTGGCTTAAAGGACACAACTCTCAGGATGACATGGAAATTGAGGGCTTTGGGACACTATATTACCTTGACAGTGACCCCACTGTGACGAGTGGTGGGGGTTTATGTTTATACATAAACAAATGCTGGCGTAATACAGTAATCGTCCGTGAGTTCTTATGCACACCAGATATTGAACTGTTATATGTGTCGCTGCGCCCCTTTTATTTACTGAGGGAATTTCCTCAAATAAAATGATATTGCTACACAAACAATCCAGAAAACAGTGCAGCAGCTTCAGGGGAGATCGCTGGACACACCTAATCTTTTAATAGGCAATTTTAACAACTGCACACCGGGAAAGGCACTTGGTCACTTTTATTAATATGTCATTTGCACGACTTGGCATTCCAAGTGTATTGCTCTTTGTTTTGGGCCAACCATTGGAGCATATAAATCTCTTTGAAGAGCTCCCATCGGTGTGTCAGACCATAATAGTGTTTACCTCATTCCGACATACAAAACTGTCCTGAAGAGGAACAAGCCAGAACAAAGATTGGTTCCAGCTTGGACGGAGGAGTCAGCACAGACCTTACAGGATTGTTTTGCCTGTACTGACTGGGATGTATTTAAAAATGCCTGCATTGATATAAATGATTTGACTGAAAACATCTCTTTTTGTGAGGAGTTGATTATTTCCCGCCAAAAAAACTGTTGTTATTTATTCTAATAACAAACCATGGGTTTCAAAATCAGTCAAAACCCTCATTAACCAGCGGAATATAAGTTTTAATCATGACATGCAACAACACAGGGAGCTTTCTAAGCAGGTTAAAAGAGAACTTAAGCTTGCAAAATTCTCATATACAAATAAAATTGGCACTGGTAATTCACGCCTTGCATGGGAAGGTGTGAAAAATATGATGGGCATGCGGACAAAGAAAGCTCTAATCTTGCTAAACGGAAAGAATGACTGTGACCTATCTAATGATCTTAATGTTTTTTTTATAATCAAAAGACAAATAACAACAATAACAATAATCAAAAACAAAAGAAGTGAACATTGATTTTAGAAAATCCTCCTCAGTCTTCTCTCCTGCACTTATCCACAATCAAGCTGTTGAACAGGTGCAGTACAAATACCTGGGTACTGTCAGTGACAGCAAACTTTGAGCCCCAGTATGATGGCATCTGCAAAAAGGCACATCAGCACATGCACTTTTATCATAAACTTCAGAATTTTAATGTGAACACTTTTTTTTATCCAAATGTTTTATTCTTGTTTTATTGAATCTGTTCTTACCTTTTCTTTTATCTGCTTGCACGGATCACTTTCAATTAAACAAAAGAACCGCCTTAATGGACTTAGGAAGAAAACTTATGGAAGAAAATTGCAGGCGCTACATTAAATGATCTGAGTGAATTATATAAAATCAGATCAGTCAGGAAAGCAAGAGCAATTATAGCTGACCCCTCCCACCCCCTTTGGGAGGAATTCATACTGCTGCCATCCAAACAGCAGTATCATGTGCCTAGGTGCAGGACCGATAGGATTAAAAAGTTCTTCGTTCCAAGTGCAATTTGCTTTTTAAATGCTCCCTTTCAATGTATTGCTGTTGTTGTTGTTGTTGTTGTTTTTCGTGCTATGTTGTATGTGTATGCCTGTTTTTATGTTCACTGTTGCCTGCATATCAAATTTGTCCCCGGGGATAATAAAGTTTCCTTGAACCTTGACACAACAATCCTACATTCACAAGAGTCTACTTGCTCAAACTGAACTCTTTTGGCCATTAGATATCCTCCTGATAAAGACATAGATCAATAACTCAGTCCATCTCAGCTGTTCTCCCCCCACTTCTTCATATCTGGAGTCTTATGACACCAGGTGGCTTTGATATTAAGGCCTTTGCCCAGGTACATGACTAAAACAAGATCACAACATCACGTGTGGCCGGGTGCAAGTCACTCTCTGTAAAACACTCGTATATACTGACTTTGAACAGAAGTAACAGAATATTTTGATGCCCAGTGGCTCATTGTCCACGTACCCTTGGAGTCAAAGGCTGTCACTTAGCAAGAGAACTATCAGACACAGTTATGTCCATTTATATTGTAATAAATGACCCACTTTAATAATTAACAGTGCGTTACATTTGAAGAATGCTCAGCCAGCGTGAGATTTAAAAGAAGCTAATGTTTCACTATCAAACCATTTGGTCCAATCTTCATAACAGATGTGTGCACAGGGGAGGGCAGAAAATATGCTGCTTTCCCTCATCAGGAAGAAGTCATGGTTTGTCTTAAGGGGCTAAGTGTCTTCTTGTGACTGGCCATTGGTTTTAAGTGGCTTTTGCATTTTTCATGGGACAGTGGTCAGTGGGAACGTCTTGTCACTCTATTAAGGCGTATTCAAATGGTAGGGTCCATAAAACGGAGCAGCCGCTAAAATATTAATCTGATATTGCAACACACCGCGGCGAGTGTTAATTAAGGAAAGAGCTATATGCCTTAGATGGGACAGGCTTTTAACACACTGGTATTAGCAGCACATGAGTTAAATCAAAGTGACGTTTGGCTATCCCAGCTCTGGACTGGTGTCACTTTGGAGGGTTACATTTTGAAAGGTGCTGTATGTTCACACACTGACAGAGGAGTGGTACCTCACACTGCTGTTGACATCTATTATCCCTGATGATCTGCTAAGTGTTATTTCATTAAGGATGACCCAGGAGTGTCATATTGTTAATGGGTGCTTTAAACAAGGGCTACGTTTAATTAACAACTTGCCACCGAAGATGAGTCATTATCAGCTACTTTGCATTAAGTGGTACTGCAGTGAAGAGGGGAAAGTGTTGAATTTATTTTTACTCACAATCTGGAACATAAGCTGAAATACACTCTTGACTTTTCAGTTGATAAAATCATCCTGTGGAATATTTTATGTGTAAATATAGCATGCATTCTCTGTTAGAACAGCACTAAAATATATGGATAATAGCAGCTTAAGGAGCGGACATTTGACCAATAAAGGAGCAGGGTTTCTTCTTCTGCGCTAATGAAGGGTTGAAAAATGTTGAGATGGATTGACAGAGATGGTCTTTTGTATACCCTGTTATATAAAGTTATTTGACTTTCTCATCTCAGACACTTTTGACCACTGGAAATTTTAACCATTCTCTAAAACCTCAGAAATGGTTGTGCATAAAACTCCAGAACATCAGTAGTTTATGAAATACTCAGCCCACTGCCTATAGCACAAACAGCTGCTATATGTCACATTCTAATTCACAAGTTTGCATCTTGGCATCTTGTTTTTGTCATGTTGCCGTCTTTTATAACCAGTTCTGTCTATTCAAATTCCACTGTCAATGTGGGAGATGTTTAGAGAACAGAAACAGTCCTGCAGCACGAATTGCCCAAATGGCCCAGCGGCAATTGCGCAAATTTGCTCAGGTTGAAAAATCAAAACTTTGGCAAACATTTGTGCAGAGTTAACCAATCAGGATCTTGCTCTAGAAGTGACGTGGTTACAACATAGCAAACGAGGACTATCACAACAATCATGGAGAAACAAACTTAAGTTGAATTTAAGACTTTTTTAGACCTTTTTAAGACCATTGTAGAAGAAAATGAAGACCTATTTCATGAACACACGGTGTACAAAAAACTAAGCTGCAAACATTATAACAGTTAATTGTTACCAATGAGGACAGTGAGTGCCTCAAAGCATTTTGTTCTTTGTAAATGTCCTCTCCCACTGCGCCATTTAACAAGTCTGTCTGCCTCTGTCTCATATTTACGTCAGACGCTGTCATACGACGGCAAATTCAAATGTTTTGACCATAGATGGTAAATAGAGCAGCATGAGTAATATCTAAATACGTCTGAGAAATGTCTGCTTAAGTATGAGTAACAAACATTATTTTTTTATTTTCAAAATTCAGTTTACAGTAGGCTATACATTTAAAGCATGTGATGGAGCATTAACACATGAGAGAACGCATAAGTGTTAATATAAGGACTCACATATTTACAATTTGTCTTTATAAGTATGAACTACAGGTGGAGCATGTTTTACACATTAAGATCCTGTGGAGGCAGGATAATTTGTTCTCTGTGCAGATTTGAGGTATTTGTATTCACATCATTGTAATGAGAAGAGGATAAGTAAACAACTAGGCCTACGCTTGTGTTTCGTTCCTGTAAAGTGTAATAACCTGCAGCATCAGAAAAGATAGGAGACACTGAAGCGAAGAAAAAAGGAAACATGGAAAAAAGGTTGTCCATCTTGTTTTGACTGAGTCAGGTGCACTTTTACACACAGATTCCTGTTTTAATGTATTTATGCTGCACCCAGATTCATTGTGAATGTTCTGAATATAAAAAACCATTACATTGCTTCTGATTGGTGAGCACTACTGTCTGTTACACAGCACAGGGACATGAACACAGCCTGATGAGGATGTTATAAAGCCGAAATAAGCCGTTGAAAGTCTCAAACCAGTAGAGTAACGGTGAAAATGTCAAAAAACGCCAGAGTAACATGAGAACTTTCACAATCACTTTCGGAAGCTGGCTATTGAAAATTTTAAACATGTTCAAAGTTTGAAATGGCTAGCGCAGTCTGTCAACATCTAAATACGTCTGAAAACAGGCTGAAAAAGACCTAAAAACATCCAATAAACCTTTGTTTTTCAGGCGGAATCACTAAACGGTGCAGTGGGACAGGGCCTTTAGAAAAAAGCTCTCATATCAGTGATGGTAACACGCCTTTGAGAATTTAGGTGGGCATTTTAGAACAAGCTGTGAACACAGGTAGTTACATTAAATGTACATGACATATTTAAGACCCAGTACTCCACATCTTGGTAAATTTTTAAGGCCTTAAATTCAAATTTTTATATTTTAGACTTTTTAAGACGCAGCAGAGATCCTGAAATAAAAACAATGGCATTATTAACTTTTACTCACGGAGCAACATATTAGCAAACCTGGGACTGTCTGAGATGGAAGTAGCCCTGAAACAGTGGCATTAATTTGGCAGAAGCCCCTCCCTCCTATGTCAGCCCAATGCCCTGAGTCTAAAGCATGTAAGGCTGGGATAATGAATAAAAACAACATTAGTAAAATTCTATTCACAAATGAGCCCTAGACATATTTTAGTCACCACAGCTAAAATGAGTACATCTGCTTTGGTCTAATTCAATAAGAAATAAACATGCTGAATTAACAAATTACAACCCGTGATTAAAATGCAGTGATTATGTGCATTAAGATAATCTGAGTATATTTTTCTCTTAGTGTGCAGTAAAATGATCTTCTTTTCTTCATCTTGGCCCTTTATTAGTGTTCCCCCCATTCCCCTGCGCTCCGTAGGACAGAGCAGCGATTACACACCCTATCCTCCATCTTCAGGCTTATTAACCTTTTTGTAGGAATATCTGGAGCATAAAGACCTCATTAAATATTTACATATGCACTAACCACGATGAAAAATTAAGAAAGCCAAAGTTTTATTAACCTGTAGTAATATAATGTCTACTCTCGGGCCAAAAAAAAAAAAAAAAAAAAAAACTCTTTTTTGCACATTAAAGCCTTCTGTAGTGCATAATAATGTATGGTAAAAAGGCTCCACTGCATTGATTAACTTTAATATATTATTAGGTTTCCATAAACTAGCTTTATCATAGAATTATGCTTTTAATACAAGGTGTGACTGCGAGTGGGGGAGAAGAGATGTTTAGCCTGCAGAAAAATAGCATTGCAACAATCCCTAATTATCCACTGACATGCATGGGCCCTCACATAGTCACACACTCACGTTTCATGAATACTTTAGGAGCTGTAGCATAAATAGCGCCCCTGATAGGCGCGCTGACCCGGGCCCTCCATAGGTGTAGTTGATCCCCAACACTCAGCCATTCAAATGGGACTAAGTGCCTTTCAATTATTCACACATATATTCATAAAGGCCTGTATAATACTATCACCTGCTTCTAGGAGCGCAGAGGTCCACAGCTCTGCCACCGTCTAAGGACATTTGGAACCATTTTTTTTAACGCCATGCTATAATTTTTGAATACAGGCTATCAATGGAACCTGTGGTAGTAAATTGTTAAAAAAATAGCTATTTACACTATATTGGGGGTGGGACACAGAGTACACTGGCTTGTGGAGTGCCCCTCTCAGGAAAGAATGTAGCTAAACCCATGTGTCTGAAGGTCTGTGTGCTGAAGCTGAACCAGGGTCAGTCAAAATTACAGAATGTATTTCAGATATCAATACTTTTTATAGAAGCTCTTGTTCAGAAAATGTTTGAAACAGACCTTCATAATGCCACAGTTAAGACTTAGCACTAATCTTATGTCGCAATAAAAAAATATAGTGCCCAGACCTAGACCCAAACTCAAACATCTTCTAGTTCGAGGGTAAATGCTCTTTCCATTGAACTACAAAAAATGCTAAAGACTTATTTTTTGATGAGTGAAGTTGGTATCTTCAGCAGGAATGTAAGTAAAATTACTTAGTTACTTTACTTAAATACAATTTTTATGTATCTGTACTTTACTTGAGTAAATTTTACAGAGGATATTTTTACTTTTACTTCAATACATTTTAGAGCAAGTATCTGTACTTTTTACACCACTAGATTTATGAGTTGGTTTGAAGTATTTTGAGTTTTGGCTTAAAATCATGTGTCTTTGTTGTGCCCTTATTGTCGACACACAGTACTTACATACAACAGATGCAGTAAAGTAGTACTCCTTTAGAAATATCAAAATTATAAAGACATAATTCACGCTTTTCTATTGCACCAATTTGTTAATGTCATCAGTTTCAGCACAATTTTTAAGGAAAACACATTTATGAGTTGCAAAGTCTGTGCAAAATACTTTTTTGCTTGAAAGTACATTTAAAAGTAAGTACTTTAATAATTTTAGTAAACAACAAATTAATAAGTTAATAACAAAAAATTTAAAAAATAAATAAATGCATTCTGTATTTATTAAAGCACTCTTTGTTAACAGCATTTTTTCATATCTCTTTAAAACTTTTGCACAGTACTTAGATTACACGTCTAATGAAACTTTTCTGTCAATCTATAAGCTCTGAATACTCATTCCTGGAAAGTGTTCTGCATAACTTTCGCTGAAAACTTTTCTGAAAATAAAGCAACCAAAAATGTCAATTGCATCCAAATTGCATCTTCCATCTATTCAAAGAAGGACTTCAGAGTGGGACAGAAGAACAAGCAAAGACACAGATTATAGCTCATGATGAAAAGCTGACAGAAACAATCCGACCCGAAACATGGAAATACAACATGAAGTGAGTGAGTGGGCGAGGAGCAGTGACTGAGGGCTGCTGTAAGTCGTGTCCGTTAAACTTTGATGCGTGTGGTAAGTACAGTGTGCTGGTAATAGTGTGTGGAGGGGGAGACACGAGGAGGTAGGAGCCGGAGAAAGTGGAGCTATAGATAGTTGGGATAGTTAGACGGTGAGAGGAACGAGAGCCTTATCCATGATTTAACGCCTGTGGGGCCAGTGCCGGAGCAGGCTGCTGTGATTGCTGCCTGGTGCCGGGGCCTTTCAGCTCATTTCATCATGGAGCTTTTAATGAGGCCCGGGCTGGATCCCAGAGCGCGGGGGCGTCCAGACACACCCCTGACTGAGGAACAGGCCCGGGACCCAGCTCCACAACAATACAGACAGGTCTGGGTATCACAGGGGCCGCCGAGAGGGGGGCAGCGCTGTCTGAGAAGTTGGTGTGTTGTGGAGAATCGTAACTTTTCAAGGACTAATAGGAAGGGATTTTTGAAAATTCATGACATACCATAATTTTTATTGTCAGGCCTAGTGACTGGTAACTTTTTACTATACAAGTTTTTTGTTTTTTTATTATAAAGAGGGTATAAATGTTTACATGCCTTATTTATAGATTGTACATACTACTACATAAATGACTTGAATTAGATTAACTCTAACTCTAAAATGCAGTTTTAGATGACACTGAAATTATTAGGCTACTGTTTATTTAGAATAGTAGTACTATAAGGATTGTTGTTTTCAGCGCAAAAGTAGTTTTTTTCGTGACTTGTCCACTCCCTTTATTAATTAAACTAAACAATAGATGTGTCTCCATGACAACCCAAAGCAGGGAGGGCTTTTGAAACTACTGTCAAATGAGGAAAGTGCCCTATGCTTCACTTCAGTGTCCTGTCCTGCTGTGGTGTGGGCAACGCAGTAACACATGAGTCTGATCACTGTACACTCTTTAAACCTTCAACCTTTTAGACCATGCTTTCAATATTAAAATGATGCAAGACAACATATACATACATGACGTAAGTGGTTTTGTTTTTATCTTGCTGAAAAGAATATGCTTTGCCTCAATCACTGTTACACATGTGGAGTACCTCAGGGGTCTGTTCTTGGACCTATTTTATTTTTGTTGTATATGGTACCACTCTGCCATATTATCAAGAAACACCACATTTCTTATCATTTTATGCAGACAATACCCAGATTTACTTACCACTCAACAAATCTGACGCTACAGACCTGGGTCATCTCTCAGATATGTAAAAATGGATGTCATCCAATTTGCTCCAACTAAACAAAACAGAGATCTTCATCACTGGCCATCAGCACGTTTAAAGCAACACTGAGTCTGCTCTCTCAGTCAATGTTAAGTCGCACGTCAGAAATCTGTGTGTGCTCTTTGACTCAGACTTGAACTTTGAAAAACACACAGTAAGTAAAGTAGTCTGGTCTTGTTTAATCGCTTGAGGAATATTAGCAGATAATGCCCCATGCTCAGTTTTAACAACACATAAACTGTCGTACGTGCTTTTATTTCTTCCAGACCAGACAACTGCAATGGGTTTTTAACAGGTATTAATCAAAAATCAATCAATCCCCTTCCACTTCTTTAAAATGTGGCAGCCAGACTTTTAACCAGACATAAGAAGAAGGACCATTATTACCCCTTCTTACTTTTAAAGCCCCTCAGGGTTTGGCCCCTGGGTACATTGCAGTACTACTGTCCCTGGTCTGAGGTCCTCGGACACTTCCCAGCTTCAGACTGAAAACCAGGGAAGACATTCTCTATATGGGCTCCCCAGCTGTGAACTCAGGCTGGCAAACTCTGTAGCTTCTTTTAAATCCATTTATATAGAAAAGTCTTTTTATAATCCTGTTTTTATTGTATTTTGTTATTTATTGTCCTTTAAGTTTAAGTTTAATCTGGCCCTTAGTTATGCTGCACCTGAGTCTAATGTTAAGTTTGTTTTTATTTCATGTTGTGTGATTTTAATTTTACCAGCCTTTACCAGCCTTGTATTTACTGAGGATGAGTATACTTTTTTTTTTTTTTTTTTTTTGCAATCAAATATTAATTACACAAGATGTTTATTTTCTGTCAATACCATAGTTCAACATTTCTGAAAATGTGACATACAGCACATTCACTTGATCTGCAATATTGTTGTGGGGGCATGTTGAGACAGTGCTGCTGCTGCTGGTATGGGGGCTGGACGGGGGACAGAGGGAGGGGGTGGTGATGGGGGTGTCGCTCCAGGGCTCACTCCCAGACCCACTTTGTCCCGGGGCAGTGTGAAGAGGTCAGTGCCCGGGAGGCTGGCCCACAAGCCGCCGCTGCAGGCCGTCTGGAGGGAGACTTGTTTTTGTTCAAACAGGAAGTGGCAGGTTAACAGAAGCGTGCCCGTCAAAAAATATGTGCACTCTTCTATTTGTGTTCAAGAAGTGGCTTTTGTTTACAGAGGCTGTTGAAGAGGACTTGACAAAAGATTTTACCTGCTCAAACATAGTGTAGTGAAACTATAAGGTTCACCATAATAACAAAAAAAAAAATAAAAAAAAATACAAAGAATAGAATTTAGATTTTTGCAGAATTTTGTTACATGCAATTAAAATGATACACTGCAAAAAAAAAAAAATGTTGCAAAAACTCAAAGCAACAGGTTCCCTCAAGATGTTTGAGTTTTGGGGCCAACTCACACTATAGTACCAAACACACCCTTTACCTGGAATAGATATATACTGCACCTTTAAAATACATGAAACACTTTTTGGTACAAAATTATTAATATAGTAATCATGTTCAAAAAGTACAGGTACCCACCTTTAAGCCGTCAGCACATGCACTCGTGTCAGTGTGGGTGGCTCCCTAATGAGCGCAGCTTTGGGGAATATGAAAGCTGGTGATCGGGGCGATGGGTGGCAGGGGGTAGGGGCGAGGAGCAGACTGGTGGAGCGACCTGTCTGCTCACCCCGGCCCTGGCCTTTGTGCAGAGTTAATGATGCCACTAATATGTTCTTTAAAGAGCACAGTGTGATGCATGGCTTTCATTAGGCCCGTGTGCCGTGCGCGTCTCTCTTCCTCTCCTCTGTCGCTCTCTTAATGATGGCCCGAAGACGAGGTGGCACGCTTGACCCTTAATCATATCAGCGAGGAGCGAGCGGAGGCCGGAGCGAACGTGATGAGAGGGGAGGTTTGGGGGGGTGGGAGGACTCAGATTGTTCTTCATAATCCTGCTCTCTCCCTGGGGCTAGTTCAGACCTACTCGCTTCTCGGACAGAAGAGAGTGTGACCTAGTGTAGGCTTCAAGAGACAAAGAGCACATTATCAGTATTGTTAATTTATTTGAACGACTTTTGCTGGACTAACATAAAATACATATCTGCGTTTGACAGGGCTTTGTAGCATCTTTACATATAACTCAGTGTTTAATTATATAATACTCCCTACTACTGCTTAAAATGCAGTCTTGTCCAGTTTAGATTCTTCCAGGAAAGAAGCAGTCCCAGAAAATGAGTCCTGTTTAGTCTTATTATAAGATTAATACTCAGAAAGCTACATTTGAGGGACTATTACTTTGTGTTCATGGACATGGGCAATAATTTAAGAAGCCTGGTATGGCTAAATAAAATAAGTTTTCATCAATATCAACAGAGTGCAATGATTAACTCTGTAACTATACCACACTGTTGGTTGTGCTATTGAACTGCCCTGTACCATGCCTCTCCAGTGGAAATGTGAAAACCAGTGATGAAACTTTGTTGAGCGCTCAAAGTGCTACAGTCAAGGAAAGTACTGTCATTTCAGTATAAGATTACTCAAGTCGAAGTAAAACTCAAAAACACAGAATTATTTGAGAGTTGTTTCTGACTACTTGAAATGTTTATTTTTTTTAATACTTAAAGGTCCCATATTATGCTTTTTGTGGCTTTTTAACAGTTTAAGCACTGAGTTTATCTGAGAACGGTGTATGGGCTTTAGGAATGCAGAGGACTTCCTGGTTTCATGTGTCTACTAGCAGTGAGAACAAATGTTTTCAGCTCTTCAGAAGGGAACAGGATCAGCATACAGGATTGCTCAAAATTTGTGAATGAAACAAAATACTACTCCAGGTCTGTTTTTGAGGTGCAAAAAACATTATAACAGTGGTTAAAATCTCAAAAACGTTTATTTAGCATAACAAGGACCTTTAAGTAAATCAGTAAAAGTATCGTATTACTTTTCACCACTGTTATTGGGAGTATTGTGTATGCATGGTAGCTTTTTCTCAAATTACCACTTTGAGTTTTCTTCTGGCTGAGTGCTGCTAATTCATCCTTAAATGAATATATTTTTACAGCATATTTGATGTACAAGAACCACTACTTGATAAAACTTGTTATACTGCAAGCCTATTGCCACAACTTTTAATGGAGTTAACTTATGACTGAAGAAAGTTGTGTCAGGTCTGGAGAAGTCCAAACTTTTTGCATTGTGTTGACAGAGTCCTGAGTGTGTACAGAAAACAGACTCTCTCTCACCTCCAGCCGCCTGTTGGGACTGGGGTAAATAAATGATAAATAAATTACACTCAGACATTGTGTAGCACTGCTTGCTTTGCAGGGAATTACAGTTGTTTACAAGTGCGTGGGGGGGCAGGAGTTATAGAGCCACATCATGTTCGGAGCATCGTGTTGTGCTGTCTTAGACCACCAACGCTGGGGATGAGCTCAATAATTTACAGTGTGTGTGATTGCAGGAAGACGCCTCATGTGTTGCCTTTTTAAAAATGTAAAGCAGGACATGTTAGTCCCAGCCCACCGACCACAACCTCTGAGCCGAACAGCGGCGCATGAAGACGAGCACATGTTCTCCCCACTGGGGCGTGCTCCTAATCCATACCAACCATTCAGTTAAACACGGTCCTTACATGGCCTGCATATACTGTAGTTGAACTAACCAAAAGTCTGGAACATGTCGGGAAAAAAACACTGCTGGCAATCAGGTCATTTAAACAAATGACAAAATGGCAAATTTTTGTCAAGTTTGGATCTATTTTGGCATTAATGCATGTATATGTTTCTATTTATTAATATTTTAAATAAGTGTAGTTGATATAGCTGCAAATCATTTAATTTACTGAAAGTGAATGAATGTGTACAATAGATTTACTGAAAAATGGAACTCTTAAAACTGTAAATTCTTGACCTGTGTGGTATAAAATGTCACATGACCACAGCAGTTTATTCAGAAGATACATTTGGAAAAAAGGTTAGATTTAATGTAGAGCTTGTATTTGTATTGTTTTTATTGTTTTTATTAATTATTATTATCATCTCAACCCCAATATATTGCTGAACATTTCAGTCCACACTTGTGAATAAAATAAATAAATAAATAAATAAATAAATAAATAAATAAATAAATAAATAAATAAATAAATAAATAAATAAATAAATAAATAAATTGATGTTCTCTTAGCTCTTCAGTCTTAACTTGCACATTATCACCAAAAAGGAGCTGGAAGTTTTGTGGCAGTGGCAGGTATTTGTGGCATGACTTGTTGTAGGCTTAGCTGCCACAATTATTTCATGGAACATGCCAAAATTCTGAGTCAGCTAACATGCAATAACTCTGGCACCAGCCAATACTCAAAATTCAATGTATTTTCTTACTGATGTGCTTGTAAGTACCAGTATCAGTAATTGCATAAATTTCTAGAAACATTCTGGAAAAAGAGTTTGAACCCTTCCCCCTCTCTTCTAGTCCTCTCTGCTTTTTCTCTCCAAACCATCTATTTTTCTGCAGAGTAAAGATAGATTAGGGCCTAAATCCCTCACTATTTGAGCTGTGGCCTCTAGTGTGTGTGGGGTACAACAGGCAGGATGCCCCAAGAGCAAGCCCCCATTTGCCAGAGATCAGGGGGTTAGTCCAGCCAGAGATTGAAGGGGAGCCACACAGTGAGGCCATGTTTGCAAAAATAATAGGATTGAATTAACACAGTCTATGTTGGGGTCTGAGAGGGAGGAGAAGAGGGAGAGTCAGAGATGGGGTAAACACCAGTCAGAGCTGCAGTGTATACATAATAACTACAAATCAGCTATGGCATTGCTTGTCAGTAGAAAAAACTTTTACGAATTCCACTAAACTTCCAGTACCAGGCTGACCACTTGTCTGACAATGTATTCCCAGTTCCCATTCATCTGGATACAAGTAGCTGCTTGAGGAATGGCACCGCTTTCTTGCTATACTCAATCATATGGATGTTTTTCTCCAGGAGTGAACACCATAGTGGGTAATTCATTTTGCAACAATAACTTTGAAACAGTAATCCATATTTTTAAGTAATACTTGGTGTACCACAAGAGTCAGTTTTAGGGCCAAAGCTTTTTTTTTTAATGTAGATTAATTATATTACTTTAAATAAAAGTCAAAAAATCAAAAACAAATAAATTTAAGAAATGATCCAGAGGCAAATGTCTGTTAAAGGTCCTAAATGCTTTTTTCAGGCTTTTTGACACCTTCACATTAGTCTTTCACATTTTATAACTTAAAATAATGTATATATGTGGAAAACGTCTTCTTTTGGGATCTGTTACTTTCAATATGCAGAGAACACTTAGATTAGGTGTCTAATGCCACTGCGTGACAATGGTGAGGAATAGACAGAGCAAAAAATGGCTAATTAGCACAGCTATTAGCAAAATTGCGCCAGCAGATAGATAAATGGTCTTACTGCTTTGTAGTGATGGCAATTTAGCGCTGAAATTATCAGAATGAGTCTGGTGACAGTGTATAGGCTTTAGAAACACGCAGGAGCGCTTTCTGGTTTCACAAATCTACATAGAGCTGTGAGACAGTGTTTTCAGCTCTCAGAAAGAGACGGCCTTAGCATAAAAGATTACTCAAACATGCGTGAAGGAAACTAAATTCTACTCCAGGTATGTTTGTGAAGTGGAAACAATATTATAACATGGTTAGAAGCTCAAAAAAGTCAATTTAGCATAGTAGGAGACCTTTTAGGGCACTATAGGTTCTCAGCACAGTCATATTGAGATAAGTGTTTAGGGTCAGTGATGTTCCCACATTCTGGAGCACCTTAAAAGGTCAGATAAAGTCCAGAGAACAGTGTATGCATGAAAAGGGTTTAAAGAAGTATTATGTCAAGTTACTAATTACTATTTTTTTCAATAATTCCTTCAGAATGTATTCCGCTTACAGCCTTTTTAATAATACCTTAAAACCAGCCCTATGTTTACCTTCCTGATACAGTACACTCCTTCATCTCAAAACGCAGGTTGTTGTGGGATCACCCGCAGCTGGAGCACTTTCCTGAAAATCTGTACCAAAACAGGAAACACTGTGAAAGAAAGTACACCCACTTCAACAATCCAACCACCAGCTAACATGAGTTCAGGCTGTATTACCATCTCATCCTGAGTTCAAAGCAGCATGATGTTAATGAAGGTTCCCATGTACAAAGAGAAGCTTATGTAAATGTTACCTCTCCAGATGTTCTATAGCTGTGAGAGCCCCGAGCCCCTCGTGCTAGCAGTTAGCACTTAGACAAACCTTTGTACCTTCACTTGCCTATAGGGGCTATCAGGACGTCGCCGGCTCAAAATCAATATCTGCCGCTAATGAAGTTTAGCCATACGTTTTAATGAACGAGCACATTTGCATTTAAAAGTAACAGGAGGGGAAATGGGTTCGTTTTGCTCTATATCTTATTCAGTGTGTACACTAGAGCTGAACGAGCTGGCTTGTTGTTGAGGTTACATTTGTCTGTTTGTGGTGACTTTGGATTTAATTCGGTATTGTACATATTCAGTTACTACATGTCTGAAGAAATCTGGTGATGGCTCTTCCATGTGAGCGTATATTGCTCTGTGTTGGGCAGTGTTTGTAGTTTTGTAGGACAGAAATGTTGAGCTGCAGAGATGGAACCCCCACACTGAGTCTCAACTCACCCATCCATCATCTCCTGGAGGACATCTCCTTCTAATCCCTCTCCCTACATCCCTCTCGCTGCATCTCTCATTCTGCATCCTGCATCTTGTATTAAGCATCCTGCGTTCAGCATCCTCCATCCAGTATCCTGCATCCCTTATCATCCCTTCACCTTATCTGGTCCATCCTTCAATAAATATTTCAAATCTATCCTTTGTTGTGGCATGGTCCTATCTACTTGGCCATTTAGTTGCAGTGCTGACACAGAGACATAGACTGACAGACAACCATTCATACATTGCTTAAAAAGGGTATTGTTTCAATGAAAATAGTGATGCGGGGCACCTCAGTGGCTAACTGGATGGTGTGCACACCATATACCAGCGCAACTCGGATTTGACTCGAGCAGACTCAATATCCTTTTATTTCTCTCCCCCATTTTCTGTCAGTCTGCTGTTGCTATCTAATAAAGGCAAAACCCAAAGTAAATCTTAAAAAAGAATAAGAAATGCTCTCATTGGCTATGGGTCTAAAAGTTGAAAATGAATGAAATAAAGAAAAAAAGAAAAAAACATGTAAGCATTGGCAATACATACAAGGGAATAACTAAAAATGGTGACAATTACATTAGTCTAATGTTTACTTAAACCTCTTGGTTAATGTTAAGATGTCTTGTAATACACAAGACACCTTAACATTAACCAATGGTTATCAAGCATGCATGTTTTTGTGGCACAAAGTATGCTCTTACAATATTACTGTATGTGAATGATTCTTTCTCTCTACATTTTTCTCCATCTGTGTGTTCTAGCTCTTTTTCCTCAGTAACAAGTACAAATCTACATTGTACATCTTCATAACCCCGCTGTAGTCCCAGTGTATCTGCGGGCTGAACACACCACATGCCCTGGTGTCTTGTTAGGGGTTCAATTACTACACTACAAATGCTCTGGGCCTGTTTTCTGTTTTATTCAGAGAAACTTAAATCCCACATTACACAGAGATAAATGTCAGAGCTGCCTCCAGTCTTCAGATTCAGGTACCACGGCCTCCATGTTTGTGATAATGCTCCTTTGTACAAACTGCTTTGATACGGCCTTTTGTGGATTATTTTCCTCTGGACCAGCTGAAACATTAAAGCTTTGCTTTTTAAACCAAGGGCTGTTTGTTTTTTCTCTTGTTTTAATATCAGACATTATTTCTTCACATGGCTTGCATTGTTGTTGTCAAGTCACCAGTTTTTCCATCCAAGTCACTCCAGAGTTCTTGTTGTTTCATTCTGAGTCCAAGTGTGTTCACACTTGCCATGTTTGGTTATGTTTCAATCGTACTGTGGTGCATTTTCTGGGAAAGTCTGATTCATTTGTGGATGTGAGATGGCACAATCAAACTCTGGTGTGACCCAAACAAGTGAACTGTGGTCCATTTAAAATCAGAGGTCTCAATGAGGTTCCAGAAGTCAAGTGAGAATGTAAGGTGGACCAAACTACAGACTACAGGCAGACTAGTGCACAGAAGCCCTGCTCACCAAATAAATGCTCACCTGGTGTGACTATGTGAAAAATAACAAAATGGGAATCAGCAGTAAATAAAATGTATAAAAAGTTGTATCTAGCAGTCACTGACAGTTGCCAAAACAATGATGATTTTATGCTAATCAGCGGAAAATGTCCACTATGCTTTTGGCCATTATTGCTCCTCTACACTAAATTAAATTATAGATTTATGAAAGTTTGCAATATAGTAATATGAAGATTCTGTATATGCAGCTGAAGAGGCAGATTTTTGCCCGATCGATAAGCAGGATTTATTCTTCCTAAGTTTCTCTTCAGTAAATATTGATAGACTGCCTCCTATAAGTGAGCTCTATTACCATGTCATTCAGTGAGTTAGGTTCAGTGACAGAGCCCATGTGAAAGTGAACCAGACTAATTATATACAGCACATAACAGCGGTGCAGACATTTGTCCCCATTTGCACAAAGTCTAGCGGACCAGTATGAATGAGGTGTCCTAGTGCAAGTAGAGTCATCTTGAGTTGAGTTGCGTGGCTGAGTTCTGCCAGAATTTTCCTAATAGTCATTCAATGGCTTTATAATATTGCTCACAGCACAGCCATTTTCATGTCCCAAGCAAAGTTTCCACAAAACCATACAACACAGCCTAGATTTCTACGAACAAACTTCATTTGTCATTTCCATAATTGTCTTATCTTTATCCAGGACATTCCCAGTAAAACTTTATTCAGAGAGCAGAGTACTTCCTAAACGGAGCGTCCCATTTCTGACAGCGGCAGTTTACAGTGTGTGGCACTGAGGCCTCCTCTGCTCTCCGTCTCTGTTCATGAAAGCCAACCTGTCTGTTTTATGTAAATATCAACAAGGCAGTGTCCCCAGAGTGCTGTGCTTGGTGAGAATACCTCCAGATCTTTGCAACAATTTTACCATCTCTCTCTCTCTCTCTCTCTCCCCTGCCGGCAAAGTGTGCCACAATAGCAGCTGCGGCAGGAAGGCGACTTAGCCTCCAGCAAGACTAAAGTGAGCATCACAGCAAAACAGTTGTTTACTTTGTTTGAACTGTGCACCCAAGGGAGACGCCTCCAAGTTTTTGAATCTTTCACTCTGTACTTGTGATGTGACAAAGCCTCGGTTGAATAACAATGTCATTTTCTCTACCTTCCACGTCCCTGCCATCTCTTTTAACGCCCTTCCTCCCCTTTGCACTCCTCTGGAATAATTCATCATGGCTTTGAAAGTCTCGGTAAATTGATGGTGACACACAAACTACATTATGTTTTTTTTTTTCGCTCCTTTTTTTATAAACTAACAGCCCAGCTCATCTCTCTTTAATTGCGTGGCAGTTGGGGACGCAGATGTGCGCAGATGTGAGGAGGGGAAGAGCAGATGAAAAGATGCAGCGTACGATTGTGTAACTTAGATAAAATGGTGAGGCAGAGCTCCTAAGTGACCCGGCGCAGTGCGAGCGTTGTGTGTGTGCACTGATGTGGATAGAAGAAGAAGAAGAAGAAGAAGAAGAAGAAGAAGAAGAAGAAGAAGAAGAAGAAGAAGAAGAAGGTCGTGGATGTTAGTTTACTGGAAATCTAAGCCAGACAACTAACTCCTTGAGAATATGATGTAGTTGTGTGTGAGAAGTTCCTGAAGTTTGGATTATGTAGGTTTTAGGCAGTGCAGCCTCAATAGAATGCATTTTGTTTTAGTATCTTACATTTGAAGGAAACTTTTTTCCTAATACAGATCTTCCCAAACTGGGAGGCCACTTCGGGGAGACATGGAGTTGACGTTCGTGGGTATTTGATAGACGGGACGTAGATTGAAAGTAGATAAAATGTTTGAGGAGGCATTTGCTTTCTATATTTTCAAAGTACTCTGCCATAGCATGGATATATTTGCTTCCTGGTGAATCATTAACACTTCTTATACACACAAGCAGGTGCACACACAGTACCTGAAAAGAGCTTGGCAACAGATTTATAGATACAGAGACATCACTACAAAATTGCCTATGAATGACTGAATGGACCTATTGGCTCTGGAAAAAACAGACATGGACCAGTCGGGGATGGTGTGTTACGGTTATGGCTCTAGCACACTTATTTACAAAAACAGCTGTAGATAGTTTGTATCTCTTTCAAAAACTATTTCTGTTGTATTTCTTTTCTTCCAAAAAAGGGGGGAAAAAAGCAACAAAAATTAAGAAGCTGTTACACTCAAAATGCCATCTACTCTTGCTTGAGAAAGTCCATCAGGTGCTCACATCTCCTCAAATTTTTGTGCTTTATTAGTTTGTATTTCTATTTCAGCATAGTTTTATATTGTTATTCTGCTGTTGTTATTCTACAATTTAACTGTTGCTTCACTTTATACCTTTCATATCACACTTTGCCAGGCCTTCATTGGAGACAAAAAGAATTTCATTGCACATATAAATGATCCTTACCATGCATATAATAGTTTAAACACTTTGAATCTTTGCTTATGCAGCAACATTACAACTTTTATACGATGGCCCTGGAAAAATTTTGAAATGAGGACCCAAGTCATCAGCTTTTATATGATGACCTGGGAACAACTTTGATATGAGGACCCAAGAGCAACTTTGTAATTATGGCTCTGGAACAACATACAGTATACAGTTTATCGTGACCCTGGAACAACTTTTGTTTGGTTGCACTGGAGCAACTTTCATATGATGGCAATGGAATGACATTTACAGAAACCTGCATTATTATTATTATTATTTTTTTTTTTTTTAAGTCATGTTGGCTGTGTTGCATTAATATAGTTCAAATTTACCAAAGAATATCATCTCATGTCCTTAAACTAGCCCAAAATGGCTAAGCAGGGATCTCTCACTAGTCACAATGGGGATAAATTTACTTTAGGCCTATGAGCAAATGGGAAAATGTGAACAATTGATTTACAGTTTGATTAAATAAAAGCTAGTCATATAGGTATGCCAATCTAAGTCCAAAATCCAGGCCAAACAGTGTGAATGCCCTCCTGAAGAACACACTGTGCCTCCTTCTCTCTTTACACCCTCACACTTGCATCACTAGTATGAGGTTAGGAGGTCGGTCACATGATAAAACATCAGCTCTTCACTAATAGAAAAGCCAAGCAGTGATGCAGATCAAAACCACTAGATGTGCTGACTTCACATGTGTGTTTTTTACAGTTTACGTGATTCCTACTCTGTGTTGCTTTCCTCTTTTTCTGAACCCCTGCACTTCTCATAAGATAAATAAGTAATAGTTAATATGTGACTGAGGGGAGCGGGGAACGGAGGAGCGAAGATGAAGTGAAGTGTTGAAAAGAGTGATTATTTGTGCTTCAGTGAGGTCTTATTTTTCAAAGTGCCACTAAAAGCATGAGAGACTCGTATCACTCGACGCTCAGAGCTTGATTTGATAAGAGATGAAAGAAAGGTAGTGACACCCCTCCTTCATCCACAAGTTTCGCTCAAAATCCGGATGCTTTGAGTGGCTTTGGTCGTATGCCCCGCGAGGCTGTGCGATATTTATGGGACAGTGCCCATAGCTAGAGCTAATATTATGAGCTGAGGTGCCAGCCGTATTGTTTTACTTCACATAGCCTGCGGAAGGGAATAAATAAAGGGATATACAGTCGGATTGGCAGGTTTCAGAGTGGTCTATGGTGGGGCAGGGTGATAGAAGGCTAAAATGATATCTTGATATTTTTGGTGAAATATGATATGAATTTAGATTTTTTTGAAGTACTTTTTTAACCAAGTAATTTTGTTATGTCACTGCCAGGGATCTAATGGTACACTTAACGGATCATTTTAATAATATAACATTTGGCTGAAATAGTAATAATAACATTATGAGTTGTATTATTTAAAGTTTTGTAAAATTGGAGAGCGTTTACTCGGTGTAATATAACACCACTGTACTTTGGCCTGTCACCACCTCAGCAGCACAACCATCTCTTCCTCCTCAGCTTTAGCAGCTCATGGTCCCCAACTTTCTTTTTATCTGTTTTATCTGTGGCTAGGCTCTGGGGGAAATCTGCCCAAAAATTCCTTAATTTATCTGTGTACAAAGCACTTTATTTCAATCTCTGAACTGAATTACAATATCTCATCTTGTGAATGCTTTGCCATTTTTTTTCATGTTTCATTTAGCTTCACTTTTCTCTATTTAAGCTGAAAAGTCATTTTTTACTGCCTCTGATTCAGTGGTGACAAGCTGCGTAACCCACCCAGCCATACAGCATATAATATTGATGTCACATTTCCATTTAATAAAATATATGGGAAATTGTAAATAAATAATCATAAAATCAGTATAATGGTGATAATATTGTATGTTACAAGATGAAAAAACAAATGATGGGTTTATAATAATCCAAGCAGCGTAAAATTAGAAGTCTGGCTTTGTCTCAACATGCAGTTACTCCACACTCGCTCACTCTGACAGCCAGTCGACACACATGAGTGGTTCGGAGGAGCAGAAAGGAGCGCTGTCACTTCTGCCGGGCTACATCTTGACGTGCACATCAGCGTCCTGACAGGAGGAGAACCGTGGCCGTCCCGTACATTAGAGAGCCAGAGCTGCACTGGGGGGACAGGCCCGTAATGCGGTCCCAGAGAGTGGCACTGCTCATCTGCTCGCACTATGTACTTGTCTGGTGCCCCCCCCCCAACCCCCTCCACCCATCCCTCTCCACAAATGACTTTAGTCAGTGAGGAAAGAATCCATTTACTATGTGTGCTTTATAACATCGTCTTGACAATGCAGTGGTGGATTAGAGACTATTGTGATGAATCTTTTATAAGACTTTTTTCCCCTCCTCTTCTTCTTCCATGTGCAAGGGGTCTCTCTGTGGCGCCACTTGCACACATGTCATCGCTGGAGTGGAGATGGCGCACCAAAAAAAAAAAAAAAGTCCCAAAAAGAAAGAAGAAGGAAGGAAGTGTGACATAGAATCGACAACATTAAAATTTATTGGTGATAGCTGCCAGGATATAGCGCCATGAAACCCAGCTTTGAAAATCACTTGTCCCTTTCGCTCGTTGCAAACCAAGACAAGCGCGCTCTGTCCTCATCAATTCTTCACCGCCATTTTGACATTTCATTTGCATAATCTCGCCGCGTCCCCCCGTCCTTTTGCCTCAGCTTTAAAATGAATGCCGGAGAGATATATAAATAAAGTTGTCGAAAGTTGATGTTGTTGTGGGTTATTCTGTTTGAAAAGCGATTTTGTTGGGACGTTAAGGTAGTAGGCACGCGGTGGGTGTGAAGGCGAACAAACGTGGTGCAGATTGTCTGGCCCGGGCCGCTCTCATGTCTGTCTGTGGGGCCGTGTTAACATGAAGAAATGAATAGTGAATGGTGCAGGCCTAGAGGAACTCCGTGAGGCCCCCGGTGCTCAAACTTTTCATTTGATTTCATGATTTGAGTTTGAGACTGTAGGTTTTGGGAAATATGCAGTTAACTTTGCATCATCTCTAAGAAAGTTATTTTTTCAACAGTATCTAAACTATAATTTGCAAGGGCTTAATATTGCTAAGTATTTTGGATCCAGTAATAGAAAATAACCGGATACTTTTATCTATAATTTAAGTACATTTGTTGAAGAAATTTTGCTTTTTGAGTACATTTTTTAAACCATATTGTACTTTTTTCTCTTTGAGGAAAAAATGTGACTTTTAATAATGAATGAATCAATTTTAATTTTATTTTAATATATTTCAATGTATTTATTTATTTACCTGAAGGTCCTGGGTTCAATTCCACTTTTTTTGGTACAGAATAGTAAAAGTAGTTGTAGTAATAGCAATAGTAGTCATTTTAGTAGTAATAGAAATGGTAGTAGTAATAGCAGCAGTAGTAGTAGCTGTGGAATTAGGGGAAAAAAACTTCAAAAGTACTGTGTGCTACAAATTAACTTTACATGCAGTACTTTTTTACTTTTACTCAAGCAATACTTTTGTTGTGTACTTTTATTAGTTTTTTATTTTATATTATTTTGAAGTAACAGAACGTCAGCACAGGTTCTGAGATAGAAGATAAGTTGTACGCATCAGTGTTGTTCAAACTGCTCTGCCCTCCACCTTGTCTCTTTATCTTCTACTGCGTATGATTTTGACAGTTATAACTGGCACAATTGATTATTTATGCTTCTCCATTTAATATTATTCTGACATTTATTATTGACAAAAGGAAGGCTTGTTGTAAAGTAGATTACATAACTACTTTTACTCATAAGTGAAAACCATTTATGAGGGCAAAAATACACTGGAGTCGGCCTTTTTTAAAAACAATACTATGATTTGTAACTACCAATAAATACTGTTACACTAATTTGTATAAATGTACTTTCATAAAATTCACTTACAGGAATAAATATATGCATTATATGTTTCTTTTTAATTCTTCCTCTTTTCTGAAAGCCAAAGCAAAATATGTTTTATTTTCCCCAGAGATTTAACTCTTTATATTCATCATTAGATTTGAATTACCCTATATACATCATGAAGGTACATTTCCTAAAATATTTTAACTTGTGTGAAGACTGTAGGCAAAATCCTTGCAGAAATAGGTGAACTAATCAGAAAGTGAATCTGTCAATGCATGTCTCTAACTGTTAGCCGTGCAATTATTGTTAGAATACGACCTTAACAAGATCAGTGAAATGAGTGGAGTCATAACAAGAAATCATGAGAGAGAGACAGTTAGTAAATGGTTGGAGTCTAGACTTAATGACGCCGAGGCAAGCGATCGTTGCTCTGTACATGTGCTGCATGCTCTACCAACTGAGCCACATATTTTTAAAAGAGATATATTATGCTTTTACTCATGTTTAAACCAATCTTGGTCACCTGTGGAACAACACTTTGCATTTTACAACCTTTCTAACAAGTACTCTGCTGGTGCCATGAAGAAACAGGAATGAAAAAGAAGAGGGTTAGGCTGAAAGAAAGAGAAACAGAGACTAGCAGAGGATGGCTAGAGGATAAAGGAATGGCAGCAGACTGGATGTAGAGGGCTTGTTGATTGGTCAGAGCTTCCTGGGATGAGCTGAGGTTCATGGGTTTGTGTAGTCTGAGGCCTCAGAACAGCTGTGCCAGAGAATACAGGATTACTTAAACAGGAGCGAATGAAACAAAACACAACTCCAGGTATGTTTTTGATGAGGGACCATTTTTATTCTATCTAAGATTGTTTTACATTGCCTATTTTGTGTATTCAATAAAATGCACTTGGGTCAGACTGTTCATCTTTTGTAACATTTTTATCAGGCTCCAACATTAGCAGCATGGTGGCAAAGTGGTTAGCACTGTTGCCTCACAGCAAGAAGGTCCTGTGAATACCAGCCTGCATGGGGCCGTTCTGTGTGGAGTTTGCATGTTCTCCCAGTGTATGAGTGGGTTTTCTAAGGGTTCTCTAGTTTCCCCCTATCAACTACACAACATGCAAACTAGGCTGATCCTCCGGTTAGGTGCTCCTGACCTGGATCAGGCTACTGCCCCTGACAGGATGCCCCTGTTGAGGACAAATTTTCCAATAAAGTATAGCATACCTTAACATTGCTCATAGATGTAAGTTTTATTTCAGATCAACAGTGCCTTAACTCGTCCACAGTTTTAGGGCCACTCTCTTTTTTAATGTATTTCCAGCTGACTTGTGGCAGTCCAGTTTTTCCGGTGCTTTCCCACAGATGGCTTTTCTCTCCCTTTTCCCACTTCAGCCTCACCTGTCTGCCCCCATTGTCCATTTGAACGGAAGAAGAAGGAGGAGGAGCAGCAGAGCGACTGGATGCAAATGCGCCATGAAAAAGACACTATTAAAAATTGATCATCTTTCCATTTGAATTCTAGGTAGGCATCAGTCTCCATAAGCAGCGCTGTCTCTTTAAATAAAACTCGGTGTCGCTCCTGTGACGGCCTGTTTACCAACTCCGGCTCTGAAAACGAGACCTGCTCCCCCCGGACCGGCTCCTTGTATAAATATAAATAATGAATATTAGATAAATTATTTCTGCCCTTTTAATAATGCACACCAAATTCACTTACACTGTGAGACCGGAGGATCCCAGTCAGAGGAGATAATGCAGTGGGACAATAGGGGCGCAGTGTTGTTAGTGGGACAGGACGGGGACAGGTGGGTGGGGGCAAAGTGACCCCTTGATCACCTCCAGAGAATCATACAGATAGAGTGGGCAGCACTGGGACATCAATCAGAGGTTTACTATAGATATAGAGATATTAGAGTGATGGACAGTGTGGTACTCTGTTATATTAGTGCATGACAGGTTAGTAATGTGTAAAGTGGTTATATTAATCCTTAATATGGCACTTTTAGAGCCTACGTGTATTGCTAGTTTTCACAGTAGCTTGAGTGCTGATTTACTGCGCTGTTATTTTTTATTAAATTTCTTATGTCTTTGTGGCTTGAAATATCACAACATAAAATGTCAAGAGTTAATTTAGCAATTTATTAAAGTTACACTATGTTGTTTTTGGACCTTGAAATATTGTTTTGAAAATTATTATAGCGGTACATCAGCTCTTAACGGGACAAACGGCTCCTCCCCAGACTCCTGAGCACTTCTCAGTCCTCTATCACTATGTAACTCAGGGGGAGCAGGCAGGTTACTCTAAGAGCTGCTAGGAAAATGCGAGCCAATGCTAATTAAAACATTGTCATTCTTTTTGTCATTACTTACAAGTTAATTTCTGACATACACTACCATTTCTGTTGATATGGTTGTCAAAGCAGTCTTATTAAGCAGAGAGGGAGCCTGGAAGAGAGCAAAAGTTACATTGAGCTGCTTTAAAACATTGTACATAAAATCATCTGAGTAAAATTAACAAACTATTTTTTAATTATTACCTAAAGGACTCAAGGACTTTCTTTGAAATCTCTTTAAGAATATTTGGAAACAGAGGGCCATTTTTAGTGGATGTCTTCAATAGATGAGGTTCTTCAAAGATCTTTGTGTACTTCTTTGTGGGACCAAAAATGATTAGCCTGGCCACCCAGCCTGTCACTCAGTAGGCTTACATGACACCTAAAAACACTAACTCTTGCTGTGGTCTGGCTAAGAATTGGACTTTAAAAGTACACTAGACTAACACACCCAGATAAAGTGATTGAAAGTCGATCTACTCCTGCATGATTTTGTGATCTACAGCCGTAGCTTGACTTAGCTGTGTATGTAAATGCACTGAGTGAAGTGGAGTCTGGAACCACCCATTAAAACTTAAACCCAAAATCATCACAAAAACAATTTTATGGTTTGCAGGTATCTTAGTAGGCTACTGTCCCCTCAATTTAAACTGGTCATCTGTCCCACTGCATTCAGAGGTAGTTTGATCCGTGTCAGATAAGTCAGACACATCCAAATGCTCCAGGCTAGTAAGTTTACAAAACTTTTAAATGAAGAACTGCATAGCTGCTGATGATTCTGTCATAAAAAATTCTTCCTGCTTTCCTCCTTTTTGCAGGACTTTGGCTGTGTTTTCTATTAAGTACTGTCACTGTGAAAGACATATGCTGTTCATCTGAGGGTAAGCTTAGACCATTGAAGAACAGTTTTTAATGGAAATAAATATATAAGTAATAAATCATAGTAATAAATAGTAATAATAAAAGTAATAAATAATAAATTATACGTTAAAATATATGTTGGTTCTAGCAACAGTCTGAAGAACAGTTTACGGTTCCATACAGCCTTTTTCTATACCTCAGGAGTAGACCTACACAATGGCAGAGTGATTAACATTCCTGCCTTAAAAAAAGAGGATTGTAGATTCAAAGTCACTGTTGAAAATCTAAATGAAATGAGTCACATTTTGTAATGTGATCAGTGCTTATTAATTATAAACAGTTATTTTTCCATCCACATTTTCTGACCAGCTGAAATAACATTACTTTCTAAATTTTTCCAGGACACATGAGGGCCTTGATTACAATCCTACACAGCCTCCACAGTTTTCTTCTATTTAATTATACAACTTTATTCTACAAGGTCAGTTTGAGTGTATTTACACTCTTAGTGGCGTTAAAGCCTATTGTATTGTGGGCCAGGGTGCATGGTCCCAGTGGAGATCAGGTTTGCCGCAGCCGCTGCTCGGTGCAGGACTCACACAGAGGAGGGTGGAGACGTGATAAATGGATCATTATGAAAATCCTTGTGCCAAAGCTTCAAGTGTAATTAGCTTTAATCGGCTAATTGGATAGAATTGGTGGATGGCATAAGCCTAATTGGCCCCTTTTTAAAACATTTAGTGAGAATTTTAGCATATAGTGCTGGTGAAGGAAAGTGAAATGACTTTATTAGTGATAATAAAAGTGTTAAAGTACATAGCCCGTTGGTTTAGTTGTTTTGACAACATGTCTCAGAGGTTGATATATGAAGTGACAGAGTGATTTAATAGTTCATTCTTACAGTGCTAACATGTTTTTGTTTGCCGAAAATAAACTATTTTCTTCTTTCCTTTTGACAGCATAGTTTTTATGCTGGATGTCCTTCCTGACACAACCACTTATCCAGGCTTGGGACCAGCACAAAAAGTATACACTGGCTGTGTACTGGGTATTTATAACAATATTGTGCTTTTAAACAACACAGTTTTAATTGCAGAAGTGTTAATTTCACATATATGATACTTAAAATAATAACAGTAATTCATAAGCTTTTGTCATTAGGCTTTAAAGGGTTGTGGTGAGAGATTATACATAAAACCTAGAACTTCGCTTCATGAGTTCATCTTCATTACACAATGTACTTCAGGAAGTGCAAGTTTATAAATTAACATATTTCTTATCTCACCCAAACTGTTTTGGGCTCAACTACAGAACTTCCAGACTCTCACTTCTCCTCTTTTGAAAAGAGATGGATTATCTTGGTTCTTACTACAGCAAAGTAGATTCTGTTGAGACACTGGATAAAAAACGCCCTCCTTCCTATAAGGAGTGGCTAACAATGATGGGTAAATTGGCATCCTATAAGAAGGTTACTTATAGTCTCTTAAATAATCAATATGAGTCTAACTGGTCTGCCTTTACCTGCTGGCTGACTCTAACATAATGGTATGTAAAGGCTGAATAATGGTGTGGTGTTCTATGTCTATGTCTTTGTAATTTTTGTGGCTGTATTGTTGTTGTCTTGCAAAAAAGATAAAGTTCAATAAAATGTGAATTACAAAGAAAGGAATATATAACATATGACAAAATTTAGAAGATGTCTGTGAGTTCATTTGTGTTTTATCATACACATTAAGCTAAAAGAATGTATATGCCATTTTTAACAGTTTTTGCAAGCATTTCTCATTAAACTAAATTAATTTAAACTTACATAGATACTGTATAAGCCCATACAGCATATTATAATATATATATATATATATATTTCATAGTTTAATATGTTAGTATGGGTATGCAGTTGTTCAACTTAAGCCTCATCCCATATTAAAACCTGCACCAAGAACTAGCAAAAATGACATATTTTAGACTATAATTGGTTTTGCTTTAACTAATCCTTTCTTGTTGTCTCCTATACTTTTTGCCACTGCTATTTTTCTTCCAATTTTTGACCCGCAACTCCAGCCCTGCTCTGACTGCTGCTGACTGCTGCTGATGCCTAACAAAACAACCCTGAGTGACACAAACAGAGCTCCTCCACTCCTTCACATCCCCTGGACTGAGCCGGTCCTTACCTCTGCCTCTCTCCTCACACAAATACCACCTCACAGCAGTTTAAGGTCTTCATAATAACTCATCTCAAATTCACGCCCTCCGAACAGGTTAATGTGTTTGTGCCCACAGGGTCCTATCTGCTTCTACAGCACTGCTCTCCATTAGGCTACTACACAGACCACTATTAGCTGCTTTGGTGAGTGTGTACTTCTGCGTGTACTAGTATATGTGTGTATGTGGAGTAGTGTAATACTCTGATGGTGCCAATAACCGTATTGGTCAGAGCACAGAGGAGAACAATGTTTTGGCCCCTGACAGCTTGTTAAAGACTCGCAGTACCTGAGAAACATCCACCACATTCTGTTTGTTGCAGTGGAAAGTACATATACACTCTTGTAGTACAGTGAATATTTTACTTTGTGTAAAAAATGTCAAGGTGAATCTATGGAATTTCAGCTTTTATTTTTTTATAAATATAGGGTACTTCTAAATAGTAATAGGAATAGGATTGTGATTATAAAGTATGTATTGATGTTATGTTATGTATGTAATGTAACTTATATATAACATATAATATACATATATATAACATAAATACATACTGTATGGCCTCAAACATTTGAAACCTACTGTTCTGAGTATATGAAATGATTAAGCATTTAAATAAGTGTAACATATAATAATCATCATCATCATCATCATCATAATAATAATAATAATTTAGGAAAATAACTTTATCTGTGAAAGTTAGGTTTAGGGGAACCTCTGTGGCTTACTTGGTAGAGTACATACCACATACAGAAACAGCGTGGGTTCAATTCCCAGCTCAGGTTAGTTTGCTCCATGTCATTCCCCGTCTCACTCCCTGTATTTTTTTTTTTTTTTTCTGCTAGATCCTATCCAAATAAAGGCAAATGTATTACTACTTTTTTCTTGATAAACATTACACTGATTAGGCAACTATTATACTTTTACTACAGTAAAATTTGGTTGCTTTTTTTTTTTACTTATACAGATTACTTAGTACTTCTTCTGCTGCTGGTAAATAAACTATAGATATTTTTATTTAACTCTATGTATTATGGCATGGTTCCTGCTTACAAAATTACAATGTTTTTGTTGTTTTGTTTTTAAGAATTACTCACACTATGACATTTTCTGAAATATTTTTGTCCACCGTATTTTCATTGCATTGCTTGATCCCATTTTGTCCAATATTGGTCCACACAAGTGAAAATGAAATCAATGTTAGAAAAGTGTTCCCTGTTTATACACAAATGACAAAGTTATCATCAACAGCCTTTTTTGAGATCGCAAACATGACTGATCCTTGACGTGATGAAGAATGGATTATATCTTACTTTTTGGTAGAGTCAGTTTTTGATCCAGAATCACAAAATACCACAGAAATGATTCTATTTTAGAGTCTATTTTAGAGTACAGAAGAAGTAGAAGTAAACATTATTTAAGCATTAAATGTTATAGTTATATAGTCTATACAACAAGCACAGAAATGGCACTTCTGACTTATCAACATTCAATAATATAATATAATTAATTTGTTATTGTCCATAAATTTCATATGATCAAGTTCTAAACAGTATATGTATATAATAGTGATCATACTTTCAGGCTAGTTATGTTTTATTGTTCATTTCTTTGTGTTTCTTCAAAGTGTGCTTATTTTCATCATGATTGTTGCAGTGTTTGGACAAGTGGAGGTATGTCAGTCCAGAGCAGCAGGGTAATCTTTAGTGTCAGCCTGACCCCTAGTGGACATGTGTGTTATTAAAAATACATTGCCATCCTGCTACAAGTTAATGGTGAAGAGTGTTATTGCACTACATATATATTTTGGTTTTGAGAGTGAGGTTTGGATGGTCATTAAACCCACTTAATCCAATGAACTGGCAGAATATTTTTTATGCAAAGGTTTAGCCATTTCTTATATGTATTGATTTAAATGCAGCACATACTTTTAGCTTTGTGCATAACATAACCCTTAAGTTATGTTATGTGAAAAATAAACAAGTTAAGATATGCATATAGTGAGTATGTTGTTTCTCAGTAGGTGATGACATTGACCTTCCTCCCTCCTCTGCAGGAGCCTGATTCTGGGACAGGTCCTTACTGACCCACTTTGACTTTTCACTGTCATCACTCAGACGTACTCTCCAGCCTGGTCCTGTCTGCCCTGTCCTGAGATGTATAGTTACACTGTAATAGGCATCAGTAATAGAAAATGATTGAAACAGAAATTTAAAATGATTTACTATGTTAAACAGAACCATCTGTGAGGGCTTACGGAATATTTTTGCAGGCTTTATGGAAAGGGATTGCATTTTATTCATCAAAGTTTTACATTTCAAATTGCAACATAACTCCAGCTTTTCTAGTGTTGTAAATACATATGCTAGCAAAACTTGCCATCTATGTCCAAGTCATCATCAACTTTTTACAACTCAACAGTTCAAAATCAGAAATAACCTTAATCAACCGTCCTCGCTCCATCACCCATATTGAAAACAGTCTTGGTCCTCTCTCTTCCGACATCACCTCCACTGCCAGAAACCTAGGTGTAATATTTTATTCCAATCTCAACTTCCATCTTCACATCAAAAAAGTGACCCAGTCCTGTTTACTTCACCTCTGCACCATCAGTAAAATCAAACCTGTCCTCTCCCGGCCCGATTTAGAAAAAGTCATCATTGCTCTCATTTTTTCCAGACTCGACTACTGCAACTCCCTCCTCTCTGGTCTTGACAATAAATTCCTCTTTCGCCTTCAACTTGTTCAAAACGCAGTGCTCAGCTAGACTTCTCACTGGTTTTAACAGACACCAACACATTACCCCTGTTTTAGCCTCATTACACTGGCTCCCTGTATGAAATGATTTTAAGATTTTACTGATCACTTTTAAAGCTCATTCAGGTCTAGCACCCAGCTACATTACAGAGTTATTAACACATATGAGCCTCCCTGCAGCATCAGATCCTCAGGCAGGTCCCTGTTAGCTGTTCTGCTGTCGAGACCTAAGACCAAAGGTGACTGAGTTTTTCAGTCTGAGCCCCTTGACTCTGAAACAACCTACCTGAGGAGATAAGGCTGGTACTGTCAGTATCATCTTTTAAATCACTTCTTAAAACACACTTTTATTGACTGGCCTTTTAAAAAAATTTTGTTTATTTTATTTATGACTTTATTTATTGCTCTATTTCTGTTTGTCTGTCTAAATGTATTTATGCATGTGTCTTGGTTGATTTTATTCCCTTATTTATGCTGTGTGTAAACCCTGTTTTTGAAAATTGCTAGACAAATAAAGATTTATTATTACCAGTATTTTTCAGACTATAAGTCGCATTTATTTAAAAATATATTTCACACAATCCAAGACCAAGAACAGACATTTAATCTGGAAAGGCAAGTTATTCAACTACGCAATAGCACACAGAACAACAGGCTGAATAGGTGTCCGGTATGTTTACGTAAGATATTAACAGTTATTCAGCTACACAGGTAGCATAAAGAACATACCTGGGAGGCTGAATGGCTAAATTAACATAACAAACCAGAGAGTCCGAAGAAAGTTACTGGAAGTTCCCCGAGCTCTCCATCTTATTCTACATCACTAATGACAGTAGTTGTCACAAGTCTAGAGCGCCCTCTCGCAGCTGTAGACGGTAATGTTTACTCGTTGATTCATGTAAAATTTGATATATAAGTCGCACCTGACTATAAATAGCAGGACCAGCCAAACTATGAAAAAAGAGTGACCTATACTGTGGAAAATACAGTATTATTATTATCATGTTAACATTCATACAAGACACATAAAAGTGTTGGTTTTATGTGAAAAAGTGAGGTCCGCACATACTATAATATTTTAAAGCCGCAAGCACACAGTCACGACAGCTTAAATTGTCAAAACTTTTTTGCAAGTATTGTACAAACCCTGACATACAGCTGTTACTCCAGCTTTGTACTGGTACCAAAATAAAATTTTTTCTAACTCTCTTTATTGCACATTTTAATAGCATAACATAGTCTCAATCACAGGTAAGTATATTAAAAGGCGTATATTTAGAACCCTCATTTCCCCCCACCCCTGAACTCACCCAAGCCCAGGTACGAACATGAGCCAAACACAAACCAAGAATCCGAATTAGCTTCCATTTGAACAAGATTAGTCTATAACCCAGAAGAGCCAGGGTAGTAAACACCAAGGCTCTGGAGAGGCTTGGCTCAGGAGAAATACCAAAAATGGCCGATAATGGATTTGGAAGTATGATCTGGCCACAGACTTGACTGAGTGTGAAATATTAGCCCAAAACATGCTCAAGTTGGCAGACTGTCCCCACCTGTTACAAATATTACGGACAGTCGGGTAAATTTTAACTAGTTTTGCCTTTGTGTAATGTATTTTGTAGAAAACCTTGTACTAGATCAGAGTATGATGGGCACAAATTGACAACGAGTGAACCAGCATCAAAGCCGCATCCACTGGCCTTCAGTCAGATTCATGTTTAGCTCATCCTCCCAAGCCATTTTATTGAAGGAAAGAGACTCACGGCTTTATCGAGTATTGTAAAGAAGAAAGATAGTTGATATGGATCCTCCACCAACAGAGTATGTACCGTATGTCCACATACACTTACGATAAAAATCTGACTTTAAATTCAGAATATGTTGTGATCAAGGATGTGAATTATGATATTAAATTCAATCATAAGGGCTATTAAAAGGTCTTTAAATAATCTTAAAAGGAGGTACCCTTTGTGTAGCTTTGCAACACAGAAATGCAAGAGTGAGGTCATACAGGTAGCTTTTACAGGACCATGTACTTCATGTCCATGTATGTACATTTATACATGTGTACTCATCTGCTACAAACCCTTAAGAAATGTTTTTTAGTTTGTGTTACAAGAATAATTTTGTAACAGTAATGCGTGTATACCTTCATCTGGTGTGTGCTTTATTTATCAGAGTGCCCTTGCAGTGAGCAGCAGTGACCACTAGATGACGCACTACACAGAAGTACTGTACCTGCACAGCTCTATGAGGATGCCCAGCCCGTGCCAACTCGCCTGGCCTTGACCGTGCTCTTGGGAGGCCATCATTTATTTTTGGAGCCCTCGGCCTCGCGGCAGCTGTGAGAGTGACGGAGGGTTAGGCGAAGGGGGGTGGGGGGTAGAGAGGTCGATCTGGGAGAAGCAGAGATGGAGCAGAAAAAGCAGAGGAAGGAGCGGGGTGAACTTTTGCCAGCGCCACTGACACAAAAAGCATTGTCCTGATTTAATGGCTGTGAAGTCTTGCCTCCCTTTGGTCCAAGATGCTGCTAATGCTTAATTAGGACGAGCATTCATTCAGACGCACAATAAATGCCAAGAACACACTTTTACACACACGCACACACACCTAAGCTCTTGTCTTGCCAGGGTTACTACTCCGAGCCCAGAGCGAAAAGATGATTCAGTCGTGCCCTGCCATCACAGCGCATGAGTTATGAAGACAGAGGTTTGTGTTGTACCTCTACACACTTGGTCCCGCTCCAGTGTGCGTGCTGTAAAAAATTGTCACCGGTCTTTAATGTGAAGAGTCAGACCTCTGATGAGTCATCCAGTGTAAAATCAAACAGGCCCACAGTCTATGATTCATGAGGACACTGGGAGTTGTAGTCCCTGCTCTGTAATGACACCAGAATAAAGACGATGAGAGGACAGGGACAAGTCATCTGCAGATATACTTTTGTACAGACGCAGTCAGGCAGAGAGGCTGACAGGTACTGCTCACCACGTTCTGATCATTTATGTATTTGGGAAAGATGATTTTTTTTTTTTTATCGCCGTGGGTCTTTTATTGGATTTGGACAAGTTTGGCTCTAAGCGCTTTGTTGTAGATTGTTTCATGTAAGTCAAATGCTGTTAAACTCAAAACTACACTGTCAAAATAAGAATTGGAAGCACTTCCTGCATATTATGGTGGTTTGCTTGTCACTCAAAAAGTAATGGTTGCATTTTCATGCCATTTTCAGGAAAGGTCAGTAATGGGACAAGGAACACATTATTCAAAACCATCTGGGTCCAGGAATGTAAGATAGGGCCAAAGATACCAACTCTAGCCACATGGGGTCAGCAAAGGAACAAATTAGAAGTTTTTGTGGATTCTTTACTGTTGTGAGATAAAGGCTCAATGGATAGAGCATTTACCCAGAACAACAAATTTAGTCCATGTCTGGGCATCTTTACCATTGCGAGATAAGGACTATCTGCTCTGTCCCAGGTCGTTTACTTTTGTTTACAGCTGCAGCTTACAGTAATACCTCCAGCTTCCCAAACTGCTATACGGTACATGAAGACTTTGTCTATTCTTCATATGAATTATTGGCTGCAACTTTTGAAAGTTTGTTTACACAGCTGACACCATTTTTCTGCAACACACAGAGGCAGGTGAGGCTTTATACCAAAGAGCATATCGTAAAGGGAATAATCTGTGAAAAAACTACCCCCTAAGATGTCATTAAGGCTTTAAAATATGGGAATGTGCATCTAATACTAGCAAGCATTCAGTCAGTCACACAAGCACAGGCCTGCTCAGCTGCTTTCACAATTGGCTGCTGGTCTACTCTGCTTGTAAACATTGAGTCAATTTAAGTAAAAAAAATAAAAAATTAAATAATAACCGATAGGGCACAGATTTATAGCTGCCAACATCTACTGCTGTGTCCTAGACCCTCCGACTACTTTTAATATTAGTGATAAAAGAAACATTCTCTTAATAAAAATTCTCAGTTATTAATTTTTAACCTCTAACTGAACCTAATTTATGTTTTTCATGCTGCACTTCACTGACCTTCATGCAGAATATTGATTGTCTTGTATTGATTGTATGAAGCTCTCAGTAGTGAATAGGCAGTATTAATATGTATCATAACTCATAACTCTTAACCCTGAACCAGCACAAGTCCCATTTGTGCAGGTTTTTATTTTTTTATTTTTAAATCATTCTATGTTTAACATGAATTTGGCGCAGGATGAATATTTGACTTTCTCATAAGGCTACAAGACAAACTCATGTACAACCAACACACAAATACAGTATATGCCAAAGTGTTTCTTCAATCTATTCAAATTCTCCCCTCCATTATCTGGAAAAATGCATATTTCTTAATTATTCATCGTGAGGCATTGAAGCACCCAGGTCTTTTAAATTTTTTATCTCTGCTCAGCTTCAAACAGTGGATCTTGTAAAGGGGACCCAGTTTTGTGTTGTGGGAATTGCTGCGGGGCGAAGCTGACAGGATTCTCAGTCTCCAGGCACCTCGTGCTGTTTCATTACAGCAAAAGCAAAGGAACAAATCCAGGTCAATTAAAATAAGGAGCAGGAGAGCTGAGTGGCTGGCACCGTGAGGGAGTACTGCTGGGATCTGCCACTAGAGGGCGAAAGGGACTTACATATGACTATTAAAGAGGCAGTAGAGCGTAGTGGAGGAATGTAATGTTTAGAGTTATAACAGCTTTACCCAGGATAGGTTTAAAATGTAAGATTATGTGAATTTAAAGGAGGCAGATGTCTTATAATATGTTAGGTGAATTGGTGACTCTAAATTGCCCCTGTTGAATGAATGTGCGAGTGAATGGTTGTCTGTCTGTGTATGTCTCTGTGTCAACCCTGTGACTAACTGACCACAAACCAGGGTGTACCCCACCTAAGGCCTATAGTTACTGTGTTAGGCTCCAGTACCCATGACAGCTAATGGGAATAAGTGGAAGAAGATAAATGTATGAATAATATACAATTATTAGAGAACATCTGCTGAGTGTGTGTGCAAAGTTTATTAACTAATTAGCAGACTCATCACTAAGCCAGATCCATATATGTTTTGTCTTCAGTGGTTCCCAAACAGTATGTCAGGACCCCAGTTTCACTCATTGTTTTACTAAAGATTTTTAATTTCTAATACTATTGGCTGGTATATGCTAGGCCCATGCCCGCACCACACCGCTCCACAAAATATTACTACATGACATTAAACTGAAATGTGGAGCTCATAGTTTAGAGGGGCTATATTACGCAAATTTCAACTTCTGAGCTTTCTCCCATGTTATAATGTTGTTCCCTCACCAAAAACATGCCTGGAGTTGTGTTTTGTGTCATTCTCGCCTGTTTAAGTAATGCTGTAGTTTCTGGCATGGCCTTTCTGATGCCTCAAAACACCTGGTTCCACAAACCCCCACCCACTCCAGGAAGCACTGACCAGTCAACAAACCCTCTACATCCAGTCTGCTCTCATTCATTTATCCAACAAACTGTGTACAGCTCTGTTTAAGAAAAAAGGTTAAAGGAGTGAAGATACTTTTATTCTTTAAATTATGTTCAAAAGGCCGCAACAGTCTGCACTCTGTGTTTCTTTAGAGCACCACTTTAGAGTATTTATTAAAATGTTTTCTAATGTTTTTAAAGGTTGTAAAATGTGAAATCCTTTTCTAGAGGTGATCAAGGTTAAAAGCAAAACATAACCCCTTTAAACTTCTAGCTCTAATGTTTAGCATTAGATCAATGCAATCACACAATTATGCCTCCGTCACTAAATATGCACACCAGTTTCCTTTTTTTTGCAGTACTATTGGCAGCCATTGATTTAATGTTGACAAGTGCTGTAATCCTACAAACCAGGGGGAGGATCCCAATGTGCTGATACAGCTTTCCTTCTAATCCAAAGAATGTGACATATCAATATGGATGTAGATTAAGTTGACTTGGCTAGAATGTCAACAATTAACTAGAAAGTTTTAAGGTATAAACTATGACAATTGGTTAAAGGGCTAAAAGGTTGAAAGGAGACAAACAACAGGAAAAAGGTTGGAATAATAATAAAGAACATGTATAACATACGTGTTTGCGTAAGGTTACACAACCACTTAACAAGTCTGGGTCATATACTGTTGTCTTTGGGGCAAATCATTTGTTCTCCAAGAAATTTTCTCTAAATTAATTTTGCTAATACCTGTTTTGAGCATTTATGTCAAGAATGTCTTCTCAAAAAAGTGTATGATTGAGCTTCTGCAACAGTGCTCGGTTTGTCCACCTGGGACACTTATACAGTAGCAGGAAGTAAACTAATGGCTCTTTCCACTCCTTTCTATGGAGCTGAAAAACCTTATGTTTTATTATATACAAATGCAAATGCTGCTAATTTGACAAAATTATACAGTATTTAAAACTGTGACTTGATTGAAATCACACTTCCACACAATGAACCATTTAATATCACTATTGTCTATTTGAACCTCCAGCCACACAATGCTAACTGTGACCTTTGACACTCTATTCCATCTAGTGCTGACTACCAAACCTTTATTTTTGAACACCGAAACCACTTCTGGCTCCTCTAGAACTACATTTTGTCTGATCAGCACAGTCTCTTCCGCCAGTTCATAAAAGTCCATCAGAATTGTGTTTCCCTAATTTGTATCTGCGCCATAAAACCCATTCTGCCGCGTCTATAAGGCCAGGAGCACATCAACTCTCCACTTTCCGAGATGGTCGTTAAAACTCTCAAAGTGACACGCCCACGTAAAAAGCATCAACCTGGGGAGTGTCACATTGAATTTAATGGCCTCTTGTTCCTCGCTCCTTGCTCCATACCGGAAATCATTTCTTGATGCGAAAGGTGCTCTCCCCGGTCTGCCTCGTAATATGGCGTTTCACATGCATTCCCTAACCCCAGACTGAGAGGCAGTAATTGTGTTTATGGCGGTGCCCTGACACGGATGTTGGCCCCGCTCCAGCGTGGAAGAATGTGTCTATGCGGGGAGCCTAAATGCGGTACGGCCTGGACGGTGAGATTGTAGGCCTCCTTACGACCTCCCTGATGGCTAGAGATGGGCCCAAGTCATAACTCTTGTGTCTTACGTTACCCTTGAGCAATATCACAAGCACTCAGAGCTGAGGACACACACAGTCTGGTCGCACAATGGCCCAAGAGAATAGGGCACTTGTTGAACTATAAAGAAGATTTTATAATAGGAAGGAACAATTATGTTTGTCATTTAATCTAGAGGAAAGCCAAAATTGAAGAACAGTCTCAAAATCGTTTTATGTTCAGAAAAGAAATGATGTTGGTTTTATTTTGAACCATATTTTGTAAAAAAGAAGCATAGCTTTTTTTCTATATATGCAGATTTAAAGGAAAGCATGCAGTATTACTTGTATTTAAGGCAATCTCTTTAATCCTCTAATGGCAAATTGAATTAATAATTGTTACTTTTTATCTAGGAATCATTATGATGGACTGAGAATGCGCAGTGCTCGCATAAAAGTGGTCATGAGTTAGGGATGCTATTGGCTGGTTTATACATTAGTACGTTTACACATGGATGCCAATATTACTGTGGCTAAGTATTCTTACACAGCAAAACAGCGCAAGAAAAGAATGCAATGTAAAACATGGATAAATCTGGGCAATGCAATTGATGTAATGTCTCTATATTGGTGTGGTGATTTGAAATATTATTCAGTGATGCTATTAATTAGCTTTTAACATAGCTCACAATCCAGATTCAGATTCAACTTAAATACATTTAAACATACAGAACTTGGCTTTAGCTTATGTCGACCAACTTTGGAGCTTTTTTTATCATCATACCAACATTCAATTCCCTACTCTCATTCCTACACACTTGACTTTCTTCTTCTTTCTTTGCCTAAAAACAAGCCTCCCTCTTCTCCTTCAACCAACAATAGTTCAATTTCAGCCATTGTTTGGTCCCCTATTTTGCGTAATAAACTTTTTTGTGCTTTTAACCATGTTATAATGTTGTTTCCACCTCAAAACATACCTGGACTAGTAGTAGTAGAATAGTTTTATTCACACTTGTTTGATTAATCCTGTTTGCTGAACCCGTTCTCTTCTAACTATCTGGAAACGCTTGGTCTCACTGTTCTTCCTAGCTGCGTGAAACCAGGAAACCTCCTGCACTTTTCTAAAGCCCATACACCATCACCGGACTCGTGATCATTTCAGTTGTAACTATGAAGCAGCCAGCTCATCTGTTAGCGTTATGCTGTTAATCGCCATGCTAATTTGCCATTTTATGCTCTGTCTAGTCCCCACTGTTGCCAGCATGGGGGGAGGGGCAGACACCTAATTCAAGCTTGTTTTTTAGCAAAGTCAAAGTAACAGCTTCCCAACAGAAGACATTTTTCATACATTATTGTAAGTTATGACATGAAATATTAATGCAAAGATGTATAGAGATAATATATAAGATAATATTGGCCCTTTAACAAAATCCAGTATGGAAGTTCAGTTTGTGATTTGCATGTTGAATTTTTGGCTAAAGTTTTACATAGGACGCCCTTTCAAACAGAACACTCTGCATTTATGTCCTTGGGGTTGTATTTAACAGGTTCTAGAGAACTACACTACTGCGTCTTTCCAATACAAAAATAGTAAAAGCAGTTCCTGAAATGTTTGAATCCCTTGTATTTTGTATTTTTATGTAAAAGAAATGTATTTTTGTTATTCTGCTGGTGGGAGAACATGATATTTAAGACAGAACAAGGCTCCCCATTTTATCTCCTTTTCTACATTGTCAGCTTGACTTCATTATCAGTAGCTGTAGTCAGAACAGGACCAAAGCAGCCGACTGTAGCACATAGTACTTGTAGGTTAAAGGTTCAGGTCACCGTCCCTGCCTGCCGTGCAAACATTTCCACTTCCTCTACATTTCATCTAGTGACACAACAGTGGCTTGTGGCCCTCAGTCTGAGAGGAAACCATAACAAAGGGCTCAATGCAATACCATTATTACCATTTTGGGTGCTTGCCAGCCACACTATGCTTTACCTTGCATGGCAGACAAATTGGCAAATGGAACAAAGGGACAATGGAGGTAATTGCCCGAGTTCAGGGATTGGGTTGTGTTGCATGCAAATCTCCGGTGCGTTGTAGGGATGCTTGGTTTACAAATAGGACAAGCAATAGCCATTTCAGAGAAAAAAAAGACGACTGAAAATGGCTCCATCACACGCGCTGTTTACCTCAAAGGTTCTAATTACTGCTCACAAGCACTGATGATCTCATTATTAAATATAGTTCGGCATGATCCCAAAACGGCTATTGATTTTTATCTTAAGTTTAATGATGAAAAGGTGCTTTGTTCATGGTAGATTTTACAAGGATAAAATGGGGAGAAATTAGGTTGCTCATCTACTGTATGTTTGCATTACAAGGCTGTGTTACAGATTCACATAGCATTCATTATGCCAGAAAGTCATTCATGTAAAGTGGAAGCACGTTTTACTGACTGAGAACTATGTCTAAAGGCTACATAAAGTATCAACTATCAATCAATAAGTTAATTTTTTCAGGCTTTTTGAGATAGTTTTGGACACCTTTGCATTAGTATTTTACGTTTTATTAATTAAAATAATGTATATGTATGGAAAACGTCTTCTTTCAGAGAACTGTAACTTTGACTTTGAAGAGAACAATTGGATTAGGTGTCTATCACCCTCTGCTGGCAATGGTGGGGAATAAACAGAGCATAAAATGGCTAATTATAACGGTTATTAGTAACAATGCTAACAAACAGATAAATGAGCCGACTGCTTTGTAGTAAAGACAATTTAAGCACTAAAATTATCAGGTGTATCATGGCTGTATTACAGAACTGGATAATGAATGACATCTGTTGTTTTCAATAGCTGTGCTAGCTGATGCCAAAAATGTTTTTTAATTCTGCATTACTTTGTTGTGTGGCCAATAGAGCAGGCGCACTGCAGCCCTCGAGTAAGCACAGTCTTGCTTTGCGTACCACGTAATCAGCTCTGACCAATAGGTGTGATGGCAGACTAGAGTGGTCACGTCACAAATCATAAAAAGTTATTTTTTAGCCAAATTAAAGATTTCGAAGAGGGAAAAATCCATGGTGTGGAAAGAGATAATAAATACTACAAGATCCGTCCATTTTGGAAGCTGTAGGTGCCCTGTCAGCCAAACACCAGGCATTTCTTTTTACATTTGAGTTTATAGTAAAAGCAAGCAACTGTTGTCATAGTCCGCAAGGAAAAGAGCATTTACTACTTGTCTAAAACACATTCAACTGTATGCTATATCCAACACCGAATCCTGGCCAAGCCAAGTATAATAAGTACTATGTTTCCAACTGAATTGACATTGCAGCTCATTGTGGGGCATGTGGGTCATGAAGAGTTCATAGGGTTACTAATAGAATTTGGTGAACATGCAGTAAGTACAGTTTCCAGACAGTTTCCCAAAATAGAGTGCAGTGTGTGCAGAGTTCAAGGACTCACATGGGCCGTGTTACTGTATGGTCACGTACTGCATATAGAATTAAGACCTGTGCAACTCATTTACAGCCAGTGCCCTGCCAGTGCTGCTCCCTGCCCCAGTGAAGGGTACCCAGTTACACTCCGCTAACCTTACCATCTGCATCACGCCGCCATTTGTAGCCGAGATAAATCACAGAAGCCCCCATCCATGCTGGGAACAGCTTCTTCCAGATAAGAAGGTTAGAGGTCACATTTCTGGCCAAGGTTGGGCGTCCTCTGGGCTAAATAAAGAGCCACGGGGTTGCAGAGGAGAACAGGCGCTCGCTCTTGATTAGGATCAAAATAGCCTTCAAACTCCAAAATACTGGCACAGGGAAAGACAAGAGTTCATACAGTCATTTGAAAGCATATTATTGGTCATGGAAAAGTCAGTGTGAGGGTATGTTCACACAATAACTGCAACCATCTTTTGTTTCAGAGATATATAGCTACTGGTCATTTGATCATCCCAGTTTTTAGGGAGTTATTTTTCAATCTTTGTTGCATACATGTAGTCTGGCCAGCCAGACCCATTCACTTTCTTAGAGAAGTAAGTGAAGTATGTCTAGGTGCCCTTATATTCAAGCTATCCTGCTTTTCTTTTGTCCTTTACACAATGTTTTGTGCCATGAACTGTAATTGCCTGTATGTCTATTAAGTTCATTTAGAAGTAGTCAGTGCCCATTTGTCTCTCAAAATTGAACTAAAACTCACTTTGATCGGCAACAAACAAATGTTTGTATAAAGTAGCAAAAAAATGTATTAAGATGACTGGTTAGTGCAACATTTATGCACTTGTAACTTGGAAAGCCAAAATGTTAATATATCAATGCTACTGACTGAAAGATATACTACAGGAATGAATTACTTTAGCCTGCTATTTTCCAGTTAGGGTTAATGTAAATATATGTTAAATGAGTCTGTATTATGGCTAAAAGGAAAATGTAGTTTGTTTGTTTTTTTTACTATGTCAGACATAAAGCTGCTGCTTTTTTATAGTATGTCTGGTGAATGAATGCTAAGGCTATTGGTGCTGCTGGCGAAGAGAGCAGCTTAAATAATGGTCATAATGAATCTAGAGGCTAAAAACGATTTATATTTAGTTTTTTGCCATATTGCCTAGTGCTAGGTTAAATGCTAATAAATATAGTGTATAGAGTATGTATCCATTAAAAAAACATCATACTGATTTGACTGAATTGATACAAAACTAACTTCCAAACAGGTGTAGCTTTCCTGTATAGATAATAACTCATGCTAATGCTTCATTGCAAACTGTAATTGAGGAAGATTTCTTTTTAACTACACAAATGCACAAGGTTGTTGTCATCAAATGTCACATACAGCATCAAGTCATGAAATCAACCTGTTAGGTTAGAAATGACTAAAACATTCAAATTCAAACACGCCAGCTTAAAATTTACAAAAGTCCCCCACTCCTGAAATATCCCAACGGAAATAGCCATAATTGATTATTAGATTACATGCAAACAAGGGCTGTATTATCCAGTGGCAGCTGTTCTTAGCATTAGTCCACCATTGTCCTAAGGTGCTTGTTTATTCTGCACTAACTTAATGTGACCTTTGACCTCTGCTGTGGAATGTGTGTGCACAGACACCAGTGTGTGCAAGGTCATTGGCGTCATTTACATCCTAAACACATGACAGTCTGTCAGGAAGAGGTTAGAGCTGGTCAGGTTCACACAGTTCCCACTGCACTGCAGCCACAGAGGTCTCTTTAAAATGCAAAAACTAATATATAAAACAACATTTGCATTTGATATGTGTATAATGGATTTTTTGATTTTCTTGATTGACAGCACTATGTTCAATAGCTGTTTTCTTCTGCTACCTCTCTTTCTTTTTCCTTTCATTTGACCTTGAAATTCTGCATAGACAATGAATCAGTTTTCTCATGATAGAACACAGACATGAGAAAGATGGCCATATTTACATTGTATTGTATTGTGTCCAAATAATACAACAATTTAGTTGTTAATTCATCTTGGACCTTAGGCGGGGTACTCCCTGGACAATGGCCAGTCAGTCGTAGGGAGACACAGACTGACAGACAGCCTTACTCTCTCACATTCATTCACTTGGGAGGATTTAGAGTCATCAATTCTTCTAACACATGCATCTCTTGGGACGGTGGAATGAAGCTGGAGCACCTGGGCAACCCAAAGTAACAGAGGGAGGACATGCAGACTCTGCTCAGAGAGACTGTGATTTAGTTGGCCTGGGGATCAAACCCATGACCTCCTTGCTGAGAGGCAGGGATTTTAACCACTGTTTTAGCCAATGTAATAATATCTGTTAAAATCATAGTAAATCACTGTTGACAGTAGCCTTAAGTGTTAAAGTGTTAAAATGCACACGACATTACCAGGGAGCTATGGTGGGGGAAAAATAAGGTGCCGTGTTTGATAACAAGCCTTATGTTTCTCAAATCTAGGTTTGTAGTGAAGTGTTTGTGTAATGTAAAGCCTGAAGTATTGAAATAAAGGTTGCAAAGAGTGCTAACCCAATATTTCTAGCTTTTTTTTAGATAACACAAATTCCTTAACCGCACTTTCACAACACATTCTCTACTTTCTGCTGGACCAATTTGCAAAGATCATTCACAAGTTACCACCAAGAGAAGGCGCATAATAAACTGGTTGATAATGTCACTGCACATTTCTTGACCTTTCACCTGTGCCGGAGACAGTTGCATAAAACCAGGTTCTTATTCAAAGCCCGATTATGCAATGATTTTATTCCTTGCCAGGTATTTCTATTGATTTCCCTGAGATTGAAACATGGCCCACTTTAACTCATCACCACACATGATACAGTTATTGACCGTGTGACGAGTTCACCTTGATACACGCTGACCATTTGATGAAAGCAAATCAAACAGAGACCAAAAGCCAACAAATGTGCCCAACCTGTGTGTTACAATCCCTGGCCAGAGCTATTCACATGAAAAGCTGAATACATTTGCATTGAAGAAGACAGAAATTTGTCCTTGTCCAAATGAGAACATGGCAGAGAAAAACACACAAAAAAAAACACTGATTTTCAACTTGTCCTTGTCATTCTTTTATCCCTTGTGAAAAGGCTAGACAGTCATGCTGCAGTGATCACTCAGGGTCATAGGCATACTCCACTTTCCCCTCCCTCCCTCCTCATCCTTCCTCTCACAGGTCTCCAATGTAGTTTGAATACTCCGGCAGCTGGTGGTGCTCTAAGACTTGAGTGTCTCTACCATTGCTTTTGCACATAACAAGCTTGTCACCTAGTCTATCCTCCTTTGTCCTCTCCCCTCCATCACTCACCTCCAGAGCCACTGCAGCATTCGAAGACAGCCCTTTTGAGCCGGTTGCTGCGATGGGGGTGACCAGGGGCAACGGCTTGTGCAAATACCGCCGCAATCTGAAAAATAAAAAGTCTAATTAATAAGCTTGCTCAGCCATACAAATAAAATTTTCTATTCTTTGTAAACAACATAGATTGCAATACACTGTAATGAGCAAATCAGCATTAGCATCCACAAATTAAACTTGTGCATAAACACAATTTTAGCAGTATATAGCATCCAACAGACTACATGAGTGTGTAATGTCAGTGACGGGTTAGAGAACATTAGTGACTGGTCTATTTTGCTACCTCATCAAATTTTACTACTACATAACGCTGGTTCATGAGCAAGGACCACGCCACAACAATGACATAGAATTTAAGTGTTTATTGAAATGAAAATATGATATGTGAAGAGCTGAAGATGCTGGCTGGGTTGTAAGAGACTCAGTGTTGGGGTTTCATCTCAGGACGTACGCCCAGCCAATTAGGGACCCCCCTTAAGGTCTGGTTGCTTGAGTGAGGAAGCTGCAAGAGAATACATAAGAGATATGTAGGGGAGGGTGGGTGGGGGTAAGAGCACAAAGACAACAGTGCTGAATGACTGTTGGTGGGTATAAGAAGGATTTCTGGGAAAATTAGAGGTGTGGCTGAGATGGAGTCAAGGTGTGGCAGAGGTGGAGTCAAGGTGTGGCTGAGGTGAAGTTGCAAGTGAAATAAGTTGAGGCGTGGCCTTGCTCCCCAACCTAAGTTAACATATTAACTTAATTTATCAAAATAGGTTTCTGGTTAGAACAAATAGATGCAAATTATAACACCCCTAAATGCAAATGGACAGATATATAACCAATTAGAACTCAGGGTGCAACGCCAACATACAGTATAAAAAGAATTATCCCATTTTAGATAAATGGTTATGACTGGTCAAAAAAAAACTACTAAAACACCTCTGAATGCCATTGGATAGATACTCAACCAATCAGAATTCATGGGTGGTGCCAAAATATTCCAAATGAACTGCCTCTGGACATTAAAATCCACTCTAAACAGGTCAGATAGGACTGTTTTCTGTGGAAATAGGACTGAATGAGAGAGGTTCCAACCCCCTTAGACCTGGCTGGGAAAGTGAATGGGTTTGGTTGGCCAGGCTACACATAAACAAGTTGTTTTCTGAGACAGTTAAGCAGATAAATGCTGTTTTGTGAATGGCCACAATCCATACTAATATGCCCATAAACTGATATAGTGTTTTTGAACAGTCAGTTCAATACTCTCGTAGTAGGTCATGCATTTGAATGGTATTAATTGGGTTCCCTGTGAGGCCACACAGCCAGCGGCTCGCTTATGATTCCGGTGGGTAAATATTTGCCTGCGCTAACCCTCGCTAGGTGCCATAATGATTCTTTGTGTGTTGTGTACAATGCGTTGCTGTGTACACACATCACTCGCCTCGCATATGTCTGGCCGCGTGTTCACCAGTGTTAGCGATGCGGCTCAATCCCCCCCGACATCCCCTCTTCTCCTTCTCCTTCTTCTACAGCTGCAGCTTCGGCCCCGGTTTGATCAATAACGCGTCCTTCATTCTCAAGTCAGGCCTGACCTTGGCAGCCTTTTGTCTCCTTCCAGGGGCCAGAGTGCGCATGTACAGGTTGGAAAACAAGGCTCTCAAAAAATCCACCCTTGGAAAAAAAAAAAAAAACACAGAATTCTCCTTAGCGCTTTATCCACTACAGCATTCTCATTAACAGCCTAATGAATCATATATTTATAGCGTCCTTATCTTAGACTAATGAGGTAGGGCCACTTTTGAACTCATTTGCTAAATTACCACAGGCCACATTGAAAAAGGATAAACTTACAATTCTCGGCCTATGGCTCCACATTCATTTCCACAAGGCCGCATCAGTCGAAGGCTTAAGAACAAAAAGTGTGTTTAGACAGGCGAGGATGACCGATGGCTGTCTGAGAGGCTGGTGAATGCACAGAAACACAGAAGACTGCAGCAGAGAGGGCAGGGGGAGTTGATCTAATAGATCTGTTTACATGGTAATCGTGTTCAGTGTAGCCTGCAGGTGGCACCATGCATAGATTAGTACAGCTCTCAGTATTCAACAGCAAGATGTTTTATTAGTCATGTCTATGTAGCTGTGTGTTAAAAACAAGGCACGATATACTGATTGGTGTTCATTGGTAATATTAAGTTAAACTGCATCTGTCAGAACCAAACAATTAAGCATATATAAAACAGTCATTGTTCTAAAACATACACAAACTATATATTGATCCATGGAAGAGTAATTCAACAACTTATTTTTGTTTAAACCTCTTTGCCTTGTTGTACTTATTATGATTTTCTGTTTTCTTCAAGGCTGGAATTCATAATCACAAATGTTAGTGGTGAAATTACTTAAAAATTGAAGCTGAAGGAAAAAAAGACCTGTATTACATTTTAATTACAGTTTTGCCAGACAGAAGTTCAGAACACAACCTGAGACTGGAGGTCAGAAAAGGAGACAGGAGCAAGGACCTAGCTTTTGTGTTACGTGTGGCTTTTAATAACACTGGTTTGCACCAATAGACTTCAACTAGTTGGGAAAACTATTACTTTGACTCAGTTGGTAGAGCCGCTCACCCACTAACTGGAAGACTGGTGGATTGATCCCTGCATTGCTTACTGCCATTGTGTCTTAAGGCACTTTACCCATCTTGCCTCCAGCGTCTGTGGCACTTGTGTGTGATTGATGGGGGTCAGCAAGTGTTACCCTATATATAAAGTATATGCATACGTTGTTTTCACATGATGTTTTGCAAGCTCCTTACTGAGGCTGTGAGCATTGTTAAAAAGTTAATGTTAAAAATAAAAATTTTAGTGGCCCTATTTGCATTTACATTTTTTAGAGTCTCTATAATCTTTCTTGTCTTTGTAAAATGACAACTGTCTAGACGAGAGAAGAGAATAACTATTCAAAATGAAAGAACAGAAACCTATCCTATTTACGTAGAACTGAAGTGTTCTTGAGTGAGTTGTTCTGTGTGTAATGTTTCTAAAAAAAAAGCAGGCCGAACTTCTGCAACTGAAATTCTCTGTTCCTGGACCCACAGTAGCCAACAATGAATCATGTAAATCTAATGCATAGTCTAATGCATAGACGTGTTTGTTTAGATGTAACGTTACATTTTACTACAACATTGTATACAATGAACCTTTAATTACAGAGGGAAAAAAAAATAAAAAATGCAATAGTGTTGAAAAAAACTTGGATTATTTTTGTCAAGTACAGAATGCAGTTTTCTTCCAACATTAAATCAGGTTAAGCCAAACTCTAAAAAAAAAAAAAAAATTAAAATGCCACCAACACATTCCTAAAAAGCCATAGGGTAGACAGTATGTAAAGATTCAAAGTTTTACATTGGTGTGGATCGGTGTAGTGTTTAACTTAAGTACTGGGCTTTTTTCAGTTTGGAAACTATACATTTACTACAATAGCAACCAGAGAATGAAATAAGTCAAAACACAAAATTTATTTCCAATTCCACATTTTACAAAAACAAACTTTCTTCACTAAGTTTTTACAGAACCAAAAACATACTGCACGGTGGAAAATTCACAAAAAAATAAAAACAATAAACAAAATGGCCTCCACTAAACTTTCCTCTTCTGGGTGCTGATGTAGAGAACTGTAAAAAAAAAAAAAAGAAAGAGAAAAAGTAGAAACATCAAATCTCAATCCAATAAAAAACATATTCAGTCTAACTCTACATTTTCGTCCATTACAAGTTGGAGGAGTGACATTGTGATGAGAAGGTGTACAGTAGTGGGGCCGAGTGCAATTACTGTCAGTAAAAACTGTCATTTTCAAATCACATTTTGCCTCACGTCTACTTTTAGCAAGCTGCTCATTTTCGACTGAAATAGAACTATATGGATAGAGCTTTTATCACACTCAGCACTCCACCTGCCAGCATGACTCACAGTGCTGAAGAGGACCCGGGGATATAATACATGACTGGTGTGAATAGACCATTACAGACTGAAGAAGGGTCAAAGGTCATGAGAGGATTGATTAAGCAGAGTTTTTAGTGGAAGATATAGCATTGAATGTTAGACACTGGCGGAGATAGATGACAAAACCTCAAGGTGGATGACTGACTGTAGTTAATATGTTTTAAATATAAAATACAATAGAATAAATAGATCACAGGAAGCAGGTATGTATTTACTAATGCTATTTATATAAGGACTGCCACGTTTCTGTGCCTTCTATGTAATGACCATAATATTTTGGTGACTTATAGAAGTTTTATGAAACTTTTCGAAAGACTTTTGACAATGCTGCAGACACTATTTTAGTTTGAATACTTCAAGAATATGAAGTGTGGACACCGAAATATGGACTTTTGTTAACTATGACTCATTTGTTCACAGCCTGTTGTGCTTTCTTTAGACAAATACATTTGTTCTTTATTAACTATATATGCCATTGCTCTTTCATTTGTGCTCGTTGATTTTACTTTAATAAAGTTTAACAATATTAGTGTGAACAAAGATTGCTGTATTATAATGACAAATGGTGTGACTAGAGTTGTGAATGAGTTTTGACTAGTTCATAACATATCTTGAACATACCTAGATTTAGCCTAACCTTACCATTCACTACCATTTTTTAAACCAATTGAACTTGTGGGTATTGTTGCTTAATATAACAAAATTTCTAAATTAATACAGATGTTGCTTTATAGAAATTATAGTTAGGTAGTTAAAACACAGCACTCAATTAGATTTTTCTAAACACAATTCTTGCTTATATTAAGGATAACTGACTAGCTTTGGCTTAGGTGGGGTCTAAATGGGTTGTAAAGTACATAGTCTTTTTAATTTTGCAAGCCTTATGCTGATTACCACGTACTGTAAAAGAAACTCACCATTGTTTCCTCTCAGAAAAGCATCTCCATATTTGTTCTTGAGTTGCCCGTTGACATACTCCTCTGTCTGCTCTATGGCGATGTTCATGTACCCGTCCAAACAGGCAAGGACACCTGCACAGAGAGGCAGGCGTATCAATGGTGTGCACTACGTTTGATATTACAGGAGATACAGTGGAGGACTGTAATGTAATGTTACCTCTGTAATCCACACCGGAGTTCAGTTTGACTACCACGGGTCTCCCGATTATCTGCTTCAGAAAGTCGCTCGGTGTCTGCTTTCTGAGACTCATGTTGACTGTAATTAGAAACAGACAGTTGTTAAGAATGAGTAGGATCTGTCCACGGGCTACATTAGCCTCTAAGAAGCTAACAACTAACTGCCGTCATTGTCTTTGCTGTAATAATGGTTACGCGTGTTGTTAATTACAATGTGTGCAGTCCGATGGTCCACGTTTTCATAAAATATCTTACTAAAGCCAAACGCGATAATCACAGGCCAGCATATATCGTGTTAGCTAGAGGCTATGAAGCTAGCGGGCTACGTCGCTAACAGTCTGCTAACCCTTTATAACTCAGCTTCTTGGACAGAACAAGGTGAGCGTGTTTTAAGAAATGCAATACTACCCTTCGCTAGGCAGAATCGACGTAGAATGTGAAAGATAGACAAAGATGTCCTTATCACAGTAGGCTTTGTTTGAAGTTACATTTACTAACCTGCAGCAGGACGTTCACTGAAGGATCGTATTTGGCATGGACCTCGAATTGACCAATCAGAGGCTTGTTATCTACGGCAACTGACAGGGGTCAAAAGTACAGTAGATTTTAAATGTCTAAAATGAGAATTTAACCGTTAAGTGAATTGTTAATCTAAACATTTTAACACAAAAATGTAATTGCAGAGTTTTCATTTTATTTTAGTTTGGTGTTTAGGTAGGAGAGACGCCTACATCCTAAGAAGATGAGGCTGTGTGCAAGATGAAAACAAAGCAAAAATTCATGACAACACGAAGGGCAGGAGCCCATAACGTCACATGTGGTGTTCCCAATAAAGTATTTGCGAGCTCAATCTGTTGTACGGATCCTCTGTCTGTATTTTGGCATTTAGTTCAAGACAAGACAATCAAGACATTGGACCATTGGTGTTAATAAATAAATCTGTAAATAAATGGTCAATTTAAAGTATAAATATAATAAAAATGTATGAATAAATACATATTTAATAATAGTATTAAACACAAAAAAAGGTAAAGATTTAAGTAATCTATTTATTATTATTGTTAAATCCATATTTATGGATTAGAAACATTACACTTATATTTATTGGTATTTATTTTCATTTTGACAAAGATGTGCATCTGTATGTTGAAACACAATGCAATTAGCCTAATAATATAAATCTTTGTGTTTATTCTGTACATGTTTCATAAACAAGTATCAGTATAAATGTTGTTTAGTCTCATGCTTGTGTCAGAGATCTGTAGAACACACTTTTTGTAGATGCTAATAAGATTTGAAACTGTTTGTATCATTTCAGAGGAAAAAAGGGCTCTTCTTGTTCTCCAAAAACAATACAAACCTTGATGTGGACTTGGATGATGCTGGACAGAAGACTTCAGAGCTGCTCTCCAGATGTGGCTGTGGTTTGATCTGGCAACGACCACAGAACAAGAGTCAGAATCTGAAGAGAAGGGGTTTTCAGACTCAGTATTTGATTTACTCTTTATAAAAAACTATGCATGCACTTTTTCTTTTTGTCAAATCAACAAGCAATACTTAACCTACCATATTCCCAACATAGAAAGAAACTAATCTAATCTAACTAATCTAATGGGCCAGTAATAAAAAACAACCTTCCAATACTTAATGACTGAATGTGAGCTATGATCTGCAACTGAAAAGATTTAAATCTATTATAATACATTTTTTAAACAGACTTTGGCGTAGGCCATGACATGCTACAATCACATGCAAATGCATTTCCATAATGAAATGCATTCTTGAATATTTGCATATAATATCAGCTCTTATGTGAGTGTACTCATTAAAAATAGGATAACATGCTTTATGGTAACACATTATTAAGCAACGGTAGCATTAATAAATGTGGCTAATGTGGCAAATTTTACAAAATAGTTTTAAAAAACACGCTTATAACTTACTGGTGATTGTCAGGGAAATGCTTGGTAAATGGTGAATTATACATTTTGAATGCTTAATAGTGTGAAGTCATTGTTAAAGGGATTTTGTATTACTTACATGTAGGCCTAGAACATCTAATGCAGTCCCTGGGCTCTGCATCCATTGTGGTGCTGTACGTTAAGCAGACTGTAACACATTTTTATTGGACAAATTTGTATATTAGTATGTTTTGTTACTATAAAAAACAAACTGATATTCTCTGACAGTTGTGACTTTACTGCTCTGTCTTAGTAATAAAACCTCTCCCCTCAGTTGAAGGCATGTTCATATAACATATACTCCAGATAGCGATTAATCGATTACTAAATTAGTTGTTGCAGCCCTATATTATATCATTTATATATCAAGTATTTACAGATCCATGGCAAAACACAATAGGCGACGTACACTTGGAGTTTTTCCATCAAAGACCACAAATGCTCCTTTAACAAGCTAACTTTGGAAAGCTGACTACCTCTAAATGTGTGCTGTCCATTTCTACAACCATATCCATGTCAACCAATTGTTGTTGTCATCTAAAACATCTTATTTACTGGTTTTACTCTTTTGCCAAAGCAAATGAGAACATAATTCCTTTTGTCAACAGTTTATTTGATTACATCACTTATGGGAGGCCTTATAGGATCTACAATTTATCATAAAAAATTTGATTCTCTTGAACTTTTTGTATGCTCTTATATCAAGGGCAGACACTGTTGTGAAGAATGCGAGAAAGTGAACCATCTGATACAACTCTGAATGCATGGTGCATGACCTGCACCTCGCACAGCTGCAGAGGTACATGAAAAATATTGTCGAGTATAAAATTGGGCTGAGATGTTGCGGTGGAAGACAGAAGAGGGTGGGATGTGCCGGTACATGTTAACGCGGACAGATCGCTGGAGAGGAGAGAGCGAGTGAGCGTGTGCGAAAAGCTGGAATCATAAAGTACTTCTTCTTGTGTGTCTAGACAGGTTGCTTGTTAGCAGGGCATGGCTAGCCCTGTGGAGGCTAGAGGTTAATTTGGTATCTGCTGCCGTGTTAAACTAAGGTCAGTACTACAAGTCCTTAAGTCATAAACAAGAGTGGTTAAGAGCCATGTATACACCTAGGCACCAGTTAATGAATATTCAATGAAGATTTTCTCTTTTCCCCCCACGTCCCCTGTTCCCTGCGCTGTTGCTCGCTTTGAAGGAAATTTTGGAATGAAGAAAACAACAGTTTATCTGCGTGGCCTTGAAAGAATGACCTCTGTGCACTCCCACTTATGTCTGCTTTGTTATCATAATGCAATTGAAAGCGGCTTTTATGCTATTTGAAATGTAGCGCACTCATTATACAGTTTTATCCCCGGACTGGCTTCCCAAAATGTTATTGCCCTGACACAATAAAGACGATAATGTTATGATGTGATACGTTTTCTGGGTCGTAAAGTTTGTGGCCAGAATAAAACCTGACATTACGACTGCTTCCATGAATGGTAACTGCCTTTGTGAACAGGCAGTGGGAGAATATGATCAACTGAGTAGACATACATGCTCATCAGCCATACTAATAGTTACACCTGTTCTGGTGTTTCGAAAGGCAAAGAGGTAATCAGCCAATCACATGGAAGGAACTCAAGACATTTAGGCATGAAGACATGTTTAACGCAAACCTGCTAAAGTTCAAACTGAGTATCCAAAAAGGGAGGAAAGGTGATTCAAAGGACTTTGTCATTGCTAAGAAAAGGAAACTGAGGCTTTAATTTGCACAGGCTCAACATAATTGGACAATAGACAAACAGGAAAATGTTGCCTCTGGAGCTAAAAAGTTACTAGATAATTCTACCCAAGTAAATTACTTACTTTCGTAGTTTTAAGAAAATTTACAAGAGTACCTTTACTTGCATGCAAGGGAGGCCTTTGTGGATCAATGGATAGAGCATTTACCCTTGAACTAACCAATTCCCAGAGTCCAGGTCTGGGCACTCTATCTTTACCTTTGTGAGATAGGGCCAATGCCAGTATGTGTTCTCCTCTCTTTATTCTTATGCAAAGACATGATCATAAAATGCAGTACTTAGATCCAGAAAGGTACTTGATAGAATGGGAAAGAAATTTTAGCCTTGTTGTAAGCTGTTGAACCTTAATATTCTTCACTTCATGAAGCCTTAATAGTAGTAGTAGATTTTGCTGGGCAGATTTTAAAAAAACATACAAAAGTAAAAAGTACTTTGTATTTAAACAAGAACTAAGCAAATTGTTCCCCCTTGGAAAGGAGAAAATTGTTCATTATCATCTATTAGTATCTTGTAATAGGAATCATTTGTGAAAACATGAGTTTAAGACATAATATATTCTGTATTATTAAGCATTATAGATTGATTTGAACAGTTCAATATGAACATACACAGATCTGTACATCACACTGCTCAATGGCCAAAAGTAGTAGGTTAAGTGCCTAACCCCCTCCACCATCACTGTTCAACTGTTGAACATGTCCAACCTGGTACTACCAATGTATACCTAATACGTGGCCAGTGCGTGTACAGTATAGTCACGTAGTAAGACCTAAAAACACGCATTTTTCTCGCAACCTACATATTTTCAACCCAGTTTCATTCCTTCATTCCATAATAGTTGAGCTGAAATGGGGTTAATTGTAAGCATCATGTCCTATTCTACTACAGATCACATGTCAACACATTCTGCCGCCTATGCTTTATTAGAGTGTAGGTGTAAATTGCTGGGATTCTGGCAGTTAAGCAGACATAGTACTACCTGGTTATTAGGTACAATTGAAAAGCTGTCATAATGGATATATTTTATTCAACAATTTAAAAGCATTCAAAGTTTCTTATAGTTTTGTGTGAACAGCACAAGACACAATACAAGGACTCTATTGAGCATTGCTGTCATTGGTAACTAGTGGGTATCAAGGTAGATACTAAATTTACATTTTTGAAGAAACTGTATTAATGTGTTCATTCCACTCTGAGTTTACTTGCACTTGAGTACATTTTTGATGGAAGTAATTAGAAGTACTTTTTTAGAGTCTAATGAGTATTTTTTTTACCTAGGTGGGAAAGGAGCACACATACCTTGCAATTAGAAGGTCACTGGTTTTCTGACAGTAGTAGTATATTGGTAGTGGCACTACTAGTAGATGTTACTAAGGTGTAAAGGTTAAGGTATATGCTTTTACATTTGTTATATTTTTTCTCTGCATTTGACCCATCCTTCAATTCTGCTGGAGCAGTTTCAGGAGCAGTGGGTGACTGCATGTGATATCCCAGATCAGTGAGTGCGGTGAATAAAACTTTTCGTTCCCCTGCATATGATGGGCACCGCAATATAACGTGGCACACCGACTCTAAGACACCACAGAACTCACAGCAGCCATCACTGTGTTTCCCAAGCAGGAACAGCCCACTAGCCAGTCCACAGTGACCCAGTCTAAGGCGTGACAGCTTTATATCATCTTGCCGCGAGAAACAGGTTTTCACTGCATGGCTTATAGATGGAACTATATTATAAAGCTTTCTTCCTCTGCTTTCTGCATCCCAGATTTGCTGATTTGGCAGGTTTTTACAGCGGATGCCCTTCCTGCCGCAACTGGAGTAGGTAATTTGTTTTGCCCAGGGACATGAGGACCCACGGGTTGGTGGTTTCGAACGCTTATCCCACAGCACCGCTGATGCCCACATTTTTGGCAGTATAACTTCTTTTAAATCAATGGTCTACTTTTTGCTCTGTAAACAGCAGCACAGCAGTCGAAGACAGTATATACTCTTTACGACACACTGATAAAAGGATTTTCAAGCTAACTCCAGCCTACTTTAGCCTCCTCAAAAAGGACAGACACGGGTGAGCCCCTTTTTTAATTAACAATATTCAATATTGAAGTTCTTATATGCTGTTATTTTGTACTGCCACACAGTCACAGTAAGCTATAGTGGCCAAAAGGACTTGTGAGATGTGTGGACAGCCTATGCAGTGATTCCCACTCATGACTGTTTTAATGCAGTGCCGCTTGAGGGCCCACAGATCATGAGCATGGAATACATCCAATACTAATAATGCACAATGTACAGTCCTTTGAAACCTAGTCTGTTATGTTGGACTTTTTAGCTGTTTCTCTTATCACATTGTTATATATAAGTTAACATTTTAATAATACTATATAAATGTTAAAGCCAATTTATAAGACCTAACTGACATGCATGTCTTTATTCCCTAAATGCTCTGACCACCCAATATAAAATGCTACGCCAGAAATCACAGCGGCTCTGCTGTCAATTGCCAGACAAATCCTGTCTCCATCTCCAGACCTCTTAACCCTGAGGGGCGGGCCGGCGAAATAGAAAGATTATGGTGACGCTCCATGCTATTGTAAGTGGGAAATGGGGGACTGGACCAGTGTAGACAGACAGGCAGGCAGGCTTACAGAGACCCCTCCCATCTGTATCCCAGAGCTATATGCAGGTTGGAGGGGGGCGTAGGTGGGGGTCAGCGGGGCAGCATGAGGAGAAAGTCTAGACTGCATTGACCTCTGTGAAGCCAGGTTTTCTCAGCAGGCCAAGCTTGATATGGAGAAGATAATGGAAAAGCTTGGGGGAGTTTTCAAATATAAAAACAGATTGGTAGACAGTGCATCCATGTTCTCAGTTCCAGTGTAATCCCCAACTGAACGCAGGTAATAGCTTAGCGTGATGGGGAAACTATAGCTTCCATCAGGGTCAGGGAAACCTCCAATGATTGGTTTGATGCTCAACTGGTTGTTGTTTGAAGCTCTGGCAGGTACAGGTACACTTTATCAGAACTTTTAGCTCATCTTCAGTAAGCTCCTGTCTTATGTGCATGTATGGACATAGGCAAGGTGTTCCTTATATTAGGGAAATGTAAATTCTAGGTGACTGAGTGGGAGGTGGTATGTATTTTCACTGAAGGCAACCACACAGCTAAGAAGAATCACGCTTTGTAATCTTTTGAATAGAATCTAATCCAGCCACGGGAGGTCACAAGCCTGTACTCTTGTGCTAGTCCTAAGCCCAGAAAAATAGCGAGGGTTGTGTCAGGTTTAGCATTTGACGTATGGCAAATTTGTATGCAAAGCATTGCATGCTACTATGCATTTGCTATGGTAACCCAGAAAATGAAAATCCAAAAGGAAAACAAATCGTATGACTTTACTTACCTATTAAACACTAGCTAGACTGGCTATACTCTGTACAAACAATTAGTCTGGCTTGAGAGACTAGTCATGAGCCACAAAGATGTACTCTCAAGCTTGTATTGTAAAACATTATCATAATAATACAGAAGAGACCTCCAAAAGGCACACAACAGATGACGTCACTGTTCATTTGTCCACTCTCTTCTGTAGAACATTCAACATAAACTTGCTCATAGACAGTACCTAAATATAAGGCGATGGTGAATGAGTGTGCCTGTGCTTTGGGTTGGCTCCTCATTATTCCATGCCAATGACACATCAGTCAGCTTCCACTTAATGACTCAGCTGTGAGCACTGACAGTTGACAGTGCTGGCTGGCCCCGGGGCCCGTTCTGAAGGGAAAGGGGGTGGTGTGCGGCAGACGAGGTGGGATGTAATCACTCCCTGTAATTTGGAGGAAATCCACTGAGCTCCTCACAGCTGAAGATGAAAGCCGTACTCTTGTTCCGTCTCCCCACAGTTTCCAAGCTCCACTGCTCGCAAAAAGCCTGAAAAGAGAGGTTCAGAGAAGCAATTCTGCCTGGCTTATGTCCCCCTGGGGTTAGTCCTGGGACCATCTCAAATCAGCTACAGCCCTGGAGCCATGTTCGCTCCCAGAGGAGTGGCTGCGCAGACAGACAGACAGGCGGACGGGCCCGGACGGTCCTGTAGAGCCCAGACGCAGCCAGCCAGCACAGTGGTCTCCTGAGATCCTCCTCAGAGAAGGGCTCAGTGGAGCTTATGCTGAGGGCTCTGCTGTCTGTCTTCTGTTGGACACCCTCGCTGTCACTTTATCTTCCAGCAAGCTTTAATATCTCAATCTGAGGAGAGAAGGCAGCAGGCTTTGAATCCTATACAGGCTTTCTTTTGTCACATTTGTAAGAGAGAAGTGCAGTTAATACAATTTAGGAAGCACTGGTAAAACACTCTGTAACAACAATAATAAAGTTTATAGCAAAATATGTAGACAGTGTATGACATAAAGAGGTGCACGGTGCCCTCCCAGCAAGGAGGTTGTGGGTTTGATTCTCAGGGCAGCTGACATAGAATCTCAAATGGCTTCCTCCTACCGTACAATAACATATTATGTGACTTGGTGATTAAATTGCCCATAGTAAATGTTTGGTAGCCCCGCAACTGACTGGCATCTGAATAAGCTAAAGAATTAATAACGTGATATATACAATTTTTCATTTTTAAATAAATTTTAGTATTAATTTTAATATTAGGATCCCAGTAGCGTGTTGGTTACCATTTCTGTCTCGCACCACAAAGGTTAAATTTAATCTGATTCGGTGCATAGCTAAGCTGATCAATTTAAGTTGTCAATAACAAATTAATATAAGACATCAGTCTGTCAGTGAATGTCTCAAAGTGTTAACCCTGCAATTACCAGGACACCAAGTAGAATTATACAGTATGTAATGTATCATATAGTGTCCTGCTAGCTTCTATAACCGTATGTGATTCTTTCCCTAGCATAATCAGTCATGCAATCCTTTTGACACACACTGCAAGAAAACTGTGCTTTTGTGTTGAGTCAGTAATAAAGTGTATATAGCCCTGAACAACAGGTTTTCTAAAACATCTTTCCACAAGAAAATCCTGGCTCAGTGCATTGGCAGATCGCTCAGTTTGATGGCTTTGTCACAGCACGCTATGCTACCAAGTTGTCAGAGAGCCACTGTAGTGGTTTTGCTTGATAGATGGTGAATGGTGCTTATACAAGGAGCCACTCCAGCGCGCCCATAAATATGCATCGTGACATTTGGAACAAAGCCGCTCGTCCCCTCTTTCCTGATGAGCTCTGCCTGCATACTATAACATATTGCCATACTGTCACACCTTGTGTTTCATAGCCAATCGCTCTGTTCATCAAGTTGGCAGATAACCTCTAGATGCTGACAGATGATATGGGCAATGGCATTAGGGCTCTATTGTATGCAAAGGCATCTAGCGATTTTTCAGGGATGCTTACTTAAGCCATTAATAATAAGTCCCATGTAATTTAAAGGAGATGGAAGTGATATATTCTTCATCAAATTTGTGTTGAATACTGTAGCTGCATATTACAACAGACATGACTATTATAAGACCTGTTTCCACTGGGCCAGTATGGTATAGGATGGAACAGTATAGGCCAGTATCTATTGTCAAAAAGGGTACAAAGCATCACAAAAAGCATTCCATACTATTTTTGCTAGCTTCTGGTTCCATCTGGGTATAGTCCATGAAATTCTGGAGCTAAATACTACAGTCTGTTGATTGGACTATAGAGAATCCTCACTCAGTCAGTAGCTTAACTGTCCCAGTCTGCTTTCCAACAAATGGGGAATACACTGTTCTGGTATCCCATCCCCTTTTATTCCAATCAGCCAAATAAACTCTTAACAATACATAGGTGTCTATGTGTGTAATTTCATCAGATGAGCAGTATGTTTGCTCATGCAGAAAGTATGTGCATGGTTGTTAGTTCAGTAGATTAGGTTATATGAACAATTACTTTTCATTACTATTACTTGTAGCAAAATGGTTAATGTCAGTGTTGCCTTCTATCGGTAATGTTTATGTAAACAAAACAAGCTACTAAAATGAGTGCAGTTCTTAAATGGAAAAATGTTATGCAAACTGCAAATCTCCAAGAATGTTAGCTGATGAGACCAACTTAGCCAAAATGTGTCCCTGTTTTTGTTCTTTGTTCTGTTTTTGTTTTGTTTTTTGTTTTGTTTTTTTGTTGTTGTTTTTTTTTGTAATGGCTATTAACTAGATAGGCTAGGGTTAAATGCAATGCTAACTGCAAAAATAATGTTAGGAAGATGGCTCAAGTAATAACTTATTATTGTGATATTGCTTTGGAATGTTTGTTAGTCCAGCAGGCTAAGCTTGTTTGTGATCTTTAAATATCTTTTTTTTTTTTCTATTATGCACCACTGTATTGTTCAGTGGTAAAGCTGGTGCTGGTGGAGCAGGGCAACTAGAGCCTGCCTCGGCGATATGGGTTTGAGCCTGGACTCCGACAATTTGCCGAATGTCTCTCCCTGTTCTCTTCCCAATTTTCTACTATACTCTGTCCAATCAGTAAAGTCTAAACCCCCCCAAGGTGAAGCTGTTTTTTGTTTGTTTGTTTGTTTGTTTTGCTTGTTTTTTTTTTTGTTTTGTTTTTTTGTTTTGCTGTTTAAACTTTGAAATAAATGTTAGAAAGTTAGCCAAAATGATCGTGTTTCTCCTGCTCTTACTTTGCAATAAGTCAGATAAGTCTTCATGGATCAATGTCAGGTAAAAAGTGAAGCTGTGTCCTAATCCTTATAGACCACAGTGTCTTGTGCAGAAGAATGTTGCATGTTCTTGCTGTAGCTGGCCTGCTTCTCCAAACACCTCATTGCTTTAGAAAAGAATAAATATCCAAGACAGCCAGCAGCAGTTCCTTTCAAATCCCACACACGCAGATTTCTCTCTCTCTCTCAACCACGTCTTTCTCTCCTTCTCTCTCTCTCTCTCTCTGTCATTTGACCAGCAGTGCTTCCTGCCACCGAGGACCTGTGACTCAACAAGCAGAATACAGCAACTAGCCCACCCTTTTGAATATTCATAGAAACGAGAGCACTCCAGCACGCAGACCCATCCATCTTGTATGTAGCCATGTAAAAACAAGTGCTGTGAATGCTGGAGCACAAAGAGGTGCACCAGGGTTTATTGTTAGCGAATTAAGTTATAGGACATACAGAATATGCTTAAACAGAAAGTATGTTACTGTTTTTATTGGAGAAAACTGTTTAATCCCCTAATAGTTGCTGCAGTAGTATAAAAATTAGACCAAAAGACAGACAAACAAAGGATGCTCCCATTGGCCGCTGAACAATAGCTGTCAGGGAAAGTGTCTACTCCAATGCTGGCTGAGTCTGCTTACACAGTCAAACAGCACATACAGTTGCATAGTGTCCAAACATGATCTTGAATTTGGAAAGTACAGGGGTAAATGCTCTGAACTAGCAAACAGACATGAAAACCTCAATCAGCCACTACTGGCAAAAACAACCTCCTGGGTGGAGGTAATGAAAACAGGGTTCCTGCGGGTATCAGTAAGTCTAATTTAATGCTTTTTAATGCCTTTTTTTTTTTTTTTTTTTTTTTTTTAATGCCAAAAAACATACAATTGCGGCAGCTTAAATTGTCCAAATTTATTTTACAAGTATTGTAAAAAACACCAATGATGTTGAAAGTCAAACATTTGATGTTTAGGTAATTTGGTCCCGCTGGAAGCAAACTCTTTCTGTCCATCTTTTATGCTCATGTAGGCTACGAAAAGGGTAAATTATTATTATTAAATAAAAAAAAATATGTCAGCAATTTAACTTCAAAACTATTTTACATTTTTAATGCCTGTTAGAATCAAATTTAATTTAAAGCCTTGATTTTCTCAAAATCAATTTAATGACTTTTAATGCTTTTTAATGCCCCACGGGAAAAAAAAGTAAAACTCCAGTTTGATGTTACGTATTTGTATCATAAGGTGTCAATTTGGTCCCAAACTACTTTTTAAAATAAAAGTAGGAAACGTAGCTACTGTGGTGTTACGAGATAGTGATACTAGCCACAAGAGGTCAGTAAAGGAACAAATGCAGTTACCGCTGAACAAGAAAATCCCATGAGCACTATATCTTTACCATTGTGAAATAGGGTCAATGCCTTGTCAGAGGTCTGTGTAATTTGAGTGCTTCTTCTTGTTAGTGTTTTATTTTATTGGACATTTTTGCTTAAGCCAACTGAGCAACTACTTTATTTTACTGCCTTGGATATTGACAAAATGCTTTTCCCTGGACGCATCCATCTTGTATGTAAGCATGTAAAAACAAGTGCTGTAAATGCTGGTGCACAAATAGGTGGCTGGGTAAGAAAAGAGCTGTGCGGTCTGTTTTACACTAATTTCTTTATCCCTTTCACAGGAGTGCCATGTTACAAGAGAATTCCTGAGGCGAGCCAATGGGCCGATAAATCTGCCCGAGCCTCTCTCTCAATTTGTCTCCGTGGAATGTCAGCTGGCAAGCGCCCAGACACTGAGAACCTCTTTTCACAATGCGCCAATCTAACAGACGAGATCCCATGTTGGAGCTGCGGAACAAGGACTGGCGTGGATAAATTGCCACGTGCCTTATCTAGGTCCGGGTACGTCTAGCTGTCCGAGGTCCTGCTCTGGAGCCACTTCCTCGCAGACCTTGCTGTTAACCTAAACGGCTAAGTGGGTGACATTGACAAAATGCAGGTGTCACCGAAAAGAGTACAAGCCGTGATATGACACAGACGCCGAGGAGTGCCATCGTAGTCCATCTGACCCGCAGTGTGATTACTGTAGTTATGAGGATGTGTGTTAGCTCAGTAGGTTAGGCTTGTTGTCACTGTTAGATCCTTTTGTACATCTTAAGCTTCAGCCAAATTCTTCCTATTTTTTAAAACAGCTTGGCTAATGACAAAATGCTAACTCAGTTGCAAAAGTACTTGAATGTTGGCTAAAATGTCTGACTCTCTTGCTTCCCTTTATGGCTTGGTCACTGTGGAATTTTAGTCCAAGTGGTTATGTTTGTTGCTGGTGTTTTATGTGAGTGGACAGATTACTTTTACTTCATGAAACCTACTTTGTAACTGTTGTTAGCTCAATAGGTTAGGTTTGTTGTTACTATTTTTTTTTTAATACACATTTGCTTGACCCAAATGAGGCACTTGTCTTCATTACAGCAAATATGGCAAAATGCTATTTCCACACTAAATTTCCCTTTTACCTCAGTGGATAGGGTTTATTGCTATAGTGTTAAATACATATTACTGGGCATTTTTTCTTATAAGCCAAAATTATCTAAACAGTCATTTAACCTTTACTTCATATGCAGCTCCTCCATTATAAAGATAGCTCAATATGTTAAGTTGTTACTTTTCAATATATTTGCGTGAGCAAGCCAATCTTCATTTATGCTTTAATTAAAGAAAAAAGGCAATTTCCACCACAAAAACAGTTAAAAAGTTAACCAAAATAGACTCATTATATTGTATGCATTAGCTCAATTGGTTATTTGTATTTTTGGTGTCTATTTGTTACATGGACAATTTGACTTAAGTCAAATTAGCAATCAAGATTTTTTTGTGTGTGATGCTCCTATTTGTAACAGTAAACTCAGTGGTTAGTGTTAAGTGGAATATTGCTTAGCTCAGTGGGGTACTTTTCATTTGTTTAAGCCAAATGAGCAATTATTTGCATTATTGCTTTGCCTTAATGCTTAGGATAATGAAAAAAAAAACATTGTAAAGACCGTTAGAAAAAGCCAAAACAAACTTCTTTTCATGGTGCTCTTGCCTTGTAATAGTTGATAGCCCAGTAGGTTGGGTTTGTTGTTAGCATAGGCTTTTGTTGAGTATTGGTATACAGGTTAGTGGCAAAATGCTATTTACACTGAAAACAATTTTCCAAAAAGAAAAGAAAGAAATTCTAAAAAGTTTGCAAAAACTAGTTCTCCTTATGCTGTTTTTACTTTGGAGTGTTTGTAGCTCAGTGGGTTTGTCGTTCATGTTTGATTCTATTGCATGTATTTATGTGAACCGAATGAGCAGCTACTTTGATTAATGGCAAAATGCTATTCCTACCACTAAACTGTTGGAGAGTTAGCCGCCGTGTGAACAGAAATGGCCTGCATGGTGGCGTTATATCGCTGTGTGGTGCAGTCTCCCACATAGCCCGGGCCAGGTGGTGGAATGGCAGAGTGGGAGAACAGACCATGTTTGTGTGAAGATGCAACAACTATCTCTCGCTCTGTCTTTTTTTTTTTTTTCTTCCCATCCTTCCTTTCCTTCCCTCCATTCCTCCTTCCTCCCTGTCTCTCCAAACAGACTGCTCTAGCGCTTTTTGTATTGTATTTAAAGGTTGTAGGTTAGCAAACAACAAGATGCCTTCCCACCTGTATCCCCCTAGTGAGTCATGAATGAGTCTCTGTCTTTGTACAGTATTTGCAAGAAGCATATTGTTAGAGGCAGGAGATGATTTTAAATGTCAGGATATCAACTAGGTATTTCTGTATTATTTAATTAAATTAATGTTAATTCATATGTTGTTTATAAAAAGTTGTGGTGGGTTTATAATGCAATCTATTCTTACTTTAGTCAGTTTATTTATTTGCAAATAAGGGTCTTTTCACAGCAGAATAGCGAAAAGTAATATCATTTGTAAGCAACATCAGGAGTTGAAAAGTCACAAAAGTCACAGATGTGTTCTCACATTTGACAAAAGAAAAGTGACAAAACAGGAAGGCAGGTTTTATGATGCATACAAAGACCTGAAACAGGGTCTTGCATATAGTCAGTATGTGTAAAGGTTATGCACAAAATGTATGAATTCATCATTTATTCATCAAATTACATGGCAGATTGCCATGTAATGCATTTCAGAAAATCAGAAATGCAGTCATGTAATGATATTGTATTTTGTAAAACATGCACTATCAAATGCTGCAGTGCAAAATAAAAGGCTAGATCAATACCACTCTACCCTCTCCAACGCTGAAATTTCAACACTGCCAAGTACACAAGCGTATTTAAGAGGTTCATGTTACTGCATGACAGTTGGCATGAGTGTAAAACAGGCATGTGCCAAGTGGAGCTGCCAATGCTCAGCATGGCTGGTTTTAATATTTTAATGTGTTTCATTACAACAGTATGGGCCAGATAGCCTTTCTGACGTCCAGACAATTGTCTGCAAATGAACAAGATTACATGACAAGCCCTGAATGACAGAGCTACCCACGGCTGCCTACCCTAGCCACTTATCTGATGGTAGCCTAGCAACAGATCCCTGACCTGGCTTTGACCTCCACCCGATAAGGTCAACACCTGAAGGCTCTCCCATTGGAGGGCTGGCAGAGGGAGGGGTGGAGCTTGGGGATGTGGGGAGACAAAGGACTCACAGAGCAAGGGCAGCTCCTCTGCATACAGCTCTGCTCCCTGCTGACAAAAAGTGTTCATACAAAAGCCCGCCAGACCCTTGGAGCAGGATTTATCATAGCCTGTGTGCCTATTTATTCATGTAGTGTGCCGTGGATAAGAAAGAGTGCACATGCTGATACAAAAGCCTCTTAGCATATTCAGGTAGTACCTTATTCTATACAAGGTTATGTACATCTCCCCTCTCGACACTGCATCAACTCCAGCTCTAACTGTTTATAATGAACTCTTTTGTTGTGGCAAAACACAGCAGACGCATTACGAAGGAGGTGCTGAATGTGAAATTAATCGAGCAGAGCAGCCCACCCTGATAGACACTTCCCTCTCTATCACCCGCATACAAAGCTCACTTGATTTAACAGCAGTGATATGCAAGTTAATCCAAATTGTGATAGTGGCAATATCCTATTAGAGCATGGCAATAAAATCAAGCTGGGACTGGTAACACATTACAGATATCAGAACATGTTGAGCACGCTCCATTACAATATGAAGTGACATTAATCAGTAGGGGTCCGCTTACACACACTGGGGCATAAAACAAACACGCAAATCATAGACTCGGAGGGACGGGCAGGAGGGGAATGTACAGCATAATAGAACACACAGTAGTACATTCAAGTACTCATGAGCAGATATTATTTTAACAGTCACCAGCCTTTTGCTAAATAAATTCAGACATATTGTAAAGGAAAAGATAGTCAAGCAGCCAAGGGCGTAGAGGTGCACAAATGAATAGCTGTTCATAGCACTTTTTATAATTAATTTTGCTCACCCATATTTTGAAATCAAATGGGATTTTTAGAAACATGTGGCAGAGTGTAGCGTTGTGACTTGTGAAAAAATGCACCGTATTTTAATTGCTTTCAGACCGTGGTTCAGTTAAAGTGAAAGTATGTGATTTTTTTTTCATTGTATTGAGGGAAACAGCTTACTCCCCAAATCGCATAGTGTGATAGGGAAAATCTGTGAAAAATGTCACCAAGCTTTCAGTAGTTGAGGGCTGTACTCTTTGAGCTAGGCTTATTTGGATAAGTCTGGCTTAGTTTGTGTCACTTCTGTTCCATAAAACAGGCTCATCCCAAGTGTCACTCAGTCACTATGAAAACTCATACAGGCAGCTTAGCCTGGTCCGGAGCAGGTTTAAGGTCTAGATAAACCTGAACACTGCATAAACTCACAGGATAAACTGACACTGACTAATTTCATGACAACACCTTTAACATTTTATCAGATTTACTTTACTTTGAAAAGTATTTGGCCACGTTAAAATAAATGCATGAGATTTTATCTGAACAATTTATTGAGTCAAATATTTAAATGGTAAAATGGGGTTTCCTCTCCATGGCTTTTCATTGAGTCTCAATTGAATCTTCACTCCACTTCAATGGACTGCCAACACATGCCGATAGTATGGCTCATTCCGTCTGACAGGGTTAGCTCAATTGTATGAGAAGAGGTTAAGCCTTGACTCCTATGTTTACAGTAACTAGCTAGAAGTCAGGCCATAAATGATGACTAAATGATGAATGACAGCCCTTTGGTTTACATGTCTTGTCAACATGATCATAAACCTAACATTAGAAGTTTAAGGTAAATTCTAACTTAGCACTCTGACACCAAGACCCATTTAAACATCAAAGCTACTTTTCCTGCTTTTCTTTTTATAAAAGTGTAAAACGGCACCAATTTGCCACCAAAAAACAAGAAGTTACATTAGTTACAGCTTTAGACCAACTTCTGTGTGCATGTGACAAAGGGAGTGTTTCTTACTGGAGCGCCATAATATTAAAATCCTTAATAATAAAGCCTAGATGATTTACAGTGGAAAGAAAAAGTATTGGCACCCCTTGGAAATACTAGGATTTTTGCATGATTTGGTTATAAAATGTGATCTGATCTTCATCTAAGTCACAACAATAGACAAACACAGTCTGCTTAAACTAATGCTGCAAAAAAAAATTTTTTTTTCATGTTTTTATTGAGCATTTGTGTAAACAATCACAGTACAGGGTAGAAAAAGCACTGGAACCCTTGAGCTAGTGACCTCTTCAAGAGCTAATTGGAGTTAGGTGTTAGCCAACCTGGGGTCCAATCAGTGTGAGAAGATTGGAGGAGTGGCTTAAAGTGGCTCTGACCAATAAAAAACGCCACCCAGTTTTGAGTTTGCCATTCTGAAGAAGCATTGCTTGATGTGAACCATCCCTCGCACAAAAGAACTCTCAGAAGATCTACAAGTAAGAATTGGTGACTTGCATAAAGCTGGAAAGGCTTACAAAAGTATCTCTAAGAGCATTGATGTTCATAAGTCCACGGTACAAGCGACTGTCTATAAATGGAGAAGGTTCAATACTGCGACCATACTGCCTAGGAGTGGTTGTCCTGTAAAGATGACTGCAAAGAGCCCAGTGTAGAATGCTCAGCGAGGTGAAGAAAAATCCTAGAGTGTCCGCTAAAGACTTACAGAAATCTCTGGCACAAGCTAACATCTTTGTTCACAAATCTACAATAGGTAAAACATTGAACAAGAATGGACACTACAGAGGAAGTCACTGCTGTCCAAAAAAAATATTGCTGCACGTTTAAAGTTTGCAAAGGAACTCCTAGATGTTCCACAGCACGACTGGCAAAATATTCTGTGGACAGATGAAACCAAAGTTGAGTTGTTTGGAAGTTTGGTATCATGGTTGGGGGCTGCTTTGTTGCCTCAGGGCCTGAACAACTTGCTATCATCAACAGTAAAATGAATTCTCAAGTTTATCCAAACATTTTGCAGGAAAACTTAGGACCATCTGTCTACCAACTGAAGCTCAGCAGAGGATGAGTGATGCAACAGGACACTGACTCAAAACATAGAAGCAAATCAACAACAGAATGGTTCAACAGAAGAAAATACGCCTTCTGGAGTGGCCCAGTCAGAGTACTGACCTCAATCCAATTGAGATGCAGTGGCATGACCTCAAAAGAGCGATTCACACCAGACATCCCAAGAATATTGCTGAACTTAAACAGTTTTGTAAAGAGGAATGGTCCAAAATTCCTCCTGAGCGCCAGGTTCCAATACCTTTTCTACCCTGTACTGTGAATGTTTACATAAATGCTCAATAAAAACCTGAAAAAAAAAGTATTTATTTATTTATTTATTTTTTGCAGCATTAGTTTAAGCAGACTGTGTTTGTTTATTGTTGTGACTTAGCTGAAGATCAGATCACATTTTATGACCAAATCATGCAAAAATCCTAGTATTTCCAAGGGGTGCCAATTCTTTTTATTTCTACTGTATATCCTCCGCCAATGAGGGTATATTTTTACTGCTGATTGTTTGTAAGTCTTGTTGTAAGTTGTAAGTTAACAACAAAACTCAAAAAGTTAGGATTGGGTTTGGATGACATTTTCAGAAAAGATCAGTAATAGGCCAAGGGCAATTTAGTGTGAATCTTTATGTATTCCAATCTGGACTCATTACAATCCTTACAATTGCATTTAGCATTTAGGGACATTTAAGTCTGTTATCTTCACTTAATATGTTACTGGTAGATTTTGAAGAACTTTCAGGTAAGGTCACAAACAAACAAAAGACAAGACAAGACAAAATTATTAGTTTTTGGTGTTAATCTGGTTCTCTGAATGGTTTGTTTTGTTTTTTTCCAACACAATTCTTTACCATTTTACAAGGGCGAATTGGAAGTCTTCACACAAGTATACAATGTAGCTATTAAGTCAGGATTTCTTGTTAAGCTTTTACTGATGCTAAAGCATGTGAGTGGCATGCATAAAGACATTTGGGTAGTGTACCTTTAATTCTGTTTATTTCTAAATCTAACCTGCTGCTATTCCGTTTTTCAGGTTTAGTGAAAATAACCCCTGTCCCTGAGAGGAAGGCCTTTTTTTTTTCTTTTCTTTTTTATAAGACCTCTGCCCCAGTTCACCCAGGGCAACATAGGCTCCTCCTCTGTGTATGTGTGTATACATGTGAGAGTGCAGGCGCTGGTTCCTTACTGTAAGAATACGGCTGAAGGTCATAGGGCAGGAAGTTGGCCACCTGCCTCTGTCACACTGTACTCTATAGAGCACAGAGAGGAAGTGGTAGCAGAGTAAGTCTGCAGGCTTTGACCAGCCCTATGTCCTCAATTATGTTAACTATTAATAATTATAAAGTATGTATAAATGCTGCAAATTTGTGCATGTTAAATGTTTTGTCTTAATGTGCCTTGTGACCTTTATTAAGTCTAAAAATATAATATTATATTTGATTTGACAAGTGCAAGTATATTCACAGTTAAATTGGTTGGGCTTTGTGCAGAACCAACTCATTATTGATAGTAAAACAAAAAAAGCTACAATTTTACTTTGTGAATTTAATGTGTTATTGATTGTAATTCTACCTTGCTCTTTTCTGCTTACCTCTACCAACTTTGTGCAACACACTTTAGCAAACCCTGATGTGGCTTGTGGCAAAGTAAACATATTATTTTTGTACCTGTTCTTACAAAAGAAATGAAGCTGGTTTAAAAATTAGTGAGATCCGAAATGCTTGCTCCTAATAGTATTGTATAAAGAATCATGTTAGAATCATGCTACATCATATGGGCCCAAAAGGGGAAAAAAGTAATGGTAAAATGTATGCATTCAATAAAGTTTTTTACCATGTAGACATGTACAATACACAAAAAAAAAAGTGTAGTGTTTTGGCAAACAATTACTGTCTCACCAAATCTAAATCTTTCTAATCAAAGAGAATAATAATCATGACATCTCTGCCAAATACAATAAATGTAGCTTTGTTCATAAAGTTTCAGATAGATAGATAGATAAGTTTATTTGTCACATGCACAAAAAAGTACAGTGAAATTGCATTTGGAGCAAGCCTCCGGGGCTGCAGCTGCTATGAGCGCCGCCACACGCTCTTCAGAAAGTTAAATGCAGTTTTTTGCAAAACATACATTAACATACAAACAAAACATAACAAGACACAGTACACGTGGTCACGTGATGGAATTTTTGTTTGGACTTGGGTAAGGGGTGAAAAAAATATATTTTACCATTGTATAGAAACAACTGACTAGGGTGACTACAGAGGTCACTATGGCCATAATTCTATTTCAACTCCAGAGGAAAAGATTTGACATGTCAAAATGTCTTGTACTATATTTCCAATATTACAACAAAAAAATTAAATACCTAATCTAATTATCTCTAGCCTGACAAGCCATACCAATTCTTTTACTGAATTTGTCTACAAAATTATTTCATTTGTTCATTTTCTACAGTTATACCTTGTGATTGCAGTTGCTTGGAGCCTACCCTGTAACGGTGGGGTACATAAACACAACTGAGCATCATCTGTACCAGTGACATGTACATGCTAAGTTTGTATAATGTAAAAGAATGGGTCAAAATGCTAGGCCCTTAGGTACTCCATGGCTAACTAATGTGCATATTAATAATTGTTCTTTACTTTAACAAATGAATACCTATCTTAAAGATATAGTGTAAATAAGCAATCCAATTCTCTACAATCCCAATATCAAAGAAACCCAGCATTGCTGAAAGCCCAGCCCATTTTGGATTAAACTGTTATAATGGGTCTGTCTGATTTAAAGAGAAAAGAGTTTGAACACTGGGGGTTCCAGACCACTTCACAAAGAAAGTGAATGGGTGTGGCAGGCCAAGCTATATTATTTTACATTCTGTAATAATAAATTACCAAAGAAATGGGAATGAAAATGGGTGGCACAGAAAAGTCAATTAGGGCACAATCTTTTAAACAAAATCAGACAACTTTGTGATGTAATTTTCAGCAAGCACAATGTGAAATTCCAAAAAGTAACTTTTTTGTGAAGTGTAGATTTTATGCCTGATTAAAGCAAATGACTGCTGGCTTTTGAGTTCTCCTGGACCACCGCTGAATCACCTGGTACAGGGATCTCTCCATTGGTATGTGCTAGAGGCGACAACCCTTCTCGCTCCCTGCATAAATGTGCCAAGCGAGGACGAGAGCATAGAAGGCCAGAGGGCAAAAAGGGAGTGAACCACCTGCTTCTGTCACACTGTCAGGATGAAGGCAGACGAGTGCAAATAGGGTGAGTGTGTACGCTTGGGCCCGCTACATTGTGTAGGAGTGGGACAGGTGGCACGCCGGACAGCGCTGGCACAAGCAAACCCAGGATTTATCACTCAGCGACAGTCACGGCTAGGCAGGGGACAGATGTTTCTGCTTACCCCAGGGCAACATCCGACTGGCCAAGCCTAGCGTTAGCCCGATGAGCCTAGCCCGCGCAGGACAGGCCCATGGGGAGAATATGGGGAAGGCGCGGGGAGTGAGACACAAGAAGACAGGAGGAAGGAGGGAGGAAGAATCTGGAAGATGTTCAGTTTGCCCTAAGGCACAAGCAAGTTAGCTCGTTTCTCTCCTGTTCCAGCATCCACCTGAAACTCATTTAGCCCCAACTAACTGTCGAGCCACTATAGGGAACCATTTTAATAAGTAGTAATAATGCTGTCTGACAAGAGGAGCTGTTTGCAAAGCACAGAGGCTGCAGCAGTTATTAGACTTTTACATTTACATTTTTTTCCTTGGCAAATTTACGAGAATTTGGCCACCCAATAAAGCATCGCTATCTCCCGGTGACTATTTACACTGAAGTTAATAAGATAGCAAAATGGTAGAAGTTCAGTGTGCTGAACAGTAGTTCGGAATCCCAGAAAAAAAGAGAATCTAGTGTGAGCTATAATTTACACATCACAAGGTTTTTAAATGAATAAATCAGATTGGCCAAAGGGAATTTATTTTGCACCAAGAGCATGAAAAACATAAGACATGCATATCAACATCCATTTAAACTGCAACACTTTAAGCAGAACATATGTGACTTTTCCTTATATTTGAGGAAGACTGAAGAAAATATTCTTATAAGAAGAATTTAAGAATGTAAATGGCTGCATCTATAACTAATTTTGAGCTCCACTAGCACTCAAGGGGCTTTATATCAAGGAAACATTCACTCAAAGACACACTCATTCAAACACCAGAGTACGCAGACAATTTAAGCAAGATGGGTGAAGCATCTTGTCCAAGGACACGTCAGCAATATGAACTGTGGGAGTGAGAATCGAACTGCTAACCTTTGTGTTATTGGAAGACCTGCTATATCTCCTGCCACTACCACAATCAAGACTCTGTTGGTTAAGTTCAATTACCTGATTACTCAACATTACTGTTTAATTGATGGTAGATTGGCAGAAAGTCCGATTTCAGCTCTGGTGCTGTCTGTTTACATGGAGAAATAGCAGAGAAAACATAGAGAAAGGGAAAGTGGAGACGTAGTTGTTTTATCACATTGATCTAATGCTAAACTTAGGAACTTATGGTATGCTCTAAAACTTGCTTGGATATAGTGCATAATATTGTGAGGTGGCAAATTGTTTCAGGTTTGCTTTTTTTAATAAAAGCAGGTGCAGTGGGGGTTTGAGAGTAAGAGGGAAGATGTTTTTAGATAATGCAGCTCTAATGGGACAAACAATGGTCTTGTGAAATGCAGCCAAGTTATACTAATCCTGAATGTAACAGATTTTATAATAGAAACTTTACTTCACATGGCTAAGGTAGCAGCTCATTAACATAAACATTTCACATTACACATGTTGTATATTTTTTGGATTGCCCTTTGCTGTTACACACCACTTCTTTGCAAGGTATAAAGCCAAGAAAGTCTATTTACACAAATCCAGTTTGATAGGGATTCAAAAAGTTGCAGGATGCCCAGATTTGGAACCTTATTGAATCCTCAACTTCATGGTTGCAAAAAAGCACAATAGGTAGAACAGGTGACCCATCTTGCATTTATTCCTTGCTCCTAAAATTACAGGCAATGAATTCTCTTCAAAGGCAATGCATTTTCTGGTGAATGTACTCTGTCTTTTAATGCTGTGCCAGTCCAAATGTCCTACATCAATGAGAAAATATTAAAAAAGACAAAAATATCTTCCAATAAAAGGCAGTGAGGTCTAATGAGTAGCCTAACAAAACAAGCTTATATGACCTTAAGATATGCTGCATCTTCTCTTTGGAGAGCAATAGCAAATGCAAAACACTCGTACTGTTTAAGGGCTATTCAGTGGCAGCCTTTCGCATTAGCGTACAGTATGTGAGTTGGAGCTGAGGAAATTTGAGAGCTGTCACCGGTAATATAGCCCCGCGCAATCGTCCCCGGAGCAATGAGGAATGACCTTTAGGTTCAACCCTGAGCGAGGTCATGTCAGCGTTGCCATGGCGACTATCAGCGGAGTGTGCGGCTGCCAACATTACCTCAGCTGCCTGGCATTGTCGGGGTCAGAGAACAGGCTGTGACCTCGCCATGGCGACTGAACTTGGCTGGGAACAAAAACAGCACCAAGACAAACACAGATCGAGTTAGAAGAGGATTATTACTGTTAATGACAACTTTTCTGTGGAAATAATGGCTTTGGTGGGCTGGTAGGGTTATGTGTTAACAAGTGTACAGAGTCATGTGTGTTTAGTGGCATAAATGAGGTATGATATTACAAGTGGTCTGCATGATAAATTACTATCTAAATGTGGAAAGATGACCTCCAATTTATTATAAATTACTTAGTATGATTTAGAGTTTCAGATGCAGTTTAACTGTTTTAAAGGCCTTCTTCTTCTTCTTTCTTAAGCTTTTAACCATGTTATAATGTTTCCTCCTCAAATAAATACCGGTAGTTTATTTTGTTTCATTCACACATGTTTGAATAATCATGTATGCTGAGGCACTGCCCTTCTCAAGAGCTGAAAAAGCTTGGGTCCACCGTTATATGTGAAAATGTGAAACAGTGCCTTCTCCAGGTAGCACTTTGGCGCGTTTCTAAAGCACATACACCATCACTGGACTCATTGTGATCATTTCAGCACCCATATTACGTCCACTATGAGGCAGTCAGCTCACTGATCTATCTGTTAGCTTCATGTTGCTAATAGACATGCTAATTAGTCATTTTATCATGCTCTGTCTATCCCCCACCTTTCAGTGCAAGAAGTTGTAGATTCTCCTCTCACATCTAAGATGCAATCCTCCCAAATTTATTCAAGTGTTAAAAGGCAAGAAGATCAAGAGGCAGTAGTGTCTGCAGAGGGCTTTTGTAAGAGAAAGCCCTCAGCCCTGCAGTCCTTCACTGCAGCAGAGCAGATATAAACTATGGTGTTTGCAAAGACCACGGAGCTGACCGAGTGAAGAGAGCAGGCCAAAAGGGCCTTAAGGAGACAGGCACTTAATCCAAGATTTTTCAGCAAAGTGAAAGTAGCAGCTCTTCAAAAGATGTTTTCAATTATTTAAGTTCTAAAATGTAAAATGTTGACAAAAATGTGTCAACATTTATTTCAAAAACCTTTAAAAAAAAAAATAATATGGGCACTTTAAACATAATTAAATGACAAATAAATGTTTTTATGTGTAGGATGACCAGAGTGATTGAATACCTGCTGCTAGTAGACATTAGTTTTGGAAACATTTGATGGCAAAATTCTACATTGTGATGAATGAAAGAAGAAGAATGAAACTTCCAAATTACAATTATTGGAAATATTCTTTTGACTTGTGTGTTGTTTTTTGTATACACATTTTTACATATTGCTCTTTTTATAACCTAAAGTGTACTTGGTTCAACTCATACTGTGCTATGTTACACTGAGTGATAACATAAAAATGTGTATCACCACAAATTTGAGATATCAAACATGTGAATCTGCAGCATCATTAGGGCTTTTACTGGTATACAGTAGTACTTTTCTATATACTTAACTATACAAGCTAGAAATACATAACTGTATTGAATATTTTGCTTCCCAAATACTCACATCAAAATTGCAGTCAGCTGACCTTTGCTGCTTCAAAGGTCCAAACATGTAAGGTTGATGTCATGGTCTACAACTGGCAAAAAAGACACTTGTTAAAACATAAACTCAGACAAATTACAACATTCACATTTGAAATATTTTGCACACTATACATACACATCATTAGTTAGACACTTAACTTAAACAGACGTTTTATATCAGCCAGAGCATATTTACTGCATACATGCTAATATACTGTATAATGCTGTGACTGTTGAACTAAAGAGTACAAAAGTTAGTTCACTGTAAGTTATTAGTTGACTGGCATATCTTCACAGACATAGGGGGAACTGTAATTTATAACTCTGAATGTTTCCAAACACAACTTGAGCTATCCTGAGGTAACAATAAGTATATGAGAGTGCTGAAACTTCCTCCCTGGGCTAGTTCAAGACAACATCAAGAGGTCTTGCCATGTGCATATTTTCTGCTCTCCGGAATGATATAGACAATGTGGAAAAGGCATATGTTTAAAATAGTTAACTCTTTCAGTGCCCCTGTGAGCAATCATCCCATGCACACTGTCTATTTGCAAGTGCAGGTGAGCGACACACCTGACACGCCATTAAAATTGTAATAACAGACATTGTAATATTCAAAATTATGCTGGCCATTATCCTCTCAAATAAAAAAGCTAATGGGGTGTGTTAATCATTGCGTGCAGAAGATGCAATAATATACAAGTCTTTTTCTATTTGTGGAACATGTTTGTCCACTCTCCTCCTGATAGGGCCCCATTTAATCATGTTGTTCTGTTTCCTAATTAGCAGAAATGCAAAGTGTCTTTGTCACCTGTGGACAGCCAAGAGGGCTAATTTGGGCTTTTCACTAATTGCCACGGTAACGAGCCTCCTGCGCCTCCACTGGGGGTGGGTGGACGGCATGGCAGGAGGAGGAGGACTGGAGGATGGAAGGAAGGAAGGATGGAGGGATGGATGAAGAAGAAGAAGACACAGCTCCTCTCACACGCGGCCGAGGTGTGAAAGAACGCGGCAGGCCAACAGAACGCAGCCTGGAGGAGTCCAACTGCAGGGAGCGGGGGACAGGCTGCGCTGTGAAAAAGCCCCAACACCCAGCTGAGAGGGAGGAGGATTCAGCTCTGGCCAGTACGGATCAGGCAACTTTCATGAGGAGATGGCTCGGGATAATTACTGGACACTTCTCTGACACCTGTTATTTCCCCACCTGGGTTTATATTGGTTCACTCACACAGCGTCTTTTGTTGTTCTTTTAATAGAGGGAGTCTTGGTAGGCAATTAGTGGCTGGACATGTATGAAGCATGAGGGGCTGGCAGGAAGAGGAGGTGGCAATATACTGTTTTACTATATGTAATTATAATGGAAATTCAACTTGTAGGAACTATCAATATGACCAGTGGCTTGTTCAAGTTCAAGTTTAAATTTCAACAAATGTTGCCTAAACTTCATTTCAATTCAGAACACACACTTGCATTTAGTCTATAAAAATGCCCAAATGAATTGTATTATGTGTTATTTAAAATGTACGTTTTCACAGCTTATGGTAAATTATATATATATATATATATATATATATATATATATATATATATATATATATATATATATATATATTACTTTTAAATGTTAAAATGTTTACTTGTGTTATTTATGTTTACGTTTTATACTCTCATTTCATATAATTGACGCTGATCTGTGCTCAACGACATCATTTTCCTATCATAATTAACATGTCTATTTTCACCTGTTCATTTGCATATAGGGTATAAAATGTGTGCGCCAGTGTGGTACACTTTACGCAGACAAATAAATCAGCCTGGCTATGTGTAATTTGACTCCGTCAATATGGTCTTGTGCTGAATTACGCTTTTTCAAATCCATTTTCTTTTCAGCAATACACCCTGAAAGCTTGGGGGCACCTTGTCCGTACGCCGCTCTCGGGGGCGAGCTCCCCGCGTGCGTGCGTGCGTGCGCGCAGGAGTATGTTTGCGTGTGTGCGTGAGTGTGTGAGAGCGTGCGGCTGTGAGTATGCGTGAGTGTGTGTGTGTGTGTGCGTGCGTGCGCGCGTGTGTCTGCTCTGCTGTTGCTGCCCTTTGATCCCTGCATTAGTGTTAGTTAGGGGCTCGGAGACACACTTGCACCGAGAGCAGCCATAGTCAAGACACGGCAACAACAACAGCGGCACCTCCTCCGCTGTGTTCCCATTCCCCAACAATACACTTTAAACCGAGCAAAGCCAGGTGCACGACCAAGTCCCTGCCATCACTGGCGCCTCCAGTCTCAATGGGAAAAACCTTTTTTCTTCTTATCCCTAAACAAGGACGAGAATGTGATTAAAAACGGGGGAAAATGCCAAGGAGGAAGCAGGAGCAACCCAAGCGCCTGCCTTCACGTAAGTCTTTCAGTTGATTTGTGCAATTTTTACCGCTCTCCGTGTGTTTTGCGCAGTAGTTTAGGGTTAAAGAGGTGAAACAGACAAAAGACTCGGCGTAGGTTATTTCTCCCTTTTTAGGTCCGAGCGAGGCAGCCATGTTGTTGGCGATGGGTAACGTTAGCGAGGCAGTGAGTGGATAAATGATACGTGGCTTTATTAAGAGTAGAATCGGTAGAGGTCCGGTTCCGCTAAAGGTTGTGGTCAGTGGGCATATGTGTCGGTCGTGTGTGAGAGGAACCACAGCCGAGCGTTTTCGGTAATGTGCTCGCCTCTGCTCGGTCGCTTTCGGGTAGAAAGGGGAGGTTCTGGGAGTCTGGCCGCAATAAAATGAAGGGTCAGCCGGATCAGACAAGCCAGAGTCTGGCTACCCGTATACCCCAGTGTTCCTAGTTAGCAATAGCGCTATCTAGCAACGCTCGCTAAACTTCATTTGCTCTGCTTTATACGTCTAACTTTGGTCTCTGATAGTTTTGCTGCCTCTATTCGCGGAAACACATTTGTTCGCGCTTGTTTGTCGTCGACTTTTAAAAGTGTGGAAGGCTTTTCCCCCCGAAGCCAGTGTATTTTTTCTCCCCCTCCCCTGTCTGCATGCAGGCTGTGTCAGAGCCATGGTCGGTCACCTGAAGTTCAGGGTTTTTCCCCCCTTCCCCTTTGCAGCCATTCATTGCAGACAGACTCCGATCAATAACGCGGTTGGAAAAGGAAAACGATAGTAACCCGCTACTACGCCGCTCCAAATATCATTCTTTCTCTTTATTCTTTGCTCATAATTACTGTGTAGTTGTTTTTTGTCGGTGGTGAGTTCACTTTTGTACATTTGACCCTCGGTATCTTCGTATTGTGCCTTTATCAGTCCTCATAATGAACTAGAGCAGTTCCAGTTTGCCGCCACTAGAGGATTCCTGCTTTAAGATGCTAGTGGGCAATGACAAGTGATTACTAAAGGAATTATCTGAGTGACATTTTTTGCTCTTGATATTTTTTTTTTTTTGCCCGATACATGCGTAAGCACACCACTCCATTAGTCATATTGGTATGCAAATGTCCTGAATAATTAAATGGAGTGATTCATCTTTAAATAAACGAAGGCCTGATACATTTATCTTATGACAGTGTCTTGTGCGTTTGTTAAATGTCACAGCGGAGCACAGCAGTTGCTCAAGAAAACCCAGGCTGGATCAAATACACTTCACTTTACTGTCGTTTTTAAAGTCAAAAAAGTGTCTGAAGGAATGACTGCGTTCTCTGACATTTCTGACAGAACAATCCAAATGCATAATTTGTTTTATTTTTAAGAATGCAATATATCCCAGTTGTCATTTTGCAGTGTTAATTTTTACTGTTTAGGCGTCTGACCCAGGACTGAACTTTAGAAATTGCATCGTTTGCTCAGAGGCAGAGAGGTGGACACAGGGTGACCATGGGTGCAATGAGTGACTGTTAGTAGCTCTATCTTTGTGTGTGAGCGACGGAGAGATATTTGTACAGTGAGTCCTCTTGATATACAGAGTGCCACATGGTTGTTCTGTGCCCAGAGGATGTACAGTAACTCAGTGGCACTCCTTTGCAAAACTACTTATTCCCTGATCTTGTTTTTATGTTGTAACATTGCAATTAGGTTAAATTCTTATTCTTTTATACAAAGTAGAAAAGGCATTAGTGTGTATATGGTGCATGTCAAATTTCTCTTCATAGAAAGTGACATTTATTTACTTGGAAATGTTTTTGTGTGGTTATGAGGCTATAAATGTATATGTAAATATGGCATGGATCAATTTGACTTTCAAATAAACAGTCATTTGATATGAGTCATTGTGTAGGTTATGATGACAAGAGGACACATTCGTATTAATAGCATTTAAATGTTCTGCTCTGGCAAGTTTTATAATTTTGCCAAAGTGAAAAGTTTTTTTTTGTTTTGTTTTGTTTGTTTTTGCATGAAAACATTTTAGCACCTTGCTGACCCTATAGAGTAAGTGCAAATAATCACCTAAATATACCTGTTTAAAAGACCTAAATGTGAAAGCTATACTTGAGGTAAGATTTCAAAGAACACATTTTTACATGTGTTTTTTCGTTTCACATATGAGAAAGGTGCAAGACAGAAGTATCACATGTGCCAGGAAGCAACAATGTATCGGAATATGATGCCATTTGCCCTAATTAATGCAGCTTTGTGGTGCAAGATGTTAGGTTAGGTCAGTGGTGTAATTTAGAAGTAATCTTATTTGAGAATAGAGAATTTCCAATGGCTGAAAGTCTCTTCAGATGTTTTCGTTTATGATTTGAACTGACAGAAACACACTCTTATCTAAAATAGTTTTTACGTATTTGACAAATAAGGTCATATTTTTTACTCCAAATAATGGAATGATGTCTGTTAACAATACACTAAACATGCAAAACATGTCGGCATCTTTAATGTAAGACATTTACATATGTAACATACAGGTAAATGTTTGTAAGTAGGCATATAACAATGCATGATGTACCAGTTAAACATCGATTCAAAAGAGTTATGATTTGAATCAACAGTCATTAAAAATGAATTGTGATGCATAGTTTAAAGTGTCCAAGCTGCCACAAGTTATAATGGTACAGAACATGGCTCACTTGTTTGGCACAAAACATTTCCTCATGAAAAACATGTAAATAAATAAAATAAAGTTTTTTGTATTTTTGATGTGAAATTTGTTTTGATGTCCAATTGTTATATACAATTATTTCATTCATGTTTATAAGATAAGTAAGACAATTTCAGTTTGATAAACACATATGTTTAAATCAAAAAATGTCATAATTAGACTGCAGGCCCTTCCTTTAATAAAAATTGCAGAAAAATTGTATTGTGAACTTAAACTGTGAATTGTATAGAACTGTGGCTTGATTGCATCATTACATTTCTATTTTTAAGGCCTAGAAAAAGCCATACTCCAAGTCCATATATTTATTACAGTGCCTTTTTTCTTTTCTATAGTGACAATAAATAGTTAAAGTAATCTAGTCTTTGGATATAAATTCTGACTGACTTTTCCTAACTGGAGTAGAAGATAAAAACTGTAACAAAGATACTGAAATGGTACATTTTATATTTAAAAGTGAAGGCTATGAAATCTCATCCTGACTGGCCCCTGGGCCAGACATTGATTGAACAGGTTTAGGCGAGGTCTTTTTTGTTCCTTCTAATACAAATTCAGTTTTTTTCATTCTTCAGAGTTTGCAGGCCACAGTTAGCCAATGTCAATATTTCAATTAAACACCTCCATAATTGGTCTGTAACAAACTCCTCTTCAGCCATTGTGAAAGCATGTAGGCACTGTAGTGGAGCACTGCTGCGCCTGTGTTCCCGGTTTAGACGAAAGCCTTTTCTGATTTGGAGTTGTTTCCGTCCTCAGTCAACAAACTGTCACTGAAAAGTATGAATTTGTCAGAAGCTTTTTGCGCTTTGTTTTGGATCTTCCCACTCTAGAATGGAAGTGTCACCTCATGCCATTCGCTGTCAGTCTGGGTGGTTTTATTATTCAGCCAACAACACCCTAGTGGTGTGCCAGCCAAAAAGCACAATATCAAGCTTCAAATCTCTTCATCTGTGGCAAAAAAGGCCAAGCTAATACACTGGCTTTAATGTTAGAGGTGCTTTATCTTAGCGCGAACCCAGATATATAGGTTGTGTAGCCTGGTGTGCACTGTCCTATTGTTTGTGGCGCAGCCTGGAAGAGAAGACGTATCCTTTAAGAGTGTGCACATGTGTAGAGAACAAGCAACCTGTGGGCATGTGTGTGTACGAGTTAGCGCATGTGTCTGTGGGTACATAAGCTGGCTATGGAGGTCACAGTACAGTATGGCGCCTTCACTCTGACAAGTAAACATGACCTTTGGTGCCACAATGAAAACTGCCATTCTTTATGACCTTGTGGTGTGTTATTGTTTGTATAATCCTGTTGGCTTAATACGTTTACTTTAGATGAAGAATGTTAAAAAGTGTTCCTCTTAGGTTTTGTCTCTCAATTACTTATTAGGTTAGTGAGTTAGTTTAGTCAATTTTGACATGTTTTTATTATATGCATCTGTTGTCTCAGTGGCAAATTAATAATGTCAATACTTTGTGCAGTTGATAAGTTGAGTTGCTACAGATTTCACTTAAAACCAGATTAGCAAAATTTATTTAGGATATTTTGCTATTTCATTTGATTGTGTCTGGGCCTGTTGGCAAGCTAACTTAGTGAGTGATAAGTCAGTAAGCCTGATCATTTCTCTCATTATGTTTTTGATGATAATAAAATAAAATAAATTACATTAAATTACATAAAAATAAATTACATTACATATTTGTTTTACTGCTTTTTTGTCAGCCTTATTGTTCATATTGGCTACTGTAGTGAATAAAACACAGAGATAGTTGTTAATTAGAATTGGGTAACTGCCTGATTTTTTGTTCTATATAAAAAAGTTATCACACATTTATTTACTCCATTGCTGTTTGTGCTGTTCTTTTTCTTGGCTGTGGTGAATACAGAACATTTGTCTAATTTTCATGTTTAAAAAAAACGACAACAACAACAACAAAATGATCGCAGTACTTCACTGCAGTTTTTCTCCATTTAGATGAATAAGACAGAGTAACAGTAACAGAACTATCTGATTTAAATAACTTATTTATTATTTATTTATATTGCACATTACAAGCATCTCATGCGCTTTACCTTAGTTCATTATTCATTCACTCCTCAGTCACACTCGGTGGTGGTGAGCTACTTCTGTGTCCACAGCTACCCTGTGGCAGACTGATGGAAGCGTGGCTGCCAATCTGCACCGACGGCGTTTCTGACCACCACCAAACATAATCACACAAACACATTCATATATAAGCGGGTCAAGTATCTTGCCCAAGGACACAGTGACAGTATGCAGTGCCAGTAGCAGGGACTGAACAGTTAACCTTTGAGTTACTGGGCGAACGTCTCTACCGACTGAGCTACCGTTCTTTAAAGATTTTGTTTTTAGAGAAAGCCCAGTAATCCTGTCTACTTAACTGTTTATAAACATGGAATTATGGTCAGTGATTAAAACAGAGCAATTGTCTAATTTTGTGTCTGTAAGAGAAAACATTTTTGAATACTGTTATAAACATGCTGTAGCTGTACATTGCTGTCCATTTGGCTGTTGACCAATAAAACAGAGACTGTTAATTTAGGCAGAAATGATTCCATAACAGTTTACTCCATTGCTGCTGACATTTCCATTTGTCTGTTGCTTTTTACTTTGTTGCCTATAGAAGTTCAGCTCTGAATAGCTGTGTCAAAAGTACATATAGCACACTTAAAATGTTTGAAAAATAAAATACTCCCCTGCTCTTCTGAACTAACCTTCATTGCCGTCCTCTAGATTTGTACATGTAAGTACATGATAACTGTATTCATACTCAGATAATAAAGACGGCAACCTTTAAATGTATCGGGGCACTTGGCATCCATTCACCCCTCCTACAATTATCTACATTTGAAATAGAGCTATGAAATAAAATGACATTTTGAACATTTCCGCACATATTCTGTCCCCCCGCCTCCCTTCATCAGCCAATAGCGGAGTGACTGGGTGGCTCTCTACCTTACTGTAATGGCGGGTCACTGGCTCCCTTCCACTCACTATGATTATAATGACCTTGGTGGGGCCGGGGCCTGAAAACATTGGATTAAGAGGAAAGGAAAATGAGAAGAGGTTTCCATTTCACTCCTGGCATAAAAATTGTGGGGAATTTCTGCCAAGAATCCCTCACCTCAGCACCGCTACCGCCGCCGCCGTCATACAACCCTTAAGTTGATGGGGCTCGGGTGCACTGGCGGTGTCGGCCGAGTGGAGCTCAAGCGAATAATGATACACAGGCTTTAACTTAGAAATGAATTAAAGGGCAGGGCGACGAGGTGGTGGGCGCTTTCCTTGCCATACGCTGTCATAAGAGGGCACAGGAAAAGAATGAATTAACATTTAGTGGTTAAGCTGGAGCATTTTCATTTAACTTGATACCTATTGTAAATACTGTGACTTACGTTAGTGGTTTAATGGGGCTAATTTCGAAAAAAAGCCTCTAGACCAGGATCAGAGAGAGAGAGAGGCTAATCTTGTTTGCGCAATTGACAATCAGTTTTTGTCTGCCATATATTTAGGAGACAAATGTGAGAGACAAGTACAGCTTGTAACACTATCTTGTAGCTCTGCACCCAGTAATGATTATAGTATCGGGTCAGTGCCTTGAGACTGATGCTTGTGTCTCAACAGTGAAGATAAAGATGCTCAAGTGTACTTTGTTGGCTCTTTGGATGGTATTAAATGTTGTGATGTAACTATCAGCTCTTAACATCCACAATAATCTGATTAAAATTTGAGATGGATCTATCTATTTTTATGCCATGCTTTGCCTGTTGTCCAAATACAAGTCTGACCTTAACCTGAGCCTTAACCAATGTTTGACATACAGGCTATATCTAATTATTCAGCAGTACAAACTACAGTGGAGTGGTGTGTTAATGTTTGATATGCAAAAAATCTAAAACAGAACAAAGCTTCAAAAATACATAGAATAAAATAGTTATTGTTCCCACAATTTCATGCTGGTCTAAGCTCTCTGTCTTTGCGGTCAAATACATTAGTATAGAAGTAATCCTAGGAACAATTTGAAGTGCACCTGCTGCATGTTCAGATGCCAGTTTTACATTAGTAGTTCATTGTCTGTAGGGCTGTAGTCGAACAAAGAAACTGTTCGACCAAAGTTATGATCAGTACAGCGCTTAATCGACCAAAGAATGTGACTTTACATTAATTAGGTGAAAAGATGGCTTTAAAAGATATTGTTTTCTAAAAAATATTATGCTATCTTTAAATAAACTGAAAAATAAAGTTATCAAGTCATAAATTAGACCAGCTTTACTGATGCAAAGAGTGGATGCAACTAGTCGACCAAGACCTTACTGACGATTAATCGACTAAGTGACCAGAGGCTATCAGCCCTAATTGCCTGTACACCTCGTGCCTATTTAGATGATGGTCAGAGCAGGCGGTCATTTTCCTTTAGCCTGGGTCAGTTAGAGGTTTGTTTCAAAGCTTGTACTCTTCACTCTTACCAAGCAAGGTTTTTGGGACATTAGTGTCTTGGGATGGCTTTGGTTTTAAATTAGTATGTCAGTAAATAATTTAATACCACATAATAAGTGTAGTTTTGCTTCACAAGTTGCTTCTATAATATTGCATACTCATTTTTAAGGCACAACATTATCTAAGTTCAGAGTTAACTTTTCACACGTTAAATCCCACAATTCTTTTTCAGCACTCCATTGAAAAAGTCTTTATTGAATATCAATAATTGAATTCAGTTGTCTGCTATTCCAGAGTTTGAAAGTGCTACATAAATCCAGGCAGCAGCAGTGGTCCCTCTACCTCCGGTACAGTACCTGTCTGTCTGCCTGGTCTCAATCAGGACCCCCTCTGTGTGCAATGGAAGTGCCTGAGCCTTGGTAACGATTTTTCCCGTGTTGACAAGTCACAACATGGAGATCTACAGCTCGGAGAGCAGCCCTTTGGCTACACGGAGCCCTGCTTGCACTGAGTAATAGCAATCTCACAGGAGTAGCAGGCTTTCAGCTGGCAGCAGTTCATACGGAACAGCTCGCCGGTGCAGCTGGGAAAGACAGAGCAGAGTGGTGGTAGCAGTGGAGATGGAGGGAGGGAGGAAGTGGAGAGGAAGAGCTGTTAAGAGCTTTGGGCGGTTTCTCTGTTGTTGTACCACACAAGTGCATCCAGGCCCTGCAGGACAAGCCTTTAACAGGCAAGAGAGATGAGAGCATGAGAGGAGGAGGCTGAAGGAGGAGGTGGTGGTCTGGGGAGTGGAGCTGGCCAGTCGTGCCAGACGCCTGCTCTAAACAGGCATGTGATTTATACGCTTCACTCCTAGAAAGACACTGAAATCTCATTGTAGATATTTCAAGAACTTCTGCACTTACAAGAGCGACTACTGGCTGTGAAGAAATTTGGAGCAGGCTTAACTGTCTCTACATGCTGAAAGGTTTTTGTTCAAGGTAGTGTCTGTTTTGTTGTTTTATTATTACTCATTTTATTTTTGCCTTTGCTTTTTGACTCCACCTTTGCTATGTAATCAGTCCATGTGCAGCCACATAAAGTATTTGTATGTTTAACCAAGGGGCTCAAGATGGCTTAGAGCCAACATGGTGATCTTTGTCGCCCTCATTGAATGCACTCTGCACGGCGCGGTGCTATGAGATGACCTCACTTCCTGTGTGGGTAGAGGAGGGCAGGAGGCCTCTTACACATGCACACAGTCATTCCCTCTCATACACTGCCTGGCTCCAGTTAGCCCTTAGAGAACTAGCCAGACTCCTCACCCCTCTCCTGTCCCGGTGTGGAACTATTTCCACATTTAGGCAGTCAAAGCCAAGGCACAGGCTAATGTCTTTAACTAGCCCGACTAACAGCTGTGCGTCTGCAGCATTTGGGACACCAGATCAATTTTATAGGCAGATTAAAAGTACAGTGGAGGAGGGGGCTGTTACAGACACAGGATAGTAGGACCATAAGGCTCTGACAGCTCTCCTGGGAAACAATATATCACCTCTAAAAGGCGAGCCGTGTGTTTGGCTGGGGGACAAAAATCCAGAAGTTAAAATCACTGATGGCATGTCATCTCAGAGAAAGCCTTTGTCAGTGCAGTGTGGAGTTATTTATGATGGCCAAGATGCAGGTGAGCGTCTTGATTTGCTCAGTGGCTTGGCATCTTTTATGCTAACCGGTTAATGGACAGTAGTTACCCTACTATACCAACACCCAAAGTGCTTTTCAGTGTGCCTCTTATTCACTCATTCACACATTTTCACACATTAGGCCCAGTGCAGTTGCCAATAGAAGGTGCTAGCCTGCCCACTATTGAAGCAGCTAGAGGTTTTGGCCACTTGAATATTCTCATAAAAGCCAGCTTTTACACTCTCTAACTTGTAGATGCTGTACCTATAGTGCCACAGTTTCCCCTGTCCCATCTTGTAAAATTGCTGTCCCAAGTTATGACAAATTCTTCCTCATAAAGAGATGTGAAAAAAATACTTATTTGGAGACACCATTATAGTGACAGAATGAAATACTTAAAATGGAAGTCATTTGACAGTCATCTGCCATCGTTTAGTCAAGTGGGAGTACAGTTGATGGACAGCATGACAATACGCCCCAAAAACCATTCTTCCAAGTGCATTTATTGTAGATTGCTCTATTAAACCTGTTGTCTCTAAGAAAAGTCTGCACCAACCAAATTTTGGGGCCCTTCTGCTCATCATTCGGGATTGTAAAGAGGGGAGGAAAAAATGAAAATGCACTATAGATACTGTTTTACGGGGCTATATTATGTTTTTATATAAATTTTTAATTGATCTTGGTCAACTCTAGAACAGCATTGCACATATAACAACATTTAAAAATATTACCTGTCTAAAAGAGAATTGTTTTAATAAGTACTCTACAGATACCCTAAAGAAACAGGTTAAGAGACCAGTTGAGCATTGCAGTCTTTTGAACATAATCAAAGGGAAAAAAATACTTTAGTTTGATGCCATTCTACTACAAGTAAAGGACAAAGGAATGAGAGCAGACTGGATGTAGAGGGCTGCTTGATTGGTCAGTGCTTCCTGGAGTGGATGAGGGTGTGTGGAACTAAGCGTTCTGAGGCCCCAGAATGGCTGTGCCAGAGAATAGAGGATTACTAAAACATGCCTGTAAAACACAACTCCAGGTAAGTTTTTGATGAGGGAACAACATTACAACATAGTAGAATCTGCAGAAAAGTATATTTTGCATTTTGCTTCCTTTAAGGATATAAGAGAAGAGCATTTTAGGCTAATTGTTGAGTTTTCTCTCTGTGATTCTCTCTTAGCCATTCCAAAGTTTTTGCGCTACAGGATATGACTTCAAATACTTTTGGTATTTTTTCATTATGAGATGATTGAAGTTTTAAATCAGTTTTGTCCTTGCTATATCATTCCAAAAGCAATTAATTCCAAATAGTTTGTTATGAATCAGTTTCATATTTATGATGGTTTGGCACCAATGCTCCTTCTATCACAGCAAAGATGCATGGTGTTGAGTTATGGTAATGTACCCATAAGGTCTTGCTTGACCAACAAAAGGGCTCCACATGGCTAATTTGCATACATGCCCTACACTACATTATTAATTAGTTGTTTGTAAATTCACTGTCACTTTACAAAAACAAGTTATCACAGCACAACTTCTAGTTTTTTTTTTTTTTAGTCTTCAATGTCTTCAGATTTAAGGCCTTTACTAGGGCCTCTTTTTAACACTCTTTTGGGCGCTAGCCTAGCATTATTTTAAATTCTAGCCCTTTTTGTGCTAATAATTGTTGTGCAATGTTCCTGACTTCCTTATGTCACATTTATTCTAGAAAATGTGCTGTGGGTATGAGGACAAAATGAAATGACAAAAAAATGAAACTGTGGTTTGAGAAATCTTGACCTGGGTAGGCTTGTCATAGTAGAATCACAAAACGTGTGTTAATAAGATCTTGCATTTGTGTTTTATTCAAATTGGCTTGTGCTGTTTGGTTAATATTTTACCTGGTATTTTCTTTGCATGTTTTTACTATACTATGATAGCTAGAGAACCACAGAAAACAGCACAGTATAAACTGCATACGAGGCTGATTAAGATGGGATGTTGGTGAGAGAATGTCCTACCAAAACTCCACCAGAATATACCACCAAAATTCCCACTGAAAAAGAGCATTAAAGGGGGTACGGTGTACAAAAACTGATTAGCTTTATGGCTGTTTTGACATTGTTCGACAACAAAATCTTGATTTGATTAATTCTGTAGCCCTAGCCATGACCTTTTCCGAGTTAGTGCATGTTCATATACAATACAACCTTTCATTGTTGACCAAGGGCATTTGGTCACTTGTTTTTGCCCTTGCGACACTAATGAGATCAGCTAATCACCCTAATCACCCTATTGTTCATTCTGGGTTAGTGGTCCTATAGCTTGTGGTACCTGTAAGAACTGTAACCCTGAGTGGGAACAAATGAAGGTAAATTAGACAGGGCAGCGCACTGAAGGACTGAATGGAGCCTCGCAGTGCGCAGCACAGAAAGAAGTGAATCAGATGGCCTGGCCCGTATGTTCCCACTCCCCAAGAGTGTTTTGAACGGGGGCCATGTTAGTTCAGATTGCCATGTCATTAATCCCTCATACTCTACAGGGGAGTGGTCAACGGCAGATGTATTTGCACTTCCTCCAGAAGGTTTTCTAGATTAGCACAAATCCTCACAGAAAAACCGTTTAAAAACCTAATTTGGCACGCACGGCCAGACTTTTTGCTGGCCAAAGACAACCATCCCTCACACTCTGACACCCCTAATGTTTTTTTTTTTTTCTTTTAAATCCCCTACCTTTGTGTTGTTCAGAAGTCGATTTGGACAGGGCCTCGTAATTGTTTGGAAACTGGCTTCTGTCATTTGCATGTAGCAAGCAGCCACTTTTCCAGTTTCAGTGGTTTGACCTTGTTGTACCTGCCAGCCAGAAATGAGATCATCAGAAGAGTAGACGAGAAGCTGACATCTCTCCTCCACCTACCCGTGGCTTTAAGTGATGGTTGTCATAGCAATCATTATGCCACAGAACAGACTCAGTGGGTGAAGGATGGCTTTGAATGCGGCAGCCTCGGGTCACAACCTGGCTATGACAGAACAGATAGACCTATGTGGCTTGGTTGCAGTACACAATCTGCACAAAGTAAACAGCCGCATACATTGCACGTCAGGTTCATATAGATTTCAGGGCGAGATTGAAATTACCGAGGTAATGTCGTTTTTATTTCTTGAAGAAAGCTGGCCAGGTATTGGTGTAACGCAGAGGAAAAAGAGCAGCATGGGGCGAACAATGCCTCTCATTCCCATCAGCTGCCCTGGCCAGCATTTAACATGGAGATTGGAAACGGAATAAGCTCTCTCCCCATTCTCCCTGGACCTGCATGTAAATGAGGTTAGCGGTTAGCATTTCCTGCTGTGCCACAGCAATTCTTCTCTCTCACTCCTGCTTTTTTCATGTTTTTTTATAATAGCCTGAAAGTGCTCCCCCTTTTCCCGGGGTAGGGACCGGGACCAATCCTTATTAGTGCCCCTGTCCTAAGTGACAGGCTAAAATGTAAGCAGGCATTGCCTTGGGCACCTCTGCCAAACAGCCATCAAACCAATGCTGCCATAAAAAAGGCATCTTGAAGATTCCCTCCCTCTCCCCTCAAGTCCTTTTCAGATACACTTTAATACACTTTGCCTGCATGGCTCTTTCCCTACATACATGCACATATAGAATCACCTCTTCTTTTCACTCTGCCCCCACCTCCCGCGAAACCCCGCTTTTTGTGTCCACTTCTGGACTGTCTGCTATAGAGCAGTGCACAGTGTCCCTTTTGCCAGTAGGCCGATTTACAAACAATACATGGACGCCACACACTCCCACCTTCCACCCTCCTACTCGCTCTCACTTCTCTTCCATGGACACACAATCACCTCTGTGAGGAACTCACGCCACAAAACTAATGCTGTCGGGTAAGGGCCTGTTCTTTAGCACAGGTCCTAAAGAATGTATTTAACCTTGCAGGGCTGCACATTAAATGTATAGTTATTGCTGACAATAACCACTGCAATATCCACATATATCACAAAGAACTACATGAATCCTAATAACAGTTTAGTCTTTCAGGTGGGGAACATTTAGCTGGCGAAAAATTACCCAAACAAAGCCTTGCACTGTAGTTGAGAGATTGCTTAGCCCTAGTCTAGTCCTAAATTTAGTCCATGGTACCTCCATCAAGAAGGTCATGTTTTGACTAGCATTGGTTTGTTAGTCTGTTGGCAAGATAAGTCAAAAACTGCTGGGTGGAATCAATTATTTGTTTTTGGTGTGGATCCTTATCACTATGGATCTAGGAATTTTTTTAAGGATTCTGGCCTATTGTGAGATGGCAATATCCTAGTCAGAATAACACAAACTCCAGCCACAAGGGGTCAGTAAAATGATTACGTTTTTGGTGTGGATGCGGATCTGGTACAGGTATTTTTTTTATTATTTACCATTGTGACATTTAAGGGCTTTTTGGCTCAGTGGATTTGGAAATGTAGTGTACCTCTGAACTAGGAGATCACCAATTCAAGAGTAGTGTATAGAATTGAATTACCTCCAGCGTTAGTGACTACAGACCCTATGTTTTTTATATAATAAATCAACACAACTTTTACTATATCTAAAGAAAGAAGTCAAATATCACAGGTCATAATTGAAAACCTATAATTTAAAACTTTTTATGTATAGCATGTTTTTTTTGCAGCCCTACAACCTGTTCTTGCAAATGCTTGTACGACATTCACATCTGAGGTTATTTTGCCAACTGATTAAAAAAATATATGTATTCTGACTAGTATGTCATGAAGTTCATTATTACCAGCACCCTGCCCTTGAAATTGTAATTGGAGGTGCATTCATGGCAGTTTTGCCTGACATAAAGCAAATGCGTGAGGGAGTTATGTCAGTAGAGTAGTGGGGGGTAGATACTAATTACTCACTGTTTGAGATGTGAAAAATTGCTATAGGAAATAACATAAGTAATATTCCAAGGACAAGGTAGCATATGAATGAACTACTGCATGGCATATTGATCCCATCGTGTCAGTCAAACTGTAATGGTAAGTATGAGTTAAGTAGCAAACAAGCATTTATAAAAGAAGGAACTATAGAAAAAAAAACATGCTTCTGTCAGCACAAATCTCTTAGGCCTTATCCCTATGTACAAGTTTTTTTTTTTTTTACCATATGTAGCCTTTGAGAGTATGCTGCCTTTCACTTCAGAAAGATGGATGCCTCCCACACACGCCTATTATGATTAGATGGAATGGCTTACGTCTTTATGAATATGAACAGCTCTTCTCGTGCAAAAGTCCAGTTGGTTGATATGTAGCATTTAACGGCACCTCTTTTGTACAGTATCATTCTTGATCTAACTTGTATTGTATTAATAATGGGAACTTTAAAAATGTCAACTTTGATTGCCTCTGGGGGTTATGTTTTTGCGGGAGTAATGGGACAATGAACTAATGGTTTGTTTTTATGCTAGGCCAAAAATTTAATTAATTAGGTCAGTTTGCTTTTTAGATTTTGGACAATGGTCAAAATTAGTCAAATGGCCAAATTTTGGTCAAAATGGGTAAATCATAAAATTTAAATTAGTGGAAATTGGTGTCCTCCAAATGCCACACAGTTTCTTGTGTTCTGTCTAATGCTATTGCTAACACCCAAAGAAGCTTGCTGACTGTGGAGACTCTGCAGACGCTAAAACCACTAATATTCCCAAAGAAAGGAGTTACCTTTGCAGGGTTTCCGCCAAAGAAAAAGAAAAATGTCCGTATTGGAGATGTTAATAAGCATTGCGCGCGTAGCACCCAATCCAAGGGCGTGAAGCCCCCTCGGCATACCCGTAGAAAATGTTAGTATTTTCATACCTGAAAACAGCCTTTCTGAGCATATCTGGGAGATATTTTGATGTATAAAACACCATGCTGTTGAGATACTTTAATCCGGTTATTCTCCATAGTTTTTCATAATCTGAGGTCCCATGCATTTGTGACAAAATTATTTTTTAACTCTCCAGTAAACGCACATAACAATCTGAATCGCGACAGATGCCCAGCTGTTTTTACCATTGTCCAACATCGGAAGGCAAGGGCTTGTTGTGGCTGGCATTGTGATGTCACTGCGCAGGGAACTCCGTCTAATATAGTGACCTACTGCGCTTAACGTTGACCTCTTTCGGGGGGCGGACTCTGGAATATGACTGGCTAGATAAGATAAGATTTGTATCTAATGGCACTGCCGCATATCAGACCTGACTGGCTGGTATCCTTACCAGTAACTGAACAGTATGAGGTACTAGCTGGGGTAAAATAACATTTGATTAGCTGGGGGAAAATGCCCGTTTACCGGTCAAAAAAAGGGGGTCACGAGAACCCTACTTTACCTCTGTAATGTGCTTGTTTAGATGTAGCAGGACACTGTAGTGTGAGGTGGACTGCTAACTTCTTCTTTTGTTAAAGTGTATGCTAATTAGCCATGTGTTTGAAAGCTTTTACTGTCTTTTTAACAAACCTTCATTTGCTGTATAAATAAGACGTAGCCTTTAGAAGCAGAGAGGGCTAAAACTCTAATGAAGACACTGATGTCTTCACTGATGTCACTGTAAGAGTAATGCACGCTGTTGCTGCTTCACTGTTTTTTTGCACATTTAGCATAAACATTTAGCATAAACATACACTATGCAATAATCTCATTGAAAAATAATAAACCTACATTTAAATAGCTTCTTATGCCAACAAGATTTTTTTTTTTAATTTGGCTGAAAATTGGAAAAAAAAAAAAAAAAGTAATTTTATTTTTTAGCCGTATGGCACAGCCTTAATGGAAATAATATGAAAATTGGTCAATAAATTATTAAATGTTCCAAATTACAAATTGTGTCTTGTACTTTACGTTTTCAACTGTTACATTTCTGGGTGTACCTGTGTTATTGGTTTGGTTTTGACTGGCTAGTTAAACATGATAGCATCTAAATTTTACAGTTTTCTAGGATTATTATTATCTCCACCAAGGAGATTTTTTTTTTTTTTTGCCAGCATTGGTTGGTTTGTCTGTTTGCAAGATAATTTAAAAATTGGCATTCAGATTTTGATGACATTTTTAGAAAAGGTCAGTGAGGGGCCAAGGAACAAATGATTAGTTTTTGGTGTAAATCCAAATTGCTGTCTGTGTGCAAGTACTGTTTGTAAGTATTTTGTACCATTGCAAGAGTTAATTTTGTCTGTTTCCAGTGTAACTCTAAATGTTACAGGTTGATGTTTATAGAATTTTTCAGGAAAGGTCACAAATTGAGAAAGCAACAACGAATAGTTTTTGGCGTGACCAACTGAATCCAAGGTGTACCTGTAATGCCTTCTGAGTGCTTCTCAGAGGGATGCCAATTCACAATAATGGCAAGACGCACTAATAGGCCCTTGGGCAAAGATACATTTTGATGGATTGGGAGCGAAATGTTGCAATAGCTCACAAATCCATTTTGTGATTTGAAGTAATATAATAGTCAAGTCTTTCATTGTATTTAACACATTGACATCCTGGAAATTACAGTATGCCATACATATAGACACTTATTAAAATCAAAATATCAGTATTATGTCCTGTGTGTATTGAATTTGAAATTGATACCGTTCAGTGAAGGCCGGCCACTAAGGGACATGTTGATGGGTTGAGCTGGTGTTAAGCTTTGAATGCTGGGATTAGATTCATGCTACTGGTCTAATACTCAACTAATACAAGGTTGTTAAAACAATGCTTATCTGTTCTGACTCTTTCCCATAGATTTATACAGATGTAACTCTCAGTAATTGGCTGCCATTATGTGTGGGTAACCCTGCAGTGCATTGTACATGTGACTTGTGACATCCATAAGTGTCTCTTTAAACGATTACCAGTTTAGACCTCTGTGTAACATTAATATTCTTTTGTACATACATTGTTCCTTTTTACCTGTATATTAATACCTAAGAGCACTCCCTTTGAGTATTTATCTATCTTTGGCACAGATGTTGCTCTTAAGCGAGAACTGACCTGGATTTGGTAGCCAAGGTGATCATTATGACCTCAAAATGTGTAGCTTAATATGCATCTGACAGAAGCAAATGTGCACTTACTTCATTTCCTACCTAAGTAGGAAGCAGAGACTGTTGCAACTGACATTTGGATCACTTACATGCAGGATTTTAAATGTTTGTATAAAATTGAGGGCATAATTTGTTGCATTAAAAATCTGTTTTGTCAGCTGTAACAGTTCTGACTTTTTTCTTAACTTTTCAAATGAGGATTTACTGTTAAGATTGGCTCAAGGCACATTTTCCTATTGAGTGGTATGGTACAGGGTTAGTACATTTGGTCCAGGTAATCTTGCTGAGGCAGAATCGTTCAGTATACATGTCAGAAAATGGTGTGAAAAAGTGAAACATTTTCTGTATAATTGAAAAAGGAATACGTATACAGTATGGTTATTGTCAGGAGGAAGATGAGAAAGACCATACCCAGTAAAGCAGATGATATCAAGGCCACTATCAAAGAAACCTCATAAGATCTAATTCAATTTTATGAGTATTTTTGGGGTTTTCAGTAACTGTACACTATAATTATCACAATTAAAAAGTAAATTCATGATATATTTTACTCTGTGTGTACTAAATTTATACAAGATGTGCGTTTCACTTTTGAATTTGAATTGTACTACTGCTGGAATACATTCACTTGACCACAAAATCCCTTATGTACACGTACTTGAGAATAATTTTTTTTCATTTGACAGTTTTCACATTAAGAATTGAGTGTGTTTCATATATATTTTTCATTTCATTCACACACAATTTAGGTGAGGGAATGACACAGTAAATTGGTCTATAGCCATGCTTGACTCCAGAACCCTTTGAATTCTTCAATACTGTCATTATTAAACTTTTCACTGGAAGTACTTTCCAAATACCATCTTTTACAAAACTAAACCAGAATGAATCCGGGTCTAAGCTAGGTCTAAACCAGGACGAATAAAGAACTAAATCAAGACTAAACTGGTCCAAAGCAGACCTAAAATGGGATAAAACTTTAAATTGAATCTTCAGTCAGGGCAGGGGACTTAAAAAGGGATGAATCTGGCTCTAAATTAAATTAAATTAGGACTTTAACTGCAAAAGTACCACCAGAAGAAGCCCACATGCCACCATTGGTACCTGTATCACAGTTTGAGAACCTGATCTAATAGCGGAGCTTTGTAGCACTGCTTCACTGGGGTACTTAGTTTCCGGTCCTCGCTCAACTGCCTGCTGCTGAAGGTGAAGTGGAACTCTTCTTGGTACCATTCCACTTTTCCTTTCAAGTAAACACCCCTTTTTTTTAAATGGTTGTTGTAAAAAGAAACAAGCATTTCAATTTTCATGTATCTGCTCTGTTAAAGTTAAGTCAGTGTTGGATTTTTTTAACATACATTTTGAGGTGTCAGAGCTACTCACCATTGGATGCTCTGTATGCTTTAGAGTCATGCAATGAAGTACCTTTTTTTTTTTTTTTTGTATAGAAGCGAGAACATCATTACCAAATTCTTACCCTTTTCTAAAAATTGTATTGCTTATGGCCCCTAGACCCAGTCACCCTCCTTAGAACTTAACACATCCACATGGTGAGTTTATACTGGTTACGTCACATTCCTGCAATTGTTGAAAAGCTGTGTTGATATTACTTCTTCTTTTGTGTATATTCCCGAATTTTTTGTTTGGCCTTCTTTGACTAATTGGTGGAGCCTAGTCCAGTTAGGCGGTGTTTTCTGCTCTTATTTATATGTAGAAGGGAGTTGCATGTGAATTACTCTCACAGATAAAAGAGAGGAGAGGAGAAGTAATACCTTGTTGTGCTGAAGATCTACTTTTTAAATGGCTGCATACATTATTTAACAGCGTGTGTGAATCCGATTAAATGAAAAACGAATGACAGTAGCTTTTGTTTGGGCTTTGTCATATTGTGAACAGCCTTGAAACAACTTTGATTTGTGCAGAAGCATTGAAACAAATATTGAATACTCAACTAGATGTGAACTTAAGGCTTATTATTTTCACAGTGCAACACAAATTTTTTACCCTTTCTGTGCATTTGGTGTGCATGAAAATGGAAAAATAATAGTGATAATAATGATGAGTTTAAATGGTGGAAACAAATCTATTTTTGTCCACTCATATTGTGTAATAGGGAAACACATAAAACTGGGATAGTTTGATGCACTGATCAAATAGCATCAGTCCTTCATGTACTTGTTTTGAAAGCAGATTTGTTGACGGTCTTGTGGGTACTATACATTTCAGATATCCTCGTAGAGGTTTTGGGACGGTGACAGCGAAATGTTGGCCCGTTTTCACTCACCAATTAGTGTCATTAGCCGGGTAATGCGGCTTGCTTTCAGACTCAGACCGCTAATTATTGCCAGAATGATAAACCTCATTGCTGAGAGAGACTACGGAGATGCATTATAATATTATTGCCTATAGATCTGGATAATTAGCCATACCTTGTTCACAATGTAAGGTGTTAATTGTAACTCTGTAGTTTTTGTTGTGTCCGAAATGTAATATTCAAATTTGGATACAGTAAAGAGATTTTGCAAATAAAAAGTTTGGTGCCGGTTACTCAAAGTTAAAGGTAGCAGTATAATTGGACAACACAGACTTATTTGACTTGCGTTTTCATTGTTTATAGTAAACAAAAAATGTGCTTGTTCATTGCTGCTTCTGGATGAAAAACATTTTACCTGCATTTTCCGTTTGCAACTGAGACATGCTAATGGGTTGGTTGTGTTCTATTAGCAGTAAAGGTGAATGTGATGGTAGCTTATTTTCAACTATTTTGATAGTAGTAACTGAAAGTATAAGCAATATATTAATTGTGGTTCTGTAGTTTACAAAAATATATTTAATTTGCATTTTGAAATAGTGCAATCACCAAAATATGCAAAATTTTGTTGTTGTTTTTTTTGCATAAAGTGGAACAGGTTTATAATACAGCATTAATTTTGACATGGCAGGAGTCAAACTCATGTCATCAGCTGTTAACATTTCTAAGATCAAATATCAACTATACACTTAGACGCTTAGCACAATTTAACAAAAGCACTTGATGAAAACTTAGGGGTGACAGTGGTGTAAAGTATTCACCCCCTAACCAGAGGGTTGGGTCACTCGCAGCACCTATTGTTGTGTCCCTTGGCAATTCATTTCACCCACATTGCCTACTCCAGTCACAAAATACGTTTAGTTGAGACAGGAAATGCATCTGGTAGTAAAAAAAACAACAACTGTCAAATCACTGTTCAACTGGTTTGCTCTGGTGACCCCTTATGAATAAGGAAACAGCCCAAAATAAAAAAAATAATTTACTATGAGATATTGATTGTGTTGTAATTATACACATTTACATATAGGTGGCTTTAAGATAAGAGGTAAGCTCTAAGAAAGAATAAGCATCCTGTTGTTCTCCATAGAAGACTCCTGAAAAGCTACATTCCTTAATGTTCAGCCTTCTAAATGTATTCAAACCAAAGAATCTCTTAATCTGTAAAAACAATGGGTCATAATGTTGGCCACGGCGAGATGCGTCCTTGCATGCAAAAGTTAAACTCAAAAAGATGTTTTAAGCTTATGCAGTATATGCCAAAATAATAGAGAAAATGTGTCAATTTTGTACAGTCAAGACACGATGCAAGTAGTTCTATAAGTTCCAGCTCCATTTTTAGTCATCTGAAATAATAAGTGTCAGATCACATTTGGTTGTTATACTCGTGTAATGGCAGTCTTGTATTGTGTCAGTTTATGTTGTAGAGATGCATCAGACATACCTCTTCTTTGCCTCCAGCAGCTCAGGCCCATAGCTTTGATGACACATCTGAGCTCATGAGCAAGCCTTTTTTTCCTCTCTTTTTACATGAGATGCTAAAAATGGAAGGGAAAAATAAACCAAGGGGTAAAGTGCACTTCATCTGCAATGAGGAATTTCAGAGGTCCGGGGCTCTCAGTCGTCTCATTCTCTTCCAAGAACACTTCTCCTTCCTGTTTCACCTCTGGCATGCCGCCCAAAGTGCCCACAAACCACGGAGGCCAAGGCCGAAAATACACAGATGGTAATTTGCACTACATTTCAATACGACTCAACCACCATTATATATAGCCCTGCTGCCTGAACCCTGATCCTCAGCCAGAGTATCAGCTCACCTCGGATTCCAGTGAAAAGATGGGCGCTTTATGCATTTGTCACGGACTGTAGGAAAGCAGTAGAGAAAGGACATGACAAGCCAAAATGTGTGTGTTCTTAGCTTGAAATGGTTAATACACGTTAGCATGATGCATTATGCCTCAAGAAATTTTAATGATTATTTTTTTCTTCAAGAGATATATCTTTGAAGCATGATGTTGGGATGGTTTTAAACTTAACTCTACTGGGTTACTAAAATTTTCTTATGGCTTTGCAAATATTGTATCCAATTCTGACTTTTCTTTTTGCATGTTATGAGAACCTTCCATTTAAGCCTGACTAAGGGCCTTTGGGACACACCTTTTTTTGATTAACTTGGTTTTGTTTTGTCAAAGATAAATTCAAACTAATGCCTTCACACCATAATTTGGTTCAGAATAGGGCTGCGTATTATTGAATTGAATGTACAAACAACAGTATGACTAAAAGTATTTAGTTAAGTTGAAGTTTACATAGATTCAAATTTATCAAAACTAAAACAGTACCAAATGTAAACTGAATCATGACTGTGTTTGGTGGTGGTTGGAGGGGCCGTAGGTGCGGATTGGCAGCCATGCTTTCATAGGTCTGCCCCAGGGCAGCTATGCCTACAGAAGTAGCTTACCAGTGTGAATGAGAAGTTAATGAATAATGCAATGTAAAGCACTTTGAGTATCTAGAAATGTACTATATAAATCCAATGCACTCTTAGTATTAATAAACCAGGTGTAAACAATGGCTCATAATGCTGTAATGTCTCTGATTGGACGATTATTTTGACTCTGACATACGCTCTGATACAGATGGTCAACTGCAAATTATTTCCATCTTGTGATACTGTAGTAGTTGGTTCCATCTTGAAAGTCATTGTTTTCTTGCCTTATTAAGTCATCAACATTTAGCTATTGCTACTTTTAACATACTATTGGACCTTTTATGTGCCATGCCCGTTCCTAATCCTGTCTGAAAAATACAAAAGCTGATGCAGGTTGCACCATGTTGTTGGATATTGTTTAAGCTACATCCTCATTGTGTTGAGCAGTGCATTGGTGATGTTTTTAGCTTGAAACTGTGGGATTTGTTATCAACCTGGCCAGCGTGAAAGCACTTTATTGCAAAAAAACATTAAGGCGCGTGTTCATGGTTGGTTACAAAGTTGTGACCGACATTGCGTCTTGGTAATCACACATCTTGTTCATTGTCACATTGCCTGTCATGTTTCATCAACTTTGTAATGAAAATTAAATCATGAATAAACTTTGGAGCAATAACCACAAGAATGACAGCAATGTACCAGACTGATGGTGGCATAAATTTATTTGAAGAGGGATATATAATGTTGGCTCGCTCCGACATGTCCAGCTGGATGTATTCAGAGCATCTGTGTTATATTTATTTTTATTGTCCATAGTTGCATTTCCAGTCCGCTAGGACACAAGAGGGAAAGGGATAAAGCGAGGAAGAAAAGGAGCATGTGGGTATGACGAAGATCAAGCAAGTGAGAGATTATGGAAAAGAGAAGGCAAGAAATCCTGATCCAGTGTGTCCCAATTAATGGAATTACCTTCCTCCTCGAGAGTACAGTTAGTCATTTGCAGAGACGTGAGCTCGCCAGTAGAGCGTCGCTCCCACCATATTGTCCAGCGTGCACTAATAAGGCAGCCCTGACCGCCGGGCGTGCTCATTAGCATAGCCCGCGGCTGTGGCAAACCCCACCAGGGCTCGGCCGGACACTTAATTACCACTGCAGCTCCTTCTACGCTACATCCATTCGCTCTCTCTCCCCTCCTTCCTGTGTCCTCACCTCGTGGCCTACCTCCTTAACCCGGCCCATAGACGCACACAGCTCCGAACACCTCCTCCTCATAGCCCGAGCAGGAAAGACACACGGAACACTAATCATTTCGGCAATGGCTTTAGTCTGTGACACTCCTTTTATGTTAGCTCACTTTTTATGCCTTAGCGGTCAGCGATCGGCGTGTTTTAGTGATTGTCTGACCTGCACAAGCGCTCTCTATTTGGCGCACGCTTCCTCTTCTTCCTCTCTCTCATTGCTATATTAGCTCATGGCCATGACTCTCCCTTTGACATCGGCAGAGTATTGATGCACCTCCGTCCCGGCCTTAATCGGCTAATGGCTTCCTCTCCTTTCCCGCCCAGCCAAATCAGCCCCCTCCCTTACCCATTCCTCTATCTGTCCCTTCCTTCCTTCCCTGTCTCCACTCACTCCCCCCTCCCATCCTACCCAGTTCAGGCCTGGGGTCAGCGAGGCCAATTTTCATGCCTGGCTAAGTCACAGAATAGCTTTGTGTGTGTGCTAGAGAGTGAGGCAGCGAGAGGGAATATGGGAGTCAGCAGCCCAGCACAAGTCATGTGCTGAGTGACCTTCTGACCTACCTTTACTCCAGTCCCTCTCCCTTCTCTCCTTTCTCTAACTTGCTCCAGTTCTGTGTGTGATGACGTTAGCCAAAATCTGGATCTGGCTCCTATTTTAACACGGCCATAAGTCAGTCTACCCTGGAAAAGGCCAAAGTGATTGTGCCAAGTTCACAAATGGAGACTGTTGACAGCACAGCGAGGTAAAACAAAGAGCAAGTCAACTAAATGCTTTCCCCAACTGCTATAAGCCTAGACACTATTTTTAGCATTACCTGCATGTTTTGTCCTATCTGAAGAGTACTGGATGCAAATTTGCAATAGAATCCCAAAAGAACCCACGGTAGCATAGAGAGGACATGCAAGACTCCACACACATCTGAAGTGGTATTGTGATATATGGAAGTGAATTAGCAATTCTTCTTAAACTCATTAATTAACATCAGAATGCATGGTTGTTTGTCAGTGTCCCTCAGTATTAGCCCTGCAAATAACAGGCTACTTAGCTTAATTGCACTGTTCCCGAACCCCCAAAAACTATTCCAGACTCCAACCTCCATTCCAAACATAGGTGACACAGAATAACTAAACTAACTGGGATAACTAAATCAACTGTTGTTCGCTAGAGATGCTAACAGCTAGTAGCCTTCCTAGTGTTAACTGTAGAGGTTCTGAATTATCATAGTCTCAGTAGATCAGACTAGGCTAGGCTACTTTAAGATATTTGTTGGCAATTTTTCCCTCAGCCCAGGAGGTCATGTTTACAATAGCATCGGTCTGTTGGTTAGTCTTCTGGCAAAATAATAAAAAAAAATATAATGGTCATATTTTGAAAAGACTACTAGCTGTTAGTCTGGTCAGTATATTGCTCATTGCTATCAATATAGATGTAACAAAAGAAATACAATTTGTATTTTCTAGAGGCAGTGACCATGTCAATCACTATTTGTACATTGTCTGTTAAATAAAGCTGTAAGTAGCAGTTTTAGCGAAATTATAATTATGACTAACTGTTGGGGAAATTCTCAAAATGCGTTTTTACTCTTGCGCAAGGTTTCTTATTAGCCAGGGATCCACTCTTTCTACAGTGTGTCAATGACTCCAGCTGTGCATCACTGCAATATTTTTATAGCACCTCTCTGTACATCCTTGGTCATGCTGAAGGCAGATTACTATAGCTGACTGTAGAGCCTTTGGGCTTTATTTGTTTGGGTCTCTGCTTGCTCTTTGACTTGTGATGATTCTCTTTTTGTCAACAGTGGGGTGGCGCTATACATCTGTGTGGCCCAGAGAGGAAAATGCTGCACCACTGAATCACTGGTGTATGAGTGATAACAGATCCAGACTGCTGAGCACCCTGCAGCTGTTTGTCTCAACATGCAAGTCATCCCCGCCATTACACCGCTAAATGGTTCCCCTTCAGTGGCAGACGCTGGTCGCCTCAGCCCGTATTTCCATGCCTCCATCACTCTGAGGGGAACGGGAGGATGGGGGGGGGGTTTGCTGTTATTGTCGCAGAGCCTCCCACTGTACCAGAGGCAAAGAAGGAGAATGTGTGTCAGGAATTATACAGTTGAGGAATGACTTTTGAATGAAATCGTAATCAGTGCTTGCTCATAAGCTTGTCCTGTTGTGTGTTTTGGGTATCTAGACTAGCACTGTTCATGAGAACAGAACTTGGATGTGGCCCTCTTAGAGTTTGGGCTGGAGACCATGACCTTGGGAAATGTCATTCCGCCCACGGGGGCAGCTCGCCTGTGTCACACAAAGCCATGCTACTGGAGTGCATCAGTGTAGCATTCTGTAAGAAGCCCTGTGGTGTAGTGTTGCATTCAGTAACCCTGAGGTTTAGCAGTGAACTTAGGAAGCAGCAGAGTTCAGCCTTAAACCTGAGACCTCGGGTCAGCAATCTAGCGATTTCCCTCTAACCACATTACGGCCATTAGTGGCTCTTGCTGCTTTTCACATGTCACATGGAAATGGGTCAAGCCCTGCCCTGCATGACTCACAGGCTCTTTCTCCCTCCCCTCTCTCTTCTCTTGCTGTTAACCCTGCTCAGGTGCCAAAATGGCTGGCACGGCATGAGGAAAATATACAATAATTTATGGGTAATGTTGTGAAGATATGACCTGTGATAAACATGTATGTGTATGTTGGCAATAAAGGTCCTGGTCCTTTCAGCATGAAGTGCACAAGTGTTGAACATGTTCACTATAGTGTAGAGATACTGGTGAAGATTTTTATTAAATTAGTCCCTGACTTTCCTTTGATTCTATGCCTACGGCATCTAAAAGTTTGCAGGTCAACATTTGTGTAAACACTCTACCTGGAGTTCAGTTTTTCTGCTTTATTTACATGTACGGGGAAGTTTAATATATGGAGCCCTCAGCCAAACACAGAAGAAAAATGGAGCAGAGGCACCGTGCACCTGGATATGGCTTTTGCAACAGGGCAAGCATAGTGTGGCTTTGATATTACATTTTTAATCACTTTTCCTGAATGCATACAGCTGAAGTGCTTTTTCACTCAAGAAACATCTTTTCAGCATGAGTCCAGGCCTCTTCTCAGAGGTGTGTGTCTGTATAAGCCATTGGCCTGTGTTTGTGGCATTTGGCTCTTCAGTCAGTGGTCATGTGTAGCAGTAAAGCTCTATGTGTGAGATGTTGATGTGTGTGCAATGTGTTTGATATCTGTTGCAGCAGGAGAGTAGCAGTCATACTGGGTTGTGATTGTGGTCACCTTGGTGGACCATGGTGAGCCACGCTGGCCAGATGTCAGCCAACTCTAATGATCCCAACAGGTTGCTGGGCTGGGTTGCTTAGCAACCACTCAGCCTTAGCCTGTAAACAGAGCGCGGGCTCACTAGGCCTCTGTTAGGGTCACTAAGGGTGAACACAGCTTTGGTGTGTGTGGATATATGGACACTATAGTGGTGTGAAAAAAGTTGTAATGATTATTTATTTTTGTTTTTATTATTGTTTTGCAGTTGTATGCATGCCCACTTTTCTCAGATTTTTCAGCCAACTCTCATTTATCTGATCTTTTGTAAGGTTGTGTACTGTAAGCCAAAGAGAGGGAGAGAAAAAGACAGTTTTGACATTTTGTTTTGCCCAGGCTTGGTCCTTTTGACATATTCTTATGGAGGTTTGTTAATATGTATCAGGAATATTCACTTTTCTTTGTTCGCCCTTGTCTGGCAAGCTGTAATGTTTTGCTTATGAATATTGATACATGAAGTGTATATTAATGACCCTTGGTGACCTTAACCCTATCCTTATTGGCTCCCCGGTGGTATCCGCAGGCTCATGAATATTAATCTAGTTCTGTAACCTCCATTACCCTAATCTTTGCTGTCTAGCCTCCCAGAAGGACCCGTTGTCATGGTAACCCCTTTACTAGACTCTTCCAGACCAAGGGTGGGAAAAATATAGTTAAAAAAGGACAGAAAATCAAAATTACGCAAACATGGATGCACTATGTAAATGCCACTTTCTATAAGAAAAGGCTTACATTTGTGTGTGACTTGTTAACTCCTTGTAGCAATGTGCTCCTGTGCTCCTTAAAAGGTTTTCTAATGACAGTTCAAGCATATGACAGTGTCTCTTGTCCAGTAGACTTCAGTATCATACAGATAACTAAATTTCTAAACACCATACAATGTATTTGTGCTAAATTGTCTACTGTCAATCAAATATATGAACCACAGATATTTTTTCTTCTAGGCTGTTGGGAATATCTTTACTATAACTGTATATTGTGAACCAATGCCTGCAACACAGATAAGTCTGTAATTAAACAGGGGTGAAAGTTCTAAATGTGTTCCTCTTGTGTTTTAGATTTGGATGGTCATGAAGAAGGAGGGCCTGACGGTGGTCCTGTGGAGGAGGAAGGCTGGTTTGGGAATGCTTCTGACACCCGCTCTGAGTCGTCATATGGAGATACTCAGGATGACCTGCTGTTGGCCCGGGGCTCCTCTCCAGATGAGGGGCCTGGAGCCAGCGCAGGATCCACAGACCATGATACCTGTGGAGCTGAAAGTTCTCTGGGCTGCTCCACACCCGTCCATCGTGCCTCTCTGGAGCTCCTGGGGCTCGACGGGGGTGCTTTCTCAGCCCAGGACACTCTCTCGTCTGTGGTGTCATCTCTGTATGGGGAAGCGGCATCTCGAGCCTTGGGCAAGCCCCTCAGCAGTAACCTGCGGCGTCTCCTAGAGGCGGGCTCACTCAAACTGGACTCTGGGGATCTGCTGGGACGCTCCTCTCGGGGAGAGTCTCCTCCAATAGGCTTAGCCCCACCACTAACCCTGTCCCCATCTTCCCACCACGCCCAGCAGCTAAGTGCTCTTGCCCGAAAATTGGCAAATAACAACAGTGGCTCAGCGTCACCAGCCTCCTTGGCACCCTCAGTTACCAACATCAAGCAGGAGCCCCTTGACCCCTTTAACTCCCCCAGCAATGGCAGTGGCTTTGTTTGGGCAGGGGTTGCAGATAAGTGGCCCCCAGTCAGCTGTTCCACACCCTGCAGCTCCAGCCTGTCTCCGGACTCTGCCATACAGAAGCTCAAAGCAGCGGCGAACGCCGTGCTTCAGGACAAGAACGCCGTGGCCTCCTCCTCCACTTCCTCCTCCTCTTCGTCGACCTCTTCCGCAGTGCCCACTTTGGGAGGAGGGGGTCGAACAGATGACGTGGTACGCTTCGATGCCTTCAACTCTCCGTTCAGCCCGCAGTCGGCCAGCTCCACTCTCGCTGCACTTTCCAAGAAAGTCAGCGAGCGGAACCAAGCCTCTTCGACCACTGCTGCCACCGACCACCAATCCCCAGCCAGCTCCTTCCTCTCTCTAGTGTCCATGACCTCCTCTGCTGCCTTGCTCAAAGAGGTGGCAGCCAGAGCAGCAGGGAACCTAATGGCAGAGAAGAAGGAAGGCTCCCCTTTAAGCACCTCTGGTGTCCTCCAAGAGGACGTCAAGCCCCTCTTGGAAAAGAACCAGAAGGCACCCACACCCTCTACTCCCTCCCAAGGCCTAGAACTGCTGCTGCCCTCCACCCCAAAGGGCAGGGGCAAGCCCAACAGCCAAGCAGGTAACGGAATCACAGACTATAAAACCTACACAGCAGCTGCAGCAGCATCCTCCAACTGCTTTTCCACAGTCACTATTTTGACTACACATGTTTGAATGCTGCAAGCCCAGTGCTGTGTATACAAGAATTTATTAAGTCATGTGGTGTAGGGGATCTAGTAAAATGTGTAGAAATCAACAATAGCTGAACAATTGTGAACTAGATATACATTTTGACTTTGTCTGTAAAATTAGAACTTCTTGTGCACTTTTAACCACTTAGACTGAATGCCTGTAATATAATGACTATAAATATCAGCTGCATTTGTTCTTTTTAAGAGTATCTTTTGACATATATTTTTCTGTTTAGTGTTCACCAAATATAGTTCATTTGTTTCTAATAACTGTGTGAAAGCTCAGTGTTAATCCGATTGCAATAGAAGCATTCATTTTGCATATACTGCGAAAGCAGGAGCTGATTTACTTGTCACCAGGACTTTAAAAAGGGGACAATTCAGGACTTCCATGACATGTTTTCTCCAGTTTGTAATGGCTTCCTTCTCACCTCAGCGGCACTGAAGTGAAAGTAGTGTAGCATCAGCTTAACTGTCAGCCGAGCATTGAGAGGCACAGCCGAGAGAAAACAGCCCTGGCTGGCCTTGTAGTCTGGGAAATGGTCTGCGGGCTCAACGGGGGGTTCCGCCTGAGACCTCGCTGCCTTCCCAGACCAGCTCGTTTGTGCCGGGATGCGCGCGCTGCCAAAAGGGGGCCGTCAGTGTGCGCTCGGCTCAGCGGGGAGCCCTGGAGTCCATATCCATCTCGGCAGCCTCCTCCTGGCTCCGACCCCCGCCAACCGGAGCCCTGTGCACTGATCAGCGCAGCAGACTTAAGGCCAAACACATCATACTTTCCGCTGACTGGATACAGATGCGTGGCCACTCTTTTTCTCTCTCCCTCTGTCTCGCTCCTACACACTCTGCCTGTTTGCTCAACAAATGGCCACGCAGTCTTGTCTGGAAGGGTGTAAGCAGATACCTAACCCTAACACAAATGCGCAGTCAGTGCGGTTACATAAAAATTAGAATTTTTTAGTGGTCACTCATAGGTTGGGTGGACTGTAGTTTTAGCAGTTTTAATCCAGACCGTTTCTAATCATGTAAATAGACCAGTTTACCATGTAAGGTCTAGATAAAACATTTAGAAATCCCTTGGTAAATCAAAGCACATGGCTAATTTGCATAAACCAACAAGAGTAAAGTGCAAAGAGGACACTGGCACAGCAAAACAGATGTAAACAAATGAGAAAAAAACATGACAAACATTGAGAGCAATACTCTCACTGGTGAAGATGTTGCTGGCTGAAATTGCTTGTTTCTCTTTAAAAGGTTTAAAAGGAAATGGCTAAATTACTCAAGCTTATGTTTCATTTACATGTTCCTTGAAAAGGACTGTTGTTTGTGTTCATGTGCTATCAACTTGGAAAGATCATGTTCCTGTTGAAATATAAATGGATTGTTATGTAGTACTTTGGTCATTGTGTACAGGTTTAACACTGCAAAGTTGCAAAGTTGTGTTAGCTGAATGCTGCATGCATGCAGCAATAGCCTTTGATTCTCTGTTATTCATATAAACTCAGACAAAGACAGAAGTCCATTTAGATGGCTTCATTGAGCTATGAGTACAGTCAGACTAAGTTGTGTATGTAAACATAGTGTCTGACATGTAACCCTAGCAGGAGTGCACACTGAAATCTCCCTCCTGCACATCCTGAAAGTGCTGCCTCTATCTAAGTAGCCTTTAGGGAGAACAGAATGTTTTCCGAGAGATGGATGGGCACTTTTCAGGGATTGTGTCGCAACCTCGCCAAATCTAAAATGGCTGGATCAAATTGACTCCAGACAGATGAGGCAGTCGATGTAATATTCTGTGATCTGCATGCTAAAGAGGGGGTCGGCTGTAACCCATGAGCCGTCAAGGTCGAGCAGCGCTGTAAAAATGCAGGTAGTTGTTTGGTCGCCAGACTGAAAAATGTGACCTTGATTATTGACTGTCATGTGTTGTTTTATTGTCGTCCCTCAGCGGTTCCACTATAAAACCGCTTTACACTACTGCACTCTGCATATATATGGAAAAGTGGTTGCAGGAAGCAGACATAAGTACGAGAATAAAGGCAGAGCACTCATTGCCACTCTTCTGTTTGCGTCCGCTTCACTCTCCCCAACTTCGTGCAAGTCGTTTTTGCATTGTGATCCGGGCTCTGCTCGGAGAGGTTGGGCCGCAGATGGCAGTTTATTGTTGCAAATAGGCAGTCTCGAGGTTTTACACCTCAGGTCAATGAATGGCTGAGCACAGTAATTTCACCAAACACTGATTACCAGATGTTTTTCAAGGAACGGCACTAGAATACTTATGAAGCCATCCTGACAGGCCCTTGTAGAATTTGTAATGCAATCATGCCTCTTTCTAATAAGACCAATTAAACAGTAATGGATGCCGGATATGAAGCCAACAACAATAATCGAGATACTAAAACATGCTCGAGCTTTCACTTCCATTGTTTCATTGCTTCCAGCTGGTAATTCCCCTGATAGTTTCCACTATTAGATGTGCACAAGTTGGCTCACACACATCTGAGAAAGCCCTGAGTTCCTTCAGAACAGATCTTAAGGGCTGATTTTTTTTTTTTTTAACAGCAAAAAGGTGTATTTCAGAAAAATAACAGATTGTACCATGTGCTATAAAAGTGATGAGTGGTTTCTGACACTCCTCGAATGTTCTCTCCCTGTCGTAACTGTGACCTCCACTCCTCTCCAAGGCTCACCGGAGGATGGTGGCAAACCGTTCCAGTGTCCTGTGTGTGGACTGGTCATCAAGCGCAAGAGCTACTGGAAGAGACACATGGTTATCCACACAGGCTTGAAAAGCCACCAATGTCCCCTGTGCCCCTTCCGCTGTGCTCGCAAAGACAATCTCAAGTCCCACATGAAGGTGAGACAGACACACCATTAGTCTTTTAGGAAAATGTGCCTCTTCTGATTATCTTGTCAGTTTAATAACTTCTTTTGTGGCATTCATCAAAGAATTGTTAGTAGCCTGACTAGTCATCCTAATTATTTTTTTTCTATGCTCTAATAATTATTTTCAGGATTTTTTATTTTTTTTTTGCATCCTTGAGTGCAATTGGATAGACATGAAACCAATCAGAGTTCGGGGCGCTGTTCCAACACTATAATGATTATGATTGATTGGATAGGATTAATCTAGTGGAAATAGGTTTAAATGTACAGTAAGAGGTTGCTGTGAAAGTAAATGGGTTTGGCTGACAAGGCAACACTGCTAGATAATATTGTCCCTTACTGCTTTATTAAAATGATGCATAGTGTTGTGTGTTACCATTTTTTTGGACGTGATACAGTAATAACAGCCCAGATGACTTTCAACATTTGAAACATTTAACAACCCTTGTGTTATAAAGACACTTGCAAACAGATACAAATTATTGGAGCATAAGTTTTGATAAGATGTGTGTTAAAATTGTGTTAAAACTGTTGCAAACAGACTTGTTTGTTTCTGTATTCTTTTCCTCTTTTTTTATGGTAACAGGCCCTCATTTACTGATGTGCTCAAAATCAACATGTGGTTGTCTAATGCTTATGCCTATATATAACGAGTAAAATCAGCATTGAACTTGTCAACATTTTTCTCAACAAATATATCTCTGACATGGCTGGTTTATGGTGGAATGATGTTCTTGCCACTTCCGGATTATGGCCCTAACAGAGCTCACTGGAACATTTAAAAATCCTTCTGTAACCAATGCCATCAGCATGTTTTGTAACAATAGGGTTAAAGCAAAGGTCTTGAGAGAGCTCTGTGCTTTTACCCATCATGAGATGTTTCCTGTGTGACAACTTTGTAAAGAGACAGCTTTTTATAGGTCAGACAAAAGGCAGGATTGCATTCTGATTACTGATTTTGAGATGGTGTCCTGGTTTTCCACACCTTTTTGCACCTCCCTTTTTTTAAGTGTTCAATACTTATTCTTTGTCATTTCAATTTTATTACACAACTAAATTTGTATGTGTGGATTACTTGCGTTGTTACCGACATGTGGTGAAAATTTCATGTCAGTAGCCATGTCAGAAATATATCTGTTTATTTTAGTTTAGTTTTAGTTTGCATTATTTGCACAAATGGATGCAGATTAAACTACCTCTAAATACAAATGGGTAGACATGGGGCAGTACCAGTATATCAAGAATAAACTGCTGCTGGACTGATGCAATTTGAACTCCCTTTTTTAGAGATATAATGATGATTGGTTCAGCAAAAAGAGATTTGAATAGGATTTAATAGGGTTCCAGACCCACTTTGATCAGCTAGAAAGTGAATGTCTGTTTAGTCAGTCTATTACTTTTTATCATTACAATTACTTATATTACAGTATTTTTTCATAAAATTCTATACAACAGTAATAAATGATGACATGGAAACTAAAATACCATGAATATTAATACTTTCCAGACCAAACATGGTGTCTGATTACCATGTTTATACACCTCTGATTAATACAAATTACTAATGCCTATACCTTTTCATATGCAGTAATGAATTCTTTATTTGTTTGTTTCATCCATTTACCCATCATGAAAAAGTTAGTTATCGAACCTGTTTTTTTTTTTTTTTTTGCAGGTACATCAGCACCAGGACCGGGGAGAGACATTTCAGTGTGAACTGTGCCCCTTCACCTCGTCCCGACACTTCAGCCTGAAGCTCCACATGCGCTGCCACCAGCACTTCCCCCGCACAGACGTTAAGGTGAAGGAGGAGCTGACCACCGACACGGAGGGCGAGGGCTCCCTGATGGGTGACAGCGCCCCGGGGGACCTGAGGGGGAGCGAGGTGTCCCCGCTGCGCCCGGACACCCAGCCGCAGACCTCTCCTCCTCTTGAGGCCTCCTCCAATCACGTCCACATCAAGGAAGAGCCTCAGGAGCGGGACCTGTCTGTGCTCTCGCCCTTCAGCATGTGCCGGGAGCGTCCCAGCAGCAGTGCCAACTCCCTGGACCTGCCCGGGGTCGGGGTGGGAGTGGGTGTTCGCTCGAGTCCCAGTGCTCCAACTACAGCCTCAATCTTCAGCCCAGATATCAGCACGAAGACAGCCACTGATCTGCTTATAAAGCTGTCAGGTTTGTACCACTCATCAGATCACACAGGTTGCTGTTGGTTGTTGAACTTATTCTCAGTATGCATGAGATCAGTTACTGAGGTGGTATTTGTTACATGAGTGCATTTCAGTACATTTAAGTGAAGAATTGTTGATAGAAGCAAGATTTTTGTTGGAAGGTTTAAGGAAAATGTGCCCTCCCAACTTTCTGGTCTTATTTATGTAATAGGTTTATAATTTCATTTATATTTATTTCCTTGTTTAAAGCTATTTACTTCAGTTTTGTTCCCTTTTGGTGTACTTTTGATGTCTTGAGACAGTGTTTAGAAACCATTGGTTTAATAAATAGAAATTATTGTAGAATTGTCACAATGATTAGTGTGAATTTAACCATTTTTCTCTAGGCCATCTTTAGGTTGTTATACTGCTAAGGGACAAAAAAAATAGTGTGCTGTCTTGTGTCCATTTTGGTTTTATTTATTTTATATACTGTATTATAAAATTACAGACAACTACAGTGGGTATTGGCAACATATAGAGATTTAGATGAAGTAGTTACAGGAACCGTATACAGGACATAACCATGTTTGAGAAAAATAGTATTTTTATCTTTAGCTCATCAGACTGGGAGAAATGGGGAGGCAGGCCTATGACGTAGACTGCAGCCGTGTTGGTGGAGGCAGTTGAGATAAAAATGCTTTACATTCCAGTCCTAACAGTGTCTATCAACAGTAACATCCAGTGTATGGTTTGAATAAGAATGTTCTGAGTCTCATAATTTCTCAACCAGGTGTTCAAGTTCATTTCAAACTTGTAGAAGCAATAAAAGCTATAAAAGTTACTTCATTAGCGTAGCCATCCCAATTCTTAATATTATTTTTTTTTAAGAATTAGTCTGGTCTCTGTTGACTTTACTTGGATTTTCATAAATGGATGAGAAAGGTCAGGTAGGACTGGTTTTGGTGGAAATATGTTGTAAGTTCTCTTTGCTCAGAAAGTGACTGGGTTGGGCTGTCTAGGCTACATTATATTAAAACAAGGTATCTATAGTGTTCTCTTTAATTTTAAAAACTGGGAAGCCACCTACAGTGTCTACAGAGGATTGGATGGCCCTTTGAAAAGATGTCAGTAATACTGTGCTTTCAGACCAATAATAGGTTGATGTCTTGAGTTTGTGTAGCTTTATATCTATAGAAAACAGATATACAGACAGCTATTGTGTTGCAAGTCGTCAGTATTGAGATCCAGGTCATACCTATCTCTGATGCACCGCGTTTTGAAAAGAAACACATGCTCTTACTAAATGACAGGACCTATTTGACCTCAGTAGCTTATAATTGTATTGTTACAGTATTTTTATCCCAACTTGACTTTGTCTTTTTAGTCACTTTAATGGAAAGTTTTTCGACTGTACCAAATTTGAATCCAAAGACAGTCAGACGGCTCAGTGTTGTCTTCCCTTTGGCCTAAGATTTATTTTGAGTCCTCACTGTCACCAGAAATAACATCCGTAAGAAGTGTAAATGGTTTTATGTTTATCATTCCAGGTCAAGGCTGCAGTATTTATCTGTAAGCAATTTTTAAGGGATTACTGTTAAGCGAATACAGTTTGAGCTTGACAGTGACGAATGTATCTTGTAGACTTTTCTTTCATATTATCTTTTAAAACAGTGATTAAAAAGCAGTACATAATATTTGTCGATAGTGTGGGGCACATAAACCATTGTTTTGGTTCTGACATAACTGTGTTTAGGGTATTACCCAAGATATGAAGCTGTTTTGTTTACAGCACTGGCTCCAGCATTATTCCCACAGCTATGGTAAAAAGAAGTAGGTCAAAGACATTTAGCCTTTTCACAGGTTACTTTTAAGTACTGCATACTGTTAACTGATGGGGGCTTTATCCCAAAATTATCTACAGCTTTAACATAGAAAAAGGATTGGTTAAAAGGTTCTGTAAGGAACGCAGTTCCAAATAATTTAGCACTCGCATTTGAAGCTCTCAGATGGGGTCAGATAGCCTGGCCAGCCATTCTTATTCTATTATCTATTTTATACAAAACTAGAAGCACTGGGGGAGCTCAAACCAGGGATATTTTATTTCAGAGGTAAATAGCCACAAAGCTCAATGTAAAATATATTTTTTTATTTTATTTAACCTTTATTTAACCAGGAAGTCCCATTGAGATTCAGAATCTCTTTTTCAAGAGAGACCTGGCCAAGGTAGCAGCCAATCCACAGAAACAGATGCATACATATTAACAGTACTTTACATTTTCATAATAAAATAAGTACAGTATGTTAAAACATCTCAAGAAAAGCAAGCACATGTGTTTATTACCAAATTTTTTATGGAAGCTTTAAATTCATTTATGGAGATGAGAGTTTCTAGTTTAAGGTCTTTCTGTCGGTTATTCCATCCCCAGGGTACTGAATAGGATAATCATTTGTTCTTATACGGCCCCTTGTGGCTGGAATTGGTAACTTTTGTTAACTATTTTGCAATGTTATTACAAAATTCGGGGAGCCAGATGGTGTTTCTAATTCATTCATTGACCTTTCCTGAAAATTTTATCAGAGTTGTACCATTTCTCCTAATAATGTTGCAAAGACAGACACCAATACACCAATACTGGCGAAAACATAACCTTCTTGGTGGCGTTAATTGGCCTGGTTTGAATTAAATTTTGTGTTTTCCATAGGTCAATACCAGTACATCCAGAACTAACTGCTTTTACACTCAACAAAAACTATAATATATTACAAAGGCAATCCTAATTTAAAGAAAGTTTCCTTTCTGAGTAGAAATTGCTGTGAATAAAAGGGATCCCAGACCCATTTCACTTTGAAAATTGGTATATAGTGAGACACCAAATTTGTAGTAACTTCAACTTCTTGTTATGGTTAGCTATAGTTTGTCATTTTAGTGATGAGAATGTTGGTTGGAGTGGTTGGTTCTGAATACTGTAAATATTTTAGTTCAAAGTTTAGGTGCACTAGAAAGAAAAATTGACAAAACACTTTCTTTGAAATTAATAAGTAGCACACCTTCATTCGTACTGCGTATAGAGTTGACACATTGTTTTAGCCATTTACATTGTCATATGAATAAATAATATCTTACTTATTAGACAAAAATATCTAGTGTTGACATATTAGTTGCTAGAATGTGGTAGAGAAACCCTGACAAAGCTTTAAACAGATTATGACCTATTGCAATTGTGATATTTTACACACAACATACCGTCTTAGAAAATATTTGGATATTTAAACGATACAGTACATTTTTTATGGCAGTAAAATACATTCCACCAAAGATGCCTAGTGTATCACCACTTTGAGAACCACTGGCTTGCTTTATTTTGATAAGATGGCTACTTTGTCAGGATTGTTATTAAAAATGAAATTAAGAATTGATAGTGGACTGTGTTCCACCCTCACTGTAAGCTGATAGCAACTAATTAGAAATACTTAAACCTCAGAGTAAATGCTCCGCTCAAGGGCACTTTGGCAATAGGATTAATTTTCTTCACCCACGTTCTGTCACTTTTGTCAGCGTTGTTAAAGATCTGTAACCTCTGGGCATTCTTTTTCTGCCAGTACTTAAAACCTCCTCACACATTTTTCATTGTATTTTATAAGTATCTAACATATTAGAATTTTTTTTAAAAAAGCTTAACCTTGAATTTTTGAAAAGTTTTTATGTTTATTATTTACTCCAGTGAAAAGTATTCAATAATTCAGAGCTCAAGATGATCCATTAGCCTTTCTTAAATAGCCATTCAGAATGAACCGTGCATCTTCACCTGAAGACCCGTGCTAGGTTGAAGTTTGAGTGCATTGTGTAACTGTTTGTGTTTGTATTTTAGGTTCAAGAATAGTTCAAACATAATGCCAGTGTTATTTCAACAAAATTAGCAAGATTAATAGAAAATGTTTTATATTTTTTGCTTTTGGTGCCATGGTTTAAAAAGGTTTATGCAGCAAGCTCTTCTAGAAGAAGTTTCGAAAATAAGGAGAGCACACTACATTTATACTGAATGAAAAGGTATTAGTCTTCATAAAAAAACTGTCCACATGTGTGTGTTGTCATGAAGTGGCTCAAAATTTTGCTATACTTGTTATACAAGTACTTAGGCCTCACCATCTATAAGCCTGTAAGCTACAAGTCACTGGATGCATACTATGTTACAAAGAAGATGAACAGAACATTTTGAGTTTTTCCTCACCCTGATATAGGGTCTAAATGCAGTTTCCACAGTGTCCTGTAGTTTTGTACAGTCAGTTTGCCTATTTGTTTCTCATTTTCTGTAAAGCCCTTTGAGACTGCTGCTGGATCTAGTGGAATACATAAATAGTTTTACCTGACCTGTTCTTCTTAGTCAAAGACAGTTAGTTCCTACCTTATTATGATTAACCTAGATATCATAGACTGGTTATTCAAATGCATATTAGACAACTCACACATGGCCTTGTAGGTATATGTCAATATATGTGGCCTATAGCTTCTAGCATTCATCTTCTAATAAGGGTTAATAAAATAACAGTCAGTGATTGCACTTGAGTAGAACTATCCATCAGAAAAGATTTTTTGGTACTACACTAGGGATGTATCTCTTTAGTGACCATTGTTAAAAAGTCTATACACCCATTTTCTCAGTGTGGAGTGTGACATACAATATACAGTATATTGGGTGTATTTCATCAGAATCCATCAAATTGTAAGTCTGGCTATTCTTTTGACCTCGGGCATCAACAACACCTATTGCCACTCACTGCATATTTGGACCATAAACCCTAGAGATGGTTGTGTGTCCCAGTAGATCAACAGTTTCTGAACTAGTTTGGCACTGACAACTATGCCACATTAATGGTCACCTGAAAAACTTCTCCATTCCGAGGCTCGATTTGAACTTCAGCATGTTATGCCAAGATGTATTAAGTTGTTGCCATCTGATTTGTTTGATAAGATGTATATAATGGAAGAGAGTCTATTTAGGACTAAGTGTAAATGGCAGTTGTCAGTGAACTCCCATGTTAAATATTTTCAGTTTGAGATTGACTCTAATAACATGATACAGCATTATTTGAACAAAGTTGTCAAAGATGCTGCTGTAAGGTAAACTAGGACAGTGTTTAGATGCATTTCACCATGTTGCAAAATATGAAGGGACGAGTGTCGCGACAATGGCAAGATTGATGGAAAAAGGTTGACCGAGGTTGAGCGTCAGGGTCGAGGCCACTGCTGCCACTCTTCCACTTAATGCTGCGTAATTAGATTGAGATCTTGAGCGCGGATGGGAGGAGAAAACCCTGGGAACATTAGATTAATTAAAAATTTATGCATAATTCATAATTAAAAAGGAATTCATAATTTGAAATGATTAGCGCCCTCAGCGGCATCCCGTGACCCCGGCAGGATGCACAGGGAATGGGCCAGCTTAGTTAACTCCCCCTCCATCGAGCTCAACCCAGCTCCACGCAGATGCCCCCTGGGTGCCAGCTCTACTTCACTCCCAGACTGCACAATGGAGCCCAGGCTACTCCCACAGGAGCCAAGATGGCTGCCCACAATGTCAGTCCAGTGTCAAGTGGCGGACATCTTAGTCAGGGCATCTTTCAAGGAGAATGAGGAGGAAATAGGAGACATGCGGAGTGGATGTTTGACTTGAATGCGTGATGGTGGGTTTTAATGAAAAGAGGGGCTTTGATCGCAGAGTTCTTTCTCTAGTGTGGGGCAGTGTTGAAGATGCAGGGTTATAACAGTAAGGTCAGTTGGACTTAATTTTGTCCGAAGCACATCTTAATCTACTTTGTGCAAAATGTCAGTTTTTTTTCCACCAATATTCCATAATTCTCTTGTTTTATGCTGTTTTCCATTTGGTTAACAAGCAAAACTCCAATAAGGCGATCTGCAGTTACAATTCACATGGCATCTATTGTATCTGTATAACAAACACGATACACTGAACCTCCTAAATTAAATTAAAAGCTCTTTTTTTAATCCAGGAAAATTGTAAACTTCAAAAATCTAATAGCATTTTGTTATGAGAAAGATCAGGATGGGCTTTTAAATGGATCTGAACATGTTAGGCTGAGGGACGGACTGAAACTAGACCAAGCAACACCAAAAGTAGCTTTGAGGCACTTTTAATTCAAGTTAGGTTTTTTTTTTTTTTTTTAAATATGTCAAAATGGGAGGGGTTCAACACCCATTTCACTTTGTAAAAAAAAAAAGGAAAATAGATCTGGCTGGCCCTTTTTAAGAAATTCATTCATTCATTCATTCATCTTCTTCCACTTCTTCCTGTTAAGAGGTGCGGGTACTGAAGCTTATTCCAGCAACTTTGGGCCTTAGGCGGGGTCACACCCTGGTCACAGTGACATACACAGACAACCATTCACTCCCACATTCATTCATTCATTAGGGCCAATTTATAGTGACCAATTCACCTAACACATGCATGTCTTTGGATGGTGGGAGGAAGCCAGAGTGCCTGGAGAGAACCCACAATAACACAGGGAGGACATGCAGATTCCACCCAGAGTGTTTGTGTGTTGGCCGGGCCAATGATAAAACCCACGATCCTTGTTTTTTAGAGAGTGTGGCCAAAATGGCGTATGCGAAAAAACATGGGCTTTCAGATAGGCATTCAACAGTATTCGTTACTTCATTGACATGTTTGTTGATTGTTTTGAAAAGGTCTTCCTGTCATGGTGGCAGATTGCAGAAAGTTATTTGGGATAATAGCAGTCTAGCCTAGTTGACCATTAAAACTGATATATGTACCTTCCATAAATCATATATTTAAATGTTAAGTTTTTTTTTTGTTTTGTTTTGTTTTGTTTTGTTTTTTTTGTAATACCACTCTGACCATTTTAGAGGCAAGCCATCTCATCTCTGTTACTACCCTCCTGAAGCAGCATCACACCCCCTCCATGCCAGAACGGTACATTTAGGTGAAGGTTGGGCGTAAAAATGACAGAAATATCCTGCCATGAAAAAAAAAAAACTATAAAAGGGGCTGAAGACTTGCCATTGCCAAGGAGGGAGAGGTGAGCAAGTTCCCCCAAGGACCTCTAGACTCTATTTCTTTTGACCTCCCTGCCAACTCAGATTGAGTGTGTACACCAGCAGCTCATCCCGTCTGCTTTTACACCGCTGTCTCCTCGATCCCACTAGGCTCTGGAGGAGGGGTGAGGGGTACGGAGAGATGCTGGGGGTGGGGGGTGGGGGGGATAGACACATATAGTGACAGCAAGCGAGGGAGAATGTGGCGAAGAGGGAGCTGCCTCGAGTTCCCCGGGCATAAAGAACCAACGAACTCTCCGTGACCTCTGACATAATAAGCATATCATTTTTTGGGCCACGCTGCTTCCCATTGAGCATCGCAGTGATCCCCTTTGATTTCTCTGCTCGCACGCTGACACAACCGTTAGCCATCCAGTGTGATCCACATTTTGATTCGTAGATGAAAGCCGCCGAGGCACTTTGAAATGCACAGGCCCTACCCCAGTGCCCAGCGGACCCTGAGTTAATAATGACAGTGGGCACTGCGGCGCCCCCCTGCAGCGGTGACACAGGCACCACCAGCTTGACCCTGGCTGGGTGTGAATAATTGGCATGCAGGGGGCTGTGGGAGGTGTTGCATCTGTCATTGCGCTTGTGCAGTTGTCTTATTTATCCTTTTCCTTAGAGACTACCATGCACAGGATGCTCTGCAAGTGTGAAATGCAGGCACTGGAAATATGCTCAGATTCAAATGTTTAAAAGTAAGACAAATGCACTATCACTCGTTCCATAATAGCGTGTTATTATGAGCTATTTTTAGTGGGTTGAAATGCAGTTATTACTTTTCATGCAGGGCTTAGTCAGAAGATGCTTATTATTCAATTAAGCCTTCTAACCTGAATTGAAGCATGAGAGACTATGTAACTATTGTGCTCACAGTGCACCACCCTGAGGGGTCTGTGGGGCTGTTTACATGACGCCAGTATGGAAATGCTGGCCCAAGGCGTAATCAAAACAAGCCATGTGCACACAGATATGCTCCACGGCTGAGAAAACTGTGGTCAGCCAGCAGGGGCGCCGTTTCAGTCTGCTCCCAAAGTAATTACCCACATGAAAAAGTCATAGCTCTGCCCTGTAGCTTTCACTACATTTTTTAACTGGTGAATGCCGGACTTGTCTAAACCAATTCAAAACCGTAATTTTGCATTTTGGTTAAATTGGTGGTGAAAACATCCTTTAATGTAACAGTTTTGTTTTCTTGTTTATTTAAAACAGAAAAGAAGTGAACCTTAAAGGCAATGCTAATAATCCATTAATTTATTTTTATAAACACTACTAACTGCTTATTCTCATTGGTATACATGTAGTTATTGTTTGCTGCTGTCTGACTCTGGAGAGTGCTTTGTCCAACCTTTGTCTAAACTTTAAACATGACGCATTTCCAATTAAGAGAAATTTGTGTTAGCATTCTCTAACTAAAGTATGACTTGTACATGCAGTTTTAAACATTAGTTATAATCAAAGTATTTAATTTTTTTTATCTGGAAGTAAACATATTGAATGTGCCCATCTTCCAGTGTAGTATAGTGCACTATAATGAGCTATTATAGTGGTTATGTAGTGGACTATCTCACAATACACTCATAATAAATAACTGGTGGTCACTAACTGGACAAAATTGTGATTGCATTTAGAATCTCTTTTATGAGAGTGACCTAGACCCAGAGGCAGCATCATTAGTGGAATCAGGCACACACGATTTCAACACAATTAAATCAAAATCTGCATAATTGCAATGTAATTAAAACTGTTAAGTAACAATATTTACAACTGTCTTTCCAAGATGTTCTCTACAATCTGTTGAAAACAGAAACAGCGTAGCTTCAAGAAATTGAAGAAGTGCTTATTGTGGAGTTGGCTACTTATGAAAGAAACAGAAAACTAAAATGCATTCTTGCTTTATTTAAGTTTGATCATGAGCACACATGGAAAAAAAAATATCTTTGGAATAGGGCTGCACAATATATTACAAAATTATTATTGCAATATCAGCAAACGTAATATGTGTATCGCAAGAATCTATATATCACAATAACGCTATGGTCATCCATCTGACAGAGATTTATACTGAAGAATCATTTTCCACCAGAGTCTTAAAAGAACAAGAGCCACATCAGAAAGTAAACATTTGTTGCTTTACTGACCCCTTGTGGCTGGAGTTGTTATCCTTGCACCATCTCACAATGATACTTTGAATCGCTTACTTACTGTAGTTTGTCATGCTGATTTTGATTAACTACTGAGCTCTATGTTGTGAATCTTGTAGGTTAATTTATGTTTACTGTTTTTACATGGTCCAATGCAAAGCCCAGTTGTCATTGACTATGCTCTAGGCCTGTGTTTAGTTTCCCCTCTTCTCCAGGTTGAATCTGCATGTACCTCTCGGTGGCGCCCCGCATGAACAGACAAAGGCAGGTCTTTTGTGCGTGACCCCTGGTCCATACATCCCCACTGCAGCCATCAGTATCACTGTCCGGCGTCTAGCACACTGTCAGCTATTGTTGGGTTCTCAACCTGCCCCACGTAGCCTTGTGCCTTTTTTTTCCCTCTGTGAAAAAACAGCAGCCAATTGTCAGAGGGGGAGCAGGCTGGTGTGACAGAGGTGGAAAGCTAATGAAGTTATTTGACGGCAGCCCTGGCCACGGAGCGAGAGGTGAGGCGGAGTGGACAAGCGCCTGGCAGCGAGACGGATGAGGCGCGAGAGAGGAGCGTGGTGAGGAGAGGGGGAGAAAAAAAAGGACGCAGATAGAAGTGGCATTGGTGGCAGGTGTCAGAAGGGTGTGATAACATGGAGACAAACTGATAGTATCGTCAACCCAAAGCTAGAACTGGCCCTACAGCAGCATGAGCGCACACTCCACTGACACCGACCCGACTGCACACAAGCAGGACAGACGAGAAGCCCAGTCACCCAGAGACGGCCAAGTCCTCTTCAGATCTTCGCTCACTTCACAAGATGATGTGTCACAGCCTGGATGCTCATGATTGTATTGTTATTGTGAAAGTGTGACAGACAAAAGGCTAAAGTGTAAGCTTGGCATGGGAGGCTGAACTGTTCCTGTTGCTAGTGTTCTGCCCAGGCTTTTTTTTTTTTTTTTGTTATTGAGCCATCAGCCTGGAATAAAAAACATGCCCATTGGATTAGGCTACTAAATAATTCATCGGGCCCTGTTACATGGATTCTGAGTGGAAATACACTCTATTTATAGTGGCAGCCCAAAAGGTCACTAGAGTGGTGTGAGGGCTGGGGTCCTTGTTTTTGTTCTCATAAGGCTGCAGAAGAGGTTGTGTTGAGCTTGAACGGGCAAATCTACTGTCTTCATTAGGCATGCATGTGGCAACATTCACATTCAAGTACTGCATTTTTTATTGTTACTGTGACGAAAAAAAACACAATATACTACATTTAGGTTTTTAAATGGATATTGCCATGGTAGACCTTGTTAAGAAGTGTTCTATGAGGATGCTAAACACTGTTATGCATCACAAACATACAATATTTTAAATAGCCCAAAGCTCTCAAAATATTTATTTTTTCAGTTTAGTACCAAAAGTTTGTCCTAACTTCACAGCAAAAAGGGGCATTTCAGTATTGCAGGTTATATCATTTCAATATTCAGAATAAGTATTGCATAGTTTTTTTAATATGCAGCTGTCAAGCATTTCAAGCCACACTTGACTGAATATCGCCACAATTCAAATTCTGCACACAGTACCAAAAGACTAAACTGACCAATTAGTTTTATAGGATTTTTGCTAGTTCTCTGTGAATTTGCCTGTAAACAACAGTGAATGGCGAGCCGGTGCAAGTAATGATTTTGAGCTGTCTTGCAAGATGTGCCAAAAAGCTATTAAGCTTTGGAATTAAAGCAGTGGAGTCTGATATGAAATTGGAAAAGCACTGAGGCTAGGCTGGTATTTGAAAAATGAAATCAATTTTTCTCTTTTTGGCTTCTAAAAAAGTGTAATGTGTGCACCAACCTTGGAATGGCATAGGGTACAGTTTTCTCCGAACATGACCCAACACGTGCGCTGTTGCATGTATCAACATAAAGATTCCACAGAAGATCTAGATAAGCACATGTCTGCGCTGGTAATTGCGGCAGTGTATTTGAATGTGTGTTTGTAAGGCAGTGACCAAGTGCGCTGTCCCTGTCTGATCCGACATGGCCCAACACGCTTCTAATTAGAGGACGTCCTTCCCGGTGCTGACCAGGTTATACTTAGCCTGCCCGCTGACATCTGACTGCGTGACATTTCCAGCTGGTGCCGCCTGTGACCCCACACCACTGCCCCTGAACTTGAAGGTCACCACCCCACCCTCCTTCCACCCCGCTCGAAAATCCCCCCAGCCCCTCCCTGGCGAACAACAGCCTGCCGTGCCGTGGTGTGGCACTGTGGCATCACTGTGCTACATGGGTGGTCAAAATGCAGGCACCTGTCCCCTCCCGTGCCCCCGCATCCCCCCCAGCATAGATCATCATTAATCAGAGGGGCCAGAGCCGGCACAGATTGATGATACGGGCAGGGGGCGGCGGGCCTGTGGCGGCCAGAGATGTTAGGTGAGACGCCAGGGTGAGGAGCGGAGCAGATCTCTGCTGGGGCCAGAGGAGACTGGACAGCAGACTGCCCAAGAGTGATAGCCTCTCTTCTGTTACTGCCTGGCCTGTGCACTGGCCTTTGTGTTTGTCTGGCTCTGAGTAACTGTTTTAAGTGGACTATATGTTCTGCTGGATGTTTTTGCTTTGAAATATACTAAAATATAAATTGAGCTCTTGGAAGAGTTTGCTATGCTTGGAATGTAAGACATCAGAAAGCAATGCATTTCACTGTTTTCCAGAAATAAGCATTAAAAAATTCAAAATACTTGTTATAAGTAGGGCTGGGTACCATTTAACGATACCTTTGTGGTATCAAAAGAAAAGTTACATTACTACCGGTATCATAAAAAAAACTGTAATGTTCCTCTGCATGTATGAATTAAAAAAGTAATAAATATAAATCATATGGACTACTCGTTTTAACTTATAGCTAAGAATTCTGTTCCAAAAATTGGTCTTTAATTCAAAATTATTGTGTTTTATGATTGTAGAAGATGAATTAGCACACAGGTATCAGAAAAAGTATTGTTCATGTACTGGTATTGAACATAGGGTATCATTTAAGTACTGATATCAAAAATATCTGAACGGTACCCAGCCCTGGTTATAAGTAGTGTAAACATGCTTCTTAATCATTACACAATTTCCTATGCTAGAATTACATTTTATGATCCACAGATTTTCTTCTTCTTCTTCTTAACTTTACCCATTTACCCACAGTTTTAACTTTACCCATCTGTGGTTTTCAATGTTAAACAAAACCTTTTGTCATATTCTACCTTTTATCATGGCTGCCTGTGTAACATATGCTGTAATTTTGTAGTATTCGATGCAACTGTTAGCTATTCTTGCTCGAACTGACTTTGCAAAAACAAGACTCAATCTGTAACATTTACATCTCAAGTACAGTAGATCCATAGTTGCATGCTTGCTGACTTTACTGTTTTATTCACCAGTGAAGGAGAGAAGAATTGACTGTTGATGGTCGTCATTGTTTTGGGTTTAGTAAGGGAAGCATTCACATTATAACATTAACTTCAGTGTTATTTGCTTCTTTTACTGTTTGAAAATCAGATGGACTGATGGTGAATAAAACCATTAGTATTTGTGGTTTTAAGTGTTGCTTGGAGAGCAAAGACCTCCACAAAGGCATTACAGTTCCAATTATGTGAAAATTATTTGATCCACACATTGATCCAGATTCACACCTAAAACTACTCAACTAATCTTTTCTCCATTCATGACCTTTTCTGAGTTTGCGGTTTTATTCATCATAACCATGAACATGGCTGTAAATAAAACAATTTACAGTCAGTCAGGGATGGGGAGAAACATGTTTCTAATATAACATTAACTGCTGTTTGACGACTCTTTGGACACTGCTGTTTTATTCACCATAATAATGGAAGAGTAATGGTAAACAAAACTGAATTTGCACTTTGGGTATGCTACCTTTTGTTCCCCTTGCTGGCAATGTTCAAAGCCAATTTTTTAAAGGTGACAGTTACTAATGTCAACTTTTAAATTCTAGTGGTGTTGTACAGGCTTGAATAGCTGTTAAGCCATTTTAGTATGAAGAAACATGCCATTATGAATTTTACATTAGCTAATTAGAAGCACTTACAGCAAGGAAAATGTGTGAGAGGCAGATGATTGTAATAAACAAAGTAAATAATAAAAATATAAAAGCAACCCCTGCCACATTAAGTTGTTAATAATCATATGTGTTGGCCCGCCTTCTGAACTTCGCCATGGCAACAAGGCGCTGCACATTAAGTCTTATGTGAAGGAGTCCAAATTACATCGCCACAGTCACTGAAACTGTTACACCAAAGTAGGCTGATAAAGACTTAATCATATGGGCTTTTTGGTCAAAGTTTAAAAATTTGAATATGAAGCCCATATCGTCAACATGTTGAATTATAAAAAACAATGAGCCAGAAGTTAGTGACTCACAGCATTGTATTTACTTCATCTATTATGACTATTAAAAGTCGTATGCATTCATTTCAGTTTAAGAAGGTAATTCTTTTTTCATAGCCTTTGTTTTACTGACTGAATAATAGTTAAATGAAGAATAGGACAGATAAATCTCTGTTTTTTTTTTTTCTTCTATACATTTTAACCTTGGACTAGTGCTATTTGTTTGGTTAATTTAAATATAGAAAATTACAAGAATTCCATAGGACATAAAAGGACAAAAAGGAAACTAAACAAGGATTGAACCAGGGCTAAACCAAGGACTAACCACTGATACAAGCAGATATAGATTTTGTAATTGCCTATATTATATATCATAGAATACTTTGCAACTCTAGCACCTGTTCCCAATTTTCACTGCGTCACTGTGGTTATTTAATATTTAACCTGCATTGTTACTGTGTTTTGTTGAAACTATTCTCCTGTTAGAACATAAGATCCACTGGTAGCTTTACTGTTTTATTCAGCAATGAGCAAAAAAAACATACTATTGGTGAAATAAACAGTATATTTGCAGTTTAACCTATGGTGTCAGGAAATCGGGTTCATATTAACTACACTGCTGTTTGTCAACTTCACAAGCAAAACTATTAAATAAAAATAGACTGCACTTGCAAACTGTTTCAACTAGGGCTACATTTTGGCTTTGTAGGGCAGTATACTTAACATCATCACATCACACCAAAATATGTTCCACAAGATTGTACAGCAGCTAAAATGTGGTGAGTTCTTGTACATTTTAGTTCACTGAAATACACTAAGGGCCACAAAAAGAGGAGCTTGGCCCACTGTTCTTTTCTTGGCGGCTATCGGAACTCGCTCCATGTCTAATTATTAATTATTCATCTAAGGCGTATTAGATGTGGCCCAGTTTCGCTTGAAGACGACTTGAGAGCAGAGGGATCTGTGTGGCAGTCCAGTCCCTAACCTAGGCAATGCACTGCACAGATTTCAGATAAGACTTAGCCGATCGCTATCTCTATGTCCACAACTACAGGAACTATTTCATGTCCCGATGTCTGAAGTGGATTGAGACGATGTCAGAGGTAGAGCGGTCAGAGGATTCAGATTAAAAGTTAAAAGTAGCAGAGAATAAATTGCTTAGACTGGGAGTGGGAAAGAAAAGTGTTCTGAATGCTCCTTGGACATGGAGGGTACAGGCTCGATGTGCAGCCCTGTGGCACTCTGATATCTGTTTTTTTAGAAAATGGAACATGTTGATTCAATTTGCATGAAATATACTTGTATTTGCTTGTCTGAACTGAGAAGTAAGTGGTCATTTTTGGCCAACCTTCTGCCAGTAGCATTCAGTACTGAATACTACCATAGTCATGCCATTTTCCATTGGCATAGTACAGTATAGATGAAATCTCTTTTCATTGTTACTATACTAGTCTGATAACCCCTGCCTTGACTTTTGTTTCCTACAATCTTGTAGATTCACTAAAATTTGTTATTTGAGCTATGGAACTTGTTTTCTGGGCAATGGAACTTACATTCTTTTCGAAAGCAAGAGATTCTGGTTCCTCAGCCATAGAGAGCAGTTTCCACTAGACCCAAACTATCACAGCTGTTTCTCTGCCGCGCATTTTACAAATGCGGAAGATAATCTCCTATAAAAGTAACTAAGACAATGCGAGCTAATACAAAACAAATTTAATAATTTCTCTGACCTGTTTAATGGCGTTCAGCGCTATCCTTCCGGCACCTGTTGATTCTGCTGAAGTTCACAATGTTGCTCTATGTGGTATTTTTTCTTCGCCTTGTCCCAAGTTCCATTAGCGTCCCGACTTAATGACCACACTCAAACACTTTTTTCATACGTCTTTGTACAGCTGGCTTTTGCTGCTGTCCCTGTTCAGAAATAAATACAAGAGTTGCTAATAATACAGAGTATATTGGTGTTAGCAAAAATTCTTCATAAGCGCCTTGTTTGTTTGGGTTACAGGTCAGCGTCAGGCTGAAAAAACATGTCTTGTTCCTGTGATTAAACATATTCATTCTTTTTCATAAAAAATGTAAACAAAGTGTTATTGGTAATTTTCTTGGGTGTCTTACTGCCTTTGTGTCGTCAATGTAAAACACTGCATTCCCTATCTACATTGCATTAAACATGAGCATAGAGTGGTATTAAATAGTAATTCTGTAAAATGTAAAATTTTTCTTCTACAGTTTATTACAGCCGTATATTCTGCCTGCACCCCCTCTAAAGAAAAGCTCTTATTATTCTAAATAAGTTTTCTTGCGATTTATAACTCTTACAGACATACAACTTTCGAACTCTTTAAAGTTTTCCTATTCTAACCTGTACCTAAACTACAAAGCGTGTGAACATTCCTATGGGTTCTGTTGAATCAAAAACAACTTCCCTGCCACTAGTTTTTGTTTTGTTGTCATTGTTTGGATCACCACTGCAGTACAAACAACTTATATGCTAATTCGTTGCATCTTCTGCTGTAGCGGCCAACCAGAGGGAGTCCATGAAGTCTCCTTTCCACCTAAAGGAAGAGCCCAAAGTGGAGGAAGCGCTGAGCCCCAGACCAGCCTCACAATCCCAGGTCCAGACAGGGTTCCCCACCGCCTACTGCCAGGACGGACCACTGGCGGCTACTGCCACTCCAGAGCGCCCCGGCCCATTGAAACCACGGGAAGGAAGCCCCATGGCCAAGAACAACCTGCTAAGTCATGATATCAGCATGAAGGTGGCCTCTGAGCTGCTGATTAAGCTTTCAGGTATGTGTGTATGGAACGAAATGCCATAATGTTTATTCACAACAACAGGTTTTAACCATGACAATGTGACATGACGAGTTGTTATATTGGTATTTAACATAGCTACCTCCACCAAAAATGTTGTTTTGGCCAGAGTTGGTTTGTTGGTTTGTCTGATTTTGATAATGATTATTATATCTTGACAAAGGTTTGTGTTCTGAGTGCCTGTTCTGAGTTATTTATAACATGTAGGCCTGGTTACATTGTTTTATTTTAAATGTGAGTTAATTTTTACAAACAATTCAATTACATAGTATTTATTTAGCAGTTAAGCTTTACAAAAATAAACAAATAGGCAAACCAATTGTACAAGACAACATACCCCTGCCCTCAGTCCGTCCATCAGGAGCCAAAAAAAGGAGCAAAAAAAAGGAGAACCCTCAAGGACAACTGCAGAAGTAGGGATCCACTCCCAGAAAAGGGGACAGGCTGTACAATAGATGTGTCCAGGACAGTTGTATGTAGTAAGTTTAGTTGCTGTTAGTTCATCATAATGACAAAAGTAAAATAAAGATGCAATGCAAGTGCTTATAAGATCTAGCAGGGAGAGAGTGTCTTTAACCAGATGAGAGAAGCTGGGGTCAGAGAGGGGTCGAACAAAATAAGATAATTATTCAAATATTTCAGGCAATGTAACTGCCTTGGTGTTTTATCCTTACATTACAACTCAAGAGCATTCAGAGTTCAAACAAAATGCCTGCCAATCTGCCTGATGAAAAATGTCAAAACATATATTCGTATTTTAGATGTATATATGCAGTGCCCTTTTCGCTTGTTTATTTCAAATTCCTATAAGCAGGGATCAACATGTTGAGCTTTATATCTGCTCCTATTTATCTGATGTCCATCTTGCTCTCATTAAGCAGCACTGTTGTTTGCTCTTTCCATTATCCTTTACATTGACCCCGACTTACCTGTTGTCCATGACAGTGAGTTAAACGTTTTTGACAGGCATCACGTCTTCTGACACTGTTGCAGTTTAGCCTTTAGCTTCTTCTGCTCTGAGCTCAGTGAGAACATTAGCAACAAGTCCTCAGGCAAGGACTATATTGTATTTTTTCAAACTCTGGCTCTGCAGCTGAGCTTATGTAAAAATGGTTGTTTTACAATTATTATTGATTGAGTGGCGTTGCTGCAAAAGGTAATCGATTCTGAAACTTATTTTAGCATTCACCATAAATTACTGTTGGTGTATTGGACAGGTGTTTGTCCATTGCAAGCTTCATGGGCAATCATGAAGAAAATTAGCACTCCCTGAGCTAAAATTATTTGTTGTTAATTGCCAATTGAATTGAAATTGAAAATGCTGTCTTAATTTTTGTATGTGTTTTGAAGCTTGCAGTGCACTGCATCATTAGCCTGGCCAACCAAACACTTTTCCTACAAAGTAAATTGGGTTTGGCACCCCTTGGAACAACTGCAACAAAATGCATTAGTGGTAATATACTGTAATGTAAACAGTCCAACCACTTACACTAATTCATAAAAATATATGGCTGAGTTCATATTTGTCAGTGGAGGAGATATTTGGGTTGTCTCCCTACACGAATCGTAACTTTAAATTGGAAGCAGTTAACAAGGAGCTAAGGTGGAGGTGGGCTATACAGAGTGTCTTGTCCAGCCAGACCCATTCACTTTCTTAATGCAATAAAGTGGGTCTTTAATCTTTCCCATTCAATCCGTTTTACACTAAAAACAATCCTACTGACCAATGATGATGGTTTATCTAAAATTGGATGGATATGCAATGTTTCACTTCTTCAGTTGGTTGTATCAAGTGGTTGTGTAAGTGCAACAGTAAGTTTAATGTGTATTTTTTGTTTTCTGATTGTTCATCCAATTCCATTTAATCTACAATCATTTGTTCCACCTCATGGAAATCAAACTCAAATTGAGACAGACTCTTTTTTTATACAGTAGAATAGAAGACAATTGGGTGGACTGGTCAGACTAGAGTAAAATAAAAAGCTGATTGACTCTATTTAGCTGCTTATTTGTAGTACTCATATACAGTTTGCCAAAGCAGTGTCTGCTTAGCTCAGTTGATGTGGGTTGGTGTGATCACATCTGGCTAGACAAACACAATATAACAGTGGCACATCTTGTTTTATTGCACAATATGTTCACTGTCTGGTGCAAAAACTATCCTTCACTTTCAGTGCTGTGACTTTGACTGACAGGTGTCTGCATATATCTGTCCTCATCTCCCAGTGCTGTTCGTTTCTGCCTATTTTTTCTCTAGGCCACTGGTTCCCAAACTTTTCACAGTCCCATTCCCCTTCAGACATTTGACTCCCTGCCATGTACCCCCTACTCCCACGCAAAGTGTCTGTAAGCCCAGCACACATCACATAAAATCTGTTATAGTGAATTATTTCTCACCATATTAAACTATTTATAACATGTTCAGTAAACAACACCAGATCATTGTTGACCCTCTTATAGATCTATGCAGGCATTGGAACTATTACAAACCAGCATGTGCATCTCCCTGCCTGATGGTGGCGCAGAGGGGTTCATGCGCACCTCTTCATCTTGTGCCAGTGCACGCCTCCCTAACAGGCACCTCACACACACCAGCCGCCATTGTTGTCCCTGGCTCCGCTGGTGTTCACAGTGACTCATGCTGGCTGGAGCTCAGTGCTACTACATGTGTCTGCTGCACTGCCTGCCCCCAGGTCACCTTCCCCTCGGTACACGTTTAACCCATTTTATACTGCAGTTATCACAGGCATGAACATACTCATATCAGGTGAAAGTTATTAGACATATTTATGGAATACAAAAGTACATGATCATGGAATTTTAGTGGACATTTTGTTTTTTAAAATCATACGATTCTAAATGTGCTATAGCTTGTTCTTTAGAGCAAACTACTTGAAAAACTGAATTCCTGTGTGTTTTTTTCTTGTACTGTTTGCTTGTCAAAGTAGACACATTCAGTGCTGGAATAGACACATAACTAGTATAATGTTTTGAAGTTAGTGTTAACAAGATGAGAAGCGCATAGCCGATGGTGAAGCAGATGAGTAGACCCAAACATGTGCAATTACCAAAATAGCCTTTCTAAAATCTTTAGTAATACTCCTGATTGACCCCTTTGTCAGATCATTTTTACAATATGCCATTATGTTATTATTAGGTCATTAGCCATGTGTGAATAAACAGTAGATTACTACATTTCTTTACCTCTTCTATATCCTGCTGCAGGCTAGTACCATCTCCACCAGAGCCTCATGTGTAATCAACTGCATGATATCCTTCTGTGGAGCACAGCAAGTGGTTGTTGATGACAGTTACATGATGCCACCGTGTGCAAGCTGAGTGAGCAACACTGAGTCTTCTCCGCAGCAATATATTTTTAAAACCTTTTGGTTAATGTTGCGGTCAGACCCAAACATTTAAATTCCAAAAAACAATATTATGCTAAAGTTCTCAGTACCACCACCTTGATATGTCTTTTTTATTGTAGCCTTTGTTTGTATGCATGTGTTTAATGTACATATGCAAGGAGAAAGTTTTTATGTTATACTTCTGAAATCCTCCTAAAATAGCCACACCATCTTACTGCCTTTTGTTTCCCCTTCTGGGGTTTGTAAAGCATGCAGTGATTTGCATATCAGTTTGGCATAGGTTTGACGCCAGATGCCTTTCCTGATGCAACCCTCTCCATTTGTCTGCGCTTGGAACCAGCACAATGACTACATTGACTTGTGACACTTTGTAGCTGTATTATTACCCTGTACACTGTAAAATCTTATAACATCTAATGCAATGGCTGCTGCAGTATTTACATTTGTGACCAAAAGTAGCACACTGTACAGCAGAGCAGTCACTAAAAAAGGAAGCTGAAGCTTGGCCCACTACACTTGGCTTAACAGACCTGTGGAAGGAGCAGTATGTCATTTGTGTTTATCTTTTTGTCCTTTTAAAGAATGCTGCACATCATCAAGGTTCGGTCAGTTCTTGCCTGACTAGTGGTGCCTCCTTAGAGGGCAAAGTGCTCAGACAATCTTATTATTTATAACTTGGTCATCACCAGAAACTTGATTTGTCTAAATTCTATATCATCTGTTCGGTAAAGCGAATACATTTTAAATTGTGCATGTTTTAAAATGATACAGAAATATGAACATCCATTTAGATGTCAAAATGTATTACTATACTGAATTGCATTTACCATACTAATGAACTATACACTCCAGTCACAGGCGCTCACAAACCAGAACACTCTTTGTGCCATTTCCAAACCCAAATAAATGAAGAAGTTTGCAATAGGAAGGCCATTCAGTATCCAAACCACTACATGCTGATCAGTTGCCAAAAAGCTGAAAGCAATGAAGACACTACTCTACACCTGGAGACTTTGTAAAATGTGTGTATGCCTTTGATTCAATGTTGACAAGCAGCATAGGCCAACAACTAATACTGAAGTGAGAGTAAAAGGGCTTTGTCTGTGAGCATTTATGAGATTGGCCAAAGCTTGCTACTGATCAAGATTTGTATCGCAATATGCCACTAGGCAATATAAGCACTTTTCCTCAGTTGGCAGAAAAAAATCTGCTAGTGTCTTCATCTTTGTGAATGGTATAATAGGTTAAACAGAACAAAAAGAAGAAACCATCAGACTATAGCCATGACTACCTGTTACCCCTTTGTTTTGCCAGATTTCCATTTCCCATACAGTATATTTGCCTCCTTGAGCCGCTCACACCAGCTCTGCAAGGGTTGACCCGGGTTAGGGAAAAGATGCCGCAGCGTTCATCCGTTCCGCCGCCTTTCCCTCTGCCCCCTCACACTGTTCCCCCGGAGCGCCAGTGCCCGTCCGTCTCCATGGCAACCAGCGGGGGCGGTTAGATGGAGAGGGCCGTCTCAGAGTGACAGCCTTGACAAGAGTCTGGACCCTGAAATGACCCTGGGGGAGAGGGGGGAGGAGGAGAAGGAGAGAAGAACAGTGGCAAGAGGACAGGAGAAGGGAGAGCCAGGGAAAGGTCAGCGGCGTTAGCGTCACGTGTGATTATGGTCACGAGGTTCAAGGGCATCTGCATGGAGACCTCTCAGTGTCCTGATGGGGAAAAGGTCAGTTACAGAACACAATGAGGCAGTCAGGAGGCTTAAATCAGGGAAATCACACCGGCACGGATGGCTGTTGGGAGCTCATTGCCTCAGTCTTAAGACCCATTCATGCTTTGTGTCAGATTTGTTTTCGGACAAAGCCTTCTGTCTGCAGTCTGCTCATTTCCTCTTTACTTTCAAAATAAGAATCTGTCTGTTGTCAAGTAAAGTCAAAATTGTCCACAATGTTAGGAATCTGCCATGGGTCTTGTTGTGTACACTAAGGTCACTGTATGTTTAAATACTAATAGAAGTGATGGCAATGCAGTGGCTTAGGTTACAACATTATATCTAGCTGTATTATGTGGCAAATGTCTACTCTTGTGAGGGCAAAACTGTGGTATTAATAAATACATAAGCAGTGGTCAAAAGTAACTAGATACTTTAAAAAAAATGTAAGTACATGTTCTAAAACACTTTTGCTTGAGTAGATTTTAGGGGAAATATTACTTATAAAGCCTATAAATTAGTAAGTATAAAAATATTTTTTGACCTTGGAAAAAATGGGCAGTATACTCCCCTTGCAGTCAAAAAGCCAGGAGTTCACAGGTTTAGTGGAAGCAGTTGTAAAAAGTAGTAATACTAGATTTTGCTGTTAAATTGGAAAAATAAGAAAAGTGCAAAAAAGTTTGTTCTTGTTATCATTTACATTCAATACTTTTTTACTTGATAAAGTTGTTGGGTACTTCTACTTTTGTTCGAGTAACATTATTTTGAAGTAACAATACTTTTTTTAAGTACAGATTTCAGAGTATTTTGTCCACCTCTGTGCATAGGTTTCTTTTATTACGGAGACTTGACTTTTATTATTGCCCTCTGGTGGGTGTTGCTTCACCCTCATGGTAACCTGAATACTGTATTCAAGTACCTTGGCTATGACAGACCAAGAACTGTATTACAGACCAATGTTTTGTATTTTCTAGAATAAGGAGGCATTAAGGAGCCTTGTCAGTGCTGCAATCGGATGTAGCCTAATTAAATCTCTGCTCATAATTCTCTGACCATGCCACTGGACAGTCGTTGGCGAGTGAGCTTGTCATCATTACTGCACATTGTGCTGTAACATGAGTTGCATCATCTCCTAACTGGGTCACTTCTTGCTTTCCTTCTCTCCTTCCCCCTCTCTTCTTCCTCCTTATCAAACGCTGGTTCGGTGGCGTGGAGTGGCCTTGCTAGCGCTTACCTCCCCCACATCTGTTTAAAACCAGGCTGCCGGTGTCTAGGGGCTAATTACGCCAGGCTAAGTAGTCCCTTGCGCCAGCGGCTAACGCGGACTAGCAGATGGGCGCTGGTGTCGCAGGGCAAGGGGAACATGGCGTCACAGGAAGGGGGGCGGAGGGGTGGTTCAAGAGGGGGGTGCAGGGCTCTAGGTGGTGCCCTGGCAGACTGGCATCGTGTGGGTAACAGCCGTGCCACCCACTCACCATCCAGCCACCCGCGCTATAGGTGTGAAATCACACTTTGTACTGGCTTAACTCGCTCTCCTTCAGAGAAACAGGCCTGCCATGGCTGAGGACATTTACAGGCCCTCTCCCCTTAGCACTGGTCTTAGCCTCCTAATGAAACTTGCATTAAGCTATTTTTATACTCAAAAGCAGGAATACAATATTGCATATATTTAGTTCATAGAAACAGTAGAATTAGCAGCGTTTTCTGCCACCTCTTAACTCACCAAATCCTTGGTTTCCAAAGAATGGGTGAGAGCAAAGGGGTAGCAAGAGATTCTATTTAGGTCTCGAAAAATGTCATTAGTGTTAAAAATCCAGGTAAAAAATGTAAAAGGTTGTAAAACCTGGTTTAAATTAGACTTGCCTTGCACAGCGAACTGTATTCTCGCGAGATTTGTGTGTTCACAAACTCGAGCAGAAGCTGATTTGTTTTTTATATTAGTAGTGGTTCAGACAAATGGCGCAGCAGTACTGCCATGAGTGGGCACATTTTACATTTTACCTCAGCAACAAGTCTCCTAGCAATACTTGCTAACAACATGGCGATCCTGAAAAAACATTTACAAAAACAGCAATAATTCTCTAATTTTATTCTGTTGTTTTATTACTATAGCGGTTTGTTTTTTGGTTATGTTATAAGAGTCATTGCTATGATTGGAGCTGCAGAGTGCTGCACATATCAATTTGTCTGTGACCAGATTATTATTATTATTTTTTTTTTTTTTTCAAATTTTATGCTGTAAAATTATGTTTAATAAGGTGCATTTAAAATGTTCTTTTCAAGGAGCTTGAGGAGCATAAATTCTTGGAAATGTGGAAATTTAGTTCATTTTAAAATGATCCAAGGCTGGCACATTATTGTAGCATTTTTGCTAAAAATGTATTTTCATCCAAAATGCTATCGCTGTATACTGTATGTTCTCCACTGACTGATACATCAGCACATGCAAAGACTGACATCACACATCAGAGCCAGCCGGTGAGACTGACATTTTACTACAGAGATGGTAATAAGTGATGAAAAAAAACATGGTCCATTACATATCAGTAGTAAAAAGTGTCTGGTTAGGAAAATGTGCCACATGGAGGTGTGTGCTAATGCCCCAAGGTCTGTGTGGGCTTCAGCCTGGTATTACTCTTGCATGATTTCCTTCAGGTAGGCACAGTGTAATGGCAGTGCTCTGTAAGTAGTCCAGTAGAACACACACTTCTTGTCTCGTGTCCCTCAGGTGGTGGCGGGGGTGTAGTTATCTCTAGGGCTCCAGTTTCCAAATCTACAGGCAGGCTAGATGTCAGATAGTAGTCATAATAACAGTAATCCCTTTAGTTACATGAAGCATACGTTTAATTAAACCTTCACATTTCATGAGTTCAGTGACTGTGAAAAGTGTTAGGTCATACAAGTTGAACTAGGACTTTTGTAGCATTACATAGAAGCTCTACAATCTATAAAATAAAAAAGCATTTATGTACCAATGTTAAGCAGACTACAAATATTGCTCAGCATGCATAAACAAAATAGTTTTGGCAGATGGCATGTGTTTACTGTCAGTGCCTGAGTAGAGAACATTAGCAACTGGCTCCATATTTATTTATCTGTTTTATTTGAAGGGGCAATAACACTTCACGGGCTAATGGCTACATGGCAGCTCACAGTAGTTTGTCAGTGTGTCTTTTTAGCCAATCTAGACAAAGTTTAAAGTTTTTAGTGATATTAAGATATTACCAATGCTGGAATCACAATAATAATAATAGCTCCACACCACTACATAAAAAAATGCTAATAACAAGAGTACAATAGAATTTTTCTAAAGTTTTCAAAAACACAGACGGCGCACTTTAAATCATACTCATGGCTAAACCTGTAACCTCCATCAACTATTCACAGCCTTGCAGTACATTTGATGTTCTCAATCAACTATTCCCTTTTTAGAAAACACGTCTATTGCTCAAAACATAACAGACAAAAAAAAAATCTTTTGTGCTCTTTATTTCACCAGTTCATTGAGTGTATTCAGTAGCGTCTTTCGTTGACGTCACTACTTCTAGACAGTTGATGCACATCTTACTCTTTAGGCTGTTTTATTTTTGCTGGTGCTTATCATATTTGCGTAGTTTGTATATATATTTTACCACTTATTTTCTTTTAATAGCCAATGGAGTCTTTAAATTGTCATTGTGATGCATTATAATATAAACAGGACTTGCCTTATAAGACTGTACTGCACTATGCCAGATTAGAAGACCTTTCAAAACATTTCTAGCTTGGTTTAGAGAATGATTTCACATCTTTAATAAACTCCGCTTCATAGGAGATAAGTGGTAAAAGAGAAGAATATTCCTTTTTAGTTTGAGTTCATTTTCTCACATGAAAGCAATTGAGCATTTATGCAATAGAGCTTATCATGGCAGCCTGTGTCAGCAAACTCGGCCCTGGTTTAGTTTGCCTGGTTCAACCTTAGTGTTACTTACGCAGAGCTGTGTGCTGTGCACTGACAGTGTCCTCACCATGCCTCCTGGATGTGGCCGCTCACTGACCTCTCCCACTACCACCCTCCCCTCCCTCTCCTCCACCTCTGTGTCTTTTTCTTTCACTACTTTCCTTATCTCCGCCTATAGGAACGCAGATCATCTCCCTGTATGCAGAAGTGGCCATTTTCAAATCAGCTGTCATCTTTTGTTGGAACCACTTAGGATAAAGCCTACACTCTTTCAGTGACCTGGATTTGTACCCAACGCTATTGTGGAGAAGCCTTGTTCAGAAGTCCGTATCTCGCTCTTAAAAGCCTGTTTATCAAGTACGCCGTTCTAGAGCTATGTTTTGCTGTATGGCCCTGGTGGAGGCTGGACTAGCGAGATCTCTCCAAGTTGAGGATCAATTGTAGCAGCAGCTGTCTGTGAAGTCTGCAAGGCAAGGCTGCTGTGGCTCCCACATGACATGCAGTCTCCACACTGCAGCCTTTGAAGCGGCTGAACTCTTCACCCCTGTCTGAGCAGGTCGGCTAGAGAGCAGCAGAATAGAGGGATTGAGAGAGGAGTGAGAGGACGAGTGGGGGCTGGGAGAGAGATGTGCAGTAACAGTGGAGGGAGAAGGCTAGATTAGGATGACGGGGGGGGGGGGGGGGGCTTGTTTACAGTACGGGTCGGGTCAGCACGGCACGGTTTGGTACAGTAACCCCCCAAAGAGGCTACGGTTACCACGAATGATGTGTGCTATGTAAACAGTAAGGTTATACAAGGGTGTTTCTATAATAAAATGTAGTGCAATAGCATGGTCAGACATAGCCTTTCACTTCACTGTAAGTAGAATAAAGTGGATTTGTAACTTCTTGCACTAAATTTGTCTTGCGTTGGTATCAATCATATCCAATAATTTAAAATTTGCTGAGACTGACGCAACTGTTCCTCTGACAGTTTTTTTGTATATCCTATGAATGTTGGTCCTGTCTCATGTTTTGCGATGATTAAATGTCTGTTCAATTGTATAGTATTAATATTTTGTATTAATGTAGCAATGTAGTATGGCTTGTTAAATTAGCAGTGAGGCTGGAGGTAAATGTATATATTGCTGCAATTCACAATATTGCTTTTTATTCCCAGGTCCCCTATTTTGCTAAATTGACTTTTTGGAGCTTGTAGCCATACATACCTGGAGTAGTGTTTTGTTTATTTCAGGCTTGTTTGAGTAATCCTCAAAGCTGAACCCATCACCTTCTCAAAAGCTCAAAATGCTCAATCTCACAGCTCTACATAGACACGTGAAACCAGGAAGTGCTCTTGTGCTTCTATAAAGCCCATACACTGTTCCCAGAATCATTCTGATAATTTCAGCGCTTAAATTTTTATTACTACAAAGCTCATTTATATGTCTGTTAGTGTCATGTTGCTAATTGTCATGCTAATTAGCCATTCTGTGCTCTCTGCTACCATTGCCAGCAGGGGCCACAGACACTTAATCCAAATGTTCTCTGCAAATTGAAGTTTCCCTATACATAAACATTATTTTGAGCAATAAAATGTAAAATACTAATGCAAAGGTGTCAAAATATTTCAAAAAGCATTATATAGGACCTTTTAAATATTCAATTCATAGAGTAGTACCAGTTTTCTTTGCTGAGAACAAGGGTCCAAAGCATCCACAAAGTAGTCTGGTAGGTAGGGCCACGCTTTGGACCCGAATTGATAATATAAACTAACCCAATAAACCCATATTAGCCCATACCATACTGCTGAAATGAAAGCAGGGCTTTAGGCTCTAACCCCTCCTCATGGTTACGTCCCCAACCAGCTTGTCTCTTTCGTCCCACTTCCCTCTCTTCCATCTTGCCCTGGGGTGTTCTCTTCCTGGCAACATTTGGCTGCTTCTCCTCTCAGTGCCCTTCGTCTTTGCTTATGCATCTCCCACTCTATGTCTTCATCACGGCCTGTCAAGTTCAACTATTTGGTGCCGTGTTGTCATTGCATCAAAGCGTTGCAATAAATCGACTTTGCATGCATTAAAGCTTTAGCGGTATGTGGCTGCTGCTACATATTTTAATATACTGTATAGTGGGCTGTCACGTTGGTGCAGATTCGAGTGGACACCCAGGGTCAGAGTTGGATCACTAAAAACAGGAAATCCAGTCACAGTCATTCTGAGGGAAAACTGGTGCCAGGCTTTGTTTAAAGAGATCAAAGTTATGTGTATTTAGTGGAGATAAATTCTTAAGCAAATGCCAGAACTATTTAAAGAAATAAGATCAGAAGAAAGAAGAAATTAAACTGGTGGAACATGCCCATTAAGGCTTTATCATCTGTCCAGTAAGATACTTGCTTAAAACCTTGTTGGCGGTCTGGTCATACCAGAAAACAGTCACTATTGTTATTTGTGACCTTCAGCATTTTTACACAGATGTCCATCATTTGCCACTCACTTCAGTATATTTGCACAAAGAACGAGCCATGCATGTATAGGTGATCTGGTGACTGGAATTAGACCCTGGTGAATGACAGCCGGTGCACCCCACCTCAGGCCCATAGTTACTAGAATAGGCTCCAGAAATGAATGAAAGGTGGCTACTGAACTAAGAAAATGTTATTGTATTCTTGTTAGGGGTCATGGGTAGCCTATCCCAGTAACTTTGGGCCTTACTTGGGGTACACCCTGGGCAGTCGGCCAGCTAGTTGCAGGGCTGACACAAAGACATACACAGACCGTTCACTCACACATTCATTCATTAGGGGCAATTTAGAGTCACCAGTTCTCCTAACACATGCATGTTTTTGGATGTTGAGAGGAAGCCGGAGGACCCGTAGAGAACCCATGGCAACACAGGGAGGAAAACTGTTTAATTATCTAATAGTATTCTATGAAGTAATTATCTGTGGAAAAAACAAGACCTTAGTACATGATCTGGGCTTCATTGTCAAGCTTCTATCAACTGGTGTTCACCATTTATCAGCATTGAAGTAATGGCTGTCGCTAACAGAGAAAGTGGCTACTTGAGAGCTTTCAAATTTGTGACAATTCTGTTGTAATTACAATCCTCAGACGTTACTATTCTTTAATATGTCCACCCTAGTACAATCATGGCTCCAAATAGTGTCATGTGAACAAAACAACATCTTACAATCAGCTAAATAGTCCACCGTTTAACCCCATTTTCCTTCTGTAATCCACAGGAATATTTTTAGATATTTTTCAATTGCAGCATTACGAAAGCTATAATTACTGACAAAGGTTTGAAGCACTTATAACATGGAGACATTCCTCCAGACCTATCTCACTCTGTAATGGCAGTGAGTGTAGCAGGAGGAGGCTGAAGCGCCGGAGGAGATGACACATAAATGTACATAGACACACATGGACTCAGGCCCACTGAAGGCTGCTTTTATGGCTTCAGAACATTAGGTCGTGACCCCAGCCAAAAAGCCATAGCTATTATGAGTGTGGGAGTAAGGACATATTTTCATTTTTTATTTTGTGTCAGGTAAACTTTTTTTTACCACTGCTGCTCTGACTCGCTGCACCCAACATGAGGTCGTTTATGATCAAGTATTTTCTCCGGCCATCATGTGATCTCTGTAATGGCTCCATTTCCACAAGTACGTGCTCAGGTACAGTGTGTGACCAAGGCTGGGCCATACTGTATTGGGGATTTTTTTTTTTATAAAGGTAAAATCTGTTTTCTGGCTTGTCCATAATATACCAACTCCTAAACAAGAGGTCATAAGCCAGTGTAGTCCTTGTACCAGTCCCAAGTTTGGATAAATGGAGACGGAATAAAAAGGGCATCCGCGTTAGAACCTATGGCAGATTAAATATGCGAGTCAGATGGTTTGCTGTAGTGAGAGGGAGCAGCCAAATGGGACTTTCTGCCAGACATATTACATTTGTATCTCTATCCCTAAATCCCTGACAATATGTAGAAACTTAAAAAAAAAAGAAGCCCTTGGAAGATCTTTTTATTGTTGCTTATCCTGCCCTGTCTGTTACTATGAGTGTGTATGTGCCACAGCAGTCTGCTCAGATTTTGTCATCAGGCTGGTGATCCAATGATGGAAGTGTCCCTTATTTGACCCTTACAGCGCCGCGCCCCCTACCGCTCCTCTTCACCCTCCCGTCTCTCTCCTCTGCCCCTCCTCCAGCCCCTCCTAGGTTACTCCTGGACAACTCCGACCACCTGATTAGAGGATTATCCTGGCCGATGGTTGTCAGTGTCCCCTACACGCTGGCTGTTACCAATAAACCAGACACCAGCACCTAGGGAGTCCACATACGGTACATCCACTAGTCCTGGCTCAGCAGTGCCTGTGAGGGAATCGGGGGATAGAGGGAGGGGGTTTGGGGGTGTGTGGGGGGGTTATTGCTACTCCTATCTCCTTCCTTGTGCCCCTCCTGCCCCTCCCTCAGCTCCCGATGCCCTGCCAAATTCATATATCCCATAATCGTGCTGAGTCGCCATGTCAGCAGCACTGTATCAGCCGCGCTGCTTTGTCTTGCTGCCGCTTGTCAGTACGCGGCCGCCGCTCGAGTCAAAGATCATGTAGCTATACCACAAAAATGCACATGTAGGAATTTTTAAATCTATTCTTTTTTCCCACTTTAGTAAGAATAATGTAAAATACTGTCTAATGGTAGTTCTCAGGCTTAAAACCTGATTCTAATTGTATGATTTTTTTTTTTCTGAGGAAAAATATGATCATTGTTATAAATTCACAGTATTGCAGATTCAACTCTATTGTAGATGTTTTCCATATTGTTGTAAATGGACCATAAACAAAGGTTCCAGGTGTGTAAAATACAAACTCTGTTGTTTCAAATGAATGATAGATATATTTTGGGCCATTTTAGGCTTTTTTTTTTTATAGGACAGTAGTAGGAAATCAGGCAGAGAGTGAAGAGAGACATTTGGCAAAGTGTCGGAGTTCGGAAACAATCCCACAACACCGAGGCAGGCTGTAGTTGCCCTGTAGTTGCCCTGTATTCATGCTGCAGCTCTACCATATGGTGGCATGATAAGTGTTTCTTAAGACAAGACTTGGAGATACGTTTTTGTTTACAGTTTGAGTGCCCGCTATATATTTTTGATCACATAACCAGAATCATTGTTGCCCCGGTCGGTCTGCCTAATAAACATAATGCATTGGATTTATATAGCACCTTTCCAGATACCCAAAACACTTTACATTGCATTGCATTATTTATTCAATCCTCAGTTTAATACATTCATACATAGGCAAGGGTGGGTGAAGTGTCTTGCCCAAGAAGACAACAACAGTATGCAATGCTGGTAGTGGCATTGGTAGCATCTAGAAATGTTAAAAGTTTCAATCCAGTCCACTGAATCATTGCATTTTTGGCAAAACACCATGTTGTGTAAATGGCCTCAGCCTTGTCTACATCTCTCTTGATTAGGAAAAGTCGTTTGGGGTTTGCTGTATCTAATATAAATAGTAGGATGGTATACCCATATACTAAAATATAATGCTAAAAACTGTTTTAAGTGTAGAGTAATTTGCTAAACCTTTCTAAAAAACACCAAGTGAGTTTAATGACTTCCATCAACAAAAAAGGAAAAAAAAAAAAAAAGAATTGTTGCTGATTGCTGACATTTTTTGGCCTAACCACTGACACTATATTGAGTTTGTTTATAAAAATGAATGATCAATTTGTTTTCCATTGGTACAGTAGTTTTTACAGCTGTCCATAGGAAAAAAAAGAGTGAGATTGTGCGGATCAACTCGGGACATTCCTCACTGATGCCATCTTGTCTATTTTTAGCCTAACCTTTTGAACTCGCGCTAACACTGAGCAGGGCTGTTTGTAGTACACATTTAGCCCATTGTTGGTCATCACCTCCAGTTAACATAAACAAAGTCAAAGCCTGGCTAAGTTCACTTTCCATGGGTTGTGTCGTCTCTTCCTGTTTGCTTCAGTGAACCCGCTCGAGCTGCCGGAGCCCTCCCCGCCTGACCTCTGGGTGCCCTCCTGCCCTAATAATCACACGGCGAGATGCTAACCAGCTCAGAGCAGCTTTGGAATCAGTGAGGATGTTTAGGCTGTTGTGTGGATTTCCCTCTTTTAGCTTTCATTCATGCATCTTTAAACACAACATGTTTAATTTATGGCTAAGCCTGGGATGGTTTGTATAGTTTTTTTCTAAGAAATGGGCACAAAATGTTAGGAAATTCGGTGCTTTTGTAATCTGACTGAAAAGATCATGTGGAATTTGCCTACTGATATTTGGTTATTTACTTGTACTTGACTGCAATTTAAAAAACAAGAAATTTATCTTGTGCTAGTTAAAGAAAGACATTGTAACAGTGAAGATTGTTTAATTTTTTATGTGCACAGAACAGTCACAATGCACTATGTCTGACTGCACTCACAGTAACTTTAATTTGACAGCTACCCTTGCCCAAAGAAGCATTTAAAGTTTTTTTTTTTGTTTTGTTTTTTGTTAGCAATCCCATCCCCAACAAGAGCATGGACACCTTTCTGTTTTTTTTAAGTAGAGTTATTTTATACTTTACCTGTATTATCATCATGTTGACTAAAGGCACAGACCACCCAAGTAAGTTAAAAAAAGTCGTAGATGCCTTCATAAGGTCTCATTGTTTTACAGATGATTTCTATCACAGTTTACAAAAAAATTAAACTCATTCTTTTCATTCATCTTCTGCTTATTCCAATTAGGGAATATCTCAGCAACAATGGCCAGTTAGTTGCAGGGCTTAGAGACACAGACACTGACAGACAGCCATTCACTTTTACATTTATTCACTAGAGCAATTTAAATTCACAATTCACCTAAGTGAGTGTCAACACACGTTCTCTCTATGCTCAGAGAGATTTTGTGCTGGCCAAGGACGCAATCCATGACCAGGTCGCTGAGAGGCAAAAACACCAACCACTTTGTTACTGTGCACACTCAAATGAATAAACAGTTTAAAATGTGGCTACACTCACTAAATTTTATCCAGACATTTAAAATGGTTTGAATTGTAACATTTACGCAAGATATCATATTGGTTGTTTTGTCTGCATTGGAGAAAAACAAACAGTTATTTATAGAAATCAGTTTTTGCTTATATTGTTCTGAGGATTCCAACCTCTGCCAGTGACATGAGGTCACTGACAGAGGTCATAGTGTTACAGAGGAAGACTATCTGAAAATAGTAAAAGTTTGTTTAGCAGATTATAAAAATAAGCTATGACCTCTAACACTTGAGGTCACAATAAAAACATTGTGGGATATTCTTGAAATATAAAGCGTTTTTACAGCTACAGCTTTGATTATATTTTTGTACAATGTAATTGTCATGACAGATACACAGTTCCACATCATGTCACATTTCTATGAAACCACTACATATTTACTAGTCTGGTCATCCATGTTATTTTTTTTTTTATACAAATAATAGTTTGATTCCTGTCAATTTAAAATTGAGATTTGATTTCCAGGTGGTGGAACAAATGAACACAGTGGAAAGTCAGACATGCAGTGAGAAAACATGGGCAGTGCCAACATATGCAGAATAAAGTCCCGTGCGAGCATTGTTCAAAGCCTTTTTCATCTTAGAAAAAATTGTTATGATTGTTTCTGGAAACACTGATATCGTTGGAAGAACAATGAAAGGGAGGGATTCCAGGCCCACTTCACTTTGCTACGAAAGTAAATAGGTCTGGATAACATTGCTAGATTTAGACACACTACAGGACAAAAAGTTTAGAATTTATATTTTGATCTGATGTTCTAGGAAGACCTTTTGACTGTATTCAACTCTAACCAAACTCTCCCTTTCTTGTGTGTTGCAGAGAACAACAAAGATGCCCAGTACCAGAAGGTGAAGGTAAAGGCCGAGCCCATGGAGGTGGACCCGCCCCCTGCAGATCTCACCCCCCCTGCCTCTCACCTTGCTGGCCTTCAGCACTTTAGGGGCGAGCGAGAAGAGTGAGCCAATGAGTAACCTTCCTAAGACATTGGCCCGCCCCCAAAAAGATCTCTTCTCCCAGGACATATCGGTCAAAATGGCCTCCGAACTACTGTTCAAATTGTCAGGTATGATGCTCCCCACAGCGAATCTGCATGTTTCCTGAACTGAAAACTCCTCCAGTAAAAGTTGAACATTGTCATTGTGTCATAGTTCGAGGAGCACTATACTTCTATACTTCCTATTTTAGATGTGCAGAGTATTCACTTTTTCTTTTAGGGCACACACTCACTAGTCCTAGTAAATCTGTATAATGCAAAAATACAGTTGTCTTCCAGTTCCTTACTGACTTGTGCTTCCAGTCTAACTAAGCCACAGCACATCATCTTCCTGTCCAATTATAAACATGGCAATCATACTTATTTTTACATGACATTTTTGCCATCTGCCTGACTTTAGCTTTAAAAGTCAACCTTTATATTCTACAGATTTGTTATTTAATTGTCACAAGGAAAGGTGGCACATTTAAATGCCCTAGAATTGCTAAAACCTTTGCTTTTATTAAAGTAGGAAACTCTACTAATCACTGTATCTATGTGGTCATTAGCAGCCCCAGGCCTCGTATTACTCTTTTAAATCCTATGGAAATCATTAAGGGGCACTTATTTTTGTTCTTTTTAGATTACATATAGATTTCACTAAAAGTTATTTTCACATATGATTAACAAACGTAAAGATACATTTTGAGGACACAAAAATCTAACATTTAATATTTAACACTTTTACAAGTTTTATTTGTATTTTTAGAAAGTACAGGCGGCATATACATTTTTATGTTTTATTGTTTGCACTCAACACTGATAGATATGTATATAAATAATAGCAATTATATATAGTGTATATAATATTCAAAGAACTGGTAAAAATAGTAGCATGCCAGAGCTAGGGGAAAAATACATAGTTTTACTGCTGAATTAAAAAAAAACAGCAACAATTATTACCTATACTTTGTTCTGTTATTAAATACATTTTAACATTTTTAACTAGGTAATAGTATGTTTGACCTCAGTGGCAAAGTGGGTAGTAATAGTTTTTACTTTTTTATTTTTTTATTATTATTAACAATTTTAAAAGAGTACTTTTACATCTACTTGAAAAATTATTGTTTTTTGTTGTCTGATGATTTTGAGAATTTACTTATCTTAATAATCACCAATAAATAATAACCATTGGTAGACATATTTCAGTCAATCAGCATAATTCACTATATGTTCATTTATGTCCTATTTTGTTGGTAATTTTTTATATGTTAGTTTTCTACTATGGCCTTATTATTAAAAAGTGTTACTGGTTAATCTCTCTCCATTCACCTTCATACAGAATATTACAAACTTTGGGACCTCCCTAAAGGGGCATCACTGTAAAGTTAACATAATGTACTTCTTTAAAAATACACAGACCGATACAGAGCATGTGTAATACTTCATCTCTGTCTGTTTGACGGGAGTATTGTACAGGAAAGGATACGTGTCATGTGATGACATCCTGCCTTTTACCTGCACTGACCGTGAAAGTGACATTGAGGCAGAGACAGATGTTTGTCCTGCTAGATTAAGACCAGCTTTGTGGCAAGTGTGTGTCTCTAGAGAAACAAGTACAGTATGTGTGTATGTAAAAAACCCTTGCTTATAGGCATTGCTTTGGGCCTAGTTCTCAATGCTTCACCCAATTGGAAAGCAGTCATTTTCACACCTAGTACCACCTTAGAAATGTGTACTCTTTCCAAGTACCAAATAGTAATCAAATTTAGAAGCCTAGACGTTGACTAAATATGTACTACAATATGGACAACAAGTTTGTTTGTTTTTTTCACTTTTCTGCTATTGGTCGGCTCTATTTAGTAATTAGTTGCTTCTCATAGAGGAAAGAACAAACCTACTATTATAGACTAACTATAGAATACTTTACTGTACTATAGTGAAGGACATAAAACTAAAGAAAAAAACAATTAAAATACATTAAAATAACACACCACTAAAACTAGTCACTATACCAATTGTGATACCTTTACCCCACTTTGAGAATCCTATATCTTAAATGTTTAATGTGGTATGAGTGGTATAATAAAGTATAAAAAATACATCATACTAATAGGCGCATAGTTCCTGTACTGTACTATACTATTATGTTTGACCAATGTACCACCAGTGTTCGTTATACCACAGTTTGAGGACCCAAGTATCCACTGACATTTTTTTTCACCCCTTTTTCATCCTGTTCTTGCATATATTCACAAATTCACACACTGACAGCCATTTTTTTCCCCTGCACACCTTTACACGCTCGCACAAGGGCCCCCTGGGGAGGGGTGTCTGCCCGAATGCCCCCTCCTTCTCGTTCCTCCCTCTCCCTCTCTCCCTCCGCTCGTTCTCAGACATGCCGGCTCGAGCACACTTGGCTGCACACACGCTCCTCTCTCCCCTCCTTCCCCTTTACATTTTCTTCTCGTGCCGCATCACCATGGCAACGTGAAAAGAGACCTCTGTCCTTGGCGATCCGTGTGACAGAGCGGGCCGCTTAGGGTGGTAGCGGTGCTGGTTTGTAGGGGTGGGGGGGTTGCGGGGGAGGGGGGGGTGTATCAGAAGAGGGCATCGGCGAAGGGGCGCTCGGAGTGCCCACCCAGGGAGACGGGCCGAGTCCTAGTCCTGGCAACAAACCGTGCCCCCATAGAGCCAGGCTCCAGTGTGTGAGGAGGGGGCACTACAGAACAGAGTGGGCTGCTGCTGTCACACAATGAGCAATCAATATGAATTACCCAGAGCAGTAGGACCTCAGAGACACATCAGTAGCAAGGTCGCTCTGAACACTGAGATAGTTGGCGCTTTGAAATTCATTTCAGTGCATCGCCTTGAAACGTACACATATGGCTCCATTCTCAAGCATTTCATATAAAGTTCCTTCTTATACAGCTGAGTACTCAAAAACACGTGGACTGTACTTACATTAGCTCACCAAGTAGAGGTTTGTAGTGATGTGCCTTTTATTAACATTTTAACCCTAACCCTAACCCCCTAACCCGCAGCCACTATGAGGCAGTCTGCTCATTTGTCTATCTTTTAGCTTAATGTTCCTAATAGGTGTGCTAAATAACCATTATAGCATGCTCTGTCTATCCCCCACTATTCAGTTCAAGCACTTGAAGATTCCCCTCTCATGTCTGAGCTCATATTCTCCCAACTTTTATTAATGTGTCAAAAAAGATGATCAAGAGGCAGTATTGTGTGTAGAGGGCTTTTGTAAGAGAAAGGCCTCACTGCAGCAGAGCAAAGACCATTGAGCTGCTAGTAAAGTAGGCAGCAACAGGGTTTTAAAGCGACCGGCAACTTATCTATTATCTTATTTTCTGCAAAGTGAAAGTAACAGCTCCACAAAAGAAGGTGTTTTCAGTCATTAATTTAAGTTATAAAACATAAACGGTTGACGCAAGTATGTCCACATTTATTTCAAAAAGCTTGGGAAAAAAAGCATAATATGGCCCTTTTACATTCTGCAGTTGCTCACAGAATAATTGCTACAATAGTTGCTACAAGAATAATGCAGACTAGAATGGAGACTATCTGTGCAACCAAATACTCTTAGTTATACACCTTTTTCTAACTAGAAGCACTCGGAGAGCAGTTCCCCTCTGTAAATTGGTAAATGTACATGTACATGTAATGTAAAAATAAAACTGGATCCTGAGCCAAATCAGACCATAACTTTTTGAGTTATGTTGTTCATCGACAAACAAAACAATGCTTACAAAAACATAATTTTTTGGCAGAATGACAGTGTCAGTGGCGTACACTGTGGCACTGTTACTGCGGGTTCTCTCCAGGTTCCCCCCACCTTCCATGCATGTTTAGGTGAATTGATGAATTTAAATAGCCACTAATTAATGAATGTGGGGGTATCAGTGTATGTCTCTCAGGTGCTGGCCCTGTAACTCTTAACTGGCTGTTGTCCAAGACGTACTCCGCCTTAGACCCTCATTAGCTGCAACCCCTAAACATAAATAAGCAGGATCTGAAAATGAAAAAAAATATTGACAATATAGAAAGATAATGCTATGGTTTTAAATGTCATACAGAAAGCCCTTTTTTACATCCCTTTTTTCATCTTGTACAAGGTGGTGAGGCACATTCTGTAACTACTATTTCACAAAATCTCAAAAGTAAAAACAGTATTGTAATATTGAATAAAACAAAACCCTCTATTTTCCTTTTCCCAAATCTTCTTGCTTTCTGAATACAGTTTGTCATTTCTATTTACAATTTACTGCTTATTTGTAAAGCATAAAACAGCAATTTAGTATGAGGAAAAAAACATTTTCCACATCTGTGCATCTGGCTCATTACAAAGGGAGAGCAGACATTAAGAACATTGTCTAACATGCTCTGTTATTAGGCCTGTGGACAGCCTAATGCCAAAAAAGTTCACTCTTTAATTATAAATATATCTCAATATTGCAAACCAGGTATTGTTTGAGAGCCTGTAACAAAAAAACAACAACTATGAATTAAAAAGGTGCAATAGCATATGTGTAGCAACATATGATATTTATGTTCTATTCAATTTTGCAGAGATGTAAACAATACAGTATTTTTACATACATTACAACTTTGTGCAGCCTTTAAAGTTTGTTCAGTTCCATACTATAGGTAACATTTTGCTCCCCTATTTCCATACAGGGGCCAGCACTATACAAAATCCCACATGTGCCATCTGGGTAGCGGAATGCGGAGCCGTTTACATTATTACTTTTCTAAAAATCTTTCCCACCATGGGGCTAACTTTTGTCCCACAGGGCGACAGGCCTACCGAGAGACTCCCACCAGTCCAGATGGCCAGTGCACCCTGCTGGCACAGACCTGCGCTTCACCAGCCCAGCTCAACCTACAGTCTGCGTGCCTTATTGGCTGGCATACAGGAACATAATGGACCTTTTATGTATGTGCATTATGTTTAACTCAGGGAGAAGAACTAGCTGCTAACGGCCGTTTACTCAAGGCTTAGAGGAGATTAAGATCCTGTAGGAAGATTTGATCAGAACTTCACTGCATTAACTGTTCTGAGATCATTGCAGCCAGTTCAGCAGGGCTTTGTTTGACTTATTGTAAGGAATTAATATAAATGTCTTTTTTCTTTTTCAGAAAAAGTCAGCAAAGCCAACAACCACAAAGACAGTAACATGGTGGGAAAAAACAGGTGAGTCAAAAGCAGATATCTCTGTCAAAAAATCAAGACATCCGTATTCACATACAAGGCCACCATTTAGTTACTCCACAATTTGATGAAAAGCTTTTACTGGTTAGTTATTTTGAATTCCAGAATGTGATGAATCTTTACCAAACACATTACACTTTTTAATTTTTTTTTTTGTTTTCCCTCTTAATAACAGCATATTGAAATATTAGGTTTAAGTATAGGACTGAGCAATATGGACTAAAAATGATATCTCGATATAGCTAGTTGATATCTCAATATATCTCAATATTTATTTCACATACAGCAAGAGCTTGTGAACAGCATGCTGATTGATTTTTGAGTTAAGCCCAACTCACACCAAATGCGGCGCATCTCGGCACTTTAACATGAATAAAGTAGAGTTTAATGTACCGTATTTTCCGGACTATAAGTCGCACTTTTTTTCATAGTTTCACTGGTCCTGAAGCTTATAGTCAAGTGCGACTTATATGTCAAATTAAACATGAATCAACGAGTAAACATTACCGTCTACAGCCGTGAGAGGGCACGCAAGCTTGTGACAACTACTGTCAGTAGTGATATAGAATAAGATGGAGAGCTCGGGGAACTTCCTTACTGGTAACTTTCTTCGGACTTGCTGGCTTGTTATGTTAATTTAGCCTATTCAGCCTCCCAGGTTTGTTCTTTATGCTACTGTGTAGCTGAATAACTGTTACGCATATGTTACGTAAACATACCTATTCAGCCTGTTGTTCTGTGTGCTATTGCATAGTTGAATAATTTGCCTTTCCAGATTCTGTTCTTGGTCTTGGATTTTGTGAAATACATTTTTAAATAAATCCGACTTATAGTCCAGTGCGGCTTATTTATGTTTTTTTCTCTTCATGACACATTTTTTGACCAGTGCAACTTATACTCGAATTTATAGTCCAGAAAATATATGTGTTTTATCGGCTAAAACCCAACAAAATAATAGAAGTCGCCCCGAGCTGTGTGAGGAGAGACTGGGCTGTTCTATTGACAAGTCATTCGTGAGTTAGCAACAGAAAGCAGTTTTCCTGTGCATTGAGTGGAGCAGGAGTCGGTAGCTGCTGTCTCTGTCCTTGATATAGCATGCCACTCTCCCTCGGTGTTTACAGCTGTGTCTCTATGTCTCACAGAGCATATTTTTTGATCCATGTCCAGTGTGCGTTATATATCAACAGGTGATTTGCTCTGTGCATCGGGCAAAAAAAATAAATCATATGAATATATGTCTCAGCCCTGTATCAGCCTTGTGACTAAATAGCCACTGTCCAGGGTGTACCCCTCCTTAGGCCCAAAGTTACTAGGATAGGCTGCAGTACCCACAACACCTAATGGAAATAAGCAGAAGAAAATGAATGAATGTTCACATCTCTCTGTCCTATTGATAGCATTAACTATCAATATTTACAATACAGACTTATAAATATATTTTCCAATACATGATATATTGCCCAGCCCTATTATATATTCAACTGATCTATTTGTAACATTTCAAAGTTTGCCTTTATGTTCGCTTTAGAGTATATTGCAGGTTAAAGCAGCATTGAGATATTGGCAGGTGTTTGTATGATGTATTATGTCTGTGTGTTTTCACAGTCCATTTCTGGACGAGTGCTTCAGACAATCACCCTTTAACTCGCGCTCCAAGAGCTCTTCCCCTGCAGAGGCCAGCTCCTCCAACAGGCCAGAATTCAACGGTAAGGCACACAAAACTCACTACACCACTGGAGGGTAGTGAGAGCGGCAGACTGTTATTATCTCCACAGGTTTTATCTGTCACATGGAAAGTGTTGTATGCAAATATCTATTGAGCTGGACAGAATTCATTGTCTCTTTGGATTTAGCAGGACATGCATTTTATTATTAGAAAAAGTTTGTAGTCTAGATATTATTACTTAGAATAATATACCTTAAAAAGTTATGCAAATTGGCAAAAAATGCTCTAAAAAATTAAAAACATTTAGTAGAAAAAAAAATTACTACTGGCGAGATTTTGGGAGGAGGGTATGTCAGTACAGCTTCTTCACATCATTTTGCATTTATTTAACAGACATTTCGATAAATTACCTTTAGCTTAAACGAGGAGTAGAATCCATTGCACAGCAACCTTTGTACAGCTGACAGAATACCAAAAACAAATATAGCCGCAAGCAGCAACGATAGGCCCTCGCCCGCCGTGACCCGGAGCTGTGCCAGATTTACTGGCAGTTGGAAGAATTTCAGAAAAAGTTCATTTTTATCTGTCCATACAAATATTTCTTTCATTCTGTAGGGGGCGTTATTGTGTCAAACGTGAATATTTGAGATTTCTAAGTGTTTTAAATTTCAGGCAAATCAGAGTTGGCATGCGGGAACTGTAGCAATTAGTGCGTACGTGAAAGTTGATGAAATTTAGTGAAAGTTTGTGAATTTGCCGCATGAAAACCGTCAGAGAGTCTACCAAAATTTGGATAACTTTTGATGTCCTACTTGTGTAGATGATTTTCACCAAATTTGAGCTCACTGGGATAAACGCGATAGCAAAAGTACGACGTGTGCAAAAACTGCTGTATCAACTTCAATCCAATATGGACAACTTCCTGTTTGTCATGCGGCATTGATGTAATACTATGTTTTGCTTGTCCTGTCATGACGCAGGCGTGTACCAAATTTGGTGATTGTACGCTGAAAAATGATGTGGCCGGGTCCCATTGGGGCAATGTTTGTGGTGGCACTATTGAGGCATTTTTTATATTTTGTTAATATGATGTACATTAAAAAGTAGCTTGCCACCAACCTGACCTGTGTGCCAAATTTTGTGCAAGTTTATAAATGTTCACTGGGTGAAATTTGCGATCCCGCATACAAACGAGAAAAAGAATAATATATATATATATAATATATAATATTCCCTTCAATAACAATATATCCTCTTTGCTGGGGGCCGCGATGTATATATTTTCGGAAAGGGCACGCGCATTGTTACGTGTTCCTGGGGTTCCTGGGTCATTGTCGATATTCACTAAATTCTAAATATTGCTCATCCAAAAAAAAAAAAAAGATTTCAAAAAGGGCACGAGGGTTTGTTTGAAGGTTATAAACATTTTTATTAAGAAGCAGTGTGTGAAGTGTTGCAGTATAAATAGACATTTAAAGGGGAACTGCCTGGTTTTGATACTGTTGTCCCAGTTGGCTTTACACTAAAGTCTGTTACCTACCATTCTATACCCCACCACTCACCCATATTAACAGAATACTCACCCTTTCTATAAAAATAAGGTGAAATCAGACCAATTTGCCATTGTATACCAGCAGAGAATTATTAATAATAAAGTCTTATAATAATAGTCTTTTTTTTACAGACTTTCTTTTCTTGCAAGGTTTGGGTAATATATTAACTACAGTTACTTTGTTACAATTTGCAGTCAGACATATTTCTCTGAGTTTGTTAATAGCCAACACCATGTCTCAGAGTTGGTGTAAAAGTTCACAGGTAAAATAAGCACTCAGTATTTTAATCCACTGAACTCTTTTAAGGTAAAAAAAAATACCTGTAAAAACATTTATACAAGTGACGTTTATATAAAGTAAGGGTACAATAAAGTTAATATGTTCCACTGATTACACTTACAGCATAGTATACCATAGTATTCCTTCTTATAGCTCAAAGAAACTATTATCTATTGCTTGTAATTATGCAGAAACATATGAATGTGCATAATTTCACATCGCCTTCAACTGCAAACAACACACACCCACCACATGCTAGACTTTTTCTTGAGAATAAACACAAGGCCAGCTCACAATTTACCAGCTCCTATGGACACACTTATAATCTTTATCTTTATATTCATATGTAAAGCTAATCATCAGGCCTTTGTGCATGCCAACACATGCCCCAACCTGAAGGCCTCTCTGCCCAGGACGCTGCTCATCTCCCCCCTCCCGTCTGCGCCTCCAAACGAACTGGCATCCTGGAACTCTCCTCTGTGCTCTTCTGGCACTGACACTTCCAGAGGTTAATTAGCTTGTGCCAGCTTTGCCTGTCCCACTGCCAGTTAATGAAAATCTGATTGGCTTCTGGGTGTCAAGAGTGTCCTGAAAGTTAATTCGCCCAGACCACCTCCCCTTTCCCTTGTGTCTTTAAGCCTCACATCCTTCTCTTACTTTTACTGTTGGACTGTAAAGTCTTTATTTCCTGTCTAGTAAATTAAATGTACCTACACAGCAACACAATCACTTTTAATTCTGTATGGCTGTCACATAGAGATTTCAATAGACCCTATTACTTTTTGTAATTCACATAGGCTGTGAGTGTATTGGCACCCAGGTGTGGTTAGTTCCCATGTCTTTCCAGCCAGTCCCAAGCCTGGATAAAAGGTGAGGGCCAGGAAGGGCAGTCGGCATAAAAACTTGCCAAAGTATGCATGTGAGAAGCAAAGAGGTCTTTCTTCATAGGCTGTGAGCATATTGTGGTGCTCGATGTTAAGCAAATAGCAATACGTTTATAATAGAAGGTTGAGCATCAGTGTGAGCATTTAATGTCAGCATCTGCAGTGTTCTAGCAATAGAACATCTCAAATCCATAAAGGACAAAGATTATTACTACTTTGGAAAAGAAACAGACTTAATACATAAAACTCTCTTTTGATAAATACAGTATTGTTTTATCTACTCATCAATACATCATACAACACAACAAATTCTTTCTTTCTGTACTGAAACTTTCTGATACATTCTGCCAAGTCAACCTTCACTGTATAACTAGGAATGGCTGTAGAACACACCACTTTTCATTTAGTTACATGAAGGCCAGAAAAGCGCAGCACTGCTTTCTGTTCATTTATGAAGTCCTTCTAAACTACAAGAATATTCAATTTTTTGTAAACATTGCATTACCATTTGCAGCAGTGCAGTAGTTGAAGTTGTTCTCATAAACATTCAGACAAATACTGCTGGTTATTGAGGTGCTGCTAATCAACAGGTCCAGATTACTTGTTTTTTCCGCAAAGACCCCCAAAAACAGACCCATAAAAATAACATAACTTTTAATACAAATCATTGCGAGTGTAAATTGTAACAGTAGTGTTAGCAAGTAGGGCTCATGTAAAGAGGGTGTTTCCTCAAAGTGTGGCAGACAGTGAGAGTGTAGGAGTTTGTGTGATACCACTGAGCCTCCGCCTGTTCGCTCCCGTCCAGGGTTCATTTCTTGTTTGTGTGTCTCTATCTCCCTCCCTAATAACACTAATTAAACTATTAACCACTTCAAGGCCCACACCGTCACTCTAATTGGCTTAATCACCAGTGTGTTGGCCGGTCATGGCTCACCGTCACCTTATGTGACCGTGGGCATCCCTCTAGCCTCATTCGCGAGACGGGACAAAGTTAATTCCTTCACTGGCTGAGCTTGGGTTACACACCCCATAAGAAGGTGTAGTATTCCCAGAATTAGCAGATAAAAGTCGTCAGGAAAGCGGTGTGAATAGTCAGTCAAAGTCGGATATCAAGGCATACGTCAGGTGGTCCGTGGCCCAGAGGTCGGCTGAGGTGTTCCGTAACTCGGGTTTCTTTGACATGTCTAGAGCTGTGACACCTTTAGGACCTGGCTGTACTTTGTGCGAGCTTCACAGTGTGGCGGTTGATTACTTCCTTGCTTCACAGATAAGTGTAGTTTTACAGTGGTGTACTTTTGTGTGCTTGTAACTGCACCTCGGTGGCCTTAAGCAACCCCACTACACCAACATGACCTGCCATATAAAGATAGCCCAGTGCAGCAACAAGATGGAAAACTTTAACAAGGATTTGATAAAAGGAGATGCCACCGATCTGCCATTGTAGATTTGTAGAGAAAGGCCTTAGCTTTGGGTTTGGTATTTGGAGTATCACTGTGTGGCTTTTTACTTACAATGAAGGACATTTTGAACAAGAGCTAGATCAGACATATACTGACAAAGACTGAACTTTATATATCACTGACATTACTGAGATACTCTTCATATATTTAATATATTATAGATAATGCATTTCTAAGCGACAGCCTGTCCTTGATTTGGTGTACTTTTAATATATGAACGATTTATCAAATAAAATAAGACTAGATGTACAATACCAGATTTTTTTCCCCTTTCATCATTATTTCCACCAAGGAGGTCATGTTTTCACTGATGTTAGTCTGTTGGTGTGGATTTCATACACCGTCTGGAATCAGAGTTTTCTTTAAAGATTTTGTACCATTGCAATTTTATTTTCACACTGTTTCGCTGTATAAGCAAATGTATACCAACAAGCCAATTGGTGTGTCTCCAACTCAAGACATCTTCCTTGAAAGTTTATGACTGGTCTAAATTTTGGGGTTCTAATGAACATTCTCATCTATTAAGATCCTTAATAAAAAAGCCTAGATGACAACACACTCTTCTTTTTGTTGTGTTGGTTTGCTAGTTTAGGATGACAGAAAAAAGTTAACCATTGCAATTGATGGTCAAAGATACTACTTTATCAGCCCACAAGAGGTCAGCAATGAAACAAATGGCTAGTTTTAGTGGATTCTTCACCAATATGAGCTGTGGCTTAATGCACAAAGCATTGAGCGTTGAACTATTAAGATTCCTTATATCTATACCACTGCAAGAGCTATTTTAAAGGGCCCATATAATGCTTTTTTTTTTTGTGTGTCTTTTAAATTAATTTAGGGCACCTCTAGATCAGCACCTTAGTTTTGTTGGTCAGAAAATGCAAAAACTATTGAAAAAAAAAACCTATTTGAAGAAACTCATCATTTGACTCTGTGAGAAACGCTCAGATTAGATCCCTGTCCCTTTAAGAGCCTTCCCTCCTTGCGGCCCAGCTGCTGTCACGCCCCTTCAGGCTCGCAATGTGTGCTGCTGCAGACCACAGTGGGTTTGTTAGGTTGCTGCAGGGGAGGTGTGAGCTGAACGGGACTGTGCCGTGAGGGTGGAGAGGCGTGGTCAGGTGGAAATGGCAGACATCGGTGAAACAAGACCGTTTCTGTCCTTTCAGGAAGTCAGCATAAATAAATAGAGGATTACTCAAACATGCAGTGAATGAAACAAAAACACAACTCCAGGTATGTTTTTGATGCAGGAACAACATTAAAACACGGTAGAAAGCTCAGAAAAGTAAATTTTGCATAATAGGGTCCCTTTAATACAGTGAAGCAATGCGACTTGTTATACATAGGTCCAATTACAATGTTAAAAGTAAAACTAAACAGACAAATTAAACCTGTGTGATAAAGGAAACATGCTGCAGGCAGTGTGACTCTGTGTGATCTGCTAAAGCACTGTTCAAACGTCCTTTAGCAACATTCTCTCCAAACCTATTGTCCCTGTAAGTCAACATTCATGCGGCCCCTACCTAAAATCCAAATGATTAATTAATCCCACAATATAGGAATGAAGATTTACCAAAAATAGACATTTGGGGTTAAACAGAGTCATGTAGGGCAACAGTTACATCAAAAGCCCTTATAGTCTGACAAGGTGATCCCCACAAGCTTACAGTACAAATATGTTTAGCATAATTTATTTTCACTATATTTTTCTGTCCATTTTTAGCGCTTACCTTGACCATCACCCTCAAAAATGTTACTTTTAACTGAGGATTTTTCCAATATGCTTTTAGTGACGTATCACGTAATAGTGATCGATTTACTTCTTGATGATGTGCATGAAATAAAGGTTTGTACAAGGCCAGTCTGTGTGATATATTAATTGAAATTAAAAACCATTTTGTTTCTGATGCTGCATTTATATGGTTGATGGAAAATTGGGAAAACATTTCTGTGTAAAAAAAAAAAAAAAAAGGCACACTAATGCCTGCTTAAATCAGAAAAACTACTCTGTAATTGGGATTAAACATTCAATTTTGTGACTTGACTCCATATGCATCAAAGAAATGTCAGAAAACGTGCTATTTAATTGAATTGTGATGTCTACATCAACTTTTTGTCCAAACATTGTTTATGATAATTAAACATGCTTGTATCAAAAGTAACCAGATAAAATCTGAATTTGTTAAAATCTGTTGTTGTTTTTTTACCATAACCACTAGATTTGGTTCGCTAAAGTGTTCCTATTTTGTGAATTTATCAGTTCAGCTTGTATTTGAAAATTCTTTTTATTATTTTTTTTTGTGTGTGTGTTGTGGCGGGCACATCACATTACTGACCAAAAACTGCATCAGTATATGGAAAACATGAATATTTCTGAGTTCCTGACTTGAAGCACTTGGTTGGAAAACACTTACTTCAAAAAGACAACCATTACTTTAGAATAACATTACTCAAGTAGAAGGGCTCAAAATAATTATTACTTTAGTATATACTGTATTTGATGTGTTTTTAGTAAAAACTACTAGGTTACTGCTTCTACTACTGCTGCTGCTTCTAGTATTACTGTTACTATAACTACTACCCAAATCTGGAATTGAACTCAAGACCTTCTGGTCAGTTGGTGGAGCATGTGGAGCATGTACAGAGCAATAGCATCGTGCTTAGGTGTTGCCGGTTCCAGTCCGATGGTTTCCTCTTCCATGAGTTCCTGTACATCACTGTCATGTCTAATATCTTTAAAAATAACCTGGGTAAAAATTACATTTCCTTCTGAAAAAACTGGGTGTTCAACTTCAAATTTTTGTGTACTCAGAAAGTACATTTTATAAGCACAATGTGAACAACTCAGTGTGTTAGCTCTGAGGCTGAAATTTAAGCTTAATTCTTAAGATTGTATCAAAGCTTATAAAATACTCTCACTTCTAGTTTTTTTCTCTCTGATTATGGCAGCCATGGAGTCTGTGTCAGATGATGCTATGCTGCAGGCTCAGAGCAAAGGACCAGTGCTTTCTGTTGACATTAAGAATGTATTTTGCAACGCATCCTGCCCCTGGGCTACACACAGAGCAGCTGTCAAACGCTGCCAGACAGGTTTCAGTCTTCTGGGTTAACAAATTAGCCTCAGTGTATCAGAGCGCCTATTGTTTCCAGCTGGAGTGAAAGATACACTCGCTGGTATCACCTCACAGTTAATGCTGTTTAAAGACTCATGTAGGATGTGTTGTCTGAGATTTTACTGGTTTTACTATATGGTTCTTTTTGTAGTTACTGGCTGATTTGCATTGGAACAGTACGACTACCGGCATGCCGATTTTTAAATAGGGATGATGTATGAATTCATATCATATAGGTTTAGACCATGACAAAAGAAATCAGAATACAGTTTGAACTGCCTGTAAAATGCTTCTCAAACCTTTCACAACAAAAAGGCTTACCAGTTCAAAAAATACCTTTAACATAATGATGATGATGATGATTTAGAATAAAGAGACCATAACAATGCTATATTTGATATGCAATTCACTGACTGTCCTTATTGCGGGATACCCTTACTGACAAAATCCTCTGAATTTATCTGAGCTTGGGATTAGCACAGAAAGTACACTGGCTTGTGTCCCCTTCTGACTGGGTTATATTCCATTAAATCGTTGTCTTCAGGTTCAGTCATTGGTTGATGCTTGGTACCTAGTTCAACAAAATCTATACAGTGTTTGTGTAATTCCCTATTTAAAAGTCACTACACTGCGTCATTAAAGTTATTGTGCGTTTTTTTTTTTTTTTTTTTTTTTTTTTAAGACTCAGAAAAGGATGACAACGAGCCTGGAAATGGGATCTCCCAGTGGAGGCTAAATGAGCAGCTCTACCCCTGTCCTGTTTGTGGCAAAGTGTTCGGAAGACAGCAGACCCTCTCCAGACATCTTTCCCTACACACAGGTAAACAGAGAATGTTCCAAGAATGCTAATATTTTATATATACTGTAGGTGCTTTTGTGCATATATGTACATGTTTGGGCTGCCGACGGTAAGTAAATAAGGTTGACTAGACTAGATTACCCTTTCTTTAAAGAGATTACCACCATGATTAGTCTCACTGGAAATAGAGCCCATCTAATTACCCCACTAGAAGGATGCCTCGCAGAGCATGTCCGCACAAACACAAACTGTGCACTCTAGTCATTCTGGTGCATTTGGTCCAAACACCATCCAGTAACAGATCCTGATCCTTCCCCATGTCCCCAGTGCCTTGATTACACTGTGTTTTTCAAACTGCAGTCTGCGCTAGCACTGAGGTGAGCTCTTCCTTCATCTCTTATCTTCATTAGTACAACAACAACGAATATTCTGAGATATATTCAAAGGGATTAACTTTAGTCATGACATTTGAAAAATGATTGCATCTAGAGCCATTAAAGTAACAGGCATTGTCCTCAACCATCATTTCAGGGTCCTTACTAAATAGTGGGTTTCTAATTAACTATTAATTCCAACAAAAGCATAGTGACACAAAAAACAGTCTGAAGAGAAAATCGTTCACAGAGGATTCAATACAGAAAAACTTTTAGCATTCTGTATATGGTGCCCAATAGAAAAATTGTTAGCAAGAGAATCCTTTCTGTAGTACCTAGGGAGGCGCATTCAGTTAATTTTCTGTAATCGATTAATTGTTAGTCTTAAGAAACGATTATTGATTAACCGTTAATAGGGGTATAGCAATTTGTTTTTGCAACGAAACAATGCGTATGGATTAGAATTGTTTCGATACAATTCATCACTTTCAAATCAATACAGTCGACACAGCAACTTCTTGCTTAAATTCACAAAAGTATACTCTCAGATCTTACATTGTGGCTGGGGTTGATCATGTCCAGCAGACAGAGAGTGAATATATAACATTTTATTTCAATAAAAACACAAAAATGACATCTAAAAAGACGTATCTGGTTTTATTGCAGATTTCTAATTTTGATAGTTTCTATATTATTGATCGATTTGCCATGTATATCCATACACACTTCCTAGAAAACAATATAATTCGACACAAGGTATTGCGTATCAATATAGATGTATCGTATAAAAAAAATCAATGCATTGATATAGTTACTGTATTGTTACACCCCTAACTGTTACCACTAGCTTGACATCATTACATTTTATAAAAATGGCTCTTTATTAAATTCAAAGTCATGAACCATAAGTTATAGGCTTGTATATTTTAGGAAAAAGTTGCTTAATTTTATGTTTAATTGGCCCTAACTCTCCAATGGTCCTGTATCTTTACTGTACTGTACAGCATAACGATTAATTGTTAGTAATTCAATAGATTAGGGCCATAATGCTGATTAATTGATTAACCAATTAACCACAAACCCACCTAGTACCACTAGTTCTTTTCCTTGCACTCCAGCTTCCTCTATCATTCAAAAACAAATGCAGATTCTAATTTCCCATTGTAAATTAATGTGCAATGGAAGGGTTGTTAGTGTGTGTCTCTATGTTTTAGCCCTGGTGGTAACTATTGACTGTTGTGGTGATACCCCGACTCACCCCCTAAGCCAATGTGTGCATGTATTTCAAAATAAAATAAGCCATAAGCCAATGTGCCATATATTGATCAAATGAGCGTTTGTAAAAATGTTTCATGTGACCATACATCTGGTGTTTGGCACTGCAGGAGCTCACTACTCTAGTCTAGTGTCTGGATATTATTTGTGTTGACAAATCTGGAATACAGTTTTACAAAGCAATAGTTTTACAAAGCAGTGAGCATCTGTTAGCCAGATGTTAAAATAAATTTATCTCTTTGCCAGTCCAAATCAGGGTCAATCTAGTCAGCGTGTTAAATAATTGACAAGATATGATATTCCCTTGGAGACTGAATATGGCATAGCTCACAACTCCATCTAGTGGTGACAGTAAAATGAGCTATCCATTTCTGTTAATATGTATCTTTGTAATGCATAAAAAAACCTGTTCTAAAGACTTGAATACATTTTTTAACATGTGAATTGAATTTCTTTAAAGTCCTGACTGCTATTGGATTTCAACATTTTAAAGCAAAAAACACAACATAAAGTCCCTTTAAAGTAAATTAACAGTGGATTAGACATTAATGCAAACTGCTCCGGACAGCAGACTAAATTACTGGGCACACAAATGGATACTCGTGTACAAAATGCCCCCACACGATTGGACATGGTCTCACATTTAGCGTGCACACACGCCTCGTACGCACACACACCATCTGAGAGTGTTGGCCGCGAACAGCTTGGCCACACCACAGAGAGCAGAAGCAGGGGCATATGTCAGTGTGATGGTCTTTTTGGTTTCCCCGGCGACATAAAGGTTGCCTGGCTTCATGTCCTTTGGGCAAATGGGGAGTGTGTATGCGTGTTTGGGGGGGGGCTAGACGGGGTTTGTTGTTGTGTGGCTAATTTAGGATGAGACGACTTTATACTATAAAGATGTATGTGGACCGAAAAGTATGGATATAAAGATAAAGGATTTGATATATAGATCAAGCTGTTATTTTGGTGGGTTTTGGCAGCCGCCATTCTATACTTTTTTTTTTTCTGTACAAAAATTAGTCTGGTCTTTGTCTAACCACTTGGGACTGCACACAAAAAAAACTCGACATTTTAGATGAACAGTTATGATTGTTCTAAAGGATTGATTTTGGTAGAACATGGCTTTGGTTGGAAAGGTTCCAGCTCACTTCATTTTGTTTCATGCAAATTCAGACTACACACATAGTTTAGTTATGTCATCAAACTGAATTTCTGTCTTTGTCGATGTTTGCATGCACAAGAGGAGAGGGTTGAGTCACTGCTTTTTAAGCTATGCTGCATGTGGTTTGCTGATTTAATAGCATTTAGCCTTAGTTAAAAAGATAAAAGATGCTAACATTAAACCTTGTTTGTTTATAGCCTTAAATGCTAAAAAAAAGGCAAATTTACACCAAAAGCATTGATTGATTTGTCAATATCAATGGTACAACACCAAAAAAACACAACGTCAGAAACCTTATTCCTAATGTGACAACTCTTTCTTCCGAAAAGCACATGAACCCATTATGCTATCAGGACTTGACATTAACTTTTTCACATACAACATCATAAAAATAAGCCTTTATTACTATGAAAATTCAAATAACTATTATTCTAACCAAAATCAAGGTACTGCTTTTTATTAAACCACCTAAATATACCCTAATGCACATACAGTATACCAGTATCAGCCCTCATAGAGCTTAGAGAGCTGCATTTTATTATCAGACAGAAATTAAATATTGCCAAGAAGCTTATTTGCATCTTTTACGTGTAATTTAACATATAGGCTAGAATTTGAATTCATAAAATGCGTTGATGTGGGATTCAAGCAGACAACCTGCTACTCAAAGACAAAGAAATCTGAAAATCTGCTGAACAAGCTCTTTAATAATCTTTTAATAATAAAATTACCCTAAAATGATTAGGCTACTGTTTATTTAGAATAATAGTACTATTATTTTCAGCGCAAAAGCAGGTGTTTTAGCAACTTGTCCACTCACCTTAATTAAATGAATTCAACTAAACAATAGATGTGTCTCCATGACAACCCATAGCAGGGAGGGGCTTTTGAAACTACTGTCAAATGGGGAAAGCGTCCTATGCTTCACTTCAGTGTCCTGTTCTGCTATGTCGGGTGCAATGCAGCAACACATGAGTCTGATCACTGTACACTCTTTACTCATGTCCCCCCGCCCTTCTCTTAGACAGTGTCCCCACAATCCCTGCACGCTCTTTCCTCATGTCCCTGCAATTACTGCGCGCTTCTCCCAGCCAGGTCCCATATGAATCCTGGGTGCTCAGAGCAAGTGCATGCATAAATGCGTCAATCGAAGCAGAGAGAGAGGGAGAGCGACAGGAGCTGCATGATGTGAAGCACTGTGTAATCAAGAAAACTTTTTGTGGCAAAGTGAAAGTAGAAAGGCTTGCGCTGCTTGGTGACAGGACAGCCACGGAGAAATCCCCACATTTCGTGAATTTGTCCAACTGGCCAAAGTGGCTACTGGAGGTAGTTTCATTACGGGTTGCATTTGGCGGGTTGGTGGGTGTTAATATCAAGCCCTGCATACTACCATAGACTAGCTTTTTACAACTCGAGAGACCAAAACATCAGACAAACCAGTTACCCTGAATGTCAGAGTACTGGTCATTATCTTTTCTCATTTGTTGACACGTGTTACTCTGTGCACTGTCTGGCACTGGAGCATGCTTAGACCACCTTGTCCAACCTTAGCTGGAGTACACTGTATACATCCAGCAATAGCCTGAAAAATGTAATTACTGCCCCCCAAATAGACTAAAACTCCCATATAATCAGACTACGGTGATAATTAGAATTTCTCCACAAGGGTTAGTTTAATGTCCAGTTACATGATGAGTAATTAAATTCACACACACACTTCAAATGCTCAGAAGCGGTGTGCAACTTAATGAAATATCATCCGAGGTAATATCCACACTAACCCCTGGTCTTGTGTTTGCTGTGTGTGTGTGTGTGTGTGTTGTTGTTTTTTTGCAGAGGAGAGGAAATACAAGTGTCACCTGTGTCCTTACGCCGCCAAGTGCAGGGCTAACCTCAATCAGCACCTGACCATCCACTCTGTCAAACTGGTCAGCACGGACGCAGAGCAGATCGTCAGCGCAGTCACAGCCGACTCTACCGAGCGCAAAAACTGCCCTTATTACTACAGGTGGGTAGATAATGATACAAACACAAAATCAAATGTCTACCTCTTTTCAAAGCTGGTTCAACCCAATATTTGGAGATCAAAATACAGGCCTCAACTGATATAGGGTTGGTGATTTGGAACATCTGTGGCTGACCTGGCCTAAATATGGAGAGTAAAACGTAGCATTCAAACATTTCTGTATGTGCCGGGCTGCCACTTCCAATGCCACATGTTAGGGAGGTAAAAAAAAGGAAGGTAATGTAATATATGATGCTCATTTATTAGATTAATTCTGAATACATTGGTTTGAAATGGTAATTGTTTAAACTGTAAGAGGTTTGGCTGGAGGCGAGATGGGTAGAAGAAGAATCTTAGAGAGCTTTATGCCAAAATATCTGATCATTTTATTGGTACAACTTTTACTAAAATAGAAGATGTGAGAGTACTGGTCATTATCTTTTCTCATTTATTGACATGTGTTACTGTGTTATAATGCTGTTCCCTCATTAAAAAACATACCTGGAGTTGTGTTTTGCTTCATTCACACAGGTTTAAGCAATCCATTAGTCTCTGGCACGGTCGTTCTGAGGCCTCAAAATACTCAGGTGCACGAACCGCCTTATCTCCCATGAACCCCCATCCACTCCAGGAAGCACTGACCAATCAACAAGCCCTTTATAATCCACTCTGCTCTCATTCATTTAACCAAAAAAATGCTGTACAGCTCTGTTTCCGCTGATTCCTCACAGTTCTTGTCCAACCAAAAATGTGTGAATGGGCTCATGATTTCCAAAGGGGATGTTTGACCTGACACCTACAGTATATAGTATGCTGTTTTGCTGCTTTGTATTAAATTGTGAATTAATACTGTAGCAAAAGGCATTAAAAAGATGACACTGACAAGCTATTTGCTAACTTACTTTGTTAAAATACTATATCTCTTTCTTGGTTTCGGCATGACTATTATGTTCCTACCAATGTGGAGACTACCAACCAAAATAAAGGAATGATGGAGTTTAGACCAAGACCAGTACTGGCTAAAGGGAGAGAAATACCAGGAAATAGTTCCAAAATTCTGACTCATTAGTGACCAACTTAATGAACACAACATTTACTCAGGGGATTGCTATTATGTGCTGTTATAGTATAAAAACTAGCAATGATTGGTAGCAATTAAAAATAGGTGTCTCCACACGGCTGCGATAATAATAAACTTAGGAGTGTGATCATGACTATTCTCCGTATGTGTCTTATCCATACTGAGCAAAGTATCTTTAAGAACACTGCTTTTTTCTCTGTGGTTTCTTGTTAATAGTCAGTGAGTATTTTTGGTTCTGGTTCTGGTTTATGTTCATTTTTGTCTCGATGTTAGGGAGACTCATCTTAAGATTTTTATCATATACATATTTTGGCTTTTTTTTTTTTTTTTTTTACTTGGGAAAGTTGCCATATTAAAAATACTTCTACATGTACACCTGAGACCTTTTTGCAAGTAAATTTTTTATTTTTTTATTTTTTATGTCTCCAAAAAATTACAAATCACTATCTGGCTTTCACTTTGTCTTTGTTCTGCATTTCCAATTGTAATTATTTCTCAAATGTAACTCGGTTGTGTGCCACTTAACAATTTATGCAGCAGAATCTAGCACTGCGTCCGTCTGTCCGTCTCACTCTCTGATTCTCTGCTTCTCTTCCTGTCTCTTCTGTGTCCAGCTGCCATGTGTGTGGTTTCCAGACGGAGCTGAATGCCCAGTTTGTCAGCCACATGTCGCTCCATGTGGACAAGGAGCAGTGGATGTTCTCCCTGTGCTGCAGCGTCTGTGACTACGTCTGCATGGAGGAGAGTGACATGAAGAACCACATTAGTACTGGACACGCAGGTATGGTATTGTCTTACATCAGTTATATTGTGTAGAGAGACATGTATTAATATAAACTGCTCACAAGTTGTTGTTTTTTCTCAACTTAATTTATGTTAAAATAGTGAATATACAATAATCTTAAGGCTTGCATTCATGTGAGAGTGACATCTGTTACACAAAAATTTATATCGCATAAGTACAACAAAAGTTATGTTCCCAATACAAGGTGTGCATTATATTTGAAGCATATTTTTAAAACATTTTTGAATGCGTTGCCAATAATGAATATAAAGTAATATGGAGAACAGAGTAGTGCTGCGGTATAGCTCAATTGGTAACGCATGTACAGTATAGAGCGACTATAGCTAGGCCGGACTCCAAATGTCTTTTCCTGCTCTCTCCCATGATTTCTTGCCACTCTCCACTGTACTGTCTGACCTAGACTGCCTAGGCCAAAAAAAAAAAAAAAAATCTAAAAATGTTCAATGCAATGTCGACAATAAATGTAATCCAACTTGATCAAAAACAGGAACCATCTTTGTTAGATATCTTTGTCACAGTGTCAAGTACATTTGCATATCTTTCTTTTGGAATACAAGAACAGCATGTGCTTCATTAAGTTTTCTGTCCACTTCTCTCAATTCTTATTTTTTCAAAAGTAAGGATTTTCTGTCTACCAATTACAACACATAGCTGTGTGTCATTTTGGACAGGACAGTATACTTTTTGGCTATTCCCTTTATGAAATAAAAAGTTAATCATACAAACGCAATCTGTGATGTACTGCTCCTCTAGAAAGAAAGACTTTGTATTTTAAATCAGACAAACATTGTCAATACAAATAGCTACACTAAATTAGTAATAATATTTTAATGCAAAGTGTTTTAATTCCATGGTTTTGAATGCAAGACTTGACACTTTTATTAGTCTAGGTTAAATGCTTGCCTCATAAATAGAATACTGTTAACTAAGTTTATTGGAAATATACTGCAACTCATGTCATGTGTTTTCATCCAGCAAACCTTTATGTTTATGAGATGCATAATTCAAATGTTATTTAGAAAAGAAAACGTTTATCTTCCATTCAAGCATTAACCGGAATTATTATAACCACATACTGAATACAGAACTAAAGTCATTTATAGAGATATTTTTGAATATTACTCGTCTGTGCTGGAGTGGGTGGGAGCTTACACATTGTGGCTCTTATTCACAGCTCAGAATAGGCACACAGCGCTGAATTTGGACGTGCTTTCTATTGTTTTGGCTCTGCTCTTTAGCACATTGGATTTACATTCTTTTGTGATAGGGAAGAATACGAATTAAAGAGATGAAGTATTTTTAGAGTAGCTACTAATACTCAACCTAACACAAATGTTCCCCTTTTATGTGATTTGAAGTATACCAACAGATACCAAGTCTGCTTTATCTAAACAGAAGATTATTTCACTCAAATTAATTTCACTAAATGAGCACTTCACCTTTTAACACGATCTATCTATTTGGCAGGTGAGACATTATAAGATGCTGATTAATGAGCAGCAATATTACACAGTTAAGACTTGAAATGGTCCTAATAAAAGAGCACTTTCAAATGTGCAGTTTATCTTAACGAGACACTTTAGAAGGCACATATGTGAATTTGATCTTTATAAGTGATTATGAAGAAAAACTGTGGTCTTATACAATACAGCATACAGGGCATCATGCAGTATATGACAGAAAAAGCATAGTGAATACCTTAATACTTAAAACTTGCACGTGGCTGGAGCCTACAACAGCATCTATGGGCCTTAGGAGGGGCACACCTGGGACAGTGGCCAGTTAATCGCAGGGCTGACAGAGAGACATACACTGACAGACAGCTTTTCACTCACATTCATTCATTCATTCATTAGGGGCAATTTCAGGGTAGAATAACTCAAAACTATTAAGCAGTAATAACACATTAATAAATATGTAATTAACAATATTTAATGAATAAACAGTTTATAGATCCTGAATTAGCACTGGTGTTTAAAATTTTGCACTGATTTACATGACCTTATTACTAAAGAAGGAAACATTTATAACAATGTTTATAACTCAATGGAAAAATAATGCGAGAGAGTAAAGAGAGGGAGAGCGAAAGCGATATATATAGAGAGAGGGAATATATAATATATTGAATGTCTGTCAGTTCCCTTTCTGTGGTTATTCTCTTGGGTGTATATGTTTTGATAGGTGTATTTGAACTTGTATTTAACGTAACTAAACAGTGGAACATAATACAAAACATTGAAAACCTCACAGCGTACATGTCATCCGCATGCAGCATTATTGGCACGGTCTCACAGGAGATAGTAAGAAGGATCTTCTGACCTTGTTCACATGTTGGGGCACTCCAAAGATTGCAATACGTCGGAGCAAGGTTAAGAGGGTTAAGGGGAATTCACATATTGTGTTCACATACGATATGGTAATAGTTGGATTAAGCCTTCACTGCAGGAGCTCTCACTTCTTTTCTCTCAAGTTTACTCTGTGCCCTTGGCTATGGAGCATGCTCAGGGCGCATCTTAAACCAATAGGCTGTATACATGCAGCAATACTCCAGCAATAAATGTCACAAATAAGAGGAGCAAATAAAAGAATTCAAATGACTAGCCCCACCTCCAGCCAGCACAAGGCATTAAACTGCTGTTTAAAGCTCTGATTATAATCGAACTAAGCTTAATAAACCCATTTCCTTTAGTGTTAAGAGCTCTGCTTCATGCCCATAGCAGCCGGGATAGATTCTAGCTCCCCACAACTTGTAGAAACGAATGAAAAATAAAATTAATGCATTACCTAACGTGGTGGCAAATAATGTTGGTCCAAGGCCTTTAATTGGTTTTATAAGGCTACGTTCTTGAGCAATGAGCTGTGTTTTTATGGCTCCTAATGTGAATAAGAAGCAGCGGTTCCTGTAACATAAGTCCTCTGTAAACTTGTTAAATGCAGCTTGGTCTCAGTTCAAAGGACATTGAGGAGTAAAGCAGGAGAATTGTCTTTCACCAGCAGCCCCCTCCTTGGACCTTGTGTGGACTTTTAAATGTGCGCTCTGAACCCTGCTGGTCGATATGACTGTTTTTGTCTAAAAGAGCTTTGTCCACTTTATTGCGGACTCTTGCCTGTCTGCCTGTGATGTTGTGTATAGGTGTTGGTGGGTGGGATTGTCCGGCGCAGACAGCTCAGGGGTCTTTGAGGGGCCGCTGTGGCCTTGTTTATCTGAGGAGGTTGGCCCTTATCGTGCCTGAGGGGAAAGAAATCAATAGGCCTTGGGTCCGGAGAAGACGAGCCGGGTTTACGATGCCACTGTGGCCATCTTTTAAGTCTCTCAACCTGCGCTTGGCATTTATCTCAGTCTGTTACAAGATGGACACCAGCTAACTAATGCATCCCTGTGTGGGGTTTTTACTCAGTGTTTCCCTACAAACATGTACTTTAAAAACATATGAAATTCACACAGTATAACCTGACCTTCTGTGAAACAATAATAATAATCATAATCAAAAATAATAAAGATAAAAAAATAGCTGAATCAAATATATCCTACCATTTTTACCACATTCACTAATAGCGTAGATCTAGACCAGTGGATAGGAAGAATCAAGGACAAAACCGACACTGAACCGAAGCCTCACCTTCAGCCAAAGTTTTAGGAAGGTTAGAAAAATGCTGTTTGGCTGAAATATGTGTTACTTTCTCTTCAAACCAGAATTAGGACCTTTGGGACAAAGATGGCCCATAGGAAATAACTTCTGGTCCAAGTGAGGACAGAGAAATTAAAGAGAATTAATATTTTTCTACTATATACAAAGATCTCTCCTTGACTGACCTGACTGTCTGAATGCATCTGGACAGACATGCAACCAACCAATCAGAACTCAGGGGGCATCATGAACATATGCAGCACATGCTAAAACAATTTGTAAAACATGCAACCAATCCAAAAAGCATAATGTGCCTCACTTTAGATGAACAACTGTGATTGGTCTGTCTGTATTGATGTTGGTGGAAATGGGTTTAATGAGAGTTCTAGACCCACTTCACTAAGAAACTTTTGTACATTTCATCCACATTTTTGGTCTCCCCTGTGTCTCTAGACCAAGACTTAAACCAGCAGCCTAAGGACTAAAGCTTAAACTGAACTTGATTTAAACCAGGCTTAAAAACTGAGAGCAAAGCCAGTACAGTTTAAGTGTTGTCTCATTCCAGAGTGAGGAGATTACTTCGAAAAACAACTGTCTAGACAAAGTATGCCACAGAAATGTTTCGGTTCAGTTGCTGTTCCGAACCTTGTCAACGGTCAACATCAGTTTTTAAACATCATACTTTCTTTGGAAGATAAAATCTTCTTCTGGGCCTTTGTGGTCAAACCCATTCACCCAGAAACAAAGAGGAAATATCTTTCATATTTAAGGTGGCTGAGGGTCGAGGTCTACTAACTCATACAACTATCTTTTTCATGTCTAATTGGAATCATTAAAACCTTTTGGCTAATGTAAGGAAATAAAGTGCTTCCTTTATTCAAGACTGTACTGTAAGTGACCCTGATATATTTAGACCTGATTGAAAGCAATTAATCACATGTTTTACTGTAAAAAGCATGGACACTGTGGTCATAAATTATACTATCCTTGCTTGTATTATGAAAGATAGATCAACCATTTCACAATCAGTGCAGCCTTTCTCCCTCCTGTGTGAATGGCCTTTGTTGCGCAGTGCCCTGAGATACTCCCGCCATCTTAGCTCCTTTGGCCATGACCTGCGCTCCTCACCCCTCCTTCCTTCCCTCGCCCCCTCCCTCTCTCCTGCGCCCTCGCCTCGTCTAATTCCCTTCTCTCTTCCCACTGAATTGCGGACTTAGAGAAGGGAGATCGATAAAAGCACACTGCGTCTTGATTGGACTGGCAGGAGGGCCTCAGCCTGAGCACTATGCAAGAGGGGCAGACCGCTGCTGCTCTGTGGCCGTGGATTATAAGGGATGAGACAAACATGGCTGCCAAAAATGTTCAGTTGAAAGTTCTATGTATGCCAAGATCCTGGGTTATGAGTTCAGGCTGGCGTAGGTTGACTCATGCATGTTACCTACGGTACGTTACCTTGGGTTCTCTTGGGGCATTTTCCTCACATCCTCTAAAGAGTCCCGTGAATGAGGGACAAAACATCTTCTAAGGAACAAACTTCACTATGAGGTCCAAGTTACGACCTCTCATAAGTGCCACCCCCGCAACTAACTGGCCAGTGTCCATGGTGTACGTCTTAGACCCAAAGCAGCAAGGTTAGACTCCTGCCAATTGCAAGTAATAAGTGGTTGAAGATGAGTATAGAGGATTCATAACAGATACAAAAACAAAATTGGTCATAAATATCTTAATACCGATTATAAGTTATGGGTCCTGATTTATTTAGTTGTACTGGTTAGATTGGTTTGGTAGAGTTTGTACAATGTTTGCATGTTTTGGTTTTCACACATGTTGGTGCGCTCTGTGGTGCGGCCTTAGGGTGCTCTAGATTCAGATGTGTTTACTTTTCTGTCAGTGTGGTTTGTGTTTACACATGTTGTTTACCATTAGCCTCAGTCACCCCACCATAAGCTACATGATAACCATCAGCTGACCAATGATCTTGTTTCCATGACAACGGGCCTCAAGCGCTACAAGTGTTACGAAGTGCACCTCAACGCATCATCACGCATTTAATACGCAGCTTCCCCTCTCCGTGGTCAGTCTAACTATTGATGGGGATAGATGCAGAGGCTATATCTTTTGCAAAACAGCGCTCTCAAAAAAGGAATTTAGCTCTGTGTTACTCGTGAAACTCAGTGCAGGATGTGGAAAGATTCTCCAACTATGAACCATGACGCACGGACCACTCAGGGGTTACTAGCTACTTCATACACAGTATGAGTATGAGCTCTCTTGCACCAACCTAAACAGTGCCAGTGTGAAAATGCCTTAAGACTGCATTAGTTTGAGCCTTGTCCAATCTGATTCTTTGTGTATTCTATACAAAGTATTTGTGTGGTACCTGTTCAAGTTTGATTACCAGGAGGCAGGACAAATGGATGCAGACTAAATGGAATTGAATCGACATTTCACACATCAGAAAGCCAGCTGCATTCCATTTTTCCCATAACATGTGGAAACACTATACTATATGCACAAAAACTCCAAGTATTTTTCTCCAAACTGACAGTGTGGATGAGAGTGTATATGACATAATAACAGTGATTAATTTACTGTATGTCCTTGTGTCCAGTCCTAAACTCCAGAAGTCCCCTCAGTGAGACCAAGAGCACCTCGTCGTCCCTCTCAGCCCTCAGCGATTCACTCAACAGTTCTGAAGGCGGAGACCACAGCAGCGAAGAGCTCAAGAGCCTGCTGGCCCCGCCCTCATCCGCCGGCAGCCAATCAAGCTCCGGGAGCCACTCGGGATCAGGAACTGAGGACAAAAATGAAAAAGGTAAGAGGAGCACTTCTTCAGACTACAATACACTATACTTGAAGTTTAGAAATACAGTGCACAGTGCACTTAATTTTAACTTGAGTTGGCCTACTTATTATTTTATTTTTATTTTTATTTTATGTAATACATGTAAAGTGCATAAATACATTAATAGATGCCCTACTTATAGAACAACATTTTGAATTTAACAAAGGTAACAGAAATTCGTAAGACTATATGTTAGCAAATCATCTGCTTCCTAACATGTAGTGGTTAGCATACACCAGATGCCCTTCCTGATGGAATCTTCTCCATTTATCCAAGCTTGTGTGGCCTGATTTATAATGGAAACATTTTCTCGATTAAAAAAACTTCTTTGTTAATAGGTTTACTAAATTATTGAGGTAGCTTTGATGCTGTGTAGCACTCTTTAAGCGTTTTAAATTTTAGCCCATTTTGTATCTTTTCCTCATCTCTGGCTGCATCACTTTTGAGCAGGTAGCAACACTGAAAAGCTAAGTGTTTATGCCACTTGAAAAATTTTGCCTTGTGAATACAGCCTTTTAAAAAATAAATAAATAAATAAACTCACATCATATTTCTGCCTGTTGTGTCCTTCTATCCAGGCTTCGAGTGTGTCTTCTGTAACTTTGTGTGTAAGACGCGCAGCATGTATGAGAGGCACCTCCAGATTCACCTCATCACACGAATGTTCGAGTGCGACGTGTGCCACAAATTCCTGAAGACGCCTGAGCAGCTGCTGGAGCACAAGAAGTGCCACACCGTCCCCTCCGGAGGGCTCAAGTAAGGAAAGCAAGTACACACAGAGGTTCCTAGCTCTTACCCCTGACCCTCTCCCCCGTCCCGCCCACTCAGCTCACTACACGCAGGAAGACAAAGTTATTCATATAGGAACATCAGGGGTGTGCCTTTATAGGTTTGTAGTATGTGACTTAATTTTAGGGTTTATAATGATGTTGCATATCTGGTCCTCAGATGGAGGAAATATATTATAATAAATATATTAAAGTAAAAGTACTAATATTACTCAGGTAGGAGTAAAATTACCCAACCCAAATAAAAATGTTGAATGAGGAGTATGAATGTTGAGTTTACTTAAGTAGAATGTACTGCCACCACTACTGCCACTACTACAGCTACTACAACTGCTATTACTGCAGTCCTTCTACTTCTAAAACTACAGCTACTGCTACTAATTTAAATAACAATATTACTACTACTTACTCTTTACTTACTCATTTCAACATTTTAAAAGTAGCTTTTTTTCCTTCAGAAGTAAAAGTATATTTTATAAAATGTCCACAGAAAGTACTTTCTAACACGTCCGTGTAGATTCTCTGTCATTCAGAAGAATTCAGTAAAAAAGAATTGACAAGGAGGTCATCTGGACAAGGTTTGTTTTTAGAAATTCTGAATTATGTCCAGATGACTTTCTTGTTACACTTTTTAAGTAAATCACTTGAGTTAATGTGCATGTGCATGTTTGTACATTAGTTGTCAGTTCAGAAAGTCACTGTTTACCAGTCAGTAGTAGTCTACACTATACAAATTCTAATAGTCAGTATTTGTAGTACCCATTGTACTTATCCCTAAAGACCCAATTATACAAAAAGCAACACATTGCGCTTTTTTCTAAAAGTATCGATGTGTTGTTTTTTTTTACTTTGGACTGAGTTTTCAGTAAAAAAACAATGCTATACTTCAACACTGAGCTGAAGAGAGAGACAGAATTTCACGGATTTACTCAAAGCTAATTAAGTTACTGTTACTGAATATTTACAGTAGAAGACCAGATACAAGTCTTTCATAAAATAAATTCAAGAGAAATAATTTAACACAAACACTCTCTGTGCTCTAGGTCCCAAAAAAGTAGTCGTAATCAAAAACTATGTATTCTATTAAAGCAAGTTTTAGAGTTGTTTAGACTTGTGTTAAACATTTTTCAGCTCTTTGATGTTATCTATTTAGTGTAGACCCAGTATTTGAGCTATTGTCCCTAGCATTAACAGGCATACTGCAAAATAAAAGACCCCAGCAGGTGTATAAAATAGGCTATATTTACTTAAAATTGCTAAAAAGAAAATATAATTTATTACAAAAAGAACTGTGGCCATGTTGAAATGATGACTCTAGCCTTTTGTCCACACATTTATTATCTTGAGCCAGCAAATGAAATGCGACTGTCTGTGGCTGTGCTCGTTTCTCTTGGCAAGTGGAACTTATTAGATACTAGTGCATGCATCGGCAGTGGCTCCTCTGAGCAGAAGGCAGAGTGAAAGGAGATGGAAATGGGCCTCCCCTCAGGGTCTGTTGTTCCACTGCCCACAGTCATAGAGCACGCACACACGCACACAAAAACACACAAAATCTGATGAAACCTGCTTTCCCGAGAGCTCCACGCTGCTGCAGTCATTACACTGCATCTAGCATGTAACGAAAAACACTTCTTGGCACACCCCTGGAACATGATCACTCAAGTACGAGCACACAGCATAAGCACAGGCCTGTATAACACCTCACCCTACGGCACACTAATGCACCAGCTAATGTGTGCTTTTAGGCTCACTCCATAGACAGTAGAAGAATAGCAGTGGTGGACAAAGTACTCAAAAGCTGTATTCAAGTAAAAGTACTGTTGCTTCAAAAAACATTACTCAAGTAGAAGTAAAAGTACCCAAAAAATTTTTTACTTTGGCAAATGTAAAAAAGCATCATGTATAAAAAATTACATACAATTCAATGTTTTTGCAAATTCTTCTTGTTCTTCTTTTCGAACCCTGGATCTTCTGATTTTAAGACAGATATGCTACACACTACACCACAGAGGAAAAAATACTTACCTCCCTGAACAATTTTACTCAAGTAAAAGTAAAAATAAAGTCATTCAAAATGTACTGTAGTAAAAGTATGTTCTACAAAATGTACTCAGAAAGTACTTTTTCTTCAAAAATATTTACATAATTAATTTACTTGAGTAAAAGTATCTAGTTACTGTCAACCACTGAAGGATAGTGGGAACAGTTGATGATGAGAAATCTTACCTAAACATGAGGGTTGGCTTTAAAAAGTCATTTTTTCTCAGATGTGCTCTACATTTCCTAACTACTATTAAGAGACTAGGAGATTATTTCACCACAGTAACTAGATACTTTTACTGAAGTATTTTACTTATTTTCTGACTACATTTTCTGGAGCACACTTTTGAGCTAAGAGTAGTAGTAACAATTCTCAGTCCACTGTTCTTCTACTGCCTATAGATTATACACATACAAACATGATTGGATAAATGGGTCAGAGAAAATCTTAGCTACACAGATAAACACACACAGAACTGGATAAGAGCTACTCTAATTAATGGTCAATAGGCCTTTTTAAATGCTTTTGTAGCTCTGACATCCTCGCACACGTCCCCTCCATGTCCATCCTCTGACCCCACAGGAGCCTTTGTTGTACTGCGATACATTTTTGTCTCATTTCAGGCCTGTTGAGCTCACACAAAGCCCATCTGTGACAACAGTATCCACAGCATGCACCGCTGAGCTTCAACTTCACACCACTCACACAACTCCAATTACTACTATTCATATTTCTGCTAACTGAAAGAATTTGCAATGACCAACAATTAGAAAAAGTTAATGTGGGGCAGTTTCTAAGGTTCATGCCATTTTTATGTTTTTTGAGTTCTCATAATTCCAACCTATGCATGTGCCGAACCATAATTATCGCCTCATTTTGTCATTGACAAAGGTCTGTGCTCTGCATCTCTGTGTAGCCATCAGTGGATGTTGCTAATACTGTATCTCTCTGAGAGCACTTTACTGAATTTGTCAAATAGAACACAAACACATAAGTAGTGCTAAAGCTCAAAAATGTTCACACAGTAGCGGCTAATGTGAGGACTTGTTGCTGGTTGTAGAGTGTGAGTGAATAACTGTGAAGGAGCTTTTTAACAGTTTGACATGTATCTTCTGTCTGGTGTAAATGTTTGTGAAACCAGATTGATTTCTTTAAGCTAGCAGTCAGAAGGCAAATGAACAGGCGGTGGATATTTTAGATTCCAATAGAACAGTAATAGAAGAAGTCATATCTTTAAATATGAAGTGTAACATATTTATGCATCGTAAAACCTGAAATTAAAGTCCCCTTGTACTCAACCAAACAGCTGGTCAGAGACGTCACACAGCTGTCAAAGTTTTAGTGAAGTCTGTACTCTAGCATCTCTGCCCTCTGTATAGTAATATTCTTTTTTTACATCATTTAACAAAAATGTGTACCGGCTAGTACTCGTGGCATTTCCTGTGACAGGCTCAGTTGCAAAGTTAGATGACCAAACACCTGAAACACAGCTTTGTGGCACATGACTTAACTTTGCAGCACCAGCAACATCCTGAAAGTGCTGTAAAGTTGTATCAGATGTCACTTGTTTGTTTGTTTCAGGTGTTCGGTCATCTAACATTGCAACTGAGCCTGTCACAGTAAACGCCATGAGTACTAGCCAGTCTAAATGAGCAAGATCTGGCTGTTGGAGAATGAGCCCTCGCAAGAACTGCTACAAATAAATGCTGATGTCACAAAAATGAGATAACTGACCCCCACTCAGTAACATGAATAACCAATAAAAGTTCCATCTATAGATTATTTAGCATTGACGCACAGTTTCAGTCCTAACCTTCAGCCTGTATCTACATCATTAGCGCTGAGTCACGTCCAGTCACACTCAAGTCTCGCTGATCCACAGCCCTCAGCAGGTGGAGTAGGGGAGTAACATGCAAATATAGGACTTTTTCTCTTTTTCATTCTTTAATTATAAGTTAAGTTCAGTCCTGGTCCATCCGCAGCCTATGTGACGTTCTGACCTATAGGAGTTTGGTTGAGAGTACACTGACCAATCAATTTTGTCAGCTTTTTTTCCGGTGTACCTCTTAAATAATCCAATGGCATTTGTCTATGCTTAGAGTGTGAAGTCAGGTTTCAGAACAACTGATTTCCTGCCCTCTTAGCTCTGGTTAAGATGTTCTAAGCTCCATGTGAAGTGTTCCTGTGTGCAGTAGTGAGGGAGCCAGGGCCTTGACCATTTTGAGGTTTTTCTGAGGTGATTCTGTTCTGCAGGGTTTGTGAAGCGCTTTGGGGCCCAGAGCAGATGAAAGGTGCTATTTAAATGTAAGTGCCACTCCATTCCTTCATTTCCTTCATGTCCTACTGCTCCGATCTTTTCCTCCAGCCTGTCACCCCACTCCCACACACATACAGCACGTCTTCATTAAACTACCACACATACGCACATGACACACACTTCCTTTACCTGTCCTTTCCTCTTCATTCATCGTGTCCAGTCAGGGTTCCTACAAAACGATGCTAATTTAATGCTATTTAATTTTAGTTCAAAGATTTATAATATGATATGGTAAAATCTAGCCCCAAATTATAAATGATTAGAGATTTTCTTAAAGCAGGGCAGATTTATGAGTTAACATCAAAGAACAATTATCTTTGAAGATTTGTATAATAGTGTTTTGTTTTTTACACAAATTTTATTTAATTCCCTTTTTCCTGTAATAGCACATAGTTTTACATTGGCCTTTTAGAATTTTTGAATAAATTCTTAATAATTATTCATGCAACAAAAATTTTACACTTACCATTATGTTATCAAATGAAGTTATTAACAGAATAGACAGGTGCTTAATATTATCTTATAAAACAAAGGACAAAGTTATAACTTGACATTTTAAAGCTTTGAAAGTTAGCTTTTTGTGATTTGACCTTGACACCGCTTTATGATAGGCCTTAAGATTAAAGTATGTTTTTATTGCACATTTTTAATACAAATATAAAAATATAGTATTATCATTAAAAACAGCTTGCATAAAGCCTAATCTAACTTACAGTTTAACTTAAACATCCTAGCTTTGATATGTTTAAAATACATATTTTTTAATCCAATTTTAGGTTAGAATTTTACTTATCTTTTATATTCATTCAAGTTTGTTAAAGTAAATTGCTTAAATTACATTTACTCTTTTTTCATTTCCTTAATATAAGTAAAAACTATTTTTTTCTATACAATGTACTCACATTTAGCTTAATTTATTTTGTATGTCTACTGACAAATTTTCAACTTAAACTTTTCTCTGTGTTCTCAGCTTATTTTTGAACGTACAACAGAGTTAATATTAACTCTAAAATAACTATATATATTTGGAATATGTAGAAACCCTGTTGAAAGAATTTTAATTTGTATTTTGTGTGAGCTCTGGCTGTAACTGTTCTTTTCTTTTGTGTGCTGTCCTTCCTGTGTCCTTGGTCCCTCTGTGGCTCTTCCAGGTGCCCTTTCTGCATCTACTCCACCAATCGTCCGGCGGCCATGGAGTGCCACCTCAAGACGCACTGTAAGATGGAGTACCGCTGCCGCATCTGCCAGGGACTGTGGCCCGACCAGGCCGCGCTGGACGGCCACATGCGCGCCCACCGCCTGGGCAACCACTACAAGTGCGAGCAGTGCGGCTACCTGTCCAAGACGGCCAACAAGCTGATCGAGCACGTGCGCGTGCACACCGGCGAGCGGCCCTTCCACTGCGACCGCTGCTCCTACAGCTGCAAGCGCAAAGACAACCTCAATCTGCACAAGAAGCTGAAACACGCGCCGCGCCACACGCTGGGCTGCCATGAGTGCCCCTTCACCACCACGCACCCCTTCGTCTTCACCCGCCACGTCAAGAAACACCAGAGGACGGCGGAGGAGGACGAGGAGGAGGAGAGGGAGGAGAGGGTGTCACCGTCCGGGTCGCACCAGAGCCACGACAACTTCCTGTTAGGAGCAGGAAGCAGCGGGGGCAGCGGCAGCAGCAGCCCGCTCATGAACCTGAGCGCCTCACAGGCTCTGCAGTCTGTGGCACTGTCAGTCACTTTAGGCAGGACCCACCAGCCTCCGGACTCCTCCCCTCTCTGCCCCAACAGCGCCAACGGTAGCCCCTCCCTCTGCCCCCCTCTGGAGCAGTACACAAACTGTGAGCGCGCTCCCCTCATTCCCCTCACCACCCTCTACACATTCCAGTCAGCCCCGCGGCCGGCCACCTCCCCGCCCCTCACCTCCTCCTCGTCCCACAAACACTCCTTCCTGGCTTACCTGGGACTCACCAAAAGGGCCAAGACTGTGTGACTGAGAGCGCCCCCTCCCTCACTCCTCGGACACTGCGGGGGGTGTGTCTTTTTTTCCAATCAGACCAGCAGAATAAGCTGGAGCAGACAAACATATTGAAAATAAAAAAAAAAAACATTTATAAGAGAAAAAGGCTGTACATGCTAAAGGCATTTATATCAAGAAGCTGCTTTTCTTATCAGTTCTATCAATTGAATTATTACTACTTCAACTACTACTCTATGACTTTCTGTTTTTAAATGTCTGAATGAGCCGAAAGCGGTTGCATTATCTGAGGAAACTAACGTATCTCCGTTTTATAGCTATTTTCTTTAGTCGTTTGACAAATATAAAAGTTGAAAAAGACGAACGAAAACTTGCAAGTGCTATATTTTAGTGCATTTTTGTCTATTGCTATTATGCATCAAAATAGCATGCCTGGTTCTGTGTTTCAACTTAGCTTTGACGTCATTAGGAAGCTAAATTCGAAATATTCTCTGGAGTGTTAGCGGCGGACAGAAACGAAATGCTTCTCAAGGGAGGAAAGGCACGTTTCCAAAGCAACGCCTCAAAACCACGCACTTACTTATTTATCAATCTTGTACATAGTTTTTGTAGCCCCTCCCTTTCTCATGTTTTTTATTTTTCTTTTTTTTTTTTTTGTACAAGTGAATCCATATTATGCATAACTGCTGCCTCATATCCCTTGCGTCTCGGAATCAATATGAGGTTTTTGATAGTTTTGAAGCTCACGGAAAATAAGCTGTGAACCTCAATAAATCTGACTTTTATTAGGATGTTATTATAAGATGAAGTATTTGCACTCCCCAAGCGAATAGGCAGTTAGTGCAAAAAGCTTGACAAGGTGAATCATTATTGCTGAGACCACGTGAATATGAACGCAGCTTTATATGCACAACTATGTATCACACATCTATACTTAGAGGAGATATATGAGATAATTGTTTTGTGGAGGTGACCGGCGTTGGGTTAGCCCACAGGTCCGGTCACCACAGGCCGATTCAATGGTGCTTTTTGGAGCTTTTTGTAATTTTTTGTGTATAAAAAAAGAAAAAAAACTGTTCCAAAATGACTTGAATGAATGTATTTTTGTTGATGTACATGAATAAGTGATGCAGAAGTGTGAACAGGGACGTCTTCTGTGCTGGTCGGGAAAGCTAGTGGTGGCCTTCTGTGTTATTATCTGTTTTGTCTTTCATTTTGTTTTTTTGTTTTTTATTTTGTTAACTTTTGTACTGAGCCTTTTACATCATGACATTTTCTACTAACACGCATAGGCGAACTAGAGCTCCTGTTGGTGCAATGAAGAAGCAAAGCCATTCATTTGTACAGCGTTGTGTGGAATGGTTTGTGCACCAGACGCCGGCAGACACGGTACTTAGTGCTTCACGCCCCCCTCTCGTTTGTTTTTGTCAATCTTTTTACTTTTTAATTGCACTTAATGTAGTTACACTTCAAGCCAAAAGCACTTAATCCCTTATGTTCTGTTTTTATTTGAAAAGTCAATCCACCAAGTTATCGCAATGTAAATTAAGGCACGTTAGAGTGTAACTGTATGAGGTGGGTCAGTATGGCAGCATGGTATTTTAAAATCCTTTATAGTTAATAAGGGCACTAAGTGTCTCGGACAAGCAAGCTACAAAACACAACGGTGTGTTACAATCAGAGCAACAGTAAAGAATGTCTCGTCATCAAAACTAATAAGGCCCTTAGTGTCAGAAGTGATGCACAAATTTGCAGGTGTCCATATGCTTTTTAGGATAGAGATTTGAAAGGGAAACACATAAATGGGAAGTTCTCAAAGTAAGCTATGATTTTGAAAAAGCATTTATTAGAAATAGCTTTTAGAAGTTTTATGTTGGTGCCTATGTCTCTTTGATAATTAATTTAAAATACATTTGCATTCACATTTTTCAAAGTCATTAAACATAAACAATAGCTGTGACATTAAAAAAGTGTCCCTAAAAGTTTGGGAAATAATACCGCTTTCTGAATTTACTATCATCACTCAGCTTCTACTCTTACTGCCTCATTTATTCAACTAAGCAGCAGGAATATTTGAATATTTTAGGAGGATGCTTCAAATTTCATTTCTATCTTGGATTGAAACAAAACTCATGTGGGCCAAAAATGTTATGACAATAAAGTTTTGTCATGCACACACTTCAGTAGTCATGCTGTACTGACCCATCTTGTACCATGCAATTGTGACAAAGAAAACTAAAGACAGTAGCTAGAAAGTTTGAAATCAAAACAGCTCTCACACTGAGCATTGATGCTGCGTGTGAAATACAGTTAGCATGAATTAGACAGCAGAGGTCAAGCTCACCCTGGGAACTAAAGGTCCCAGGCTAAATTGTTAACGCCAATTTTGCACAGTGCTGCACTTTTTTTTTTTTTTGATTATGAGTATGTATTTATCCATTAATGCTCAAAACAAAGTATGTCTCCGAGATACATACAAGCATTTTATTTAGAAAAAGCTTTACCCGTTTATTGATACAGTATAGCGCTCGTGTTCCGAAGTGGTCTTCAGGCCAAAATCTCTTATTTGTAAAGAGGGTTTTTTTTGGTTTGGGGTTGTTTTTTTTGTAAATTTGTTATATCATGCATTTTCTGAATTATGTCTTGTATGAAAAATAAAATAATTGGACACAAAAGAATTTACAAGACCAAAATGTTCGCAGGATGTGATTTTAGGATCGAATCCGTCACATCCCGGTCTGGAGCCATGCCTGGATTGTCTCTCCATTACATTGCTGTTTGTTTGTTCCTCTTTGCTTTGTCAATGTCTGGCATGCTGTCTGTGGAAGCGAAAGGAGCATCCCTCGAACACACACACGGTGTACTATCTCTGTTATCTTTTATACTCTAGTGCCACTTGGTGGAAGGAAACCACCGGAGACTTCTGAGAATGAGTCAAACTAATTGTCAGGGTCCAAAAAGAAAAAATTGTGAATGTGTTCACTCTTTGACACCTTTTGAGCTGTTTGCCTTTTATTAAGAATCATGAATGGCTGCAATGTAATGTTTAAGAAGGCAAACAGGGCTTTTGAGAACCAGTATTCATTAGCACTTATTTAAGTTGCCCAGTTGCTTGCAGCACAGCATTATTGTTTTTTTTTAAGCTCAACTACCTTTCTTAGCACTTCGGAGTATGCATGACATAGGCCTCCCGTTCTTAGCACTTATTTAGTTAGCATCACGCTGCACTGTCTACAATCAGCTTTAAGTTTGGCTGTACTTTCTGATTAGTAAAGGCTCAACTCGACTTTCTATTTTGGCACTCGGTAAAGATTGGTATGTGCTGTACAAAGCTTTTTTTTATTACTCCATTGTTAAGGCTGTACAGGGTTGTGACGATAACTGGTAAATAGATCATTTGTACTTTTTGGGTTTTGTATTTGTTTTCTTTGTTTGGCATTATTTTATGTTCGACTTGCCAGATCTAAATGTAACAGGATTTGAAAGTAAAGCTTACATCAGATATTACAGCTCTGGTTGGTCTGTGTGTTTCTTCACTGTGCTTTTAAATGTGTTGGCAGATTTAGCAAATTGTTTCTTAAATCTTTAAAAAACAATATGCTTTTTCCTTCAAAAATGATTTTAGTTTAGTTTAGATAGTAGCCTGCCCTATCCTAAAACAATAAAAACCATTGTATGTAGATCTACATATTATAATATAACTTTAACTGTTCATTCATATTTGTCATATTATCTTTAGGTGGGCTATAAAGACAATTTGTGTGTACTGTACATTCCTGTATTATCCATATATACAGGATGGTTGAAATTACAGCAGAAAGCATTGGATTATTTTGTGAGAGCAGCAGTCATTTGTGGCATTACCTGCGGCAGACTCAGCTGCTAAAATATCTGTCATGAAATGTAATAATTCACCAAATTTATGGAGCACTTTTTAGGACACTCAAAGATGCTTTACACAAAAAAAAAAAAGGTAAGGTGACTGTAAACTATGGGAAGGCCAGTTTGAACCAAACTCTGAACAGATGTGGCATCTGCTGAATAAAATGTCACAACCATGAAGCACGCCTCAGAATTGTGGCATACAGCACACTTTGAGGCACCTGCCACAAAATTTGCCATAATATAGTGACATATGTCCCACAATATGCCATAACTTTGTTGCACTTGCTGCACAAACTTGCAGCATCTATTGTGGCAGCTGTGCCTCCCACAACAAAATATGCCATCAAGAATCGCTGCCACTGTCACAAAATGAGAGCCGTCTCAAATGTAGTGACCACTGTTTAGCAGCAAAATGAAAGCACATTATGAGGTCTCTTGGCTTACATTTAAATAATACAATAGACTAAATCTCATGCATTAGTCTGTTACACAGTTCTTTACGTGTGTTCTGTTTTTATGTTAATTTATGACACTAGAAATTATCCACATTTTACATACAACAATATCACTCAAGCCACTAAACACAATTATTGTAGACTAGTTAATTACAGCGTCTGAATAGAAGAACATTAATTATGTGCGTTTCTGGGTCATTTTACTGTCCCTCAGGTTGTGCTGTGCTGTTACTTATTAGGCTTTATCCTCCTGGGGCCATTTTAAAATAGAAGTGGTCATTAAGGTCTTTGAATTCAGGAACTGCATTTGTAGAAGCAGCTGTCTTTATCTGATTGTATTTATTTAATGTTTTTACATTAGTTGATGAAAACCCTGAGACGAATAAGTGGACTATGAAAAAGACTGCATTAAACACAAAAATAGGATTATGCAGTGAATACAACCCCACGCAATGAGCTAATGGTATTATCAAATAAATGAAGTGCCCAGCCCAAACAGTTCAAGCATTTATTTAGGACGAGGACTTCAACCTTTGGCTGTGTTCACACTGGACTTGAAAACGGCTCAGATCAGATGTGTGTGTGGATCTGTGTAGTTTAGAGTGAAAAAGTAATTTATTTTACAAAAAAAAAATGTTATGAGCATTAAAAGATGCAAGAAGGAGGTAAGACAAACACAAAACATGAATTAAATTGAGTTAATTAAATTATAAAAATGTAATTAAATGATTTTTAAAAATTCAATCTCCAGCTTTTGAGGCATTTGTTTACTTTTTTATGCAGCTTTAGATTATGATTTCTATATAATAGACCAAAAACTGTAATTTGACATAACTGAAAAAAAATTTATGATTAATAATGTGACCAAAACTGGTTCATTTGGTTCAAATATGTTTTATACCATTCATTCATTCATTTATTCATTCATTCATTCATTCATCTTCAACCGCTTATTCGGGACCAGGTCACGGAGGCAGCAGTCTAAGCAAAGATGCCCAGACTTCCCTCGTACCAGACACTTCCTCCAGCTCTACCGGGGGAATCCCAAAGGTGTTCCCAGGCCATCTGAGAGACATAGTCCCTCCAGTGTGTCCTAAGTCACCTCCACAGGGAGGCATCCAGGAGGGATCTGGAACAGATGCCCGAGTCACCTCAGCTGGCTCCTTTCAATGTGGAGGAGTAGCGGCTCTACTCTGAGGTCCTCCTATTGATTTCCTCCACCTCCCTAACTTACCTGCTTTTATTACCTGGATTTTTTTTTTTTTTTTTCTACAAGTTTTGTTGTTTTGTACATACAGGCTTTGTGCATCAATGGATTAAGCATTTACCCCTGAACTATGAGATGGTTAAGGTGCAGGTCTAGGCATTAAATCTTTATCATTATGACTGTGGCTGAAGGTCTCTTCTCTCTGGTTGTCTTTGAATGATAAGACAAAAAAAAAAAAAAAATCCCATTCTGGCCACATTTTGCCCTAAGTGTGAACATAGCCACAAAAAGAAACAGCATTTAGCCTGGAAGCAGACCATAACCTTTGTGCAACAATCAAAAACACATTTCTGGAGGCACAGCTAATAGGCCTATAATGAATGCAAAGGTTTACTCGATGTCCGATCGATGGACAGTTGCACAGAAGTCATAACAGTGACTGTGATTCAGACAGGAGCATGAGTTAAGGAAGGCACTGATGAGCTCTGAGGAACACAGAACGGAGTAATTTATAACTACAGCGTGGCGCAGTAATAATAAGGAATAGGATCTGTCACGGCGTGGAGCTGGTGTTTTTATTAGACCGATGGGAGGTCTCTCTCCCTCTGCTTTCTGTGTCGTAGTAATGAAAGTTACAGCACGTTCTCGGCCAGCCAAAAGGTTGGACCCGCCTAATGAAAACAGATGAAGCAGAGATAAAGTGTTTGCCGACATTAAGGGACTCATTTATCACCGTTAGCCCCCGAGCTATAGAACACCTTGGTCCGGTGCTCTCCTTTACCCAGCCCTGCCTCCCAGCACCCCAGTGGCACGCCGCAGCCTCGTGCTCCTCTGGTTTTACTCTGCACACACTGTCTGCTGGGCTTCATGGCTGCTGTGCTGTTGTTTACATCTGTATGTCTGTCACACACAAGTCTTAGAAGTGAGCAGCACTAAGTCAGAAATGGCATCGCCCGCTGCTATAGTGGTATATAGCATTTTGTATAATGATGCTTATTAAAGTAGCAGTTAAAGTGCAGCGGCTAATGGACTCGGCAACGAAGCTCTGCAAATTTGCTGCAGGTATATTGTCAAATTAGGTGTCCTGGAAACGTGGCCACAAAATGGAAATGTTAGAGCCCAATGTTATTCCTCACACAAGTGGTTTTAATTTTAATCTTCATGGTACATCTATTTTAGAACGTACCATCGATTGTAATTAAAACAATATTAGGCTTCACAAGCTAGGTAAAGAGGAATAATTAACTTTGGATGTTTTTTCAGGTTCTTCAAGATTTGACATGTCAAGAAAACACAAATTCAACTGAATTTTATTTTTATAGTCCACAACAACAATCAGACATAAACACACAATCAGACATGAACACACAGACATGAACACAAAATCAGACATGAACACAAAATCAGACATGAACACAAAATCAGACATGAACACACAGACATGAACACAAAATCAGACATGAACACACAGACATGAACACAAAATCAGACATGAACACAAAATCAGACATGAACACACAATCAAATACAAACACAATCAAACACAAACACAATCTGACAAACACAATCAGACATCAACACACAATCCAACATAAACACACAATTCGACATAAACACACAATCAAACACAAATACAATCAGACATAAACACACAATCAAACACAAATACAATCAGACATATACACACAATCAAAAACAAACACACAATCAGATGTAAACACACAATCAAACACAAACACAGTCAGACACAAACACACAATCAGACAAACAATCAAACTTAAACACACAATCAAACACAAACACACAATCCAGCATAAACACACAAACACAATTAGAAAAAACACACATTCAAACATAAACACACAATAAGACATAAACACACAATCAAATATAACTACACTAAACTAAACAGTCCCAGGACGTCCTCTGTCCTCACTGACTCTCCTTCACTTAAGTAAAAACTCCTAAAGCTAATGGAGAGCACAGTGAAGGAGAGATCCTCTCCCAGGACAGACAGGCTGTAATCAAACCCCAGTCTTATCAGTCCTAAAACCACTTTTTCCATTCTTTGTCCCGTCTTATTGTTGAGCACATGTTTGACATGGTTTTACCTGCTCCACCACTGAAGGTTCATGTAGCTGGATACTTTTTACTTCAGTGTACTCTAAAACATACTCAGATAACATTAACATACTTGGTTCATGTTGGGACAGTCTGTTATCAGAAATGAGTAAAGATCCTTCCACAGTCGCTGATACCAGTTTTAGGAGAACTAGACTGGCACCACACTGACACCTTTATGGAATTTTGAGGATTTGGCCGTAGTTGTGGGACCACGCCCTCCATGTTGACCTGTGTGGGTTCACCAGCCCAGCCTCTCCAGTGGAGGGGGCCGTGTTCTCATCTGGCTGCTCATCTCGTCCTGTATTAATGAATCTTTTGGGCTGTGTTTAAAGCTGCTTAATTAAGTTCAAAGCAGCGCTCGGGGCAGTGCGTGCCGCTCGCCTGACCTCACCATGAGTGGAAGTGTTGATTAGGAAGTGAAGAGACATACAGCCACTGCAGGGGATGTCTATCGATCTGAGAACACAAAACCTCATTTGGATTTAGAGATTTGAATATCATTCGGACTTAATGTTTTTGCTACCAATCTACAGTAGGGTTCCTTAGTAAGAGACCTATAAATAGTTTCTAATAAAGTTATGTATGATGTTCTATTCATAAGCCAATTTCTATGGTGCATTAGTAAACAAGGTTGAGATTAATTATCCATTGGCACATAATAAATTGACAAGCCTTAACTAATGATCCCTGTTTTAGCTTTCTGATTGGTTATGAACTAATCCACACTATCACACACTGCCTCAAGTCCATAGCCATTCAGTTTGCTGCTAGCAATAGCTGCTATAGGATCATATTTTGATATAAACTATTTAACATATACCAGCCTTCAAACCTCTCTTTGAACAGACTTACTTGCAGCACCACACATTACATTTTTTGCTCACTGGCCACTGTGGCTAGCCAGTTAGTGTTTTTATTAGCCACAATTTAATTAATTAAATTTGTGTGTATATTTTATAGTATACAATAAGCTTAAAGTAATGTTAAATGTGTTTTTATGTATAGGCATTTATCAGGTATTGAAACTTCGGCAGAAAAAAAACTTTCTATTAAACTTTCTATAACTTTCTATCTATAAAAATCTTTTAAAACATTTATAAAACGTTATTTGGTTTTGATTAATAACTTGCTTTCTTTAATCATGACAAAGTACTATATACACTAAAAAAAAGTTGCAAAATCTCAAAAACTCAAGGCAACAGGATCCCTGATAGTTTTTGAGTTTTGGGGGCAACTCAAAAGCTTAAATTTTCAACAAGTATCTTTTGTTCATCTAATTTAACATTCATATGGCTAAAAACTTCAATTTTTTTTCAACTCATCTTACATCCAAATTGCCATCCATTCTTCAAAAAAAGTTGTTAAAATTTTTAAATTGTTTTGTTAAATTTGGTATATTATGTTTTTATTATTATCAATAATAATATTTTTTTCTGAATAATTGAACAACATCAACCAACTAACCAGCCAAAGAGGCTAGTGGGAGTACCTGCACTGAAACGGAAGTGCTCCTAAAGTGTTATTACGCCTTACATTATAGTGCCCATTTTTATCCGCTTAGAAAATCGCCACTTTTCATTTTTGTGTAACTATAATTGGGTCATGTAACTACTCACGTAACCGTATTTAAATAGGGAAAACGTGGAAGAGCTTGGTTCCTTCTAACTTGAGCCGCGTTTGGTTCCATAGGGATATGCTTGGCAAAGCTAAATGCTAACAAATTAGCGTCGCTCCCCAGGCCCGCAAAGGGCACACAGGGCACGCACAAAGACCAGAGAGGTACGCATCAACTTGTCTAAGATCAGGGCAGAATAGTTTAGTATGGAAAAACGATGGCCTGTTCCTTTAAGGCCGGGACACACCGGGATTATCGGTCGTTGGGCATGGTCGGACAGTTGGACGCGGTCAGTGACGTGAGTCTGTTTGGTGTGTTCTGCACCATCGGACGTAGTGGGACACAGTTGGGCATAGTTCTGGCCGGCTGAACATGTCAAATCAGCGTCAGGCTGTCGTGCTGAATGAGCGCTCTGATTGGCTGTGTGTTCCATTCACAATTTGTTAAAAAGCTCATGTAACATCAAAATATAAGGAACGGTTCTGCAACTACTTCATTATGTTTCCCACATCTGTGACGCTAATGTGCTGCAGTTAGCTTAGCTTGTAGCCTTGTGCAGATAAAAATATAATTCTCTTCCGAGGCAAACAGCTGCAATAATCCAGTCTGTTTTATTCATGACTGCAATCAGATGTGTTTATTTTTGTGAGTATGATTATTATTCACTGATAAATACTTGAGTTAAACATGTGTGTGGGGAGTTTTGTTTACTAGAGTATTATGTAACTGCGGAGTTTAGTGACTAGTGCCACCTGCTGTTGTAAATAGTTATTACGTCGTGCACATGCGCACTGCTCGTCCGTGGGTCTGAATCGCTCTCGTGTGTCTGTAGTTACTTTTAGTGGAGACAAGGGGAGACGTGAGGAGACAAAGCAGTCGTCCTGCCTCTGCTGACAGTGGTCGGGTGTTGGGTTAATGTGTCCCAAGCTTTAAATGCTAACAGATAACATGACATCATCAGCCTAACATTATGGTTCATCTAAGGACCACATAAATGCAACATTATACATTATGTTACTGATGTGTATTTTACCTCTTACATACTGTCATTATGACTAGAAAACATTGCATGTGCAGACATCTGCCAAGACAATAGTGAAGTTACATAAAAACCATCATGTAACATTTTCAGTTATGTTGTTAAAAGAAGACAAAATTAACCTGATTTTGCAATAGAAACAAACGCGGGTTACAGTCCAGACAGTGATAGGGATCACATCAAAAGACAAAGACAAGTCCCATGATATGTGACTGACCATCTCTGAAAAGGTATTTTTGAGTTGTAAACAGACAAACTAACTGCAACAAAAACATAACCTCCTTGGCACAGGTAATAATCAATCTAACATAACTTTTCACACAGTGCACCTTTTAAAAGGACCCATTCAGTACAGTTCCCATGTCTCTATTTGTCCAACAACTCCATCTGTACACTGACAGTTTGCTGAAATTGTCAACTAAGTGAAGAATTTCTGTGATAAGACCAAACGGCCGAGTTTTCCCTCATCCCAATAATAGCCCTTCACCCAGGCCCGAGCTGTCTGCGCTGTGTCGACCTCCTGACTCCACCTCGCCCAAGTTGGCCGCTGTCGATCGATAGCGTGTTAGCTTTTTGTTTGTAGGTTCAGGCTGCCGCGGCTTTATTACAGCAGCACAGAGTCATGGGGGAGTGGTGCGCGGCTTTGTGAGAGAGGAGCTCCCTCTTGTTTGCCAAAAGTGTAATCCCGCCGTGACCTCCCCTGACCCTGCCCTGAGAGAAAAGCTGCTTAGACACCAGTGCGTGTCTATGGGAGCTCCCGGCCTGGCCTCTCGCTCCTTACTGGCTTTTTCTACTCATTCTGCTCCAAACACATCCACCTCACACATTTTCTTTTCCTGCAAGAATCACTTCCATCAAAGGGTGCACTGCAGTTCAGTTTGATCTGGTTTAGATTGGAATAGCAACAGCTAATGTTGTATTTCTATGACCAGGTGATAATGAAGTGGTGAGAAACACAAGTGTCATGAAAAATAACTGTATACGTTGACTCAAATATTTTATTTCAGTTCATTTTATGAAGAAAATCAACTTTCTGAAAACATTTTCTGGAATATACTTTTATATATTATATATATATACTATTTTTTCACTAAGGTGGCAATATGGTACATACATACAGTATACTGAGCCTGCAATCAGAAGATCCTGCATTCCACCTTGGTTTGGTGGTAGTGATAATAGTAATAGTACTAAATTTAAATTAAAAAACGTATGTACTTTTACTTGAGTACATATTTTGAGTACTTCTACAGCAGGGGTCTGCAACCTTTGGGATCCAAAGAGCCAGTTGTTCCCAAAAATACAAAATTTTAATCTATAAAGAGCCACAACCAATTTTAATGCACTAAAGTGGCTTAGCCTATAACTGAAATATAGCATATGGGTGGTCATTAATTATTGCAAACTAACAAAGAACTGTGTTAAATACTGCACTGATTATCTCATAAAAACAATATTGGCTAATTTAGAATTATATGATTTGATATGATTCAACTCCTTCATATCAATACAATTGATACAACAACTTTTTGCCAACAATCCTTAAAGTTTACTCTCAAATCCAGCATCGCAGCCGGAGCTGATTATGTCCAGCAGACAGAGAGTGAAGCACAGTTGAATATAACATTTTGTTTCATTAAAATCACAAAAATTACATCCAGAAAGATGTCTCTGGTTTAATTTTAACATGCAAATTTCTATTCTTTCTAATTTTAGATAGAGTATTTTCAATATTAACAATTTTTTCCCCATGTAAATTGATATACACTTTCCAGAAAACAATACAATTTGATACAACTCATGCATATCGAGATAGTTGTATCGTAGCAATAATATTTTATTTTATTTTTTATTTTTATTTTTTAAAATTTTTTGACGCAAGACTCATTTATCCACATTTGGAAGCACACTGACCCCTAGTAGCTGGATTACCTACCATATATTCATCCATAATATTGAACTCAGTGGATGCTGTCTCAGATTGTTCTGTGCATCAGAACATTAAGTCAGGTTATCAGTTTATCACAAGACAAGAAAAGCTCCATCCATCCATCTTCTGCTTATCCGGGACCGGGTCCTGGAGGCAGCAGTCTAAGCAAAGGTGCCCAGACTTCCCCCTCCACAGACACTTCCTCCAGCTCTACCAGGGAGACCCCAAGGCGTTCCCAGGCCAGCCGAGAGACAGTCCCACCAGCGTGTCCTAGGTCTTCCCCAGGGCCTCCGCCCGGTGGGACATGCCCGGAACACCTCCCCAGGGAGGCGTCCAGGAGGCATCCGGAACAGATGCCCGAGCCACCTCAACTGACTCCTCTCAATGTGGAGGAGCAGCAGCTCTACTCCGAGCTCCCCCCGGGTGACAGAGCTCCTCACTCTATCTCTAAGGGAGCGCCCAGCCACCCTGCGGAGGAAACTCATTTTGGCCACTTGTATCCGGGATCTTGTCCTTTTGGTCATGACCCAAAGCTCATGACCATAGAGAGTAGGAACATAGATCGACCGGTAAATAGAGAGCTTCACCTTTCGGCTCAGCTCCTTCTTCACCACAACAGACTGATACAATGAACGCATTACTGCAGATGCTGCACCGATCCGCCTGTCAATCTCACGTTCCATCATTCCCTCACTCGTGAACAAGACCCCAAGATACTTAAACTCCTCCACTTGAGGCAGAAACTCCCCTCCAACCTGGAGAGGGCAAGCCACCCTTTTCCGGTCGAGAACCATGGCCTCAGACTTGGAGGTGCTGATTCTCATCCCAGCCGCTTGCACATTCGGCTGCAAACCGCCCCAGTGCACACTGAAGGTCCCGGCTTGAAGAAGCCAACAGAACATCATCCACAAAAAGCAGAGATGAAATCCTGTGGCCCCCAAACCGGACTCCTTTCGGCCCTTGCCTGCGCCTAGAAATTCTGTCCATAAAAATAATGAACAGAACCGGTGACAAAGGGCAGCCCTGCCAGAGTCCAATATGCACTGGGAACAGGTCTGACTCACAACCGGCAATGCGGACCAAGCTCCTGCTCTGGTCATACAGGGATTGGACAGCCCTTAGCAAAGGGCCCTGGACCCCATACTCCCAGAGCACACCCCAGAGGACACTTCGAGGGACACAGTTGAACGCTTTCCCGATAGAGGGTGTAGAGCTGGTCCACTGTTCCACGGCCAGGGAAGAAAACCGCATTGTTCCTCCTGAATTCGAGGTTCGACTATCGGCCGAATTCTCCTCTCCAGCTCCCTGGAATAGACTTTCCCAGGGAGGCTGAGGAGTGTGATCCCCCTGTAATTGGAACACATCCTCCGGTCCCCCTTCTTAAAAAGAGGGACTACCACCCTGGTCTGCCAGTCCAGGGGTACTGTGCCCGACTGCCATGCGATGCTGCAGAGACGTGTCAGCCAAGACAGCCCCACAACATCCAGGGACTTGAGGTACTCAGGGCGGATCTCATCCACCCCCGGTGCCTTGCCACCGAGGAGCTTTCCAACCACCTCAGTGACTTCAGCTTGAGTGATGGACAAGTCCTCCTCTGAGTCCCCAGCCTCTGCTTCCTCAATGGAAGGCGTGTCAGTGGGATTGAGGAGATCCTCAAAGTATTCCTTCCACTGCCCGACAACATCCCCAGTCGAGGTCAACAGCTCCCCACCTCCACTGTAAACAGTGTTGGTGAAGCACTGCTTCCCCCTCCTGAGGCGGCGGACGGTTTGCCGGAATTTATTTGAGGCCAACCGATAGTCCTCCTCCATAGTCTCCCCGAACTCCTCCCAGACCCGAGTTTTTGCCTCCACAACCGCCCGGGCTGCAGCACGCTTGGCCTGCCAGTACCCATCAGCTGCCTCAGGAGTCCCACCAGCCTTGATAGGACTCCTTCTTCAGCCTGACAGCATCCCTTACTTCTGGTGTCCACCACCGGGTTCGAGGGTTGCCGCCATGACAAGCACCAGAGACCTTATGGCCACAGTTCCGAACGGCCGCATCGACAATAGAGGTGGAGAACATGGTCCACTCGGACTCCACGTCTCCAACCTCCCTCGGGATCTGGTCAAAGCTCTCCCGGAGGTGGGAGTTGAAGACCCCTCTGACAGAGGGCTCAGCCAGATGTTCCCAACAGACCCTGCCGAGACTGTCCGGCCTTCTCCTCCGCCAGCGGATCCAACTCACCACCAGGTGGTGACCGGTTAACAGCTCAGCCCCTCTCTTCACCCGAGTGTCCAAGACACACGGCCGAAGGTCAGATGACACAACTACAAAGTCGATCATCGACCTCCGGCCTAGGGTGTCCTGATGCCACGTGCACTGATGGACACCCTTGTGCTCGAACATGGTGTTTGTTATGGACAAACTGTGACTAGCACAGAAGTCCAATAACAAAACACCACTCGGGTTCAGATCGGGGAGGCCGTTCTTTCCAATCACACCCCTCCAGGTGTCACTGTCGCTGCCCACGTGGGCGTTGAAGTCTCCCAGCAAAACAATGGAGTCCCCAGTCGGTGCACCGTCCAGTACCCCTCCCAGGGACTCCAAGAAGGCCGGGTACTCTGTACTGCTATTTGGCCCGTAGACACAAACCACAGTAAGATCATCTCCAAAATCCGCCCCTCCCTCTCCCTTGCAGATGCTGAAAATCTGGTCCATGCTTTTATCTCCTCCAGGCTTGACTACTGTAATGCACTCTGCATAGGGATCCCTGGCAAGAGCATTCAGAGATTGCAGTATATCCAAAACAGCGCTGCCAGGGTCCTGATGAGGGTGTGAAAATTTGACAGCATAACTCCCATCCTCCGTACTCTTCACTGGCTCCCTATCCAACAACGAATCCGGTTCAAAATCTGTCTTCTCACCTACCAGTGCCTTCATGGAACTGCCCCACCATACCTCACAGAGCTCTTGACCCTCCACACCACAACCAGACAACTCCGCAGCACAGACAGCCATCGCCTTCGCCCTCCCAAGACCAAACTCCGCACCATGGGTGACAGAGCTATCCAGGCAGCTGCCCCGCGTCTCTGGAATGCCCAGTTCATCTAAAGGAACCTCAGACTGTTGACTCTTTTAAAAAGCAACTAAAGACTTTTTTATTCAAATAATTTTATGGTTATGCTTTTACTTGTCTTACTGTGCTGTTTTTACCAATTTTATTTTACTGTAGCACTTTGAGGTTTGTTGGACAAATGTAAAGTGCATTATAAATAAAATCTATTATTATTATTATTATTATTATTAAGAGACCTGTCCCCAACCCGAAGGCGCAGGGTCGCGGCCCTCTCGTTTACTGGGGTAAACTCCAACACATGGCGGCTGAGCTGGGGGGCTATGAGCAAGCCCACACCAGCCCGCCGCCTCTCACCCCGGGCAACGCCAGAGTGGTGGAGAGTCCAACCTCTCTCGAGGAGCTGGGTTTCAGAGCCCAAGCTGTGCGTGGAGGTGAGCCCGACAATATCTAGCCGGTATCTCTCAACCTCCCGCACAAGCTCAAGCTCCTTCCCCCACAGTGAGGTGACATTGTCCCTACAGCTAGAAGCTGTGTCCGGGGACCGGGTCGTCGAGGCACCCGCCTTCGACTGCTGCCCAATCCACAGTGCACCGGTCCCCTACGGTTACCTCTGCGGGTGGTGAGCCCACAGGAGGTCGGGCCCACGTCGCTCTTTCGGGTTTTACCTGGCCGGGACCCATGGGCATAGGCCCGGCCACCAGGCGCTCGCATTCGAGCCCCAACCCCAGGCCTGGCTCCAGGGTGGGGCCCCGGCTGCGCCATACCGGGCAACGTCATGGTCCTCGATATAATACTGTTCATAGGGGTTGTATGAACTGCTCTTGGTCTGGCCCGTCACCTAGGACCTGGGAGACCCTACCAGGGGCATAATGCCCCAGGCAACATAGCTCCTAGAATCATTCGGGCACTGAAACTCCCCCACCAAGATAAGGTGGCAGTTCAAGGGGGAGAAAAAAGCTGAAAAAGAAAAGCTGTGTCATCCAAAATGTTGTTTTATTTTGGCCTTCTTCTTGCCAGTAATACTACTTTGGACCCAAATACTGCACAAGAGTTCCAAAGGTCCATAATGCTCACTCTCAAATGTTGAACAAACAACATCATTACCTCACTGGACTCAGGATCCTTTCTGTCTGTCTAATGTTCCTCTGTGTCTCCCAGTAAACCTCAAGTCTTTCCCAACACCAGCACCACTTCTGCACTGGTTTTTCCATCGCTTGTGAAAGACCTGGATCATGGCTAAGTGGAGACAGATCTCTCTTTCTTGCGCCAACAGAGAAAATAAACACAGAGCTGTCCTAATGCACTCGTACTGTAGACAGGCTGCAGACCAGTGTTGCATGAGGAGAGAGAGAATTAAAAGAACAAAATGACCTCTGCAATCGATTTGGCGTGGGTTGAAGTCAGGGCTGAACTGCACTGAGTAATTTTCCACTGAGGCGGCTAACGCATTCCGAACCCCATTCATTTTTGAACAATTACGGTCTAAAAACTAAAGGTAAATAAAGTTTTAAGTTTAATAAAGTGTGTGCAACAATGAGAAACTTTTAGAGAATAAGTTGCCATAACGGTAAGTATGATATTATTAACCAGAGATGTAGAGTATTCTAAACTCCAAACCTAAGGAGCAGCTGTTACACTGAGATTTAACAGATATTTATTATGTTAGTTTTGCCAACATCTTGAGTGCATCTACGGTAGCCCTGCATAGACATGCTGTAATGAACAAAACAAGGTGAATTAGATTTCTTTCTATTTCAAACAATTAAATTAATAAATCTTCTAAGCTTTCACTTAAAAAACACAACCTTATTCTCAAAAACTATACTTAAGTCCTGTACTCAAGTAAATTTACATCGTTACTGTCCACCTCTGTGTGAGAGTGAATGGTTGTCTGTGTATGTCTCTGGGTTAACTGGCCAGTGTCCAGGGTGTACCCCACCTAAGGGTCCATAGTTACTGGGGCAGGCTCCAATACCCTCAACTCCAAACAGGAATAAACAGAAGATGAATCAACCCCCCCAGAGTGGACATTCAGACTGGAGGACAAACCAGACTGTGATCTTGTCTTTGAAATGGATATAGCCTGTACTGTTGTGCTCCTCTGTTACCATGGAGTTCCATAATGTCACCAGCCATAGATTACTCCGTTTCTATGGGCAACAGTTAATTTCAGTCATATAGATCCTACCAGGTGTAACATAATTACAAAAGTTGCGCACGCAGCCTGGTACTAAGGTAACGTTCTATGCCATTAATTTCTACAAGGGAGCAAAATAAAAATATTAATATAGACGTTTTGGGGCAGCAGGAACGAATGGTTGTTGTTTATATATTCATTAAAAATTACTCTAAATCGATCTGACCCAGATCTGCGTGTCAGTACCATTTCCTAAAGTTAACTTAAACTCAAAGTAGGATTTGTGGTGACTGATGAATTAAATCTGAGCATACAGTGCCAAACTATTGTGGTCCAACACATTTCTGTTACTACTTGCCCTGTTAACATTAAAATTAAGAAATATAAATTCCAAAGGCTTTAGCTTATAAGCTAATTATAGACGCTAATTGCTACATTAAAGAAAATGGCTAAATGTTGACACACTGGCTAATGTTATTAAACCCGGCTCTGATATTACTCACATGCAGTCCAGTGGTTGTCAGTTGCCAAACCGCTCTTGATTATTAATATTTTGCAGTGTTTGGTAGCTAGTGCTAATTCCATCATTAAAAATGTATTATTGTCTTTTTTAACTTCCGATACCAGTCTTTGGATCACAAATATTCTGTTTACAAACACAAGAAGGGTTTATAACCTCTGACACTAGCCTGGCCCGTCAGATTAACTCTTTTCCTATTCTCTAAAAAGAAATACCTCATGGTTTGAATTTCATTTCTATGGCAGTAACAATCACAGGCAGACTAACCAATCAGAGAAACAAAGGGCGGGATGTAAGCAGTGTGCACCTGTCCCGTATCCACAACAAACATGGGGCTTATGAAAAATTCTTGCCGGTTTTGTAACTCTGTACATATTTTTGAACGAAGACAACAGTAGAAGCCAGCTGTACAAAGACTTGCAGAAAAAGTCAGTTTGTCTGAATGTGGCATTACGTCGGCATCAGAAAACAGCTGCGAGCAGCTAGGATAGGCCAGTTCCAAATTGACTGAATGGAAACGGCTTGCTATGGCTGAGGATCCAGACTCTGGCCTTTGAAAAGAAAGTTAGTTTTGAAAAGAGGCTCAGGCTGGCCAGGCTACTGTGACACGTTTACATGATGAATTCAGTTGGACTGTACTCATAGCTGATTTAAGCCATCTAAATGCATTTCTATCTTGGTCGGAGTTTACAAGGGACAGAAGTGTGTATGTGAGTTTACCACACAGAACATAACACACAACAGCCTATACCTGAGCTGCATAAGGATCAGTGCGTCCTGTGATATTTGTTATGTTATGTTGCTATGGCTGGCTACTGGCACCAAAAATTATAACCTGAATATTAACAGTAACCCACTGAATTTATGAGATGATGACTGAAAAAACAAGATCTCAGATAAAGCAGCCAAAATGAGTTTTGTTCTGTTTGCGTGAGGAGCCCAGTTACCTGAGAGGAGCTTGGAGTATTGCCGCTGCTCCTCCACATCGAGCAGAGCAAGCTGAGGGAGTTTGGGACATGTCCTGGTGAGGTGTTCCAGGCATGACCTCCCTCAAGGAGGCCTGGCCCAAGTCAAATAAACAGCTCGAACCCATGATGGTCTGACTGTAAGGTGAGTGTACCACTGACTTCACCATCAATGTCAAAAATAGTTTAGTTCATTTAGGCTCTAATCAGGTTTTCCTCCTTTGTTTGCATGTGTTACTCTGCACCACTGTCTAGACCAGAGTGTTTTGTTCAACTTTAATTAATGTAAGTTGTATGCCGGTAGCAACTGTCTGGCAGTAAATGGCACTAGTACCCACTACTACGATCATTTTCCTACTTGCATGTATTGCCTCTAAGAAAACCCCATCTGCCTGCTTCACAAAGCTATTCATTCCTTTCACATCTCCATACTTCTGTTCTGTTTTTCTTTTTCTACGTTGAGAACGGTGATGATTTCAATGATTCGACTCTTCGGAGATCTGAAGTGCGGAGATTTAGTTAGAGAGAGAGCTTAACGGTGTAGCCCAAGGTCAAGCCCAAACTAATCAAGCTCCTCATTTCCCCGGACGGAGTAATGAAGTAGAACGCTGACCTGCCGCTGACCCTGGGAATCTGTAGCAGGGAAGAACGGCCCGCAGACCAATTAGGCCAAAGTAAACGGAAATATTAAAACAGAGCGGTCATATATTAATAAATACCAGCCTAGTCGCAAAAGAAAAGGCTGCTTCAAAGTACCTAGGAAGAAGGTAGGAGGCTTAAAAGCATCTGCCATGAAGCTTCATATCTTGGGGATAATAAGCTCCACTACTAAGTCTGTATCCCATAGATGATTTGTACAGAGGCTTGATTACAACCTGGTTAGCTCTCCTAATTATCTCGTGCACTTGAGCTTTTAATGATTTTCATGATTCAATTATCCCTAACTGAATTCCAGTCCTCAATCAATTAAAGGCACAGGCGCACGCTCATCCATCTTACAATCGAGACACTGGGAAGCTCTCCATCCATTCTCATTCTGGAGGAGAGTGGGTCAAACAAATTAACAGAGATGGCATTCATCCATGTCTTCTTGGCTTTTTGTTTTTTATACTTTTTTTACTTTTAGCCTGATAGAGTAGAGAGGTGTGAGAGTGTGGGACAGAGGCAGCAGGAATGAGACAGATTAATGCATGGATGGTATAGATGGTCATACAGCTAGTAATTATAATGTTTTAAAATTTGTGGCAGGTGGTTTTCCTTTTGTGGCAGCCTTACTTTAAAAGTGGGAGATATTTTGAGAGAAATAGCACCCCCTTTTAATTTGAGGCTGTGTGTCTTTATTTTTTTAGATGAACTTTATTTAAATTGTGGAATGTTTTACTTTTTTATTTGAATGTTTTTGAGTGTTTTATTTTTTATTTTGTGAAATGATTTTTTTATGTTGAGGAGTGTTATTTATTTTTAGACAAGATTATTTTATTTTGATGAATCATCACCTATGGTCATGAGCTTTGGGTCATGTACCGAAAGGGACAAGATCCCGGATACAAGCGGCCGAAATTAGTTTCTTCCGCAGAGTGGCTGGGTGCTCCCTTAGAGATAGGGTGAGGAGCTCGGTTACCCGGGAGAGGCTCGGAATAGAGCCACTGCTCCTCCACATCGAGAGGAGCCAGCTGAGGTGGCTCGGGCATCTGTTCAGGATGCCTCCTGGACGTCCTCCCTGGGGAGGTGTTCCGGGCATGTCCCACTGGGAGGAGGCCCCGAGGAAGACCCAGGACACGCTGGAGGGACTATGTTTCTCGGCTGGCCTGGGAACACCTTGGGATTGCCCCGGAGGAGCTAGGGTGAGCTAGGGTCCCTCACCCCAGACACTTCCCCCAAAGTGTCTGCGGAGAGGGAAGTCTGGGTATCTTTGCCTAGACTGCTGCCTCCATGACCTGGTCCTGGATAAGCGGTAGAAGATGGATGGATGGATGGATTTTTTTTTTAAAGAAGCTTTTAAAATTTGAGACATGGCTTCATTTTAATGGAATCTTTATGATTTTTAGAGGTGGGTTTCCTTTTTGAGAGGGTTGGTTTTCTTTTCAAGGCAAAATCTTTTTTCTTTTTTTTTCTTTTTTTTTTTACATTTACATTGTTAATTCTGAAGTCATCATCTTTAATTAAAGATGACGTGTGTATTTTCAGATGAATCTAGAACCAAACATCCATCCATCCATCTTCTTCCGCTTTATCCGGGGCCGGGTCTCGGAGGTAGCAGTCTAAGCAGGGACACCCAGACATCCCTCTCCCCGGACACTTCCTCCAGCTCCTCTGGAGGAACCCCAAGGCAGTTCCCAGGCCAGCCGAGAGACGTAGTCCCTCCAGCGTGTCCTAGGTCTTCCCCGGGGCCTCCTCCCAGTGGGACATGCCCGGAACACCTCCCCAGGGAGGCGTCTAGGAAGCATCCAGAACAGATGCCCAAGCCACCTCAGTTGACTCCTCTCAATGTGGAGGAGCAGCGGGCTCTACTCCGAGTTCCTCCCGGGTAACCGAGCTCCTCACCCTATCTCTAAGGGAGCGCCTAGCCACCCTGAGGAGGAAACTCATTTCGGCCGCTTGTATCCAGGATCTTGTCCCTTTGGTCATGACCCAAAGCTCATGACCATAGGTGAGAGTAGGAACGTAGATCGACCGGTAAATCGAGAGCTTTGCCTTTCGGCTCAGCTTCTTCTTTACCACAACAGACCGATACAATGACCGCATTACTGCAGACAGCTGCACCAAACATATAAGCTGTATTTCTGCTCCTTGCGTTTCACACAGTAGCCTTGCAAGGATATGCTTTGCTTGAAAGTCTGCTTTGTAAGAATGTGTTCAAAAAGAAATATAAATTAATTTTTCTTTCAGCTCATTTGGTCCATTTGGGGCAACAGAAAGACCAGGAAGTGGAAGTAACGCAACTTTCACTGGGATCTACAGAGGTTTTATTGTGTTTCCACCGATGTCTGCACTGACACTCACACTGTTCAACAACATTTGTTTGTTTGGCCAACTTCACCATTACGTTAAAATCTGCACCATCAGACTTTCCCTGAAGCTCTGTTTATTGTTGTCATGGCAACATGTAATATGGTGAAAGTGTTTTTACTTCAGCGGCTGATTTACAACAAATATATTCAGACTGAGACCACCTCTTTTTGCTGAACCAAAGAGCAGCTGTTTGGTCTGAACCACAGTCCTCTGGAAGCTTTCACACTGGATAAATCTGTTCCAATCAAGGCAAATAGTTTTTACATTATTATATGATATTCAAATAGATTTTAAGTCATAATAAATTATTTAGTCAGAATGTTGTTTGTCCACAGACTATAAAAGCTGATAATGATTTTGAATGACTTGAAAAACTATTAGCGGTAGTTTACACAACATTGTGTTTTGCCAAACAGATTACATGGTGAGTTAGCTGGGTCCTCCTGGTTTATAGCTAACATTAGAGCCAGAACTCACCACAGATTTCTAAATATGGTAATCACTTCTTACTCCATATGTCTTTCATGGCTTTACAAATCCATTCTGAGTTTAAAAAGGAGAGGTCATGACCCTTCAGTCTGCTACTCCCCTCTACTGTAAAACATTGACCATTTCTAAAGTAAATGTGCTGTTGGAATACATTTGGCCTGTCTGGAGCTCAGTGAATTGCCTCTGGGTATGAAATGCGGATAGTGAAATAAAGTTGACTTGCCTAATATTTCATTTAAAGTATTGGTTAAAAAGCCAACAGTGCACTACAACTAGTGCCAAAGCTGGTATTGATGCCAAAATCAAATGAATGAGCATATGTATGGATTATGCTGCTGGTTTGGCAATAATATAATGCCTGATGTCTAGACACTGAGATGACTCTCTATATGCACTTGGATTCTGTCATGTTAGATTTGTGTTTTAGTGACGCAAGCTATCACCACCAACTCACCTATCTCATCTATCAATGTTTCTAATAAAGATATATTTAATAAAACAGCCACATGCACTTTATAAAACAGGTTTGTCAGATTATTTCCATTTGATTTGTTTAGTTGAGCTACCTGTACAGTATATGATGTCAATTAATATTAGCTTTGCATCTTAAAGTTGTATAGAGATCATTTTACACTTTTTGTATTCAGAAGGTGGTGACATATTAACATGTTAATAAAACTCTGTAACAGGCCCTGTGCTTTGAACAGACAGTGCAAGTTAAATATTTTTTAACAACATTATAAATAGGAGCACTGTAGTGATTTTACAAAGTGCAGAGCTGACCCTCAGTTTTCCTCAGTACCAGTCACCACTGCACTCTTCGTCATTAAAATGCATTCTGCTGAATCTAAAGAAAATACAGCTCCTTTTATCTCCAGTCTTTTGTCCCACCACATGGTGTGATACTAAAGCTAAGGTAAGTGACAGCAGCCCTTCATCTTGTGAGAATGCTCCTCACACACAATTGTCCACTGGGCTGTTTACACACACACACACACACACTCACACACTCTCTCTCACTCACACACACACACACACACACACACATACACACACATACACACACACATACACACAAACACACAGTCTGGCACCATCTGCTGGCATCTATAGAAACAGGGCGCACTCACATTAGGGCCATTTGATTCATCTGACTCACTTTTGTTTATGTTTGTATCAAATTCTTGGCTACACACTTCATAATTTCATCTGTCTCAAATAAAACCTGACAATCGTGGGGGAAAAAAGACCACTGTAGCTCAAAAACACTGGTTATCCATTTTACAGTGAGACAGGGACAAAGACTAAGGATAGGAACCATCTTGCAATGTCTTAAGAAAATCTGCAACAGATATCAAGCAGTGTCAGAAATTTAGAATTTTTACCAGCTACATTTTCCTGTTCCTAAACATCAACTCACCAGTGCCATGGCAGCAACAAAGGGAATATGTAGGTAGATGACAAAGTGACACTAATTAACTTTGTTTAATTGCGCAGTGTAAACATGCAGTGGATTACAATCAAACAATTTTACGTGGTGTAGTGTGGCCTGTAAAAACATATAAGACTAAAAACATCTATGGTGTTAACCAAACAGTAAAATAAAAGCCACAACGAGTTCTGGGTTCACAACAACAAGAAAAATGCTAAGCGCTGCTAATCTGTATAATGTGGTGTATTGTACATTCTATGTATTTATCCCTATACTTATACAACTACATGCAAAAATCTTGTTAAAGGGAATATATTGTACTTTTATTCATGTACCAAACTTCACCTCTAGAACAACCTTTAAAAACATTTTTTGAGTAAAATAGAATGTTTTGAATGAGTAGCCTACACTACTGGTGCCATATAGAGACCAGCAAAAGGCAGCAGAGGGCAGACTGGTGCCGTCTTTTAAACACAGAGGGAAAAAAAGGTTTTTATTCCCTTAAACATTTTGTATGATGCCATTTTACTACAAAACGAAAAACAGCTATGAGAAATCAGTGGAAACAGCGCTGTACACTGTTTTTTGGATAAATGAATAATTATTTTGAGGCCTCAGAACGGCCATGCAAGAAAGTAGAGGATTACTTAACCAGGCATTAATGAAACAAAACACAACTCCAGGTATGTTTTTAAGATGGAACATTATAACATGGTAGAAAGCTAAAAAAATAATAATATATAGCCCTTTTAAGATCCAGTCTACTCTCTGATTGCTTTTACAACTTCCCCCAATGCTGTAATAGTATTTTGAGTCAAAGGTGAGATACTAAAATGAAGGTAATAAATTTGCTCCTATTTGTTTAGTATTAGTGTACAAACATAAATGGCCAATGAAAAAACTAATTTCTTGCAAATCAGAGTTGGGCCTTTTCCCTGCAGAGCAAATTTAGACTGAGTGCAACCAAAAAGGCAGCACAGAAAATCTCAAGGACTTTTAATGGCTGATTTTTGACAGCAAAGCAAAGGCATGTCGAGCCATGAATACAGTACATTCGCAGCCAAATTAGTAGCAGCACGAGAAGCACAGAAATGGTTGCCAAGGTGCCAAGATAGTCATTTAACCCTCATTGGTCGAGAGAGAAGCTGAGGGCAGCGCAGCCTTTTCACACGCTGCTCTTTCCGTCCCCATTATCTGCAAAGTCTCATCCCCGCAACCTCCAATATGGCTTCCTTGAAAGGCTGGAGCATTCTTTTAAATGTAAATAGCAAACTGGGATCCTTCTCCACAGGAAGGTGTTGCAGATTAGGTTTGATGTTTTATCGCTGTGTTGGCTTATCTTGAGCAGTGGCACAAACAGCAGAGAAAAGTATTAAGGCTGTTTTGGTCACATTTAATGTTGGGAAGATCAGACCAGAGGCAGGCCACAGTGAAAGAAATAGGACTTCAAGATCATCAATTCTGTAGTCTGACTAAAACTTAAATTAATATGAATAGGTACAGTGGGCCTACTAAAATAAAGCTTTACTTAATATGGTAAAACATAACCTAATTAAGTTAACCTATCTATCTTAAAAAAATAAAATCTGAGAACATAAGTTTAAAGGTCCTATAGTAAGCATTTTTCAGGCTTTTTAAAATAATTGTGGATACCTTTGCATTAGTATTTCATGTTTTATAACTTATAATAATAATAATAATAATAATAATATATATATATATATATATATATATATATATATATATATATATATAAAATGTATGTAAATGGCTATTTAGCAAGCCTATTAGCACTTATGACCTTAATAGATTAATGAATGAGCTGGATGTTTTGTATTGACTACAATTTAAGTGTTAAAATGATGACAGTGACAGTGTATGGACTTTAGAAACGCGCAGGAGCACTTTCTTTCACGTGTCTACGTAGAGTGGTGAGACCGAGCATTTTCAGTCTTGAGCAATGGATGGGCTCAGCAAACAGGATTACTCAAACATGCGTGAATGAAACTAAATATTACTTCAAGGTATGTTTTTGAGGTGGAAACAACATTATAACATGGTTAAAGGTACTGGAAGCACCTTATGTGCTCTACTGGTTTGAAAACAGTACTGCAGTCTAAGTCAAAACAATGGTCTGTGGTTTCCCAGTCTTTTCTACTTTTCTGATTGGACAATCTTTAATGCAGTTTTAGAATCAAAAACAAAACACGTAAACATAAACAACTTGGCCATTATGTAAAATATTATTTATTGTTAATAAAACAGCTGTACCATTGTTATGAGTAAAACTAATATTTGATTTAAACATGTTTACCTCATATCTTGGGACACATGTGAGTTGTATTACAGTTTGTTAACTTTTACTGACAGTGTATTGGTTTCATAGGTTTTGGACATAACCTGAACTGAGGATGTTCTACTACAAAGACTTGAGATGGAAAACGTGTGTTTACGGAAAAGGTAAACACACATTAAGACAATATTAATGCTAGCTATAAGATGCTGACTACATTTTATTTTTCTAGCTCACTTGTCTGTACAGAGTTGTGATGTCAAATACCAACTGGAAAAGGATTCATTTCATCAGGGATACTCCTGTGAGTAAACTGCTTCCTTCCTATGCTTTTATAATGGGAAAGGAATAGTAATCTAATAAAATAGTGTAATCCGGCTCATTGCTAAATTAACCTAGTGGTCATCCCGTTGGTGGTTATCTAACAGTAAAAAAACAGAACAGCCATGGCTCTACCTTGTTTCTGAGTCCTTGCATTTTTTGGGGGGTTGTCAGTGAGCGTGCATTCCCTGGCACAATTTTCAATAGCGCTCCCTCTTGAGATGCCAGAGAACGGCTATCACAACAATTACCCTGACAGCTCTTTTCTAAAGTGCACTTGATTTATTTGATTTAGCTAAGATTAATGGCCCTCCCTCGTAGCAGCCCTTGCGATGTGCGGCACAGGCCACTGCTCACACAAGTACAGGTGTATGGTGTAGTATATGCTAACACGCGTGAGGATATTGTAGGAGATGTATGCATGGGGCCAAACATGCACATACACTCCCACAAATCACTCTTCAGCACACTTACACTAACAAAACATTCCAGAACAGATTTATAGCGCCATACATTAGCGGGGAGCATGATAACTCCAGACAAGCACTCAGAGCAGAGCTGTACCTGAGGAAGTTCAAGACCGGACTTATTGACCCAGAAAGACTGCACTACAAGTTTTATCCGCTTTCTTCAATAACAAACTTTGAAAGGCAACCTCTGAAATCTAGTGAGTAATGTACAAAAAAAGTTGTAGCCAAACAACTAATTCCTTTTTCATTATTTTGGTTAATAATAATAATTTGGTTTTCAGTCAAAACAATAGTACTATACACAAGGGTTTGTCAACGTGAATGTGGTAGGCCCTATGTTTCTGTAATAATAGCACTCTGCAGAGGAAACCACCCTGCATTAAAGAAGAGAAGATAATATGAAAAAAACATAATATTGTACCTTGTTATAATGTTCTCTCATCAAACATATACCTGGAGTTGTATTTTGTTTCATTCATGCATGTTTAAGTAATCCTGTATTCTCTGGCATTGAGTTTCTGAGGCATGAGAATGCTCGGTTCCACAAACCACCCCTCCTCCCGCACAAACCCTCACTTTAGGAAGCACTGATCAATCAACATGCCTTCTACATCCAGTCTCCTCTCAATTATTAATAAAAAACATGTGTTCAGCTCTTCTTCCACAGATTCCTCACAGCTAGTTTTCATTTTGTAGTAAAATGGCATCACTTTAAGAAACAAGCTTTTTTCAGTTTCTGTTCAAAATAGCGTAACAGAGCTGCACTCTGCTGGTCTCTTCATCTGCAATGCTGTTCTAGATTGGTTTAAAAATATAAATAAAAACATAATATATTTCCTATAAAGGCAATAGATGAACAGTTATTGAGCTGTCAAAAATGAGCAATAATAATTTTAATGGAGAGAGATGATTCCAAATATGTGTTCCTCATTTTCAGTAATACTGTATCTAACTTGTTTACAACACAGTTAAAAAGTATGAAGATTAAACATGGAAAAGAAAGCTGACAAGAGTAATTGAATTAGTCACAATTTTTAATTTAGTAAACATGTAGACCCCAGAGGCAGTGCAAACCTATTAGGATTTTTTTGTTTTTACTACTGAAATATAACTTCTAAACAGAGTCTACACATAAAGTGCATGGTTTTAGAGATATCAGTGCAAGAACTCAAATACTTTATTTTTTACAATTTTATGTAAATTTAACTTCATGATGTATGAATAGTATTTTTGCATAGTAATAAAATAACATTTTATGTTGCAAAAATGACATGTTAATGTACACAGCCTGTGAGTAAAGCATGACTCTGCTCGTGGGAGACACCTGGCCCTCGGTATGTGCCAGGAAGCTGTGCGTCTGGCGGCTCGACAGTTGCCACAGCAGTGTTCCGGTACGGTCCAGTGCGGTTGGACTGATGCCTGCCCATCTGCCCAAGCTGACAGGTTTCTCTCCCACAACACGTGTCCTGGAGGAAGGGATGTGCTATCATGTCCCTGGCACATTTCCCTAACATGTCACAGTGGTGTGACAGAGGCGTGGCGGGCCCCGGCCTGTGGTGTGGCCACTGCCCCGGACCAGACCAGGAGCCAGCCACACGCCACCTAACATCAACCACTGACCAACTACCGGGGAGAAACCATCTTGTCCTGGATGGACGGAGCGTGTTCGGTCAGCGAAGAGGCCGAGTGTGGTCATTAAAAACCCTCAGCCCTAAACCTGGCTGTTCATGAACAGGCCCTGGGCAGAAGCACAAATCAGAACTAAGAAATCGCACAATACAGCACATGAACTGTTTTTGCAGTTCAGCAACAACATACCAAATGCATAACTCAAACGTCATGTCATATGAGTGTATATATATGTATGTAACAGATGAACAGTAGTTATTGTTATAAATCTTTTTCTGATATCATGCAGCCTACAATTTCTTTCTTATCTTTGTAGCAGCTAACGCACTTTTGGTTCAATACAGGGGAAAAGATCGGGCAATAAGACATCATGTGCAGAAAGGAGGTTAGAGAAGCATGTCAGGACCCTTGGCTGCAGCAGTCCCATCCCATTAAAGCGCAGAAATGAACATAATAAATTAGGACTTGGCACCCCAGCCCCTTACAAGCCAAAGACAATGGGAGCAGAAGACGGATAACATGCGGAACATATTTAGAGTGGCCAGAGCAGATGGTCCTAGAGGTGTGGTGAGGGTCTGGAGCTGGCTGGCTCTGTCCTGGAGCCCCCTCAGGGCACACACTGTGAGTGGTCATTAACACGGGAGCAGGCCATGCCAGCTCTGAGACTGGGCAAGCAGTAGTTAACAGCCACTATGCAGTTAAACAGAGGTCTAAACATGGCCTGCATTCTTGTTAAGGTGCCAAGGCTGTAAAAATACACATCATGGAAGAGCTTCGGAAAAAATCCCTTAGGTTTGCATGCAATAAGAAAATTTCATCTAAATACAGTCAGATAATAACTTGCTGTATATTTTGTATGGATTTTGTGGAAGGAATTTGGGGCAGTGATCATTAAAATTCTTGGAGTAACACACCTGGATAATACAATTTATCATCCAGACTGTTGTTGCATGCATACAGTATGGTTTTGACAAACTGCGCTGAGCATGCTCTGGAGGAGCCAGACAGTGGCACAGAGTAACACAAGTAAAAAACAAACAAAAAACAGTTATTTAGGCTAGTGTCTAGTGGTGCAACACTTACATTTTTTACATCAACCAAGACATATACTGCATCTTTGGGGAGTCTGCTGCAGGCTAAACTTGTGAGATGGTTGCTTTGTTCTCTCATGACATTACACTTTTAAAAAATAATTTTTGTATTACCTCTTTTTGGTTATGGAAACTTACCTGTACCCTATCACTACTGCAAAAGAGGTAACACATCATGGAAGACCTCTGGAAGAAAAAGACATTGTTTTGCAACTGATGGGGAAAGGTGAATTTCTAGTCCACTGCGCCCCATCGCTCACTTTTGCTGAATCTAAGGTTATGGCCGGCGCTGTCTGGCAGTTATCCATACACGGTGATTCATGGCATGTGTGTGCGCACGTGTAGAGCTATGTGCACGGCCGAGCTGTGGACAGGTATGACAGGCTGACCTCTACATGTTACCGAAGAGAGTGTGCGGCCCAGCGTTGCCTGTCATAACAGGGGCTGCCTGGGGCCCCGGGGCCAGCAGAGTGACCAGGCCAATGGGCAGCCAGAAATAATGGAGACTGGCAAGAGGGCAATGAGGGGTCAGTCAGGGGGGACAGGAAGGGAGGGGGGGGTTGCAGGGACACATGACAGGATGAGCCGTGGAAGGATGGAGCCAGACCGAGAAGAGAGAGAAATTTACTGTCGGGAGGAGAGCTGGGATAATGATGTGGGAGCAAGTGGGTCAATCAAAGAACAGAGAGAGGAAGATAAAAGAGGAGAAGAAGAAGAGGAGCTAGGTGCCTGTTCGCCACATATTACCTCCTCCAGCCTCTGAAGACGGCAGAAATTATGCACAAAGGCAGCCAGGAAAGAGATTTTTCTGTCTGCGTCCGACATCTTCAAACCAGAAAAATAAGCCTCACTTCTAACAAGATGGACCACCCAAGCGGCTAAGTCCACTTTTTTTTTTTTTTTTTTTTACCTTAACTGGAGGCATCAGATCTGCCATGATAGAGAGGATAGGTAATGCATTTTCCAGGTGCCCTAGAAATATGGATGAAAGTCATTTGGGAACATTTTTAATAATCCCAAAATGAACACAAAAGTGAAATTACCCAATGTTTGTCTTGCTGTCCCACTTGTGACTTCCTCAACATCCACAATAACAACATGGCTATAAACTGCTTTTACTTCCTCCTGACAATTTTTATTTATATTATGCAATTTCCCCACTGAGGGACTAATAAAGGTTTTCTTATTATTCTTATTTAAGTGAAAATAATTTTACTTGATTTTGACTACTTCCTCCACCTTTGTCACTTCTCGTGTGTTTTTGTGACATTAATGTTTTTGGAGACTTGACAACAAACCAACTGAGTATGTGATAACCTGGCCTGCCAGACCCATTCACTTTTTTGGTAAAGTCTGTTTAGGACTGTTCCTATTTAAACTACAGTGCCTTGCAAAAGTTTTTATTCCCCTTAGCATTTGTCCTTTATTGTTGGCTTACAACCAGGAATTTAAGTGGATCGTTGGTCACTTTACATCACATGACAGCAACTTTGCAAACATTCAAAATGTTTTTCACTGTGACGCAACAAGAAATACTAGAAAACAAGAAAAACAGAAAACTTGAGCATGCATAAGTATTCATCCCCGTTTTAAAGAGGCCCGTGGTAGCTACCCTCAGATGTCATGAAAAAAGGTTCCCCTGTCACAGTGCCAAAAAACACAATTTAATTCATCATTACAACATGTAAAAACAGGGAACCATGCCAAACCTGCCAAGAGAGGACCATCTAAAACTCACAAACCGGGCAAGGAGTGTATTCATCAGAGAGGTAACAATAAGACCAAAGGTGACCCTGGAAGAGCTTCAGAGCTCCACAGCAGAGACTGTTGTATCGGTCCCAGGACCACTCTGAACCATACACTCCACAGAGCTGGGCTGTGTGGAAGAGTGGACAGAAAAAAGCCATTGCTTGGAGAAAATAATAAGAAAGTATGTTTTGTGTTTGCCAAAAGGCACGTGGGAGACTCCACAAACACAGAGAAGGTCCTCTAGCCAGATACTATTAAATAGGCCATCACTGAAAAATGCTATATCTAGCACAAACCCAACACCTGACAGTGCCCGCTCTCTAAAGTGAAGCCTGGTGGTGGCAGTGTCCTGCTGTGGGGATATTTCTGGGAAATTGGTCATAACTGAAGGAATGAAGGATGCTAAATATAAGAAAATGAAGAAAACTATTTAAACAGTGCTGTACCATGCATCCAACTTGAAGGAGCTTGATCTGTTTTTAGATTACATCTGAACACAGATCCTAGTGATTTTGTGAACCAAGCTCATAAAAACTCAACGTAGGACTTGGAGCTAGAATTCCTTCAGAAGGTGGTTCTACAAAGTTGTGATGTCAGGGTGTGAATACTTCTGTACACTCATGTTTCACAGTAAAAAAATATTTTGCAAATTCATAGTTGTTGATGTAAAGTGACTGACATAAACCTCTCAATGATCCATTTCAATTCCTGGTTGTAAGACAACAATCAAGAAAAATGCTAAAGGGGACACACACAAGGGGACACAAGGCATTTGATCTGCACCAATATAAATTGTTTCTGACCAATCTTATCTACCTATTTATCTAAAACAGGATGAGCTGTAGGCAGTGTATTTTTTAGGACAGCCCCCTATTTTCTATTTGGTTGCATGTCTATCTAATTGAGGTAGTTTAATTTGCATCCATGTGTTCCGAACCCTGGAAATCCAAATCAGGACCACTGAAAGGATGCTTGGCCAGGTTTGTAGCGTGAGATTACATTAAATATTTGTGTAGAGTGAACTGTAAAGTGATCTATCAAAATCGTGTTGTCTGAACATTACACACTGTATGGTACTGACCCCAAAACTCATCACTGCACCGTTTGTTTTGAAGCCTGCTTTATCTCTTGGTCAGGATGACGCTGAGCCTTCTGGAGGCGCAGCCTGCAGAGACAGAGCAGCTGAATTCACTTAGGCAGCCTTGGCCAGCAATTAAAGTCCTGGATTAAGAGTGATTGCATTTTGTGTCCTGAGGAGGCGCTGCCTGCCATCTTGAGAGGTCTCATTAACATGGCTGCTGCGGGCTGTGCCGAGCACTGCCACGGGCTGTTAAAAAATAATGGAGACATTATCAACCTTAATGTCCTGTACCTGGAGTGGGGAAGATTTTATAATCACTATTGTAATGGGCCACAGGCTGCCAGTTGTGCGAAAGGGAAAGGTTGGATGAAGATAACCCTTTTTTCGGAGCGGACTCCTGTGTGTGTGTTTTTGATCCGTCGCTACACGTGGGGAGTCGAAGCAGCTGGATTTCATTAATTGAGTGCTGGCAGCGTTCTGCTCTGGCGGCAGGGGTGAGTCACACTGGTGGGATTGGTCTCTCTCGCTCTCCCTGATATCATCTTCCAACCATAACTACAAATAATTATTCACTCAAATCCATTACCGGGGGTCAATCAAGTTCCCCAATCAGTTCTAAAGTCCAATTACTGGCGCCAAGGCCCGATTCGCGCCTTCCTGCAGATGAAGGCCTGGCCCAAAGGCTGCCCAGTAAATTACACACAGCAAACAGTGGAGTGTGCATGTGTGGGAGAGCCGGCTTTCCTCAGGTGGGTAATAAAGCAGAGGTACACGCCGGTCTCCCTAGGGCATTCTGACCGTACCAGCTAGCTAGACTTCACTAGGTTAAATAGAATTAGCCCATGCAATGAGACACACTCCCAATGCCAAGCACAGCTCTATGAGCTTTGTATTAACATCCATCTCAGCAGATGATGTAATAAGACACGTCGCCATAAGGGTCTTCTCATAAAGCATCAGCACAGTGACCCACCAGACTGGGGTAATGACTGGAGTGTTACTTCCAACAGCTCAGGCACACACATCCGGCAAAAGCTTCCATGCTGCTTTCCAACCCCATTAGTGTGAGCAACCTTGGAGCAGTACGGGTCGGGTCTGTGTAAGTAAGTTTCTATTACAATAGGGGTCCTAAACGTCACAAAAAGCATAATGTACAGTGACATTCTGGGGACTCTTTGGGCTCTGGTCCAAAGTGTGGTCCACATTCTAAAAGGTCAAAATAATATTGACATTGACAACACAATATAATATTGAATATGTGTTTAGGAGACACAAGTTGCTGAACCTGGTGAGACTCCAGATATGTTGCTAACAGACAAAACTGGCCCTATCTCACAATTGTATGGACTAATTTAAAACATTTTTAAAAATCTAATAATTTTGTTCTTGGCCCATGACTGAGAGTTACTGAAAATGGTATCAAAATCTGATGCATTATCTATATAAATGGAATAGGACTGTAAATGGCAACACTGTGAAATGTCAATACATGCTAAAAGTCACAGCATTTTTGATGTCATGCTGGCCAAATAGTTGAAGAACAATTGCAGTTTGTCAAAAAATGCATCATGTGACATACTATAAGTCACTCGCAGAAATATCTGTACCACTATAACTCTGGTCTCCTCAGAACTACACAATAGGATTTAGTTTCTTCCTAATAATAATTGTTGGCTACCCATGCAATTTTGTGGAAGCCTGCTTTGAGCTGTGCCATACAAACCTAACCGGTACTGTGCCACTTGCAGTCAATGCTAAAGTGATCCAGCAGCCTGCACAGAATGCTCCTCACACACTCATCTGTCACTACATGGAAACGCCAGTGCAGCCAGTGGAGTCGGAGCAGGCGGCCAACAAGGCAAGCCGGTGTGTGTGTGACAGCCGATGGATGTACAAGACGTGTTGGAGGTGAGCAACGGGCAGCCGTGTGTGTTTAAGAGAGCAGCGGGCGGGGGTAGAGGGAGAGACTGTGGCACGGGCTGGTGTGTGGAGGAGTTGAGCAAACAGAGCGGCCACCCAGTGAAGCTTTGTGGAGCAGTAGTCCATGACCGGCTGTCACACTCACACACTGATGGGGGTGCACGCTGACATTTCCCTCACTGTAAGGATTCCCTCATGTTCAGATCTGACCAAAAAAGCAACCAAAATGTACCTTGGACTAAACCAATGAAGAAGAACAATACAGGAAATGTCTAGTTGTCCAGCAACTATAAGTTTGTCCACTACTGACCATTGCACAACTGACCCATTCAATGAAAAAATGACTGTTGTGGATATGATTGAGCAAAATGACTTAATAGCACACAGATATGGTAGTTCTATTAGTCAAAGGTAATCTATTGAGAAAGGAGTTGTTAGAAAAACTATTATGGTCTGCCATGTTCCTGTACCTAATTGTCTAGCTTAAGAATTCAGTGTTTTTTTCATGTAACTGTTAGCCAATGGAGCACTAAATTTCCTGTAAATAAAATGGCTAAATATTGAGCCACTGTTTTCTACCTAGGCATCAACACACATGTACTTTGTTGACTTAAATTGGCCCAAAACCATTTTGTTTGTGGACATGTTGCATTTTTTTGTTGGCTGTTCCTAATCAGTGTATTGAAAATTAATAACAGCGTCTCAATGTGCATGCAGTCTTTTCCTAAGATTTTATAGTTACAAAAGTACACTTAAGACTAGAGATGGGATTTATGACTCTTTGACGGGATCTGAATCTTTGGGACCAATTCATTTCTAAGAGCCGTTCAAAAGACTGGCTCATTTTAAGAAGCCAGTCAGTTCATTCAGAAAATAAACACTGGGATGAGTGATACGTCATTTTAGTCAAAATAAAATGTATTCTATTGGTGGGACATTATGATTGTCTTATTCATTGATGATAATAAAATTAGCATGTGTGGAACATGTTCACTAATGGTGATGTCACCATTTAGGATTTATTGTGCAAAATATAGGCAAGCTACCTTGACATATGTTCATGCAAAAAATGTCAGTAAAAACTAAGCAGGCAACAATAAACGTTCATGTAGGCACTGTCTGTGCTCCTCTCCTCTCTCTCTTCATCTCTTTCTTTTTCTGTTTGACTCTTTCTTGAGCTTGAGTTCTTCTACTTTATCTTATGAGTTTTTTCACAGTTGGCAAACAAAAAAGAGCTTGTTCATTTTGATACAAGAAGAAAAAAAACAAAAAAAGAACTGCTCGTGCACTTCTCTGAATTGCTTCTCATTGTTCACGGTGAGAAACCGTTCAAAAGATTTGGATCGTTCATGAACGTCACATCTTTACTAAAGACTTTTATTTAACCAGGAGAGTCTCACTGAGATTAACAATCTCTTTTGCTGGGGAGTGCGGGCCCCAGAGGGGACATATTGTACATGTTTTTAGTGAAACCAGAGCACTCGGAGCAAACCTACACAGGCTCAAGGAGAACATACCAACTCCACACAGAAAGGCCCGACGCTGTTTGGTAATCAAACCCGGGACCTTCTTGGTGCGAGGCATGAATGCTAACTACTATGCCATTGAGCTGCACATTTGTGCCCTATTTGTGAAATATTGTAGATTTACAAATAATAGTTTTCATAAGTAACATTTAAAAGTAGCGACTGCAGATTAAACAACCTATGAATGCAATTGGACAGACATACAGCCAATCAGCAAAAGAGGAAGTACCACCATATGTAGACATCACAGGGCCAGTGTACCATTTGTGCCACTCCACAGCCCAGTGTTGTGAACTGAGTTGCGTAAGGAAAGGCATTCGGCATAAAACTTACGTCAAATCACTGCATTATAGTAAACAGATAATTTGCTGTGGTGACCCCGGAAGAAAAAAAACGAAGTGAAGGGTGGTACCTATGCAAAGCTATATGTATATTAAGACTGTAGTACGTCATAGTCTGTCCCGTCTGTTCTACAAGATGCTCGCTTTGTTGTCTTCCACTTGCCATGTTGTATTGTTCAAGCTCCTAACTCCTGAGGTTTTTGAGGAGGAAAAGCTGACTTTTGGGGCTGCAATAACAACCGTATGAGGGCAGCATTTTGTTTTGTCTTGTGCCAGGAAAGCAGTTTGACTTCAGACTGCTGACACAAAGAAAGCCTGTCAGCGTAAGCCCCTCCATTAAACATGAAAAAAACGCCTTGCAACCTCATCAAAGAGCCAGTCTCTGTCCTCTGCTTACATTCAAGGGATTGGGCAAAATACTAAACACATGTGGATGGGCTCTGTGTTTAGGCTGAAATGGCCGAACACAATCCGGCAGCATTTGAGTTAATCTTCCTTAGTGGAACCGCATGGGCTTGTTTACACTGGAGGCAACATGTATATGAATATATGAGTGTGTGTTCAGAGAGCGGCAGTACTCCCTGTTCTCTCTGTGAAGCCAAATCAGTTACAGTGTGTATGCACTCATGTCAGCATGATGGAGGAGACGGGTGTTACTCACAACTAATGAATCCATCTGCATTCAAGGGGTATTCCTGTTCTCCAGACGGGAGCAACCGCACAGGGACCTGAGAGTCCGCACATTTAGGCACTCTAGTTTTTATAACAAAACATATAGAGCAGAAGTGAATTTACAAGGCGTTTGAGATGTGATAAAACACGCTTCAAGTGGAAGCAGAGAAAGTGGATGTGATGTGGCCAAAAAGTAACCAAAATCTAGCTAAATTATCCCAAGTGACAAAGAGCAGAAGAGATATTTGTAAAAGGCAAATGAGGAATTGAAGTTTCTTTTTTGACAACTACTTCCAATTACAATGTACGCTGTGTTACGGTATCATTACTTTATTGAATGCAGTGTAATGTCTGTGTATTGAGTGGTACCATTCTGTAAATTTCCAAAAATGTCTAAATTAAATATTAATCTTAATTCATTTATATAGCACCAAATTACAGCAAAGTTGTCTCAATACTTTTTAGAGCAGGTCTAGACCATACGCTTTAGTTTAATTTTAGAGAGAAAACACAGTGATACACATATATAATAATAATAATAATATATTATGCTTTTATTCATATTTTTAAACTGATTTTGGTTTCTCCTAGAACAGCATAGCATGAATTGCAACCTTTAAAGACATTTCTGACTAAAGGAAAACGTTTTTAATGCCGATCTACGGGTGCTATAAAGAAACAGGTGAGGAGATCGGCAGGGGGCAGCAGAGTGCAGAGTGGTGTTGATTTTTACATAATCAAAGAAAAAAAACACTTTATTTTCTTAAACTTTTTGTATGATGCCATTTTACTACAAAATGAAAAATAGCTGTGAGGAATCAGTGGAAACAGAGGTTTTTGGATAAATGAATGAGAGCAGACTGGATGTAGAGGGGCTTGTTGATTGGTCAGTGCTTCTTAGAGAGCATGAGGGATTGTGCAAAAGGCAGAAGTTTGTGGAACCGTGCTTTTTAAGAGCTCAGAACTGCCATGCCAGAGAACAAAGGCTTACTCAAACAAGCATAATTGAAGCAAAACAATTACAACTCCATGTATGTTTTTGATGACGGAACAACATTATATATAACATGGAAAGCTCAGAAAATATTTTTTTTTTGCATAATATAGTTTCTTTAAAGAAAGGGACTCAAAACGTGCCACCACAATCACACTGTTGTACCACCTTGTACCATTAGACAGAGTCACTAACTACTACAGGTAACTAGCAGGGTTCAGAAAACATCCCAGAAAACCTACACATTTACTGTAGTAGTGTAGAGTATTTTTGATGCACTGAAATGGCCTGGAAAATTATAAAATTGTGTTTTGGGCCTTTTGCTTTACGAACTTGTGTTTGTGTGATCTTATCTGTGTTGTGTTTTTGTGTTTTGTGAGATTAATTAGATTTTTGGTGAGTTTCTTTATACCAGATTTAAAGTTTGACATAAACCGTCCTTTATCACCTGTGCCTTTCTGTAAACCTACTGGTTTGGCTGCTGTGGGGTTGCTGTAGTTTGTAGACAAGCACAATAGTAAGATTCATTCCCAAATATAGTGTGCACGTCTCATCTGTCTTATGTTGATATTACTGTATATATGAGAGTTTATCAAAATTGCTTCTCGGAACTGGCAAGACAATGTCCTGGAATATGATTCTCAAGTGCAAGCAAGCAAAGTCCAGCTTAATGGAGTCCAGGTCATGTATCCTGCATTGATTTTATTCATATTGTGCCATTAAATTAGTATCCTGAAAACCCAAGATTTTTTTTTTATTATTATTATAAATGACCTGAAGAATGATCAAAACATTCAAACTCTACTTTTATATTTATTTTAATGACTTAGGTTTTAGTTATTTTATTTGTTGTTGTTGTTGTTGTGTGTGTGTGGGGGTGTGTGGGGGTGGGGGGGGGGGGGGTATTTAAACATTTACCTCTCAATTTGCTACTGGCCATCTAAAATCACCTGTATGACGTGTAAGTGTGACCATGTCCATCTTAAACCATCCCAGGTCATGTATCCCACACTGATCCTGTCCTCAGCAGCACTAGCAGTACAGTAGCGTTGGGCTATGAGGACTTTGGAACAGCGTGTGCTCAAACAGAGTGGCAGCTGCTGACGTCCTCACCTCTGAGTGACCTGGCACCCTGGGCAACCTCGGTGAAGAATGGGCGCAGGGCGGGAGGGGCAGGGGCAAGAGGGAGGAGTGGGGATGGGCGGGAGGGGGCTGCCACTGGGGGGGAACGGTCATTAGGATAATGGAGGAATAGCTCAACAGGCACAGGGAGACCTCTAGTGGTAGAAGAGGGAAGGAAGAAGTTAAATCGGGAAGGATGATCATGTCAAGCTGTAAAATGTGTCTTTGTAATATAAACTCAATCAGTTCAGTTGTAGGTTTATTGTACTTTTTTTGTTTCACATACTTAATAGTTAAAGCTGTAAAACTGACAGAGCTGGGACTAAAAAAGAAGACATTTTATGACATTTCCATAAAATTTGAGTAGGTTTGAGATACGTTGTTAAATTTTATTAATCATTGGGTAGATTTTAAATTGACTGGCTGTAAGTTCGATCTGTGCTGGAAACTAATCAAGTTGTGTGCATTTGAGTAGATCTGACACAAACTGTAACTGTTATTGATGAGCACTGAGTCTGGAGCATCTTGACTTTATTTCTAGTTATTTTTATTTTATTTTATTTTGACCTATTGGTTTTAAAACAAAATAACAACATTTTGTTACAATATTGAGAAATACTAAAACTAAAAAAACGTTTTTTAATTTAACTGTTCACAGGTGAAGCAACCAGAAAAACAAAGAGCGGGATATAACCCAAACAAGCATGGTGCTTATGAATTATTGGCAGTTTTACCATAAAACACCAGTATACACTGTACTATTAGCAGCCCGGTAATTATTCCTGAACGGGGACAGCAGTAACAGCCAGGTATACAAAAGTCGGTTTGTTTGAATCAGTACGACTGAACAACACAGACTTCAGCAGTATCAACAGGTATAAAATTTGCTCTTATTAGCAAGGCACCATCTTGGTTATATTTGACAGGAGATCATCTTCCGCTTTTCTAACAGGGCTCCTGCAGCTATTAGTAAGTCTAATTTAATGCTTTTTAATGCCATTTTTAACACCACAAGCATACAATCACAACAGCTTAAATTGTCAAAATGAATGTTTTTAAGGCCTTAATTTTCGCAAAATCAATTTAATGACTTAATGCTTTTTAATACCTTGCGGGAAACCTGTGTAAGACGCGCTGCAGATAAACAGCTGTGTGTGATAGGTCAGTTCCAGTCGACTGAGCCACCACTGAGCTTTCGAAAAAAAAGTAGGAGGGGCTGTCTGACCAGGCTAAAAAAATATGCCTTTTATGAAAAGATATTCAGTGAGCATCAGAATGTCCAAACTGGGAGTAAGAGAAGAGGGAATACATTTTACGGTGTCCTCATAAAATTTAAGGCACATTGTTAAATTTTAGTGATCATTGGTTAGAGATGTAATTGTCCAGCACAAGTTAGATCTAAGCAGCACATGAAGTTAAATGTCAGGTATACTTAAGTTACAAAGCATATTCTTATTGTTAAATGTTCCTTCTATTTAGACATCTACAAAGTTAGACCTCCCTATGTGGTGTCCAGTGCTGCACAAAATGAAAGTGTTTTTTTTTTAAGAAGTAAATCTGGAGCTGAATCATTGAGAGGATATCTAGTACTGACATTTCAGGCTCATGAGTGCAAAAACAAATGTCATTACATCCCCGACAAATCTGCGGACCAATATTCACAGAGGTTACATTAATCACTGACCATTTCTCATATCAAGAGCAAACACGAGAGCGAGGGAAGTCCGGCAAAGTGTACCAGCAGATTTAATATTAGCACTTGTCTGATAAAGATCACTCTCTTAATAGATTTATTATTCCTCTCTGAAAATAATATAGTCAGACATTAAAATGGAGCAGATATTCAAAGTTTTTGTTTGAACACAAAGGTTGCGATAATTAGTGCAAATGCCATGTTATACCATTTAACACAGCTATGGTCAAAGAAATACAATAGACTACAACAACTGTGTTAAGTTGTCCACTGATAGGCCTGGATGAAAATTGTGATCAGCTATAGGAATATGTATTGTAATATGGACATACTATAATATTGTCCAGCCCTATATGTAACTTTATTTAAAAAATGGGCAAAGTAATAAAATCAAAGCAATATTCATAATTTATTTTGGTGTGAACATGATATTTCAATTTTAGCCAACAGCAGGAGACACACTAAAATCACTCTAAAATCATCCCAGTGTTTCCTGATCATTTCTGTCAACACATGGCTCTTGTTTTGATTAAAGAGGTACAGTATAAATGAGTTTATTTGTCTAAAAGAACAACAAAATCCATCCATCCATCTTCCGCTTTATCCGGGGCCGGGTCGCGGAGGCAGCAGTCTAAGCAGGGACACCCAGACATCCCTCTCCCTGGACACTTCCTCCAGGAACCCCAAGGCGTTCCCAGGCCAGCCGAGAGACGTAGTCCCTCCAGCGTGTCCTAGGTAGGGATGCACCGATACCACTTTTTTTCAAACCGATACGAGTACGAGTACTTCCATTTGAGTACTCGCCGATACCAAGTACCGATACGAGTACTTATATAGGGGTTACTTTATAGTTTATACAGTCACACTACTATATCTCATTCATCCCATACCATGTTGTCTTTTTGCCGTCTATCCCCGCTCTGCGATGCTAAGTTATTTTCACAACAGAGTAGTTTGAACACAACTAACCACGGCTAAACTTTGCTCAATATGGACATGTTATACCTCATTTTAAAGCTAGATTCTCATCTGTTCAGTCGCTAAAATGCTTTTAAAGACAGATTGAGCATCTGCGCATAACCAGCGGAGATTCGCCAAGACATACAGCAGCTAACACAGCAGCTAATACAATTAGCAACGGTACTTCTTAAGCTTTATCAGACAACAACTGCTTCGTGCTTATATAATTTTCGGAACAACTAGGACAACAAAAGGACAACAGCTTAAGTTTTAAAACTCACGTATGATTTGGGATGTCTGGTTGAGGAGAATGTAAACTCAGCTTTGCTTTTATCTCCATACAGTACACTTTGAAATCCATCTACAGGTTTCTCACTCAGCTGAGAGAGGAAGGTCACGTGCCAGCGCTGTAAAGTGGTATCGGTTGTTGGTATCGGACCACTTTTATGAATACGAGTACGAGTACTTGGACATGGTATCGGTACCGATACCCGATACTGGTATCGGTATTGGTGCATCCCTAGTCCTAGGTCTTCCTCGGTGCCTCCTCCCAGTGGGACATGCCCAGAACACCTCCCCAGGGATGCGTCCAGGAGGCATCCGGACCAGATGCCCGAGCCACCTCAGCTGGCTCCTCTCGATGTGGAGGAGCAGAGGCTGTACTCCGAGCTCCTCAACAAAATGTCCCATAAAAGAGCACTGTATAACATCAGTAACCCCTTGGCCTTCGGTTCCATCCCTGTAGCCTGTACAATTGAACATTGCCTTCTAATGAAATCTGTATCTTCTTGTAGTCAGCAGTCATAATCCATTAGTGAGTTACAAAAGCTTAGAATAAACCAGAATGAACAACTGTATACGGCAATGTCTCCATCCCCTTTCTCTATATTGCAATTATTTTCAATGCAGCAAACATTTAAGCTTGTGAAACATATAACCGAATTTTGAATTTTATATTTTACTAGGAATTACTTACAAAATATGCTATACCTAAAAAGACCCATGCCATACCAAACAACGGAAGCATGCCATTAGTGTGAGTGTTTCCATTTCACTGAGGTCCCGTTTAAAATGAGCTGTTTATTGTGCCTTGATATGTTGGAATGGTAATGTACCTTGTCCTCCATACTGAAAAAATGAGCCCAGATATGGATTCCAGTCATTTTAGGTTTAAAAGACGACAAAAAAAAAAGTCACTGTCCCCTTGCTCCTTCTGTCCTGAGATGTTGAGCGTGTTCTGGCAGTGCTCTCAGGCATGTCTATATCTCACCCCTATGACGATGCAAAGGCTTTCAGTAGGAGGTCAGCAGCCAGTCCCGGAGAGATGGACCCCCTGGTGACCCTCTCCTCCAGGCTGGGCAGGGCCTCTCTCACAGCTGGGTGCATCTGGAAGTGGGACAGGACATGCTCTTGGATCAGACTCCACATCCAAACCTTCTGTTGGGCCTGACGCCTGGCCTGTAGTTCTCCACTGGACAACATGGTCTCTCTGTACGACTCCATCTTGGCCCACACCTCCGGGATGCCCTCACCAGTGAAGGAGGAAGCGTGCACCACCTGAGGACAGAGAATAGAGGTACAACTAATCAATACCAATGGGATTAAAAAAATAAATAAAAATTTTTGCTTACTCCAGGATATCCTCCATTTAATGTATGTTAAAATGGTTGGGCAAGCCACTCTGGCTTAAAGTAAGTGGCCCACTCAATTGTCCCATTTCTGTCTGCTCTAAACCAGTTGGTCTGTCACTCTATCAGTTTGTATTATCTGTATGTCTCCTTTCAGTTTGACATTGTTCTAGTCATATATCTTTTGTAGTATTTTGTTTGGTTAGTATGTGTAGTCCACTCTTTTGTTTCTAATTCGAGTTGAATTAGTTCATTACTTTAGATAGAATCTCATTTTGGTACGTTTGCTTCTTTGTTTTTACTGGGCTCTATAGTATTTTGTTGTACATTTTTTATTTATATTAATTATTAAAAGACATCTCTCTTTTCATCTGCAAAAGGCCAATTCTTATGGCAAGTGGAATAAGGAGTTCCTGTCACTCCATCTTGAATCTGAAATATGCAGATTCCACCAACAGTAGAAGCAATAGAAATTCACAACTGAAGGAATAGTCAGTCAAGTTTGGTCAGTAGGTCGGTGTTGATATCAATTTTAAAAAAAGGGGGTTTGACGACAAGACGCTCAAGTTCTCACAAAACTTGCGTCTAAGTGGATACAGTACGCAAAGGAGACTTGTTGTGCTTGTGTAATGTGATAACTCAGTAACATTCACCAATCTAGAGAGAGAAAAGAGGAAGTCTGAATAAGCCTGTGTGGGTCTCCACAATTTCCGACTGGTAAAGTGTAATTAAATTACACGTATCATTTATATCATCATAATTTGACATCAACTGGCAATTGGCAGAGTTGAATTTGACAGCATGGTAAATACTCCAGGGCTGTGATCAACGGCCAATTAGGACGGCTCTAATAGCATCATTAAGTTAATCATTTTACAAGGACTGGGCAGGGGGCTGACGCACAAACAGGAAGAATAACTTTGTGGAACTAACAGTATGACACACAGAGTAATACATTTTCAGTGGGTTGTTAAAGCTATGCCACTAAAAATTCTGAAGGCAAGTCTGTTCAGACTGCTAACCTAATCTACTAGCAAGGCACGGTGTGGTAGTCGGGTCCTGAGTGTTTAAGTCGGAATCGAAGTTTGAGTCACTAAAGATTGGTCAGAGTCAAGTGTGAGTTATTAGCACTTCAAGTGGAAGTATAAGTCCAAGTCCAGTCCAGTCATCTTGAGTTAAGGTGTGAATCTGAGTACCCCTGGCAAATATCAGTTTTATTTAAAAAATAATATTTGTTAAATATACAGTATGTATGTCCATAATTATTGGCACCCCTATGATTCACTTGAACAGAATATTCCAAGTGTTTTTATTTATTTATTTATTCATTTATAAACCTGGGTGACAAGGAACTGGAATTCTAACCATGACTTTCTGTTTCACAGGATATATAAATATAAGGTCACACAAAAGCACAATGTATAAGACCAAAGAACACAGTTGTAACGTGTTGTAAAAGGTTAATATGCTTCACAAAAGGAAAGTGGCTATAATAAAATAGTGAAAACACTGAAAATCCAATTTCCCACTTGAGCACAATAATTTAAGTGAACTGGATATGTTATGAATGGTGTGTCTATCTTGTCAGGAGGATGCTTTCCTCGGACATCTGCAGAAGTAAAGTGGGTCTTAGGGTCAGAAAGTCTCCAATATAAAGTTACCTACATCACCACAAACTGTTTGGTAAGGTTTAAAAAAAAGCCTCTATTCTCATCCAGAAACCAACTCAAGCATCCTCAGTTATCCAGACACAACTGAAACTTCAAATGGGATCATGTTTTATGGTCAGATGAAACCAAAATAGAACTTTTTGGCAACACCAGAGATGGGCTGGGCGCATACGAAGAGGAAGCCACATCGAAAAGTACCTCATGCCCAATTAAATAAGGTTTTTAATGGGCATCTTGTTAGGATACATGACATTGTGAACTCTATCAAATATCAGCAAATAATAAATTAACACCCAATTGTCTCTCTCAGAAAGCTAAAAATAGACCATAATTTGATCTTCCAGAAGGAGAATTATATAAATACATACTTCAGAATCCAGCACAAAATCAAGGTTTTGAACTGGCCATCCCAGTCATTTGTCTTGAATCCCATAGAAACATGTGGGTTGTAGTAAAGAGGAGACCTTGAAAACTGAAGGACCTGGAAAAATCCTGTAAGAAGGGATGGTCTCAGATCCTTTGTATTCTCCATGATTCTCCATCAGCAGGTTTTTTCAAAGCATTTTTCGCTCAAATTTATCAAGGGTGCCAATATTAGTGAAGGGCATGGTACCCATTTCATATAAGTCCAAGTTTAAATCATCAGTTCAAAGGTCTGCGTAGTCAAGTCCGAGTTGAGTCTTTGAGGCTTAAACTTGAGTCAAAACACAACTCGCCAGTGACTCCATCTGGCAATGTATACCTAATGAAGTGGAACTTGTATTTTTTAAACTGGTTGTTGATAAACATTTATATTTTATATGACATTTATATTTTACATGGAAAACAAAAGTCAGATGATTAACATGGGCGACAGACAGTGTAACAGACGTTGGTATGCAGGAGAGACAGACAGGAGCAACACAGAGCACAGCTAAGATAAATCGAGACAGACTGTGAGAGCCGCCTTTCAGCCTTAATGCAAGTGTGCAGGCTTCTAATCAGCAAAATGCATGACACAGCAGCGGAGTATAGAGGATGGTGGTGGGAGGGGGTTGGAGGGGGCGGGACCAGGGGGTGTCGCCCTGGCAGCGTGCCCAGTAGGCAGATGCTGCAATGGGCCGGGGAAACAAAGGGACAAGGCCAAGCAGGGGGTGAGCCGGGACACGCGGGGAGGGCTCAGGGACTGCGGTACTCAAAGCATGACGCCATGACATCACCAGCACCTTCATCATCATCATCATCATCCTCCTCCTCCTCTGTCCCAGGTCAGCTGGCCTTTCAGTGGGACATCTTGTTCAAGTTTAAAGAGCTGTACTGCTGCTCTGAGCATGCCCAATGTCCCAAACCATAAACTATATAACTGATACCTACTCTATCACTAATGTCAGGATGTATGAGACCAGGGAAGACTTCAAGGTTCATTTTAGGATTGTTTCTACTGGACTAGTCAGTATAGGTGAGTTTCCATTACAAAAAAAGGCCCAAAGTGTCCCCAAAGAGTAACACATTGTACTGCTTTGGGAACAGCTTGCAACACAGACAAAAACTATGTTGTGGTTTACAAAATGTAGTTAAACCCTCGACTGGATAATAAATAACAAACACTTGAAGAATAAAAATAAAAAAATCTAGTGTCCTTGTGTTAAACAAACATCAGAGTAAAATGCTAAATATACAGTTCTTTTCTGAAAGCAAACTAGCATTTATTGGCAGGAGATGTTTCCAATGTTAGACAGTCTAATTTTGTACATTTAGATTTTAAACTATTAAAAATTAAATAGTAAATAAATATCAAGATATGTTTTAGAAAATGTATTGAGAAGTGTACTCAAAAGTGTCTAAAATCACCATTTACATTATTAATATTTCACATACATACGTTCACTTAAATTTACGTCATCTCTGCCCCACTCAGCATTGGAGGAATGGATATGTTGCAAATGTTCCTGCTCATATATACGTGTCCCAGTGATGAGAGGACTTTAGCTCGGCCCATCTGTGCTTCTGACCCGCCCTGACCTGACCCCTCTGACCCATGGATCCCATCCCTCCTGCTGTTATTACATGGACTTATATTCACTTAATTTATTTGTATATAGGATGGACTATATATGGACTAAATTTTTACCACTATGGCTGGATTTAGATGTTCAGTAATAGGCTGGAGAGGAAATGATCTTGGGACAGAGGAATTATTTTCCGTACCTTGCTTTATAGGATCAACAATACTAATTACAGCCACAAATGGTCAATGAAGGATTTTTTTTTATCACTGTGAGATATAAGGGCCTTTGTGACTCAATAAATAAAGCACTTACTTGTAACTTACCTGCAATCCAATCATACCTATACATAGTTTTTGCATAATGTCCACACCCACCTTAGGGTTCCAGGACCTGGACTGTCTCCTCAGCAGTTTGAGGGCACTGGTGTATTCAGCCTGGATCCTCCTGGCTGGCACCACCAGGTCCCCATCTGATTTAGTGACCACCACCAGGTCAGCACGCTCGATGATGCCCCTCTTGATACCCTGGCATTAGAGAGGGAGGGGGCATTAAGTCCTAAAGACACTGTAAATAAATCTGATGTCTAGACGTCTAATCTGCTGAGTGATCTGGATACACAGTGACGGATGCACATAAGGCTGACGCTGCCAACCTGGAAACAACTCAAAAAACTCTACTAAAACTTTCTGACATTTCTTTGGTGACTTTGTATGCTAAAAGAAAATAACTTAATATGTTTTAACCACCTCCTTTAAAGAAAAATGTTGCTTTTATGGGAGACATTACACACAAATGGTGCCCAGCATCTAGTTAAATCTAAACTGCCATAAAAAAAATAATTGTGGGCTGTATATTTGTCTTTAGTATGCTCCTAAAGTCAAACAAGATATTGCTCTAATTTATAAGGCTTTATTGAAAAATGCTTAATTCAAAACAATGGTTCTTCTTACTAATTACAAACTTCATAAAATATTTCTTTCTTTCTATGATTTAAGGTTTTTGTATAGAATGTATAAACATTAATATTATTGTCAAACTGACTGTAGTGTCTATCTTTGTTATAGTTAAGAATGTAAATGTTGTTTGACATTTTAAGATGATTCTGTTATAGATGTACAGTAATAATAGTGTTGCAGAAAATAATAAACTAGATTTTTTACAACGGCAAACAAGTGGAGTTTTTTTTTTTTTTTTTTTTTTGAAGCATTGCTCTATCTGCTGTTCACTGACCTGGAGTTCATCGCCCCCTGCTGGAGGAATCAGAAGCACAAACATGTCAACCATGTCGGCCACTGCAAACTCAGACTGGCCCACACCTGAAGGCAAAAACAGTAGTCAGAAGTCAGGAGTCAGATATGAAACATACACATTCATTTTTAGTTATTAAAAACTTTTGGAAAATGGCAGCTAACATGTCAAAATATTTTGATAATAATAAACAATAAACACTGCTCCTAAATCTACTGGTTGTATGTCTACACAATTGCTTTCAAAGGCTGTTGTAGAATGCCTTCATTTGTGGACATTTGTGCACATATTGTGCATGGTATTTACTTTTCTCCTCAGTCTTGAGTGTGGTGCTATTTCCTTACCGACAGTCTCTACCAGCACAGTATCATAACCAGCACCCTCACACAGAACGATGGCCTCATTGGTTGTTCTAGTGACGCCACCCAGTGTTCCAGAGGTGGGTGAAGGCCGGATATAAGCGTTCATGTCCCTGGATAGCTCAGTCATACGGGTTTTATCACCCATTAGGGACCCTACATCAAAAAGGTTCATATCAAATGTATCAACATGTAATTGTTGAAAACTATGGTTATAATTATAATGGTATTTTGCTCTGTCATCAGGTTTACGTGACAGTGGCCAGTCACTTGGATTGTACCTCCTGTCGTGCATGAAGATGGGTCAACAGCCAGCACTGACACCTTGTGCCCACGTCCTGTCAGCATCTTTCCCATTACCTCAATGAATGAAGATTTCCCTGCTCCTGGAGGACCAGACAGACCTGAACACAGACAAACACCGCTTAACAATAATCCAGTTGCATCACCAGAGGCCAGCTTGTTGCAGGACCAGCTTGTTGCAGGGCTGAGACAAAGACATACAAAGACAGACAACCATTCACTTTAACATTTATTCACTAGGGGCCATTTAGAGTCACCAATTCACCTAACACATGCACGTCTTTTGATGGTGGGAGAAAGCTTGGAGTACCTGGAGAGAACCCACGGTAACACAGGGAGGACATGCAGACTCCACCCAGAGAGATCGTGTGATCTGTTCACTCTGCCACCATGCCCCCCACAGTTTTAATTATGTTAGAAACCTTACACCTTTATACACAAAAACTGTTAAATTTAGTAATAATAGTATAGTACTTTTTTTAAGTAAAAAAAGGGGGGTCCCCACAGCAAAAAATTTGCATGACTACTTTGGCAGCTTTTTACATCAGATAGGTTTCCAACAAGAAACAGCACAACAAACCACTTCACTAACGAGAGTCACTGGTAAAGTATGAATAAAGTTAGTCCATTCATAAAAAACATTACCATAAAATACTATTGTCTAGGAAGCATACATAATAGCATCTAAGTAAACATGTAAATGGGTAAATAAGAAGGCCATAGGCCATATTCACTGCAGCAATTATCAAAATAAGACAGCAGACTCTTTTTTTACTTGTTTAAATACCTGTCAGTACATCCTTAGCTTAAACAGACCACAGGATGGACACACACCTACTCTGAATGCCAGTGGCCTCCCTCCATTCCCACTCTCCTGCTCCCTCCTGTAGGCCAGTATCCTCTGCAGCAACACCTGAGCCAGTTCCTTTTTCCTCCAATGCTGGGTCTCCACAAGAGTAATGGATTCAGCCAGAGAGGCCCTTTGACCTCCGATCAGCCCCTCATACAGTCTGTTGAGAAGCCTCTGCTCAGGCCCGCTCAGGCCCTGGATGTGTTCACTAACAGCTGTACTGAAACATCTGGGACTAGTTAACAATCTTTGGTGAAGGCAGCATGTACTTTTGGCTCTGAATAAAGATGGGAAGGAAGAGGCGTGTCGCAGGACTGGCAAACCAACCCTGCTCATTTTGTTGCACATGTGGGGCATCTAGGAGGAGAAAAAGAAGATTAACTTGACATAAGGTTAGTCTCTCATTAATATGTGTGACGAATGATCTGAAAAGAGTTATTCAATAATAGCATTTTACTGTCATGTCAATTTTACCATCAATAAAGGCTACTGTATGAAAAATTAGAGGGGTTAGCAAAGCACTAGGCTTATCTCCCTTATGTTTTCATGTTAAAAGTATTAGCTAAGAATGCAAAGTGGCTTTTAAATTGAAGAGAGCAGACACTGTGGACATTTTAATAAATGTCCATCAGGTTGTCAATGAAGAAGACTGACCTCGCAGTAGCTGTGTGAAGGTTTAGTAGAGGAGCTGCATAACCGTGTGTTTGTTGTTGCACTTCCGGGTTACGCTGACGTCAGACTCCGCCCCTGACCAATCTCTGCGTTGATTTGTTCACGAGCTGGGAAAATAACTACAAATATTTTCCAAAAAGTATTCTTAACAATAAGTATTTAACAAGAGGTTGGTAGTTTCAAATGATTTATGAAGTTCATTATTGTAATTTACTTCAACATTTTCCCTGGGAAACCTAATAATTTACTGTGACCACAAGATGGTGGCAAATAGCTATTTACTATCGCTCAAATGGTACGTCTCCGTATCATTTTGACTCATTTTTGACTACATTACCATTGATGAATGAATAAATATTAAGACTAGATACAGTTATTAGTCTATAAGACAAAAGACCATTAAGAGTAAGAACTGTTTCTAAGTTGCATATTTTCATGCAGTATTTTGTAATGACCTTAATTCCACACCAATCGGTGGATGTAAAATCCTTAGAGTTTAGCCTGCATTTATTATACAGGCTACACGCCTACAGCCATACAAGCCCTAGAAGCTTGTATATAAATAAACGCATACTCCACTACAGTGTAGCACAGTTTTTAGTTTACAGACCACAGTAAGCAGTTAAATTGTCGGCAGGGTTATGGTCAAGGTTTAGTTGAAGTCTCCAGTGTAACTGAAGTGCTTGTGTGTGGAATTTAGGAGGAACATGCGAACTCTTGGAAGGTAAGACAGAAGTCACCACTGTACAACCATGCCACCCACGGCACATACAACCAAAGGAGATCCCACATACTAAAATATTTGATTTGGTCATTTCCTAAGGAGCTTTCTGGAGCTTGAATTTGCTGTCTTGGGGATTCTATGAGTACCATTGTATAACAATGATTTTTTAAAGCGTTTTTTATTTTGATCACATGGAAAAAGTTGTATTTGGTTTGATTAGATTGAAAGGATCTGGTAATTGTTGTGGTACCCTAATTAAAGGTTTATTCCGGACACACTCAGCATGTGTAATATTTCAGTCCCTAAAATAAAAAGTTGTATATTTTATTTTAGCATGGGTAGTCTGTAATTAGTCAGACACAAACACCAAACATACACACATACAGACACAGCACTTACATAAGAGACGCAAGTTTAAAGTAATGAAACAAATTTATTTATTTTTCCAGTAGAGACATGAAATATTCATGGAATAAAACTGCTATTTCTGGGTGTTTTACTGAACAAACACAAAGAAAACAAAGGGACAAAATAACAGGGCAGCGTGTAAAAGTGCAAAGAAATAAAAAGAAAACATCCAAAAATACAAAAAGAATGTGAAGAGTTTAATACAGTAGCAAGAAGAACTGCTCAAAGCAAATAACGAATGAAATGGCAAAATCTGCATTTTATATAAAAAATAACAAATCATATCTGGACATCAGTAACTGATACTGTTTTCATAGTTAACACTAAATGCTCATCAGTTTCCCATAACAATCACAATGTTTGCTCAGTTAATGTAATAAGTGAAAGAAGCACAGTCATTAAAATATTCATGTCCTAAATGTTTGCTGTATTATATACAACAAGGGACAAACTAAACTGTACTGTATTTGCCTCTGCTTGGTGTTCAGCTACTGTTTAAATTTGTAACACTACACTAACCAAACTATGCTTTGCAAAACCAGAATGCACAGCACATAATCTAATAGTGAATATATCTAGACACTACTCTCCTCCTTAATGTCATTTGAACACGAGTGTAACATAACATGAGCAACATTTATACATTACTTTTTGCTGAATAGTCTGAAATGCCCTTTAGTGCCAAGCCCCATTCAAAAACCCACCCAAACTCTCAGCTTCCCCTTTGTTGATTTGTGGTACGGAATTTTATTTGACTGATCAAAAGGCCTGTTTACACATACACAGATATTCTTATAAACATATTTTTCTGTGCTTTCTGTTGAGCCTTTTGTCCACAGGTAAACACATTTTATGTCACAAAATAGATTTTTAAAAATGCTTTCCAAAGTGATTTTAAAACTCTGGCTACACCAAAGATGTATAGATGGACGAAACGTAGCTTTTCATATGTGTGCTGACTGTTGGCTGTTGATGTGTGAACTGAGCATTTTAACAGCACAACAACCACAGCAGCTGTAAACTGGCTTTGACAAAATTATGATTAATTACATAATTAATGATTAAATCTTTCAGCACTTCATTGTGTCTAACAATTTGAGAGATTATAGTGTTTGTGTGTCAACGAGATTTGCCAAACACTGTTATGTGAACAGACACATTTTAACAGATAACACAATATCAATTAAAAAATATCTTTGTAGCCTATGTGTAAGCAGGCCCTAATATATTTAACTAAATGTACATTTTTTTCTTATCTAAAAAGACAAGTAAGCAGCATACTTGTTTTATCTGGAGATGATTAATTTTAGTCAAATTGGTCATGCTTCCAGTCTCTGCTTTCTTCATGTAGCACATTTCATGTCAACATAATTGCGGCCAAACATATCCCAGCAGGCATCTGCAATCTCAGTGACCTGGAATGTCCCGTAATTATTCCTACACATGTACGCATCTCTGGATGTAAGGGAACTATGTGGACGCAAAGTAGTATGAGTCAGAATAATAGAACAATAAGAGAGGATTTGGGAGAGAGATTTAGGAGAATAGAGAGTGTGATGGTCTAATTATTACAGTTGGTCACAAAGATCAAGTATCTTCCAGTTGCATCACGCTCTTGTTGCTTACTCCTCTCCCAGACTGTAAATGTGCCCAATTCAGACATCCTTCAAGTACAGAGCAAACCCAAAACATTAACAGTGGGCTTAACCCTACAGGTCCCAGAACAGCTTGTGGCTCACTCCATACATCTACCAGCTACTGACTGAGTGAAGCACAAACTAGCCTGGGACCCGCTAGCCTTATTTCTTGCTACTTAACCAAAATGCTGGGGTATGGACAGCCACAGGGGCAAAGGACAGTAAAGCCTAGGACACAGAGGATATAGGGTTGTGAGGGGAGCCCATCTGGGTTAGAACCTTATCCAACCACTGCAAGGGACCATGCAGGTGAATCTCAATCCAGCAGGGTGTGCTGGTCACATCTTGGCGGTGGTATTCTGCTCCCCAACCCTGTAAAGAAACAATAACATCTCTCTAAATGATACATCATCAACAATCATCAAATTGCTTAGATTGTCAACAGTAGGTGACCAAGAACAACAATGGCTGACTGTTATTCTCGAATAACTGCCCAAAATTACCTTAATAATCATCTAACAGAAACTGTGTGTTTTTGTCACTATGTTTGATAAGTTTCATTATAAACAGGGCCTACAACAAAGTGTTTAGACTATGTGGACAAATTACCTTAACAAAACTCATGCGGATGGTGCACATTTTGGTGAGTTCATAAACAGCCTCAAAGCCGTGGTTGACAGACTGGGCCAGCAGCTCGGCAAACTCCTGGTTATTAAAGATCTTGAGGCTGCAGCCGCTGGGGATTTTACACACAGTTGTAGGATGGAAGCCGTGATGGTAGTTACAGTTACGGCTCTGGACGAAGATACTGCTGTCACTCAGACATTCTGCGTACACCTCCCCGCCGACATAATACAGATGGACACCTGAAAAAGAATAGGTCTTTTGTTAGTTAAGCAGACCACAACACATTTTAATGTACCAATTAACATTAGCCACCAAAAATGGCAAATTGTGCAAAAACTTTGGCAAAGATTTTGGCAAAGGGCAACAAACTGATTTTATTAATATCAGTGCCTGGGTAGAGAACATTATTGAGTTGCTCAGTATCAATTGGTTAAAAGCTAAAGGCTTCAGCTAAAAGTAACTGAACTCTTATGTTATGCTGGACAGGTAGTTACTGAACCATGGCAGACCACAATAGTCAATATTCATTATATTGAATATTGGTGTTAACTGTAAAGTCCTATGTTAAGGCAATTTTGGCTATGTGAACTAACTCCCAGATCCTTGTCCTAATTTTAAAAGTGCATTTACACAACCAAATCCATAACAATTAGTCATTATTTTTATCTAAAGATCACCAGAAATTGCAAATAATGCTTGTTTATACACAATCAATTATGTGTGTGCTGTCAGTGTCTGGGGAGAACAATTGCAGAAGGCTTGATATTATATTATTATTGATATTATTTTCATTTGTACAGGCAATTATGCCACATAAGCTATAGCCTACTAGTTAAGCTAGTTGGTACAGATCTCTTACCATAATAGTTTGTCAATATGCACTTTATCCTTTCGAGGGAAAGTTCTACTTTAATAAGTTAACTTTGGCAAATAAATCTGACTACAAACTCTGTGTGCTATTCTTTGAATGTTGATTTGTACATCCATACTAACAGCTACCAATCATTGCTGTCATATTAAATGTCTTTTTATTGGCTTTAGTTTGCTCCCTTTAAAACAACTTTTGGCACCAGAACAGACAGTATCTTTGTTTACATCACTTGTGGAAGTGTGTATTGTTTGGCCACCTAAAGGAGCTGCTGGCAGGTGCTGTCCCATTTTAATCATCAGAAATAAAGGTCAAAATGTGTGGTCTTAAATCAATACATTTATGTTAGCTCAGATCGTTGTTATTGTTCAGCTCTCCTCTAGATCCTAATCCTCAACATCTATTGACAAGATGGATTGATTAAGTCTTGTCTGTGCTCATTGATGGCTTTTTGTGTACTGCACCTTTCCCAATGTGCCTCCGGGTGTTCTCGATAGTGGAGTTGCGGTTGACGTTGGACAAGAGGCCCAGACAGAATCGGTTGCGGTTATTGGAAGGATCCGTGAAGCCATCGACAAGCACGCTTGTGGAGGAAGCCTGGAACGCCTCTCCGACGCGATTGTTGAGCTCGTAGTAAACAATGGAGCACCAGTGCTTGGGTTCCTCGTAAGCCACAGGCTGCACATCTGCACAGGAAGCACATTAACAAGTCACAGGAGTGCATGTGGAGACAGACGCAGACACATTTAACGCACATTTAAAGCTCCTTGGTGCAGACGCGATGCCAGGAGCCACTCATGCCGGCAGTCCTTTGCTATAAATCTAACATACCCGCACATAACATTTTCCAAATTGCCAATAATAATGATTTGAATAAACATATAGTGCCCATATAGTACTATAGTACATTTATAAATCAATGCGGACTAAACCACCAACATATTGGCTATTCTGGAGTCTGAAGTGAATATACATTTGCTGGCCATATTATTAGATACGCATGTTGACCTGTTTCTAAATGCAATTGTGTAATCAACAAATTGCATGGCAGCAGTTTAGTGCAATTTAGCACACTAACATTTTGAAGCATTACAAAAGGTGTATCTAATAATGTGGCTGGTGATTGTAAGTTGCCTGGCCACAGTGTGCATTGTATCTTGTGTGTAAGTGGGTGCCAGCTGGCCTCACCCACTGACTTTGTCCTAGCACACATACTTCTCCCAAACTTCCTCTGTAACATGGCACTGGCTAGCAGGTGTGTTTTGTCTGTCACCTTCCCAGAGCTGCTCCACAATAGCGGCCCACTCCCTACTAACAGGATGCAGCTTGTGGAAAAGAACTCCCTAAACTCCCACTTCCACACAACATTTCAACAGATCTTCCCGTCAGTGCTGTCACCAAACAAGCCAGCAGGATGGTTGAACCTTGAGATCACAATTATTTAGAAATTCATGCTCTGGAAAACTCAACACTTAAGGGTGGGTCCATATGTACTTAAATGTGGAGTCAGAAGTGGGATTTACAATTTATTGTAGCAACCAGTGTATGCAAATTATTTAAATTGGTAAACCTGTTGCAAATGGCAAGAAAACGTAAACATTGTGTTTTCTTAATCTTTATGGCACTTTTGGTTATTTCTTGACAATAAATGAAAGGCAATGTTGAGAGAATGACAGCTAGTATAAGAAAACAAAAAAGCAACATATTTGAAGGTGCAGCGTTTACTGTATTTTTTTTAAATATTTATTTATTTATTTTTTGCAACATCTGATAGTGACATTGTGGACTGCAGTTGCAGACCAAACAACACTTTCTACAGCCTGTGAGCATTTATGGTAGCTCTGCAGGGACATTCTGTTGAATATAAACACATTTTACTGATAACAATGGTACCGCTTATTTTGTAACAATCAAAATATATTTTACATAATGGCCAAGTTGTTTTTGTTTACTTTTTTGTTTTGGTTCTAAAAGTGCATTGCCAATTGTTCAATCAGAAAAGCAAAAAGACTGGAAACCCACAGACCATTGTTTCGATTTAGACTTCAGCACCGTTTTCAAACCAATACGAGCGCATGCTGCTTAAAAGCTCATATGATGGATTAACTTCACATTAGAAACAAAATAAACTTGGATAATAAAAGTTATCTCTATGGTGTTCAGTTCTGACAATTGTCATCTAGCACTTCTATTATTTTGTTTGTTTTTTAGCTTTCAAGTATTGTTTTCAGGAGGGGCAATTTCAAGTTTAATTTAACAATATACCACAACATATAAACTACAAGAGCAACATGCACTTTCTGAGTCTTCTACTGTATATCTCTGTAAAGCAACACATTAATGTCATTAGATTTAAGGATTAGAAATATTTCTTAAAATATTTTCCTGAGATTGAAACAGGTTTTATTGAACTCTCTCATGGATGTACTTTTAAGATGGGTTTTTCTAGCTCAGTAAACTCAAAGCCACCAACACCGTAATAGTAGCAATTACAGCCTTGTGCTTCAGATCCCAAATTTGGGGGTAATTAGTGCATCTTATTGTTAACAAGATTTAAGTCATTACCACCAGCAGAGATGACATAAGCTTGAACTTTTATAGATCTCATAAAAGTGCTGAGGTTTGTTGAGCTTCCCCTGGGTTTGCACCCACAGATGATGGCTCTGGGGAGTGTAAATCTGCTCAATATCTAACAGGCGATGGCAAAAGACCAGCACAGTTGAGGTTTTTTTCTAATTGGACTTGAACCACGAGGGGAAATGAAGCTTTAAAAACAAGAAGACTTCCCAGAAATCCTTGCACCTGCAGTTCAAGGCGAGCAGGTGCAGACTGTTTAATGTGATGATATCATTATGACCAAGAGTCTCTGTGTGTGATAGTAAGTCCTGTGGTTACCTGGGCGATTGTTAGTCTCTAGGGGCAAGGGTGGAGCCAGGAGGTTTGTGTCCATCGGCTGGGGGCAATCCTGAGTCATCTGCTCCTCTGGGGGCATGTAGGCAGGAGGGGGTGTCTCTGTATCACAAAGAAAGGGAATAAAGGGGAGTATGTTGTTAAAAGTTTAGCACAATAGAAAAGTGTTTCCTAAACTTTTTTTAGGGGCTGATTTTTTCCTGTAACTATTCCTGTGATTAATCTTTATTCTAGATACCTGTACCAAGTCTGTTAGCACAATAACTCAAAAAGCAATGGCTGAATTGAAATTCAAGCAATGACTATGTTGAAAATTTCAACATTTTTTAAGACACATGCCAAACAACATGTGGATCCAGATTTTTTTAGACCATTGGGGTAAAAATACTCCACCCACAAAGAGTCAGTAATAGAGCAAAGTTATAGAAGATTATTTATCAATATGAGATACATTATAATGGCTTTCAGGACCAATGAAAAGGTCATTTATCCCGAACATGCGGATCTCTGGGTTAGGTCCAGGTCCAGGTACTATATCTTTCCCTTTACGAGGTAGGACCAATGCTTTGATGGAGGTCTGTTCCAAGTGCTTCTATTTCTTTTTCTATTGTATACCGTACTTTTAGAATTCACTTTGAGATCTTACCTGGAATCTGGAATGGACTGCCTGGATCAGAGCTGGATGGAGAGTGAGGAAAGGTGGCGCTGCTCCCGCTCCCTGGAGAGTTCGGGTAGCTGTTTCCTGGCGAGTGGGGGAAAGGCATTGTGTTGGCCTGAGCAAAGGACTCTGGAAAGGTGGCATTCTGTGGCATGTGCGGCTCATTCTGCTGAAGAGGGTTGCGGAAGCGAGGCAACATCGTATGCTTGGCGTTGAACTCGCTGTTTCTTGGTACCAATACAGGAGGCAGCACTAAAGGCACACAAGAGAAATAAATGTTAAATCGCTTTTTGTTTTTTTTTATCTTCCAAAACAACAATAACAAATAAGTACTTTTTAAAATTATTTTATTACTGTGTTGTTCATTTCAGGAGTGCTAGTGTTAAAGTATTTTGTGTTTCTTATGGTATTCTTTCTCACCTATACAAAAATATTATCTACATGCAACAAAGACATAATGCTATTCGCTCTTAATAAAGAAATCTGGCAGTCCCTGTGATTTTTCATACTGAGTGCAGATGTCCCTGCAACGCTGACTTTTGAGCGTTAGTCTTAGCCAGCACTATCTGGCCCTGACTCACATTTCTGCTCTGACGATACATTTGAGGTGAGTTATTCTTCAGGAATTCATCAGTTGGTGTAAGTATCCTCCTGGCTGCTGGGAGGCTTAACATACAAACCTTTGAGATACGCTCTATTTGTGTCTATAAATACTTGTGCAGATAAATAAAGCGGGTGCTGAAATTGAAGACGGGCCTGTCGCACTGCGAGTGCTCCTGCAGGTACTCTGTGAGCCAAAGCATCAATGCAGTAGTTTATTTTGAAGAGAATATGCGCAGCGGGCGGACAGCTGAAGATTTGGGGAGAATGGTGAGGGAAGATTGACAGGAAGAGTGGTGGTGAGACAGGTGGCATAGGATTGAATCACCTAGCCTTAGCATTTGTCTATTCCCTGCTAAAACAAAAAGTGTGCAAGGCAGGCAGCAACTCTTTCCTCCTATTGTGTGGTGGGTGAGCGGCTTCCTGTGTTCCTCATCCTCAGAGAGACAGGGAGTGAGGTCCTGGGCGGGTGGAGTTATTGTAACGTGTGCACGGGAGTTTAAAAAAGGACAGGCGCACAGAGCATGCCCCGAAACAAAGCCCTCATTCTCGGTGGGATGGAATTTCCTGCCCCGCACACACACAGGCACCCTGCAGACAGCTGCTGCTATCTTGTCAGCTGACCTGTATTTTCTGTTTAGTGAGAGGCCAAATAGAGTTAGATTTATTTTGTCTACACCAGCCAAAGAAGATACATATTTGACCTAGAATTCATAAGGTCAAATTCTTAAATCAATATTCTAAGAAATATCTGCAGATGTTTATATCCCACACAAACCAAAGAGCTTTTTAAACCAAACCAAGTGTGTCCATCCTACAATAATAGGAATGTTAATGATTATCATGGTTAATTGCAAAACATTTCACTCGAATGCTTTGCTGCAAATGCAATAGTTTTTAAGTATTACACTTTGATAGTACCTGTAAAAGGATTTCATGATTTTATAGCAGATGTCTAAATTAAATTAGAAAAAAAGCAATATCCACTATAGTTGTTGTATTGTTAAATACTGAGAACCAAATTTTCCCCTGGGCAGAGTAATGAAGATCTGAGTGCATAATTTTTTGAATTTTATAAAAATCTGACAAGCAAACAAGAATTCCTGGGATTCATCTATACTGCAGTTTACACAATCTTAACAATATAAATATTACACATTCTAATATTGGCAACAATAAGTTAAACATTGGTCCAGCCTTAAACTGATGTCATTTTCTAAGCAGAATTAGAACAATTAACGAACAGGTTGAATTTTCTGCTCCCATCAATTCAATGTACCCAATATGTGTAAATACAGCAGAAAATTCATTCATCAGATCAATTGTTTTGATGTAAGCATTTGATTAGTCACAGCTTGCTGCTTTGTGCTTAACATTTTTAACTACTAAATACTAGTCTTACTGTATAGTTTCACATATTTCTATATATTCATTAGTAGTTGTAAATCAATAGAGCTGCAATCAGTTAAGGAAAGAGCATAATTTGCAGGACTGTGATTGTATATGATTAATAATTTAATCTGGCGACAGTTCAATAAAAAAAAAATATGAATGGTAATAGAGTGTAAAAATGTGATTTTATTACCTGGACTGTCCACTCGTTTGTAATGGTAAGGATTAATGCACACATCCTTCTGCTTGGATCCGAAAGGGTACTCGCAGCACTCCAGGGCTTTGAGCTCGTGGTGGGACTGGAGGTCCGGCCAGCGCCACACCCGGCAGTAGATGACATGAGGCAGCCCCTTCCTGTGGGACACTTGCAGCCGGCCGTCCAGGGAGCGGGGGATTGTCACACAGTTACTGGGCTGTCCCGGGCAGCTCAGGGCCCTCTCCAGCTCCTCCATAGCCCCCTTCTTCTTCTTTAGCTTCTTCACTAAAGCGTCCACGGCCTTCTCTGCCCATTTCTCTTCTTCGTCTCCTTGTTTCCAACCCAGCAGCCTCTTGACCGCTGGGCTGGTGAAGGAGAACAGTGAGGTGACGTTCATGATGGACAAGCCGGCCTCCTCCCCGCTATGACTCCAAGTGTTGATGTGTACAGTCCAGTCTTACAAAAGGAAAGATGAAGCGCGTCGCGTCCAAATGAAACGCAGATCCTAAGAGAGAAAAGAAGTTGCTAAGTCAGACTATAGCCAACACAGTCATGATTGTCCCACCCCTCCCTTGTGTCACACCAGTGCAACTCTTTATATGGCAAATGATGATGTTATCAATATAGCTGTTTTGGCTGTGGCTGTCATGGCTTCTGGGAAGTTGGCATCGGCAGCAGAGTTACATCAGGCATTCTCCAGATAGCTTCCTGTCCGTATGGCTTGTCACATTACCACTGCTCGCTAATGTCAATTACACAAAAGACATCACTTACTGGACGCAGCCTAAAGGAATCATTGTGAGGGAATGTGGCCCGCAGCCTCATCACCTTTCATGTGCTCCACCGGCAGATGCCAACAACTCGTCAATCACAGTCAGCTGATCAGAGAATTATTTTTGGGTAATGTATCAGACATCACATCTCCCTGACTAAAACTGTTATGGTTTCATGTTTGAATTTTAATCTCCTGTCAGCTCCTGCATTATGAATGGAGGTCTCAAGCCACTCTCTATCGGTTTACGTAGATACATGTTCTCAAGATATAACAGTGAAGCCAAGTTGGATAGAGAAGATGTGAGTTACATTAACAAAGTTAAAAAGTAATATTATAGGCTTTGGGGTGGGAAATCTTGTACTTGCAAACCACCTACATGGAACTGTTTGGCCCAGGTGTCCAACCAGTGGTTACACACCTGATGGGAAGCTAGCACCCTCATCATGCCCAATAAGGTCATGTTAACAAAAGAATGTAGTAATACTGACAACAAAGAAATTTCATTTACTACTTCCATTTTGAATTTGATAGCAGCAACTAATTTCTAAAAAGTTGGAAAAGTAGGTTGGGCTAATGAAAAAAAACACTGAAGCGCATTTTGCAACTAACTGGGCAATTGGCAACGGATCTGTTTTTAGAATTGGTAAAAGTTTTAAGTCCTGAGTTCTCATTGGCCAAATATTCTACAATGCATAATCACTGAACATGCATAATGTTCTTACTTCACACTATAACTTTAAATATAATATTATGCAAGATAGGTTTGATTTCTTTTAATCACTGTGAAGATTAACAAAGACAATCATTCTTTACATTCAAAAACAATAATATGACTTAATACATTATTATTGTCGCCATCAGATTAGAAATGGCCTTGAACTGTGCAGAGGAAGCTATATGTTCTATGAGGTTTTACCACCACCAACCTGCGCACACTGACTTGGGGCAGGAATGTGGCAACGTTTAGGACAATAAAAAGGAAGTGTATGCAGACCCCGGGATAAATGTGCCCATTCACTGCAGTCTCACAGGAGCAATTCAGAAGCCAGGAGTGCAAGCATTTGAGCTTTTGAAGGCGTAAACAAGAGCATGCTCAATCCCCCTTAGTTCTATTTTGTGTGTGTGTGCATGTTTAGCAAAAATGCAATTACTTAAAAGTTATAAACATACTACAGAGTGAAATTGGTGCATTAAAGATACACAACCTTAACCTATGTTCCTCAGCAACAACACAGCAACATCTCTTGCTTTGTTTTCTAAAAAAGTAAAACAGGACAAATTTGCCATAGTAAAGTAGTAAAAAATAAAATCAGTTTAAAGCGAATGTTTTAAAGCTTAACTTCTGGCTCAAAGTTCAAATATGCTGTTCTTTAATTATCTTCATCTCATTAAACAACATTCAACCTATATATCAAGCAGCTGATGTTTTTGCTGGTGTTGGTTTGTTTGTCTTTTATCAACATGAAATTACATTTTCAGGAACGGTCAGTAATGTGCCTAGAAACAAAATGATTATGGTTTTTGGCGTGGGCCCAAATCACGATCTGAAGCTGGGATTCTGGGATACAGGATTCTTGACCATTTCAAAATATTGCCAGTTTTAACTCGAAAGGTTACAGCTATATTTCCAAATAAATCATTTTTGGTTTCCACCCAAATCAGTTTCTGGACCAAGTAATTGTTTCTCCAAATCTACCAATGGGAGCCTTTAGTAAGTCTAGCTTTTTTCTCACAGATGAGATTAATCAAATTATATTGGCTCATTTTGGCAGATTTACACAAATACAAGAAAAAAATGCATACTTTCACTTTGAGTCTGAAATCAAATCCAGAGTGTCATAAATGCACTAACCTTTTCTCCCTAATGAGTCATGGGTGAAGATGCATCACTCGCTGACAGTAAAGCCGGCAGCAGATTGGATTTCCTACGAGCAGGAACAAATACATCATTAAGAGCGGCCCGCAGTTATTCTTGGCCCTTCAGATTATGGGATGAAGAGACATTTCTATGTTTGTCGGCTACTGCATGTGTAGCCTTCATCATCCTGACAAAGAGCCGGGGCGGCGCGATGAGAACAGGTGCTGTTTATAACATGTGTCTGACCCTACTATTGTAAACTGTAAAGCTGAAGTTTGCATCTATACTTAGCCTTGATACTCAAATGGCTAAAAGTGAGACTACTAGCATACATGGGTAAAGGAATGGGTATGAGACATAAGGGAGGTATGAAAGAGCATATCTCTCATAGTTATTCTATACTACAGTGTATGGACAGGAAATACATACTGAAGTTTTTGTCATTGTTAGCACAGCAGCAGCTTCATTTCCTTTTTGCTGAGCACTGCACAGTTCTCTACAGGTGCAGGGTGGGAGATTTCCAATAGTGGAACCAGATTCTTTTTTTTATTTTAAGTAGAGGAGGTTAGGTCAAAAATGTCATGGGTGTGGGCCCAACTGCTAAAGTATAGCAACAACAAGCTTACAAATCATCATGTACTTTCCATTAAAATGAATATAACTTGATTATTTTGTGCAGCAGATACTACTGCAAATAAAATAGCCGAAAGACATTGAGGTTTGTTTAAAAGATATGATAAAAAAGCCGGCAAGGAGTCTATTGTCTGTTCATAAGTTAGACAGAAGAGTAGGGTACTGCTAGCTTGGCCAGTCCAATTTACTTTCATAGGTATTTACTTTAAAGTGAAGCAGGTCTGGAACCTTCCAGTCTTTTTCCACCGGCCCCAATGAGTTCAATAAGCAATTCACTCACTCATAGATGTTTTTTTTTTTTTAAGTGGGTAGCTTCAGAGGCTGTTGTTTCTGTGTATATTGGTACTGCCCCTTGGTTAGGTAGTAGTTAGGCAAGCAAAGAAAAAAAGCAATACATAAAGACCATCGATTTTTTAAATATCTGATTCTGGTTGGCCACAAAGATGGTTAAAAAAAAATGGTTTAAATGAGGAGGAAACACCTGCTATACCAGGTAAGCTACATCCCTAGGTGTGCTATTGATAAATTTAAGCTTTTTTTTCCAAAACTAAAACTATCTTACTTAATCTTTGATAGATGAAAACTTTTTATGGAGTGTTTATACACAAATCGAAATGTTGTACAGCTATAACTGGATGTGGGTCACTGCTCTATTTGAACGATGCCTGTCTAAATCTGAACACAATACATTTTCATACAATACAACTCAGAAGACAAAAGCCCTATCCAATCTTTTTGATCCACTTCCAGCCATTTAGCCCTATCAGGACTGGCTGTACAAAGACAAGTAATCTATTTCAGATGGAAAAATCCAGAAGGTTCAGCACAGTAACATCTGGACCTGGACCCACAATCCTTCACTGTCACTGAGGTACAGCTGCAGACCAAATCTGAGAATATTTTTAACTCACACTCAAATATCTGACCGCATGCTTATTCAAGAGCCTGATATGGCTTTGTGTTGCTTCTTTGGACAATGCTAGTTTGGATTTAGCTGGGAGGCAGTCAAAATAAAAAGGCGCCATTGTGCCTCCCTGTTCCTATACCTATGTATAGACTACAATGTTTTGCTGATATAAACAAGATTTTTGTGAGACAACTTTACACAATTTACTATAATGGAAGTTTGTGTTCAATTTGGATAAGTGAATAATTCTCCAAAGCCACATTATATTGAGCTTATAACAAATGTAGTGCTAAATATACCACACTGCAATACTATGACTTCTCCTTCTCCTTGACGTATTTACTAAACAGGCCAGCAAAAAAAAAGGATTTATCATTATTGTGATATTAATGTGAGTGTCAGCCCTGCGACTAACAAACCATTCTCTATTGTGTACCCGCCTAAAGCCCAGAGTTGCTGGGATAGGCTCCAGCTACTTATGAACACTAATGGGAACAAGCTGAAGATGAATGAATGTCAACAAAAGGCTTCTAATTCAAACAGTGTCAGTAATTAATAACTGGTGGGTAAAGGACCCAACAATTAACAGGGACGTTAAATTTAGTTTTAATGTTCAGCTTAATCAAAACCTAAAACTGTTTTAATTACATGAGTAGATTTGAAAATACATATGTATTTAAGAACTTATTAAAATAATTTAGAGCATAACTGTAAAAAGTGGGTCTCGATAAAATGATAAGCAATATAAATTCTGGTCCCACAATCAGAGCGGTTGACAACCAATGCTTTATTTAATCCAAGTAAACTTTTACTATGGTTGTGGATTGAAATATCACAAGACTTGTTGTAAAGCCTTTATTTCAAATATTTATGACATATTCCATTGTTTTCTTCATTTTGTTCTGCCTTAGATCAAATACGCAGTCATATTGGAATCATATTATTATATAATGCGGCGCTACAAATGAAACTGTACCCCAATGAAACACTAAATTAAAACAACAAACAGTAAGCTAAGCTTCATAAATTTTAGCAAACAATGTTTTGTCAGTTTAAACAAAAAACTATTGCTGCAATCAGGGGGCCCTCTCCGGTCTATTTTACGACCCCCACATTCAACATGTGCTCAGTGCGTCAGATAGCTGTGCGGTCATCTTGAGTGACACACACTAAATGAAGAGTCATGCCTGCGATGGCCTTGGCTGCCGTTCTTCTCCTCCATAAAAGCTCAAACACACACCATCATTTACACAACAGCCTCATAAAACCACTCTCACATTCCCCACAGCCCAGTGCGAGGATATGGCCGTCGCTATTGTGTTAGCTCCTTATGGCCATCCGTTAGCCCGGCGGACAGTTAGTAAGGTTAATGGGACACTCGCTGGCCTGACTGGTTTGACCCACCTGATGCGAGCTGTTAGCCACTACACTAGTCCCACGGATCATTTTGCACCGCTCCAGTGTCTGTTAATCAATTTAGGTCCGGGCTGTGGAGGATGAGGAGACAGTAATGATGCTTTCTGGACCCTCCCCAGGGAGCCAGCATTATAAAGAAGCTACATTATTTATCAGCAGGGTCCTGGATGGGGCCTCCATTAGCCCCCGCTCAATGGCTATAAACAGACGAGTGCAGGAAGGGAGAGAGTGATAGATAACTAGAAAGACAAATGCAAAGAGAGAGAACGAGGGAGATTGACGGCAGAGGGAATGTTTTGGAGAATATCTGGTCTCTGGATTAAGTGCCTTCAAGTCTCATTACTGAGTAAATGGTGACGCTACAAGGATGCTGCATATACTTTTGCACAATTACAAACACATAAATATACAGCAATGCCACTTGATCCCTGAAAGCATCTATGAAAAAGCATCTGGAATCTAGAAATATCGGACCTTTATGCCTAAAGATAAAGAGTGAACACAAATACATTTAATTAATATGTTATGCTGTGAATATAATGTTGGTAATGAGGCTGGAGTCAATTCAAAATAATTTTTCAAAAAATGGCTGGTTTGTTATTGTATAATTGTGCAGTGCTGTCATAAATACAAAGCTCAATACAGAGCTCAAAGACCTCCCCCAAGGCATTGATCCCATCTTGCATTGTAAAGATATAGTGCCCAGACATGGACTTGAACCAGGGATCTTCAAGTTCAGGGGCCATATCTCTTATATCTCACAAAGGCAAAGAATCGGTTACTACAAACTAACTATTTCTTCCTTTACTGACTAAGGCGCAGAAGATATTCCACAAAACTAATTTGTTTTTTTACCTTTACAGACAATAACAAACAAATCTGCTTAACAACCCAGCGCTGACAAAAATAATCCTCCTGTATTACCAAAAGCACTTCAACAACACATTTTGGATTTGTTATAATGTTACACTATTAAAGATCACTATACTTGCCAGCAAATACAAAATATATTAAAGTATTAAAATGTATTAAATCTACAATAGTCGCCAGTGTTGACATGAACAGTGAGACTGGACATGGCATTGACCTAGGACCACATGGGTCACTACTACTTACAATCATGTACCTACAGCGGACAGCTCAGACTGACAATTGTCATATGAGAAAAATCAATCTGTGCAACACTGCAGACAGTAAAGCCATTTACCTCTGACCTGCTAACAGTGGCGTGGGCACCAGACACAAAGATACATATGCACTGACTGTAGACATAACCAGCAAACACATGGGGTTTCGGCAGCTATCTCAACCATGCTTGGCACTCAGAGTTGGGTTAGTGTTGTATTAGGGTGGACACCTCACCCCGACATATGTTGTCCGGGACACACAGACACATACAGGGCCGTTTTGACTGTGGTCACTACTGTTGTGACTGGATAGAGTGGATACAGGAATGTCACTAACCTATATTTACACCAAGCACTTTTTTGTCTCGCTCACAGACAGACTGTTACTATACCTTCTACAGTTACAGTAACAATAAATAGCTATGGTTCAACAATAACCAATTATTAAACTTCAACTGAATACGCTCACATTCAAATACTCAACAGAAAATCACAGACAAGGACAAATTCCTGTCCTTTGGGTAATCTGATATGTCATCCTCAATAATGTCAGGAGATCCAGCCTTTGCTGCTGCTGCTGTTGTACGTCTCTCACTCACACTAATTCTGCCTTTTCTAGATAAAACATACAGTTCAACGTGGGTAAAACCACACGCTCACACACACACACACACATACAGGACACATAGTAACAGTGCAGCAATGACAAGCCAATTAAGCAATTACAATGTTTCATTACACTTTGATAAAAGAATGACATGCTGTAACCAGTGTTGAGGGCTGTAAAGGTTAAGCACAAGTTATTATTTATAGTATATTTTATTTGTCTTAAAGAAGTTATTCATTTTGAAAGCCACTCTCAAATGTGCACCCTGTTGCTTAATAAACTAGCAAAACCAAAGTCACATTTCTGATCATATGATTATATCGATTCATTCCCTCCATAAAATGAATTTACGTACAATTACGTACAGATTTGACGCCCACTTTTCCCATTGAAGCTATTTCACTCACTCTGAAACATTTCTATTATGCAAGCAACTTTAGCTTAGTTTAGTGGAATTTAAACAAGTAAAGTTAATGCAGTAAATGAAAACATATGACAAAATATATCTGCGGAACTTTACGCGGAAATGCGTCCATCGTTACATTTGTAGCCCCAAACTGTTTTAAAAGATGAAAAAAGTTTGAGCATACAGGCAGGTGACAAAACTGCAACGCTGAAAAACACTTACTTACAATAGTTCCGGGTAAAGTATGAAAAGTAAAAGAGCGTGCACAGATGCTTCCCATTGAGCGCGTTACAAAGTGAGTTAAAAGTTTACTGTACCTTTTCTTTGAGTGCGCCGCTGTTCCTGTGTGTTCTCCACTGTGCGTCTCGGTTGTGCTCGGCCTGGCGTCAGTGAGTCGCGGGGCCGCCTCACCCTCCGCCAGCGCCAGTATCACGCCGCGGGATGCAGCTCTGACAACAACAAGACCTACTTTTTACACTTTGGCCATCCTCGTTCGCTGCGTGGTAATGGATTATGTAACTGTAAGACAATGCGTTTGTTTCGGTAATTTGTTAAAGTGTACACAACAATTAATAGGTTTCTTGCAAATTTTTCTGTGGTTGACTTAAAGAATTTCTCAGCTGAAAAAGGTGAAATGTTAATTTGGTGTGTTTCAGGGTTAGGGATGGGAAACTTGCTAATGTTAAAGTTAACTAAAATTGGTAGGATAATAAAATGTGTTGGCTAACTTTTGCCGCACAATAACCTAAAATATCTACAATAAATAAATACAGTTAAAGCCAAAACCTGACACAGTTTAATAAATTAAAGTGGACTCAACTTTACTGTCACTTTGTGTTTTTCAGAGAAAGCTAATTAGCAATGGAATGTATGTTAATTGCTAACATGCTAAGTGGTATTGCTGCCTACATTTTGTCAAATATTTTCCTGCTCAAATGTGTAAAACCTAAACATGTGACTTTACTTTGTAGGCTATAAAGTGAATCCCTTCCTGTGCTAGCTAACCACATATTTAAATCTGAGGTCTTTCCAAGCAAAGTAGTCTGAACTAATAGCCAGCTCTGTGGTTTATCTGATAGCCCAGTGAACTTGTGAACTGCACAGTGCTACCTCTCTCCTTCCTTTTCTGCTTTGATTGTGAGATGATAAGAACTATTTATGTTGTCAGGAGAACAAGAGTGTCTCAAGAGCAGTACAAGCACAAAGCATGCGCCCACACGCCTCCATGTAAGTACAACATATCTACTTCTACTGTCATCTCTCAGTGTCTTACAATGACAAATTTCACAGTTCTCCAAAATCATTAATACTGCATGTCATGGAAGCCAAATGCATAAAACAGAACCAAAAATTAAAAGACTTCAGAGTGTAATTTCCTCTTATGAATACAAAACAAAACTGTGCACATGTAACTATATGAGTCTAATGAATGGACTTTGATAATATTTATTTAGGATGACCAGATTTTTAGCCTCAAAAACTGGGACACATATTTTTTCATGCATTTGAACTCACCACGTGAAAAAAGGGTCAAAAATACATACAATTTAAATCATTAAAATAAGTCATTTAAATAAAGTACATGCTAGTGCTTAGGTTTTGAATTGTATAGGCCATTTATTGATAAAAATAATGACATTGTAAAAACATTTTAGGACAAATGTGTTTTTAGTTTCCTCTGCTTTAATAGGGACAACTGGGACATGGTTTGTTGAAAGCTGGGACATATTAATGTTTTTACAGATATGTCTTGGGACATGGGACTAGGAGCCTAAAACTGGGACTGTCCCGGTTAAATGGGGATGTCTGGTCACCCTATATTTATATTTACATTATGTTTATTAAATTATCACCAGTAAATGGCCATGCCAGTTTAACTCCATTGTATCTTCAAAGGAATAGCAATCAGTCAATACAATACAACAACTAAAAATGCATCTACAGTAACTTATTTAAGTGTAACTAATTGTAAATCAACGGTGTGTAAATTCCTCGAGAGTTCAGTGGTGAAGTTCAGTGCTGGCCGTAGTGAGGGGGGGGACTAGATTGTCCTGAAAACAGCGCGCGGAGGAAAACAGCGCCGGAGCGGAGGAGGGCTCCTGGCGCAGGTGACGTCACGGGCCTGGCGACAGCATGTCTGAGAGAGCTGCACGTGAATAAATCTGGGAAAACAGCGCGGGGAGGGACGGACGGCGGACGGGGGGGAGGAGGGTAGGATGGATGGATGGATGGATGGAAGGGCGCTGATTATGATGAAGATGATGAGTGGCAACAGAAAGATGGCTCCCCAAAGTTGTTCAGAAGATGAAGGCTTCTCAAACAGACAGCTATTCATTCTGCAGGCTGCACGCAAATAGTTCCCCTGGCAGAGACTGTAAGAGGCTGCAGAGTTTATCCAGTTGACTTTATCTGATTTTACTGGCCTGTTATCTAATTATGACAGTGTAATTAACCTGTTCTGTTTCAGTGCAGATAATTTTACTTGAAAATTCCATTTGCACTGCTTATATGTTATTGGGCAGAAAGAAAATTTACATGATGTTCTAAGATATATGTTAGGCAGTTTGTGGATGTAGTCTTTTACAAACCTTCAGTCAGTCAGGTAAACCTTCAGGTCAGTTAGGTAATAAATAAATAAAAAAACTTTAAAGGTACTATGAGCAGTATATATTTTTTATATTTCCTAAAAAAATACCCACATGCGTGCCAGGATATTAGGTAAACATGTTTAAATCAAATATTAGTTTTACTGACAGTAAAACAGTGGTAACAGTGGTACATTTGAGTTATTGTTAAGTTGTTTTTGTTTACATTTTTTATTTTTATTTTTTGGTTCTAAAACTGCATCTCAGACCGTCCAATCAGAAAAGCGACCATTGTTTTGATTTAGACTGCAGTACAGTTTTCAAACCAGTGCAAGCATATGCTGCTTACAGTACCTTTAACTAAACAAAATCAAATAGCCTAATTGTGTTTATATATAGTACTGTATAATAGGATTTTCACAATAAGGTACTATATTGAATGGTGATAGCGGGATTCATTGCAATGCTTCACAATTTGGATTTAGGTATAAAAGTTTAAATCGTGGCTGCAAGCCTAGGTCTTTTTTGATGTCATAAATTCATCACAAAACAAAAACAATTGCCTTTAATAAACAAAGCAAGTGTCCTAATACATGTTTGACACATAATGTTTGCAATGCTTCCCAGTATCTCTAAAATTAGAAATCTCTCAGACCCCATTTTAGCCCACTTTATTACGGGATCCAACCCATGGAAAAGTTAAAGGTTGAGGTTTTGAGATGAGCTTTATGTTATTTGGGATCGGCCTAAGAGCACAGTCATTGAAACATCTTGTGAACAGATATTTTTCTATCATGTGCTTTTGTGTTGCTTTGGAGTGGGTACGAATCAATGTGGATGCAATTAGATGACAGTGTTCATTGTAGAGATATCACACAGCAGGACACTAAGCACTGATGGGGAGAAAAAGGTCTCCAAAGGGGTCAGCTCCTTCCCATCTCACTGAGCTCCAAACTCAAGTTGTGTTGTTCTTCAAGTCAAATCTTCAGCCCTCCGATTATTTAAATGACAATGGTTGGCTGTTTTATTTAATGTCACACTCAACACTAGCAGGTCTAGACGAGAGGAGCTAGAGTGTTCATGGGACTGAATGATGGTAGAGTGGTTAGCACGCCTTCCTCACAGTGGTTCTATCCCTAACCCATAATATCTCTGAGTCTGCATGTCCTATATGTGTTACTGTGGCTTCCACCAAACATACAAATATAGAAATAACCATTGTGGATAAATGTGTGGGTGAATAGTTCTCTGTGGGGCGGCAGTAGTTTGATAGAGATATTCGCCCACTAACCCGAAGGTTATTGCATACTGTCAGTGTGTCCTTGGACACTTAACTCACCTTGCTTGTACACTGTAAAAAAATGTTGCAAAAACTCAAGGCAACAGGATCCCTCAAGATTTCTGAGTCTTCAAAATTCTCAAAATTTCAAGTTTTCAAGTTCACCCTGCAACAAGCTGGCCCCTGTGCAGGGTGTACCCCGCCTAAGGCCCAAAGTTACTGGGATAGGCTCCAGTCACCCGCAACCCCTAACAGGAATAAGCGGAAGAAAATGAATGAATGAATGTCTAAAAACTTGAAATTTTAAGTTTTACTCAGTATCATTCTTTTATCTTAGAGCCAATTTAATATCCATTGTTCAGAAAGTATTATTATTGATAATAACAATAACATACTAAATTTAACAAAACAATTTTACATTTATAACAACTTTTTCTGAACAAGAGTAAGAGTTTTTAGACATATGAACGTTAAATTAGGTGAACAAAAAGTATTGGTTGTTGAAAATATGATATTCTGAATTTTGAGCTCCAAAACTCAAAAATCCTGAGGGATCCTGTTGCCTTGAGTTTTTAAGTTTTCACCATTTTTTTTATTTATTTATTTATAATGTATGAATGTGTCAAATATTATGTTTGGTGGTGGTTGAAGGCACTGTAAGCACAGATTTGCAGCCATGCTTCCTTCAGTCTGCCCCAGGACAGCTGTGGATACAGAAGTGGCTCACCACCAACGAGTGTGACTGAGGAGTGCATGAGTAATAAACAAAATTGTAAAGCAACTTTGAGTGCAGGCTCAAAGCAGCTGCAATAGGTTCCCCACCACTTAACAGGAATAAGTGGTAAAACTATCTATATAATCATTATAAATAATGAATATATAATTTCTATTAAACATTGATTTTATATATAGCAGTGCTGACAATATTAATGCTTCTTAGTTTTTACTTAATCAGGAGATGCTGTATCTAGGCAAGTAGGCCCATAACACATGAACAAAACCTCGCCTGGGCAGCCACCTTTTTCTATACTACTCAAAGATTAGTAGTCTGCTATTGATAATAACATTACTAAACCTGATTTATGAGACCCCCAAAGAGGCATCATTTATACATATTCAGCATCAAGTCTTGAGATTCAGTCCATCAGTACTCAACAGTCTGGACCTAACACAGACATGTTGTCCATAAAGGTCAAAAATAAACCGTCAAGCTCAAATATTATTTTCCATGCCATTGCTATCAGTGACTCTTGTTGCAGCGCCCAATCAGATCAGGAGGCAAGTAAAGGCTGATTGGTCCAGATTCGCAGTTCTAGAAATCCACAAAGACTTGCTGCATCCTTAAACCAAAACAGGCTATATAGTAATGTTGCCTGTAATACATATAGATGAAACATTAACATTTGAGCCACTAAGTAGAAGGTTGTATTAGGTCAGGGTTCACAGGGAGCCATTAAGAAAGCTTGGATGGCTGCCTGTCGCTAGCCACAAAGAGGAAGAGTGCACTCACGGGTTAGGATTGATTACAACATTAGCTCCGTGGCCTTCTGTGAATTAACACATGGCTGAAATGCTGAACGGTGACTGACACACATGTTTGCTTGACACTCCTTCACACATGCGATTCATTTGGATATCACAGAGTACTTGGCAGGCCCATCAAATTTTTTGCAGCGAGGCGCGGTGCGTCGGCACTGCATCTGGCTGGGTCGGATTTCAAACGGGTGGCTCGTTTGGCGTGGCTTTTTGCAAGTCCTTCTAGAAATAATGTCCGGGGTGGTAATATTTGAATGCTGTCTCCAGGGGCTCTCAGTTTACCTCGTCTACCTTGGCTGCACGGAGACAGAGGATGCACCAATCAGATTACACCTCGGGGTGCGCTGCCTTACACCCGAGTGGACTGCAGTGTATGTCATATCAAGATGGATATAAATATAGTTTGTGGTTCAATAGCGATTGCAAGGCCTAAGTTACATAATATAGGCTTTTCTCAAATGTTATGACTTAAATTTTTCTATAAGAAATCTGAGTCAGTGTAGAAGAAAATGTGTGCACTATTGGACATGTTTCTTTGCCTGGAAAATCCAGACTGATATGTCTCTGTATTATTCTACAGAGAAATATCAGTCTGGTCACCACGCCGTCCGCAGTGGTTTCCTCAAATCCCAACCGTACCGTGCATTTTGATTCGCTTATTTAAGTCACGTGTTTTTCGCGAGCAGCGTCCGCAACAACAACAATCAAGGTGGCGCACTGAGGAGCCGAGTTTGTTTCATTCAGCGGTAAATTCCCTTTTAAATTACCACAAACATATCGAGTCATTAAAACTACAGCAGCTTGCAGCACTAGAAGCCTTTATAAAAAAAAAAAAAAAAAAATGTTTTTGCGTTGCTTACTTTCTTGTCGCTTTGTTAACGTCACGTCCGCCATTTTCTAATTGGCTAACTCCGCTGCCCGTTTGCTCCGCGCTAGAAATCAAATTGATTCTATGGTGACCAGACTCATCCGCTGGTACAGCGGTGAGTCTGGAATTTCCAGGCAACATGTTTCTTAATTGACTAGAAGATGTAGAACAGTGTTTCCCAACCAGTGGTGTGTGGACCCCTAGGGGTACACAAGCACATTGCTGGGAACATGGAGTTATATGACCATTTGTAATGTATTTATATATATAGCTTTGAAAGGCTAACATTAACCTAAATCAAGGGAATGCAACACTAAAGAAAGACTACACCAGGACTAAACCGGGTCTAAAATCAGAACTAAACCAGGAATAAATCAGGACAAAACTAGCAACAAACCAGGACTAAACCAGGTCTAAACCAGGACTAAACTAGGACTAAACCAGGAAAAAACCAAAACTAAACCAGGACAAAACTAGGAACTAATCAGGTCTAAACCCAGTCTAAACCAGGATTAAACAAGATCTAAATCAAGACTAAAGCAGGTCTAAATCAGGACTAAACCAGGACAAAACCAAAACTAAACCAGGAATAAACCAGGACAAAACTAGGAACAAACCAGGTCTAAACAACCCAGTCTAAACCAGGAGTAAACAAGGTCTAAACCAGGACAAAAAGACGACCAAGCTGGGTCCAAACCAGGACAAAACCAGGACTAATCCAGGACGACACCAAAGGAATGCAACACTCAAGAAGCACTCAACCAGTTGGTCTAAAACTAGAACTAAACCAGGAACAAACCAGGCCTAAACCAGGAGTAAGCCGCATCCAAACCAGGATCAAGCCAGGTCCAAACCGGGACTAAAGCAGGTCCTGGTGGTACACAAGACCAAAAAGGTTGGGAAAGACTGATGTAGAATTAAGGCTACAAGTTTAAAGCTGACCCTAAATATCCAACTCTGAGTTCAGCATTATCTCATTTGTCTTGCCAGTGTTATTGTATTAATGTTTTAAAAAATTATTATCCTTATTTTCATGTATGGTGTTCTTTATTGTGAAGTTTCGCTGTGTAATCAGATAGCCAGTGTAAAATTGTTTATTTCTTTTGCCAGTAAGATTTTCAATGGTGATTCACTGTTGTGGTTTTGACCAAAAGCCAAGCAAGCAAATAAGTGGCCAAGGCCTCCTGTCAAACACAGAAATCCTCCACCAAAAAAAAACATCTGATAATCACAATTATTTGTAACATACTGCTGTATAATGTCACAGTGAAATGGACCTAAATCTGGACTAACCCAGGACAGGAGGGATAAAACAGAGATTAACAGAGAAAGGCAACGCTAAAGAAGGATGAAACAGGGACTAAACCCGAACTAAAACAGGAATAAACCAGGTCTAAAACCAGAAGTTAACCAGGAAGAAGCAGGTCTGAAATCACAACTAAACTAGGAAAAAACAGGTCTTTAACCAGAACTAAAACCAGAAATAAATCAGGTTTAAAACAAGATCTTAACAAGAAATAAACTAGGTCTAAAACCAGAACTAAACAAGAAATAAACTAGGTCTAAAACCAGAACTAAACAAGAGATAAACTAGGTCTAAACCAGGGCAAACCAGGGCTAAACTGAGAATAAACTAGGACTAAACCACGTCTAAACCCAGAACTAAACAAAGACTTTACCATGACTAAGCTGAGTCTAAACCAGGACTAATCTAAGACTAAAGCATGATTAATCCAGGTCCAAACCAGAGCTAAACCAGGACAAATCTGTGTCCAAACCAGGACTAGTCCAGGTCCTGGGGCTACACAGACCAAAAAGGTTGGTAACCACTGCTATAGATGTTTCTTAAATGTTGGTATCATCAGTCTTAGGTTCAGAGAGGTTTGATCACTCGTCCCATCAACAAACAATGCAGTATTTCTGATCTAAAGGCGCTGGTGTAAAATGACCCTCCCTAGAGTAGTGTCTACAACCCCCCTCTGACTGACTTCAGTGTGTGAAGGGTGGTCTGCCCCGAGCTCCTGTCCTGTGTGGGTCTTTGGGGGGTGAAGTGTTCTAACGGCAGCTGTCATGGTCACTTGTTAGACGCACAGTTTTAACCCTAAAAGCACAGCTGTCTGTCAAAGCTGCATTTCACACAAAGGTGTCAGTCTGAACTTCAACCAACTGTCCCCCCGCCTACCCGCCCGCCTGTCTGGTGATGGGACACATGGAGGTGCACCTGTAACTTCAACAGCTGTGCTCCACTATACAGGTGCATGATCAGAGGGCACAGGCTGCTTTAATCACAAGTTTTTACACAACTTCCCTCACACCACCATTTCCCTGCTGGTGTTGATTTGTTTGTTGGTTTCATTGTTAATCTAACAAGAAAACTCCAAAATGGTGATGGTTGGACTTTGATGGAATTTTAAGAAAAAAGTCAATAATGTGAGTTGTGACTATGAGTTTGCTTGATGCAGTAAATGGAAGTAGTCTAAAGGGCAGAAGTCACCAAATGACTCACTTTTTTGATCACATCCTGAAAATAATGTTGCAAAATTTCCACTGGTATCACTCAATCAGTAATGATGTGTTAGTGAAGCATCAGTGCCCTACTTTGTCTGGCCCAATTTATATTCACTTCTTCAGGCATATTGGTTACATTTTATAGTGTATCTTCTCACTTTTACAATCATGTGTGTCGCCTGCATTTCTAAGTTTAGTTGAGCCTGTGTAAAAGACATGGTGTTGAGTTGAGGGAGTTCCCATTTGATTAATGAATTTCATGACACTCTATAGCTCTGTAGATCCTTCTGAGGTCAGCTGTTGAGCAAAGGCTTGTTGTTACCTGCCACTAGGCCGTTTCATCTTTTAAAAGCAACATTTGGACATTTTTTAAGGGCTGTCTTTCATTCCACATGCTTTGGCAACACTGATCTTGAAGGTGTGACATGTATGATTTTTTCTGAATTTGTGTCTGAATGTAGTCTCCAAATAGAACCATAGTTATTGTTTAGATTTATTTATTTCAATTATCCTTATTTTGAAGATCCAACATAAGCCATTTATTCATACTGTACATTATAAAAAGCATTCTGTTAAAGTTAGTGTAATGCATTACTAATTGTTAAAGTTTTAAGGTATGGCAAAAACTACTAAGTTTATGATGTTTTATTTAAGAGGCCTGAGCTTCCAGTTGTGTTAGTATTTAGTTTTCCAGTAGTTCCTATAAGAAATGTTATCCATAATCAACATTGTCCCAATCACCCATTCCCACATTACTGCCACTGACAGGCAGACACTGAAGCAAAGAATCTTCTGCATTTGGACAACATGCAGGAGCATAGCTGTACGCACCATAGAGGTCACAGAGGTCTGGACCTCACCATTTTTCTATTACTAGATCAAACCAGATCTAAACCAGGCAAAAACAGGACTAAACTAGGACTAATGACTGATTAAACCAGGACAAAACCAGGATTAAACAAGGACTAAACCAGGACTAAACAAGGATTAAACCAGGATTAAACAAGGACTAAACCAGGACTAAAGAGTTAAACCAGGACTGAACAAAGATTAAACCAGGTCTAAACAAGCACTAAACCAGGACTAAATAAGCACTAAACCAGGACTAAACAAGGACTAAACCAGGACTAAACACGAATTAAACAAGGAAAGAACAAGGATTAAACCAGGACTAAACAAAGATTAAACCAGGACTAAACCAGGTCTAAACAAGGACTGAACAAGGACTAAACCAGGACTAAATCAGGTCTAAACAAGCACTAAACCAGAATTAAACAAGGAATAAACCAGGACTAAACCAGGAATAAACCAGGATTAAACAAGGACTAAACTAAGGATTAAACAAAGACTAAACCAGGACTAAATCAGGTCTAAACAAGCACTAAACCAGGATTAAACAAGGAATAAACCAGGACTAAAACAGGTCTAAACAAGGACTGAACAAGAATTAAACAAGGACTGAACAAGGACTAAACCAGGACTAAATCAGGACTAAATAAGCACTAAACCAGGATTAAACAAGGACTAAACAAGGATTAAACAAGGACTAAACCAGGACTAAATCAAGTCTAAACAAGCACTAAACCAGGAATAAACAAGGAATAAACCAGGACTAAACCAGGAATAAACCAGGATTAAACAAGGACTAAACAAGGATTAAACAAGGACTAAACAAGGATTAAACAAGGACTAAACCAGGACTAAACTGGCTGTCAACATGATAGACCTCAGTATTTCTAAAATCCTGTGTATGGCCCTGTACAGGAGCTGTTAGCTTTTAATGAATATTGGAAATCAGAATGTAAAATTGCACTGATGTGACATGTTCTTGTGTTTCTATTCAACATTACATTACATCTGTCACATTCTGTTCACTTTGTCTTTTAAAGAGGGGCATAGTCTCCTTATTTTTTGTGTAAATCCAAATTATTCACTTGATTGGTATGTAATCTTCTCCTGGGTCACAGGCTTGTGCAGATAAATGTAAATGAGGAGGGTAGCGTCAGGAATCTGTAAAACCTCAGGATTACAATTACTGCACACTATAGACAGAGGATTCACTGCTGGCAGACCCAGAAGGAAATGTTAAAAGAAAAGAAGTGTTGTGGTTTTCTTTAGATGTTACATATTATTTATAACTACAGTTAAAACTAAAAGTAATTGAACTTGTTGCTAATTGACCCTTACTGTAATTTTAGGAGGCATAGTGGTTAGTTTGTCCCAGCAAAAGAAGGTTGTGAGATTGATCCTGGGGCCAGTCTCTCTGGTTGGAGTCTGCATGTCCTCCCTGTGTTACCGTAGGTTCTCTCTGGGTACTCCAGCTTCCTCCCACAGTCATGCATGTGTTAAATGAATGTGAGAGTGTATGGTTGTCTGTTAAATATTATAAAAAAGGAATCTCTCCCAGATTTGTATATGAGTAATAAAGGTGCACTCATTTGTGGCTCTAATTACAAATCTGTTGCTCCACATGGGGGTGTAATGTCTTGCATCAGATCAAAGGTGCATCCTGCTGACGAGAGCCGGGCCGGAGCAGATGTGCCTCCTGTGAGCTCATATCTCAGGAGAGAGGGCTGCGGACATCTGCAGCTGGCCCCCGCCATTGTAAGCGATAGCCATCATGACATCACCTCTTCCTGGCTCAGACCCCCACACTGATCTGCAGGGCGAAAAATAGAGCGCTCCTCAAACAAAGATGATGACTGATTGTTTGCAGCCAAAATGATTACACTGGTGGAGAAATAACCAGGACAGTAGAGGTCAAATGTCAATGGGAAAACAGAAAGGCCTTTGAAAGCATAGATGTATAATAATATATAATAGATTTATAATCATGTCAACAGACAGACAAAGCAATAGAGCTGTACAGATCATCTGTCTTTGCCCTTGATCAATCATTTTGAGACTTTTGTTAGAATGTGATGTGGGCCGGTGTTTCCCAGACAGGGGTACGGGGTTCTCAGGGGTACTCGAGCATTTTACAAGGGGTACTTGGAAATATTTCAGAATTTGATTAAAAAAAAAAAAACAGTTGTGATCTTTTCATATTAAACTATTGAAAGACAAGCTCAAGTGTCTGACAATTGACTGATTAAAAAATATTGATTAAAATGAGGTGAAACTACTTGAAATATTATAAAGCTGGATGGATTTGGATTTGGAGAAATTTTTTGGATGGAAATTTTTTTGAGGACAAAATATAGTAAAATAAATAAATGTAATAAGAGTTTATATTGTTAGAGTTTATATATTTTTTATATTTTGTATTAATAATTGTATTGTATTATTATTTTAATATTATTTTATATACATAAATACATATTAATATACAATTATTAATAAAAAATATTTATACATATTGTAATGTTGTAATGTTGTTGTATATTTATTGTTATTTTAAAGGGATTTTATTTGTATTTTGAATTTAATTTTCAAAGCCAAAAAATGCAGGAGAGTTAGCATTTATAATAAAGTAAGTATAAAAATGTCTCTGTACTAATACACACGTGACCACTCTATGACCACTTTTTGAAAAATTAACCCATGAAGGAATAAAAGGGGTACTCACAGTAGGACAGAAAGCCCAGGAGGTACACATTACAAAAAAGGTTGGGAAGCACTAAAAAGTACCCCTTGAGTATACTGTATGTGTTGATGATTCTCTAAAAAGTTTTCATATAATATGTATGATAACTAGTTATGAAATAAAAATCATTGTAATGTCTGTATTAGTTTTTCTTTTAAGGTATTTCCTTTTCGTTTATTAGGGTATTTTACTTGTAAATATAATTATCTTGTATTTATTTTAAACTCAAAAAAAAAAAAAAAAAATCTATACAATAAATTATAATCTGGCATCCTTTAAAATAAAAATAAAGAATAATATAAACTTCTATTACTTTTCTTTACCACAAAGGAGAATTTTTTTTTTTTAATATCTTCATTATTTGAAAATAAACGATCAAATAATTTCAAGTAATGTGCTCATGTACCCTTAATATATTAAACAATAATATGCTACCAGCCCACCCACTCTGTATTTGAACTTTCCATTTGGTATTACTATAACTAGGTTGGTCTTAAATTCTTTAAATATCTGATCTTGAGGCAATACAATACAAACTACATTTTTATATATATATTTTTTTATTTATTTTTGCACATAATAAAAATGACAATGTAAATTTACAAAATAAATATAAAAATGAGCAGTATAATGCAGGGGGCCTCCACCTTATAATACATACATTATACAAAAGTTACATACAATTAAAATTACAGTTAAGACTGTAAATGTGTGTCCTAAATAAATGTTTAAAAACTCACTGAGATTTAATCAAAAACTCTCATTTTTAATTTTACTTGCATGATAGGTAGTTATAAAGTTAACCTGCCGATATTTCGTCCTGTACAGTTTTCCTTTTGTTTTTCCGTTACTTTGCATTATTTCTGGTGTGGGACTTTGGTTATACTGGTTTTGCATTGGTTTGACTATTCACCGTGTTCACAGGTTCCTCCACAGCTACTCTATAAACAAGCAAACTCATTTTATTTTATACCTCTTTTGGTATCACTACAAGGTCCCTGTGCAGGTGGATGGGACAGGTCATTTTCTCCAGCCTCAGTTCTGAGTTGACAGTAGACCTCTTCAGGTGGAGAATGAAATGACTGCAGAGAGACAAATGCTGCCATCTGACTGGAGATGCACCAAAATGATTTGGATCCAGAAGGTGTTCAGTGAACAAGCCAGGAAACCGGTCCAGAGAGAGCTTTGTGAAGAAGATCTCCCTTCTGGATGGAGAAACTGGGAAAATGGAGAATAGGAAAGAAAAAAAAAAGCCATGGAACACATATTATTAGGCTATCATGTTATTTATACAGACAGTGAGTGTTATTAGGAGTAGTAACAGGAAGTCCTTGGAGCTTTGGAAGCAACAATCTGCTTTAAGATTTGGAGTAGGCTTTGTATTGCCACTTAATAAAAACAACTTTATTTTAAACAGCATTTTGAATTGTGAAACCAAAAATAGCATTATAGATTTAGGTCAAGGTAGATGTGAGTGCTGCACATGTTACTGATAGCTGTTAACATAGCTGTAAAATGCAAGATTTTCTAATAGTAAACAACTAGCTTGTTACCTGATCATGCTTCAAAATATTTTAATATTATGTGAAGTTGAAAAATGACTGTGCTATAAACTGAGACTATATTTTTCCAATGATGTGTAACAGAGTAAATATATTTGATTAATGTGATGATTTGTAAATGTTATGATAGTGGGAGAAGATGTTTTCACAGTAATCTTACAGCTACTTAGACAACAAGTTGGTCAAGAGTCAAGGTTTCTGAGAGAGGGCCAAAATGACTTTATATTTTTAGCAATAGCGCCATCTACTGTTCATTTATACTAATTGAAACCATACAAAAAAAATCTTCATTATGTGGTAACTCTGGTTCATTAACTTCACCAATGGCACATAAGAGCACTGACAGAAACAGAAAATTGTTGTAAAAGCTTAAGTTGGCAATGCTTCTGATATTTAACCATTGCTTACACAACCAAGAACTCATTCATACACTCATTCTGATAAACTTGGCTCATTCATACAGTATTTGTATGAAATAAAATAATATGTTAAAGTGGAAGAACAATTTACAAGTGGCTTAGTCAAGCTTGACTTGACCAGATGTTGATACATTCAAGTGTGTTGGTTTGTAATTATATTTGAATCAAATCAATAATCTATTATTGCATTCAAATGAAATAAAATAATATATGAAAATATGAGCAGAGGTTTCTTCATTGTTTTTATAAAATATGGAATTATATAAATATTGTAATCTTTTTTATTAATCTCAGTAATAAATAGACATGACTAGGACAATGAAGTTAGATGGTGAGAAAAGAGTAAGCAGAAGACAATAACCATTATTTTCTGCATCCTCTTTTCTCTCACCAACTAACTTCATGTCCTATTCAACTCTTACCACAGGGCCATGTTTTGTACTGGAACTTGTGTTTTGTGTTCTACAGTTTTTCAGAAGCAAGTGAACTTTTCCTTTTTAATGACAATGATCTGCACACTGATGGAATGTAGAAATAAAATCTGAAGTTTTCAAGAAATGTCAGTCAGAAGCGAGTGTTGGCTGAGAAAAGACAGTGGGACTCTGACTTTCTCAAACAATAGCGTCATCTAGTGACCATGAGCACTGGTTACTAATTAAACGTTTCCTAAGTCACTTTTTAAATATTCAATTTCATTTTTTATTTTAAAATTACAATTACATAGTTACAAATTCTGCAATAAACCTGATTGAAAATTTAATGAAAAAACCTACTCAAGTATAGGTAAGAATTATTGAATGTAATGTTTACTTGTAATAGAAAGCACTTGGTGCTAATACTACTACTGCTACTACTAATTTTAATACTACTGCTACACATCTGACATAAACCGTGGCTCTTTATAGACGCCAAGCTCAGGTAGTAAAACAATACAAAATACCTCATGTAAAACACTTTGATTAGCAGTCACTCAGCACTTTTAAACCTATAGTTTTTTTAGGAATTCAAAGAAAGAGTTTATTAGTGTCACAGACATAGTGTCTTGGGCTTAAGCTTTTGTGGATTACAGTGGACTCTTCTTCATGGTCTGGCGTCTCTGGAGTGGCTCTTGGAAGTCGTATCATTGCACTGTAAAAATTAAACAATAGAGAAGGTAAGAGACACAATGTTATATGCAAATGATCCAAAAATATGGCATAACAGCAGAAGATGATAAATATATATACACTACCGTTCAAAAGTTTGGGGTTACCCAGACAATTTTGTGTTTTCCATGAAAAGTCACACTTTTATTTATCAAATGAGTTGCAAAATGAATACAAAATATAGACAAGACATTGACAAGATTAGATGTAATGATTTTTATTTGAAATAATAATTTTCTCTGTCAAACTTTGCTTTCGTCAAAGAATGCTCCATTTGCAGCAATTACTGCATTGCAGACCTTTGGCATTCTAGCTGTTAATTTGTTGAGGTAATCTGGAGAAATTTCACCCCACGCTTCCAGAAGCTTCTCCCACAAGTTGGATTGGCTTGATGGGGACTGCTTGCGTACCATACGGTCAAGCTGCTCCCACAACAGCTCAATGGGGTTGAGATCTGGTGACTGCGCTGGTCACTCCATTACAGATAGAATACCAGCTGCCTGCTTCTTCCCTAAATAGCTCTTGCATAATTTGGAGGTGTGCTTTGGGTCATTGTCCTGTTGTAAGATGAAATTGGCTCCAATCAAGCGCTGTCCACAGGGTATGGCATGGTGTTGCAAAATGGAGTGATAGCCTTCCTTATTCAAAATGCCTTTTACCTTGTACAAATCTCCCACTTTACTACCACCAAAGCAACCCCAGACCATCACATTACCTCCACCATGCTTGACAGATGGCGTCAGGCAATCTTCCAGCATCTTTTAAGTTGTTCTGCGTCTCACAAATGTTCTTCTGTGTGATCCAAACAGCTCAAACTTAAATTCATCTGTTCACAATACTTTTTTTCCAATCTTCCTCTGTCCAAGGCCTGTGTTCTTTTGCCCATATTAATAATCTTTTCCTTTTATTGGCCAGTCTCAGATATGGCTTTTTCTTTGCCACTCTGCCCAGAAGGCCAGCATCCCGGAGTCGCCTCTTCACTGTAGACGTTGACACGAGCGTTTTGCAGGTACTATTTAATGAAGCTGCCAGCTGACGACCTGAGAGGCATCTATTTCTCAAACTAGAAACCCTAATGTACTTGTCTTCTTGCTCAGTTGTGCAGCGGGGCCTCCCACTTTTCTTTTTTCTCTTGTTAGAGCCTGTTTGTGCTGCTCTTTGAAGTGAGTAGTACACACCATTGTAGGAAATCTTCAGTTTTTTGGCAATTTCTCGCATTGAATAGCCTTCTTTTCTAAGAACAAGAATAGACTGTCGAGTTTCACTTGAAAGTTCTCTCTTTCTAGCCATTTTGAGAGTTTAATTGAACCCACAAATGTGATGCTCCAGATACTCAACTAGCTCAAAGGAAGGTCAGTTTTATAGCTTCTCTAACCAGATAAATTGTTTTCAGCTGTCCTTACAAGGGTTGCACAAGGGTTTTCTAATCATCCATTAGCCTTCAATTAACAATTAATGCAATTAGCAAACACAAAGTACCATTAGAACACTGGAATGATGGTTGCTGGAAATGGGTCTCTATACACCTATGTAGATATTGCATTAAAAGCCAGACATATGCATCTAGAATAGTCATTTACCACATTAACTATGTATAGAGTGTATTTCTGATTAGGGTCACTCGTAAATTTCCTTATTTTTGAAAGAAAAGCACTGTTTTTTTCAATGAAGATAACATTAAAAAAAACAGTGCTTTTCTTGCAAAAATAAGGAAATTTACGAGTGACCCCAAACTATATATATATATATATATATATATATATATATATATATATATATATATATATATATATATAGATAGATATATATATAGATAGATAGATAGATAGATAGATAGATAGATAGATAGATAGAGATAGATAAAGATAGTGCTCATTTGGCTTTTGAGAGTACATGGATGGCTTTAGTAAATGGCAGAATTGTAGAATCTTAAAGTGGGAAGTATAAAATACCTATGCTCAAGTAAAAGTACTGTGAATTCAACATAGTATTACTCGGGTTGAAGCAAAAGTACTCAACACATTTATTTATTTATTTATTTACATTAGTGTTTGTAAAAAGTACCTACAGCTACAAATAATACTATTACCACTACTATTACAACTACTACCACTGCCCCCTTTGCCACTGATGTACAAAAAATACATATTTGGATATTTAAACAATTACTTGACTTTAGGACCTGATCCGGTTCACAACATTTCAGTTTCTCATATTTAAGGCTATGTCATTTTTAAAAACTATTAACAGGGTCAGACACTTCAGTAAGGCTTTGGTTTATGTGATATGCTTTAACAATGTGAACTCATGACAATTCAATTACTAAATACTCATATTAAATGAATAAACGTTAAGTAAATTTCCTTACCTCCCTACAGTAGCCCTCACACTCCTGACTCCTGGAGAGCCACCTCCTCTTCCTGCAGCAGTTGTGCTCCTGCTCCTGAACTGGCCACAAACACTGCACTAACACAGACTCAGAGGAAGACATGAGAGACAAAACCCAAATACATCCTAAATACATGACAGTTGTATACTATACAGTATATCCAACAGGACAGTTCTCATAGCAGTGCTAATGTCTGCATTTACTCTGTAGACCATTTAAATAAATGAATAAGAATAAGGCTTGGTCCTTAGTAAACAATTACAGACTTTGGCTGTAATTATGCTATTTTACACTAAAGTTCATAATATTGAAAAGTTATCAAAGCAGTGTTTCAGAGTGTTTAAAATACAAGCGATAAAACAGACCATTGTGCAACATAAACCTATAAAATAAATATTTGTGTTTTATAGATTGTTTAATTTGTACATAATTCAGCCAAATAAAAGTTACAGGCTAAGAAAAGCCTATGTTAGGTACTTTGGGCTGTGTGTATTGACTTAGATGGCAGGAGTACCTGTATGTGCACAATTCTGAGGCTTTTGTAGTGTTTAATTGTGTAAAGCAGTGGTTCTCAAACTTTTTGGGTCCAGGTACCCCTTTACAGGAGAGGAAAAATCCCAAGGATGCCCTAATAGTGCCCTCCACTCCTGACCAATATGTCTTACGTGGTGGGTCACAATCATCAGGAGTTTAAAACATCCTGAAACCACATTAAAGTTAAGGTTATTTGCTCAGAATGTTTATCTTATTGCCGCAATGGTCCCCATTAACATTTATGAATATTTAAAATTATAACATTAATAATTATAAATGATTAGCAATTAATTAAAAAAAATTCACAGACCCCCAAACAATGGTTCAGGGACCCCCAGGGCTCCCCAGACCCCAGTTTGAGAATTGTGGATGTAAAGAGTCATACTTACTGTAAATATTATTTACAATAATATGTTTAGGCTCTACTTGGCCCTGGTTACTTTCAGGTACTCAGCCAGATGCTTAGACCATGATCCTCTTGTAGAAGAGGATGTAGGCTGACTTCTCTCTCTTCTTGCAGCAGTCTCTCCCAGTTGAGGGAAACACATTAGTGTCATCAAATGTCAGTGCTCCAGAAGGCGCTCAGTGGACCAACCAGGAAACAGGTCCAGGGAGAGGTTTGTGAAGACCTCTGTTCTGTATGACATCATACCACATCTGCAGAAATAAACACATTAAACATGAAGCTCTGAGCAGCTAATCCAGTGAGTGTCTCTGAGTGTGTGGGGTGTGTCCATACCTCCTGCAGGTCCTGGTCCTCTTCATGATTGAACATCATCTGCTCCTTCACTGGGCAGGTGTAAGCAGTGCCCAGACTGGAGGCAAATCTCTGCAGTGAAGGGAGCAAGCTCTGGATTTGGTCCATCACTGCAGTGAGGAACTCATGAGCATCCTGAAAACCAGGTCCAAACCAGGACTAAATGTATCTCAACTGGGACACTTTATGAGACACACCACTGTATAATTTGAGTCTTGAGAGAAGAGTAAAGACCATAGTGTTATTGCAGTAGGGGTTCTTTGCATTACTGACTGTGGTTTGTGCTATTCCCTTAACAGTTCATTTGCTACATATTGGGTAGCCATTGTTTATGAAAGAATTAAAGAGAAACCAGAAGCAGGAAATTAGACACTTTCTGCTGCCGTCCATGACAACAGCCTGTTTGAAGTTATGGAGCGGGGTAATTTTGGCCTTTCCAGGAGAGCTGTGGGCATCTGCAATGGCCTGAAGGTGCCTCATTATATTGACACTCTGTCAATATAATGAGTTCTTCATCTGGGTCATATTTATTAGCTGCATAAAGTTGCAAAATATAAAAAAAATGTAGGTTATATTTTAACAATTTCTCATTATATTTTTGAGATTGAACTGTTTAAATATTTGAGATTTTTGGAGATTATAGGTAGTGATAGTGGCTGGTTGGTTTGCACAGTAGAATTGACAGTTACTGACCACTTATATCAGTAACTCTCAAACTTTTCACATCAAGTGAGGAAATCAGGTGTATAGTTTATTTACTGCTTTCTGAAACTGTACAGAAAGTCTACTAAAACTACTGCTACAAGGAACCTAATTAATATGGTACTGTATCTACTGTGTCAGTCACGGTTTTTTAATGGACCCCAGGAAGAATAGCTGACTCTAGGGCACAGCTAATGGGGATCCAAATAAATAAACAAATAAACATGTTATATTGCAGTAATTTTACCATATCCACAAATAAAAAACAAAACAAAAACAAAATAATTACAGAAAAGAATCATGATATCATAACCACACTATATTAAAATATAGGGAAGATCTACATGTTTTTCAAGTGGTAGCCCAGTATTTTGTGTCTGTCAAATATAGATACTATGTGTTTCTTTTGACTCAAATTATAGAAACCAACCATTCTGTAGAAATTACCTTGATATATATATATATATATAAACTCTTTCAAAAAATCGTTAACTAATCATTTAATAATTTTCTAGTGGTTAACTTATTAACTTTTTTTTCTTAATAATGAAATGTATGTTAATACCCTTCTTGTCTTCACTGGCTCCAGTTGCCCTGCTCCCGTCTGCTTCTCCAAACTGAGGGTATGCTTACAAAGACCTCATTGTAGCCTAGAGAATATGTTGCCAAACTCTGAATATTACCTATTCATACGTATATGACGCATTATACTTTTCTGCGTGTACATCAGCACATTGTCCACTAGATGTCAGTGTTGAACAGCACAAAGTTGCATCCACAAGTTTTCTCAGTGTAGGGTCAGTCTTTGGGAGCCTTTTGGCAGCACCTGACTCATGACTAAACATATTTATATGGAAAATACGGCCCAGCCTTCGAAAACCCTTCCACATCAAATTATTTAAACATTTCCATCAAAATACACAATTTATTTTTTCAGACCCTTTCTAAGCTTTCACCATTTGCCAGCAGTTCAGACGAGCTTACATGCAGACCAGTGTTGATGTGTACCATGCCAACATAGACAGTGAGAAGCCTAAAGTAAAACAATATCTGCAGCATTGGATCATGGGTTCTCATAGAGGAGGCCTGTGCCAGCGACGGCTTCAGTGCGGTCAGTCTGAGGTGGGCTTTGGGGCTTGTCAGTTCTTCCTCCAGTCCTACACAAAGTGGAAACTGAGGTTCTCTCTGGCCTGGCTTGTGTGGATGTATTAAAAAAGCAAGAAATAAGAAAGTTCCTTAACCACACACTTTTTGCATTGACTCATGATAAATGGGCCACCAATTATTTCATTATATTGGCCTGGTTTACAATTGCAAAAGCAGTTATAGTGATTTAAGAACAAATAACATAATATCTCATCTATTCATTTACCCATTGGTATTGCAGTTAAAGCGTGTTAATTCCCAAGTTGTACGATGCATACTAATTCCACACAACTTCCACATACAGCTGCTTTTATTATTACCACCTACTATTTCAATATTTTGGTGACCCGGTCCCAACTTTTTAGAGATGTGTTGCTGCCATCAAAATCAAAACAAGGTTGTTTAAAACTTTTACATTAAATTAAACACTTTTTTACTGTCTCTGATTGGCATACAAAATGCTGTTTTACAGTGCTGTAAAGGAAAAATGAAGGTCATTTGCTGTGTTTTATACTGTCCCCTGATTTAGTAGTAGTAGTAGTAGTAGTAGTAGTAGTAGTAGTAGTAGTAGTAGCAGTAGAGGAAGTAGCAGCTGTAAATTCTGCCGTGCAATTCTACTTGAGTTATATTATAACTTCCTACACTATAACTTCCTTCCTTGATAAAACCGTGCACATTGCCCAGTGTCAGTTTCTATTAGTCTATGATGTCAAAACTTATTCATACAGATGAAACCATGATCATGTGACCTGTCAGACTGTGCACATTCATAGAACTCATGCTTCCACTGGAACAGGCGAGAACACCTTATAATCAAAGACCCTGAAATCATAAAAGTATCAAAAGTGCAATACTTACTTCAATACTGCATGGAAAGAGAACTCAAAAGATTCAATCATTAAGGCTGGTTTACCACTGGTCCAGTCTCGGTTATGTTCTGTTTTTTTTTTTTTTTTTTTTTCTGGTTTAGATCTGGCCTAGTCCTGATTTCGGCTCATTTTTTAGGCTTCATTTTAGTGCCACTTTAATAGCCAACATTTTCTGAGGTGGTGTGAAAAGTTGAAAATATGTATTAAACATTAAATTTTACTCAAAAAAATCATATAAACTGCAGTAATAAAACAATTTCTAGCTCTTGGGCCTCTTTGCTCTGTTTACATTTGTCACCTATAACTCGTACTCCGGCGGGGCGTTGGCTCTGAATGGGAAGGTAGAACCCACCCTGACAGGACAGTCCATCTCTGTCTCCATCTGCATCCTTCTGGTACCAGCCCTGTGAGCTCATGGTCCATACTGACAGGGAATTGGCCTCGTCTCTCTTTCTCTGTGAGTGATTCCCCAACAGGACGCCGAGCCAAGAATGGAGCCTGCCAGGAACCCTTCTCATACATTCCTCCACTGGGCCTGGGTCAGTGCCACCCAAGGCTTCCTCTTAAAGCAGCCCAGGACACCTGAACTAGCACAGGAGCGGAGGAGAAGGACGTGGAGACTGGGCTACAAGGCCTGCTCTGTTCAGTCCCACCAGCACCAAACTAATTAAAACCTCACCCCCAGCCCTCCCTGTGCTGTATACAGTAAATGCACACATGCTAAGATTTATATACCATTACATTACAGCTGCTGAGGCATATCATCAAAAGAGCTGTTGATTTTTGATGGTTATTTGGGGACACCAATCTTATTTGGGGTCTCAGAGTGAGTAATGTTTTGTCCCATTGTGGGTATTACTGCCTTACAACTAGGTTTGATAACTGCATTGGGTTATAGTAGTTATAGTAGTTGTTGCAGAAGTAGTATTAACAATAAATGAGCTGTGAGGTTGTCATTTTGTCCCCTTAGAGTTATGGGTTCTATCTTCATAGTTCTGAATATTTAGGTTTATAGCTTTGACATTCAAAATAATAAAACTGATATGAGGAACAAATTTATTTAATACATGGGAATTAAAGGCAGCCTAAAGAGATTTTGGGAGTGGCTGATTTGGGAACTCATCTTTTGCAGATAGAACCTTCTCATTCTGAGAACGCACAATTTTGCTGGATTTAGGTTCTATCCTAAAAAAAAAAAAAAACATACAGAAGTCAATAAGGCATATTTCAGCAGTCAATTTATTTTCATCATTTAACTGGTTTTAAGAATACTTCACACATTTCAAAGTAAAACGCAATACATTTTGACAATATTTAACATACAGTGGGTTGGCATACAAGTAATAGGCCTATAGGCTATTTCAGTATTTAACACAATTTATTTTGATACTTTTCTGATGTATAAATGTTAGATACACTTAACTTATACTCCACATTTTTGCATTTTATCTTCTCTCATTCTCCAGACTTATAAAACTTTTTTTTTTTTTTTTTAGTGTCTGTTCTAATGCTGCCCCTGAACTCCTTGTTTCTGTCATTCATCTTGTTACTACATGCCTAGAGTATTGATTTGATTAAACTGCAAAAAAAGTGTAGATTAGGTATCCAGGAACAAGAATATATGAATAACTCAATTTCGACAAAAATGTCAGATAGAGGGGATGATTTATCTTCTGCTTTTTCCTGTCATGAGTGGCTGGACCTTGGACCCTATCCCAGCAATTAGTATCTAACCTATCTGCATAGGTTTCCTCTGGGTGCTCCGGTTTCCCCTACAACTAAAAACATGTACAATAGGTCCCCCATGGGGCCAGGACTCCCCTGTAAAAGAGATTCTGAATCTCAGTGGGACTTTCCTGGCTAAAAAAGGTCAAATAAAAAAAAAAAAATGGGAACTGCTCTGCTCCTGAGCATGGACAAATCTCCTCAAAACATCACCTAAAATAGCCTAGGACATTTACTTCCATAACAGAGCAATCTCCAATGATCTCCAACTGTTTATGCCTCTACCTTCAGGCAAAATATAAGGAAAGTACAACATTTTTAATCTTGATCAATAATTTTACTCAGTAATTAAATAATAGTTTGACCTCTTGTTAACAAAGTGCACTGCAGCAACACACAGTGGAAAAGGGAGAATAATATGTGGTTTTCTAATTACAACACAAAAGGATAATAAAGTGACTTCTAAGAGAAACCTTTTGGTCCTGGGCACTTCCCTTCACCTTGTTCGAAGTGGGCATTCCGTTATAGATTAGCGGGAAATCTTTCCTGTTCTACTGAAGATAATCCCCTGAACAAGGGCGCTCAGCTCTCATATTAAGAATGATTTAGGCACAGTGGATTCCGGTCAGGTCAAGCCTCCACTTTCATGTTATGATGTGGCTGTTCCACTTGTTATACCTACCTTGTGCAGAGAATAGGAGCTGACAGACGAAAGGAGCGCCGCCTTGGCTGTTCAAACAAAGTTCAAAGTCCGTCATGAGGATGTGAGACATGAATTAAGGTCACTGATACGCCAGAGGAAGCCAAAGGAGGAGAATGGAGTGCAAACACGAGCACCCAGCAGTGAACTCTGAAAGATGTTTGGGGGCTTAAACTGTATTTCCACATGAGGTTTTCCTTAGCCTCACACTCAGAGCAGGCCAGGCCGGGATTACTATGAAGGAGAATTACAACATTTCTGGGGTCACATAAAAGTGTGACTCATATGTATTTACACGCCATAATGCAATTTAAAAGTGACTGAGAGGACAGCGTTCACAACAGAGAGTTTAGATGGCAGAACCAGGCTACACTGTAGGGATGTGTTTGGCCATTTTTAAACTTAAACATCAATAATATTATAATAGGAAAGAGGGGTTAATTTAAATATGTTTTACTACTACAACATATAAGGCATCCAAAAACATTCAAAAATAATTGTTTTGGTCATAGTATATGTATATTTATAGTCTTCAATGTGTGGGCTTTTTATTTTGATATCACTTCATGATATTATGATATACGTGGAAAATGCTTGAAGAAAATGTGCTTCATTCTGAATGGTTGGTGGTTTATTGTTTTATTAAATATGGCTGGATTTTATTTTGGGGCATGTTTTGGTTCAAATTCTCCCAGCCTTTAGTAGCAGGAGCCTACACTTTGTTACTGTTTCAGTCAGTAAAATCATCAGCAACTGACTTTAGGGCACAGGTAAACAAAATAGTGACTGAATTGAGTTGTATTTAAGAAATTAAATAACGATTGCCTCAAAGGCTTATCCTGTAGAAGGCATATGAGGTACAGGAGCAGTCTTGGTTTGTTTTCCAGTTTGGGCTTGAGGCTCTCTGTCATTCCTTGTCTCTCTCTGTCTCTCTCTCTCTTTAAATTCCTTTTTCAAGTAAAGGCAAATGTTATTACTTAAAACACACAACACACATTTCTTTAAATGTCAACTTTGTATTATCCTCTTTTTAACACTAACATATAAAATCAGTGTGTGCAGTCACAGAAATGCAATAAGATTACAGTAAGCAGCGGGCTTTTACATTCATTTAGTTGGGTGAGTTAGCACTGTCGCTGTGTCCTTGAGCAAGACCCACTTTGCTTGTGTGATTGTGTGTTTGGTGGTGGGATGTGTGAGGTGTTGTAGCCACATGAATAATATTCTAAACTGTAAAGAGACTTAGTTCAAAAAAGCACTATATATAACTAAAATATTATTATTATTATTATTATTATGATTATTATTATTATTATTATTATTATTATTATTATTACAGCAACTATGAGCCTGAGCTGGGCACCCCCTGGACAATGGCCCAGGGCACACTGACAGATAGCCTTTTGCTCTCAAATCTGTTTACTTGCGGCAATTTGTTGTTACCACTTCATAGGGTGACTACCTCAAAAAGTACTAAAAGTGGGACAAGTTGTGCTATTTGGTGGGACAAGGAGGTACGGACTTGAGAAATAAAAGCGTTGCTGTTTGACATTATCTAACTTACCAACTTAATGAATCTAAACCTCATTTACATAAAAGATACAGCTGCTAAAATGCACATTTTGCATAGTAATGCCTTTACTGAGAATAAAAAAAGCCAATTTTTTCTTGAAAAACAAGGGCAGCAACACACCAACTATATATTCCAACCCAGCCAGATATAGGACGCCCACAAATATTTATTCTACATTTGACACAAGGAATACTGATCTTACCTTTTCAAAATTTCTTGGCTAGTGGAATGTTACTTGAGTCTGAAGATTGCAGAAGTTTTACCCAGGTGCTCTTCAGGTTGGGGATCACGTAGGATACTAACAGAGACTGAGGCACTCAATGGGATTTCAAAGGTATTTAAAAAGCCTTTATTTCATGGGCTGTATTAAGTTTAAAAATACCAACGTGTTTCAGCCTCTCATGGCCTTCATCGGGGCATGTGCATCATTAAAAGAAACAAAATGGCTGCCAGAACTCTTTTATACCTAGAGATCATGTGACCTGATTACATGACCAATCCAAAGAGTAAATCCATAACAAGATAATCACACAACATTATTGCAGAAACCACAAATAAGAAAAGTTAATTCATTTCAATATAAACAGAAAATAATCACAAAATAGTTACAAAACATGACAAAACTATGGAATCACAATGAAAAATAATTCACAAAAAAGGAGTAAAATCAAGTTCTTCATTTAGACCTGGATATTGTGTTGCCTTTAGAGTATATACTGTATTGGAGATCACTTGTTCTAATAGCATGTTTATGTTCAGCAAGCCTAACTTTCAATTTACGCTTAGTCCTTCCAATGTAGAAACATCCACATGGGCACTCCAACCTGTAGATTACATAAGAGGTATTGCAGTTAATGAATGATTTGATATCATATTTTCGACTTGTGTTTATATCTTTAAAATGATTTGTATTCATTATATTGTCACAGTGGTTGCAGTTGCCACACTTAAAGCTTCCAGCTTTTGGCCTGAGCCATGTTTTTTGCTGTAGAGGAATAAGAAGACTTTTTACCAGCTTATCACTTAGAGTAGGAGCTCTTCTGAAGTAAATTGTTGGTGTTTCTGGTAGAGCTTCTCTAAGTACGCTGTCACATTTTAGTATATTTCAATTTCTCTTTATAATTTGTTTAATTGCATTGGCTTTATCACTGTATTGTGTGACAAAATGGACTTGATTAGAATCGTACAGTGGTTTCTCTTTATGGATTAACAACTGTTCTCTTTTTAAACCTTTGGCTTTTTGATATGCTTGTGACATATTGTGATATTTTTAGCCCCTTTCTCTAAATCTTTTGGTCATATCTCTGGCATTTAGTTCAAAATCTCCTCTGAGTCACAAATACATTTTAACCTCTGGAACTGACCATAAGGTATATTGTTGATTAGCCAGGGCGGGTGAAAACTGTCCGCCCTAAGAAGGGTATTTCGGTCAGTTGGCTTCCTAAATATAGATGTATGTAAATCTCCATTATCATCCTTGAAGATATTTATGTCAAGGAAATGTATTTCAGATGGAGAAAATTCTATGCTAAGCTTCACATTGCTGCTAGTGTTGTTTAAATAACAGTGGAATTCTTTCAATTCTGCATCAGTGCCGGACCATATTAGGAGAATATCATCTATGTATCTACCCCACCAGGTGATCTTATCTTGGTAGGCATTTAGATTAGAATAAATAAATGTTTCTTCCCAAAAGCCCATAAAGAGGTTGGCATAGTTAGGGGCAAAACAAGCTCCCATAGCTGTGCCTTTTGTCTGTTTAAACAGTTGATTCTGAAACAAAAACACATTGTTATTCAAAGTCCACTCTGTCAATTTTAAAATGAAGGCACTTGGGGGAAGCTCTTCTTGAGTTCTTGTATTTAAGTAATGTGACAAAGCAATTAATCCATCTCTGTGATCTATATTTATATAAAGTGATTCAATATCCATAGTTACTAAATATGCTGAACCAATGTTCTTTATTTCACTGATTTTATTCAGTACCTGTGTACTATCTTGAAGGAAAGAGGGAAGGTTCCACACAAATGTTCTCAAGAAAAAATCAATGAATTTCGATGCTGGTTCTGTGAGACACTTACAATAGGTCTTCCAGGTGGATTAACCAAGTTCTTATGGATCTTTGGTAACATATAAAAAGAGGGAATATGTGGATTTTGAGACATAAAAAAATTAAATTCATTTATTGTAATCCAGTCCTGTTCTTTGGTGCTATTGAGCATCTCATGAAGTTCTGATTTCATTCGATCCAATGGATTAGAAGTTAAGAGTTCATAGTACTCACAATTATGAAACTGCCGCATATCCTCTGCGATGCATTGGTCCCGTCCCCATACAACTACTGCTCCTCCTTTATCTGCTCTTTTTATTATGATGTTTTCATTCATGGACAACCAGTTTACTGCTTCTCGCTCTTCTTTTGATAGATTGTGAGCCGGTTTCTTCTTTGAAGTAAAAAGTTTATCCATGTCAAAAGCCACGTTCTTATAGAAAGTAGTCAGGGCTTGATTAGAAACATTTGGCATAAAGGAGGACTTTGGCTTGAATGGTGTTCTTGTTGTATCCGTCTGGGTCCATGTTCAAAGTGATGCTTGATTTGGGTTTATATGATACCATACTTTAAGTTGAAGAGTGCGATAAAACTTGAAAAGATCCACTTTTGTTTAAAATTCTCTGGCTGTATTTGTAGGTGCAAATGTAAGGCCTCTAGATAAAACTGACAAATGAGAAGGTGTAAGTGGGACATCTGAAATGTTTATTACTTGTTCATTCTGGACTTGCTTCTCGTATGTAGACGATGACTTACAACTCTTTGTTGAGTTCCTTCTGCCACGTCTGGTCTTATGTCGGGTCTTCTTTGTATCTTGTTTTCCTTTTTGAGTTTGGTGTCTAAAAACCCCTTTGAGGAAAATCCTCATATCCAGAGTAATCGTCATCACTACTAGGTAACTGGAATGAAACAGTTCTTTTTCTTGGCGTCTTTGCTTTATACATTTGTTTTGTTTTCCATTTATTTACTTTATCTTCTCTATAGTCTGTTCTTCAGACTGATCTTACCTTGTTGTTCCTAACTTTAATCTCACCTTTTATAGGTTGAGATTTACTGAAAAAGTGGGACTTTATCTTAATAAGTGGGATGGGGGGAAAGATGCCTAAGTGGCTGTGCAGTACAACCAAAAGTGGGACAGGTGGTCACCCTACCAATTCACTTCACACATGCACGTGGACATTGGGAGAAGGCTGGAGTACCCAGAGAGAACCCACCAGCTTCTTGCAGACACAGGCAGGAGCACTAACCACTGTGACACTGTACTCCCCTGCTTTTACATTCTGTTCTTTACTGCACATTTTGTAGACAGAGACAAGCAAGTAAAAATGGCTACAGAACAGGATTTAGGAGTTTAGATTCTGGCTCATTCTGCGAGATTGGTCAGCATTTATAGTTTTATTCATTCATTCACGGAACATTTCACAAGTGCTATTTGTAGTGACTGTAGAAATGTGGCTGGAATAAGAACATAATACTAGAATTAGCTGTGGAAAAGCCTGCACCGATGCACGAGGCGGGAGGACTGGCTTATTTCAAGGCAAAGTGAAAAGGACAGTATGGGCAGGACAGGGGTTTTCGAGGTTTTACAGTTCACTTCAGCCCACTGTTTCAGCAACGTGGGTGGCACACTTGTTCCTCGCATCTCTCTCTGCTATTGTATTGTCATTGGCTCCGTGCACTTGTCAGCATCGTTGCTCACTTTCTCAGGACAAATGTTGATTTTGCTTTATAGGGAAAGCCGAGAAGGAGTGCTTTGATTCGCGAAATTGCCATGGCCCCAGTGTGAGAGTGAGTGTCGCTGCAGATGTCCAAATTCCTCTGACATGTTTATTGTTGTCTTTTATTTGGCCTACTGTTCACATAGCGCACCTCCTCTTCCTGTGCAAAATCCTGTGTGTCATGTAAACACAGTTGAGAAAATAACAAGCAGGAGAAAAGAGAAAATTTGCCCCGGCCCCCTTCAGCGTACCCAGCACTTGTTGTCCTTTATTCAGAGCCTAAGTGCCTTGGCATTAAATCTTATTATTTTTTGGTAAATAAACGGGTTTCTGGTTGGAATTACACACAACTTGGTGTGAGGTCCCTTTCAGAAAGAGGCCTGGATCCCTTTATCTAAAATGTTTTCTATTTCTGCTTTTGTAAGACACTTTTGACTGCTTTGAAAGAGAGAAAGCAGGTTTTTCTTGCGTTTCTTGGGGTGAGGTTGGGGATTTTTCTCAGCATTGTGGTGAGATTTATTCGAAGAGGCTGCATTTTTTTTCCTGATTTGGCTCTTTGTTCAGTGTAAGTAGTTCCAGGTCCCCCTCGTAGCCACACACTCTGCTGTGTGTGTGTGTGTGTGTGTGCGTGTGTGTGTGTGTGTGTATGTGTGCGTGAGAGAGAGAGGGTGATGGCGAGGCGGGGACTGGCCGTGACACCTGCTGTTGGGATGAATAGGGTCAGTGGCAGAGCCCTGAGCAGACCACAGCTGCTTGTTCTCACTGCAGTCATCCCCACACACCACATAGTGCCCTCTATGGAGAAATTTGACCTAAAGCAGTGTGTTTAATATAAAATAATTTTGGGAGCCTTTGGAGTGGCTCTGATATGACAGCAGAGGCCTCAAAGCCATTCAAAGGGGAATGGAGTAAAATGAATTAGTTGCATTCAAATCCATAGTTTTGTAATTTGGCACACAACATGCTTAAACTATATAAACTTTGAAACCAAAAAGTAACAAAAGCTGCCAGCTGATGGGTGCATGGTGGCCCCTGCCTCTCAGCAAGGAGGCTCATTCTCTCTTAGTGGAGTCTGCATGTCCTCCTCATGTCAATGTGGGTTGTCCACTATCAGAAGACATGCGTGTACAATTGTAGTTGAGCGTAATCTTATACCAAGAGCCATTTATGAACTGAACTCTACAAAACTGTGCCCACTAACTGCTCAACACCAGTGACCTAACCTGTAAATGTAATGGAAACTACTGACACTGTACAGTATTGTGTGTATGTATGTAAGTGGTAAATACCTTCATTTTTTTCATCCAGGAAACACTGCAAATTGTGTTGTACTTTGTGCAGTGACAATAAAGGTGAATTGAAATGGCCTCTTTGAATGTGAGAGTGTAAAGTTCTGTATGTCTCTGTGTCAGCCCTATGACTAACTGGACTGTCCAGGGTGTACACCGCCTCATGTCCATAGAGGTTAGTGCCCTCCAGCCACCAGCAACACTTAAAGGGAATGAGTGGAAGAAAATAAATGAATGAATGACTGATCTAAGCTGACTTACCAGATGTTCTGTTACACAGAACCAACAGGAGAGAATTTACCCAGAAAGTGTTAAAAAAGAGCGGCTACCTAAAGAGTTTGATCCTATCAGAGTAATGCCAGGGGTGTGACATCAGGCAGTGCAGCCAGTGCAACTGCACTGGGGCCCAGGAGGTATAGGGGCCCATTAGGGTGGGCCCTTGTTCATCCATGGTCAAGTCTGTGGTTAAAATATTCATACTAATTAGGAGCAGAATAAAACTTTGCTACAGAACAGACTTTTTAACTTACATTCAATTGTAAATCCTGGTAAATTCCTAAACTTCCTAAAAAACATGTTTTTTTTCCCTCATATTTTTATTACATTATATTTTTTATTATTTTTATTACAATTTGTGTGTTTATCACAAGGAAAAAAAAAACATGTTTTTTTTCCTTATGATAAACACACAACAATTGTAATAAAAATATGAATTAATAAGCACCGTTTTTTGTATCAAACTCCAGTAAAACAGTAGCATTTTATACATTAAAAAGCTTAGTGCATGAACCTATAGTACTGAATGTGCTTCATAACTTTAGGGCCCATTCTGAAATCCTGCACTGGGGCCCAACATTACTAAGTTACGTCACTGAGTAACGCCAAATAATTTATTTAAACAATGGCATAATATTTACTTTAAAAATTAACTGCCACTACTGCCACATCACTGTTTCTAAAAAGCCAAAAATAACAATTTAATTGTAGTTTTTGGTGATGAATTGTTTGTGTTAGCTGAGTAGTGGTAGGAACAGGGGCAGAAAATAACAAAAACTCTGCAGCTTAAATTGACTACTTTGCCAAATACAAAGAGTGTGACTATTAAGTAAATCATGGCTGTTACTGATGTTAGACCTTTGATTTAGCGCTATACTTTTTCTTTAAACATGTTTGACTCAACTCTCTGGACAAAATAGATCTTAACACACACTGCATCATGTAGCTCTCTACTGTCATCCAGTACCATTAAAGTTATTATCTCCAACTGGTGCAATTCTCTCTGCCGGGGTCATTGTCTTAATCACTCGGAAGTAAACTTGAAATTGACCTGAGTAAAACTTCAAAAACAACAACTTCAATTTCCAGCTGGCTGCTGTGAATGCAGGAAGAGGTTTCCAGACAGCCGCTGACAGACAGAGACTCTTGGTATTCGGCTGGTCTGGTTGACCTGTCTCTGCTCTCTTGCTGTGTGGTAGTCTGCCCTGCATGTGACTTACCAGGTCTGAAAACATTCCCTGTGGCATAACAGAGGAAGAGGGCAGAGGATAAACAGGGAGCTATGAAAACAGCCGTCTTTGTTTTAGCAGCCTCCACACTCCCAGTCAAACACTTTTAATTTAAAGTTACTAAAACATTTAAGGGGGACATTAAAACAACTGGAAGCATCCTTTATAACAGACTATCATAGTTGTGATCATCCAGCAGAGGTCAGCCTTCTATCAACAAATTACAATTCTGCTGTTCAGGTAAACTATGGCCATGTTTATGTTTATTAGTTTGCTTTTGATAAACCAGTGTTTGCAAAAAAAGCCCCCCAAAAAAACAAAAACAAAAACAAAACAAAAAAAAAACAATAAACCTTAGCAATGTAAATGGATAATAAAGTTTCCATATTTGGGTAACTGGGTGAGTGTTTCTTTTGTCTTTAATGCATTATGGTTGATATGGTTGATGTAGAATGGACACTATATAGACATGTTAGTATTTATCTTCCAAACAGATGCAAACAGTCTCAGAAATCCATGTACCATCTAGTAACGCCAGATGGACTCATGAGTAAATAGCGGACACTACAAAATCTGTGTGGTTTAAAAGTGGTCCATGCAAGAGAATTGCGTAAAACATCTGACTGAGAATTTCAGAGGTGAGACAGAGTGTGTTGCAAATGCGCCTTAAAGAAAAAAAATTACTTTTTACTTCCATTAGGTTAAAGGTACTGGAAGCAGCATGTGTGCTTGTGCTGGTTGGAAAACGGTGCTGCAGTCTAAATCAAAACAATGATCTATGGGTTGCCAGTCTTTCCACTCATCTGATTGGATGATCAGCAATGCAGTTTCAAAACCAAAACAAAAAATGTAAACATAAACAACCCAGGCATTAACATTCAATATTTTTTAAATTGTAAATAAATCAGCCATTTACCATTGTTATCAGTAAAACTAATATTTGATTTAAACATGTTTACCTCATATCTTGGGACACATGTGGGACTTTTACAAAATATAAAAAATGTATGAAATATACTGCTCATAGCACTTAATCCATAATTTTCTAGTTCAAAAGCTTTCCACAATTTATACATAAAACTTTTTTCTCATAATTAAGCAGCCGCTAAATGATTTTTTTTTATGCACTATCGATAAAATGTCTGATTTAGCGCACGGATAGATAGCTTTAGTAAATAATTGTAAAATAATTATGGTTAGAGGATTGCTGTGATCAAATAAAGACATTCAAATGTGGCAGTATTACAGTTCATCATAAATTACACTACTTGCTTTTCTTTGGGAATCAGAATGGGCCCTATTATTTTTATTACCATCAACCTATACTACTAAAGTCTGGAGTAGAGACACAGACAAGTGACTGAAGGCTTACATTTCAAACCCTTTCATTTTATGGCAAAATACTTGACATTACAAAAAGCTACTCTAGTGTGATATTTTATACATTGAGGTCTGATACAATATTGTTACTGCACTATGATGCTGGTTTGAGTGGCTTGGTTCTTCTGGACAGCTTGTAGTTGTAGTACATGTGTGCTTTAGACTGGGGGGCTCTCCTGGGCCAGCAGGTGCGCCCATCTCCGTAGTAACTATCCCGGCACTGGCAGGTGTACGAACCATCTGTGTTGACACACTGTGCATGGCGGCTGCATCGGTGAGACCCAGTTAGACATTCATTTTTATCTGTGAAAACATAGAGTGGGACAGTAAAAGAGCTAAATCATAACTACCTCATGCTAAGGGAGACATATTAATAATTTGGTGATTTACTTTTATTCTGTAAAATACATTTTAACCTTGATCTGACAGAGTTTAGCAGCAGTTTAACATAGTAGTAGCAGCAGGAGTAGTAGCAGAAGTTTAATATAATAACCTCAACCTCAATGATCCCAACCCACTGTTTGTGAATGTCTGTCTTAGATCATATTACACAAAATTAAATACTTATTTGTCACTATATGTATTATATTATAAATGCTAATTGGGAAATAATTTTGCTCTGCTGGCTACATGGCTGAAAACAGAAAGAGCTTGTGACTCTTGAGCCCACAGCTGAGTGGGTGAGCTCGGAACACTCATCAAATAAACATGCTTCTCCAGACGTGAGCTGCCAGAGCACATCTTCACATGATCCTCTTTCTCTGCCAATTATCACAGATGAAGAGAACATGTGGAGGGCTGCTGCGATACATTTAATCATTTGCAGGGCTGACACACAACATATTGGGATGGAGAGGCACAAAATAGTTTCCAGTCTCTGTTATACTACTTTGAGAGTGATTTTTATGATCAATTTCTTCTTAATTTTTTAATTTATCTAACAGAAAAACATAGATTTGGCACCCCCAGTTAATTCTTTTATTGTGGCACTGCCTCCTCTTTCTGATTAGTTAAATTTATATCCAAATGCATTTAATCCTTGTCCATTCCATTTGTTCTAACAAAAAAGTAGTCAAAATATAATTCTTGAAGCCTATATTTGCTGGGACTTAATCCTCTTTTTGGCTTTTAGATTCTGGGGCAGCAATATGATAAACGTTTTTTCACAGCATGTAGCTTTGGTATTAAAACAGCTTCAATTTGAAAAGCTGTCTTAACAGGTCATTTTACCTCGACATTGCACTGATCCTTCCAGCGTCCCCATCACAAAACCTCCCCGACACACACACACGAAGCTTCCAAAAGTGTTTCTGCACGTCCTACGCTGTGGACACACATCAATATTCTGCTGACACTCATCAACATCTGCAACACAAACATGACGAGGTATGGAACAAATTAATTGACTCACATCACAGTCACAAAAGTTAAAGTTCACCCAAACCTGGCTTCTAAAGACAAAAGTTTCTTGTCTTCACTCAAAACAATAATTACCTTTTAAAAGACATGAGAGGTACAAATGAGTACCTTAACTCACCACCTCTTTGTTGTGAGTCTATAAAGGGAGCATGGCGGGTTTGAGACATGCTGTATACATTATGACAAAAATGCCTGACTTTGAACATCAAGGTCCTGTTAGATCTCCAAAGCTATGCACATTAATGCATTTCATTATTCCACACATGAAATTCATAATGCACATCATAAATACTATACATTTTACATCACAAACATGTCATTGTTGTTCTCTCAGTATAAACTCCTGTAGCAGAAATTAACTGTAATATTTGTACTGATACGTTTCAATCTATGACACAAAGAAGTCTTCCTCTTTGTTGTGGATCTTTGAGCCCTCTTCATGTTCTTAAGTAGATGTGTTCCCTCTGTAGTGGGCTGTGAGAATCTCCCCAACAGTCGTGAGAACTTTACTTCATTACAGGACAGACCTGCCTTTAACCAGAGCGACTTATCAAGAGTCTGCAGTCTCAAAGAAGTGCGAGTTGAAGAGAAAGAGCTGTGTTTTACTTTACATCAGCTGTAATTACAGACCACAGACGGACTGAAGAGCTCAGGGTCCTATCATGTGTCTAACATGTCATGGTAAATGCACATTTCAGACTTTTCAAATTAACTTTTCAAATGTTCCACATACTGATACAGGGCAACAAAGAAATGTTCTGAAAGCATGATACCATTGTTCATTAATCATATTTGAAGTCACATTCTCTCAATACTACCTTGTGAACATCAAAACACTGTAAATGTACAGAACTGATTATTAATCGTGTTAGCAACAGTTGTGCCAGCATCAAATTGAGTAAATAACAAAGAAGAAAAGCCTCAACTGTGTTCAGAGAAAACCTAGAGAGGAGCAGACATTGTTTTTTAACCTCCATGCTGCCCCTGCCTATGTCCTGTTGGGCGGTCTTTATGGTAAATATCACATAGTGCACAGCTTTGCAGCACTTGCCTCAGGACATGCCACAACAAAATGTCAGTATATGGCACAAATTAGTTAGCCTTTTCAGTTAGCAACTGCCACTCTTCACAGTACTTGCCACAAAGTAAAAGGCATATACTATTCTTTGTGGCATTTGTGGCACAACATGGCACAACATGTGCCATGCACAACACCACAAAAGTTTGGGTACCTGCTACAAGATATGTCACAACTTCAAGCCCCCGCAACTTACCACCCCACAATTTTATGACATGCCAAACTTTGTGGCACTTGTCATACAACACCTGCTACATACAGTATGCCACAACTTTGCAGCACTGTAAATCAATGTTTCAGCCTTCCTAGTCCACTGGTAATAACAAGAGCATTAAGTACATTCTGGGTAGTTTAAATTTAAAGGCGCTAGGGTTAAACTCATTCAGGTAACACCACTTGTGCTTAACCAGGAATGACTGTATTGCTCCTCCTGAACCCATGTGTAATTCTTCATGTAGAGAAATGATTGAGAGTGTGTTGGTAGCCACCTTCACAGGTCTTGTTGTCTGCAGCCAGGTGGAGGCCGGGGGGACACAGACAGCGCACCACTCCCCCTCTCTCCATCTGGCAACCAAACTGGCACCGAAGGGAGAAACAGGCCGGCTCTCCTGGAACATACAGGGAAACGTGAAATGTGGACCACTGGATACACAATACATATAAATCTAAAGAGTAGGTTAGGAACTATAGGATAAGTTGAGTGTCAAGTCTGGTTAATGCTTTTTGGCTCCTAAATGTTCTTCAGTGTGATATCAATTACTATAATTTAAACTGTATGTGTCTGCCTTAGCACATAAAGGTGGGTAAATGGAACACCAAGCTCTCCAATTGTGGTTTAATGATGGCAGATGGTCTTGGTTGAAATCAGATCCAACATCAGAATGGTCGTCTGTTCGGGCTTGTACAAACTGGTAGATTTCGTTGCAATGGGAGATGACTCACTGTAGCAGGTGTATCCATCTGCGCCGAGCGTGTAGCCAGGTTCACAGTAACAGCGATAGCTACCGTGCGTATTCATGCAGCGCTGGGAGCAAGGCCTCTCCACCAAACCGCACTCATTCACATCTGGAGTTAATAAGAAATCAGATTCAAGCAGTTTATAGAGGAATCCATATGGTAATTCATACTCTATTACACCCAGGTGATATTCATAATACGTACCTTCATCACATTGTGCTCCTTTAAAGCCTTTGGAGCATAAACACTTGTCTGGACCCACACATACACCGTTCAGACATGGCTTCTTCTTGCACATGGCTGGAAAATGCAAGGATAGCGGGTCACTTCTTCATTGACATATCTAATATGCTGTTTTAACATGTTAAGTTGCCCATGGACAAGTGGAATATACTATGTCTTCATAGTCCAAGAAGGTTCAATTACCAATAACATGACAGAAATGTATTTTGGTAGTAAGACAGAGACTTGCATATAACTAGATACTTTACTTGAAAGTTTATTTCAAAGGATATTTTCTAAAATACACATTTATATTTTATACAGTAGAATTTCCCCTCTGGAATACAGTGAGTTGATTTAATAAAAATATGTTATTATGCCGCAGCATTGCTGAGTTGGCAGAGCTACAGAGCATATACACGGCATCTGCAGCCTGCCTCTGGGTGTTGGATTTGAGTATGAATTCCAACACTTTCTGACACTCAACTACACTATGTAATGAAGCCATAAAAGGCCTACAAAATATATTTAAAATATAAATATATATGTTATGCTTGCAAACCAGAGCATCCCAGGACAGCAGTAGTAATAGTTATTACTGTGCTGGTACTTTCTTTTAAACTACTATTAATTGTTTTTGGCATACTACAACATTGAGATATGCTTGATAAACATGGACTTTAAAGGCAAATATGACTATACATTGCTTTAATTAAAAAAAAAAGTATTATGTCAATTGAAGGTTTATCATGCGCTTACAGATGGACTGGATGGTTTACATACTGGTTTTATTGTTTAGGGGAAAGTCTTGAAGATAAGAGCCAGTCTCTCATAAATCACAGCTTGCCTATCTCGGTCTGTGTTGGGTTTAGGTGCTGTTCTGATAAACTTTGACCTGTGGCTCATGTGTCATTTGTTGTGGTCAGTAAACTTTCAGCAGTGACTTACGCTGACATATGCCATCCACATTCCTCCATCCAGGACAACAGGATGTGATGTGAGCATAACTACACAGTCCCAGATGAGCATGACCTCCGGTTTGCCTACCAGCATGTCCTGTAGTATCCTCCATTGACCTGTGCAGACTGGGACACAAGCTTATCAGGGTATAGAGTATTAGCACAGAATACACACACTGGCAGTCCAAGGGAAGAGGATGTGTTGTTCAGTATTGAGTATTGCTTCCTTAGCTCAGGATACAGTGTTTGTGTCCATTGGATATTAGCTGTCAGTCAAATGCTATTGCACTTTTTTCTTTTACATAAGATTATCTGTATACATGTGTAAATATAAACAATACCAAAGTGTCTGATCTCTTATCAGATATTTTTCTCTGCAGAACTGTGCAATTTAGCCAGTATCATTAAGAGAAGTGATAACATGGTGATTTATATGCTCTCAATTGAGGTGTTTTGTTTTGGAGTGCGCTGTGACCTCTGACCTGATGTGCTGTTTGGCACTTGATATACTGTGCATGTGTTAAAATAATAAAATAGCTCCAGTCGTTCAACAAGACTGATACCCCACGTTTCTATTCTCCATAAGATTAAAGTATTATAAGTATAAGAGCACCTGCCTTAACATGCATATGAACTTAAGTGACATCCCATTCTTAATCCACTGGGTTTAATATGACGTGGGCCCACCCTTGCATCTATCTATGTCAGATATCTACGAGTCTGAAGTTCTTGTCCAACGTCAGACACTGATGTTAGACGAGAAGGCCTGGCTCGCAGTCTTTGCTCTAATTTATTCCAAAGGTGTTCTATCAGGTTGAGGTCAGGACTCACCCACACCAAACTCACTCATCCATGTCTTTATGGACTGTGCTTTATGCACTGGTGCATGGAATTGTCCAAAATCTCTTGGTATGTTAAAGCATTCAGAGTTCCTTTTACTGGAACTAAGGGGCCAAGCCCAGCTCCTATAAAACAACCTCTCAGTAGTAGTAGTAGTAGGCTACCAGAAGCTTACTTGTTGACATAAACAAGTGTCACTTTATGGCACAGAATTGATCATTGTGACCCATGTTAGCAAAGCCGCTAACTTTAATACGTGAGACCTCTTAAATCTATTGTAATGCTTGGCAGTACTTCACCAGCAATTAGCATCACTAGCGAGCAATAGCATGATCATCATGCTTCTAACTTTGATCCTTTTTTCCAAATATTGTTATATTGTTTATATTACAAACCCCTTTTGTAACATCCAAGATAAAAAAAATGTTAGACACTATGCAAAAAGCATGGATTTTGACATCAGTTTCAACAGAAAAAAAATTGTTTTTGTTATTGATGTATGTCTGATTAATGACTGACAAGAAATCCATACCTTACAATATAATGAGATATTGTTTTCCTATCATGCACTTTTTATTTGCTAAACCTCCTAAATGTATATGAAAACTGACTTTATGGTGTCATAACTAATCAAGTTAAAGTAAGGAATAAGACACATTAAGGCCATTGTTCACATCTATGGGCTGCATAATAAGTACTTTTGGAATGTATCACAATAAGACATTTTCATTAAAAATTGTTGCGCTGACAGATTCAACATTCAGATTCTTTCCTTTAGTGCATTTTTTTTTTTCTTTTCTTCTCTTCCTTTCATTGAATCATCTTATGAAACACCTCTCTCACTCTGGTGAATCCACAAACATATTTTTTTAATTTTCATTCTTTCTCATTAAAATCTTGTGTCATAAACAATAGTGCTTTTACTCTTCAGTGGACTCCATTCATGGCTGCTGTTAAATCTGCTCACACCCACACTGTAATAAGAGCCTATTAAATGATTACACACAGGCCACTGAGGTTTACTTCACTGTAGAGCTTGGGGCCACCAACATTGAACCACTTACCCACTCAACCCACAATAGAAAACAATTGACCATTCATATCTTACATTAGTGTAATGCGATAGACTCTTACCTGTTTTGATGATGAGCCAGAGAGAGAATAAAGCAGTGCACCATCACCATCAAAAAATGGCCACTTATTTCAATCATTTTCTTCCAGCAAAATTTGTATCATAAGCCTTTATGGTCATATTAGCAGGCGCTGTATTCAAAAAAACATTATGTCGGTCCAATGAGGCACTCGTTTCCAGTAATGTGTCTTTGGAAATGGAAGCCCAAAAGGTGTTGTCCGTGCCAAAGGGCAGTCAAGTGTGCAAGGTTTGTTTGAGGAGGAATGGAGGGGGGTGGGAGTCCAGTGATGTAATTGCAGGTTGCTGGAGGTAGGTGTGACAGCTCACCTTACTGGACAAAAGCAGGGACGCAGAAAACAATGTGGGAAAATACTAAAAAAAAAAAACAATAACAACTACGAAAGATGACCATGGCTGCAATCTGTCTTTGGAGTCACTAGATAAGTACTGAAGTCAGTTTCATGGAGTGAATTGGTTTAAACAATGCACATGACATTCTTGACAATAGGAATAGCTGTTGAAAAGGGTTGACATCTCCACTAAAGACCTTGTGTTTGTGCCTTGCCTGTTCCAGCATGTCCCCTGTGTCACATAGTCTTCATCTCCACACAGTGAGTCCACCATACAAGGGCGGATGGTTCATATCAACATGAACTGAAAGAATAAGAAGTCTGTGTGTAGCTAAAGTCACCACAATTAATTATGTGCCCATTGTACTCAAGTCAGCAGCCTACTTTTTGGGGCTTTTTTTGTTAAAATTTTTAGCATTTGCTCCTTGCTTCTGTCTTGCTCTTGGGCTTCAGTAATAGGATAGCATAGGCTGTCATTATCATATCTATAATGTCATAAGGCACTGAGATTGTATTCAGGGCACGGTGACATGGCTCAGAATCCATGATCTCATCCGAAAACAAGTCAGCCCTGCTCCTCCCACAGGTCTTGTGGCAAGTGTGACAACAAACGTCTGCTTCTGAATGTTCCGTGGATAGGACAGACTGTTGTTTGGCGTTGTAGTTGGTTAATGGTAGTATAATTTATTTCTATTACAGTGTGATTTTATGTTGCATACATGAGAAAAAAAAGAAGCACTAGAAGATCGCAGACCTCTGTCAAGAGCCTTAACTTAACTAAATAGTAGCTAGGCTCAAACTACATATAGTTACATATAGTACTATAGTTCAGGAGTAAATGCTCACCCCTATTCAGTGAGCCACGAAAGCTTTTTATTCCACAATGGTGAAGATGAATTCATTAAAACTCTTTACTGACCCCTTATGGCTGAAATTAGTTTTATTGGCCCTATATGTCGCAATTGTACAGAATCCTTAAAAACAAAACTCTGGATCCACAACAAAAATAATTAATTTCTTTCTTAACCTATAGTGGATGCCCGGACTTCTTTCAGATGACCCGAAACTGAAGTGAAGGTGAAGTGAAATTATTCTGGTACCTGGGACATTAGTCCCGGGCCTCAGGGTCAGGGGGGCCCTTCTATATGTGAATTATATATAAAGGGGCCTCCATTCAAGATGTTTTGTCCAGGGCCCCACGAAGTCTGTCAGCGGCCCTGCTTACTTACACAGCGTGAGGGTAAAAGCACTTACTATTTATGAACTATACTGTAGAGTTCATTGATGTGTTGACTTTTAATAATTAATACCTTATAAATTTGGAAAGAGCAATTTTATAGCCACACACACATACAGCATTAAAATGGGAAAAGATTCTGTACTGTACTGTGCTTTAGAGAGCTTATATAAAGACAAAACACCACAAGAGGCCAAAATAGTTATTGATAGACTGCTTTTGCATGTTTCCACTCTATTTTATGTCATGGAACATGTTGTAACTGTTCTGCATGTATAGTAATAATGTATTTTTTTCATCATAAACTAATGACAAATATACTCAGACAGGCAGAGCTGGGGGCTAAGTGTTCTCCAAAGGCTGGAACTGGGAACTGTGCATCGGAAATAAGTGCTGGCAGCCTCCGAGGTAGAGTCTTTGAAGTCTTAACTATTACCAGTGCTGATCACACTGCAATCAGTCGTATTAGGCTCAAAGGAGGAGTCCGTGTCTGAGCCGCTGGTGGTCCGCTCACACAAAAATCACACACGTTTCATCAGAACATGTGAAGAATGAATATCAGCTGGAGCTCTTAAAGTCCATGTGAAGTGTTAACCTCAGTACAGCTGCAAGGAAGGCACACATCAAACTGATTAGACCTATTCCCACCGAAACTCAACATTGTGCCGCTTGTTTAGTCACTTTACGGCAACCCAGACATCTCTGCTTTCAATTGACACAATTTGTCTGACCCCAAAACAACAAATGGCACATTTTTGGCAGGATTCTCCAAAGCCATTGAGCTAATTATGAGATTACTGCGGTATAGGTGGCCCCCGGGTGCCACCACCGCATGGAACATAACATGTGTAGGCCTACTGTAAACCAGGCACATTCAAATATGAGGCTGTAAATCATACAGACAAACTTGAAATTGCTGTTTGATTAAATAATTTATGTGCAATGTGTGTAATTTTTCACATTTGCATGTTAACTCTTGACTTCCCAACAGAATTTACTAGTCAGTACCACAATAAGTCCTTAGGATTGGAACCAAAAAGTTACCAGTACCAAGAAGCAAAACTTTTGCTGACCACGGCAGAGTGGGATTAAGTTAAGACTAAGAATAGAGTGTGAACTTGTAAAAGTCAAACTCATTAGAGGTTTGCTGCTTGGCGAAGCAGAGTTCAAAGGGATTTGTTTTTAAATTCAAGATTGAAAGCAGTTTCACATCCAATTGCGTAGACAGTTATACAAGTTATGCTATTGGGTGATCTGTTAAACAGCAGGGCTTGAAGGGATTTCACAGAAAGCATTTGTACAGCGCAGGTATTATTAGTCAAATTCTCAATGGAAATTGAAGTAACTGTATTGAGTCTTTCTGTCACAAGGTACTTGCCAATAAAAGCTCTACAATAATAAGCTCTATATTGTTTACATTGGTAACAGTAAATCAGTCACTTTATCAGACCTTATACTCCCCATAACTACCTGTACTGTCATACCATTGGTCTGAACCACATGGAGTTGGGTATAAATCCATTGCCCTGAGCAGGTTATGGATTGAGGATTTTGATGGATACCCTGTAAACTCAAAAATCTTGCAATAAGTCCAGTTACAGAGACAGGGATGTCTTGTACCTTTACAGTTCTGAGCTTTTTTCTGAGTTTTTGTAAGAACATTCTGCTCCATCTCTTCATCATAGCTAATTTTCATGACTTTGAACAGCCAAACCATTTGGCTGCCTGCCATTAGCACGGATGCTAGCATAGCTGCAGCATACCTGCACATACACAAAGGGCTATTTGAATGTTACTGTAGCTGCCTAGAGGTTGTTGTAATTCTCCCATGTTTTGGTGGCATTATCACTCACTGCTAACTTTTGAATCCAGTTGTGAAAACATTGTTCTGTCACCAGTAAATGTGGCATTGTCAGGGATGGATGACTGCAATACAACGAATGACTCTCAATTTTAAGGCCAATGGGACAATGTTCGCAATGTTAACCTCTGTCACTTCACCCAATATCTGTACTGTTAACCGCACAGATTTCAAGCAGGATCATATGAGGCATTGTTGCCACACATGAACAGTCGAGGGTGATAGAAAATTGAAAATTGGTGCGTTTTAGAGATTTGTACATTTTCAGCTTTGTCTTTGCTGACACACATCCAGCCCAACCCTCTGATTTGGATATTTTTTGTCAAACATGTCACCACCACATATCAGCAAGTGAGGTGGAAAGAAACCATAAAATGGCTGTACGTGGTTTGCCTTGACTTACGGCCAAAACCTCAGTGCATATCTGTCATATACAATACAATTAAACTTAATCCGGCCTGCCAAAAGGGAGAGGCGGTGAGGAAAATGAAGAAACGAGGTGGCCATCAGCGGTAAGGCAACATGATAAACGTTGTCGGGCCGAGCTCAGTGTGTGGCAAGTGCAGGGGCTGATCAGACGCAGTTCCATCTGCCAGCCAATGGAAGCAGATCAAGATTTCAATGTGGGTCTGGGCCAAATCTTCACATTCTCCTCCTCCTCCTTCTTCTTCTCTTCCTTTGACCACATTAGAGGTGTAACGCATTGGTGGTCTTTGATTCCTAAACTTGAAAAGGGATGCCCCACAAAGAGATCAGATGTCATTCAGAGCCCCCTCCCCACCCCCACCTGCTCCGAACTATAACATACTCCTCACCAATGATGAGTTCTGAGAGGATCCCAGTTTGTGAAAATATGAACAATGTTGGTGGTCAGCGCTGCGGGCCATAGGGCTTTCTGGTTTCATTAAATAGTGCTTTTACATATGTACAAATGACATGCGGTTGCGATACTTGATGATTCAGACACATGATTCGATTTACTTAAAAGATATTCAGGAATTATTGCTCTGAACATATCCAGGGAGATTAGGGACCACCAGTGAAATGCAGTTACAATGCACCAGCACAATTCATTACATTTGGACAAGCCTTTTATTGTAATGACTAATCATATGTTTGGAACGAACATAGCCACTAATTAGAGCGTTTAGGTTTAAACATAGCTGTTTTACAAGTTGGTGGTTAGACTATTTGACCATTTTCCTTCCAAAATATAGGGTAGTGAAGTGAGAAATGAAAAAGGAGACACTTTACACAGTGTTTTATGCTATAAGTAATTGTGAGGAAAAAAGGAATAAGTTGGCGTGTGTTTTAGTCATTGGGAATATGGGAAATCCACTACCAGAATTTCATCATGTATGATACATTTTGTATGAACAGTTGCTTTTAACTATTTTTTCACAATTTTAATTATTAATTTGAAGTTGTGTAAATTTTTTGTATGACAAGACCAGTGCATAGATCTACGTTGTTTGTCTTGTTATCTTATTATATGTTCATTGGTAAAGGACAACCAACTGATTACATGTGTAGAATGTCTGTGCCTGGGTAGAGAACATTAGCAAGTGACTCACTATTTAGCTGTTTATAGAAGCTATTAGCACTTTATAAGATAAATGCTAGAAGTGTTGGAAATCTTATGATACTTCACAGAACTTTATAAATACTAGAAATACTATATTAACACTCAGCATTGCAACTAAAAGCTCTGATGTACCATTAGTAATTTAATTTAATAAACTTGGAAACATTTTTGTATTAATTGTAGTCTACTTAGGAAAAGTGGAAAATCTAAACCTATGACATTAATATTAATTTTTGTGTAATATCAGCTAACAACAATTAGAGAACAGATAAATAAAAGTAAGTATAACAAGTATGTTTTCGACACTGGCAACTAGTTGCATGTACAGAGTAAATTAATCCAAAATAATCTACAAAACCACCACTGTAATAACTGATTTACCTGTGTTAATTTGAGTATGGGAACACTAACTGTAACTGTCATATATTGGAATTAATGATGCTTGGTGTTTGGGCTCAGCCACTTACCAGCAAAAACTCATTACCTGCCTAGTACGGTTTGAAATGTAATAAAAATGTACTGTAATGTATTTTTTTCCTGGGACACTAACACTTAAAAAATTTTTACCAGTGTGCCTTCTGCATTTGAGGCGTACTTTCCCACAGCTTTGGTTGGCAGGCTAGTATGGACCATGGCTCACTTCATTTGCCTTCATTTGTGCACCACAGCTAGAGATGATCAGAAGGTTTTTAAAATGAACAATAAGGATTGATAAGCAGCACTGGCTAGCAGGTCAACAAGAGATGTAGCTCGTGTAAGTAGCAAACAATGGCTAATTCTTAATGCTAATGCCTTCACTTGTGCTATATATTTCAATGGCAAAATAGCATAATAGAATGGACCATAGCTCACAGCGGACACTAGAGGTTAGCTGCTAGCCTTCAGCAATGCACCAAATACCTACACAAGATGAGGCAAGAAAAAGTCTCTCTTCTCAGTACACCAGACAGTTGTCAGTAGTGCTGCTAGCATAAAGTGTAGCTAACATGATTAGGCTATAATAGGGCCTTAGCTAATTCTTACTGTAAACTGTTACCTAGTCTGTGTGTGGTATAAAAGACGGGGCTGTCTTCTTTCTTTTTTTTTATCATAGGAGGCCTTTTTCCTGCTGAGATGCCCAACTTCACAGGTTGGTCAGTATATTGTATACACATTTTACAAGTACAATATGCACAAAATTAAATGAAACTTGGTAGACCGATAGGGCAAGGGTAAACAAAGATAAATATACTCAAGGTAGATAACAGTGTTAAGTATTTTGCACTGTGTACACATCACAAGACAATGATGTCCTCTGTGTGACTTCTGACCTTCTGTCAGTTCCTTTTCTGTTCCTAATTTTGGTAGACACAAATACAAGTGAGAGTAAAATAACTGAAATGTTGCTTGTCAGATGATTGTTACTCATGGAAAAATAACTTTGTGAACACCCTGGATACAGACACTTGTTCCATATATGGGGGCAATAGATAGAATAGGCAAGTGTCACTATCATCACAAAGCAGATGGGGCTGTCCATACCTATGACAGCGAAGAAACGAAGCACACCTCCTGATGAAGACCCCTGGACATATATAGGTTAAGCGTTGTATGCAATATATTAGCAGCTAAATACACAGAAGTTATGATATGAATTCTGTGTAGCCCATACAATTTTACATGTGATCTATAAATAAATGCCCTTGGGCGCATAAGAATTATTTCTCTCATCTGTGTTGTTATTGATGCTACCCCTGTGAACCTAGAAGAAAGGAATTATAGCTAAATAGACATCTTCAATAATTCAGACAGCAGATTTGAATAGGAACCAGTTTGTGTTAAGATTTATCTGCTTCACACTCAATGCCCAAAAGCTTCTATTGATGTACTGAATTATTTTTCCAGGACACCCCTGGAAGAATTAATGAACACTGTGAGGTCGAAGTTCGGAGCAGGTATGCAAAGGAATCGCCCAGGTGCAAGAGGTTAAAGGTCAAAGGTCAGGGCTGAGGTCACCACACGGGACACCTGCACTGGCCTGATGAGGACAACAGGGCAGTTTGGAGAACAAGGACTCTACGCTGCATTTGAGAGGCAAGTATGAAGTAAGTCCCACTTCATTCATCAACTGTGAATGTGAGGAGCATGTAATTGTTACTTTGTGTTTCAAGAATAGTGTATTCAGTTATCTGACAACAGTCAACAACAGAAAACACTTTCAGAAAGTCAGCAGCTTTTTTCTTGAATTATTACTTCTTGAATTATTTATGTCATATAGACTTTATTATTAAAGATTTCATTACACTGGCACAAACAAAAAAGGATCCTCACATTGAGACACAGTGCTAGAAATAAAAACATTAATAGATAAAGGGAAGCAAAGTGAAATGTATTATATTATAAATATTGTCATTACTTAATGAGGTGGAAATAATTGCTGGTTCATACTGGTCTAAAGCTTAACTCAGGCCTAGAAGTTTAAGGTAAGTGCCACATTTTTAACAGTTTAATGTCATATATGACTATTTTACAGATTGCATTTTTTAAATAGATATAAAATCAGGGATGGTAGCTATTAGCTAAACTATTGCTGTGGGTAAGTGCTGAGTTTCATATCACTAAGTAACTTCGGTGTAACACCAGCCCAGACGGAAATAAATGCCGCTTTAAGTACATGACTTCAGTAATGTATGTAACTTTACTTTCCATCGCTCTTCTTAAATGATTAAAGTCTCTGATATGTCATGTATACAATTATGGAGAAATGAATAAGAATCTATTTCAAATGTATAATATACTTTAAGTTAATCAAAGTAAATAAAAGTCATACTCTTCACCACTTTACCTCCAATGTTCTGGTTAAATTGGTTAAAGTTAAGCCTGTAAACTCTTTCTGTGCTTCCTTGCACTGATCTGTTTGTGTGGGGATTTCTTGCTGTCACCACTCAGCCATGGCTGTTAGGTTCAGGCTAAAGTAGGAGTACAGAGTGTGCGGGGAGGCAGTGCAGCCATTCGACACAGAGCTTTGGAGAGATTAGGATGCACTACACAGAACACCAGCACCACAGGCAGTGCCTGTACCAAACCAAGGATTAGAGCATTGGCAACAGCAGCGCAGCACCACACAAGAAAACTTTACCATAGCATCAGCAACAAGAATTATGCACCATACGCTTTTCAAATTATGAGCCACTGGGGAGAATGAATAGGCAATATTTCATAAGGCAGCTGGCAGAGTGTGTGATTCAGTTGGGTTATTTCTCTAAGAAGAAGGATGTATTTATTCTGTAATCCTCCATTTCTCAAATACTGGTTTGAAGTATTTACGATTCATTTAGTGGAGTACATTCTGACTCTGGAGTTTGAGTTAGGGAAGCGTGTTTGTGTGGGGGCGGTTTGTCTTTACAAATGTCTTATACACTGCTGCATGGCAATGCCTTTTTACTGAGAAACTGTTTTTCATTTTCATACACTAAATTCTAATTTTTGGCCCTGTATCATAAACCTCACTTGATTTCTGACTCTCGATATTATGGCCACCTGCAACATTCTTCAGGCATATCCAAATTGTATCCGGATCCTAACTACAATCATTTGCAGGGATGGGCAATATGTACATGTAAAATCCATATAAAATGTGTCAATTTTACCCATACAAACTTAAAAAGGCCTACTGAATGATGAAAAACCGGCAATAAAAGGAAATACAAAATGAGCATGGCGTTTAATTTTAACTTATGTACACACACAAAATTTACATCTTAGAATTGATTTTCAGCACAGCCTATTTTGCAGTGAGTCAGCTCTCCGTCCTCTCATGCACTAAAACTTATAGCAGCCAAGTTCCATATAATCTTAACCACCTTACTGCTCTCACAAGTTTCCCATGAACTCAGGTCTCTTGTGGTCAAGTCTGTCTGACCCTATAAAACCTGTGGACTGTGGCTAAGCAAATACGTCAACAACAGCAAAGACTGAGCTGGTACAGCAGACTAACACTGTTAAAGAATTGTCAGATTGTAATATTTTATCTGGAATGGCATAAAGCCTGTTCCACTTTGAACAAAAAGTAATTTGGCTTGAATGGGGTTCCAAGCCCACTTAAAAAAGTGAATGAATCTGGCTGGCAGGGTAGGATGTTGTGCACGCCATAGAAAATATTTATTAAGGACTCTATTATTGAATTACATAAAATCTGTTAAATATTATTTGGGGATCTGCTATTTTTGATACAAAATCACAAACTCAAATAAATCAAAGTGTTTTGTTTTATCACTCAGCCCTAAAAATGGGACACTGACCTTAAAATCAGTGATGCCTTTGCTGACATCACATAAAGCTCACCCAATTTTAAATAAACATTATTATTATTGGTCAGGTTGGATCCATCTGTATGGAACAAGTTCCAGACCACATCACTTGACTCAGTCTGGCTGACCAGTCTGTGTTTGTTCAAAGCCAAAATGCATCAGTTACTGCTGAATGAAATCAGGTCATGTGACAATCACAAACATCAAATCAGCTTTCACTAACTATACTAGGAAGCACAACTTTAGCTAGATTGCACATTGGTTTGTTTCACTGGTCAGGTGCACCTTCATTGGCACTTTAAGTTATTGGCCTTTTTGGCTCTGCTTGCTCTGTGTTGTTGACAGCCACACAGTGTTTGACCTCAGCATTAGCCTTAGTGTTAGCACAACGCCGCGGAGCATGTCCCTCTGTTGACTGTGAGTGATGTAAGCCTGAGATGAGCCCTGCAGATTAGGACTGAAGGCAAATAAAAGGCCCTGCCAAGATGAGCCACAGTGTATACAGATTAATATAACAATACAGCCACCACGAGTGCTGCCGTAAACCATTTGCATAACTCTTTTTAATGTGTTTCGGAAAATGTACTGGCTTGGCTTTGAGGAGATACCCCCACATGGAAACTTAAACCTAGGTGGTCCATTCCAGCCGACATCAGTTGTTTACCTAGGCCGGCTCGTGGAGAGTGGAGGCAGACAAAGAACGATGTGTTGTCTTTGACCGCCACATTCAGCACTTTCAAATGGACCTGAGAAATATGTGATACATGCAAACATATCCAATTGGACTGTCTTACATTTAGGCTCATATAAACATGCAGTAGCTCAATTCATTTAGCTTGCATTTATTTTAATCAGATGTAATTTCAAATCTAGAGACAGACTATCTACCCCTCCATGTTGCTAGTTTGGTTTCTGGTCTCGAATCTTTACCATTTTAAACTGATCACTGGTACAATCAATTCTATCTAACAATCATAGCTGTTAATCTAAACTGGGGCTGGCTTTACGCAGTGCTTGTTTCTCTGACTGGTGGCATGTTTTTCAATTTGCATTGGTCTAGAGGCAGTTTATTCAGCATATGTTGATAGTGCCCACTAAACTATGGCTGGTTCTATGTTGCAATTGTTTGACATGTGTCCATTTGTTCCATTGTCTGAAAATCAAATACAAATTGAAAGTGACTGGACTAAACTGTTCAGTAAACTGTAAACAGAAAAAAAGAACATTATTTTTTAGTGCACTGTAGTCTGGCAGCTTTTATTCTCAGACCAAATGCTGACTGTGTCACCACAACTTTTTTTTTACTCTTTATTAAAACCACTCCGCATGCAGTGGTCAGTATCACTGACTAGACTATGACTAGACATAAACACAAAGATTGTCGTGAACCAAGGCTTGTTTTTACATGAACCAAGGGCATATAATGAAATAATTTATTTAGATTGTGGTTACTTCTTCATTAAAAGGCTTTCACTGTGTAATTTGTGTATTATTTGTGTATTACACATGGTAACTGCACTGGTGGTGTGCTTGTATTATTGTTTACTGAAACATATGGCATTTTGGAACTAGTAATGCAGCTTCTTTTCTTAGACATACTCTTTCTGCCATTTAGTGGTCAAGTTGCACAGTAAAAAGGTTAACACTGGAAAAGACATCATCGTAGCTTGAATGAATGGAGTAGTAGTGATGCTTTTTACACATGATGGGTTGAGACGCCTCATTTTAGACATGTCCCATCAGGGGAAGGCTGTGGGGCCAATGAGTACAGTACATACTAGAAGGACTATGTCTCTTGGTTGGTCTGGAGGAAGGGTCTGATGAGCTGGTGCCTGTTTAGCAGAAGAGAATGGCAGGGTAAGCTAAATAAATAGATAATGGAGATTCTCTCATTAGGTTTATGACTGTATGTGTTAATGAGCATGCAGTCAGTAAAATGTCAGATATTGAACCAAACAAAGGACCTTGTCTCTGCTCTGTTTGATATCCCTACATTGTCTAACTAAGTCTCTTAACCATAACTCGCTCCCATTAGTCCTACCTGTACTACTCTCACTCTTTGGCCTCTATGGAGGTTTAGCATGTGTTAACACGACAGATTGAGTCCCAGTGGGAACCCTAATTGCATCATTTCATGGATACGAGTCAGTGTTGTGGCCCGGGACAGTAAACAAGCTCTGGGTCCAAAAAACAAGTCAGTCTAGTAGTAGATTTAAGTACTCTCTAGCAGGACAGGGTAACATTTCCAAGACCAAATACCATGTGGATAACCCATTAGGAGTGTTTTATGTGAGACCCAAGTTAAGGTAAAGTTTTGACCTCTATACCATTTAGTACAACTGTTCTCTGAAAACTAAAATATATATTTTTTTCTGCACTGCTGGAAAGCTAATCAGCTGGCAAATTAGCATGTGCTTTAGGATAGCAATAGATATCTGACCAATCATCAATTACTTACTACTTACGTACAAAATTTGATTCAGCAAAGCCATTTTAAGGTGACAGTGTCATTATTTGCTACATTTCCTCAGCCCCATGTCTGCTGGTGTCAGTCTCCTGCTCTTTCCCCAGTGTATTTGGTGACCTCATGTGTTTACACTACCATGACTCAGTGAGTACTACTGCTGTAACCTCATACTCTGAGACCTAATGAAGACACACTTTCTGATTCTGCTGCTCCCACTGGCTTTCCCTCTGCTACACTAACTCCCAGCTTATCACATAACAAAACAAACCGCACTCGCCGACCACCTTGAAGAAGGTCTTGGCACATTTATGCAACACTGCTCATTCCTGTCAGCATTTTTCAGTTTTGGTTGCACTTGCCCTCCACAACAGGGGAAGCACTTCATTCTTTCTGATTTAAATCTCCTTTATGCAATACATTAGGCTATATAACTATTGTATAAGCCACTATTGCGCTATGTTTGTGTAGCATTGTCGCAGTGCAGAATATCATCAGTAATAGCCTTTATTTGTGTATACCTTTTATTCATTCATTCATCTTCTTCCACTTATTCCCGTTAGGGGTTGCGGGTGACTGAAGCCTATCCCTGTAACTTTGGGCTTTAAGCGGGGTACACCCTGCACAGGGATCAGTGTGTGGCAGGGCTGACACAGAGACATACACAGACAGACAACGATTCACTCTCACATTCATTCACTAGGGGCAATTTAGAGTCACCATTTCACAGAACACATAAATGTCTTTGGAAGGTGGGAGGAAGCCAGAGTACCTGGAGAGAACCCACAGTAACATGGGGAGGACGAACCCACAATCTCCTTGCTGGGGGGTGAGAACACTAACCACTCTGCCACCATGCCCCCCAGCTTATACCTACAAATATTACCTTACATTTTACAAACTTCTGCGTAACCATAACCAAAATCTTACCATATACAAAAGACAGAAAAAAAGTTCTACAATGTTCTTCACAACCCATTTAGAACATGCCATTAACGCACTTTTCAATACATCTAACCAGCTGAGAATGCAGGGTCTAAAGCACCTGCTTTTTGTATATGATCAAATGGTTTTGTGTAGCAGACCATTTGGTCACCCAGGTTAAGTATGGACAGATAGTCCTGGGATTGTCTCTCCATCAGTGTTTCACAGTAATTGGCCGAGGTCTATATTAGTCCCCTTCTTGCTTTTGCACAACAAGACAAGATGGATTCTCAAAATCCATCTTGTCTGACTCAAGCTTATCCATTAGGAGTCTGGCCCACAGGTGGTCCCATGAATGACATGGCAATACACTGTCTGGGGCAGTACTCCGGCATGTTAAATACACTGTTATAGTTGTTTATTGTTTGGCCACGTCATATGAGTAATTGCTATAACTGACTAAAAACATACGTTAGATCTCATTGGAAACATTTCTTCATTCTACAGAGAGAGTATGAGACTTGGAGGCATGTTGTGATTATTTTAAACATCACGATACATTACCCAAAGAAAATACATGGTCTGGAACTGAAAGTTGTCCTCATCCTCAAGTATTCTTTTAGTTTTTTATTACGTAATAAAACTTATTTTCTCAGCCTTGTTGATAAAGTTTTTATATCTGTGTGTGTGTGCTCTGCATGGAGCACTAGCTAGTTGTTGAGACACAATGTACTGAAAAAAGACTTCAAAACTGATACTATAAATTACTAAAATGTTGTTATCTAACTATAGTAGGTTTGTGTGTCATTAAATTTGTCAAAATCTTGCAGAGACATGCACGCTTGAATCTAAATTGGTCAATTACCATGAGAGTTAATGGTCGTCCTGGCATTAACTTTCCATTGTCAAGGGTGTATCCTGTCTCAGGCTCAATTAGTAGCTACAGCTACCTGTGAACCCTTGTGGTAGAAAATACTTGAGGCACAATGTGATTATGCATTATCATATTAAGCAAAGGAATATTGATATATTACACAGGTCAATAGATTTTTATAAATTGTGGATGAGGAGAACGTCATGTTTTTTCCTGCTCCATCTCTCCTCTCCTGTTACCCTATAAGTATCGCTTGTGCTGGCTCTTTCACTCATGTATACAATATTATAGCATGCACTTCCAGCCATCTCAGTCCTACAAATATTTAGTATACAGACTTCTTATGTTTATTCAAAGTACTGGGTTACACTGTTTGGGGAAGATAGCCAGACAAGGGCCCTTTGGGAAGGAAAAAGAAACCTATTCCAAATGAAAAGTAATGATTCATGCCACAGATAGTGTATAAAGGCAAATATACGCGGGACCTAGCTGCAGAATTGGACAGTTCCACTTTCTGCGATTTTGATTGGACCTGAACAGTGCATAGAAAAGTTGGTATGCCATTACTGTAAATATGGCCGTGTGCGCGCTTGTGTGTGTGGAAGTAAAGGCAGTGAAGTGGGTGGTCTCCACTCACTATCATTATACAACACAAAGCCTCATTGGTATTTTGAGAAGGAAATTAATATAGCCATCAGCAGAGCTTCAGTGCACGAGCCTGTTTGTGTACTTCCATAAAAAAGCAGCAAATTTCCACTTCAAATTAGGCTTTGACTTTTGAGGGAAGTCATGACGCCACATGACGATATAGCAGCCGTCAGTCAGCTCTCCATGCAGAATTTCCATAAAAGCCACAGTAAAAAGCAAAAGCTGGGAAGGGGGCCATGTTGGCTTTACCTAACACTTGTCCTCATGCAGCTTGTACCTGTTTAGAGGAAAAGCATTCATGATGGAAATGAGCAGCTGGCTTACCAGAAATGAGACAGTACCTAGTGTAGGTCATGGTCAGAATTAAGAGTTCCTACATGCTTTATTGCTATGTCATTTGAAAAGATTTGTGAAAATATAATACTATTCATGTAGTTTTGTAGTAAAACCTTACTATAAAGCCAAATCAGTAACAGTAAATAACAGTTTGGTCAGTATAGTAATTAACAGGGTTAATTATTGTAATTTTTCATGCAATAAAGAATAAAGAAGTGCATTACTCCGTCAGTATAGTGGGGAAAATTAGAAGTTCTTGAGCGTGTGGGAAGAAGCAACATATTTCAGCCTTATTCTTTTAATGAGGATGCTTAAACTAATGTTTGAGGGAAGGGGTGTGCTGCATCGGGTGGGTCCTTCATCCTGGAGGAGATTTGCAGATTTTACCACCTGTGTGTCGGCAGTTCATACCACATATCGGTGATAGGGGATGACAAAAAAACAGTACTACCATCACACACTAATTAAGGATCACAGAGCTAATGTGGCTTACTTCAGCCACATTAAAAAGTTTTTTGGTGATTGTATGTATATGCCCTGTCCAGTCCAAAATTAACTTAGCAAATGAAATCAAGTGAAACTAACAGATAAGTGAGATGCTAAACCATATTGTTTTGTGTGTTTTGTTTATTCATGGACCAAGTAGAGTTGTATTCAGGGGTGCAAACTACTTTCAGTCTGTTATGCAACCTGTTGGTGCATAATAAATGCTCATATACAGTATTTTTGTAATAATTACAGTATTTAAAAGAAAGTATTTTATATATTATTTTCAAAAACATTCATATGATCAAGGTCATTTCCAAAGTATTTTTGGAAACAAAGTAAACTGAGACATGCTATACATTTTAATAGACATACTGATATTTCTGAAAAGGAACAAAGTTAACCCTACTTTTATTTACAATACTGGAATAAAAAATGATCACATACAGTACAATTGTAAAAACAACTGAAAACTTAAATAATTATTTTATTTGTGTAACTACTTAAATAAGGAAAATGGTTATTCTATTCACACCACGCCGTCTCAGCAGCTACAATGCAACTTTCACATTAAGTGCTAAAAAAAGTATACTTTTTCATTTTACAGCATAAATTCCATTTTGACTCAAGGTAGAGTGGATTTCTTTCACCAAACACAAGTGAGGAGGAAGATACAAACAATATAGTCTTTAACACACTAAACCTTTAATGATACCAGGAATGGCAAGTTGCATGTGGTTGAGCATTTTTCTGCACTTTGAAATTGTAAAGATCAAATGTGTAAATGATAATTATGCAAATACAGCCATGCCATGTGTTGCGTCTGTGCAGACTTAATCTCCACCATTTATAGTGGCTCCAGACAATCCCAGTTTAAGAGTCTTCAGAGGAAGATTCTCTTCACTCTTTAAATTTATCTCCATTAGACAGATCGTTCCCAGATAACACTGCTGTGGCTCTGATGTTCTTCACAGCAACTCATGGCCTGATTGCATCTTCGATCGTCTGACAGCACACACACGTTCCTGACAGTGCTAATGAAGTCGCGTGTCACACAAAAATTAAACGAACTCAGCCAACTGCTGTAAATGACTTTATGCAGGCACAGACATGCATTACTTTAAAGAATAGAAAACAATACTTAGCCCCTTGTGTCTCGGAGGAACAGAGAAAAGCTGCAAGTACAAGAAACATGAATGATAAGAACTGACAAGCTTAGTGTAAAACTGATTTCTATAAACACCATTCTCTCCCATATATTATTAAGCTTACAAAAATAAACCCTCCTCTATGATAACAATAGTAATGCTATAGTTTTTTGCAATGCTAAGTAATACTTAGGTAAGCTCTATTGGAAATATACAACATGGTGCTGTCTCTTCCCTTTGTCATTTTAATATGGTTCAGTTTCAGTGTGAATGGAGATAAACCATACCTGTGCTACTATGGTACTTGCCTACCTTTGTATGTTTAAATTATTTGTAGTGATGGTGAACCTAACATAAATGAATACAGTGCATGGGAGCTCAGAACTCCATTAATTTTGTATGAAACTGGTTTGAACAAGCAATGTTCCCAGTCATTACAAATGTTGTGTATAACAGCCCTCTGTTGTTCTGTACATTGATAGCAAATAAAATCAATCAATAGAACAGCATACATAGTGTATACTATGAGCTTTTTGTGACAATGTGCCAAAAGGCTTAATGAAACCCTATAGCACAGAGTACTGCAGTCTCATAATGAGCCATTTTAAAAGGTGTCTAAGATTTTTGTAGCTTTGCAGCTGAGATGTGGTTCCTTCAGAGTCCGTGCACACTGTTATTTTGATTATGTTTGAATCAATCTTGACCTCATGAACACACCACTGACAGAGCCCCAAAACACGCAATAGTCTCCACTGAAGTGTGTGTCTATGGGGGGCGTGTGTTAGGCAACATTCAAAGTCTTCCATTCAGCTGTCCCTGTGGAGAGTCTTCTGTTGCTCATTGAGAGTGAGACATTTCTCAGAGTCAGCACGTGTGGGCGTTTTCAGATGGAGAGGCGTAGTGGAAGTCCCATATCTTGGCAATGCTTGTGAATTATCTCACTGCTGTGAACAAGGCTTGGATGCCAGGCCTGGTGCTCAGAAGCATGTAGCTTATAGGTGATTGGGTAGGAGTCCGGTGTGGAGGTATGAGAGGGAGAGTAAGAGGCCACAATAGGGACATCTCATTAGAGTCTGCTGCTGGTGGTAGGTAGGTAGATTTGTGTGGACTTGATGTAAGCACAGCCCTATACAATGTAACTGGTGAGGTCCAGTAGATATGAGGTCATGTCAATTATGTGGTCAAAGATGCCGTCTTTCTCCTGGTCGTTGGGCATCCCTCGCTCACTCTTCTCACACATGTCTCCAGAGTAGCCGCTCTTGCACAGGCACTTATTGGGCTCTATACACACACCGCCGTTACGGCAGCCTGGCTCACACTTGGCTACAAACAAAGAAATAGGAAAGACTTAGTTGAGTTGGACATTCAATAAAGATTTTCATAATAACTATTTCAAGGAGCCACCACTTAGGAATTGTGTGTCACCCCTCCATATGAATGAGTTTATAGTAAAATAAAATAAGAACTGGACTAATCATCTAATCAGGCAACTGGAAGTCAGACTACTGGTCCACGTGTACCTCTTTATCGCTTCAAGCTGGTGTCAGCACATAAAAAAACATAAGTAGATAAAAGATGACCAAAAAAAAACAACAACACAATGACCAATGGGCGAACCACCTGGAGACATGGTGATTGCTACAATCTTCATAGTCAACTTGTTTGTCACAGAGGAGGAAACTAACTTCTTTAACTCAACTACTTTACTAAAAAAGTAATTTTTGTCGGAGTACATTTTTCTCATAGTAAACTTCCCATTCATTATTTATTTATTTTACTTAATAATTATATTTTTACGTAACAGTACTTTGAGTACATCTGACTGCCACCTCTGACCTGCTTGTTTATGAAAGAACCAAAAGGTTTCACCTATCTTAGTTTAATATTCTTTGTCAAAGAGTCACTTTTTTCTCACCGATGTATACTTCATTATGGCACACTCACCCACTCTACAGAGGGGTCCTTCCCAGCCGGGGCTACAACAACACTTGCCCATTGGAGTGCAGTGTCCGTTTTTACAGTGTCTGGAGCAGGCTGTCATCAGCAGCTCTGGGGGTTCTATGGGCCGATGACACTCCTTTGGGTTGTACGGCCTAAAATGAGAAAATAACATCAGTTGGCAGACTAAGGTAATGCAAACAATTGGGTATAACACACAGGCTGCATTAAACTTCTTAATTGTGGCCTTGGATCTTACAGCTCTGACAGTATGTTACAGTAAGAAACAAAAATGAAAATATATTTGTCTCTTGTTTAATATTGAGAATCTTTCGGTGTATCCTTCATTGTCAAGTATTGTTCTTTTATTGTTTGTCTCTTGGCTCTCTCTTATGGATTTCGCTCCATGGTTGATGAAGAAAATAACACACAGTCCTTCATTTGATATAAACATGATTTGGAAGATGCAGACACAAACATCCCTAGACCATATGTGTGATGTCTGAAGACCAGAGAAGAGACATGTTGTGATCATTTTGTAAAAATACAAACATCCAGACACGCACATCAGCAACGCACAATCATTTCATATCACGCTCTGCAAATCTGGAAATAATACACTTAGTGGGTAATGGAGTTTGAATGAGAAATGCTTATTGCCTGGTGGCCCACCCACAAATATGGATGCATAAACATTTCAGAAGTAGATCTCTAATGACCCAGCATAATTTGTTGGACACAGACACTTCTGTACGCAGACCTGATATCCTGATACATTTATTATAAATGTCAACATGTTATACTAGTCTGTCATCAGGTTTGTGTATGATGCCTTCTACAATGATATGTTATGTTATCTTGCGGGGGCGTCAGTAGCTCAGTTGGGAGAGACGCCCACTAACCTGAAGGTTGGCAGTTTGAGCCCCACTGCCGGCATTGCATTGCATACGGTTGTTGTGTCTTTGGGCAAGACACTTTACCCACCTTGCCAGTGTGATTGTGAGTTTGTGGTGGTTGGAGGGGCTGCAGGCGCACAATGGCAGCCACGTTTCCACCACCGAGTGTGACTGAGAAATGAATGAATAATGCACCAAATTGTAAAAGCAACTTTAAGTGTCTAGAAAAGTGTTATATAAGACTAATGCATTATTATTATTATTATTATTATTATTATTATTATTAACAACGCTGCCATAGACATTGACTGATGGCACATTTAGTGACAAAATGTGTGTTGCTTTAAATTTGGAGAAGCTCAGTGGGGGTGATTCCCATGCTCCCATCAGCACCCAACTCCAGACTCTATCCTGCTGGCTTTTGTTGTTGCAGACTGCTTGCAGTTAAGAAAAAGAGTGAAGGAGGGAAGCAAACAGAAAGAGAGGGAAAGAGAAAGAGTCCCAGGAGAGTTGGGGGTCTGTAGCTAACACTGCTAATAGCAGGCAGGGGTCAGCGGTGCTGCTAAACACTCTGTATAACTGCCAGGGTGGCTGTGAAAACAGCACCTGCTGGTAGCTCCACTTGACAAAGGCAGCTGGGTCAACAGCCACTGTGGGAATTTATCAACTTTGTGAGGGGTGTGAAAGAGCTAGGATGTGGGAGAATGGCACCACTTACACATGAACTACTAAGGACATCCTACTTAAACACACATATACACTAAAAATGAGAAGCTACTAAGATGTAGAATAGTTCTGGAGGAAAGTAACTAATGTTAATCATCTTCTCCCTCAGGTCAGAGATGTGTTGAGTTATTGTGTGTGTAGGCTTGGTGTGTTGGCTCGCAGCACAGCTTGATTGACACAAGGTATATGTGAGAAAAGCGCTGTGGAGTGGTGTACATTGTGCACCCTGACAATGGCTTAATCAAACGGCCCAGTGTGGTCTCTTTTGCTGTTTTGTCATCTGACTCCATTGTTTGGAGGCTTCTTTTGTAGCTTCATTCCTTGTTTTAATTGTGCTAGAAATTTACTGTGTATTGTAGGGGCCAGGGCTATTCAGTAGGACTGGCAAGCAGCTTTGTCACGGGGAGGACCACAGCAGAGATAGAGGAAGATTTAGGAGGATAGGGAAAATGAAAAAAAAGCTTTTTTTGCAGTGTGCTGGGAGCTAGCGTTCAGCGTGCTCACACAGGCTCACAGATGTGCATGTTCACGTGCACACACCACCCACATGCTTTATATCTATACACAACACAGATGAATATATTCAGCACTGAGTCACCGCTGCTGTACATCCGTGATTTGTGACTTCCATTGCTAATGCTCTTCATAAAGGAGCTCCCAGGATCCCATTCAAACTTTACTGCGTCTCTTTAAGCTCTCTACTCACTGTAATTGAATAGTGCAGGCTACAGCTGACAAACCCAAATGTGTGAAGAGTCATTCATAATACCGACTTCTCTAATCATTGTAAAAAGGGGCCAGAAAAGCAAGAGGGAAAGTGACATGCAGTATGTAATAAAACAGACTGGAGCATGTATACTTATATTAATTTATTGGTTTTGATGTACTTTTAATATTCAACACCGCAACAAGGTATCTTGTTATTTGACATCATGTAGACAGCGAGGAAACGAAAGCCAGGACTTGAACCCTTCACTCTGTACATGTGTACTCCACCAGGTGGGACACTGGGGCAGTCCTGTGCAGAATGCTTTAACAGCACATTGGTTTAGAAGTAAACTGTTTAAAGACCTGTCCTAGCAAAGCAATGTGCTAGCATTTTTTAGATAAGGCACAAGCATACTGACTACACTGATTTTACAGAAGAAACTGTATTTGGGCCATTTGTAACATAAATGTGACCATACAGTGTAATCAGTTTGGACATTCTAAAGTAATACATAGTAAGGGGAATGACTGGTCAAAGGGTGAGCATCTTATGGTCTTCATGTGTGATTTATGACTGGAAACATTTCCCTTCACTGCCTCAGTACAAACAGGCCCTGTCTTGCTCCCTCACAGACACATACACACGCGTGCAGCATGTTACAAAATGCATGGTGGCCTATTTATTATTGGAGGGGTACTCCAACTGACAAACAAATACCTAGAAATGAAGTCATCTGGCCAGGACATGTTTACACAAACACTGCTGAGGGATTTTATAGCCGATGTTTCCCTGTACGCCTTTACTGCACTGCCTAACAATTCCTCGCTCTCCTCTCTGTTCCCAAACACACAGTTGATCAAAACACAGTGCTATAGCAGCCCACAAAACCACCATATTCTAAAACAAACTTCTTTCTAAGAGGCCTTAAGATCCAGATGTCTTACAGTATAGAAGGGTAGGACCACCGGACTTGATAATGTGCTGAGGTCACACACGTTAGCTACCCCATTTACTCCCCTGTCACCCGCTCTGCCCCTCCCTGAAACAGAATCTTAATAATGAAGCCAGAGTGGATTAGGAGTCAGGACTCCAACACCACTGGCTCAGAGCAGACTAAACAAGTCCAGTCGATGATGGAAAGAATTGTTCTTTGGGAGAAGTGCGTCCAGCAACCACACCAAAAAACATAAATACACTGTGAGCCACCAGGGCCCTTTGAAAGCTCTGTGGAGTAATTAATTGTGCTAATGCCTGGGTGGCACTGTCGTCACCCAGAGTAATCAGGTGTGGATATGATTTTGTTACATTTTCAGCCAAGCACATTCTCCCTAAACTGAATTATTATATTTCGTCTTTATTTGTTGATCAAATCTGTCATAGACCAAAAACGTATATTTTTTAGGATGTTTGATATACAGTAGTTGTTGGACCTACTTTTTCAGTATTTTTAAATATTATTTGTAGATATAACACAGAAGAATGTCTGCCTCCCTTGTATAATGTAAAATAGACTGATGGCCTGTGTAAGTGTAATTTATTTGTTCTGAGTGACTAAATTATTTTCACATGTACTTGGCTTTCACAAACAGTTTACAGATCCATCACTACCAGGATGATTTCTAATACAGTTATGCATATGGTAAGGATTAGCCCAAAGAGACACTCAAATGAATTATGAAGGTGCACTCAAGTACATGTTTTCCACAGTTGTTTGATATCATCCAATTTGGAGTTAGCTGAGTTATAGTGGATGACTAGACACTGACAAATAAACTAGCAATAGATAGGCTGAAGCCTGTGAGTTTGACACGTGCTGTCAGCTGATAGCCATAGTTTCATTTTTTTTTAAATTACAACATGACATCACTGTTGTTAGTACTTATTGTCTCGTCACTGTCTGTGGCATGTGTTCAAGTGATGACTTGTTGTAGGTTCTGCGTTTGCATTTAGAGTGTGTGAGGGAATGTGTGTATGCACAGATCCTGCATTGCATGAGAGTGAGAAGACAATGTGCTTAACTGAAGATACATGGTTACACAAAAAGTTATATAAATGTATAATTTTTAATTAAATGTGTGGAAGCCTTGTTTCCACCATGTTCTACAGTTTAGTTTGGTATGGTACAGGTTGGGTGGCAAATGGTTTATATCTGGTAATCTGGTTTATATTTGCTCTATAAGGTGTGTAGGCCAGTGTAATTTGGGATATTTAGAGATATGAAAAAACATTTAAAATTTAAGGATATACAGAGGTCCTAAGTCTTATGTCAAAACACAAAAAAACTTCAGCTTCTTCAGAAAGCCTTTCTAAATAATAAATTATGCAGTTCCTTCATCTTCAAACCTAAAGCAAATCTGTGATTGCCATTGGTCTGAACCACTGCAGGTCAGGTGCAACTGAAATGCTCTAAACATGACAAAATTTATAGTTATAGTGAGATTGTGAACTCAAATGTTGTGAAAATCCAAGACAGCTTGATTAAACAGCTGTTTTCAGGCAGGTGTAGATGCTACTATGTTAGGATTTACCCATCGCAGTGTCTTGGTGCACCACTGGAGGGGTGCCTGAATGGTCATTACAAGAATTTTGGAACCTTTGTGCCACACTGACGTATTGTAATAAACTGGATGTTACTGTACAGTTTGATGGAAATGTGTGGGCCTTGATGTCCCATTAAAACCAACAGTCTGATACTGTGCCAATGTTATAAGTCTTATGCAGGGTAATGACCAATAGCTGCTGAGTCACCTACCGGTTGGTCAAGAATACACAAAGCTGTTTGTAAAATATTGCAGAAGCAGTGCGTGTGTGGACTGTACCTTTTGGGGTCCACCAGCTTGTAGAGTTTGCCACTGTGCGACTGTGCCATGCTTTTACTGCTTGCCAAAATGTACACCTCACCTGAAAAATAAATATATTATATCCAAGTATATTAGATTAATTATACTGTGATTCCTTACATTCCTCATGGCAAACTAGGGTATAGATGACAATTGATGACAGGCACACAATGAAATGAGAACAATTAGTGCAGTCAAAGCTTCTGCAATGCAGCACCTGCCAAATGTTTTATTAGACAATTGGATACTTATGACTGGGAACCAAGCAGATAATTTAATGAGGAACAAGGCCCCAAGTAAATTCCATAAGGGGACAAATTGTAAGCATGTGTCTGTGGGGCTCATACCCTTCCAAATTTTTCTGCACCATTGACAAACCTTGATCAAATCCAGGAATCTTTAAATATCTATTCATGTAACAACTAAAGAAACCTGGCACATATCACCATCAAACCTTTCTGGAGGCCTCTGTAAGTGATCTTCATCATGTTTTTGTTTTAATCAGAAACAGCACATTTGACAGTTAATAATTTTGTTAATGCTTGGTGCGTGTCCAACTAGTAAAAACACTCTGTATCGCATTAGCCTGCTTACCTCAGCTCACCCACCCTGATCGAAATGTAAGTTGCACGCAATGAGTTCTGTGCTACAAAAATACATACATAAATGCATATAAATAAGGCAATACCTCAGCCTTTTCTAATGCAGTGATTTCTAACTGGTCAGATTGTGAGACCTAATTTTATTGCCTGATCATTTTATTGGGGTGGCAGTAGCTCAGTTCGTAGAGACTTTCGCTCACTAACCCGAAGGTTGGCGGTTTAAGCCCTGCTACTGGCATTGCAGAATGTTGTTGTGTCCTTGGGCAAGACACTTCACCCACCTTGCCTGTATAAATGTGTCGGTGTGACTGTGTTTGGTGGTGGTTGGAGGGGCTGTAGGTGATTGGCAGCCATATTACCATCAGTCTGCAGCTGCTGTGGCTACAGAAGTAGCGTACCTACTTTCCATCAACCCACTAGTCGAGAATCACTGTTCTAGTGCATTCTGGTTTTATTGCAGTTTTTAGGGTATTATTGTACAAGTAACATGAACATGTCATTGGCTTTCAAAAGCAGAAAAGCCATTCTATTGTTCACAATAAAAGTGGTAGAATACATTGGCTGTACTAACCAAGCTCATCCTCTCCGAAGCCCAAAATGTTTCCTACGAGTGTTGTGCCACAGGAAGCAGTAGTGCCCAGACACAGGGCTTTCTCTTGCCACTGTTCTCCACTTGATGTTGACAATGACGATTTCTGCAGAATCCTCAAGTTACTAAGAAGCACACCAAATATTAGTCAAGGGCAGAATTAGCAGTTTTGTTTTGTCTATCAAACAGTCAACAATAGTAACATCCAAATACAACATAATAACTTTTTTGAGTAGTAGCATTTTTACTTTTATCACTATATGGCTCAGTCTACTACCAATTATCATAGTGTATACTACTGTTAATTCCTGCAGCTTCCACAAGTGAAAAATGTGTCTGCAATCGTAAACTTATATCGACACGCTCAATTGTACAAGATGATTACATTTTTATTTGTTATTAATCTGAATGTCAGTAGGTAGCAGTTGTAAAAGAATGATATAGCGGAAAAATTTGCTTTTTTGAGAGCTTGATTACGTTGTAGATCTAGACATGGATATCATGCAAACGAGAATCTTCTCTTATGTTTAGATAAAATCAAGAATTAATTTTTCTGGCCTCTACGTCAAATCCTCAACCCACATGTTGTTACTTAAGACCTCAACTTTCGGTTTCTAAACAAACATCATGGCGGAGCCTGCACTTAGTCATAACAGTGTGTTCCAACTTGTAACAAGGCACAGAATTAAGCGGCCACAAAGTGTTTTTCGATGCTCTGCCAGCTCCTGATATGCACCCCTCCAGCCACTATTTATTCCCCTTGTTTACTCAAGTGTCAGAGTTTGACATCAGCAAAGCAGGATGAATTACAAACCAAAGAAAAGTGTGAATAGCGCAGGGCAGGATGTCTAATCTCAATTTACACTGAAGAGGCTGAGCCACAGTGGTGACAGTGACCTAAAACATGCTTTCCCCCATCAAGCTGGACTGGACATGTTTGACACAAATGACATATTTTTTGCATCAAAAAGATGGAAGAACTGTGTCAGTCAGTGAGATTGAAGATGTTTCAGTGAACTTACAAATCGACTGGATTTAAGCACCATTAATCCTAGGCCTATGTTCACAGCAATATTTTGTATAGTGTTGTAAGTATATACAATATAATAACCACATATTACACTTACCCATTCTTATCTCCAAAGACATAACTTCCATATAGTCGTCTTGACTGACAGCCCCTGTAGATAAAGCCCCCTACAGGAGGTGCACCCCCACTGGACTGCAGGTTATAGACAGAAGGCTCATTTTCTACAAAATGTATAAAGGACACATTTAAACATCCTATAGGATTTCAAAAATTATTTTGGCACTTGGAGTAACAGTCATCTGTGAGACTCTACCTTACCATAATCCTTTCCTTTAGTGATCTCCAATATTCTTCCTGATGTGGTGTTTTTCCCAGTGGTGTCTGTGCATAGTAACAAAAGACTCCCATTGTCGGTCTGAAGCCGATCTACTGCACACCTACAAAGCAACAGACAGAGAGGGGAAAACAGAGACAGTTATTTATTTTTAACTATATTTCAAAACATCTTTGAATATTAAAGCTACCCAACCAGAAGTTCAGAGCTTATATTAAACTTCTAGCTAGTACAATGTATGAACAATGAGATCCTGCACATTTTCTCTGCCTCTCTAAAAAGGGTGTCTGTGAATGTAATGCCAGTTTCTTCCCTTTTCTCCATTTCTGTTTCTTAGTTTTGTTCTGCTCTATATGTAGGACTATTGACATGTTTTTCAGATCAGCCATTCAGTGTTTTAGATCAGACAATGAATGTGTCCCTTTTTAAGCATGTAAGCGAGCGACTGGCCAAAGCTTCTGAGGTCTTAAGGTGACCATATATGTTATTTTAATGAAGTTGCGTTTAAGTTTCACTAACCTGCCTGGATCGTGTAATCCATGTGCGAAGATTTCAGGAGGCTGGTTGGTGCTGTTGAAGTACGGGTTGTTCAGTGGTATGGAATATGGTGAAGAACAACAGTCTGTGTCCACATCTACCCTCAGGACTGACCCTGTGAAATCACTGGATACAAACACACAGTGCATAAGCACCTTAAGGATGACTCCATGAAGATGGTGTGGAATATTATCTGACCTGAGCCCATCCATCTCCTCCATGTCGTCCAGTGTGATCATCCCATCTCCCAGAATGATGTGCAGCAGACCGTCTGGACCGAACAGCAGCTGGCCACCAAGGTGTTTCCGGTGGAGCTCTGCCACTTCCATCAGCACCCGCACTGTCCTGGTGTCAATCTGGTTTGGATTTTTCCTAACACAAACATATACATGTAATACATTTAGAGCTGCATTACGCAAAAATGCAACTGCCTGTTTATATTTTAGTGAAAAAGTAAACATAAACAAATAAACGAATAAGCGTACTGCAAAATTCTAGCTCGGGTTCAGAGACTAATGCTTATATTTTATATTTATCTCTGCCTTGTTAAACATTCTGTGAATGCATAGACACGATTTATCTGAATTTCACTTTAAATTGTCCTATACTCTGTTTATGTTTCAGTTTGTTCCATTTCACTATGAAAGCAGATAACTGGTGCTACAATAGACAAGTGCACTATATTACTGACACCCATTAATTTACTGTTGACAAGTCATACAGAGCAGCCGGTGGGGGTGCTCTTTATTTGACTATGTGATTGGCCAAATGACTTGACCATCCTCATCATTAAGATAAGCTGACATAATTACAGATGACAACCAATTCAACAGTTTTGTTCAGAACCTGAAATAAGACCGGCAAAAACAGACCTATTTTTTAAAAGACGTTTTTAAAGTTATAATACTATAACTGAATACTGTATATTAGCGGGCAGCAATGGTGGCTGGTGGTTCGAATCTTGCCGGAAGAGGGTGCTGTCGAAAAAAGACAAAAACAAAACCTTGCCAAATCACTGTGTAACTGATTTACTGTAGCAACCCTGAATGAAAAATGCAAGCAATTCCAACACAATACAAGAGAATTGGGTCAAAATACTTTGTTGTCTGGAGTCAGTCTGGGTCTGAAGTACTGTCTCATTGCTGAATACAGTGGGTGGATCACTGCAGATCTAACACAGACACAGTTGTTGCACAATGTTATGTGCAATGTGAGAATTTGAGCAAGACACTAATGAAGCTTTATTTGGAAAATGAATGTTTAAATACCATTCTTATGTAATTTGCCAAATAATTACTCTGAGAAACAACATTTAAACACTGTCATATCATCGTAGATTGAGGACTACATGCTGCAGTCAGTAATTACTCACTAAGACAATAATTAAGACTAGGCCAATAAATGATTCATACAGCTATGATTATGCAAATGAAAAAAAGACCTTAAGTAAACCTTTATGTGAGAGAGAATTGTTACTTTAATATAATATAATAATATAATAATAACAGCATTAACTCCAAATAGTCTACTCCAAATAGTCAACTTTTGAACTGCTATCCCTCTATGTTACACTGTACACGACAGTCAATATGCACAATGGAGAATGTTTACAGTTTTGATTATGCCAATACCTTGAAACGGTGTACTCCACCACTCGGAGAATGTGGTCGTGTGGTCCAATGGCCCAGCGCTCCTGGTTGGTGGTGTAGGACACATAGAGTTTGCCATTCTTCTTGTAATTGGGATGGAATGCCAGGCTAAGCAGCCCTCTTTCATCTCCACCCTGTAGTCAATGAGAAAGATCCAGAAGTTATTCATGCTGCTTCTGGGCTACCCCCCTATGTTATCTTCAACACAACATGCAACCCCTACCACTCTAAATTATTCTTTTCTAATCCCTCTTTTTATTAATCCTTTGAATTCCAGTGCTTTTCTCTCATTCTTCTCCTCTCCATCCCAGTCCAATTCACTTCACACCTTCACCAACCTCACAAAATGTACCATTAGCAGCCATTATTCAGAGTTTGACTTTGGATAGAGCTGCACCTCCTCTACAATCCCCTTTACGCAGTCTTCAAGGGAGCCTGGTTATGCGCGCTTGTCCTTAGGGTCGGGGGGCCCCTGTGACGCCCAGGCCCTCCCGGTGGCCTCCTTTGTGTGGTGATTTGTGTGTGTAATCTTCAGGGGATATCCATGAATGCTGCGCTGAGTGGCTGAAAGAATTTATTAGCTCACTCACAGTTCATAGAGAGCACAAAGTGCAGAGTGCTTCAGTCCGTGCTTTTTGCTCCCTGTCCCCCTTCACTCATAGAATCCATGAAAAATTCAAGTCTTTTAAAGGGTGGGTGGGGGGGTTAAAGAGTAGAGTAAAAGAGGAAAAAAGAAAGCTAAACAAGGAAGGAGCTGCCAACTCCCACCGTCTTGGCAACATGTTTAGAAAACATCTAAATTGCTTGTGTAATATGTAAACCTTTGTCTCACCCAGGAGGCAGCTGCATCAGTTGTCACTATGCTGGTGGTCCAGCCATCATAGTTAGGTATAATAATCATCTAAGGCCAGGTTGGCCCCTCTTTATGCTGCACTCTCCCTTACTATTTTTCCTTGACTGAAGAAACAGGTTTAGGTGAAAAAAAGTCCATTGATTAATTCACAATTCTAAGGATGCTCACCTCACACAGACAGTTTGTACAGATGGACACAACCCCAGCACAAATAAAATGTAAATGTTTCATCATTATTAGAATTCAGAATATGGTCCAGTTTTGTAAGAGAGTGGTTGGCTCTGAATAGGTGGAGTCAATGTGACAGGCCAAAGAACACACGTCGTAAAATGTACTGAATCTTTTAGTTGTGTTTGGACTGCATTAAGCTGGGCTAAGCACAACACTGACACAAGCCTTATACGAATGCAAAAGAGATGACTCCATGAGAAAGAATGTACATAAAATACCAATGAGCAACAACAGAGCCCCACATCATCAGCCACAAGGGTTCTTTCAATCTCAATATAAAGTGAAATGTTGTGAAAGTTGACAAATAAATCTCTCCTCCAAAGGCAAAGTTCTTTTGCACAAAAATTTATGAGTCCTACTAAATGTCAGATCGGTGAAGTCAAATAAAGAGGAGTTATGTGGGAGGGATGGAGGCGTGTACAGCTGGATGTTAGTCCAAGCAGAGGTGAACGCACTTTGCCAAAGAATGTCAGAAAGTTTCATCCGGGGAAGTGGAAATTCTTAAGGCCTTCCTGAAAAGCTGAATCCATATGTTGGATTTCGGGATGCAGTGACCCATATCCCCAAAATAAACTCACCATGGGGAGTGGGTCACAGACCACAGCTCTAAAGAGGCCTGGATCCGTAGCCAAGGGGAGACCACCAAGACACACAGTGGTTAAATGGGCTGAAATATTAGCTCTGGACCTAATGAGCAGCTCCCTCAGCAGCAGACGAAGGGCAAAGCTGGCACAGGGGCCACGAGAAACAAACACTGCAAGACCACAGAGCCATGTGAGGAGACACCTTGATTAAATGAAGACCGACTGCCAACCTGTGCTTCCTGAGCATTGCTCAGAGTCAAACACCTGCCAGAACTGGAGCATACACACAGCATCAAATACAGTGATTCTGAATAAAGGCAGCTGCAGAGAACATTACTGAGCAGTTTGGCAGTGAAAGCAATGCAATGCTTGTTTTAGGAATGCAGGCTACTGTATTGTTTAGAGGTGGGTACACTTTGGACAATGGCCAGTTATTCACAGGGGCAACACATAGACATAGACTGACAGACATTATCCTCCACCCTTAAACAGGTTTTGTTTTCACAAATACATGTGCTTTTTGTGATGAATTAGTGCAAAATGCAATATTTAACTGACATTATAAAACAACTGTAAAACTGTACAGAATCCTGACCCGTGAAGCAAATTCCCCTCATTTGTCTCTGTTATGAGCTATTATTCTTGCATGCCTGGCAGGAGGCTCTAAATGAATCTCTCACGGGACATAAGACGTTCATTTTTCACAACACCTGTCTCTGCGCTCGCTCCAGCTCTGTACTCCGGGGATGTGGTTTTGGCACTGTCAGAGCACTGGCATCCGTCCACACAAAACTGGGAAAGTTATGCTTAAGGATAAGGAGTGGTTGTTATCTAACATCTCGTGGTGCTTAAAATGGAATACCGACTTCCTCTGAGTGGCACACGGCTCTAGAGATTCCAGTTTGCCGAGGCAGCTGTCTTTGCGCCCAGAGACACAAGTGCTGGCTCATACTTTGTTACTAGAAACCTTTTGATCCCGGCTTGTGGGCATTCCTCTGCCAAAGACATTCCACATGAGCTGATTGGAGCAAAACAATGAATGTGCTCTTCACTCAGCTTTCTGAGGAGTCTAAACTGACACCGTACAGTGACAATTCAGAAAGAAGAATACCTCTATGTACTCAATGTTTACTCTATAATTAGACACAATACTGGTAGACTTAAATAATAGACTTGAGTGATAGACCTATTTGCATCCTTAGCAAAGTGAAGAAGCTCTGGAACACATTCAAGCTATTTTATGCTGAAAATAATCCATCCTGACCAGTCATAACCATTAGCAAGACAACTCAAAGAGTAATAGTCAGATTTTAATTACATTTTGGAAAGGACAGTGGTAGGCAATGGTTGACAATGGCTATAAATCGCGACAAATTTTTAAAAGCTATGCTATCACGATATCACTATCAGAACTCATTCCTCAGACAGCATGTGTTTGACACCAGTGATGCTTCTCATAGCTCTAATGTAAGGATGAGTAGTGCAGCTTATTTTAGTCTATATGAAACACCCAGAACGTCTGATGACTGCTGAGAATGCACAGCAGCTGTCACAGAGTGTAGGATGCAGTGACTTATTTGATTTAGCACTGAAATATTTGATTGCCCTCAGGCTAATACATGTCAGTGGACTGTCAACATTGGGTTGTTGCACTTAGATGTCTTTATCTTAAGAACGTACTGTCAAAATTGCACCATCATTTTAGTTATAGATTGTCAATTATATGAAAGGAAAGTAAGATGTCTAATCATGCCAGCCATCCGTATTCTTTTGTGGTCAATAAAAACAAACTGCAAATAGCCATTTCACTACTCAGAAAACAAGGGGCAATATAAAAAAATACACAACCAACTGGAGGTACAAAGCATCAGGAAGAGCATCTGGCATAAACCCAATGCCAAATAAACAGTTTTGATTTGTTGTGGCAACCCTAGAAGGGAAAAGCCAAAAAAAAGATAACCACAGAGCTGTCCCTATCTGAGATTCTGAATATGAGAAAAGAATGTTCCATGGAAAAAATGAAATGTGAAGCAACTGATAAAACGAGCCATTATTCTTATAATCAAGTCTTAAGCAACACTACCATTTACAAGAATTGCTAATGACTTCAATTGGACCTCATTCAGCGCCAGGCATTTTGTCAACAGTTTACCAATGTGAAGTGAAGGTGTGTGTTTGTGTGTGGTGGATAGTGGAGAAGTAGAGCACAGAGATTGGATTTCAGCAGCAGAACACCCACAGCGCTGTAAGCAGCCCACACTACTACAGCATAGCATTGTTTTTGTGCAGTTTGGCTTAATTGGCACCGGGGGGATCCAGGCGAGGGGAGCGAGGAAATACAGAACATTACAATCAAAGCATGTGCATGGGGATGATGATAAAGCTGTTATCTGACAGGTCTCTGGAGGGGCCGGTTCCTCTCTGTGTAAAAGTTGCTCCATCCTGTTGACACTGCCAGTAAACACCTGAGCGTTCTGCTGGTTCTGTCCACACTGCGTTCCGTTCAGCCGACAGCACATGATGGGACTCCTGGGGCTTGCGAGTGGCCAGGCCATATCTGACGGCTGTAATAATCATTTTATTCACATCGAGATTGGACTGAATGATAATAAGTGAGCAGAGCAGAGCTGTGAGAGCATCCTGTGGGGACCAGCCGCACATTCAACTGCTGTGCTCTGTTTGACTTGGTGTAAGCAACGGATCTTGTCAGCAGAGAAGCAGGAGGCATGCGTGATAGATAAACTTCCTGTCAGAGAGTGTGCCCACCACGCATCTCAGCTACACAATCTCCTTCTGCTAAATAAACCACTTCCTACAACATTTAGGTTCTGTCACAGGTTCCTTTTTCAAAAACTTAAATACATTCCTATTTAAAAGATTAAATTAAGATTAAAACTGTTTTGGGTTCACTCTGGCCAGCAAAACCCATTTACTTTGGATACAAAATAAAGTGGGTCTGTAAGCTCTCTTATTCAAGCCATCTTCTGCCAAAATGATTTCTACAAACCAATCATAAACCCAACAAATCCAACAGACCAAGATGGTCCACAACATTTCAACACGAAAATTCTTCAGGAGCACTTTTGTTTCTTTTTTACTGCCCCGTCTGTGTTTATTCTGCTCTGTCTGGGTCCCAAGCCAAACAGACCTTGAACACATGTTTATGTGCCCCCTGACATCCCAATATCCTATCATGTCACCTCACCTAACAGGCCAACTTTTGTCACAGCAAGGGGACTGGGACACGTTTACACATAACGTGTCCACTGCATAGAAGAGGTTGTATTATTACTATCTCTGTTCTTTGCTGAAGAAGGAGTATATGTGTGACAATATAATTGCTCTGATTGGTCAATTGTTTTGACATGCAAAGATCAAACTAAATGACATAACATTATTGCTTTTAAAGCAGTTCTTTGCTATAGGGAAACAATGTTGTTGATATAGTTGCAATTAGAGCTGGGTATTTCCAACAACCTCACGATATGATACATATCCCGATACAGGGGTCACGATACTTATGGCAATACATTCTGAACAAAGCACAGGGTCAACAAGTTTACATGGATGTTTTATATTCTGTAAATTGGCTGTGTGTGATATAACCTAACCCACATGACAATAACAGACATTGGTACATAAAATAATACACACACACTTTTCACACCTGGAGGCTATCCTTGGAGGCCCCTAGTGCTATGTCCATAGCAATCAGCTGTTTGTACGCAACAGTACGGTGGCCAGCTAATGACGCGCACGCCGTGCGTCTGTGGATGCCCTGCATGTAAATCCTTGTGCGCTCCATAACTTGTTTGTGCTTCACTTTTCTCCATATAGTTAAGTTGTGCGTTAGATCGAAGAGTAGGTATAATATCAGCGCTTAAACCGCCGTCACTGCGAAGGACTCTGCTTCTTGTATTTGTTAGCTTTGCGCTGCTAGCAGCCGCGCTAATTAGGCTAATTGCTAGCGGCAGATCAGTGTCTCGTGTGAAGACAGAGATCTGTAGAGTTGCTGCAATAAGGTTACTTCACTGCAGAACCTACAAACGGTATGAGCCATATCTAACTCCTTGGTGTTTTAAAGTCCAGAGTTGACAATTTCCCTGAAAAAAACACCGTGCCTCTCCATGTTTGTTTACTAGGCGCATGCTGCTGCTGTATGCTGCGGTGCTGCCACCTATGGCAGAAATGTGTACGGCACTTTATGGAACAGCTTCAAACCTGCCGTTCCAGCTGTTTATAACATATTAACGTAATTTAAACAGCTATAATGATACAGTAGCATGCGTATCGACACGTGTATCGTCTAGAAGTACTTCACAATATATCCCCGTATCGATTTTTTAAGCACAGCCCTAGTTGCAATCCTGGTCTAGATCCTGCATTCTCTCATGTCTAAGAACCAAAAATTGTGTTGTAGGAAGTTTGTGAAGTGAAGAAAAATTGTGTTAATTGCAGTTTTTGGATGTATTATGTGAGACTTTGATTAGGTTAAGGTTAAGCTGTACACAAGATTGTAAAAAGTGAAATAGAAAAGCTTACAACAAAAAGATGAGGCCCCGAGAAGACACCAGTCGAGAATCACTGGGCTGCGGGATGCCCTATCATAAAAATTTGAGATGCCCTGTGTGATGATGACTACATTTGAGAACTGGTAGCTTCAGTGAGGCTGTGTGTGACTGCAGGCTGCTTATTTAAGCCATTATTTTAGCTGTGAAACAAGTTACCACTAAAAGGATTGGGTAAGCTGTCATGTGGGTTATTACCACTTTTGAAGGAACAATGTGGAACAGATTAAGAAAGCCATTAACCCATTTGTGAGAATTAGCAGAAAATTTGCTGTGAGCATGTGAGCACAATGTGTTCTGTGCGTACAGTTAATTAGCAGGTAATAGTGTAATGATTGGCTGCGATTACGTTTGACGAATGGCTGCTTGTTTGGCGTAATTAAGTAATTCGTTACTAATAGAGTGCAGGCCCCTCTTTTAAGAGATTTGTCTTGGCTGCGGACGTGTGCAATATTGTGAAGGCTGGAATTTTCGGTAGCTCGTGTGTCAATTTAATTTATCAAATTTTTTAATTTACAGAATCATTTAAATTGTTTCAGTGTTGCCTCTTGACTATGACAGCAGTCAAAGATGGATTCATGAGGCATGTTTTCACTAGGTCAGTATACCATGGGTCAAGTCAATATGGGGGCATTTTCAATACCAAAATGGGTCCAGAGAGTCCTCAGAAAGCATACTGTACCATGCCACTCTGGAACTCTGGAAAGTTGGGCTCCAGCTCTGTGGCATGCTTTCAAAATGAGAAGCGAGCGATACAATAGAAAAAGAGTGCATCTTGTTCTTGGGATAAGAAGTCAAATTCCAAGAGAGAACATGCAAAATGTTTTGTGCTTTTTCAGAAAACAAAGCTGGCGTTTTTAGCAACTCCTGGGCCTAGATTAGTGGAAACAGTATTCTTAGGGGTTACTGTAACAGATTCCTTACCTTTAGGCCATTCTGTACAAGTTTGTGGATGTCGAGGAAGGGCTCCTTGAGCAGCACCAGGTCATGGGTGAGTATCCGGACGATCCCCTCCCTCTCAAGGACAAAGAGCCGCTGGGATCCGTCCCCGCAGTGCACCGCAGCTACCGGCTGTCTCAGACCACTCAACACCTCCTGGGCACAGTAGCAGTTGTGTTTGTGTTTCCTAGGCAACCGGCGAGACACAAAAGGTCAAAGACTCACAATGCTTGTGAGAACTCCAATAATAAAGACTAAAGACTATTCAGATTATTTGTATTTTGGAAGGAAGCAGTATGTCCTTAAGTACTGACAGGCCAAAGGGACAGAAAGTTCTGTTCTGTCACATTTGGCTGGAACAAATTCTACACTTACATAAAACACATGTGTGCAATATGCATACATAGCAGTGTAAAAGCCAGATGACAAACCTGATATCTTCTATTTTCTCATCTCCCAAGTAGTTGGAATCCTGGCCATGAAGTGTTTTTTGCTGAAAATCAGGAAAGCATAGGTTGCCATCCCTCCTTCCATAGTATTGGCAGAACTCATCCACATCAGCTTGGAACAGCTCTAGAAATTAAGACAGATACATACGTTTTTACTTATCATGCTGCACTTAAATGATTGTAACAAGCAGTATCATAGCAAAATCCAATAAGCAAGTCATGATTGCGTTAGTTAGAATGCGCTTAGTCTAGCAAATAATGGAAAAAGTCTTAGTGAGAAGTCAAACAGAGAGGATGTGATGTGCTGGTGTGTAGGGAGGTTGAGTTATGCTTGATGAGCCAAACCAAATTCTGGCTAAGCTGGTCTTAAGTGAACAAGTGAAGAGGAACCAGGCCAAACCAAATGGTTCACAGAAGAATCAGACTATAAATTGCACTCTGTTTGCAAAACCAGCACAAAGGTACCTGGTGCAAAAGTAAAATTTTAGGGTGTGTGACAATTGTATGCCTTTTATATTCAGTTACATTATTTTAACTATAAATTAATATATCAAAAAAAGTTATTAAACTAATTTTTGTCTGTCTGGAAAAGATCTGAATAAAATTCATCCTAACTGAGGTATTTTGTGTTAGCAGAGCAACACATGGACACAGTATGTGAACTGAAATAATCAATGTTAATATGGCATATAATTCAAGCAAGAACCTCGGTTTATAGAGCTACGCTTGCATTTCCACACTAATACAAGCAGGCCCAGTTTTCTGGATGCAAAATGACCAAAGCAACAACAGTAGCACAGGTAGGGATTTTCCTAAGGTTAAGGTTTACACTGCATGTCATTTTTTGAACCACACAATGCAAGCAATGCAAAGCCCACCAATCCTACTGACTTTCTTAACAAAGTGAAGTGGGTTTGGAATCTCACCCATTCAAGCTATAAACAATTTTGCCAATTTATCCCCTGTGGTTAGTTTTTGGTGTGGATCTGGACCACTGGATACAGGGATGTAACGTAATAAGATTGTAAAGAGTCTAGCTCGGCATATCTTTTAACCTGCATCCTTTTGTTACAAAAATCAAAACTTGAATTGTCAGAGCCCAGTTTCCGATGAATTAAAATACCCAACCAGACATAAGACATTTGCAGTTATATCAGTCACTTTAATGACATATCAGATTTTGAACAGCTTTCAAAAATACAGCCCTACAACCCTTTTTTTTCTAAAGAAATCTGTCAAAATGAACGACCACACATAAGGCATCCTTCTCCCCAAAGCACTGGATTTCAATGGCCCTTTGCGACCTAAAAACAATCCTGCCGATATTGTTTCCTTTAGCGAATCCCTGTGAGGACAAGCACAGAGCAAATACACCAGTGGTAAAAACACAAACAGAATTCTTTCATCTGCCCCACACCGACCGCAATGGCTGACCGCACCAAGTACTGGAGGTGATAGGATATCCCCTTGAAACATCTAAACACAACATGGAGATCAAACAGGACTCTGGCTATACCACCCACCAGTTTGTCTGGAGTTATCTTAGCCATGCTGGTCGGGGACTCAGGAGGGGAAGGAGGAGGAAGAGATATGGAGGCGCTTGAAAGACAAAGGTAGGAGGAACATGAAGTGAGAGTTCGAACCATTAAATGTCTTTACAGGGAAAGGGGCAAAGTCCAAATCCTAATCGAGGGCCTGCAAAAGTTTTAAAAGTGGTGAGATGACAGTTATGGAAGCTGTAAAGACAACTGCTGCTTTAAATGCTTGGGAAGAAATCTGCATCACACTGAATGGGCTAAAATATTATACTCTTTAATAGCAAGTTTGTAGTCTGAAACCTCTTCCCATAAGTTTCGTTTCTGAGGCGGAACAATGACAGGCGGAATAACCAATCAGAGAAACAAAGGGCGGGACCTAAGCTCTTACCTCTGACCCGAACAAACATGGATTCTTGCTGGGGTTTTTTTTTTTTTTTTTTACCAGAATACGCCGTATTACAAGCAGCTCTGTACTTACTTCTGAATGGGGACAGCATCAGAAGCCAGCTATACAAAGACTTGTGGAAAAAGTCTTTTTTTTATGCGTTAATTCATCAATTAATCATTTGATGTAAACAGGACTTGTTGGACTACCGTTGTTAAAATGGCAACAAAATTAAGAAAAAAATGACGGAGGATTGGATAACAACAAGGACTTTAGCAGAACCAATAGGTGACAAAGAAAAGCTATAAACGCTGTTAATCATCTTCCGCTTTCATAAGATGCGCCGCAGATAAACTGCTGTGATTAGCCCTTTACAAATTTAACCGAAGAAATGCTCCGTTCTGAGAGGGGAACCAGATTCTCCTGCTTGCAAAAAGCAAGTGGGAGAGTCTGGCTCGCCAGGCTAGCAAGTTTGGCAATTTGAGCATTTCTTCAAGTCAAATATCAAAATTCTCTTTTTGGATTTTCAGATGCTTGCTAGTTTAAATAAGGAATGCTCCCATTGGCTCTTGCTCTACACAGTGTGTCTATTTTAGCACTGTCTATGATTGCAGCAAACAAGCGCCAAAAAAAAAAAAAAAAAAAAAAAAAAAAGCAAAGTGAAATGTGGATAGAAATGAGCAATTTATGCATCGGGTTAGAGCTAGAAGTTAAATTTGAGCTCTAAATATAGGTTTGGACTGATGTAATGTCTGCAGTGGTTAATTGGTCCAATTTTCCTTTTTAATCAAATTAAAGCAAACACAGTGAAGTGGTTTAGGCAGTGGGATGGAAGAAAATTCTGTTGTGATGTATTTACTATCAGAATTATCACAACTCTAATTAAATTAATAAAACTTCTAAGTAGAAAAGCGTAGGAGTTAAGACACAAGACAAAGGTACAAGAAGGAGAGAAGGAGTGAGAGACAGAGGCCTGTCCATTTCCCTGACTCCCCTGTGCTAATGTTATACTTCCATCTGGTTATCTTCCAACACAACCTGGGTGGCCCACCCCAAGTACTTGACATCTTGATGCACTTCAGCAGTTTTACATACACACAACCTTTGTAGAAAAATAAATGTGTCATTCGTCACCACATATGCTGATCTGTGCAGGGGCTGAGGGAGTCTTGAGGGGGGAGAGCAGGGAGGAGCCTGATGTTGAGCAGGAGATAGAATACAACCAGTGATCTTTCTTCATTTCTTTTGGCTGCACTACGGTAACTGCAAAAAGTTTCCTGCTCCTTCTGCCCACTTTTCTCACCTGTCAACTCAAATCTTCTTAGTCCAAATGCCCATGTGATACTGTAGGTCATTAGATGCAGATAAGCACAGCCTCAAACACTATCTGTGATACCTGACTTGAGCGACTGCATACCATGAGGGTGGGTTTGAAACTGTTCCCCTGAATGCAGACCTCAGCAGATCTAATCAGTTTTGTGGCATATGAGATTGGGAGAGAAGCCTTGGCAAGAGGAGAAAAAGACAGTCCAAAAAGTGTTTGATCATGTTTGGTATGCACTCTGGAGGCACAAGTACCTGTGATCTTGCATCCCTTCAAAGGAAATTCTTTTAAAAGACCAAATGTTTTTGAGACGGAGGCTAGACGGATTCCTGTCATTTACCAGCATCAGCTACATAAAGATTTATGTTATTCTACTGAAGCCAAAAAGGAGCTATAAATCTAAAATGCAAAACAAACTCTTAAATTAAGTCTCCTAAAAGAACAACTGCAATTAAACAGGTGTGCGTTAAATGTTCATATTTTTACACAAAGGGAAACTGAATACTATTACTTAAATACTATTACTTTACTCTAAATGAGTAAAAGTACTTTGTGATCTTGGTAGCAAGGCAGGTAACAGGCTTCCATCACAACAAGAAGGTCCTGGGTTCAATTCCAGGTTTGGGTGCATAGAAGTAAAAGTAAGGGTAGAAGTACCTTAAGCAATAATTTTAAAGCATTAGGGCTTTTCCTTAAGAACAGAGTTTCTTCTGAATAAGCTTTGAGAAAGCAAATTTATACAGTGGGTGTGTAACACTGCTTTGTCGGCTGTTGTGTGAAGAAGTATGGCTATATATTAAATGTGTTGATGTCACCGTAAGCAGCAAGCAAAGCAAAAGTGGGAGACGTATTCAGCAACAAATGGATATGAGGTCAGATGAGGTAACAGCAGAAAAAAATATTCACAGTCCAGACAAATGACTTCTTGCATAAAAATCAGCCAAGTGCATGCTTAGTCAGAAGCTAATTTACAACTTTCACTTCCACTCAAAATGTCGGTCTAGTAGTTGATTTCATTATATGTACTGTATGTTTGCTTGTATGTCACCAGGTAACCTTTTATGATTATAATTTGCTGTGGCATTTTATATCATTATTCGGTGTGTAATTACCTGGTATGTGCCCCCTGCAGGTGTAATAGAACTCGCGGCAGAAGTCCTGGCAGAGTCGCGGCAGGTCGGGCTCCCTGTGTGGCATCTTATCCATGTCCGAGGAGTGGAACAACACCTGGGCGTTAGGGGAGCAGCGCGCACACTTGATCTCCTCCAAGAGGCGTCCGCATTCGGTATTATTGGTGGAGAAAATCTGAAGGGACCACACACAGCAGAGACCAATGATTAAAAAGGCAATCAGTTAGCTTATAGAGTGAAAGATGTGAAATATAATACAACCAAAGTCAGTTGTTGTTTAATGCAATTTCACATTTAGAACTACACAAAACATTATCTGAAATTTTGACCACCGCATTGAGAAACCATTGTATGTTTACAACACCCTGAGCCTGATTTGAGGCCATTACGCTAAAGTACACAAAGAGTTAATCCCAAAGAAATTAGCTGGATTATTTACCTAACAAATTAGCTGTAATAAAACACAACGTAATCTGTTTTAGGTCAAGAGTGGTGCTGCTTGGGCTGCCAGCAGACAAGCGAGTAAGAAAGCTGGCTGGTAGTGCTTTGCTCTGTGTGAGGTCCATGTGTAAACACCAATTTAGAGATAGACAGGCACATCATTCCCGCTCTGGTATCAACAAATTAGCAGTCTGTCGAAGTCAATTAGATCGGCGGACCCAAGGCCAACATATGGACGCCGTACACTTTGCTTATGTTGCGGATAAAAACTAGCACTGCCGAAAAACATTTTCTGTCCACTGGGCCCCTCAACAGGTGGCAGATCTTAAAGAGTTCATGTCAATCAAAAACAAAATGACAACTCTAGAGAACAGGAAACTGTCTTATCTGAGTCTACCCAGCTGGAAGCGTGGACTGTCCTAGCTGAATTCTTTCTGTCTCATGTTTTATTTTTTTTAAAGCTTGGTTCTGATCCCATTGTGTATGGTGTGCTCCTCTGTACACTAATGCCATGTTGCCGTCTGGGTATGCTTGCCCTCCTGCTCTAAATTGCCCATTGATTCTGGGTCCACAGAGAGTAGCATTTGTGTGCTCTCAGCCATGCCCTGCGTCCATATGTTACTGGGATGGGTTCCAATGTTGCCATCATCCAGACCAGAACAAGTGGAGCTTTGTTTGTTGTGTTTTGCTACATCTCACTGAGTGTGTTCCTCAAAAGCAGGAAAAATAGCAATGAAGCTCAGCTGTTGCACTTTTCCTGGGGACATGTAAAGCAGGTCAATATTAAGCCATAATCAGAAACATGATTGGTCAATCACACAATAATGAACCTGTTATTAAATTAGCTTTCTCAAAGGTTTATATGGGGCTACATCACACTGCCAATTCAATGTATACCTTTATGTGGGAAAAACACCAACAGCTGTTTCACAATATCTTTATTTGGCATTCAGGTTTTTGGACATTAAACTAGGAAAAAAAACCTATCATAATTCTATATGACACAGTTACAAAAACACTTCATTTATTCACTTTGCAGCCCTCATGGCCAAAGAAACTGGTGTAGGCAACACTAAGCTTTAACAAAACATTTGCCCTTGGGGAATAGGTGTAAGTTGGTTGGCAGGGGAATACAGCAATGGACACACACCCTCTCATAGGCATTAATACTTGGACAGGGCTGGTGACTGGGGGAGAATGATGTTCTCCAGCTTCTCCCATTAGTGAAACCAACAACCACAATAGTGTTGTTGTTATTCTTTCTCCATAATCAGAAAGGGCTCCGTGTGTGGGCAGTGTAGTGGGGAGGAGGAGAAGTCGAGTTCGTCCTATTCAGTTTCCCCCTCTTATTTGCATGACTTGAGCAAATTAAATGATGCAATATGGCTTTTTGTCGCAACACAAAGTGCGCTACCACCCAGCCACTGAATGATTCGAGAAGTGGTTTACATGAGAATGGCCCGATGAGAATCCAAATGGAATCCGCAACAAGTTTGGCGCACACTGTCGTTTTTTTTCTTTTACTCATACAAGCTCAACAGGCTTTAACCCCTGGTACATGACATCACGTGTTGTGAATGGTTAACAGTGTTCCATAAAGACACGCGCCTGAGTATATTTTTAGACATTTCCTGTCAGAACTTCTCGACAGACCAATAGATCCCTTGGTCTAATTGTCCTCTGCAAGCACACATACGCGACTGACAATATGACCGTTTAAACATGCGTTATGCTCTTATTAAACTGCAACCTAAACCTACCTAAATAAACCATAACCATCCACATAGCCACTGACAGCTTCGTTTTTCAGCTTTGAGGGTGATGTATCGTAAATCGGTGAGTGATTACCATGGCAACCCTGAAGCGCACTGGTCATGGTGAATTAGAGCTGCACCAAATTACAACTCGAAACACCTGGTAAAAAGACGACTAAACTCCATTTAATAGAAATGTCTGAATTCTAAGAAGGAGGGACAAGATACACCACTGATCCAAGTTAAGAAATAGCCAAGAGTTGTTTGAGATTACGAATATAGAGCTTAGTGCGAGGAAAATTTTCCAGTAAAACATCTAGCCTACCACACACGAACTCGTAGGAATGTTAAAAGAGCGTTTTCGTCTCAAGTGAAGACACTCGGAAGCGACATTATGGCCCATAGCCCAAGGCAGTTCCTCCTGACTGTCCCCTTCATTTAACTGTGCGCAATAAGAGTCCGAATGACAATACACAATGGCTGTAAACGCATCCCCGAGGCGTTTCAGCTCTTAAAAAACAGACCCCCCCTCCAAATTTAAAGAATGCCAACGTGGTAGACAGACATTGTGAACGTACCCTGGCATCCCTGCGGTGTAGGAGCTGATAGGCGGCTCTCCTGGTGGGACAGCACGATACGCGGGGATACAACCTGTGGCAAACCTCTCCGCTGCTGCTGCTGCTGCTGCCGCTGCTGCCGTCAAGAAGCACTTTCCGTTCCCTTTTCTTCAGCCGCTTGGGCAAGCTTCCGTCGTAACACCGTCTCCTCCTGGGGCTCAGCTCACCCCTTTCGCCGAATTTTGCGTCTCCACATTCCCACACGTTCACCGCTATAGCTAGCACCAACACGAATTGCAAATGCTTCATAGTTAAAAAATTAAAAAATACAAAACATAAAATAGAAAAACAAAAAACGGTTAGCCGTTTAAAAATAGTGCGGCAATGGAGGCAAATATAGGGTATTATTAGAATATGTATGAGTTTGTATTATTCAAAGCAATATTACAAAAAAAAAAAAAAAAAAAATTGGAACAAATTATTAGCAGGTGTCCTTATTTTGCTAGGCGGCAACAAGGACAGGTGTTATAAATAAATAGGTTATCTGATGATTTTTAATACTGCAACCTGGTAGGCGAATAAAGAATTTAATATAAAAGAAATAAAATGTATCCTGAAGACAAAAATACAAAAGCCAAACTCCGTGACGTTCCCTCAGACGTAATTCCTTAGCACACAGCACGGCGGTTTGTAGGTGCACGGGTCAAAACCATATCAGAAATGAAAACTTGTGTCTCACTTAAGTCCTCAGTGCGCTCACATGTTTCCCCGTGCTCTTTCCTCCTTCTTTTTAACCAGCGCGCGAGAACAGGGGCGAGCACGGTGACGTAGCGCGAGACTTTGCGGGAGCGCGCACGGGGGGCAGAATCGCGTCCACGTCGTTGAGGTACACACACGGCGCTTCACCTGCGCGAGGTGGAGCGACGGGCGCGCGGTAACAGACAGGGGAAGGCAGGCACAGTGAGTCACAATTTGGAGCAAAAGTCATGGAAGCTTTGACACAAACCTCTGAATGCACCAGAAACAGCCACCACACGAATTATTACCTAATTTTACAATGGGCTGTCTTCCTTTTAGTTAGCCAATATAGCCAATATGAGCAGGAGTAGGAAATTGGCATGTAGCATATATAAGAGGTATATGAACGGAAGATGCTAACCTACGACATGTACATGGTTCTTGAACTTTCTGAGTATTTCAGTGTATTAATAACACAGTATTAATATAGTTATTTATTCATTATATTAAATAATTTATTCATGTTTCTGCTGAAATATACATTGTTGAATGTATTTGTCGAACCAAAGTCGTGTAGCCTATAGTTTCATTTTGCTAAAGCATTGTCTAATTGGCTAAAACTGCATGTGCTTTTTGGCACATGCAAGTCTGAGAATACTTTATATTTTGAACTGCAGTGTAGTGATAGGTTATTGTGAGATTTTTACATTAATGTCATGTTCCTACCCAAATTTGAAGAAAAGATTAAGATTTCAAGATAACAACATACTTTGACACAAACCTTCTGAAAAGTCATGTAATTACAATTCAAAAGTTTATGTCCACTGCAAGGCAATTACTGGCAGAACAGCAGCCCTCCCTATCTGGATACTCCAAGAATCTGAACTGGGCTCCATTAGTGGCACCTGTTCCTACTTGGGGGTCTCCCAGCACTCAGCAGTGCCCCAGCTCAGCTTATCTACAGGAATCTGGAGCGGCTGGAATCTAGGAGGGGTTCGTTTGATTGTGGGCAATTATGGAAATGACTGTGAGTTCTACGAAACTATGGCAGACACTACCAGAGCTGACCCCCCACCTGGTACATTCTTTACGTTTCTCAACTACAGAGACATATCAGGACCAAGTATAGCCAAAGTGCTACTGCCGTAATCTGAATGAACTGGGATGTGAGTAGTGAAAGAATCTGCCACCACCACTAGGGCTCAATGCGAGGAACAGAATATAAGTGCATTGTTGAACAGTGTGAAAACATGTGGGATGCAGCTGTGCAGTAGAGAGGAGTACATCTGCTGAGAGAGATAGGCCATTAGGCAGACTTGCGGTTGGACAGATGTAGATTTGAGCTGACAAAGTCCTCAGACAGATACACTTGCACAAATACCAAATATAAACAACATTCTTTGCATATTACAAATACAACTCAAATCAATTTCTGACATTCTAACAGCTTGTGTTTCAGGTCATTTCCATTTGTGACTTTTTTTATCCATTGTTTTGTTAAGCCAAAAGTGAGAACTTTCCAAGATAATATATGTTGTGGTTTCCTTTTTTTTTTTTGTTTCTGCAGGCTCAGTGGGGGAATTCTTATTTAGCCAGGGTCCATCACTCAGGGAGGACGTCCTGCAGGAGAATGGCTAGATTTCAGTGTGACCACATAAGCATCAACAGCATGAATCTGAAGCTCTCATTACAGCCCTCACATCATACCAGCATGAGGAAATGTTCAAAGTATACTCTTGTAACTCTGTGTTGATTTGGTTTGGGTATTGTTTGGTTCATAATTCAGTGTTGTAATCTCAAGTGTACACAACAGCGCTGATGACAGAGCTTCATTTGTACTTTTCACTTTTTCCATTTCAAGCAGGCAAAAACCACTACCTCACACTTCACAGTAATTCCACCTAATTTTGTCTGACTGAATGTGGCCAGCACCTAGCTGTGGGTCCAGTGGAGTTCATCTGTGGTCCTGCAGAAAAGGTAGAATTATTATCACAAACATAACGTAGCACTTGTCACATTAACTGTAAAATGCTGTTATTACTTCTGACTTCATATTGTGTGATTGTGCTAATTAACTTATGAGCTGTCCACATATTACCAAAGGTGCTGATAAACATGCGGCTTACTTTTAGTTTTAATGCACAGTACATGTGAGTTGCCTCATACACACCTTTAGCATTAAAGAATCTGTATTTTTGGGAACCTGTTAATTCCACATCATCTGTTAGGAGTTGGGTCTGGGATAGTTGAGCTATGTCCACATTTTAGTGTGGACATAGCCTGTTATCACCACTGTTTGTCCATATACTTACACTGAAAACTGTTATGAAGTGAGTTAATCAGATGGAGGTTCATCCCTACAGGCACTCAGTGTACACTATGAGGAGCATACCACTCAATCCTAGACTAGAACACAAGTCAGACATTTCACAGGGGAGTTTATACATCCACATAACACTATGCTAAAATCACTTCAGTATTTTTTCTGTTCTGTCACATGGTGTTGGCTTACATGAAATCATCAGTGTCATCTGCTGCTAACAGCACTTCTACCACGTGTGTGCTTTTCCTTCATGGCAGCTATCCCTCACCTTGTAGCACACAGCAGCATTGTGTTACTCTCACACCTTCTTTAATAGTCCTGTTTGGCAATCGTAAGCCCTGCGGCACACAGCGCTCGGAAAGTGTTCACAATGTCATTAATAGTCCTGACAACAGCTTAATGAGGCCCTACCATCTGTTTATGAAAGCTTTGGGGAAAAGCAAGAAAGAAAAACGCAAATCAGATCCAGTAGCAATTCGCAGCTGTGTGAGCGTGCCTGATCTCCACTTGAACAAATCTAAATACATGAGGACATTTTAAGTGTAGTGACTTACGCAGCGTCATCTCTACTGAGTCAGTGACTGAGGCTGGGCAGTCTGCCCAGTATCAACAGCCACTAAATCACTGGCTTCAACCATCAGACCACACTTGCTCCTGCAGCTCCTCTGTACCACCCTGGAGTGTCCTTAGGCCTTGTTTGACTCTAGTATACACATGGCATGAGTAACTGAAGCCACCCAGGGCTCCCTGGCGCGGTGGCACTAGACACCTACTGCTCTGTACAAGTCGAGAGACAAAGTGCCCTGTAACTGTTTATGTTCTATTCAATGCTCAATGCATACCAATTCTTACAAATAGAGCCACAGCCCCAGGGAGATGGATCCAGGAGCTCAGGCCTCAGTGTAGCTTACAGGAAACATAGGAAACTTATCAAGTTTTCAAGAGATGCCTTTCCAGATGTTCAACACAGAAATCTGTGGATTACTCAGATGTGGTTAGTCCACCTCTTAAGGGTCTAAAACCTCTCACTTTTAAATCTCTTTCTAATCCAAAATCAGAAGGAAGGTAAACATTAAAGTGACCATTGCTCTTATTTGTTGGCTAATAGCCTCTGGAGTGAGCTTTGTAAAGTGCTGTTTCCATTTCCTCCCTGTTGCAGAATCTTTGGTTGTCTGTGAACCCTATAATACAGCACAGCCCCCCAGAGACCAGTGAGAGCCTAATGCAGTGACTCGTTGTGGTCACTTGTTTGTAAATGTTTCCATCAGGGTTAAACAGACCCCAAAGTAGTACCATGTAAGGCATCAGACATATGTGTGCAAATTGCAGATTCATTACTATTGGGAGCAAATGAGTTTGGTGGGATGGGTGTGTGTGGTGGTAAATGTGGTCTGGTGTGGGTAGCAATGATGGTGGTCCCTGACTGTGGATGCTCTCCCTTCTTTTCCTCTAGTACCCTGCCGTCCTGGGCCCATCTGTTCCTGCTTGGCCTCTCGAGCTCTCCATCAGGTAGGCTGGCTATTGAGAGCCCCTCTCATGTCATGGCATCTGAAAAAAACAAGCAGGAGGTATTTGTGTCAGTTTGTACACATGCACCTGCATATGCTGTGTAGATTCATACATTCAGTTTTACTGATAAATTTGACAGTTGCATTTTTTCTTGTATTTGACAAAATTTATGTTATACCTTGATAGCATATAGGAACAAGATGTGAAAAAAGGCTTGATTATCAAGGACTTCAACAGAGTATTTTGTGCATATGGGCAAGTCTTATTGGCTGGTTGGTGTACATCAAGACCAGCACTTGCTACACCCGTTTACACAGTGAAAAGGTGCATGGATAAAAACAGAGAAAAATGAGAAAAATGTGGCAAATATAAATATATAATACAAATACCAATATATTCACACAATGGTACACAATGGCTACTCTGCGAAACTAGAGTTACTAGCGTTTCATGGGCTCCTGGCTCTCATCCTTTGGCTATATGATATCAGCGTGGCTCTTTTATCTGGCTGTGGCTCTTTCATGTGCGCACTGGGAATACAGTAGGGAAATAAACTGGCAAATCCAGAGCATGGCACAATTTCCGCATAACAAACGTTAAATACGGACACACTTTGACAATTTTACCAGCTTCAGGCTATAAGCAATCACATTGCTTTCGACTTACAGAGCAGCATGTTATCTGTAGCTTTATGAGCATTCACAGCTAAACACACTGGTGTGCTGCTCCGAGCACTGTGGGGATGCAGTGGGAATATAGCGGTGAAAAAAAGCAGCATGTCCAGCTATAATACTAATAGACTGTTAAAACTAAGACCAAAAAATTCCGCTCAAAACATGAAGCTAATTTTGGAGCTTTATTATTGAACAGTTACAGGAGCATTTAATTTATAACCTGGCTAGATTAATATATAACGTTAGCTCAAAGAGCTAACATTACTGGTGGACTGACTGATGGACTTTCAGTAGAATATTGATGAGGTGAGGTGATTGGATAATGCGCCACCTATGTACATAGCTAAACAACAAACCGCTACAATAGTAAAACTTTATAATAAAAACATTGCTAGAACTGGAACTAGATTTTTTCTGTTTTTATAAACGTATAGCAGTACATTTAAGTTTTTTCTTGGCTATGTTGTACACAAGTATCGCTAAAAGTGCTTGTTTTACTATCAAACCTAAAACCTGCCCACATGCGGTCCCATACTGCCACACCATTGGTCCAAACCACCACAGATGTCAGAGTCTGACAAGATGGATTCTTGTCAGGCTCACAACAGGCTCAAATCTCACAACAATCCACATTGCTGCACAAGGTATTTTATTTCTGGAAAGTAGTTATTAAAGTCTCTCTTGGTGTAATTTTAATGGTCCTTGTGATCACTTATCACTTTATTTTTAACAATAATTGGCTGATTAGTCCCTTTTCATTTTAGCAATTTAAGTTACACAGAATGCAGTACATTTCAATTCAATTTTATTTATATAGTCTAATATTGCACGGTGGCAGAGCGGTTAGCGCTCTCGCCTCCCAGCAAAGAGGTCGTGAAACTAAAAAACTAAAAAAACAAAACAGCTGGGAAAAAGAGAAACCTCAGGGAGAACCACATGGAAGGAGAGATCCACTCTCAGGACTAGGGCTGAATACCGTTAAATGATACTTTTATGAAAGAAAAGTTATGATCCTGCAGGTGTCGAACAAATATTTTTTATTCGATACCAAGTTTCAATACCTAGTGGGTTCCTTTGCATGTATGACTCAAATAAATAACACAGAATAAATCTCACAAACTACTGGTTTTAACTTACAGCTAAGAATTTTGTCACAAAAATGTGTGACTTTTATTAAATATTATTCTGATGTCAGTGTGTTGTCAGTATTATTGTGCACACCATAGGTATCAGAAAAAGTATTGTTCAGGTACCAGTATCAAAAACCAGGCATTGGCATTTAACATTAAAATATAAGGAATATTATTATTAATATTATTAATTACTGCGATCATTATGTCTTGCACATGTGCGGAACTAACATGCTGCATGGTCGTGGGATTGAATCGCTTCGGTGTGTCTGTAGCTACTTTTAGTGGCAACAAGGGGAGACGTGAGGCGACATGAGCAGTTGCTCTGCCTCTTCTGACGGCAGTCGGGCGTTGGGTTTGTGTGTCTCAGGCTTAAGGGAGACTGTGTCTGCCTCTTTAACATGAGCTGGATGTGCTCGACAAAAAAACGTGAATCCTGCGTGAATGCAGTGAAAAGTTACACCTGCTGACAATGTACATGTGTTTGCAAAGTGGGTAGGTAACTGACATACAGTATGTAACTTGATATTTAGCTGCTTTAGGCTACATCAACATTACAAACTGCAGGTTACAGAGTGAGTGAAATGTGAAAACAAAAAACTTCCACTTATAGACTTTATCAGAAACAGCACAGTAGTTTAATTCACTCCACTATAGTCCGATTTAACAAAAAAATTGTATATCATTCAAAAACAAAAATCCACAGATCTAACCAGATTAATCTACTCCATTGTAATTTAGATGAAGTGAATGGATAGTATTATACTGCCATTATTTGAGAAAAAGCTCTCAAGGTGGTCCTCAGCATGACTCTGAAGGGCTGGCGGTTTGATCATGCAGCGCTGTACTGCTTCTCCCAAAAGTGGACATTATAAGGTTTTCCCATGGCTTGTGGTAGATTGTGAAATCCTGGTTTGCACAGACTCTTTGCGTTTGGGATCTTTTTCAACAGAGGAGGGAAGAGGCGAGTTAAACAGGCAGTTAGGTGGGGTGTGGAGTAAGATTTTTTTTTCCTTTTATCCCCCACATACAAAAAGTCTTAGTTTTGGAATCTACTCTATTGTCCTATAGGGAATTGTTTTGAGGTCTAATTTGGGAGTAATATTTCTTAGTTTTATTTCAAGAAGCTAAATGAAAGTTTTCATTTTCTCTGGGATATGATTACCAAGCAGGACCCAATTTTTATAATATATCCACACACATACCACTGGGTGGAGTAGAATCTTGTTATTACAACAGGCTGTGTGGTTGTCCTAGGCTAAATGAATCAAATAAACAACACTAAGATATAATAAAACTAGGTTATTATTTTGGTATTGGTTGTTCTGGCATAAAAAAATTAAACATGTTTTCAAGCCATGAAAAATCATTTCAAAATAATTGCGATTTCAATTATAACCAAAATAATTATGATTATGATTATTTCCATAATTGAGCAGCCCTACATAAATACTGTTATTGATCGTAGAACATACATAGCCAGAGGTAGTCCACAAAAATCTGTATTCTCATTGGGTACATCCACGACGTTAGTAGACCTCTTTAAAAAAATGGAGGTAACTACTCGTTGTGTTATCCCATTTCCGGTTCCTGCTTGTCTAAGGCAAGCTAAGTTAATAAAAAACATGCGCATGTATGTAAATATAGATAATCTATTTTAGGTTGTATTATGTAATAAACTGTATCTTTTGTCTCTGCATCTGTAGAGAATGAAATGTAGTCGAAGGGCTGGTAGTTGTTAGAGCAAAAACATTTTTATTTTTCAGCTGGGCTGTTTTACGGCACTTGCAACAGCGACTGGAAGTATTGCGACATAGCTTCTGGTTGAAAGAAAGTGTTGTGCAGGGTTTATATATATATATATATATATATATATATATATATATATATATATATATATATATATATATATATATATATATATATATATATGTATGTTCACAATATTTTGGGAACTATTTAAATAATTAGTAAGTAATTTAACTCTTTATCCAAGCATTATTCTTCCTTGACTACATATGACATATGTTTTTTTTCTTGGCAGATCACACATCAAATTTGTAAAAGTAACAAAGTCAGACATGTGATTATGGTATCTGGTTTGCTACTGCTTTTGTCCGCTTCACTTGTTCTTAACTCATTGTGACACCAACACACTTTTTACATCTAGGTGCATTTCCATGTGCCCCTGCAATTATCCTTGATGCATCACCAGACACTTCATTGGCTGCAGTCTCTAAATTCAACATACTCTAATGTGTGTTAGTCAGATGTGTTTTGAGTCCTTTTTGCCTTAAGGTTTTCATTTGTGGCAGAGTGTGGTTTCAGGAGTCAGTGTCTGTGTCTACACGCTCACAACAAACTCTGTTGTGAATTAAGTCACAAAATTGATTTTATATGCAGTACATTACAGTAACCCAATTACCACAAACATTTCCATGCTGTCAGATATTTTCCTACTAATCTTTCCTTTTCCTCTGGTTTTTAGTATTTTAGTGAATTTTGGAATCCATAGCACATCATCTTGCAGTTATTTGTAAATCCAGCATGTAGTCTACAGTAAAGACTTACAGCAAACATTTGTGACTGATTGTTGGATTGATCTCAGCAGAAGTTCACTCGTGTACAATGAGGTCTAACTGCAAACCAGTATAAAATGACTATTGCATTAAACACTGGTCGTGGTTTTCTCTTTTGTTTAAATGTGTTACTGTCCTGTATGTTAAATGTATGTGTCCTGTATGGCTGATATTATCTGAACATTGAATTTTGCAAATAATGTTGTTGCTGTGCCAAAAGTATAGTCTACTTGTTTAAGTTGTATAAAAAGTCTCTTTTGCCAACTTTTGTATTTCAGGCAGGTTTTTACTCATGATGCACTTCCTGAAGCACTGTCCTCCATTTATGCCACACATACTGTATTGTGGCTGGAGTTTTTGGCACCCCCATGGGAGAATCAAATCCCTGACCTCCCCCATCAGAGACAGGGGAACGAATCACTTAACTAATACTGTTAACATGAGTAGGGCTTTGCATGATATAAATTACAATTAAAAATTGCCTCCCAATTGGAGCAAGATTTTATAAGATATCTGCATTTTAGAACTCCATTTGTAAGCAGGCAATAATTCAAGTTTGTCTACATCCATCTTACATTACTGGCTGGCTCTGCCAAAGTTTCACAGCTTCATATGCCAAATTGTTGCAGTTACAGTTACACAGGAAAGCCCCAAGGTCTTAAAAGCATTAAAAAAGTATATAGTTTGATTGTGTCAAAATCAGGGCCTTAAAAGTATTACATATTATGAGCAGTTATTACATTTTGTTCATCTTGGTCTTAAAATTTGTCAGAACATTGTAAATATTACAAAGTAGTAATGTCACTACAATAACAAAATGTATTTGTAGAAGAAATGTTATTGAATTTTTTTTATGGAATTCTGAAGTTCTTTCATCTGTATTCCACTTTAAAAATAAAACCCTCGACTTTTAGAGAGTAGTACAGATAATTCCTTAGTGTAAATTCGTACAGATTATTGTTCTGTTGTTGACTATGTTGGCTTTACCTTTCACTCTAAGTGGCATTAAAAAGTCTTAAAAGGTCTTAAATTTGTTAAGACTAAACTTTGAGCTACCCTATTACAGTTGTCCATTCCTCTGTGTTTTACTCAAGTCCTGCACAAACTCAGGCCCAGTTGATATATTGACTGACACTGATTGAGCAGTTCTGTCCTCTGCCCAAGAGCCTCCTCAGCATGGGTTAGTTTAGATGGACTGGGTCACTGCCCTGTCTTCCACTGTATACAGTCTTCCAATCTTTCTAACAACCAGTCTGTTTTATATGATCTAAAACTTGCACATGTCCCAGCAGAAAGCCTATCCACACTACAACTCAAAATATGCTAATCATTTGTGAGTGTGTTATCACTATACACTCTAGACTATAAACAACTTTTCATTATCTTAATTTTCTCATCAAAGACTTTAAAAGCAGACAACAAATTAAGCAAAGTCACTGACCATAAACATGGGATTCTTGCTTGTACTTCATTCTGGGAAAGATTATTTTGTAAATAATAAAAAAAATAAAAGATAAATCAGTGCAAATCCCAAGTTTATCTTTAGTTAATTGCAAAGATAAAAAAGTGTACTTGTGTGTGAAGTTCCCACTGTGCTACATTCCAGATGCTGATAGTGATGTTGGACCACCAAGGACTTAAAGTACACTTCCACCACTTGTGATGTACAAAGGCCTTGATAAAACGTTCCCTTCACTTGCTTGTTCATCCCATGCCATTCTTTGGACATTGTTTGGACTGCATTATGGCATCTTTTATGTGAGTACTATACATGTCCATAGACAGTGCTGTAATCACTGGGGGCTATCTTTAAACTACTTTGAAAGGGCTCAGAGTCAAGCTTTGTAGTAATTTTCCAACACATAAAGAGCAATGCTTATTTGTAATTAGCCTAGTGTCCATCCTATCCAGTTCACCTTTAGGCAAAAGTAAGTAAATCTAACAGTTTTGTAATTTGTGGTAAGATTGGACAAGAACTCAATTTTTAAATTATAAGTTACTTACATATACTTGAGGAAAAACATTGCCCACTCCATTTGCAGTATGTGGCTGATTGCGACAAGATGGGCATCCTGTATAAAAACCTGCCAAATCACTGTGCGATTGGTTTGGAGTGACAACCCCAAATAAGAAAGGGAGCTAAAATATAAAAAAGAAAAAAATACTTTGGTCTTAGAGGGCAGCCTTTTTAATAGTAAAGGAGGGCACTATGCCTCATTTTGTGCATTTTAACACCCCTTATTAAATAGTATTCTCACTAGTCGTCATTACATACTTAGACCAGTAAGTTTAGTGCTGTACAGTAATAGTGCAGTTACAGTCTGCATGAGCAGGTGGTTGACATCGATGTACAGAGATTTGCAATATGTGGTAAAAAAGTTGTAAAATGAAATGTGTTTTGTTCAGCCTTTGGCAATAGAATATAAAGAGGAAATGGGGTGTCTTGCCAACAGCAAACCACAACTGGAATCAGCACTGCTTTGACACAATGTCTTTGATTAGTAAAGTTGTTATGATTTTATAGGCCAAGACATAGCAGCTATGTGGCATGTTTTCTATTAGGATGCTAAATGAACTGAGCCTGTATTCTTGTGGTACAGTCAGCCCACCAAAAGAGCTCTGCGAGTTCTGCAATCCAGAGCTGAATCAACTCAACTTGACAATGGCGGTGAGATAGAGCAGCAAAAATCTCAACTATTGTTCATGAATTATTTGTGTATCCCAGTGCAAAAATGAAACAGATTTCAACACTCGCTTGTCCTTGGGAAAGTAGTTTCAAGTATAGTTCAACTGCCAAGTATCACTGCGTACTCTAAATATTTGTGTGGTCAGCTGGCCGGTGTTGTTGTGGACCCCATCAGTACTGTTCAAACACTCTTTAAACTGCTCTAGATTTTTTGGAGTTTTGGTTTAGTGCATTATTCATAGAACCAAATACAGAAATTGTTGAAATAGGTGTCATTCTGCTGTAGGGATTCATTAGCATTCACTTTTACTGTTGCATAGACACAATGGCATTATACCTCTATGGACTGTAAAATCAGGCTTCAGATTTAAGTGACTGCTTTGACAGCTGTCGAAGCATGTATTAAAACAGATTAACTAGTAAGCCAAATCAAAGACAATGAGATAAAATTGTTCATATAAATGTATTGTCAGTCAATTTATTGTTTCAGTTCTACATATGTCCAATGCCAAAGTGCTTCAAAATTGCTTTTATTTTTGTTGGACATGATCACTTTTTAATGTTTGCTGCAGCAATCATCAGTAACAGAGATCAGTAAAGGTCAGAAGTTTAAAGCTATGCAATTACATTAAGATTGGAAGAGCTGTGCTTCCACAAAAATCCTAACAAACTGAACAAATCTAGTGCAATTCTTCAAAAGAGGCCTTTGGTATTGTAATGAGGCAGTGAAGGCTTTGTGATATTGACCACAAACCACACCACAGTTACAGTTGATCAAGATCCCACGAACCATGGATCTCAGAAGGAGAGACTGTACACTGTACACTGGACACTGTAATGTCAATCATACAAATTTAAATAGAACTTTTTTATGGCATCCTTCAGACTTTGCAGAAAGATCTGATTTAAGGACAGATTACTGTCTGGCACGAACTTTTGTTGGAGTAAACTGTAAGGAGGTTGCAATAGTATGACAATAAATCTCCACCAGTTTGGACAATCACATTTGCATCTATTTCAAAAGTGTGATGGATTAAGACTATGAATTTTTTCTTCTAATGTAATCCCAGTGTTTCTGCTGCATTTGCTTCAGAGTCTCAGTAAGTAGACTGGAAATAAGCTAATATGGAGTAATAGACGTGTTTTGTGATGTGTTTTATTTCACAACATTCAATTTGCTGTTATTATTAAGTTTGAAGCAACAAAGTAGTTAGTAGATAGTACAAGTAAATGACCAAAAGTGGTGACCAAAATGCTGTTTTAACAAATGTATTTCTGTGTATGACGTTGGGTAAGTAGCCTGACGTAGCATCATCTTTCTTTATTCAAGCCAAAGAACTTGTCTTGTCCCTTGAATTCGAGTTTGATTTCCAAGGGGCAGAACAAATAGTCCCAGATTTTGTGAAAGATTTAAATTCTAGGTCGGAAGGGGGTCTATGATATGGTTCATTAGTGCTGTTGACATATGAAGTAAAAGCTTAAGTGATGCCTGTAAACCAGGCATCCAGTAAAATCATTGCATTTTAAAAGTCTCCAACATCAACATAAACTGTGGACATCCTCAGACCAATGTACGTACCTGCAGCCTCATTAGTAGAGAAAGAAGGAAGCCATTTTTAAGCAAATGTTTGCATATCCAAGTGTGACAACTTCTCCTGCAGCCAGAGAAGTGTCATGTGTTTGCAACTGCTTATTTTATGGCTCATGCACATCCACTCAACAGAATAATTTTTGGTCGTAACACCATAATTACGCCATCAAGTGCCAAACTCTGCAAAACAAGCAGGCAGGAGAGGTGGATAATATGGTAAATATCATAATTTTCTTAAACCACAAGCAAGCACAATTTTAATTTTATCAATTTTTATGTAACTTTTATTTAACCAGGTAAAGAAGGGTGACCTGGCCAGAGGGTAGCCGCATACATCAAAGACACGATGAGAATAGGTTAAAATAAACAATAGAATAAGAAACTGTTTTGAATTTCAAAATGCAGCAGATGTAAACAGTTTGATATTGTAAAGTGCAACAGCTAAAAGCTAGTTGCTGCTACAAAGTACAATGATAATAATAATTTACAGATACCAACAGCTATCTAATTTCTCTCAAAGTAAAACAAGCTATAAACACTAAGCAAGCTACGGACAATTTAAAACTATAACTAAAATTAGCATAAATAAAAAGTAAATAATCTGAAACATACATATTTGCTTTGTAACAAAAATGAATGTTTACCAATAACTATGCTATATTTATTTTCCTTTTTTAATGTTATGAACATTGGCATTGTAAAGCTTTGGCAGAAATTTACTTCACTTTTCAATTCACTATATATAGCAAGTCTAATTCAGTAATAAAAGTGAAGTTAGAGATTTTTTGTACTTGTTTAGATAATGTCAGAAATGTCAGTCTTTTATTCTCAAACATGAAGTTTAACACCTGTCAAATTAGTTTATATGATATTTAGTGACAGTTTCAGAATAGATTGCTTTATAACTTTCAGAACATCAGCGTGTGGTGAGCAGCGAGAACCATGTTTTTGCCAGATTGACATTGTTAGCACAGAGTTACAGCATATCAATCTGAAATGCCTTCTGCTGAAAATGTTTGTAAAGGGAATGAACTTTTCGTAGAATATTTGGTGGTGATTGGATGAAGCACCAGCTAGTGACAGTCTAACAAGTTAGCTAGTTAGTTTCAAGCAATCACAGCAATGACTAATATGACTTAACTACAACAACAAACTGTACAATAGTAAAACTATATATAATACTATATATAATATTAAAAATGATGGATAATTTTTACTGTTTTTGTACATATATAGCAGCATATGTTACACACATGGATACATAAAGGAGGTAGAGCTGTAAACAGATGATGCCAGTGATAATTGTTTAGAGCGCTGTTTGGACTGGCTGTGTGTCATAGCGCAGGGCCCGGGCTAAATATTTACTGGTGGTGGCAGGAGTAGAGGCATGCTCAGCTCAGCGTGTCTCTGGTCCAAGAGCGGCTGGTGTGGCCAGCCAGTGACGCGCACTCCTCAACCGTTTACCATTTAGGGGGCCTTGGACTGATATGAGTGTTATTGACCCAGAGGCCATGCGTGGCATGTTTAGGGTCTGCAGAATATATCCCAAGCCTTAACCTATACAACAGAGCCAATTATAGCTGCTAAAGGCCAAACAATACAATCCATCAGTCAGGTTTCTCGGGTAAACAGGAGTGAGCGGCCCATGGCGCGTGTAAACTCCAAATCCAAGTGAAGCGAAGGGTCAGTGGAGCTGTTTGATTGTCTAATTGGGGGAGGACTCTGTGAGCAAGTGTGCTTGGATAAGTGAATAAAAGGAGAGAGTACGGCAGACTGTGCATCTCTGGTCAGACGCGGTGGGTCTGGGACACCAAATGAATGTGTGTTTGTTCTTCAGACCCCACACACCTCTGTTTATTTGAACACGGGATAGTGTTTCTGAGCTGTTTTATCCTCCTGTGTTTGCCACTTAACACGTGCACCACAGCACTAGCCTCTGCGCCAGTGTGCACTATGTTTAAGAAAAAGCTAAAATATCAGCCTGCCCAACAATAACCACTGATAAATAAACCTTGTCTTGTAGTTGGTGGATACAGTGTTCCTCTGCATAATTGTTTGTTCTTAGTAATGAAGCCGGGTGATAATTCACACGGCTCCAACGTGGACAGGGCCAGAGGCAACGGGCCAGCAGAAGATTGGCGGTCGGTTTAGTGTCAATGATGTGGTGATGTGGGTCAGGGATAGCAGCAGCAGCAGCGTTCACTGCACAGTGGCTAAGAGCCCAGACAGACCACCGGGGAGGAGGCCTTCACCTCTCTGCTTAGCCATCAATCACTCACACTCATATAAGCACAAGATAGATACAAGCAAACACAGCCAGACACTCATCCTCACTGCTCCCATTAAGTCCATTTACATTTCAGATTACTGCTGGACAAAATGTGGCAATTTAAACCACACTGTCTATTTTTCTTTCTGTATATTTGATACACAGGCAGTGATTGATTTTACACTTGTCTCTGTAAGATAACTAATGTGGAATTTAAGGGCTATTTGTTAAGGTGGACTTACATGGCTGCCGGTGAGCTCAAAAATGTTCACATTAAAATCCCCTAATGTCTGTAAGGAATTGTATTATGAAAAACGCCAGTCTCAGTTATACAGTGTTACAATCAATTTCATTTCCTAGACTGATAGCATAGTTAACTTACAGTTTGGATGATAGGCTGTTGGTAATTTATGTGTTTGCACATGATACTAACCAGTTAGTTTTATAGTAAAGATACAGCTATGTTAACAAGATGGTAAAACTTCTCTGTAACACCATTCTAAACAGTGGCTTCTGTAAAATGTATGCTAACAACTTGTGCCACAAAATAAATCAGTTGTAAAAATAAGAAGATTTGTCCTTTAAACTGTAATATGAAACAGTTGTAGTGTTAATAACAGGACACCAAGGCTAGAAGTCATGTTTTGCATCTTTCAAAATAAGTTTTATGACTAGATTTGCATGCCCCATACCTTGTTGTCAATAAAGAGATTTATTCAAAATTCAAAACTCAAGCCGGATACTCTTATTGATGACTTCCTAGTATTGTAATATTGAATGCTTAAAATTACCACTATAGTGATATTCTTTATTTGCCAATAAAATGCAATACCTCACTGTGCAAAGTGATCGTATCTGCAGAAAGGTGTTTCAGATTAGCATAAGATTCTCTTTGTACCGGAGCTGCTCAGTGTTATGTCAGCGATTGTGAAGTATGTCTTTGACCTTTGTGCATCTCATGTGGAGGTCTGTGATTCATCTGGTGTTAGCCACATCATGCTAGTATCAAAACTGACAGTTATTAATGTTTATGGTTAGTTCCATGAAATCCACCCTGAAGGTGGTGATGAGAGGGATGAGCTCATCATTATTGCAATTTTCAACATTATTATCACATATTGCATGTTTTTACTCAAAACATGCATTCCTAGTTTATATAAATAAATATTATGTTAACTCATTCACCGCCAATGACAGGTAGGCGCCGTCATTTGTGACATAACGTTTCACCGCCTATTATGGGTATGTGCCGCCATTCGTGTTTCATTGGTACCAGATACGGGGAGTTGTTGTGCACTTTGTGCATTTAGTACAGTGTTAGCTACATGAAAATCAAAGCTTCTGGCAACAGGAAAGAATGCGTCTGCTCTTTGAGCACTAATTTGACCCCCTGAACAATTGTGAAAACTCACCACATTTTGCCCAAAATTCAGGCATGCGGGAATTTTTTTTTTAATATAGGCTTCATACTTAACAATACCTACAAAACTGCAAATACATTGCGCCAATGGGACTCGGCCTAACGTCAAGTTTGTTGTTGACCCACCAAATTCCGTATACACATTGCTCACATGGAGCCAAACAAAAAATATTATTATGGCCATGGCCCCTGACAAACCGGAAGTCGGCAATCTTGGATTGAAATCTGCGAAGTGCTGAGTCAGCAATTTTTCACACGTCATACTTTTTCTAGCTCCTCCTTGGGCGTTAAACCAAATGAGCTCAAAATCGCTCCACATCATCTACAGAAGTGGGACATAAAAAGTTATCCAAATTCTTCACAAAAGTTTTACAGTTTTTGTGTGGCACAGCCGCAAACTTTACGAAAAAATTTTCGATTTCTCCATACTTGCAATTTGCTACAATTCGCACATATTAACTCCGATTTGGCTCAAATTTTCAACACTCATAAATCCCCCAAGCCTAAACCCATTAAATAAGGAAGAATTTTGGTGTGATAGCACCCCCTACAGAATGACACCAATATTTATATGGTCTGTAAAAAATTTTGTTTTTAAAAAATTTACGAAACTTGGCAGAAAAATACTTTATGTGATGCCGATCACAAAAGCCAAAGAGACCCATGTCATATTTTATACTGTGTTATCATGGCAATGACTGAAACCTGTCATTTTATTCCAATGGGATTACAACAAAAATCTCTATGGACATAAAAAATAATAGTTCAACAAAAAGTTGGCGAATTAGGCACAAACATTCTTCATGTCATCCTGATCAAAAATTCGAAAAGTGGCGCATGAAAGTACCCGACAGTGGCCCAGGACCTCCAGGAACAGGTAGCAATGCGCGCACCCTTTTCCGAAAATATATACATTGCGGCCCCCGAAAAAGAGGATATATTGTTACTGAACGGAATATTATTAGGCCCGAGCGCCAGTAATGGCGAGAGCCTATAGTGATTGAACAGCAGTGATCCGAAATGCACAGGTCAGTGACGCATAAAAGTACCCAACAGTGACCCAGGACCCCCAGGAACAGGTAGTAATGCGTGCGCCCTTTACGAAAATATATACATCGTGGCCCTCGGCAAAAAGGATATATTGTTATTGAACGCAATATTATTATTATTTTTCTCGTTTGTATACGGTATAGCAAATTTCATCCAGTGAACATAGTTAAACTTGCACAAAAATTTGCACAGACGTCAGGTTGGTGGCAAGCTAGTTTTTAATGTGTGTCATATTAACTAAATATCCACATTGGCCCAATAGTGCCACCACAAACATTGCCCCAATGGGACCCGGCACCAACATTTTTGATTGTACAATCACCAAATTTGGTACACATATGCGTCATGAGAGGACTAGAAAAAAATAGTATTACACCAACGCCGCGTGACAAACAGGAAGTGGTCCATATTGGATTACAATTTGTACAGCAGTTTTCGCACACGTTCTATTTTTTCTATCTCCTCTTAGGGTGTTTATCCCAGTGATACCCCCATCTACACAAGTAGGGCATCAAAAGTTACCCAAATTTTTGTAGAATCTCTGACGGTTTTCATGCAGCAAATCCGCAAACTTTCACAAAATTTCATTGAATTTCACTTGCGCGTAAATTGCTACAGTGCCCCCGTGACAACTCCGATTTGGCTGAAATTTCAAAAACTTATTAACACCACAGTCTTATACACATTTTATGACAAAAAATTACATTTGGCTCTATAGCGGCTCCCTACAGAATGAAACAAATATTTGTATGGACAGATAAAAATTAACTTTTTCAGAAATTATACCAACTGCCAGTAAATCTGGCACAGCTCCGGGGCTGTAGGTATTTGCGACAAATTAAATGTTAGAATTATCTAATAAAGTCCTATAGATATGCAATAATCATATCAAAAATGCACTTTTAATAGTATTAAGACACACAGGGTAACCACAAATACAGTATATTTGTAAGTGCAGTCTAATTATGATTTTTACTCAATGCCCCATTATTGATCCCATACTCTGGTTTAATAAATAATTAGGATTCTGCTGATTCTGTTTTACAAAGTTTACATGGCAGGTTCAGTGCACCCTATCTGTTGTTTAGAACCCATGAAAACCACCAGCAAGATGTTGACATATGGAGCCTTGGTAACTGCGCTAGTTATGAAATACTTGGGACCATAATAAACAATAGCATAAAGAGAGATCTGTGCCAAGTGTCAGGGCGCCTTGTTAGGGGTCACTTTCTGCAGATCTCTCTTGTTTCAGAATCAGTAGCCTTTATAGTCACTTTTTGTTCCACAGTCTGTACAATATATGAAAAATTGATGGTTTAATTTTTTTGTCATTTATTATAAGAATGTTATTTTGTTTCTCTTGCTGTTTGACCTTAAATAGGCATTCAAAAGTAGTTATATTTTTACACATTTAATACTCATGACTAAGTAGGATTACTCTTGCTTCTGATATTGTATTGTGTATTTGAATGCTGAATCACTTACTCTGTCATGTCATACTGTTAGTCAAAGTTGACCGCCTGCTGATATGTGTTAACATTGTGATTTATTGTTAAAAGTCAAGGCCTTGTTGGCAGCATCAAACATGTGTCTCGATCATCACAGAATGACTGGATATCATCAATATAATGAACAAGTTTTTTTCATCATCTTATAATAAAGGCATATTTGTGCAGTAATACAACAGGTGTTCCTTATACTGGAATTGCAGTGGTTGTCCACAAAGACCTGGCTGTGTGGTCCACCCACCTGCACTTATGTAAAGAGATGCCAGAATTTCTGATTCAATGAACCATTTATACAAGTTCAAGTAACACGGTCTGTATTCTTTCCACCTCTGTGCCAATGCTGAATGCAAAGGTTGTTAGCATGTTGGTTAGTGTAGTGAAAAAGCTTACATTACCTGCACAGCATAGTCAGACTATGCTTTGGGCTTGAAATCCAGCTGTCTAACAATTCCTCCTTGGGTTCATATGCTCTAGAGAGAAACGTTTACATAGTTGACATAGCTAGCATTAGGGCTGCAACGATTGATCAAGTTATTCAAGTAATGTCAACAGACTGGTGCGAAGCGTACAGAACTTTGTATGCACAGAACAATATTTCTGCATGGTTAATGCATAACACACTAGCGCCGGCTGGGGTTAGGCTATAAATGTAATTAATTTCAGTAATTTGCCTTTTTAATTCTTGAATGTAACTATGTAGAAAAGAGTCCCCTTGTGAAAGTGAATTTAGTGCAAGTAGCGTTCTCTAAGCGCTGCACTGTCCACTGTGTTTTGGGTAATGTGGCTGCTTTCTCCAGAGCAGATTGCTGACTGTGTAGACTCTGCAGTTGCTAAAAACACTAATAATCTCTGTAAAACCTTTGTTTTTTTGCAGGTGGCAGCAAAAACAAACAGCATAGTGTGAGATGTGTATTATATATTCTGACTAAATATAATATTTTTAGTGTACTAAAATATAGTATCTAATTAATATGCTATTTTATAAAATAAAATAATAAAACTACATTTAAATTGCTATTTACAATGCAATTTAAATTGCTATTTATAATGCATCAGGATGTGCAAATGTACTTTTCAATATTAAATGGATAGATTTACAGATAGGCATTAAAATGGGTTATTTTAAAAATGCATAGACGCAGGAGTATCTCTTATTCAGTTACTCAATTAATCAAACAAAAGAATGGATAGCTGCAGCCCTAGCTAGCATTTAAAAACTGATATCTCCATATTTTCTTGGATTTAGCAGATAACAATAATCAGTCAATATTTAGCGTTAAAATCTACTTGTAAATGTCTAATTTTGTACCAGCCCACTATCAATAGGATATCTATAACTGTTAATAATTGAAAACAATATTATGAGGGAAAGGAAGCATTCGACTAAGCACAGCACAAATCAAGGTTGGACCTGAAAAATGTGTGCAGTATATCAACAATCAAAAATAGCCAAATGAGAGATTTGGGTCTCACCCTCATTTTTATTACAGACAAATGCCTGTTTTTGAAGCCAGGGTGGTAATCTTGTTTTTAAAGATATGTGTTTAGAATATGTATATATGTTTTTGGTTGCTGTACTGCCACTAGCTTGCTGGTTTTGTCCATGAATACTGAAATCTATTTGTAAACTTCATGCAGTGTTTTGATGACATTTTTTATTTAATATGAATTTGCATTGTTAAAACATCACGTCATCGCATACAATATGCAGTATATATGTGAACTAGAGGCGGTTGATATATTGGGCAAACTAGGATAATGTTTGAGAGAAAGAACAAATTCAACCTTTACCATTTTTAAAAGTCATATACAGCAGTGAACACAGTAGCCTACAAAGTCTGTTGGCAAAGGTTTTACAGTTCACTTGCACATGTTAAAGTCCATGTTTTTCTGCAGTTTAAAGTGAATACTGTTCTCATTTTCTAATTCTTCCCATTTTATAAGCATCATAAAATCATGGGGGTTAAAGTAAATAGTTTTTTATCATACAATTAAATGAATCAGCTGTACTGTATATATTAGCCCCAAAAAATGCAGTGCATATTGACAATTGGCTGCTCTAGATTTTGAAAATTCACACACGTAAACAAATAATAATCTACACTAGGCTAGCTTTATATATTATAGTTTTTTTATTCATATTTTAAACCAATCTTAGTCACCTCTAGAACAGCACTTCTTTACTACATTTTTAAAGATTATCTGACTAAAATAAAACGTTTTAATAAGTATTCCTCTGGTATCATAAAGAAACAGATAAAAAGACCAACAGAGTGCAATTCTGTTATGGTCTTTTGAACATAAACATAGAAAAAGAGCTGTTTATTTCCTCAAACTTTTTGTGTAATGCCATTTTACTACAAAATTAAAAAAAATAGCTGTGAGGAATTAGTGAAAATAGAGCTGTACACTGTTTTTTGGATAAATGAATGAGAGCAGATTGGCTGTAGAGGGCTTATTGATTGGTCAGTGCTTCCTGGAGTGGAAGAGACTGGGGCTTGTGGAACCTAGCACTCTGAGGCCTCAGAACGGCCATGTCAGAGAATAGATGATTAGGTAAACATTTGTGAATGAAGCAAAACACAACTCCAGGTATGTTTTTGTTGAGGGTGGTCATGGTAGAAGTATGTCATGAGAGATTAAAACAATACTGAGTGGCACACTGACCCAAAATATATCACCTAACTGATACTAAAATTAGTCTACTGGTTATTTTCTCTCATTAAGAGAAGGTTGAATTACTGCCCCTCCCACAGTTATAATTGGGCTTAGACAGGTACCATGTGATGCAAGGTTGCCAAACATACAGTAACAGTTACCAAACACAATGCAGAGAATGCTTCAGAGTACATTATCAGCCAACTTCATGTGAGGCTAAATGTCCATTATCAGCGTTTTTATCCTCTGACGTCTCACATAACTTCCTGCTCAGATCTTTGCGAGGGCCAGATGGTTACATTGGCCACTGGGGATCGCAAGGAGCCTGGAGAGACAGTTTTACAATGTGCAATTACTGGACAGATAAACTAAACGCTCAACAAAGCAAGGCATTTCCAGATCCCTGCCTTCTAGACTTTGATAAGGGCTGAGTGAGCCGCATTCCTTGGCCAATTTACTGTCTTCAAAATGAACAGACCGGCGCTAATGAACACTTTAACTGTGCCTGAATGGGAGATTTTTGTCTCAGTCTAATGAGCCCCAAGCGCTGTAGATATACTGTAAAGCACGCTCCACTGATCTAAATGTGGAACTATAAATGAGTGCTTAAGAAGCTTTGCAAGGCATTGAGAGCCGTCTGATTTGTTTCGGGCTTGATTACATGCCAATTGATGCTAACAGGGATAGGATTTCTTTACTGAATGAGCGGCACATATTGCTACACTCAAAAGTTCAGGCTCTTTTGTTCCACATTAACATTTCACAGAGGGATCAGGCGCCTGCCCTCCGTCCGTTACCCCAGGGAGCAAGAATCCCCCACAAACTGACACTGATACAATCTCCAGGTAATGGCTGCCTGCCTACAAGCCGGAGGGTGTCTGAGGATATTCTGCGTGTGTCTATGTGCACACGCCTGAGCCAGCACAACTCGTGTGGTCACAGGGCCAAAGTTCAGCCAGAAATGTGTGGCCCGGGGTCGAGAGGTGCTATGGCCCCTGTTAACGGTGTGGCTAAAGTTACAAGCTCTCGTCTTTCTCCAGGCCGCGCTGCCACTTACATTTCTCTCCATGACACGCGTGGCGACCCCCACCTTCAAGTCAGGTGACACAGGCCAATAGAGGTTAAGAAAGAGCCAATAACAGACAGCGGGGTGTGAAAAAACAGATTTAAGTGGCAGGGGTTTGATGTTCACGACAGTTGCCAGAAGCTAATCCTGCCATTGTATGTTGTTAAGAACTATTGACGTGTAACTTAATATACTTAAGCACCATTTGACAATATATATGTGTGCTCTTTGCTGTAGATTTTATTTTAGTTCTTATTGCCGCCTCTTTGTTTGTTGGTTTGTTAATGTGTACATTTTAAAGGATTCTGTACATAGGAACATCTCTTAAATTTTTTTAAACTAATATGATTGGTGAATATTATACAGTTGTGTTCAAAATAATAGCACTGTGCATCAAAGTCAGTAAATCACAAAATTATTATTTTAGCTTTATTTTCACACATAGAGATGGATTGAGGAAACTGCTTATTCTATTTGATATCAAAACATGAACAAAATTATCAAATTTGTTATTTCTTTACAGAAAGTGAAAAAAAGGAATATTAGGCTGGACAAAAAATAGCAGTGTCTGCACTTTTCTTAACAAGCTCAATCATTTGATACTATAGGTGAGCTAATGGATTAACAGTCCTAGACACATGTTGCCTGTCCATCCTGGGAGAAGATCTCTCCTTCAATATGGGCTCCATGAGGTTTTTTTCTTTTTTTTTCCTACCCCTGGGTTGTTTTTTTTAGGAGTTTTTCCTTACCAAGGAGGGTGTAAGGACAGGAATGTCCTGGGTCTGTTTGGTTTAATGTAGATATTGTTTACGTTGATTGTGATTGTTAAGTCTGATTGTGTGTTCATGTTTGAGAAACTTTTTGCGAAGCCCTTTGATGCGACTGGGCTATATAAATAAAAGTGAATTGAATTGAAAACATTTACTGCATAAACTAAAAAATGCTCTAAGATTTTGCGTTCCTGTGGATCTCTGAATTATAACCACGTTTTTTGAGAACTGCTCTTCATCTGTGATGCGTAGAGTCCACTAACTTCTGGCAGGTATTGCAGCCCAAGACAATTGGACTACATAATTTCTCTGCATTTTCTTGGTTTGGCTTCAGAAACAACATTTTCATGTCACCCCACAGTTTTTTATAGGGTTAAGGTCTGGGAATTGTGCTGGCCCCTTCATAACATTAATCTTTTTCGTCCTAAACCAAGATGCTGCTCTTTTACTGTGTGTTTTGGGTCAATGTCTTGTTGAAACACCCATTTCAATGGTATTTCCTCTTCAGCATAAGGCAGCATGACCTCTTGAAATAGTTGGATACTATTTAAATTAATCCATGATCCCTGTTATGCAATAGATAGACCCGACACCATAGTATGAGAAACAATCCCATATCATGGTGCTTGCTCCACCATGCTTTACTGTCTTCACAGAGCACTGTGGCTTAAACTCAGTTTTTGAGGGTCATCTGACAAACTGTCTGTGGCCCCGAGACCCAAAAAGAACAATCTTTAGTCAGTGCCATTTCTCTTTAGGCCAGTCACTGTGTTCTTTGGCAAACTGTAACCTCTTCGGTACTCACAGGTATTTTTAGATCATCTTTAATGTCCATGGAGCTAAATATTTGGCTGAGCCATTGCCATTTTAGCTATTCTTCAGTCCATTTGAAAAGTAGTTTTTTGTTTTCTTCCACATCTTTCAGGTTTTGGTTGCCATTTTAGAGCATTTGAGATTATTTTAGCTGAGCAGCCTATAATTTTTTGCACTTGTTTATATGTTTTCCTCTCTCCAATCAAATTTTTTGACCAAAGTATGCTGTTCTTCTAAACAATATCTCAAACGACCCATTTTTCTCTTGGTCAGCACAATCCCCAGACCTTAAAAGGGCTAAGTGTAGCTTTTTACTCCCCAAAAAATTTAAATTCACTTTTTAAATAACTTAATAAATTTTATTTGTCCTTTTAGGAGCCAACCATTATGCGCTGACCAGAATGAGACCTTGTCTGTTCACCCCGGTTGCCTCTCTCAGCCTGTAATCTCATTTCACTGTGCAGGACTTGGGTCAGATTTTCCGCGAAATTTCTGCAGCTGTGATGTAACGCATGCTCTGCCACTTGCACTACAGAGCTCAATGAGCCACCATTTTGGAGAGCGACTTTAGTGAGTGGTACTATTGACATGGACTCTGGATACACAAAGCAACCACTAGCATCCTATGCAACCAAAACTCCAAAAAAAAAAAAAATCCACGCAATCATAAAAAAATTTAAAAAGTTTTATCCAGCATGACAGAGCTGGATAAAGCCAGACAGGAGAGTGACGGCACGGGGGGAAGACGAGAGTCAACATTGGCTGAGCACTGGATTCACTCACCGAGGAACGCAGGTCTGCTTTGGGGTTAGAAACAGACCCTGAGTTGGCGTTCTTTCTCTAAAAGGTAAGACATCATTACTGACAATGTGAAATATATTGTGATATTTTGTTTTCAGTGGTCTAATGCTAAATACAGTACGTGACCAAGCAGCTAATGCTTGCTAGCAATTCCACTTTGCTGATGAATCTCTCTCGGCCACAGGCTAACACTATCACCAACAGATTACTGGGTAACGTTAGAAATATACAGTATGTTGTCTCGTAACGCAAACCATGTTACTAACTTTATAACTCTCAGCTAGCCGGGAACAATGTTTTTGTTGTCTGGGTAAAGCTAAGCATTAGCCAGAGCTAATCATGGACATTTAGTTCATGCCAATTCATTGAACATATTTTTATTGAAACAAAAATAACATCAGCTGGTCTCTCAGTTGTGGTTAAAAGCACGACTTAAAATAGAGTAGGATACAATAGGGGTGGGTTATTTTCAAGTACTATTTTAGTAGTTTAGTTAGAAAATGCTATTCAGATCAATAACATTAGCACACAGTTGTAACAGTGTAAGATTAGAGCAGACGAAATCCACATGATTTGTCTGCTCATGATATGCAACCCATTTATAAAATGAAATGTTATGTCAACAGGGATGGTTCCAAACTGCGGGAGTACGACCACTGTCTGAAGACCATGCATTGGAGTTGTTGGAAGAAAGTCAAGTGTGTGTCAATATCTAGAGGATGTGTCTTTTTTATATTCTACATTCTGACGTTGTATTTTATGTTTTAGTACAGCATGATAGATCAATATAAAACATAAAACCGAGGATTCTCACGTAGACTCCACACACCATAAGGTAGCCCTTAGTTGTGTATGTGTCACTATTATAATAATAAACTAAATAAATAAATAAACTAATAATAAAGAGAAACATGAAACTAATATACATTTCAGTAGTGAAATGTATATTAGTTTCATGTTTCTCCATCAATAAGCATCGTAACATCATAGTCTATATTTTACAATATCTGGCACACCACGTCAGTGACAAAGACAAGTGGGCCTTCTGCCAGTGACAGCATGCACCACTGGATGTGGAAACCTTTGACAGAGATCATCTGGTCCTGCAGCACACAAGGCATTCTCACAGACTGTACTCAAGAGTTGGGGGCAGAAGGATGTGGAGTTTCTTGCCTCTTGGTGTGAGTAAAAATATTTAGTAAGTAAGACATACTTTCTAAGTATGCCAGAACTAAAAGTGTGAATGAGGAATCACATTATCAACATAATGAAACTACAACAATACTATAGTAGTACAACAAATACTTTGTCATTATCAGGCTATCTGCACAGTGTTGGCCAGAACATGTTGTTAATGTCCAGTAATGTTTCATTTATTGTTTTGCAGACGAAGAGGGTTTGACATCATGAAGTCAAATTAAAACCAGGTGTGCACAGTAAAGGTGGCCAAAGACTACAGCTGCATCCCTCAGCTGCAGGGCTCACAAGAAGGAGGAGTCTTAGGCCAGATGACCCGCGAGCGCTTGGTCTTCTCCCTGGTGCCTGCAGCTACAGTAGAATTGGTCCAAACACCACTCAGGACGGGTATGTCAACTATTACCGCAACCTCAAGCAAACCCCGCGAAAGCAGCGCGACCCTGCAACTGTGTCCAAACTCCGCAACTTTTCTGCAACTTTTGCCAATTATCACCAAGATTTTCCTTTAAAACTGGACTTTGCTACACTTACCGCTGTCTGTGGGCCGTCCCCTGTTCCGAGCAGAGCAGCGCTCCGGTAATGCGCGCCGGAGGTCGGGCTGAGCCACAGACAAAGCAGCGCAGAGGTGCAGCGCGGAGGACGGAGGTGCAGTGCCGAAGTTGTGTGCACACATAAACAGTACGGCATGGTGGAGCACCCGCGTGGAGTTCAAGTGCACATGAGGTCGCAGGTGCTCAGCAGCAGCAGCGGTGTGGATGGGACTGAAGGTGGAGGCACTTCTAGTTTTGTCTGGTGTCATTCTGAAAAGCCCATCTGGGTCGCCATGGTGATAAAGTTGCCTAAAAAATTTAATGGGCAGCATATTTAGACATCAATAAAATTTGAGGTCATTGTTCTTTAAACGTTAATGTTGCGGGCTAATAACCTTCCTGAAAACTAAGGGTGCTCCGATCAGGGTTTTTGAGGCCGATCACCGATCAGCCTCTGCTGTGATCGGCCGATACCGATCACGTGGTCTTCAATGTAGTAATGTATTGTATGCAGGCTATTATTAGTTCCATTTGAAAAATACTGTTGCCTTTGTAAATATAAAAGAACAACAAAATTCTACTTATTTTTGTTTTAGAAGAAGAGGTTTTGTTGCTGTTGTTGTTGTTATTGGACTTCTGTGCTAGTCACAGTTTGTCCATAGCAAACACCATGTTCGAGCACAAGGGTGTCCATCAGTGCATGTGGCACCAGGAGGACTATCGGTTGGCCTCAAAGAAATTCTGGCAAACCGTCCGCCGCCTCAGGAGGGGGAAGCAGTGCTTCACCAACACTGTTTACAGTGGAGGTGGGGAGCTGTTGACCTCGACTGGGGATGTTGTCGGGCGGTGGAAGGAATACTTTGAGGATCTCCTCAATCCCACCGACACGCCTTCCGTTGAGGAAGCAGGGGCTGGGGACTCAGAGGTGGACTCATCCATCACTTAAGCTGAAGTCACTGAGGTGGTTGGAAAGCTCCTCAGTGGCAAGGCACCGGGTGTGGATGAGATCCGCCCTGAGTACCTCAAGTCCCTGGATGTTGTGGGGCTGTCGTGGCTGACACGTCTCTGCAACATCGCATGGCGGTTGGGGACAGTACCTCTGGACTGGCAGACCGGGGTGGTGGTCCCTCTTTTCAAGAAGGGGGACCGGAGGGTGTGTTCCAACTACAGGGGGATCACACTTCTCAGCCTCCCCGGGAAAGTCTATTCCAGGGTACTGGAGAGGAGAATTCGACCGATAGTCGAACCTCGGATTCAGGAGGAACAATGCGGTTTTCGTCCTGGCCGTGGAACTGTGGACCAGCTCTATACCCTCTATCGGGTGCTCAAGGGTTTGTGGGAGTTCGCCCAACCAGTCCACATGTGTTTTGTGGATTTGGAGAAAGCGTTCGACCGTGTCCCTCGTAGTGTCCTGTGGGGGGTACTCTGGGAGTATGGGGTCCGGGGCCCTTTGCTAAGGGCTGTCCGGTCCCTGTATGACCGGAGCAGGAGCTTGGTCCGCATTGCCGGTTGTAAGTCGGACCTGTTCCCAGTGCATGTTGGACTCCGGCAGTGCTGCCCTTTGTCACCGGTTCTGTTCATAATTTTTATGGACAGAATTTCTAGGTGCAGCCAAGGGCCGGAGGGAGTCTGGTTTGGGAACCACAGGATTTCATCTCTGCTTTTTGCAGATGATGTTGTTCTGTTGGCTTCCTCAAACCAGGACCTTCAGTGTCCACTGGGGCGGTTTGCAGCCGAGTGTGAAGCGGCTGGGATGAGAATCAGCACCTCCAAGTCCGAGGCCATGGTTCTCGACCGGAAAAGGGTGCCTTGCCCTCTCCAGGTTGGGGGGGAGTTTCTGCCTCAAGTGGAGGAGTTCAAGTATCTTGGGGTCTTGTTCACGAGTGAGGGAAGGATGGAGCGTGAGATTGACAGGCGGATCGGTGCAGCGTCTGCAGTAATGCGGTCGTTGTATCGGTCTGTTGTGGTAAAGATTTACCGGTCGATCTACGTTCCTACTCTCACCTATGGTCATGAGCTTTAGGTCATGACCGAAAGGACAAGATCCCGGATACAAGCGGCCGAAATGAGTTTCCTCCGCAGGGTGGCTGGGCGCACCCTTAGAGATAGGGTGAGGAGCCCTGTCACCCGGGAGGAACTCGGAGTAGAGCCGCTGCTCCTCCACATCGAGAGGAGTCAGTTGAGGTGGCTCGGGCATCTGTTCCGGATGCCTCCTGGACGCCTCCCTGGGGAGGTGTTCCGGGCATGTCCCACCGGGAGGAGGCCCCGGGGAAGACCTAGTACACGCTGGAGGGACTATGTCTCTCGGCTGGCCTGGGAACGCCTTGGGGTCCCCCCGGTAGAGCTGGAGGAAGTGTCTGGGGAGAGGGAAGTCTGGGCATCTTTGCTTAGACTGCTGCCTCCGCGACCCGGCCCCGGATAAAGCGGAAGAAGATGGATGGATGGATGGTTTTGTTGCATTATTGGTCTTTAATGTGTGCCCAGTGTCTGTGTGGCTTTGTTTGAATGCTCTGCTGATGTAAAAATCAGCTGTTCTTAATTGGTTCCTTTAATGCGAGTCCGGGGTGCAGCGCCTGTGTCCGCGTAACGCGCAGCCAAACCAGGTTGAAACACAGTGGACTAAAGCAGACAGCTCCTGCTGCCAGTTTTGACAACGTCTGAATGAAGAAAATGTGCAAAGAGAGCAGAGAAGACAACGATGAAAGGTGCTCCTCTCAGACACACGGACACATGGGCTGCCTTTTTACTTTCTCTTTCCATTAGCAGCCATTTGGTGCAGTTTAAGCCACAAAACGCACAGTTTTCTCCGCGCAACAAGACACAGGCAGACTGAACTTTCTTAATCCTTTTAACGTAACTGTTAGCAGGTTAGCTGTAGCTCTATTTACGTTGGTGTTTGCAAATACACCCACTGCTGCTCCTCGGTTCTGTCCCGTGCGCTCCTAAAGCAGGCGGGGACACAGCGGGGACACAAAGCAGCGCCTCCAGGGCAGGTTTGTGTTAGTTATAACCAGGGCTTAACTTAAAAACACTGCTAAAATAACGCTACTGCTGTTTAATCAAACCGGAGTTGCAGGACAGTAAATGTGAGAGCCTCGCGTGTTTATTGTAATTTGATCGGCCCTTCTGATCGGCCCATTTTACCGATCACCGATCACTCTATTTTTAGCCATGATCGGCCGATCATGATCGGCGGCCGATCGATCGGAGCACCCTTACTGAAAACCTATAGCACAGCAAACTTCTTCTGTTTTTTAATGACTGGATGTTCTACAGCACACAACAGGAATCACCAGAGAAGATCTGAGAGGAACAGAATCAGAGGCAATGTAATACCCCCCACCCACCCACCACCACCACCAAAAAAAACAGCCTAATAACACAGCAATATCATTTTAAAAAAGTAGGTATGCTTGGTCTGTTCAAATACAGGTATTTTTAATTAGATTAATTACCACCTCACATATGTTTAAAAACATAGCTAATATTTTTAAGAAGAATTATAGACACAAAAAATTTCAACTTTTAGCGCAACTTTTAAGAAAATCCCCCGCAAAATCACAGGGCCTCCTCTTCTATTTGACTTGTCTGATTGCTCTTTAACCTCAAGAGGAAATCAAAGCAATAAAGCTAAACTTGTTTTGGACAATTTCTCTCTTGTCTTCTGTTTGATTTTAAGTGGGGGAAAAAATTGTTTTTAAAGCATAAATCAATTTTTTGTGAAAAAATCTGAGATTTTTTTTTAGGCCAAATCACCCAGCTCTAATACATATATATCTGTATATACACATTGTATAAATATATGTAGTGTATTACAATAAAACCCTTTTCATGAAAGTAACATTGATGTTTTTTGGAGGTGGTCACCTAAAGTTTGCAGCAATATTCTTATTAAAAACAAATTTACATATTTTCTTATTCACTCAGAAGGAGGCTCCTTTGCACCCAACAGTATTTCAAAAAGGGTCAGACTTTTTCTAAATACAGCTTTTTTCAGCTGCTAATTTCCAGACCACGTCTGATAGAGAAGCAAAGAGAAGTCTATAGTAATGGCTAAAAGCGTGTGTGATGAAGCAGTGTTTTCATTTACTGCTGACTCTGATTCTGAGGGAGAATATCTACCTTCTGAAGTGAGTGTAAGCAATGATAGCAGGGAAAGTGACTGTGCCAGTGGCAATGAAAGAGTTTGTACTGACACTTTCCGCAACAGAAGTAGGTGAGGAGGCAGGTGTGGTAGAAGAGGAAGGCAGGGGAGAGGCTGTAACAATAGGGCCAGCATAAACAGCAATGTGGAAGATGGCTGGGATCAACTGACACACCTAGAAACTTATCAGAAGTGGATAAAGCAGTTTGATGAGCCTGTTGGCTATACAGGAGAGAAGGATCTGACTGGTGCTGATCCAATAGATTTTTTATTTCTCTTTCTAACTGATGATTTTTGGAGCCTCCTTACAAATGAGACTAACAGATATGCTCATCAAGTTTTATCCTCAACACAGCTCAAGCCAAAGTCCAGATTCCATTCATGGTGTGATGTATCAGTCCCTGAAATGAAAGCATTCCTGTCTTTGCATTTGTCTATGGGCCTGGTAGAGAAGCCAGAGATTGAGGATTATTGGGCAACTTTTTGGGCAACATACACCCCTGGTTTTGGCAGAGTAATCTCTAGAAACAGATTTGAAATGATTTTGTCATTCTTGCATTTTGCCAATAATAGTGAGTATGTGAAAGTTGGTCAGCCAGGATATGATAAGCTCTTCAAAGTGTGTCCAATCATAAAAATCATAATACCTCGCTTTGCAGAAGTCTATAGCCCACTCAGAGAACTTTCATTAGATGAGATGACAATAGTATTCAAAGGAAGATCAGCGCTAAAATTTTATAATCCCAAGAAGCCAGATAAATATGGCTACAGAGCATATGTTTTGAGTGAAAGTCAGTCAGGCTATGTTTTGCAGTGGTCCATGCACACTGGTCAGCGTAGTGAAGAATCCAGCTGCATCAGTGCCACCCACTCTGTCGTCTGTGAACTCATGGCCCCATACACAGACAAGGGACATGAAGTTTACATGGATAGTTATTACACATCACCAGCCATTGCCTGTGAATTAGCCGAAAGTAACACTGGATTGTGTGGGACAGTGAGAAGCACAAGGCAAGGAATGCCAAAGTGCCTGAGACCCAAAGCCTTGAAGTTGAAAAGTGGAGATGACCCAGTGTTTCTGAGGAAGGGAAAGTTGTTGGCTTGTGCGTGGCATGACACTAAATGTCTCACAATGTTATCAACCATTCATGGGAATGCCTATATTCAGAAAAGAATCAGGACAAAGAAAAATGAGAGTGGTTTTCGCACAATAAATACACCAGTGTGTGTTGACCAGTACAACAGTTTCATGGGGGGAGTGGATAGATCTGACCAGAGAATGAAAACGTACTTATTTCCACACCGGTCAAGGAAGTGGTACAACTGCATTTTCAATGCCATTCTAAGCATTAGTGTTGTCAACTCACATGTCATTTACACTAAGTGCACCCCAGCCCCACACAAGTCACTAAAGGCATATATTCAGGACATTATAACTGGATTACTTTCAGGTTACATGAAAAAGGAAAGTGGAAAAGGGGGGCGGGCTTCAGCAGAAGGGGGAGAGCTGCCTACAAGGTTGACTGAACACCACTGGCTTTATGAAACTGATAAATGTCCACATTGTGTTGTTTGTTCTGATCGCTCTCGCCCTAAAGGCAGGCACCAGACAAAGTATAGGTGCCAACAATGTGGTGTAGGTCTGTGTGCTGTACCTTGCAATGAGAGGTACCACACTCTAAAAAACTACAAAAACTGAGAATCATCAAAAATAAAGATGTACCCATAATCAGTGCCTAATAACTGGGCAAGATACACCTGCTGCCTGGTGCGGGACTTGAACCCAGCTCTCCCTGTTATGAGGCAGCAGTGCAAACCACTGCACCAACGTACCATGCCAGGTCAGACAGAAACAAAAAAGTATCAGAAAATAACAACTGAAATACCAGAAAAAATACCTCCATAACCCCCCAGATGATATAGAATTGTCCCCAGAAATGAGTGATGGAGGCTGGGTAAACAGAACCAGAAATTCGCCTCCAGTTTTCCACAAATATGTACCTCCATAACCCCCCAGATTATATAGAATTGTCCCCAGAAATGAGTGATCTTGGCTGGGTAAACAGAACCAGAAATTTGCCTCCAGTTTTCCACAAAATGTACCTCCATAACCCCTCAGATGATATAGAATTGTCCCCAGAAATGAGTGATCGTGGCTGGGTAAACAGAACCAGAAATTCGCCTCCAGTTTTCCACAAATATGTACCTCTATAACCCCCCAGATGATATAGAATTGTCCCCAGAAATGAGTGATCATGGCTGGGTAAACAGAACCAGAAATTGGCTCCCTGTTTTCCACAAATATGTACCTCCATAACCCCCCAGATGATATAGAATTGTCGCCAGAAATTAGTGATCATGGCTGGGTAAACAGAACCAGAAATTTGCCTCCAGTTTTCCACAAATATGTACCTCCATAACCCCCCAGATGATATAGAATTGTCCACAGAAATGAGTGATCATGTCTGGGTAAACAGAACCAGAAATTGGCTCCCTGTTTTCCACAAATATGTACCTCCATAACCCCCCAGATGATATAGAATTGTCGCCAGAAATTAGTGATCATGGCTGGGTAAACAGAACCAGAAATTTGCCTCCAGTTTTCCACAAATATGTACCTCCATAACCCCCCAGATGATATAGAATTGTCCACAGAAATGAGTGATCATGTCTGGGTAAACAGAACCAGAAATTGGCTCCCGGTTTTTCACAAATATGTACCTCCATAACCCCCCAGATGATATAGATTTGTCCCCAGAAATGAGTGATCTTGGCTGGGTAAACAGAACCAGAAATTCGCCTCCAGTTTTACCTCCATAACCCCCCAGATGATATAGAATTGTCCCCAGAAATGAGTGATGGTGGCTGGGTAAACAGAACCAGAAATGCGCCTCCAGTTTTCCACAAATATGTATCTCTATAACCCCCCAGATGATATAGAATTGTCCCCAGAAATGAGTGATCTTGCCTGGGTAAACAGAACCAGAAATGCGCCTCCAGTTTTCCACAAATATGTACCTCTATAACCCCCCAGATGATATAGAATTGTCCCCAGAAATGAGTGATCTTGCCTGGGTAAACAGAACCAGAAATTCGCCCCCAGTTTTCCACAAATATGTACCTCCATAACCCCCCAGATGATATAGAATTGTCCCCAGAAATGAGGGATCGTGGCTGGGTAAACAGAACCAGAAATTCGCCTCCAATTTTCCACAAATATGTACCTCCATAACCCCCCAGATGATATAGAATTGTCCCCAGAAATGAGTGATCATGGCTGGGTAAACAGAACCAGAAATTGGCTCCCGGTTTTCCAGAAATATGTACCTCCATAACCCCCCAGATGATATAGAATTGTCCCCAGAAATGAGTGATCATGGCTGGGTAAACAGAACCAGAAATTCGCCCCCAGTTTTCCACAAATATGTACCTCCATACCCCCCCAGATGATATAGAATTGTCCCCAGAAATGAGTGATCTTGCCTGGGTAAACAGAACCAGAAATTGGCTCCCGGTTTTCCACAAATATGTACCTCCATAACCCCCCAGATGATAAAGAATTGTCCCCAGAAATGAGTGATCGTGGCTGGGTAAACAGAACCAGAAATTTGCCTCCAGTTTTCCACAAATATGTACCTCAATAACCCCCCAGATGATATAGAATTGTCCCCAGAAATGAGTGATCATGGCTGGGTAAACAGAACCAGAAATTGGCTCCCGGTTTTCCACAAATATGTACCTCCATAACCCCCCAGATGATATAGAATTGTGAGTTTATATGTACTGGAGTTCATAAACATATTTGACACCAGGGGTCAGTGGAGCTCTGCCTGGAAAAAAAAAAAAAAACTCTGGCGCCTAAAGGGTTAACAAATCTGTCAAAATCTGTGTTAGTGAGCACTACTCCTTTGCCGAGATAATCCATCCACCTCACAGGTGTGGTATATCAAGACTAATATTGCACAGGTGTGCCTTAGGCTGGCCACAATGAAAGGCTACTCTAAAATGTTGAGTTTTATAACACAATACAGTGCCACAGATGTTGCAAGTTTTGAGGGAGGGTGCAATTGGAATATTGACTGCAGGAATGTCCACCAGAATTGTTGCCCGTGAATTGAATGTCCATTTCTCTACCATAAGCCTTCTCCAAAGGTATTTCAGAGAATTTGGCAGTACGCCCAACCGGCCTCACAACCATAGACCATGTGTAAGCACATCCAGCATCTTCGCCTCCAAGATTGTCTGAGATCAACCACCTGGACAGCTGCTGTAACAATCGGTTTGCATAACCGAAGAATTTCTGCACAAACTGTCCTCCTTATCGGGGTCTCAACTTGACTGCAGTTTGTTGTTGTAACCGACTTGAATGGCCAAATGCTCACATTCAATGCTTCACATTCGTCTGGTACTTTGGAGAGGTGTTCTCTTCATGGATCAATCCCAGTTTTCACTGTACAGGGCAGATGGCAGACAGCGTGTATGGCGTTGCGTGGGTCAGTGGTTTACTGATGTCAGTGTTGTGGATTGAGTGGCCCGTGGTGGTGGGGTTTTGGCATGGCCAGGTGTATGTTATGATCAACAAACACAGGTGCATTTTATTGTGATGGCATTTTGAATGCACAGCGATACTGTGACGAAATCCTGAGGTCCATTGTTGTGCCATTCATCCACGACCATCACCTTATGTTGCAGCATGACAATGCACAGCCCAATTTTGCAAGGGTCTGTACACAATTCCTGGAAGCTGAAAACATCCCAGTTCTTACATGGCCAGCATATTCTCTGCATATGTCACCCATGGAACAGGTTACTTAGCCTATTTAGCTGATGAGCTAACATTAGCATTTTTGACAAACCTTACAGTCACATTGCAGTCGAGATATTGTGCGAAGTTTGCTCTAACTGCTGTATTTTTGTTGAACAAGGCTTTATAAAACATGCATTTGTCAAACAGTATCTAACTAGTCATTCTCTCCTCTCCCATGTCTCAAGAGTTCGCTTCACTGCTGGGTCAGCACTCAAGAGTCAAATATACTGTAGTTTTATCACAAACATAGTTTGTCAAACAATAAACTTGCAGAAGTGTAACATTTCTTGCCTCTTCTGTAAACATGATTTCCGTAAATCTCGAAGCCTGTGTGTGAGGCGGTGGATATTATCACTCAGCTGTGCTCATGCAAGCCTGCGCTCCGAGAACAAGCAGGAGACTGGCTGCAGTTCCTCTAATGGCCGTTGATATCAGTAACAGTTAGAAATTAACCCTTTAGAAAACTTGTGGGGTGACATTTAAAAATGCTGTTTCTGAGGCCAAACCAAGAAATGCAGTTGTGGAATGTAGTCTAATCATCCTGGGCCACAAGATTTGCCATCCTTCACATTTTTTTTTTGGTAATTGTGTGAATAGGTCAGGAAATAGGATGCTCTCCTGTTGACATAAAAATGAGACTTAAAGAGACTTAAGGTACCTGGGAAATATTTGCCTCAGTTATACAATATTAAGCCTTGACTTAATAACCTTATTATTTCATTACATGCTGTATTTGAACACTGTGATAACTTGTACTAAATGGGTTCTTATCTCATAGACTGCAAACATCCTGTTCACTTCTCTGGTGTACAAATTAACATGAAAACATGACAGTTGCTCCCAAACCCCCTGGCTGACGTTTTTAGTAGCAACGTGTTCCACCCCAGATGAAATTAATAGGTGCATCCTGCAAACACAGACACAAACATGCGGACATTCTCAGCCAGGCCTGTCTAAGCGTTCCCCAGACGGCATGTGCTCCGCAGACGGGATCAGCACAGTGCTTCCTCCAGCAGCAGTCAGGGCAGGGCAGAAGGATCAGTCTGGCTAGCTCATTCAGACAGAGGATCTCGCTCCTTTATGATGCTCCTGAGCCCACAGCACAAATATGTGGTGCTTTTTCAGCCCTGTCTGATATGATGTTAGTAGCAAATGTTGTTGACGTCCTTTTCAGATCCAGTACGCACTAATCGTCACGTCCAGTGTAGGAGTTGTTTGATGGACTTTTCATTTCTGCATTACCGGTCAAGTTACACCTAATTTTTTACACATGCGTCAAACATACTTGTTGGGACGCACATTAGTGTGCACATTCTTTGTTACTACAACAACCGCTATATCCAAATAGAAAAGTTATTGTATTGACATAGTTTTTCGGCATTTGGCTCTTTGTATTTGACTAATCAAAAAACAGTTTTATCATTGCAAGTGCTAATGTAAAGCCTTGTTTTTCTTTTTGTAATCCAATTCAACCAATCCAGTTTTATTATTATGAGTAGGTAGATTCACATATTGAATCTATATTGAAATTACTTTATATAGTCATTTTTATTTATTGGATTGTTTGTGGACATTTATGGCTGGGGTGAATGGGATGCCCTTCATTCAATGCACAGTATGTTTTTGTTTAAATTGCATTGGTCCAGAGAGCCAATTAATGTGTATCATACAGAGATCAGGCTAATTCTTTTCTGGTATAAATAAGAATAAAAATGACATAGGCAATGGCATATTATACCTGCAATTCTGCAATTCATTTTCATGTATTAGGGCAATATTTGCAGTCTTTCCTTAGACATATCACTAAACATCAAGTGACCTGCCTACTACTATAAGCCTAAAGTTGCCTAGTACAGTAGAGTTTGCTGGCTCTTTGAGTCTATTCACCAGGTATTTTATTTCTCCTGCTATAATGTAATTTACAGTATTTCAGATTTTGGCTTCCACATTAGTTCTCTTATTAAAAATGTCCTATACAATTTTTCAGCTTCTCCTAGTTTTTATTCTCTCTGCCACTGTCTAACTGCTGGTGTTGTAGTGAAAAATAACAAGCTCTGGGGTGTGTATGTGTGTGCCTTTAGCGCTGCTGGCTGCATAGACTGGATGGGCTGGCTGTGCGCAGGGCTGGCTTCTTGTGTGGTCCCCCGGCAAACTTTATGATTTATTCAGCTAAAGGCAGAGGAGCACGACCCCCAGTGACCACAGAGAGAGCGCTGCACGTGGGTTTAATGATTTCACCACAAAAATGTCTGCTATGGCTGGGCCTGCATGGAACTCAGACCCCCTTCCACCACCACCACTGAGGAGAGAGATGGGGTGGGGGGGTGGGGGGGTGACTATACTGAGTCAAGTTACAAACACTTCTACAACTATTTGGAAGGATTATAAGGAACCAAGTGAATGAGCTGCATCCAATGGCAGGTCCCTAATGTTGTAGATCCAGCAGAAGGCTCCAGCAAGGTATTGGCCCCATCTGGTAATGGTATAGTACCCAGACCTGGACTTAAACCAAGATCCACTAGTTCAGGGGTAAACGCTCTACTCATTAAGCCATAAAGCCTTTATATCTTACAGTAGTTATCTTTTTTTTTTTTTTTTTCTTTTACTGTGGGTGGAGATGGTATCTGGGGCAGCTTTCATATCCTTATCTTGCAATGAAACAGAATCATAAAAAAAAATCTTAGATCCAGAAGATGTTCCTGATCCAGCCCCTTAACTAATAATTTCTTCCTTGGCTGACTATTACTGACCTTTCCTAGAGATTGAAGTTTGTCTTAAAGAGTATGATGTTGCTGTGGTATCAGCAAATAAGTCAAAAGTTCATCATGTTCAAGTTAGAAAACGTTCGCTCAAATGTAATCACATAGATTACAGAAATAGTAGCAGCTGCTTCCCACAAAAAATTAGAAGCAGTTGAGTGCTCTTAAAAGAATTACAAATAAACAGTTACAGTTAAAACAGTTACAACAAATGAAATAAAGGTCAGTGAAGATAGTAGTAGGAAAGTGAACAAAGTAGTGGCTCTTTTTAAGTACGCTCCTGTCCTTCAACAAAGCAATCCCTGAACATGTTATTCTTTGTCACGCATTCTGGTATTTATGTTTCTCAACACTAGCCCCCCCTGAGTTTTGCAACCAGTGGGAGATTGCAAGAGCCATTATTGAAATGTGGACACTGAGGATGATGTAACCGAGCTTCCAAGCGCAGGGAGAGGGGCAGAAATAATAGTGCGCCGGTGGCAGTGGGGGGCGGTGGTGGTTATTTGGCACATTTTTCTAAGCTGGTGTCCAGGTCTGCTTGGCTTGAGGGAGTGACTGCTGAGGGCTTGGATCGGGACACTACTCTCGGTGCTGCCTCACTCTCTGTCTGTTTGGATACACTTGGCCAAACAAGATGATGTCATTCACTGGGGTTTGTTGATGTTCTTCATAAGAGACAAAATGACAGCTAATTATGTCAGAAGCAGGAACAAAAGGCTATTCACTTCTACTTTAGCATCATGCTGAGTTATATAAAGTGACATTTGGTTCACAGACCAGGTTTCTCTTGATCATTAGCCGGACCAGACATTTTAATTAATTCTATTCTCAACAAATTATTAGCACTGGGGCCTTTTAATTCAAGTTAGATTTCCAAAGGAACATTAAATGGATACCACTTAAACTACCTCTGAATGCAACCAATCAGTAACAAAGCATCATATAAAGCCTGTATCATTTTAGATTTGCAAATTAGATCTGAATGGCCAGAGCACTAACAAATACCAAAGGCATTCGGAGTATACAGTGACTAGCCATTACAATATTATCAAATCCAATTCCAGGTTAATAATTCAACATAGTAAAAGTTGAGAGCAGCATACTACAGTATGTCCCTGTCATGTAAACGTAAAGTTCATTTACAAGTATATTCTCCCCACATACCAGATTATTTGGTTTTAATAAGATGGATTTTTTGCTTGTGTAAAATGAAATTCTGGTGTATTGTACACATGTGCATATTATACCTTCAAAAAGAATTTTGACTCTACCATAGGCCCACTAGTGGGTAGGATATACTATTGCAAGTAAATGTTTTGTCCTTGGAGTTTGTATTTTGGAACCTGACCTTGATAATGACTAGATCAGCTCGGTCATGGCATGTTTTAACGTCCTGCGTATTTCTCAGAACAGTCATGTGATTTCTCTTTAAGGTTAGCAAAGTTGCACAGGTTTGGTCATCCTTCATGTTGTCTGACTAAAAGTAGGACAGCCTCCCAGCTGCGAGATGTCATTTATGCCCCTTTGTTCCAGTTTATGTTTTATGCGCCAATTTCCAGGTCTCTTTTGCCTCTTCAGTCGCACACCTGGGGTACTGTCCTAAAGAAGTTAGGCCACTCTGATAGTTCTCTTGCCACTGCAGGTAACAGGAACTCACCTGTAAAACACAGTTTTACCAAGAAACCAAAAGGACAATATACACTAGTGTATTGCCTATTTGTATGTATAGAATGTTGACTTAACTTAAACTAGACACTGTTTAGTTTTAAGAGGTGCCTGCCTCAAATTATTCCTACAGCTAAATGTAGGGTATATATTCTTTGTGTTAGAACAATAATGAATTAACTTAATGTTTACATGATTAAATTGCTCTTGATGTGCAAGTTGATTTATAGTGAGCACAATTTTTAAGATCTGGCAAAACAAAATACTATTTTATAGCAGAGTATCTATACTGGGTCTAATATACACAACAATACCTAAACTCAATCTAATTTAAGGTAAATTACATGCGACATGCCAACAAGTGGTACACAATACTTACCATGTGCCATTTAGTACCTATAATTGAAGATCTCGCAAAGTACAAGTGTAATAGTTTACAGCTGATAGCTTCTGTATACAGTATATTCCTCATGTGGTAATTGTCATGGACTTGTCTACATGATTGGATGTGTGATTGGATTTATGTAGATATGGTAGGTAATGTTTTTAGCTCAATATTAATGGTTTGTTTATTACAAAATTATAGTAGTTACAATATTTATAAAGGGCAAGTAGTGTCTTCAGTACTGAATACTGAGTACTGAATTCCAGCAACAGGTTGCTACTTTTGCATTATCTCATTATCTCCATGTGTGTCAAAAGGTGAAAGTGTATCAAAGCGGTCATCATTAACAGCTCATTCCAGTACTTCGCTGGAGGGATTACACAATGGCCAGTGCATGGTGGGTGTGACACCGGCATCTCTGTCAAAGCTCTCGCCCCGGACTCCCAGTGAGCAATGCAGAACCCCAGTAAATGCCCTGGGCCCTAGGAAATGTATGTGCTCACCATGTCTGGTATGACAGACCCCCTCCACGACTAGCCAGGAACACAAACTCATATCTGCTGCTCTGCCTTTGATCCTTCCCAATCCCTCCTACAAAACATATTATGGTGGCTTTTAAATGGTGAGCTATGCAAGCTTTAATGGCTTACTTCCAGTAGCATCTCATAGATCCTAAGCTAACAGACAAAAGCAGTTTTAGACATACACACTGTCTGTCTTTTGGGCTAGATTTTTGTTCTGTTATTCTATCACGCAAGCTACTAGGTCTAGACATAAATCAATATGACTCAAAATGCAAAGAAAACACTGACCCAAAACTCACAAAGATGATGAAAGCATTTGCTCAACACAGACTATAGTGATATGTGAATGGAGGTTTTTGTTTGCAGAGAAAATGGAGGTGAATTAATCGATGTATAACCAGTGTAATTATAACTTTGACTGCATGTTGAGCCTATTATAGTCCACTGGGGCTTTGGGTCAGAGTTTAGCTGCTGAACAGAACTCCATACTGTAAGAGAGGCTAAAAACACACAATTTACTTTAAGAATTAGAAACAGAGTTTTGTTTCATAAATGTAAAAGATACAGGTGTGTGTTTGATCTATTGTGCTAGCATGTCGATTTCTGTAAATATACAAAATGCCCTTCCAGATGAACTACATGCTTTAGTTGTTTTAATGCAAAATTGAATTGTGGACACCAAAATTGATTTTCTTAAGTTACAAGAATAAATGTTACAACACACAAGTAGCTCTCGGGGAAAAAAGATTGGAGACCCTTGCTTTAATGTTGTGGTAGGGTTCAAAGTGCCCCTACAGGCCTGGTAGGCATGCAGCATTTTCAACAGCTAAGCATATGTGAATGCAGATTGTTTTGATTATGTTACTGGCCAGCCCAATAGTTGTAGTTGGAAAAAGTTTTTTGTACCAACATCAAGGCAATAAGACAGTTTGTGTGTGCTTTAAGCCACATTGGTTTCCTCACAGCTCCTTCCTCCTGGTGTTTGGAAGGATTTGGTAATCGCAGTCGGATCCAAGTGTGACATATACAGACACACTCAGCCTCTTTACTCCACAGCTCCCTGTCCTTCTGTAGAGTCATTTGTTTTGGGCCACGTTGCCTTACGGTGTTGGCAGACCGTCTCTTACTAATTACTACACTTCTGAAGAGTCACAGAACGACAGACATCGCTATTTTTGGCCCTTGACATTGGCCCCATAAGAGCCTCTCCCTCTACCCTCTTCCGTGTGTCCCTATGATTTCAGGACCTCCACACCAGATGAAACAGTCTTTGTGGAGGGCCCAATCTCTGGACCCACTACACACTCGGCTGGCCTGGTGTGAACAGCTGCCTGTTTTGCTTTGTATAATACACATGGTGTTTGGGTTTGAAGGCCTCTTGCCAGCTCCACAGAGTCCATACCTTATGACAAACGCTATGCTCCCCTTCACATTATTTTAGCACATGCTGCCAGAGTAGATCACTGTGTTTTGCTAGAGCATGGGTCATTTGGCTAGCCAGTGTTTGAACAGCTGTAATGAACACTCAGCATTAATAACTCTGCTATGGTGAGGGGAAAGGCTGTGTGGAAGCTGTCTTAATTTGTGGAAAATTAATTGAGATTGAAACATCAGCACAAAATAGTGTTTTTGTGGTTGACTCAAACTGTAAATAATTTGTTCTTAATGTTCTGTCTAGTAAAATAAAGGCTAAATAAAAATGAAATACAATTTTTAGTGTCATGTCTATTGAGATATTGCGCCCACAACTCATTTGTTACTAAATGAAAATATGTAGCGGGATTTATCCAACCAGTGGGAGGACTTCAATTCTTCATGTTCATTGGTTAAGGAGAAAGACAAAACTGTGATTATAAAATGGTGCATCTGAGATATTTTTTATCAAGCAAGCATCACAAAAGTATGAAAAACAAACACAATTGTATGGTCCACAAACTGACTTCTAGATAATAGCTAACTAGTCTTGTAGTCAGTTTAATAAGTTAAAGTAGAGTTTTAAATGGATAAAGTCCATGCCCACATGCAACCAAATGAGTATGGTATAGGCCAGTAATCAGTTGATTTCTACATACATTTGAATTTTGAAGTTTTATGTTTTAGAAGGCAGTGAAAATTGCAATTTGCGAATATCCTAAAAGAAGGTAAAATGTTCTCCCCACACATTGTCTGTTTTTGTGGATGGAAACACATTTAATTCAATTCATAAAGCACACATAAGGAAGAGGAAAACCTTACTCACACTGCCTTAAGCCCATCACTGTGTGACCCAAATTAGACTTTATGTGCCACTTTGTAATGACTAGCTACAGCACCACTTTTACCCAACAAGATTTAAAGTCATTTGCCCTGGCATCGGTGGTGTAGGTAACAGAGAGCCAGTTGAGCAGGTCGGAGGTGTGCCCCAAGCCAGAGCAATCTATCATTAGCAATGTGAGGGGAGCTAGCTTCTGTGTAATTGAAGGCAAGATGAATGCTTCTACTGCAAAGTGATAATCATGAGGTAAAGCTAAAGGAAAGGTTGTCAGAAATTAGCACTTGTTTGCTGAAGTTCCACCTATCTATCAGGCTATTAAAAGCCGTTGCCTTGGTTTGGGAATCTCCGCGAATTACAGTAAGGTTTTTTCAGATGTGCCCTTGACAACAGCTGTATTTACTAACACTGATTCAGTGTGTAGAGGGATCATATGTTTAACCTCAGTAGAGCAAGTTGGGCTTTTGGTTTTGTTTATTGGATCTGGTTTAATTAATCATGCTTTACAAGGAATTTTACAATGGCTCATTATGTCATTACTGTCTGTGTACATTTGCCACCCTATAGCCCATGTGATACAGGCACATGGCAGTGACTAGCATTGGCAGATTGCTCAGATTTTTCAATGACACATGAATAGTAACAAGCTAACCCTAACCTCAAAGATCCAATCTGACCAAGCCGTAATTCAGTTCACTTTCACTTGCAAAATTCAATCAATAATGCATTCCACCTCTTTTACCTCCTAAATGGCTCTCCAATCATTATTAATTTATTCATTCTTATGTTTTTGATTTGTCAGTATATATAGCACCAAATTATTTAAAACATCCTTGAAGCCTAAATAATAATAATTATCATTTTTATTTTGCAGATAAAGAACACTGTAGCAGATTTTCAAGAAATGCCTCTGTTCAAAATTCATGATTGGGATGTTTTTTAACCTTTGGAGCTGAACTTATTTTTCCAATTCAAAAGTCTATCCTCCTACTGTGACTCTCATGATAACACTCTTCTCCTGATGAACAAATGCTAACGAAATGCACAACCACTGAGAATGTGTTTAGCATCAGCCGGGTTCCACACACTCAAAGCGGAAAAAAAGTCATCAAAGTCCCATCGAGTCAGAGGCCACAGCCGAGCTCTCATAGATCCCATGTCTGTACACACCACCGAGAGGTACTAGGGCAGCCAGCGGGCCTCATTGCTCTTTCTTTGGGCTGCACCAGTCTCATTGTCTGATGCCGCCACACCAGCCACCCGGGAATTGTCCACTGTCATTTTCATTTTTTTTTTTTATTTATTTATTTTTTTTTTTTTTGAATGCTTCTTTATAACTTTTGCTAATGGCTTGCAGCTGGCTGAGTTTTTTCTTCTGCTCACTGTCGATTGTTGTATGTGAGGACCCCAGGAAGATTATCGACCATTAAATGGGCAGTTAATGTGGTTCCTAATAAAACAAAATAACAATAAAACAAATGACTAATGCATTACTGCCACTAAGTGGTTGGAAAACGTATTGTAAGTGAGAGTCTCATGGATGACAGTCATATCTTTGTTGTCTGCAAGTAACATATGTTGTCCTGTGGCCCTCACGGCCCACTTAAAGTTTTTTCATCCCTCTTGGTGGCACTAGCCCAAGCATGGGCATGAGCAAGCAATGTTTTGCAGTTGCAACTCATCTCAATCTTGTTTTTGGCGAAACATATTTGGAGCCCAAAAGGCATCAGTATTTTATTTTCCCCATATTTTTCCTGGTTTAGGTAAGCTGCTGTGAAAATCATTCATTGTTGTGTGGTCTAAACCCATTTTCCATTGTGTGGTCAAGAGAAATGACAGAGCCTCGTAGAGCGCTCCATCGTGCCCAGTCAACAGAACAGGGGACTCTCTCACAGCAACCAACACACATTTGAAGATGAGGTTTGTGGTTAGTTTCCACCCACAACGCCAAGCTGTCTCTGATTAGACCTGGGATCTCATTTGAGAAGTGGGCTACGAGTGGGGCTCTGTGCAGTGCAGCCATTCTCTCCCAGAGGGTCTTCAGCTCAAGGGCTTGATTCTCTCTCAAGAAACACATCATAATGAGTAGAAAGTAGAGCAATGTGCAGAAATGAAGCATCTGACAGGAGTTGGATGTTGTGTTCCTACAATATAGTGGCATCTATTCGCCTACAAAAGTAGACCGGTCTGGTTTTAGTAATCATGACGCAGGACGACCCCCTGACCCAAGTGATGTATTTCTGCTCTGTGTGTCGGATCCCTAAGTGTGTGTTCTGGCTCCAGTCTGGGCCATGCATTGTAAAGAATGTTGATGAAAAGGGACAGGCCATTATTACATGCCATTGCGTCCCTCTCCTGTAACTTAACCACTGATAGGGCAATGTAAAACATGTTTGTATTCCCAAAGAGAAACACAAGGACATTTGGTTACTGACTCATTTATTCTTCTGATGAAGCCTTCCACACATGGATTGTGTTGTCACATTACCAGGGACATGCTTGATTTTTTGGTGTTTTAATGGTTTTTGAAGCTCTCTGTAGTTTGTCACTTTTGTAACTTTATGTTGATAGCTTGTCTTTGTTGCATTCAGGGCTAAAATGATTCATTGAGTTGTTCAACTAAATTCATTAGTTAAAATTATCATGACTGGAGCCGGATCTAACCTTTCTGAGGCCCTAAGCAAAACTCCACTCCGGGGTCTTACTATCAGCTATGTCTAAGTGGGTGATATATCCATGCTAGCTTCCATTTAATTGAATTAATAAAAATTGAATTAATTAATAGTGTTAAGTAAAAAAATGATAATATAAAATCCATGTCACACATGATCACGCTTGTGTATCTCTCAGCCACAGTTTCAAATGTATTGTGAAGTTAATACAATTTGTGCATTCCCTCGCTGAGAGAGGTATGTTGTTCCAAAAGATTCTGTCTCTGCTCCTGACTCTATCTTTAAACCTCTCGCGGCTCTAATCAGTTTGGCTGGGCCTTTGGATCATCATTCACAAGGCTGTTTTACCAAGCTAAAAACAGAACAGCTAATGTTTATGAGTTCTCTTACCGCACTTATTGGCATCCAAACCTGCAGTGCGATCAGATTTTCTCACATTTCTCAGTCTCTTGCCCTCTCTATTGTCAGCCGCTTTTGGTTTCAAGCCCACCAAAGTAGTTTGTCGTTTTAGTGAGAAAGTTAATGAAATTTTAGCATCTGATGCACCGCTCTGCACAGGTGGTTAAACCATTTTCTTGTAGGTGATGGTCGGGCCCGCACAAGTGATGGACAGGTCAGGTCTGTGAGACTGGACAGGGGTCAGGGGAAGGGCTGAGAGGAGAAATGTCACACCTTACAGCAGAGGGACAGTGCTGTCTCGTCCCAACTACACACAGAGCCCACAGATGGTATCTCGCTGCGAACAGCAACACGACATATTCCATGTCTTTTGCAGATGTAATAAATATTTCTTTACAGTTTGTATGATAGCCCATCAGGCAGGGGCACAAGGAGTTTCCCTCACAGCGAAAAAGTGAGGAGACCACAGAACCACTAAAGAGTGGTATGCTGAGCAGAAGTCCTGAGATCAAGTTGGGACAACTTGAAGTTGAACAACTCTAAAAGTGATAAAGAATGACTGAGCTAAGATCCTGTGGGACATCCAGATCCAGACCGACAATATGGTGATGGCGAACCAATGATGAGACCACCCGTGGAGGGCGAGAGGACAATTTTTTTTATACTTATCTGTTCACTTGGACAAAGGGTAGTTCTAAGAAAATTCCCCAAATGTTTTACTCACTGTCTTTCTATTTTAAAATAATCAATGTTTCAGTCCATTTGACCTTCATCAGGTGAACAGGTAATCTATATAGTATGCTAGCAAAGGTTCCAAACTGACCAACCATATTAATTATGTTTGTTTGTTTTGTTGTTGTTGTTTTTTTTTTGCAATTATGTATACATATATACAGACATTTAGTCTTGTCCTTGTCAATATAAGTTTGATCTACAGGAGATAAAACACATAAATGCAACTGAATAGACATTGAAATAAATCATATGCATTTTATTGCCAAAAGTATTCCCTCACCCACCCAAATAACTGAATTCAGATGTTCCAATCACTTCCATGGCCACAGGTGTATAAAATCAAGCACCTAGGCATGCAGCTTTGTGGTAAACTTTGTGGAAAAGTTTGGGGATGGCCACTTCCTATTGACTGCACACCAGTGCACAAAGCAAGGTCCATAAAGACATGGATGAGTGACTTTGGAACTTGACTGGGCTGCACAGAGTTTTCACCTCAACCCGACAGAACACCTTTGAGATGATTTAGAGCAAAGACTGCGAGCCAGGCCTTCTCGTCCAACATCAGTGTCTAACCTCACAAATGTGCTTCTGGAAGAATGGTTAAAAATTCCCTTAAACACTCCTAAACCTTGGGGAAAGCTTTCCCAGAAGAGTTGAAGGTGTTAACCCCTAACCCGATGCAAAAGATGGGCCAACGTCATATGAAACCCTATGGATAAAGAATTAAGTTCATATGCGTGTAAAGGCAGGTGAGCTAATACTTTTGGAAAAATATAGTGTATATTATGGTTCCTTGGAGAAGAGAAACGGCAGCTGTAGAAAAGGGGTATGAAGGTTTAGGTAACCTGTCTGTTGCCTGAATACACTAGCTACTCTCTTCACTGCCCAGGACCACCTGCGTAGACAGCCTCAGAAGATAGTGTGGATACAAGCAGTCTATCAGTAAGCCTTCAAACACACTTCCCCAGGCTCCAGTGACCCTGAACGGCCCAACACAAGCCCCCCGGTCTTGGCTGGATGTTGGGAGGTGTGGTGGTTGTTAGTGCCGGCTGACCCTCTGTGATATCTGCTGTCACACATCACTGCCCTGGAAGCCCTTTCTTTTCTCTTCGGCTCCGTGCACACTTCATCATGCTGTCTGCCTATAACAACAGTTCGACCTCAGACCACTGACCGACACTGTGAGTGAATCATACACAAGTGTAATAGATCTTTGATTCAAAATGTGGTACTTACTATTTGGCAATGAAACAAATTAAAGCCATGAGAAAGACAAATATACTTTAGTTTTAGCATGGGATTAGGTATGGGTAACCCGGTTTTACCCGAGAACTGGTTCTAATTTTTTCAATGCATCAGAAATGTGTGCCTCCATCGTCAAGTGAGTGTAGCAGAGGTAAGGGATAAATGTCCACTCACACACAGGCAAGGGGTCATTCCCTGTTGTTAAAGGTACAGAATGTCATGGACTGAGCCCACACCTGTTTGACGGTGAAGTGGCCCCTCCCTGCTTTGCATCATCTTGGTAACACACCTATCGATGACTACCAGTTTAATATGTTTAATTAGCGGTTTATTTAGACAAACCAGTGCAAACCCGCTCTTGTTGCTCTTAAATCAATATTAGAGCAAGGAATCCCGGTAAAATTAAATCATTTCACAATAATAGTTTATGAATTAAAATATATTAGACTTTATGCATGAAGATACAAATAAGCTAGGCTACTAGAGTCAGAACTTGTAATGGTACAGCCTACATATAGTCTACTATCCCAAAAGTTAAAAACAAAGAACAGTGGCCAGTTGCATTTTTTTAACTACTTTTTCCAGTCGATAAGGAAACTGATAAAGAAACGAATAAGCAGAATCAACAATGGTATTGATATAAATCGTATTAATTCTCATCCCTAGTCATCATGGGTAAACCCCTTATATACAGAAAATTGTTTCTTGGTTACTCAATGATGATAAATACAAGATGGCGCTGATAAGGTCAGCGGCTGTCATACCTGTCAATGTATATAGTGTTTTTTTGCTTTTATTTTTGACCTCCTAATTTTGCTTGCTCTGTGTTATATCACGTATGACAGACAAACACTCCTAAACATCAAAATACAGTACTCTAACTGTGTTTTTAGTTTGTTTTCATCCAACCCGGCTTGGCCCCAGGAGATACTTCGCCAAAGGGCCACTATAAACACAGGACGATGCAGGGGCCCCAGGTCATGCACATGACCTCGATAGGACAGAGCCAATGTAAGAGAAAGGCCAAGCGCAGAGCACATCACACGCCACTGCCCAGTATTTTACTGGCTAACGTCCAGTCATTAGGAACAAGCTGGACGAACTCAGGGCCAGGATACAGTTCCAGAGGGGCATAAAAGACTGTAACATCATCTGCCTCACCGAGACATGTTTAACACCTCTCATACCAGACCACACTGTACATTCAGCAGAATTCTTCACAGTTCATCGCACAGACAGAACAAGTGAGTAGGGAAAATCAAGAGGAGGCGGTGTGTGCTTAATGATTAATAACAAGTGATGTGACAATAAGAACATTGTCTCTCTAAAACACTTCTGCTCACTCAGCATTTAACACATTATAGTCCCCTCCAGACTGGTCTCTAAGCTGTTAGACTTAGGCCTGGACCCCTTCCTGTGCCATTGGGTCTACAGCTCTCTCACCAGCAGACCACAGGTGGTCTGAGTGGGTCACCACACCTCATCCCACCTCACCCTTCGCACCGGATCCCCCCAGAGCTGCATGCTCAGTCCTCTGCTGTACTCGCTCTACATTCACAACTGCGACTGCCACATCATACCACACCATCATCAAGTTTGCCACCACACCGCTGTTGTGGTACTAATCTCCCACAATGACAAGACAGCCTACAGGAGAGAGGTCTCCCACCTGGAGGAATGGTGCCTAGAGGACTGGTGCCGGGAGAACCACCTCCTGCTGAACATCAACAAAACTAAGGAACTGATTGTGGACTTTAGCAGGAAGCAGCAGAGGGACTGCCATCCACTCTACATCAGTGGCCCTGAGGTGGAAAAGGTGGACACTTTTAAATATCTGTGAGTGACCATTTCATTGGACCTCTCTTGGACTGCACACATTACCACCACAGTGAAGAAGGCCAGACAGCGTCTGTACCTCCTCAGACGCCTCAATGACTTTAAACTCCCACTCAAGGTGCTCAGAAACTTTTACACCTGCACCATCGAGAGCATCTTGTGTGGAAGCATCACTGCTTGGATGGGAAACTGCACAAAGCAGGACTTCCTAGCCCTAAAACGTGTGGTCCGTTCAGCTAAGCGGAACATCAGAACACTCCTCTCCGACCTGCAAGACATTTACACTCAATGCTGCAGGTCAAGGACTTAATCGTGTTATGAATTCACGTACAACACAAAATTGTAAATTTAGAACATTTATTTTGAATTAACCTTCACATACTTTACTGTAATGCAAAGAAAACTTGCAAAGATAATAAATTAATAGTCTTTTTGAGACCTGTAACTCAGACAAAGCTTGCCTAAATAAGGTACAACCAACAAATACACAAAACTTACCTAAAAAAGCATGTGTAATCTCTTTTAGAACTTTAACAAAAATAGTTTAATTCTTCAATTAATAACAACTGTTGTGGTTCACAACAGTGTAAACACTATGAACTGTGTTACTCCAGTGGTAATTGAACTCATCCTTGCATAGACTGCACATAACTTTTGTTTTGTCTATATTGCTGTCTGGTGACGATTTGAAGCAGAATTGTCCATTTAGCAATGTGTCTTTTTGGTCACTCATGTTGCTTTAGCTTGTTCACTTGTTGCATTAGGCTCATTCCAGATGAACTGCGCCTCGACTGGATTGTGAACGAGAGTGCACGGCCGCAATGAGAGGAGGGGAAATACGCCTGTACTGAAGTCGGACAGTTTGTGGCTCAGATCACGCACCATCACGCCCGAAATCCACTTCTTGCGTGTGTTGGTTTATCCAGGTCAAAACTGTAACTTTAGTCTGTTTTTTTTTTTTTAAAGAGGCGGGGGAAGAAGGAGAGGAGGGCAGTGAAGTGTCGTGCATTACGTTTCTGATCAGCACTAAACTCAGATCCAATCACCTGTCCGTTCACCGACAGGTGGGCGTTTTCCCATCATGCACTGAGCCATGCAGCCGCCACAGTTGCTCCTGATGAACTGCGGCAGCTCAGGCGCTGGTCGTTTGGATCTCACGGTGACCGTCGCACTTGTGGCATCAGAGCAAGTCGGAAACAAGTCGGACACAAATCTAACCGGCGTGCACTGCACACAGACCGACACTGATCGAAACTGCGCAAGTCTGGCTCATCTCGAACGCGCCTGATTGATGGAAACGGAAATGTGTTGTCTTCTACGCTCGTGCAGTGCATTTCTGCCACGCTGGAAGACCCGTGGCATGTTGCTGCCTCTGTTAGTGTCGTCCTAATATTTTTGTTGTGATCAAATTAATCGATGCGTCAACTGAAATTAACGTGATTAAATCAATAAATCAACACACTGTGTTAACACAATAATCCAATTCCCATCCAACTATCGGCCAATAACCTGTCACCCCACCACATGGAAGCTCTTGTCAGGCATCATAGCAGCTAAGATAAGTAGGGACATGAATCAATACATGAGCACAGCACAGAAGGGCATTGGTAAAAACACCAGAGGAGCTAAACATCAGCTGCTGGTAGATTGAACCGTCGCTTAGGATTGCCAAGCCAGACACACTAATCTGTGCACCGCCTGGATTGATTACAAGAAAGCCTATGACTCAATGCCACACACATGGATCATGGAATGCTTGGAGATGTCAAGTGTCCATCAAATGTGGCATATACCAAGGAGATTTTCTGTCCCCGCTGCTGTTCTGCATAGGTCTAAACCCCCTAAGCCAAATAATCACCAAGACTGGCTATGGATACCTACTCAGGAACGGGTCCACCATCAGTCACCTCCTCTATATGGATGATATCAAGCTGTACGCCAAGAGCGAGCGAGACATTGACTCACTGACCCACACAACCAGGATCTACAGCAATGACATCGGAATGGCTTTCAGACTTGAGAAGTGTGGGTGATGGTGACAAAGAGAGGGAAGGTAGTCCATTCAGTAGGGGTCCCACTCTAAGGCGGCAGAATAGTAGACACTGAGGACAGCTACAAGTACCTGGGAATCCCACAAGGAAATGGCAACCTCGAACAGGCCACAAGAAAAGCAGCCACAGCCAAATTTCTCCAACGAGTAAGGCAAGTCCTAAGCAGTTGGCTCAATGGCAAGAACAGCTATGCCCTGACGGTCATCATATACCCTGCAGGAATAATAAGCTGGCCAAAGGAAGAGTCAGATTCAGGTCACAGATGTGAAACACGGAAGCTCCTGACCATGCATGGAGGGTTCCACCCCAAATCCAGCACCCTGAGACTGTACACTAAGCGCAAGGAAGGAGGCAGAGGACTAGTGAGTGTCAAAACCACTGTCCAGGATGAAACATCCAAGATCCTTGAATACATCAGGAAGATAGCCTCAATGGATGAAGTGCTCAGTGAATGTCTCAGGCAGTGGAAAACAGAGGACGAGGTGCTGGAAGAACCATCACGGGAGGAAAAGCCCCTACATGGGATGTACCACCGACAGATAACTGAAGTGGCTGATATTGAGAAATCCTACCAATGGCTAGAAAGGGCTGGACTGAAGGACAGCACAGAGGCACTGATCATGGCTGCACATGAGCAGGCTTTGAGCATAGAGGCCCAGATCTACCATACAAGACAAGACCCCAGGTGCAGACTGTGCAAAGAGGCCCCTGAGACAATCCAGCACATAACTGCAGGCTGTAAGATGCTGGCAGGGAAAGCATACATGGAGCGTCATAACCAAGTGGCTGGTATAGTGTACAGGAACATCTGTGCAGAGTACAGTCTGGAAGTCCCGAGGTCAAGGTGGGAACCACCGCCAAAGGTGATGGAGAATAACTGAGCTAAGATCCTGTGGGGCTTCCAGACCCAGACCAACAAAATGGTAATGGCGAACCAACCGGACATTGTGGAGATGGACAAACAGCAGGGCCGTTGTGGTTGACATCGCAATACCAAGCGATTGCAACATCAGGAAAAAGAAACATGAGGAACTAGAGAAATACCAAGGCCTCAAGGAAGAACTTGAGAAGGTCTGGAAAGTGAAGGCAACAGTGGTGCCTATGGTTGGAACATCGGAGCACTCGGGGCAGTAACCCCCAAACTGGATGAGTGGCTACAGCAGATCCCAGGAAACACATCAGACATCTCAGTCCAGAAGAGCGCAGTCCTAGGAACAGTAAAGATACTGCCCAGAACCCTCAAGCTCCCAGGCCAGAGGACCCAAGCTTGGATGGATGAGACTGCCCGCGGAGGGCGAGAGGACAACTTTTATATATTATAAAGATATATATATATATATATATATATATATATATATATATATATATATATAATATTCTTGTGTACTGTGTGATCTACTATTTTATTTTCTAGATATTGGGTGCAGGTACAAAAATAAATTTCACTGTACATTGTACTATGTATGTGCATGTGACAAATAAAAACTTATCTTAGTGCAGTTGACAGGAATTATGTTACTTCTGAGATTATATAGAGTAATAAACGTAGTCATTACATGTTCAGTCACTAAAATACCAAGTTAACAGTAATTCTCATGTTTAAAAAAAAGTTTCAAAGGGATCAGATCTACAGAGGAGCTGTGTGGTTTAAAAATATGTGGCAAGTGTGTCACCCTTATAACTATATGGAATTCACTTAATTACATGTCACCTTCACATTTTGATAAATCTTACCCTGAACAACTTAGCAACCATACAGTACCTATAATACACTAACTAAAATATAACATGATACTAACAATCTCCACCTATCAGAGGTTGTTTCTATTTACACATCCTAAAACTCAGCTACAAAGATGCAACTCATTGTATCACTAAAGAAAAGTAAGTACTGTCAGTACATATACAGTTAACTTAAACAAAGTGCAAGACACATACATTGTATTATCAAAAGTATTAGCTCATCTGCCTTTACGTGCATATGAATTAAAGTGACACCCTATTCTTAATGCATAGGGTTTAATATGACGTCAGCCCACCCTTTGCTACTACAACAGCTTCAACTCTTCTGGGAAGGCTTTCCACAAGGTTTAGGAGTGCGTTTAAGGGAATTTTTGACTATTCTTCCGGAAGCGCATTTGTGAGGTCAGACACTGATGTTGGATGAGGTGTTCTATTGGGTTGAGGTCAGTGTAGTCTGGTCTGTGCAGGCCAGTCAAGTTCTTCTACACCAAACTTGCTCATCCATGTCTTTATGGCCCTTGCTTTGTGTACTGGTGCGCAGTCATGTTGGAACAGGGTTAGGGGCCATCTACAAACTGTTCCCACAAAGTTGGGAGCATAACATTGTCCAAAACCTCTTGGTACACTCAAGCATATAGAGTTTCTTTCACTGGAACTAAGGGGCCAAGCCCACCTCCTGAAAAACAACCTCACACCATAAACCTCCCTCCACCAAACTTCACACTTGGCACAGTGAAGTCAGACAAGTATCGTTCTCCTGGAACTTCCAAACCCGGTCTTGTCCATCAGATTGCCAGAGGGCGACGCGTGATTCGTCACTCCAGAGAATGTGTCTCCATTGCTCTAGAGTCCAGTGGCGGTGTGGTTTACACCATTGCATCCAGCGCTTTGCATTGCACTTGGTGATGTATGGCTTGGATGCAGCTGTTCGGCTAAGGAAACTCATTCCATGAAGCTCTCTATGCACTGTTTTTGAGCTAATCTGAAGGCCACATGAAGTTTGAGGTCTGTAGCGATTGACTCTGCAGGACATTGCTGTTGCTGTCATTCCCAGTGGGTTCCACTTTAGTAGCGAGGAAGTTTCACGACTGGACTTGGTGCACAGATGGCATCCTATCACAGTACCATGCTGGAATTTTTTCACAAATGTTTGTGGAAGCAGCATGCCTAGGCGCTTGATTTTATACACCTGTGGCTAGGAAGTGGTTGGAACACTTGAATTCAATTATTTGGATGGGTGAGTGAATACTTTTTGCAATATAGCTGTATGTCCCACCAATTACTTAACTCCAATCATGTCTGGTTTTGAAGGAATATATAACCTATACGTGGGGGGTAGGTATTTTTTGAAGAGGGCATTTTGCAATTAAATTTAAACAGACATGAGGTATGTTTATGTATTAGGTGTGGACAATAGATTCTTTTTAAATCATAATATTTAAATTGTTGCCACACTGAGTAATATTTAAGATAATGTGCACTCATGGCTATAACTGGTTGTAATTGTGAACAGAAAACACAAATGAATGGAGTGGAACACCACAGAGATGGTATCACAGCATACAGTAGACCATATATAGTACATGTGTACACATGAATTACTTCATTGCACTTCACCACATTTTCCACCCTTCAAAAGAAAAAAGGTCACAGCAAGCTGAGAATAGCTCTTGTCTTAATATCTGGAAGCATTTAGATGTTGTTGTTTTTGCTCCAAAAACACTTCAAAGTGGAAATAATGCTGTGGTTGACCACAAGGGAATAAATATGGTTTCTGATTATCAAGTTAATTACCTTCCACAGAGTAAATTCAAGTGAAAAAAAAGAGTCAAAAACAACACTGTGAACCACCCTGCTGTACATGTGGTCATGAGATCCTTCACATTCTGCAGCATGTGTGGGGACTGGATGTGTCTTACAGCACTGCTCCACCCGAAAACTGCCTTTATATATTCCAGTAACATCATCTCCACTCTGTTGCTGTTGACTAATGCTTTGATAAACAGTGAAACGGATACATTCCAGTGCTTTACACTGTTTCTACATTCCTGAATAATGTAACAGTCATCTGTCACTGATGTCACCACAACAGTTGTTCCTCCAACACACTACTACATCACACTCAATGCTTTACTTTATGCAGCAAGAAAGTAAAATGTAGTTTTAATTATGCATGACTGACTCACAACTAGTGTCATTACCACTAAATTTTGTTAACCACTGAGTGTGCAGGTCAGATCAGTACAGCAGTTTAGTTTATTACCGGTAACTGTATGTGTGACACTGTTATTACATTTTAGGAATTTGTTTCAGTTGAGCCCGACCGATATATGGCCGATATCCGCCGATATAAACAGTATTATTTTTACTGCGTGTTGGAGTAAGACCTGTTCTGCTATTTGTCCAGCAGAGAGCGTGCTGGCGTGTCTTATGTAATACTCCACGCTCGCCTTACAGCAGAGCCAAGAGCTTAGCAGAGCAGTGGTGCACTGTCCAGTGTAATTGCTGGACAGAGTGGGTTGGTTTATTCAATGTTTAGTTTATAACTAGTTTGTGAAATAAATAATAACTCTGCAAGTTTCCCATTTCAATTTAACCAGCTTGTCCACAAGTCACATGAAGCCATTATGTTGGTGGCAGGTGGCTTAGTGGTGGCTTGGTGGTTAGCACTCTCACCTCAGAGCAAGAAGGTCCCAGGTTCGATTCCTGGACCGTGTGGGGCCTTTCTGTGTGGAGTTTGCATGTTCTCCCTGTGTCTGTTTCCTCCGGGTGCTCCAGTTTCCCCTATCAACCTCAAAACATGCACAATAAGCTACAATCTGGAAAAGGTTCCGCAGGTGCTGCACCGCAGCAGAACAGATCAATGAAGTATAATAAATAAATAAATAAATAAAATAAAAGTTAATAAATTAAATTAATTAATATAAAAATATATTCCAGGTCACTGGGAAAACCCAGCTACCTATCTGTGAAATTTAGGTTTACGATGCTAATGGGTAGTCTTGAGAAGCCAACTCAGAGTGTTTCCATGCAGTTTGGCTCTTATACTGCATACCCCAAATTGCTTTCTCATGGCCTGAAAAGCTCAAAACGGCAATAAAAAGATTTTACTCATTTCTCTGCCATTGAGCATCGTAGAACAAAAATTCTAAATTAATTTTGTAGTTCTCCCCATGCTTCACTTGCACAGCAAGTTTAAATAAAATTTAAGTTAAACAAACATAGTTAAAGCTAAATAAAATAAATAAATATAATACATAAAAATACTCCCCACACCAATACCCCCTAAAGTCTACATAAAAATCAGCATAAAGAACACTAAGCAGCTGTCTAAAACATTTTAAAAAGATGTATAGTCTAATAAAGTGGCCTGGGGTGTACACGCCATATTCATGTAAACAAGAGCAGAAAGAAAAATGCTTTAAACACATTTTCTTAATGTATAACTGTATTGGCCAATGTATTGGATATCGTTTTGTTTTTTTTGTTTTTTTGTTTTTTTTACCTACCTAATATCTACCTACCTACTCAATACCTAATAATTTACCTACCTACCTATTACCTAATATCCGTATCGGTCTCGGGCTAAAAAAAAAATCCATATTGATCGGACTCTAGTTTTCACACCTGTTTGTGTTAGTGCAATGCAATGAACAGAATGTTTTAATTCATTTAGCTACATGATGGCTATTTAATGGGTATTGTATTTTTCAATGCAGACATGGAATACATGTTGCCTTTGTAGCACAGAGAACAAACAAAAAAGTTAGAAAAAAACAGAAAACAAAAACAAGAAAAACATACACAGTACTAAGGAAATGTTTGGGCTGACTGAAAAAGATCATTTGTTTTAATTTTCACCATTAGGATTTTGGAGACAGCAGGACACCTTCATTTGGGTTGCACTGACTATAAAATAAGTTTGTGAACCCAATCTTTTCCAACATCAAAAAGAAAAGTATGTTATGTACCCATTGCACAAAGTTGGATGGCAAAATGTTCTGTAATAAAAAAAAATTTTTTTTAAATACTTCAGGCTAACAGTGTGGCAAAGTCTGATTTTGTGACTCTACAGTCTCTGCCGTGTCAGTCAAATCTAATTAATCTCTGGTTTGACTGACACAAGTCTCCTTGTCCTCTTTGTGTTACTGAGAGCTGTCTCTGGGTTCATTCCACTGTCCAAAGACATGCACGTATAGATGAAGTAGTGAATCTAATTAGTCCATAGTGAATTAAAAGAATGAATGTGTGTCTGTATGTGAATGTCTCTAACTGTGATGAACTGACCAGTGTGTGTGTGTGTACTCTGCCTCACTCCAAAAGTAGCTGGGATACTAAATCATCATTTTCTATAGGACAGCTTACAGAAGTAATGTTCTGTGTCTAGTGATCTATGACAATAGACCTCTACACAATAGATCTATGAATACTGCACTTATTTTCTAATGTCAGACTACCCATTGCACTTCCTTCACAATCGGGCCTCTTCCTGCCAAACCTCAGCCAATGTTGTTTTTGAGCTCAGTCCAGTTTGGATACATGTTCATTGCGGCTTGACATCCACTTGCACATAGGTCAGGATGACGGGTCGGGATGGTGGTGTGCCTCTCCAGCACTTTCCTCTCTGTGTAATGTAATGTAAACAGCTTCAAGTGTATTACACCGGCCTGCTTCCTGCTGCGATGTGTGTGGCGAGGTGCGGACGTCAGCTGATGAGACATAAAGTGAGTCTGTTTGTGCACTTATAAATACATGGGCTGTGAATGGGAGCAGCCAAATTACCAAGGACTGTTTTGATTCAGCTGTCTGACTCAGGAGCGGAAAATTTTAGCAAAATTGATTATGACGTGAAGCTGACAATGACATGAAAATAATTTTTGAATATGGAGCACTAAAGCCAGGTCTGAATGTAGTTTGCAACATCTTTTTTTCCTACAGATTGGTCAAATCAACAAAGCACAAAAGGTCGGACAAGAAAATGCCGGTGTTTGTCAGATACAAATGGATTTCAGGCCTCATTGGGATCATTCACACTGGTTGTTTCCTCTTAATCCCTGAAGCATGCAAGGCTAAGACCAATTTTATTGGAGCTGTTTGTAATACACTGTTACAAAACTCTCAGTCCAGACAGTTCAACTATAGGGTTGACAGAGCTACAGCTTTTTGTGCGCCATACAATGTATTACTTCTATGGCAATATGGTTGATGTTTTTTTTTTTTTTTTTAATATTTGATTAACAGATTTTATATATCTTTAAATATCACAGTCTAAATTGTTTAAAGGAGCAGCCCATGCATCCATCGTCTTCTACTATCTCAGGCTGTGTGCCAGGGGCAGTGGACTGAGAGATTTACAGACATCCCCCTCTCCCAACACTTCTCCATGGCAATACCAAAATATTGCCAGGACAGCCAGAGACTTAGAGAATGTACTGGGTCTGTCCCAGGGCCTCCTATTGGTGGGACATGCTTAGAACACCTACTCAGAGAGGTGTCCAGGGGCATTCAAAACATAGCCACCTCAACTGGCTTTTTTTGATGTGGAGCGCCTTCCTAGGTGACAGAGATCCCCATTCCATCGCTAAGGGAGCACCAAGGCACCAAGTGGACAAAACCCACTTTACTCACTTTAGTTGTTTTTTTTCCAAGATTTTGTCCACTCCAGAGAACTAGAGCAGTTCAAAAGTCCTTCACGGTCAAAATAATATCAGTCATCAGGACCCCATGCTGGAGACAGGCTTGGGTTTTGTGTTTGTATGCAAGTGCCCAATGCCAGATTTTTGCCCCCTGGGCTCAACCTGTCTTAGCTCAAAAAAGGTGCCTCCTCATAAGCCTTCCACCCACTGGACAGTTACAGCGAAACTTGGGAAATCTCCACAGATTTCCAAATGATACAATGATTGCTAATCGAAAACTTTTACAATACAGTTCTGGTTGGCTTGAAAGCCCAAATACCCTGTACACATTTTATTCAGACTACTGAAAAATGCAATTGCAACTTGTACGAATTAATGCAAATGGCATTTTTCTTTATGGAACATCTACAAAAAATCAAACCGAAAATGTATCCCTCATCCACTTCTTTCATCATTATCGGTTCCAATTAAACCAACCCTGTCATCAAGAGTCTTTCAATTGTGAGCTGCCCCTAAAAACTCACTGAAGTGTCAGTGAGTTTTTAGCAGCTCACTGTGGCAAGACAAAGGCAAAGAAAGAAAGTGGCAGAGATCATGGTGCCATGACCCGAAGGTCATTGGCAGTAGATAATCTGCAATGAGAACAAGTGATAGGTTGTCAGTAATGATGGGGCCAAAAAGAAAGGGAGCCCGAGAAGAAAGACAAAATGCTACTGAGAACTCCCTATGTTTTTGTCGTGTGTGCCAAATTAGGCTGAAGGGGGGGAAGTGCAGATGGACCACACCGACTGACTGCTTGGATTAATGTGGACGTTTTCTAGGGTCAGATATTTACTCCTAATTAGCCAGAGGAATGCAACGCATGAAAGCGGAACAGATACGTTACCGTTTTGGCCGGAATTTCCTCTTTTTCTGTGGCATGTGCTGCTTTAACCTGATTAGGTATGGCACTTATCAGAGGAGATGAAAGCACTGGGGATTGCATTGTTGGACAATGTTGCTCCCACTTCACCCCAGTTTTCACATCTAACCTGACCATTACTGCAGTCAGTGATTTACAGTAAGACCAACACAATGCCCAGGCACTTGTTGCAACATTAGATCAAAAGGAGGTTTGGGGAAATAAACAAGCAAGGGGGCTTCCTATAAAATTATTTTTTATTGAAGAAAGTTAAAATGAGATCAACAAGTTTTATGAGGTGGAGAGCCAGCCATGCAGTTGTCAGGAGTGAGACTGTTTCCAGTTTGTTCAATGCAAAAATAATTGTAAACAGCATTAAGAGTTTTTGTTCTCCTGCAAAGAGAAAAACCTATGACAGTGGTGAGGCAAGCTTCCTGTTAATGATGGATTAAAGATGCTGTGCTATAGCTTGAAACACAAATACATGTGGTTTACTAGTAAAAGCGCATGGCCAGTAGGGGTGTAAATTGCAACTTTCATTATGATACGATATACCGATACAGTGAACTGGCGATACAATATCTGGCCTTAGTTCTTAGTTCTTACTTAAGGAGGTAACTCCCACAAAGCCACTGTTTGTCATCTATAAGGTCATCAGACTGAAGCACACTAACACATGCATTCACTGGTGCATCCCTGTGTTAGGCTTGTTGTTTAGTTCATGAGTATTTTATCCTGAAGACATCCAGATCTCTGTCACACCAGATGAATTAACTTTGAACCATGTTGCTCTAAATATAAAAAAAAAAAACACTTGGAAACAAAGAATTTTTGGACATTTCCCTTGCTAATTACTTTATCACTCCATTTGTTTACACTCTGTAAAGTTAGGCAGCGGAAGCAGAGAGACGTGGTGCACTGGTTTCAAAATAAAGCAAATTTCAAAATAAAAGTGTGCCTTGTATATTTAAGGAAGAATGCACGATTTTGACTGATGTTCACATTTTGCATTGATACAACGCGATCGTGGGTAATGCATATCAGTGTACTGTTACACCCCTGATGGCCAGCAATATAAAAAGGGTTTCACCTGTTCTACTAATATGTCTGTCAACTGTGTCACTTTGTCTGGTAACTGTGTTACCTACATCTTTTGCCATTTTGGTGTCATAATTCCTTGAGTGGTTGGTTAAACTGTAAGGCTAAAAGATAGGAAGTATTACTGCAGTAAGAATTTTACCTAAGTATGATCAATAGCTCTAAAATTTGTGAGTGTTTAACAAATGGAATTGTTTATGTTCATATCCCATCTAATGTCCCAATCAAAAGTTCAAAATTCCCTATTTTAAATCCGTTACGAAAAAAAAAGAAAAAAAAAATCACAAGACTCATGGTATATGGACTAAAAACCTTTTAAACTGATGTTAGCAAACGTCATGGAAATGTTATATGAAACTGCATTTGTCTGTAACAAATTAGATTTAAAAAAACAGATAACACAGATTGTTGAATATTAATTTTACTTTTTCAAAAGAGAAACACTCATCACTACACAGCAGTAACCTAATTTATCTTTCTGTTAGCGTCATGTTGCTAATATCTCTAATAGCATCTAATTCAAACGTTCTCTACAAAGTCAAAATAAGAGCTGTTTTCCATACATTATTTTAAGTTATAAAACGTGAAATACTAATGCAAAGGTGTCCAACAGACTGAAAAAGCATTATATGGCTCCCTAAAGTTTTCCTCTCAAGAAATTGAACCCTGGTGTCTTGCATGAAAGGCTGTGGACCTAACAGCCACCACTACTAAGCACAATATTAATTTATGTTGTTACTACTGCTTTCAAAATTATTAAACAATCTTAAGTTCTTCATACAATAACATCTATTGCTGTTAGGGGTGATAACAGCTGTCTCATCCTCCTCCAGGCTTGCACTGGGACGCAATTTTCAACCTGTACGTAGAAAATATGCATTTATTGTTATAATTTTACAATTAGCTTCAGCACTATACTTACCTGATGCATTTTTCAGGTTTTAGGGCTTATTGGCTCTGATGGACAGTGAATTAAGCCTCTTATTTCTACTTTTACAGTAAGGGTGGTCCGATCAGGACTTTTTAGCCCAATCACCAGTCAGTGTATGTAGGCTATTAATATTGCAATAGAAAAATACCTGTGGCCTACTGGCCTTTATGTAAATGTGAAGTGCAACAAAAATCAACTTGTTTTTGTATTAGATGACTTTAATAGCATAATTAATTGCTAAATTAAATTAAATGCCTAAATGTGTGTCTGTGGGTTTGTTTGAGTGCTCAGCTGATGTAAAATCAGCACTTCTTACAGACTTTACCTGCAGCATCTTTTCCTTTACTTGACTCCTAGTCCACTGAGGAGCAGGCTTTTACAGTTGCTATTTTTCAAACTGGGCTTTCAATCTGTTCTATGTCCTTTTAAAATACTTACAATGAGACCAAGCAGTTGTTAAATGCTGTGTATATGTGATAAAAGTGTCCCAGAGTTCAGTCCACTTTTCTTGATCCTGTTGAGACCCATGTGTCCTGGCGCACTGTGTCCTGCCTTAAATTCTGCATTGCTTCTATAGAAAAGCTTGCTTCATGATACAACACAGATTACTGTTAAAAAGTGCAGTCTGATTATCATAGGATTCTAACAGGTCTCACACACATCCATCTCTCCATCTGCTACAGCAGATTGACAGGCTACATTGGGTCGAGGCACTGCGCTTCTGGCCCCAAAAAACACTGCACGCTCTCTTTCGTCTCTATCTCTCTCTACTTGCCTCACACAAAAGTCATCTGACTCTGATCATCTTCAATATGAGACTTATAACGAGGATGGGCTACACAAAAGTTGAGAAAAAAGTTAAATGCTTTGCAACACAAGGGTTGGCCTACAGTTTCAACTACACTCAGCATAGACCCTTTATGTTGCTGTACTCTCATATTGGCGTTTGTGTGGCATTACTATAGAGAGACATACAGGTAGAGCTGCCAGCAGCACGACTCGTGCATGAGAATTTGCATTCTCATTTACATATTAGATTACAGCTGCAGTTACTCAGTAAATTACATGCAACATGTCCACAAATAAACAAATTATTGTTATAATGTTGGAACAGTTTGTGGCCTTTTAATAGAAAACATACCAGTATATCCAGACATTTTTATAGGCAAGATTAACTCTGGTGTATTGTAGAAAATATAATTTATTCATTTTTAAAACAAACCCACAATCAGTCCATTTTCTGATTTCTGATTTCCTCAGGATCCGAGTGTAGTGTCTAAAATGTCCATGAATTTCCTAGGGACTAGGACTCTGTTGTCCTAGGGACTCTGTTGACCACCACTCTATACATTTACAAGAACCTTGAATTTATTTATGAAATGTAAAGGGATGCATTTTTCTGCGTTGCCTTACATAACCCTATTTTGTGTAACCGTCAGCCACAAACACTGCCTGTGAGGATACCACTAAGTGTTTGTGACAGTACACTGTATACATGTATTGCAGTAATTACCAAACCAAGTGGTCATGAGTACAATTACTGCAGCTAAGTGGATGTTGCGTTCAGTGATATATGCATGTGGAGGACAGAATGTGTTAAGCTTCATGTAAAGGAAGAAGCTGGTGGTCCATCTGATTGATGTGGCTCTGAATTGAGGCTAAACATATATTTTTCAGAATTTCCCAGCACAAACAAAATCAATCACCGACTGTCACACAAAGCCCGCTGAAGTGGAACCCTGTGATTACATGCTTCTCTTATCTGCGGCCATACTTGTTTTTTAAAGCTCATGAATATTCCTTTTACATTAAATAGTCTTACAATCTGTCTGCATGTTTCACTGTGGAAATGATGTCAGATTCCAGTATTACAGCCATATGCCAGATGAGAGCTATCAGTTGTGAGCGCGGGACCTACCTCTGCCTGTAGCCAGCGGCACATCTGTGCACCTTCTGTGGTGGGCTAGCCTATGGTGGGCTTGTGCGTGTGGATGGAAGTGAGCAGCTATATGATACACATAGGGAGACAGTCACAGGTGGCCCCTCGACGTGATAGCAACAACAAACATGTTTTACTGTTTAATGAACGAACTCCATCCCATGTCAGAGCAGATCCTTAATCACATGTCCATGTGCTGTCCAACAGCTTTCATTTGACACATATATTTCAGTTTCTCAATTTCTCTTTGCTTAATGTCCCTTTGGTTTTCACACCTCAAATTGTTGCTAATTATTGCAAATAAAATCAGTAACTATAATAAAATGTTTTGATATCAACAGTAATGTGACGCGGTATTGCTCGGTCGGTAGAACTTCTGCACATATGTGCATCGCAAATGCAATTTCCTGCCAAAATAAATCTTTAAAAAAAAAAGCTATCAACAAAATAACTCTTTACAAAGACTTCCATATTCGGTATTTTTGTGCACATAAATTTTTTCATTAACTTATGCAGCCAAGCTTTCTACTTAAATGTTTACAACAGGTGAGATCAAGACGATCAAAAAAGTCAGCCAAAACCAGAGTAACCACAAATATCTGTCTTCACTGGTCTAAAAATGTCTCTAAATTTTTTTTGCATGCACTTTAAAACTTATAATCAGAAGGAAATAATCAGAATTTCTTTTATGTGCATGTAAACGTACTGTATGGCAGATTTCTTTATTTCTTCTGTGAATATTTTAAGAGTAATATAGCCTTTACAAACTCTCTATTAACATTACTGTAGTGCAAACAATACTGAATACAAAGTTTGCAATTAAAGAGATAAAAAGCTGGAAACTTAACAGTGACTATACCTGCAAAAGCAATATTATGTAGGTTTATATGGTCTGTCTTATGTTGCTGTTAGGCAGCCTTAGCGTGACTGCTTAATTTAAAATTAATACAGCCTAGAAAATTACAGAATGTTGCTTTGAGTAAGATCACATACGTAAAATTATTGCTACTGCTAAGTCCATTATTTTGCTGAAGTTTTGATTATGATTAAATGAATATTCTTCATTGTGTTAGAGCAGATCCCCAGTCACTAATCACATGTCCAACTCATCCTACATGTGCTCTCCGGACCAACAGCAGAGGGGAGCCTCCGAGCTGATGGCAGGGCTAATGACCTGATGGACTGGCTGCAACGTGCGTTACAGTAAATGACAAGGAGGTCTTAGCCTCTCATTTCCATTCATACCCCACACAGTGCTGGTTCCCAGACCCTCCATGACATGTTGTGCAAAGTATTTCCATTTCCATGTGTTTGGAGGACGTTGACTACACATTTCCACACAACAACATCACTAAATGTTGCAAAAACAACTTTTAACCTCTCTTAATTGAAAAGGTCTGTGTGCAATCCTCAAATGGTCTAGAGTAACTGAACTGGAGTTTCTGCCACATCTGCTGAATTTGTGTTGTGTTAATTGATTCCATTTTCATAATTCTGTAGGCAAATATTTTGCTTAGTTTAAGAGAACTCATCTTGGATGACTAATTAAAAATACATACAATCTACATACATTTAAAACCACATCCATCCATCCATAGCAGCAATCAATTCAGAGATGATTTTTCCCTCCCCAGACACTTCCCACATGCCAAAATGTAGTATACCAGCTGCACAGGTCAGTGGCCTAACTGACCGGAGCTGAACAACATATCATTTATTTAGAAAAATAAATGAATTGATAAAAATAAAAAAAAATCACGTAATAATCTGGCCTTCATATCACAGACGTTCACTCAACGTCAAAATTATTGTCCAAACAGAGGATAAAATTAAACTATAAAAATTATTAACACCAATGTAAATAATATATGCTAATTCACCATCCATGTTTTACTAGTTTTTTAAGAAGTCACAACAAATTAAAAAAAAAAATGTAAAAAGTGCAGTAAAAAAAATAGGTTGTGTTTTGTTGGCTTGCTGATCTGTTCTTTTTGCCTGCTTCTATTTGTTTATTAAGTGCCTATTTGTTTTGTCCCTATAAGGAAGACTGTCGCACTAAACAACCTTTATACACTTACATCCCCCACACAACATTCTTATTTCCTTAAGGTTTGCAATTCATCATGAGTTACTGGAATAGGCCACAGCAGACCCTCACAGCCTACAGGTCTTCCACTGATTGACCAGATGAAGCCCAAAAGACCCAAGATTGTGTGTGTGCAACGTATGGTGTGTGTGGGCATGTGTGTCACCACTTGACCACACACGCTGCCTGGATGAGCTGCTATCATTTGCACATTAGACTCTCCAAAATACTCCACACGAAGAATTTGGAGGCCAGCGTCTATTTAGTCCTTCCCTTCTCCTTCCTGCTGTCTTTTATCTCAGATCCCACACAAGAAGGTCCCACATCAATGGACTGTCGAGGGTCTGGTAAAGACAGATACCAGTTGGAGGGATCTGAAGCTGAGGTGGTACACTGCACATGACGGGATGCTGGATATACTGGAGTCCCGCCAGTGAACTTCAAAACAGCTGCTTTGTTAACGCTGACTGACAGAGTTGGACGTTCTCCGACTTAAACTCCACAAGTCCATAGCTAATTTTCAAATTAAAGTTCTACCTCAGAAGCCAAGATATAGCAAGGAACATGTGTAGCTTTGACATTCCATTTATCAACACCAGATGGCAGTATGTTAGTTTACAAGTTACTTTTACTTTAACATTTACATTTACTTTTACATTAATTCTGCAAACAATCCACATCATCAATAGTCATTAATACAACATTACATTTGCTTTATGGTGTACAGTGGCAGAGTGGTTCGGAGTCTTTCATCCTTCATTATGGATGTTGCTCTGCATTGATAGTAGGGCTCCAACAAGTAATCGGGTTAATCGATTATAACTGATTATCAAAATAACTGTCAACTAATTTAGTATGTTTAATTGTTAACTGGGGTATTCATAGATTCTGAAACATGCCATGTGCAGTTAGAGGAGAGTTTATTACCTAGACAAAGTACTAAAGCAACAAAAACAGTTAAAAACAATGTACATTTTGTGTTTTTGATTTAAAAATATCTTTGTGTGTATATTCGCCCTATACAAACATCCTGCAGTCACATAGTTGTAGCTACGTCTGGTTCAAATTATGTAAAAATGTAATGATTTTTGGTAGAATTAGCCCATTTTTTTAAACAGGAACTATAAAACATCTCAAGTTTTTTAGCCACTTTACTCACGCTTCACTATTCAATTAATCGATTAATTAAAACAATAACCAATAGATTAATTGATTATCAAAATAATCGTTAGTTGCAGCCCTAATTGATAAACAATGTAGTATGCTCATCAAGGATCGCCCTCCTCAAAATGTACAGGCGTTGGTGGGCTTTTTAAAGGACGGTGACATCATTTGAGATGGGCAGCTCAAGTAAAGCATACTTTGAGCAACATTTTCAGTAAAACTTATTTATTACATCTGCCAAGGAGGTTATAATCTTACTAGCCTTTCACTAGCATTTGTTGGTTTGTTTGTTGGTAGGTTAGTCTGTTGCATAGCTCAAAAAGTAGTAGCCAGATTAAAAAATTTAGGAACAGTCGGTAATGGGCAAGGATAAAATCACAGATTTTTGCTGTGTATCTGAAAAAAATGTCTTTATCTAGGAATTGTAGAAAGATTCTGTAATGAGGGAATGCCTCGCTTTGCCCATTCCCATACTTCTATTTATATAGGACTTTCTAATGTTTTACCTCCCCATCAAGTGAGATAACTACGCCAATACGCCCCTTTCACTCAACATCCACACCGGCATCAGCTGAGTGATAAATCTACTCCATAGTGCGTGGGTGGTAAGCTGTGTTTTCTGGGTGGTCATATTTGTGATTTGTGAAGTCCAATAAAGGTGTGTGAATAATTTGCAGGGCATTTTAATCCAGGCTATAATAGATGAACTCAGCATGTCCAGAGGGAGGCTGTTGCAACATGTTTAATTTACAGGCATTGTTTTTGAATTTCGACAGAGAACATTTAGAAACACAGTTTTGCTGCTGACACCTCAAGCAGAGCTGCAATGAGAAATGTACACAATTATTTGTCTAAATATGGCTAGCACTAGTGTTGATGTAATTACGCAAAGCCAGTTTATAAAACTTTGTATACAGTAAGTATCTAATTCTAATCCTTTTGTTGTTGTGACACTGAACTCATTTTGAGGAAAATAACTCAGTTGGTGTACTATAAGCAAAGCAAAGAGGAATAACACATCATGTTTTAACACAAAAGTAAGTTAAAAAATAAGTTGTCGGCTGCAGGAATTATTGAAAGACTATAGTTCTGCTTGATATTCTGCAGCTGACCACTAGTAGAGTGGCCCTGATCAAATGTAAACACATCTAGATATAGTATATTAGTTTACTTATAATTACAAAGTAGCAGGTCTTGTCCTTAAATGACTTTGAAAATGAAAAAGGGAATTATTTACAGAAAATAACTGCTAATTACAGCTGAGTGAGTTCTGGCCAAGATCACCTAACAGACATCCAATTTGAATAGAAATCAAACTTGTGGATTTATTGTTGGAAAAAAAAACATACCGTGACATGTTTATTTTGACTTTTTTTTTTTTTTTTACAGTATGGAATTATACGTACCACAAAAAAGATACAGTACATGAAAGATTTGCACTAGAAAAAACATAACTGAGTTCCTTAGGAGACAGGTGCAGCACATAGCAGGGGTCACAGGATATAGACAGGACATAAACTAGGACTATCGGCATAACTGTACAAGAAGTGTAGTAGCACAAGAGACATAATGTTAGGCCATACATAAACAAGGCTACATGAATGATTAAGTAGTGTCAATAAGAATAGTGACACAGTGGATAAACTAGATAGATAAATAAGCTGGTTAACAAATAATCATCATGACAGTTACTTGCTTATGTTATGGTAATAAGTGCACAGACATCACATCCATTGTTGAAGTGTTCACTGTATAAAGCAGCTTATTGATGCCAGAGTGACAGAGAGCAGCAGGGAAGAAAGACCAAAGCCACTGAGTGTTCTGGCTTCTTGACCCCTGAGCATCAGAAGTCCTCTAAGTTCAAACTCCAGTGATTACAAGCTGAGCCACTCTTTAAAACGGCCTCACTCCCTCCCCCCTGTTCTTTGCACGCTCGTGTGGGCCGGGTGTGCATGTGTGACCATATCGCCGAGCTCAGTATGGGACGACATACCACATGAAGCTTTAGTGGAGTAGGTGGGGAGGGTCAGGCCTCGCTTTGTGGGGTTCTGGAGCCTCTCTATTGTTGGAGCTGGAGGAGCCAAAGGGGGGGACCAGTACTGATGCCAAAGGTATTGGTTGCTCGGTGTAGGGGGTTAGCCGTTGTGTATGTGGAGCAACCCACAAGGGGCGGGTAAGGGAAAGTAATTACAGATGATATAGCACCAAAGGGAGGAAATTGATTAAAGAAAATGGTTGACCAGGAAGTAAGCAGGAATCTTTGTTTCCCCTTCAATTAAAGTGAAATGTCTCAGTGGTCTCCCTCTTTGAGCTGCGTATGTGGGGGAAGGACAGGGGGAAACAGGCCTGTGGGCATTCGGGATAGGGAAAGGGGTGATGGATGGACATGAAACCAATGACAGAGATCACTGCATTCCATATCCATCAAATGTAGTGCTTGGTTAGCTTTGCATTACCAGGAAATTGCTGATTTATCACCGTGTAAGTTTTGTAGATGTTTGTGGCTGTTGATGGTTTCAGTGACGCAGTAATCAGTCTTGATATTGCGATGCGTACAACATAAGGGAGAGAAAGCTGCTGTTAAACCTCTTGTGTGAACCAAAAATATGTTCAAGAAAGTTTATTGCACTGCACCCAGATATGCAAGTATACCTAACATAAGCAAATGAAGAAACCCTTTTTATTAGTTTGACTTACCAATCCTTATATACTGAAAGATTAAATTCATTACCAAAATAGTTGCAGAAATTGACTGGGTGATAAACCATGTGCATTAACTAGTGAATTTGTAACTCTTTCTAACCTTCGCTCACATATTTATTCACTATGGACACCAATTTACTTACACATGCATGTTGTTGGACAGCAAGAACACACTTCTTGTCACTCTTGAAAGCTATCAGGCCCATAAAGGCATTCAGACATTGGAAACTACAAGTTCCCTACAAACTCTGTGCCTAAGGAGACTGTTGTGAGACCTCTGATCAAACCAGTTGTCAGTGATAATAGCAAATATGTATTTCTTTAAAAAATTGACTATTTACTTCTATAGTGGGGAATTATAAAGTGATGGTAAAAGTAATGGTTGGATTTTCATTATTGTTTAGAATCCAGAACACCGTCTAGTCTATCCAGATTTGTTTGTAAAAGGTTCTGTACTACTGTGAGACTCAAACTCCCACCACAAGGGGTTGATAAAGGAACCACGGATTACTTTTTGGTGTGCATAGTGCTTCTATTAAAGCAATACTATTAAAACTGTATTTTGGCTCATGGCAAGAGGCCTGTAGTCTCCAAGTCAGTTTTAATTCCCATCAAATATTTGGAAGAATAGCCCCTCTTTCAATTGTACAGTGCACCCAACTCACCAGATACTCCACTATGTAACTCAAAGGTTTGTCAAAGGTTTTACGCTACATGCCCTTCCAAAACCTTCTCCTTTTATCAAGGCTTGGGACCATTACAAAGAGTACTCTTGCCTGTGACTCCCTGTGGCTGGATTATATAGTCTACTGTATATTTGTGAAATGATTTTGAGGAGAAAATGACTTTAAACGGACAGGATAGTTAGCTGTTTGACACCTCACTGTTACCATTTGATGGAACTTTTAAGCGTACACTAGGTGAAATTTAGGGACATCTAGCTGTAATGCTGCACATTACAACCTAGAAAGCCATGGTACTTTCTGTGCTTGCGAAAAGTCCCTGTGCCAGAGCGCTTGTTTGGACTGTCTGTTGCAATTAGGAATATTATATTTCTTTTCTGTAAATAATTCCCTCCAAACGCCCATTTTCCGACATTTTTCATTGTGCCCTTGACATGTGCATTATAAACAACGTCCTCCCCGAAAAAAATGTCCTTCTTTAGCATTAGCTTCAAAACAAATATACAGTATGTGTGTCAGTGTATGGAAAGAGTGCATTGAATTCCATCTGTCAGCCGAGTGTATCCTCAACCAAACTTTCAGGTCATCACTCCGTGGGGCTTGGTTTACTGTTGCCTCTCTGTTACTAGCTTGGCAAATGCAAGTATACAGTATGAATAGTTTTACAAGGCCAAGGGAGGAATAACAGGGGGAGGGAGGTAGGTGGATTAAGAGTCGGGGGTGGTGGTGGTGGTGGTGGGGGTGGTGGTGGGGGGGGGGGTCGAGCAAGAGAAAACAGGTTGTCACTGTGGTTGAACGGCAAAATAGGGCTCAGCCTCCACAGATGTTTCATTCAGGGCCATTTTAAAAAGTGCTCCAGTCCGGACACAATTCAGCCCCTTTGTGCGCTGAAGGAGAGGAGCTCGGCCCACTGTTTACTGCTTCTCCTCGCCCCCCCAACAAGCCCTCGTGTTAGCAGCCGGAACAATTGGGGAGGGTCCTGCCCACAGCCGGGGCGGTGTGGCAGGTCAACAGAATGGGCTGTGAATCCTGTTGCTCTGAATCCTCTGGGTGGGTGGTCCAGTGCTCTCCCTGCTCACACACACGCACACACACACGCACACAGGAACACAGAGGAACACGGTGTCGTTAGCTCTGCTCTCCTTTAGCTCATCCAGAGGGCCAAAGCAAGCCTTAGACTGGGCTCTAGAAGGCTGCTTGCTGATGATGATATGAGTTTGGAGGTGTGTGACATGACGACAGGACGTACTTGTTATATCAAATTGTCGCATATCCAACTCCTGCAGTAATAATTATAATAGTGCCACAGTACTTGTCCATTGAAAATATATTGCAGTCTGCTTAACTTACCCCACCTAAATGCGCTTATTGTTGTTGCTTTAAGTTGCATTAGCCATCCTAGTCCCAACCCGACCGCTACTCTGTTGCAGAGTTTTGCTGTGTCGATGTGGTCAATGCTGGGAATGACACTTTCTCTGTGTTTTTGGCAGCTGCTGATTTAATGTTGACAAGCAGAATAGGCCAATCAGCCAATGGGTGTATTTTCAACTCATCTTAAAATTCTTATGAAAAAGTCTAGATAATGCTTCATGGCCTGACTTCATTTATACAGTGTAAAATGTAACTAGGTGATGAAACAGTTTTGTTGTTTGTTTTTGTTTTTTGTTTTGTTTTGTTTTTTTTATTACATACCCTCCAAGTAACCAGACACAGAATACTGTAATAAACTTTTGTCAGGCATGTTTGTGAGTAAAATGTGTCCTCCAGAAATGTTTTTCTCAAAGTCTGCTTCTTAATTATATTTTATTATTGTAAGATTCATAATATGTATGGCATTAATATTTAAAATTCTTATTTACAATTGTATATATATTATATTATAACTCAACCAGGCTGCTTCTTGATATTGAGTTTTTAAGTTGTTGTTTTTTTTTTTGTTAAGTGGTAATATATTTATATTTATATTTTGTTAAAGGCGTTGCTTGATATGTCGCATTTTCATTACTTGGCACATGACCTAATGGATGGAAGTGGCTATACCTTTATATCACTTGTATAAAGTTGAATAGTATTTTATGGTTGAACATCAATAAAATTAACATTATTGGATTCTGGTGAGTTCATACTAGGTCCCTGGTGGGCCAGTCTGCAACTTATGTCAGCTCTACAGGTACTCCTGTTCTCTTTTCTATTATCTCAACTCCAATTTCCTTCTGCCAAGCCACAGCGACATCTAGTGAGCATGAACTGTTACTGACAGCATAATGTTTGCTTCAAAATCGGCAGTACAACAGTCACTACTTCACCACCACACTAAATATAGTTTGAGTTACAGGTCTAATAAGGCTTCTGTGATTACAATTACAAGTGCTCTAGGTCTTTGACAATGCATTAGATTCAATACTGAAATTCAATGGTGAGATTTATTCAGGTATTTTAGACCAGTCTTCCAATCATATAACCATAGTCTCTCATCAGTCTAATAAAGTCTGCTTAAGGTGTGATGTGGATTAGGCTCTAAAATAGGAGGAATGTTGCAACAATACAAGACAGTAGATACAAGATAGGCTATTCTATTGCTATTACTTAAAAAGAACCATGAGGTGTCACCAACAGGACTAAAAACTGTATACCTTCCATGTAAAGTTAGGGTAATAGGAACTAGGAACTTTTGTTGTTGTAAAAAAAACATTAGTTAACTATTACATATGATTACTAATGGCAATTTACTAATTGTTAACTAATGTTTGGGAACAGTCTGATTTACTGAAGGGCAACTTGCATGATAGTTTAATGAATGAAATGAATCAAATTTAAAATGAAATACAGTTCAAATATTGCTCATTATAATAAAATAAAATTCTTGGATTATGTATTGGCAAGAATCTGTTTGGTTTTTTTTTTATTAAAAAAATTTGTCAACATATCAAAATATTGAAACAGCTGTTTTTGATATCATTACAGTATCTCCAAATAAAATAACACAATATATGAAATGTTCTATATTCTTACACCCATACAAATGATGATTTATATGATAAAGAAAATATACAGTGGGCCCTGATCAAGTGTAGTGATTACATACTAACAGAAATTATGTTCTCCCTCATACACTTGGACAGTAAACTTAATTTACAGTTAGGTCCTTAAGTATTTGAAGGCTGACACAAGTTTTGTTATTTATGCTGGAAACAGTTAACAAAATACAGTTATATAATTTGTATGTGCTGAAAGTGCAGACTCAGTTGTAATTTGAGAGTATTCACGTCCAAATTGGACAAAGGGTTTAGGAATTACAGCTCTTTAAAGTGTAGCTCCCTCTTTCTCAGGGGCTTATAAGTAATTGGACAGTTGGTTCAAAAGCTATTTCTTAAGCTGCCTGGGCTATTTCCCTCATTAATCCATCATAAACTGAGAAGGTAAAAGGTCTGGACTTGATTTCAGTTGTTACATTTGCATTTGAAAGCTGTTTCTGTGAAATCACAACATACAGTAACTCAATGGAAGTGAACCAGACCATCCTTAACCTGGATCAAAAGATTGTAAAAAAAAAATCTGTTCAAAACATGCATCTTAAAGTAAAACACTCTCCAGGAAGTAGGTCTATCAGTGTCTATGTCCACCATAATGAGAAGTGTTCATGAGAAAAAATACAGAGGGCTCACCACAGGGTGAGACCATTCATCAACCTCAACAACAGAAAGGCCACATTAGACTTGGCCTTCTCCAGACTTTTCTCTGCCCATCCCTCTGGTACAGGTTGGTCTGAGTCTCATCTGTCCACAGAATGCTGCTCCAGGCCTGGGCTGGCTTCTTTAGGTGTTTTTGGCCAATTCTAATGTGGCCTTTTGATTGTTGAGGTCTGCACCTTTTTGAATATATTTTGGTTTACAGCTAAAATAACAAAACTTGAGTGTGTGAGTGTCCAAATACTTATGGACCTAACTGTAAATACAGGAAAAGGTTCGGCTATGCAACAACAGTGGAAACTGAAGCAATCTCTCACTCACTGCTTTAGCAACACAGTTCTTTGCATCCTCTTTTTGGTTCCTGCATACTGTGCCACTGTAAAGCATTCAGGAAGGAATTGAATACTTCATGCTTTGTGCTTGTACAGTACTTTGAAGTGGTTTGTCTATTTCCAACATCAACAATGCCACCCACCGCTGCCTCCTTCATCATCTTAGGTAAGTTTGTGTTTTTTCACATTTTATGCTTTGGCTTTTCCTTAAACTACCCATTTGTATTCCCAAGATGCACTGATGGTTCTAATTGAGATATTGATTTGCTGGGATTAGATTATTACTGAATATTACTTCAATCAATCCAGGAAAAAAATACACCAACACAGTAAAGAAAATTGAATTAATTACAAGAAAATCAACATTTAGAATGTGTTTTCCAAACACTGGGTCAGGGCCCAGAAGTGTATCATTGAGATTTTAACTTCATAATCCAGAAATATATTTCTAAATGCTGACAACCATTTAATAAAAATATTCTCTTGAAAAAAAATGGTGATGGAATAGTCAAAAGGGAACTACAAAAGGGGGAAAGTTAACCAAAAATGGATCTTTTGAAATATATGTTAAGGAAACACCCAGCAACAATACTGCGTCTGTGTTCAAGTCAATAAATATATAAAGTTAGTTAGTTAGTTATTATATAGTTTTTGTACACACAAAGTGAAGCATTTGTTTATTTATTAATAATATTCTGCTATTCTAATTTAATTCTAAACTTTAAGCTATAATTTTCACAATTAAAATAAATATTTTACTTTTTTTGAATTTAATAATAAATGCTCTTCTCTTTAAATTGAACTACTGAAACAAATTAACTTTTCAGCTATTACACTTTACTAATGTGTGCCTCTTTTCTAGTCATGACTTCACAAAAATAATGTATAATGAACTGTACATTTTCTTATCTTACACCAGCACTCTGTAATTGCTTTGGTCTTGTCCTATTTGTTTTAGGTGTCCTGGCATCTATCTCAGCACAGGAATGGGATGGTGCCATTGACAATGAAAAGGTCACCCTTTCAATCCCCATCAACAGCACCTTCCTCAGTAACATTACCAACACCACTAACACCACAATGACCACAATGACCAATGCCACTATGAAAGAATCAAATATGAGCAGCACTTATTCCCCCACAACTAAAGGTGAGGTCTAATCTGCATGTTTTGCAGTCAGAAAGTATTCTAAAATGCTTATACAGACCATGTATATATATTTTTTTTGTAGAACAACATTCTACACCATATGCACTCCCTGATGATAAAGTAACGCCACTTCCACCTTTTCCTCAATCTACAACCACAACTACAACCATCAAGACCACCACCAAGTCAAAAGCAAGTAAGTAAAAGCAACTGTGTCAGAAAATGGCTAAATAAAGTGTTAAAGAGTATAAAAAAATTTTTGGTAACCTGGGGCCTTATTTATAAAGCTTGCATATGCCCAACACATGGGCTGAAATTGGTATCACACTCTGCACCAAAGTTGGTATTTATAAAAATCCAACTAACGTGTAACCTTGCATAGGTCCATGCAAACTTTTTACCTGGTGTAATGTGTACGCACCTTTCAGAGTAGCAAAGGAGAGGAGAGTGGTGAATGGACTCAAGGTTGAGAAAGTCATGATGGGTGCATGTTTGATAGAGTTTACTTTCACTTTATATTCAAACCAAAGGATTTCATTCAGGTAGAAGTATTTGATCAAACATTTAATGTGAAATAAAGAGATTGCTTTAAGTTTTTATTCATTGTGGGTGTTTGCTAGGATATGATTTTAGTATTTAGCTGAACTAAACAGAACATAATGTAATATTGCATCAAAAATATTGATTTGTCTGACTTGCATGTTTTCAACAGATCTTATTAGTAAGTATTTTGTCAGTTTACACCCCCCATTAGTGAAGTGGTTAACACCCCTGCCATTGTGTGTGAGGTCGGGGACGTGTTTCTCTCAAGTGGAGCCAAAAACTCCAGCTACAGTATGCGCCGTCCAAAGCCCTGAAAAATGAAGATGTATGGTGAAGGGCATCTGGCATGCCCTGGCAACAATTTTGCTTTTGGGAAATCTGATAGAAAGAGAGCATTTAACATCAAGCATTATTGTTGGAACTTTTATTAATTTTATTCAAACCTTTATTTGACCAGGATAAAAAACTTAAGAATAAATTAAGAATTAAGACTGAGGAAATGGATGTCACTAAAAATCTAAAAACAAGCAAGCCAACCTTTTATATGGCAGCACATTATGTATTTATTTTGAAGATTTTGCCATTTTTGAGTACTATAGAAGTAGAAAAACTAAGAGAATCTCATAAAAATGTTCTTGCTACAGTGACCACTACCAAGCCCCCAAGAGCTAGAGGTGACATTGTAGGTATGTTTCATTTTTAAAATGTTTTATCCCATTTTTCCTATTTATTTGGATAAATCTAAAATAATTTTTATGTTTATCCAGGTATTATAGTCTTAATAGTTATAATTATCATTGCTCTCATCGCTGTAGTAATCTGCTATGTGGCACGGAGCAGAGCAAGGGTAAGTTTTGTTGGTCCATAATAAACACGTGCTCATATGAATACATCACTTTTTTAATTGTATTTTTTCATAATGCAGCGCTACTCAGTGGACTTAACTTCTAGGCCTGATGAAGCCCAGATCCCATTGAGTACTGTGGAACCTGAAGCACCTGTGGAAACTGTCAGTCATAATGGTAACTGCATACTGGAAAAAACAAAAAAAAAAAAAAAAGATCTGTTAAAATATATTCTAAGTTTGCCAATGTGTAAAATGTTACTGTAGGACTGCAGTTTGAAGGCACAGAAAGCAGTACACAAGAACCAGATGAGCCTGAGGGGAAGCCTGAGGTGAAGCCTGAGGTGAAGCCTGAGGTGAAGCCTGAGGTGAACCCTGAGGTGAAGCCTGAGGTGAAGCCTGAAGAACAAATGGAGCAGAAAGGTAAGAGTACACCTATTCATTTTAGTTACTGTTAAGTATTTTAGATATATAAACACTATGATTAATGTGACTTGTCCAGGCAGGACGTAGACTTGTGTGTCAACTTGTGCTGTGGCCTAATTGTGTTCCTTCCGCTTTTATAAGATCCGTTAAACAGAATAAAAGGAAGAATGGTTTGGAACATATTGCTTCATTTCAACATGTGATATAGTGCAGGTACTTCAAGCTGACAAATTAAGGAGTTAGAATTACTATTATTTCTGGGGGGGTACCAAATTCCTGGACCGGACAGGGTCTTTCTGTGTGGATCTATGTTCTCCCTCCGGGTGCTCTGGTTTTAAAAATGTGGGTCATGTTGGCCTATAGTGGCAGCATGCTCAGTCGCAGCGGCTCCAGCCTCCATCTCACTATCTCGGCAGTTTTGTTGTACACCTTGTATGAATAATGACAAATAAAGCACTTGAAAAGCTTTTGTTAGTGAGCTGGCCAACATGAGATCTCTCTGAATGAAATGTGCTTGTCCTACTCGTGTGTTACTGTGGGCTTTTTTTGGGTACTTCACCTTCCTCTCATTGTCCAAAGATGTGCATTTGTTAATTGGTGTCTTTAATATTGCCCCTGGTGAATCAATTTGTATATCTAAATGTCATCCCTGTAACTATCTGACCATTGTCCAGAGTGTACCCCATCTAAGAACCACAGTTGCTGAGTTAGGCTCTAACCACCCGGGACCCCTTATAAGAATAAGAGTTAGTCAGCTAGACTAACTCTTTTCCTATTCTGCACAAAGAAAAGAAAGCAGAAGTTGCTAGCCAGGCTAGAGACAGGTGGAAGGAGAGCTAACTGCAAAACATACATAACTTGTGAGTGTACAGAATAATATTTCATCAATTTAGTTGAAACTTGAAAAATGTCCCTGATGCAAGGGAACAGTACCACACATGCACTACCTTCACCCACCACTTGATGGAAACAGAAGTCAAGTTAATGGAACACTATAGCCTTCTGTTAAACCAATAGTACAGTATACAGTATTACAACAGTGAATTTTACTAGGGCACTTTCTTATTATTATTATTTTTTTTCTGTTAAACACAAAACAAGAAATTTAAGGCACCACATAAAGTCTAGAATTTGGATCCTTGTCAATGTTGATGCCATTATGTGGTATTCATTGTGATGTGTGAGTATTGCCATGCTTCTTCCATCAATTTTTAAAAAGGCTAAATGGAAATTGAATAAAATTACCTTATTATGGGCTGGATTACAGAGCCAAGACACAGAGTTGCAGTCTTGTCCAGACATGACCCTGTCCTCCCAGGCTATGTAGTAAAAGTAGCTACTATAATCTCACCCTCCTGTATGCTTCAATTATTAGACTAAAAGCTTAAATTACACAAAGGACTTTCCAGTCTGTAAGCAAATTCTGTATCATTACTTATTAAATAGTTACTCTATTAAAGAAATCCCATCTTTGTGTAAACAGTTATTTGGAGCATCTTGTGTAAGAGGAAGACCCAGTATTATCAACAGGAAGTCTCTGTGGTGACTAAGATCTTTTAAACATACAACATAACATTAGCTTTGGAAAAATTGAGCAACAGAAAAAAATACATTACACAGTCTCATGCGTTTGAAGACCTTTGGAAATACAGTAAGGTTTTGGCTAAATTTAGCTAGTGGATTTTTCATTTCTCATAGTATGACGTTCTGTTGTCTTTATGTGAACCTGATTCTAATGTATGTTTGTATACTTCTCATTTACTACCAAGATTATGATAAACTTGGATAATTTCTTCAAGGTTTGACTTGAACGTTTGAGCGTTTTCATTTGCACAACCAACTCCATGGCAATACCAGGGAAGAAAGCAAAGAGGGTTTTTTCAGAGAAGGCAAAGGAAAGAAACAGAGAAAACATATACACACTGAAAAAGAGCAAAATACAAAGCAAGTTACACTGTGTTGCTTAAACTTGAACTTGGGAATTGGGCTAAAATATTATTTAGAGTAGTGTTGTCTGATGTGTCTGTATGTGTATATCATTTTTACCTCTGTACAATACATGAAAATTATTTTAAAAAGTCAAATGTACAATACTGTTGAGAGTGTTGGTGCTGAAAGATATCCTCTACAACTGTAGTTTACTGTTAGTGTGATCTGGAGTGGTGCACTGTTGTCACTTACACACTATTTATTGCACATTTTTTAGTGTATACTTTGAATGTAAAAAAAAAAAAAAATGTTATTTCCAAGTTTAACCATTAAAGATCACAAAGCCTAATTTAATAAGTTGGCTACTTTACTATGGCCTTTGCCTAACTGAACTAACTACCAGATCTGTGTGCTATTAAATAAAAGATTTTTTTGTTGTTGTATAACTTATATAAAATAATGTCATAATAATTTTCACATATACAAGAAGAAAATGTCTTTATTACACATGCTTACTCTGTCCACACAAGCTATAAAGATCACATTTCCCCTCATTTTCCAAGCTGATCTTTAAAACAACCGTTAGTCTGTGATAAAAAGTCTGGCCATCCCCATAAACCCAACAGAACGGATGATTTTCTGAAGGCTGGAATGAAGCCTGAGGAAGTATCTTGGCAGAATTATGCGTTGAACAGCGCTTTCCCTTGCTCCTAACCCCGGGTCAGGTAATGATGGGGCCGTCCTGCTTTCCCACAGAATCTAACAGCTGCATGGCTTTGGCTCATTAGGAGCTTCTCAGTAATCAGCCGCCTCATTACCAATGTGGTGGCCCCCCAAAGATGCCTCTGGCCAGCTGAATCCCCTTGACTGTCACAGAGGGCAAAACCACTCCAGGCTACAGCCATACAAACACTGTCATTATGTGGCACAGGCTGACCACGCTGCAAATGTGCACTGTCATAAAACTGTGCAGCCAGAAGTCACCACCTGGATCTGACTAAGCTAATCACGAATAAGCAAGGGCCTACAATTAGATAATTACAGCAGTTAATATAGTTCAGCTGCAGCACGTTGTGAAACAGTGACTGATGCATTAGTTATGTAAAGATCGTCCTCTGTTTTTACTCTGAATGCCAGAGGAAAACTACATAGATGAATTCAAGTACTTAAAGAGTGAGGATCTCTATCATAGCATTGGCCCCATATCTCAATAATAAATATATACAGTATGTACTGCCAATGCTGTGACTCAAATTGAGTCTTAAGATTCAGGGGTAAATGTTCAATCCATTGAGCCACAAAGCCCTTACAAATGGAAGAAACTCCATGAAAACTAAGATTCAGCGGCATGGTGGCAAAGTGGCGGCACTCCTACCTCACAGCAGAAAGGTCCTGGGTTCAATTCCTGGACTACATGGGCTCTTTCTGTGTGGAGTTTGCATGTTCTCCCCATGTCTGCATAGGTTTCCTCTACCACCAAAAGCATGTACATTGAGATTTTTAGTCTCAGTGGGTCTTTACTGGTTGAATTAAAGGTTAAATAAAAAACATAAAATAAGAAACTTGTTCCTTTACTGACACCTTGTGGCTGATGTTAGTATGTTTTGGTACTAAATCCATACAGTGTTACAGATCATCAGGAAAAACACATTTCTTTCTTGACCCATGACTGACCTTTTTTGTAAGTTTCATCAAAATCTAACCTTTACCACTGAGTTATGTTGCTAAAAGACTAAAAAAGCAACCAACCAATGCTGGAAAAAAAAAATAATAATAAAACTCATAATTTACATTATGTACAATATATCCTTATTGAAATAATGGAATATGTGTGCAAACAATCAAGAGTTAAGTGTGAACAATGTTTAATGTCTATTTGTTTACAGTTCATAGACTGTTTCTGTGCTATATTTTTCTACCATTACTGAACCAAATCTGTTCCTATTGCCGGGAACCTCTTCTGTTTTGTTCTAAACAGCTGAGGCAGAGAAAGCGGCTGTTGAGGTGAGCGCTGACTGTGCGCCTCCATCAGCAGAGAGTTCTGAGGACCAGCCTAAACAGGACGCCCCAGAGCAGAGCCCCGCTGCACCTGTGGAGCCCAGCACTGAAGAGAAAACTGATGATGAAGGAGCAGCCTCCAACAAGACCTCTGTGGAGTCACTGAAGGAAAGCAATGAGGCCAATGAGAACAACAGCAACAACACAACCCTCCTGCCACAGAGGGGCGCAAGAGGTCAGTGTGGATAACATTGTTTTTAATTTTCCATTTCTCTCTTTTTTTTTTTCATTTTATATGACATAATGTAGAATGGCTACATACTACCTTACAAAAAAATTTCAACTTATCACTCACCTCGTGCAACCCAAGCCATTGCATGGTTATGTTGCATTGTTAAACTCAAATATGGTAAGGGTTAAGGGTTAATATAGGAAGCTGCAGATGTAGAGGCACTTGGAGAATACAAATTTCCACCAAGACACTGGCCCTATCACGCAATAGTAAAGATACAGTATAATGCCCAGACCTGTACTTAAACTGCATATCTTCTAGTTTAGGGGTAAATGCTCTATCTATTAAGCCACAAATGGTTGATATCTATGTGATGTCTTACTGAATGACAATAAAAGAATCCTGAATCTTTGACCTTTCCAAAATTCTTGAAGATCTCCAGAAGGTGTTGCAGATCCTCAGCAGAGACAAATAACTTCTTCATTGGTTCATTACTAACCTTTTCTGAACATTTTATCAAAATCTAACCATTACTTTTTGAGTTATCATGCTAACTGACGAACAAATAAACCAACAAAAACACTAATGCCAGCATAAACATAAAATCCATCACATATTTAATTTTGGAATTCGGCAAGTTAAGATTCAGAAGTTTGGTCATATGCACAGTTAAGGAAAGAACTTGTGCTAACCTGCCTTAGCATGATAAATGGATACAACAAAGCAATAAAATAGTAATACAGTAATAGATATGTAAAATAAATACAGTAACAAATGTGCAACATGTGAATATGTTAAGATAATTCTGACTTTGTTAAATGTTTATTAATATTGCTGCTTTTCTTTGATTCAACAGTTTTGATGTGTGATGCTTTTTGGGATGTGTCCCATGACAGTATGGTGTGAGATACCAACTTTCATCAAAAGAATGGTAAGAACAATACTGTAGTCTTTTTGCAGTAGGACACACACTTAAACACACACACTTAAAACCTAACTTAAATGAGCAGACGTTATTTTAGCTCTTTGCACTACTGTATTAGGTTGCATTATAGGCAAAGCAGGCAAAAGTATAAATAAACTATAAATCTGTATTTCCTGTGTAGGGTCAATAAAACTACTTGCTCCTGTCATTTAGCATGCATGTTTTAACTGTGTTACAATAGGTTCTCTTCAGTAACTTTAGCTTCTACCCAATGCCCAATACATGCATGTATAGTTCAATTCCAATCCAATATTGCCCATAGTCAGAGTAAATGGTTTGTCTGTCACCGCTGGATGGCCATTGCTCTGCGTTTACCCCACCTCCGGCCCATATTTGCAAGGACAGGCTAACTTCAGAACTGCCTTATCTTTTATCTGTGTCCTTTACTTGCTCTCAGCCTAATCACCATGTGCTGGAGGATGTACATCCCAGAGTGCACCTGTGCTCTTTGTCTCTCCTCTCACTCACTGAACAGTCCTGACCGGAGCCTGGGGCCCGAGGAATTCACACAGCTCTTAACAGCTGATGATAAGCTCACATCTGAGAAGGCAACCGCTGCAGTCCAGTGTCAGCAGTCACGCATCAGTTCACTTGTTTGAAAAATGGTGGTTTTAGAAATCACAACCAGTTAAGATTCAGCAGAAGCACCAGTCCGTACTTTATCTTTCTGACCCAGTGTCTGTTCATTTAGAATAATGCAGAAATACAGGCTGCAGGCTCACTTTCTGTTCAGTGGTTCTCGTTGTTCCCGTTGCACTTTCCTTCCCGATTGACCAATTGTGTGTATCTAAAATTAGCCTTAACTGTTACTTTGTTTCTCTGATTGGTAGTATTGCTATATAAATGCATTCAGAAGCTAGTCTGATCTGTGTTTGTACTGAGCCTAATAATCCAAGTTGAATTCTGGGATGCTTGAAGTTGGGAGCTGTTTTTTTTTTTACTACAACCAGCTGATAGCATGACAAACTAGTACTTTTGACTTATACTTGACTAAAATAATAAACTATTGTTGTAAATCTCTAAATCACAATCAGAAGAGAAAAGAAAAAGTGAACTGTCCACTTGACTCCACCTGGTTTGACTGTGACGAGTGAGCTGGAAGCAGAAATTGAAAGGCCCCGCTCAGCTCTGCAGTGAGGGATAATGGACATGAGGTGACAGGTCATAAACCAAAGCCACATAATTAGACCTGTGTCTCCACCGTGTTATTAAGGAGTTAGAGCTCGGCTTTCATGTTTCGCAGCTAGCATCGGAGGAAACAGCCTGTGCACCGCTTGGGATGGATTTCACTACAAGGGGGAAGACGCTGACAGGACAGACAGGAGTGGTAGTTAGCTTTGAGGCAGCTTGTTTTATTGGGAAAGCGGTAGTTCAGAGACAGGTCAGGAAGACGAGGAGGGATAGTGCTGAAGATAATGGTTTCTTTCTCTTAGGCCAGAGTATCCATTAAAGGTGCACTCAAGTTTTTTATTTGTCCTAACGCAGGACAACAGCATAGCTATTTTTCCTGTTTCATTTTACTAAATAAAAGTCAAACTGGACAAATTAGCCACTCAAAATATTAATGAATGACTAAGTTGAGTTAATATAGAAGACAAACTGTGCCAAAATTAAATAATGAAATAAGTCATTAAATAATTAATTATATGTGCCATTGATTAATAAAATGTGTCAATAATGAATTGGAAATAAATAACTAATTAATTAATTAAATATGCCATCCATTCATTTATGAATTTATGTAAGAACATGTATATTTATTTCACTATTTAAATAATTATTTCATGTCGTGCTAATGCTGATCTGGGATCAGTCTGTGTTGAAATGCTGTGCAGCATAACCAATCAGGAGTTAGAGCTTGCTTGCTGGCTTTGACGGGTGATGCTGACAGATAAAATTAATTCATGATGCACTGCAGCACAGGACAATAAAATAATAAATTAGATAGTGAAACAATTATATTGAAATATATTTAAAAATATATTTTACATCAAATTAATTGTTCTTTTAATTAAATAATGCCATATTTAATAAATTATTTAATCATGTATTTATTTCATTCTTGGCACTTTTTGTCTTGGCCTCGTTCAACGCTGGCAATATTTATATGTGATTCACTTTGCTCTCTTTTCCAACATATCACCTGCACCAAGGATGTTTTCGCTGGCATTGGTTATTCTGTCAAGATAACTAAAAAAGTAATGGTCTATTAGCTAAACTTGTTTTTGGTGTGTGTTAGTATTTTTAAAGTCTTTCTGTACTATTGTGACATAGTAATGTCCCAGAAAATACCAACTCCATCCACAAGGGGTTAGTAACAGGACAAGTGATTTGTTTTAGTAGACTGTCAGAGATAGAAGGGGATTGCGGCTCATTTACCCCTTAACTAGAAGATTGTAAGTCCATGCCTGGGCACTGTACAAGAGTGGCTACTTTCTCATTCTCAACCAATAGTTTAATGTTGACAAGTAGTGTAGGCCCCCAATGAGAGATTGATGTTAAATTCCTGTATAACATAATGTATTTTTTTTTTTTTTTTTTAGTTTTTTCACAGCTACATTCCTACAGTATGCTATTAGGTGATTCCCTACTTCCGTTTTAACCATTAAAGCACTGAAATGTCTGTTAGAGTGGTTTTAGTGGCTCTCACCATTAGTTGTGTGTGTTACTGTATGTCAAGGTTCAAGGAGTCTTTAATATCCCCGAGGGGCAAATTGTTTTACAGCAGCAGTACGCACCACACAATAGTAAATAACAAATGGTAGAATCAATAATATTGTATAAATACGCTACATCAGGTGATGGAAGTAGCTCTGATGTAAATGTGCTGAACGTGGGCTCTTGTCTGAGTAATAACAGTGAGGTAAGGTTTCCCGTATGTGAGTTTTGATGTGGTTGAGACCGGCAGATCCGCTATTACACCTGGGAAAACTTTACTGGAAGGAGGGTCTGTCGGAAAGCACAGACTGACACTCCCTCCACACTGAGCAAAAAGAAGGAAACAGCTGGTCTCCTCCTCCCCTCAACTTATACAGTCTCAAACTGTGGAAAAACGGACAAGGAATTAAAATGCTGCAATTGTGACGTTGTGCAGCTTTCAATTAGACAGTTTATGTGCAGTTTGGAGTCTGGCGCTGTCATTTAATGAAAGGCCTTATACTCATAAATCAGTCTAAAAAAATTCAAATAGAATGTTTACATGTATGCTGAAGTTGTTACTTAATGTGCAGTGAAATTGTTAAAAGTACTAATACCTTAATATATTTGAGGAAAGATAAATCATTTGTAACTACTTGATGACAATAGTAAGCTGACTTAGCAGCCTTCAGTTACAGTTAGCATTAACCGTGATTGATTGCCCTGCCCTGTGTACATCTAGTTTATTTAGTCTCTGTGTTTGTCCCAGTCCTTTGTCGCATCATTGACAAGTGTCATGTCTTGTCTTGGCGTGTCCTGCCTGTGCTCATGCCCGTGTAAGTTTATATTTTTCTTCATCTGTTGTGCTTTTTGAGTTTTTGAATATTTTGTCATAGTTCAGTTTTAGGTTTTGGGATTTTTGTGTTGGATAATTTTGTCGTTATTTATGAATTAGCCTGCTATTAAGCTAGCCTTTCATGTTATTATATCTATGGGGTGAATATTGTAGCTTAAAGTTCATATTATGTAGATGACATTTAATCTGAAAGTCTTTTTTTTTTCATAAAAGTTGTACACTGCCATACTTCATTTACTGATACTGTATGATGGCCGCTATTGATCTAGCATGCGTTAAGTTAACTTCTGCTACTATGCTATGCTATGTTAACAATGGAAATAGAACCTCAACCTCAATAAACAACATAATTTTTTTTTCTTCAACATTTTTATCAACTATCACACTGCTGAACACATTTCTGACTAGGTAAATTTGGTTTTACTTGCTAGCTGTGTATAGCTATCATTTAGCTATATAATTTTGAAAAATAGCTCTGCATGCTAAAGCTAATTTTCCATAATTGGTCTTTTGTGCCCACAGAAAGATAGCTAAGTCTGAAATGACCAGCATTGTCCAATTCACTGGTACAAAAATAGGCCTTGATCCATAAAGTAGGATATTAGCTAATATTAGATATTTTCATCAGTCGCTGTGAGATTAAGCTTTCTGTTCAGTCAGTTTATAAACCTATCCAGCTCCACTCTGCTATGACCACCTGCAGCTCTTGGGCCTTTTTAAAAATATTTTAGACTGGTTTAGGTCAGTACAGTTTATTAATAATAAATGTATGTTGTGGAAAAGGCTGGCTTTAATTCATAGCATTAGTTTTATATCTCGTAATCCCTACACAATAAAAGCAGATATTTACTATGTGTGACAATGTGACAACTTTGGAGGATACAGATCTTTAATAATGAGCTGTCAACATCGCACACAAGTTACTCTGGTCTAAACAAACATAAGACATAAGCTGACACTTTAAACATGTTTGTTTTGAAATTGAACTATGTTATGAGGTCATGGAGGTAACTGTAAAAAATCAGACATTTGACGAGGTTAAGTGGCAAGTATGAAGTGAAAATGTACAAACATTTTTAGTTGTACTGTATGTTACTACCTTTCCTTGTGTCTGTACCCACCTTCTTTTGTCCTTATCAAGATTTTAGTAGAATTTTATCTGTCTGTTTGACCAGTGGAGGCTTGCGGCTTGAAGTCCAGAAACTGGAGGTCAAAGGTCAGATTCTTCTAATTAAAGGCTACACTGTGAAAGCTCGGAGAATAATGTGGCCTCATGTCAGAGTCACATTCTTGGCCTGACATTTAGCAAGTCTCTGCAGAATTGGTGCAGAGCGCAGGCTGTGATGTGTAGTTCAAACCTGGATGTATTTCATCAATATGGACCATTGCACATGACAAGGCAACAATACCTGCTAGGGGTTTAATGATATGTTTTTGGAATGATACGATACATATTGATAACAGTTGTTTTGATACGATATTGGCTAATTTGGAACAATACGATTCGATACGCTTCTTCAACACTTTTATATCAATAATTGACACAGCAACTTACCTTGCTAAAAACATAAAGATTTACTCTCAAATGTAGTGCCGGGGTTGTTTATGTCAGCATGACAGAAAGCAAAAATTTTTTTTTTCACCTTGTGTATAGATATACACAACCAGGAAACAATACGATTTGATACAAGGTAATGTGTATTGATACAGTTGTATCTTAGGAAAAAAAATTGATAAATCAATAAAGTTATTGTATCGTTACACCCCTAATACCTGCTGAAAATATGTACCAAGACAAAATAATAATTATGACTCGATTTGTTTTTTGAGGTGCATTTGTTAAAACAGTTGTTCAAAAATGTTCTGTTTGAAATAGACCTCAGTGTGGGAGCTACATTCTTCACATTGTTATGTATTCTGTTTGGTGCTATAGTAGGCAGCCTGAAAAAACATTTACACAGCTTAATTTAGAAGCAGGTGTTTCAGCTCTAACGACTATGTTGCTACTAATAGACCCCCCATTACCACTGAAAACTCATTTTAAACCACAAATAAATAAATAAATAAATAAATAAATGAATAAATAAACAGATTTGCCAATAAAATTATAGCCAAGGTTAATCTCTGGGTCAGTTTTTACAGTGCTTTGGTGCAGAACAGGTGGTTTGCCAACAGTGTCTGTTGCCATAAGGGGAAACGTACTATGCTACTATGGTAGCACATGTCATATGATAGCTAAGCTTCTCATTATTGTGGAAAAACGTATATATCTCCTCTTCACCTAAAGTTATTTATAAGTGGTGAATTATTGTATTGACCAAGTGCTAACATACAGCAGTTAGTCTCTGTTAAAAAGAGAAAAAGCTGACTGACTTGTTTGTAGCCTGAAATGTTAATGCACTGTCTAATCTACTCCATAATTTTTGCTCTATAAATATTAAACATAACAATCTGCTCCTCTAATGCACACAGCTGTTTTATTATTTGTAGTGGATTAACTTTTCTTTTTACTTTTATGCCATCAAACCTAAAAAAAAAATAAGTCAGTTGTGGAGTGAGCCAAAATGTGTGTTATTGCAAGTATAACAATAAATAAGTGTCGCTCTATACACAGGTCTTCATGGTTTCCTCATTTGTTTACATTTGTTCTGTCTACTGATATCTTACTCTAAACCAAGTTCCGAGTGATTGGTTAAATCATCATTTGAGTAAGTTGTCTGCAGCAATAGTCTGACAAAGACTTTACCCAGGCGCATTAAGAACCCAGTAGTGAAAATACAACTACTGTCTCCCCAGTCAAAGTAAAAGTTTACAAGCATTTTACTCCTACTAAAGAAAATACACACTTCCACTTTTATATAACCACTCTGATTGAAGTTTGTAGCCGTGCTGTCCCGTGAGAGTGGACATTCCTGGCTGGGTGTGTGCTTTTGAGCTGCTGTGATCAGGAGGAGCACTGCTGACAGACAAGAGGTTCATTCACCTGCCAGTATCACCCACGGCATCGCTGCACATTCCTCCCACAGCACCTAACTGAGTCACACCTTTATTACACTCATCAGTCTTATCCACCGGGCTGTATTTCACATGATTATTGGACTAGAAGTGATGTGATTTTTGTTTGTAGATAAAAAATATATATATATGTAAGTAGAAAGCACAGAAAGCACAATTCTAAAGTTAGCTATTATGCGAACAGTAAAGTGGACTTTTAGGCAAGGCAAGGCGAGTTTATGTGTATAGCACAATTCATACACAGAGTAATTCAGTGCTTTACAGAAAATAAAGACAAGGTAAAAGTACATAGATAAGAATTACAATTAAAACAGTAAAATCAAATTTCAAAATTATATTTAAGAATTCATTTAAAATCAAATTAAAATATGTGACATATGCACAGCTAAAAAGAACAGTTTTAAGTCTGGACTTTGGTCACTAGACATTGTCAGAGTAGAGGCCTTTCTAACATTATCAGGAAGACTGTTTCAGAGTTTAGCTGCATAAACCTGAAACGCTGCTTCACTGAGTTTAGTCCTGACTCTGGGCATCATCAGAAGACCTGTCCCTGAGGTTCTCAGAGTCCAAGATGGTTCATATGGAACCAACATATCAGAGATGTACTTTGGTGCTAAGCCATGGAGAGACTTGTACACAAGCAGAGCTGTTTTAAAGTCTATTCTCTGAGCAACAGGAAGCCACTTTTAGCATTGTGAAGTATCACAAGTTAGCTGTATCTGTTACTATCCACTCATATCAATGTTTCAATCAAATGACTTTAGTAAATGCAGGTGATTGTGCCTGCTTTCATGGGCCTTACTTGAGCATTTTCTTGCACTTGGCTAAATCCTGCTTGGTATGGCCCTCACCACAGATTCCTATTTCTCCCTGTGGCTCGACACACAGCAGCACATGGACCAGGATCACTGGGAAGCCTTACCTGCAACATGAACCTGGCTCCTCACATTACTGCTCTAAAACTCAACTCTTTATAACTGCAGCAGTTCAGATTAACTCAGGTCAAATCTGAGACCACAGTTCACAGATCCCTCTGTTTATATTTGGGTTTGAATGATTGTCAATACAACCCAAACCCCTAAAGCTACTTGAGCCCTGGGTTTAGTTGAAGGAAGCAGGAGAGTCTGGACACCTAATTTGGTTCACTTCAGTATAACATTGTTTGGAATGGCAACCCATGCTTTGCCTTGCTTTTCCATTGTGCTTAGTGTAGTTTGGGTACTGTGAAAACATTTTATTACAGAAAACAAAGAGATATGCTAGAGTTGGATATAGAATCTTATGTTTTTCTATTTCCACTTTATTACCTATGCCTAAGGCTATGTTTTTGTGAGTGTTGGTTGGTTAGTAGGATAACTCAAAAAGTAAAGGTCCAATTTAAATGAAATATTCTGGAATGAGCCAAAAAAAATAAATGTTGAAGAGGATCCAGAACACCGTCTAGATCCAGAATAGATTATTTGCGGAAAATCAAAACCACTGCGAGACAGGACTAAAGATTCTAACCCCAGTCATGAGGTATAGCAGTTTGTGCTCTCGCTCCTAAGCAAGGAGGTTGTGAGAGCAATTCTCAGGTTGGCCGTTACACATTCTCTCTGGGTAGAGCCTTCATGTCCTCTCCGTGTTACCATGGGTTCTCTCAGGTTACTCCAGCTTCCTCCCACTGTCCAGAGACATGCATGTGTTAGGTGAATTGATGACTCTAAATTGGCCCTAAAGTGAATGAATGTGGGAGTGAATGGTTGTTTGTCTGTGTGTCAGCCCTGTGACTAACTGGCCACTGTCCAGGGTGTATCCCACCTAAGGCCAATAGTTACAGGGATACACTCCAGTCACCCACAATCCCTAACAGGAAAAAGTGGAAGAAGATGAATTAATGAGGGCTTTGTGGCTCAGTGGCTCTATGTCTGGGCATTATATCATTACCATTGCGAGGTCTGCGTTCTTCTTTTATTCCAGACTCACAGTTGGGTGTAGCCTCTTGAATCTTTTCCCTTCATAGCGATTTTCAGTTGTAATAATAACACTCTAGTGTGGATGTTAATCTCCCATGCTTTATTTTGATGATTGGTTTTATGTCTGTCCAATTGCGGTCATTGGTTCTGCCATGTTGATTCACAGTCCAATAATTATAAATGCATAACTAACTAGATAACTACAAATTCCTACTACCAAGAGCTGTAGTAATCGAGTTTCCAGTTGTGGTCCCCTCAGCGTGGGGAACTTGCAGGCACTCACCAGTTTAAAGTAAATCGCATCACAAAAAAAATCCACACAGGTCAAAGGTCAGGGCACAGGCCACGTAAACTTGGCCAAAGCAGACGTTACAAGTGGAAAAAGCAGGTGATTGCTGGACACATGACTGTGGGACAGGATACATTCATTGTTCTCTACCTTTTTTCTTTCTCAGGATGAAGGGAATGAAGGGAGGCAGTGGACAAGGACACTTCTGTTCATTGTTGAAGGAACTAATCCATGTTCAACTAAAGTTACACAGGCTTAATGCTGCTTAACAAAATGCTCAGAACAATTCTCAATTTATTTCATTTGCATTACTTTTAGGTTTTATGGTCACAAAATGAACTATGTACATGTAGACTTAGAATTGTATATACAACACTGATTTTGAATCTAGATGCCATATAGAAATGCATTGGCATATACTCTATGTGTATTAGGAGTATGTAAATCTAAAAAAATTGTATGTAATGGGATAAAATGTGTTAAGTTTGATGTTATGAGTCACAATGTTGTATTTTTTTGAGTTTTGAGTTTGAGAGAAATGTTTAGTTATATGTTGCATTGTCCAAAATGTTATAGGAAAAACAAATCCACTTATTCAATGACAACATTGTGCCCTTTCAGGTCTACCATAGCTGTTCATATGTAAGGTTTGGATTTAAAATCTGCACATTTATCACCAGTGAGATAAGTAAAGAGGCTTGCGTCAGAAAGGGGACCCAGCGTAAACAACCTATACTAAATTACCCATGTGTAAATTACGCTGTAAGGTGATTAAAGTAGATGTCTTTTGCCATCCATTGCAAGGGGTTGCTTTTTGAATGTTAAAACCTCTCCCCTTTAATCTTAATAAGTTAAATAGTAATAGTTCAGTTATCATGTTGTTTCCTAAACACTTGAGCTTCATGTTCATGTGACAACTGTTCTTCTGATGTCCCCGACTCTTTCTGCTCTCGAGTGCTAACATACACTCCAGGTGCAAACACATATAGTTCAAAGTAACAGTGCTAACAGACAGGAATCCTTTGACACTGAGCTGCACATTCCAGCTAAGTTATAGCTAAGGCCAATTTATTATGGGATATGTTCAATAAATTGTCCAGAGATAATCAATTACTGTTTGCAAAATGCTTTGCTGAGAACAGAACAAATATTCAAGCTTATTTGAAATAAAAGTATGTGATTCCAGTTTATTGACTTATAGCATATTGTAATACACTGTAAAAGTTAAGTTCAGAGAGATTTTTGTTTGTTTGTTTGTTTTAGGTCAACTTAAATCCTGCTTAATTCTAATCCAATTCCCTAAACACACAACCATAGTTGTACCGATTCGTTATCTTATAAAATTAACTTTTTCTATGCCTAAAAATTCTGAATTTGAAGTTTTACTGTAAATTCCATGAAGTAAATATTGTGCCAACTTAGAATTTAAGTTCAGTTAACCAACATCTGTTATGTATGTACAATTTCTCTCATGGTATATGAATTGAGTTGAAGTTGGTGTGGTTTACTGTGCAGCTAAATCATTTTGGTTCCCTTAAATAAAAAGGATAAAGTTACAGTAAAGATACATTGAGCCTTGCAAAACATTGTCTTGATACTGAATTTGGCTTTTTATCAAACTTGGTTGGTTTACACCACAAGTCAAAGTATAATGGTTGCTATTATATACACAGCAAAATAGCCCAAATATAAATACAAGAAAAGGGTAGCAATTTCAAATGTGGATAATTATTGGCATAGCATTCGAGTCATATTTAACAGGGCAGAGATAATTGCAAGTGTAACACTGCACACAGAGTGAGTAGTTCAAGGTATCCTCAAAAGAAATAGTGTTGTTTTTGTAGATAGGGAATTGACACCAGGATTAATAAAAAAATGTGTTCCTTTAATTGCTGTCAAAGTGTTACTGTAGAAATGGTCTATTTACAGTTCATTTCCTGTTTGATTTTATGAGAGCTATAATATATTTTTAATGTCTGTGCACTAGTGTATGTTGCCTAGTGTTTGGGTCTGCTCCAGCTTCTATAACCAGCCTGTTTCCATGCGCTTCCTTCCTCTGTCCTGACAGTGATAGCGGCCTATATCAAACCACTGTAGGATGCTTTAATCCCACCATTAAGCAGATGAAACGCTGTCCCGGGCTGGCCATGTTAAAATGTGTGGACCCCCCTCGAACCTGACCGCAGTGGACAGCCGGCACCAAAGCACAGCCTGGAACCCAACACAAACCTCTGCCTCCAAGCAACTGGATCCAAGAGTCTCAGGTCTCTCTATTTATACGCTGTGTATATTTACAACAGGGTGGATGATTAGGATGGTGGTGGTGCTACAGCAAGGAGAACGCACAGGGAAATGTCCTGGGTGATTCTAAAAAAGTAAGGAGTTTATCAGAGGTCACAGGGTCAGGAAAGGCCCTATGATGCTGCTCTTTAATGAGATTGGTCAAAGCCACTTTCAATAGCTAGGCTGGCTCACAGAGATAACCTCAGGGCATCTTCAGAGGCTGGGCAAGGGCATTTTTATTTCTCTGTAGTTCAGAATATGTTCAGATGTTTTTGTTAGAGGGCTTGTCTTTTGTTATCCCAATGATAATTCAAGAAGGAAACTATAAAAAAAAATATGAGAACTGGGTGTAAAATATATCATGTAAACTTTGAATAACCAACAGGAATAAGTGTAAGTGAATGAATGAAAGAACTTCAGCGCATCCATCTGCTTTATGCTTTTTTTCAGCATTCTCACAGCTGACCTTTACCTGTATTTGACCCTTAGAGTTTAGACACAGCCATCCACACCCACACAGAGGGTCCCACACAGCTGGACCAGGCCGCTTGACACTTTTATGAATTGTGGAGATGTTAACAAGTGATAAGAGAGGGTCGTGCTCAGAATGTGAAGAATGATCACTGAAACACTTGGCTTAGGTAAAACATTCATTAAAGCTTCTGTCACTGTGCACAGCTCAGGAATGCTCTTATGATTTAAATAATTTTCCACACAAAAGATACATAGATTTTTAAGTATTTCTGGCTAAACACCAGCTGAACACACATCTGTGTTCTTCAAGTGATTTTGCCATTTATTGTTTTGGTCAGTTTTTTTTTTTTTTTTGTTTTTTTTTTTTTGTTTGTTGTTTTGTTTTTGTTTTTTTGTTGTTGTGTTTTTTTTTTGGGGGGGGGGCGTTTTCATGAGGACGTAAACTATAAACATGCTTTCACTGTAGATAGCACAACTGTTTTTTTGGTTTTTTTTATTATTAACTTGTGGATATTGTGGTCCACCACATTTCTGTAACTACTTGTCAAGCATAACATTAATTTTTTTAAAAATATTATATAGTTTTAGCTAAAATGCTAATACTATATTAAATGCTAGTTGATACATTACATAAAAATGGCTAATCATGCTCTGACATTAAATACATAAAGTAGACTGGTTGTCAGTTGCCAAGCCCATCCTGACCAATTATACTTGATGGTATTTGGTAGCTGTTAATATAATGTTTTGTGGTCCACTTTGCTCACTCCACTATTTTTTATAATGGAACTGATCTGTTTACAAGCATTAAAAGGGTCTATAAAAGGGCTCATTAGCAGCGGGCATGCGGGCCAGAACCGGCCCATCAATCAAACTGGACTCGCCCTTGATCCATCTACCCATGAAGAATAAACAAATCCTTTAATTGCTGCTAAAGTGTGTAATTTTCGACACTTTGCAGCAGCACTGCCACTGCCAGAGAGAGACCAGCTTCATATGAATACATGGCTCAGTCAAAGGAGAAGAGACGTCACGTTGACTGCAAAAGTACAAAATGTAATATTGACAAATATGCACAAAAAGAGTATCCACCAGGTGCAGATGCCGGTCAGTTAAAAATGTTTAAAATGTGGTGGCGCTTAGTTTCAGTTGTATATCCAACATAAGAGGAATAGGGGAATGTCCATCCCGCAGGCAATAGCCTTCTGGCAATTTGGCACACATGGAAATATAGTTGAATAGCCCTGGTCTAGTATCATTCCTGACCTTTTGATAAAGTTGACTGGTTATCTGGTAAATTAGCAACTAATATTCCAATAATAAAATATGAAGTGCAGTTTAAACCAAAGCAGTCACGAGAATTGTAAGTAATGACTGCATAAGTTGCATACATATGTTAAACCTTATTTATGGTTGGTTATTCTTAGTTGGGGTGCATGTGTGTATTGAACTTTTTCTATACATCAAGTAAGTTTTGGACAGTGCTATGGTCCGATGTTGAAATTTGAAGTTGCCATGGTAACACAGTGGGCCACCACTGACTTTTTTGATATGTGTTACATGACAAGTATGTGTACACATTTTTGTATGTCTACAACAGAGTTCATTTTTGGGGTCAAATATAACCAACAGCCAATTTCTTTGTTTCATTTTTAGTGCCTTGATCAAAGTTTCAGTGTCCTCAACCAAGTCTGGGTCCAGAATCTTGACTAATGACAAAGATCTATACAGTACAATTCTACAACACATGTACTTCTGTCCCATGTGCAGATGTGTGTAGATGGGACAGGGCTTTGTCATCCATCCATCATAGCATCATTATAGGCAACTGTCATCATGCCTCTGCCCCATGACCAGGACTTGATCTTGGGCTTAGGATTCTGGCATAGCCTCAGCATCCCATGCTGTTTACATCCATGTCATGTCTTTAATGTCTACATTAAACAAGAACAACCTCATGACCTCCAGAATGTGGGGCATGTAACTTATGCATACAGCTTTAGGGAGCTCAATTTATTCCCCCTCTGTAGTTTCCCGGTCCATAGCTGTTCTAAAAACGATTTGAGATCTGTACACAAATGAGCCACTTGAGTTTTAAGGTCGTGATATTTTGCAGCATGGCAAGAATGTAAGAGAAATTTGGGAGTAGCCGAGTATAAAAAGACTGATGTTTGTTTCTATAGTTACCTCCCTGTGCAGGCCAAGTGACGCGGGTAAGGTTTATTTAGAGGATGCAATGAAAAGTGTGATACAGAATGCTTGGATCTAAATGGCATTTCGGTTATTTGACCCACACTTAGGGAGGTTACTGGGTGGCTGTGTTTTCCTCAAGGCATTATTTCCCCAAGGTACAGGAACTTTCATTAGGGCCATAATACTGATCAACATTATCCGTGTCTCAGGTTGAACTCATGCATGATCTTTCATCAAAGTTTGATTTGTATTCGTCTATTTTGAAATCAGAAATATAATAGAGAGATAGATTGAAATTGTTAGGGAGTACAGAATTGTCATTAGAGATGTGTCAACATGAAAAGTTGAAAAGAATACGTTGTACATGGATCGCTTTATCAAGTGTCAAGCCCAAATTAAAACGAGGATCCGTAAAAGGCTGCTATGTATTTTTATCTTAACTTGACCTTGTGCAGCATCTACATTCTCACTTTCTCACTGGAACAACTGGTTATGTCCGTGCTGTGTGGAGGTGGACATACATTTGCAATTCTCTTATAAATATTAAATATATGTATCTAGATATTATTTGCATTATACTGTAAAAAACAATAATGATGATGTGATGAAATGATTTATATAATTGCATATATTTTTATTAGTTTTAAGATAAAAGTTGGCCCTAAATTAATATTCCATGAACCAATGTTAGGGGTACCAACACTGGTTCAAATTGATATTAACGGAGCAATTGCTTCTGAGTGGACACAATATTTGGATATTTTTATTTCTATCATTTGAAATTTAGATTTTTACCGTAAACAGAAAAATACAGTGAAAATTAAATGGAAATGAAACTTAGCTGGCACAACTGTGTGTGGTCACCTTTAAAACATTTCAGTTTGCAATTTGCTTATTTTTTAAAGTGTGTATATTTCCAATAAATGTTGTTTATGCATGTCAATAATTATTGAAGGTTTTTAAAAACGAACCACATTGGACCTTTTTGTCGTGTTTCAGTACAGTAATCATGAGCATGTCCCACAAGTGATTAGGTTGTAGATATTGTATTGTCCCTCACTCTGCCACTCTCGTGCCCCCCTGACCTCAGCCACCTTCTGCAAAATACAACCTCAATAAATCACCTAAGGCTTACATGCTGATGTCTGTGAACATCAATGACATTACAGAAGAATGGGCTACATACAAAACTTCTTCTTTGTGTAATTATAATATATAAATATATATATATATATATATATATATATATATATATATATATATATATATATATATATATATATATATATATATATATAATTTGTGTAACTAAAGTGTAATTTTATTTAGCATAATGTAGGGCTTTCATCTGTCATGAAATTGTCATTTTTGTTCATATGTCCATCTTTAGTGGTAATAGTGAATAAGAAGTAAATTGAATTGGTGAATCTAAATTTGTATGTACTGAGAAAATGAATGTTAGTAATAATATATAACAACAACTTTCTGTTAAGTGTTTTAATTTTCAAAACAAAATATATATTCCACCTAAAAACTTAAAAAAGAGTTCTTTTGACAATCTGGATTACAGTTTTAAACTTTCATGGTCAAAGTCAAGCAGTTTTTAAAACAGTTTAGACCAGTTTAGGTCTTTTCTTTATCTGTTAGAGTGGGGGAGAAGGGTGTGTGCTGCTTGGGGGCTCTCTCCCTGTCCTGTCCAATGGTTTGTCTTAAATTAGCCATGGGGGCTGGAGGCTCCCTCCCAGTGCTGACAGAAGGAGGAGTCAGAGCCTGTCACTGTCTACTGTTTCATTATTACCTGCAAAGCCCTGCAGCCTTTACCACACTTGTGTGTCTGTGTGGCCACAGCAACAGAGAGCAGCACAGAAGAAGAACCAAGAGGAGGGGGCTAATCATCACAGACTTTTTACTTTTGTATTTAAATAAGGAGCCTTCCATTGACTGAGACATTATTAATTGCAAGACAACTAGCAGTGGACATGGCTAGTTGTCTGCAAAGTTACAAACTCTGTAAAAAGCAGACACTACTGCTTCTTACATTTATCTTATACTTAGCTGTAGTTGGTGCAGAGCCATTTGAGCGAGCTCACCTGTATCACCACAGAACTGGACCTAATGAAGACAGTATTATTGTTGCTAATAATGGGATCAGGGTGCCTTTGGGACGCTCTGTGTTTTTGGACCCTGTCAATGACCTGGTGACAGAAGTGGAGCCTGGTGACCGCTGCCACATCACAGTTTTGGACAATGACCCACTGGCCCAGAAACCTGGAATGCTGAGCCCTAAAAGGTTTCCCTGTTCTTTTGGACCAGATGAAGTCAAATACACTCACTTTGGGTCTCGGAGCCCCAGCAAGGACCGCGTCAAGTTGCAGCTTCGGTACGACACCCAGACGGACACAGTTATCATCCCGTTTATGCTTGAGGTGGAAGTGGTTTTCCAGCAGCTCGAAATTCTGACAAGGAATATGCCCATAAATGTAGAGAAGCTCAACAGCGAGAGTAACCCCATTGACAAAAAAGGCCTGGAGTTCTCCTACGAGGATGGTGTTACTCAGTGTAAGATTACCACTCTGGTTGGCGCTGGAAGTCTTCCCAGGTATGGTACTCTTTTGAATAACCCTGCCAATGGCCAAATGATTGACTGTGACGAGTTTGTTAAAATGGGCATTGTCTACAAGCACACAGCTATAACCAAGTCACCAAACAGAGACTATGTTCCAATGATGATAGAGCTGCAGGACAATGAGGGCAACACTATTATGCAAGAGCATTTCCAAATGATGGTTAGAATTAGAGAAGGTGCAGAAAATAGTGCTCCTAAGCCCAGTTTTGTAGCCATGATGATGATGGAGGTTGATCAGTTTGTGATGACAGCTATCACAAGTGACATGCTGGCCGCTGAAGATGTAGAGTCAGATGCAGATGACTTAATCTTCAATATAACCTCACCTCTAAACCCCCAGCAGGGTTACATTATCAGCACTGATGACCAAAACCTTCCTATCACCTCCTTTTATCAGAGAGACATCAAAGATCTGAAAATAGCTTATAAGCCACCTTCAGAGGACTCAGATGTAGAGAGGATTTTCCAGCTAGAGTTTGAAATTGTAGACACTGATGGCGCTGTTTCCGATCCATTCGCTTTCATGATTGTGGTAAAGCCTATGAATACCTTGGCTCCAGTAGCTACCAGAAATACCGGGCAGCTTTTGTTTGAAGGACAGTCCCGTCCTCTCTCCAGCTCTCAGAATTTAGAGATTAGTGATGAGGACAACTTAGAAGATGTTAGAATTACTGTTATAAATGGCTTAAAGCATGGAGATCTCACTGTGCTGGGAAGTCGCAGGAAATTCTTCACACCAGCAGATTTAGACGCAGGCATTGTGGTATACCAGCATGATGGCAGCGATACCTACAGTGACAATATTATCTTTAGAATGAGTGATGGAAGTAATGAAGTGGAGTTTTTGTTCCCCATAACAATTGCCCCGACTGATGATGAGCCTCCTATTATCAATGCTAACACTGGCCTTGTGCTGTTTAAAAATGAAGTCATGCAGCTCTCCCCATTTATCCTGAGCGCCACAGATATTGACTCTGAAGACTCCACAATTAAATTTATCTTAGAAGCGCCCTATTCAAATGTAGGTGAGCTTCTGCTACGGCAAGTAGAGCCACCGTCTGACCCATCTCTGTGGAAGTTCAGTTCGACAGATGAGATGTTTGAGCAAGTAGTGACTGAATGGTTCCAGCAAGACATTCTTGATGGAAAGCTGTTTTACCGCCACACTGGGCCTCATAGCACCACCACTGTAATAGACCAGTTTGTGTTCCGTGTTCAAGATGATAATGATCCTCCTAACCAGTCGGGAGAGAATGTTTTCACTATCAAAATCCACCCTGTTGATGACATATCTTCCGAGCTTTGCCATGGCACCACTCTCCACATGACGGTCCAAGAGTACGAGCTGACACAGTTTAAAAAGAAATTCCTGTGCTATACTGATTTAGACTCAGATGATAGGGATCTAAAGTACACCATTGTTAAGCCTCCAACAGACACTGATGAGAACAATCCAGCCCCCTTGGGTGAAATTGTACTGACTGACAACCCTGACACTGTAATTACAGAGTTCACACAGGCTCAGGTTAATCACCACAAAGTTGCTTACAAGCCACCAGACCAGGAGCTTGGTATCACTCCAAAAGTGGCCCAGTTTACCTTTATTGTTGAAGACACAGCTGGTAACACAGCAGATGGTCTATTCACCATTTTCCTACAACCTGTTGACAACAAACCACCATTTATCACCAACACTGGATTCACTGTTATGGAAAGGAGTTCATACGTTCTAACTAGAAAGGAGTTGCATGCCACTGACACTGACACGGATGATGATAATATTGTCTTCACGGTGATCCAGATTCCGCAGTATGGCAAGTTTCAGTATTTCGGTATTGACATGACTAATGGTGAAACATTTGTGCTAGAGGACATTTCAAATGGTCGCCTTACTTACGTCCATGGTGGCGAGGAATCTCTCAGTGATAGCATCAAGTTAGAAGTCAGTGATGGATTCCATGAGGTGCCAATTACAATAAAGATCACAATTGAGCCAGTGGATGACGAGAAACCCACTATTATGCTCCCTGCAGGTCTGCTCGGGGCCTCACTTGATGTACTGGAGAATGGAGCCACTGAGATTACAAGCAATGTTATCCAAGGCCGTGATGAAGACACAGATGACCTCATGCTCACTTTTATTGTAGAGGAACCTCCCAGACTTGGTGAGATTCTTGTAAACGGTGCCCCTGCTGAAAGATTCACACAGGCAGATATCATCAATGGAGTAGTGGTTTATGCTCACACTTCGGGAGAAATTGGGCCAGTCAAAAAATATGATTCATTCAATCTCTCGTTATCTGACATGTCCGATCAGTGGGTTGTTGGTGGCAACAAGGTTCAAGGTGTAACTGTCCACGTCACTATACTTCCCGTAGACAGCATCTCACCTGTTGTCAGTGTGGGGGAACAGTTTGTTGTGATAGAAGGGGAGAAGAATGTCATAACACTAGACCACATTCAAGCTGAAGATATTGATACTGACAATGATGATATCCTGTGCACAATTATTGTTCAGCCGTCTTCTGGTTATGTGGAGAACATTGCTCCAGCTGCGGGCTCTGAAAAGTCCAGGGCAGGAACTGCTATCACAGCTTTTAGCATCAAAGACATTGCGCTCGGTCATATATACTATGTACAAAGCATCCATAAAGGTGTCGAGCCTACAGAAGACCGCTTCACTTTCCGCTGCTCAGATGGCATTAACTTCTCAGAACGTCACTTTTTCCCCATCGTCATCATTCCAGCTAATGACGAGAAACCTGAGATTTTCGTGCGAGAGTTTTTGGTAATGGAGGGCATGAGTCTAGTGATTGACACGCCTATTCTGAATGCTATTGATGCTGACATACCTGGAGATGAGCTGAACTTTGAGATCATCAAAAATCCCAAGCATGGTGCCATTGCCCAACAGCTTAGCACCGGCACCATCCCAGTGGTGACATTTGACTTGGAGCAGATCAAAGAAGCATCCAATATCGTCTATGAACACGATGATTCTGAGACCAAAGAGGACAGTTTTGTAATCAGGCTTTCTGATGGTAAACACACCGTGGAAAAAACAGTTCTCATTATGATTATTCCAGTTGATGACGAGACACCAAGAATGGCTATTAATGATGGGCTTGATGTTGAAATTGGAGAGACAAAAGTCATCAGTAACAAAGTATTAAAAGCCACTGATCTTGACTCAGAAGACAAAGATTTGACTTATATCGTGCGTTATGGTCCAGGACAAGGTTATCTTCAGCGCATCACCAAGCTTGGGGATGTTGTAGGCAATATTACACTGGGAATGAACTTCACACAGGATGAGGTTGACAAGCAGCTCATCCAGTATGTACACACTGGCCAGGAAGGAATCCGCGACCTGCTGAAGTTCGACGTCACTGACAGTATTAATCCCCTTATTGACCGCTACTTTTATATCAACATTGGCAGCATTGATATGGTTTTCCCAGATGTTATTAACAAAGGCGTGACTCTCAAAGAAGGAGGCAAAGTAACTCTCACTACAGACCTCCTCAGCACCACTGACATCAACAGTCCTGATGAATACCTCACATTTAGCATTACAAGGGCTCCTAGTAGAGGCCATCTTGAGAGCACAGACCACCCTGGTGTCCCCATCTCCACCTTCACTCAGCTCCAACTTGCTGGAAACAAGATTTATTATATCCACACTTCAGATGATGAAATGAAAATGGACAGCTTTGAGTTCGAGGTTACAGATGGCTACAATCCAGTCTTCCGTACCTTCAGAGTATCAATCACTGATGTTGATAATAAGAAACCTGTTCTAACCATTAATAAACTGTTTGTAGAGGAGGGACAAACCAAGCTCATCACTCCATTTGAGCTAACAGCCGAGGACAGGGATACTCCAGACAACTTACTGCGATTTATAGTGACTCAGGTGCCAGTGCATGGCCAGCTTCTTTTCAACAATACCCGATCAATAATTTCCTTTACGAAACAGGACCTCAATGAAAACCTTATAAGTTATAAGCATGATGGCACAGAAACTAATGAAGATAGCTTCTCCTTTACTGTCACTGATGGAACCCATAATGATTTCTATGTTTTCCCGGACACGGTCTATGAAACACGTAAACCCCAGATGATGACCATTCACATTAATACAGTAGATAATGGGGTGCCCCAGATTGTGGTCAACAAGGCTGCTGCATCCCTCAAAGTTCTACAAACAGGCCATGTTGGTTTCCTGATCACCGGCAAAGTCCTTCGATCCGAGGACCGTGACAGCAACCAGAAGGTCCTGAAGTACATCATCTCTGAGGCACCTCGGCATGGCTTCATCATCAACACCGCCGAGGGCAATGACAGCATCAAGAGCTTCACACAGGGTGAGTTTATGTCATCAATATCATAAATATTTTACAGATAACAGAACAGTAAATATTAGCTAAATGAGAAATCATGCATATAATGGTAATAGGTAGTTGAACATGTAAGCCCATGAAGTGAAGCTTTTATTGTTTTATACATTGTTTCCCATAAAGAAACCATTTTGTTTTCTTTTCCCTTTTTGTTTGATTTATACACATCAGTAATCACCTTCAGTTCAATGAACAACAGTGTAGAATGCAAATATTGCAATGTCATCTTTATGGATGTGTATAAAACAATAACTAAAATATTTTTAATAAAGTGGCTGTTATACAGTACTATATATGGCCTATATTACTACAAAGTAGCTGGTTGATAAATCTCACATAGCATCAGCTTTAGTGTTATTTTACATTTTACATTTGCATTTCATTCCCACACATTACACATTACACATTACCAGTAAATGTAGCTTATATTGATTAACACACAGCAAATAGAAATTAAATGTTTGACTCTTTAGTTTAAAATCAGTTTTTCTCTAGTTTAATTTGTCAACTTAAGCGCAAATTAAGTAACAGTAACAGTAAGTAACAGTATTTTATTTTTATATTTTTTAAGGCTAACATGTTTATGTAGCTGCTTATATTTCAGCTCAGTGCAAAAAGACCACAACTTGAAATGCCAATGTTTTCTAATATTATCAGACAGAAGGGAAAGCCTCAGATTACTGCAGCGACCCTAACAGGTTAATTGCAGCCCAAGGGATGAAACCTAGACTGTGTAAAAATGGCTTAGGTGTCAAAGTTAGCTTACCTTGTTGTTAGCTAACACTGAGTTTGCCTATATTTGTCATACCAACAGCTGATATCAACGACATGAAGATCTGTTATGTGCTGCTGGATGGGAGCAATGCTACAAGTGATATCTTCTACTTCACTGTGCAAGATCAAGGTAGGAACTATTCCATATTTTTTCCATACTTTTCATATCAAACAAAGGTCTTCCCTACCTCTCCTTTCTAAAAACAAAACTTCCTGCTCTCTGTCAGTCTCCCAAGTGTTTGCATTACAAAGCCTTAGAGCAGCTGGCCATGACTGACACCCAGAAGCCTATAGAGCACCCATCTCTTTCTGGAAAAAGGAGCAATTTTAAACACAGGGGTCAAAGGGGACCTAGGCCAAACACTTTCTACGGGTCGGTAAAAGTGAAAAAGATGTGACTATGACATCTTCTAAGCTTCATTGTCAGTGAACAATAGAATCCTTTCCTTTAGGGCACTTCTCAGAGCTGTTAGAAGTCCCCTTTCATCCTCTGCTTGGTGTGACACAGAGCTGTGTATGGATCTTTGTAACAGGATACTGCCACTTTTATTTACCTAAAATGGTTTATATCAACTTGGAGATTTATAGTTTCCTGATTTACTTAGGGAGTATTTCGAACTAGCATGAAAGAGATTCTTGTTATGGGGCAACAATTTTCACTTCTTTGTGACTATCAGTATGTCTAGATGATTAAATTTGATGGCATCACCTATTACTAAATCCTTCTCCATGTTACATGTCTTATCCATGCATCTTTAAATTCAGAAATAGCTCTATACTTTCTCCTCAGAAATCAGTCAGTAAACTGATATGCACTTTCATGAAATACCATACAAATTTTATAGCTTGCCTAAACTAATACAAGATACTTAAAATACTGCATGTTACTACAATATTATATATAAAGAAATTAATTGGAAGCGATTGCCAATTGCAATAATAATTTCAATAAGAAGTTTTTTTTTTACTATGCAAGTCATCTGAATGTCGGTTTAGCCACACCAGGCCTTAAATTAGCTTAGCACTCATTTCTGTGTTTGCTTTGCCACGTTGTTTGGGCCCCCAGGCGACACAGCTTAACCAGGTGCACTGTTGCGGGCATCAAACAAAGTCACACAGTTCCCATGCAGAGGTCATAGCATGGGTCAGCAATACCACACATCTTATTGTAAATCCATATTTATGACATGCAAAGAGGTTAAATGTGCATCACAGAATCAAAACAGAAAATATGGCAGACAACACACATAAACAGTTGCACAGAGAGATCAAGTGAACCCTCAAAGGCGAGTGGACCACTAATGGGAAGTGTTAAAGCGGTGACTCAAAGGTAGAGGGCCTTATATCTTGGACGTGCCTGGACACGCAGGTAGAGGACATGATGGTCACCTTATCTGGCCAAAGATCTAGCTAGTGCTTTTAAATCTCAGTGGTGTTAGTGTGGGAAGTATCAGAGATTGTGCTTAAGATTAGCTCTTTATAACTGGTATGTGCCAGGTTCTAAAGCAACCTATTATTAAAGGTTTAGTTAGCTGATGTATGTCAACTTAACAATAATAATAATAAATATTACTAGTTATTTAGGGCTTTAACCATCCCGATCACTTTGCTTTCTTCCCACGATAGAGTGACACAGTTTTAGTGTAACTGCAACTTAAGCAATACTCAATATAGGCACTGATATGGGCAGCTGTTTAAAAGTCTTAGCAGCCTCTAAAAGATACTTGTCACTCTTCGTAATCACTTGTGATTCTTAAAATGTGGGTAAAGAATAGCCTGGGAATTATATTTTATTAACGTAGACCAAAAGAATATCAACATAAGCTGAGCAGGTTGCAATAACCTACAATTATTTACATAAATGGTCAAAGTAGCATTAGCCACCAAAAATGACAAATTGTGCAGAGAAGATATTTTTGACATTTCTGTGGAAACAGAAGTGAACTACTCCTGTCTGTTTTGCACACTTTATAATCCTCTTTTCATCTCACATTAGGTAATGAGTTCTATTGATATCAATAACAACTATGCATTTGTCGTCTTTTTGTAGACCATAGTTTACTGGTAGATCAGAGAGATGTTGCATGCTCAGTATCACAGTATGTCTGTCTGATCCTCCTGTAAACCCAGTAAGAGACTTGATATACAATGGTGTTTGGCTGGGATAGAGGCCCGTGTGTGTGGTCAAGCACAACTGAAGTTGTAATAGTGTAACAAATGTGTCTCGGATAGAGGTCAGGAGTGGACATTGAGTTTCATGTCAGGAGTCTTAGTGGAAACCTGCTGGTCAGTGAGTGTGGCCTCTCATAACAATAGGTCACTAGAGTGTTGTCTTACTAAACTAAATAGATGTTGCTAATACCTTTCTAAAGGACAGCACAAAATATTATATTACATTATATTAAAATATATCCCAATATCAGTAATATCAGTATCAATAATATTTATGTTTGTATTGTGTCTGCTCATAAAATGTTATGCTAGATATTTGACAATTTGTGTACCAAAAGAAATCATAAATTTGCTTCAAATCACATTGTGCCATAATTCTATCAGTAAAAAGCAGTTAGGAAAAACATTTTGAAGAGTGCAATTTTGGAAACTATTACTTACACTACTTGTAAAATAATTAAAAGGAGGTTTACAACTTGTAATTGTATTCAGTGCAACAAGTAGACAACAAATGCAGTGAGGATATTGTGAAGTAAGGGCCATTATAGTAACATCACTGAACAGTGCTTGTTGTGTACAATGAAAGTGGGCCCTTGAAATGTTAAATTTTACATTTCACAATTAGTTATGATACTTTGGAAAGTAAAAGTTGTACTATTGGGTTTACTGGTCTTTGTAAAACACTTGGTTTGGGTTTCTGTCTTCTTACTGGGACTTCTTATTGGGAAAGCAATAACACTGAAGTGACCAGGTCAGAAACTGCCCACAGCAATCCTCAGTGAATACTGGTGCAATAAATACTTGTTTTTACAAGTGGCTACACAACTCACATATACTCTTGTCCATCAGTGGACTATGAGCCAAAGGGATAAGGACCTCTCTGACTTACAGTGTCACATGTCAAGACATCTGTCAGCTTTTCTGACAGTTTTAGGACCAAGTAAAAATATTTTAAATGTAAGGTAAATGCAAGCTAAATATTTTAAATGTAAGGTTTTTAAAAAAAAAAAGTGCAGGCCATTTATGTTGTTTGTGGCCAAAAAAAAAAAAAAAAAAAAAATCTACCTTTGACTAAACTAAAACTCTGTACATGACCGCATAAAGAAGTAGGCTCATGTGCCTTTTTAGCACCACTGCATGTTAGCAGCACTGGTGTGGGATCATAGACGCCGTCGCTCTGAGTGTCATGGGATCATTCCGAGTCGGGATAGGAATGCACTTCCTGGGAGACTACAGGCTCCATGTCCGCAGACAGAGTCGGGCCTGGAAGTGAAGCGGTATCCCGTGCAGACAGGTGTGTACGTGAGAGGGAAGGCTTTGGGTGATCCCCTTTCAAAGTCCACCATCAGCTCACTCCCAGCTCTGCAGAAATCCAACCCAATGTCAGATAGCCTCATAACCCAAGAGCTGCCACTGGACGGCTGTGGTGTGTGGGCACATCCCCAGAGAGAACAATGATACCAAGACCTGAGCAGTGTATGCAGGCCTTAAAATGAGCTTTAGAGTGTTGTGCCCTGAGATGGAAAAACACATAAAATATCTATTACTACTGCTTCTGCTTCTACTGCTGCTATTGCTACTGCTAATGCTATTGCTACCTTTACTACTACTACTACACTGACACTGATGCAGCAGTATTAGCTACTTCTAATGCTATTGCTACTACTGCTAGTGACTGCTGCTGAGCAGCCACTGCTACTACTAGTACTGCTGATGCTAGTACAGCAACCACCCCTGATACTGCTACCACTAATGTCTCTGCTGCTAGTGCTACTACTGCAACTTCTACAACTTCTACTACTGCAGCTATTACTGCTAACTGTACTGCTTATACTAGTGTGACTTCTAATGCTGCTGATACTATTACTAACACTATTACTACACTTAACACAAAGCTAGGATCAACCAGATCAGACCTGGGACCTTCTGCTTGTAAGGCAAGCGTGCTAGCCACCTTGCCAGTGATGTTAAAGAAGCACTTTTAATATGAGAGATATTAAATGTCTACTTGAGCAAAAGTGTTTTTTCAAGTATAATGTGTGTCTTAGAAAATTCACCCAGAGCATCCCCTTTTTCAATAAATGACTTGAGTAAAATTATCCAGTTACTTCACCTCTGCTTGTACCGGCTCCCGACGTGGCCATGTTACACTCTGACTTCCTAACAGTGTTTTGGGATCTTACATGTCACCCATGTCAACAGTCTGTGGAGATTTACAGTCTACAGGAGCCACAGTGAGGGCCCCCTGCCACTTTAGGAAGCTCAGGCCTCTCAGTGACCCCCCCTCCCCTCCCTTCAGGGCTTTTCCACACTTCACCTTTTCACATCATATCCAATTTTTCCTCAGTTTTCCTTGCAGTTTCTGCTTCTCGTATGACCTTTCATTCCTTCTCTGTTTCTGTTTTTGGCCTAATTCTTAAGCTTTGATTTATGTTGGTTGGAGGCTTGCAGGGTGGGGACTGTATGATGTATGACTGAGGCGGTTATTCTTATCTGCTCTCATATGACAGAGCTGTCATCCGCTCTTTGCTGAGCTGTCATTGGGTTACAGCGCTTGTGCTCCCTTTCCTTTTTGTTCTTTTCTTTTTCGCTTTCTTCGGGACCATCAATTTTAATTATGGTGATATGGGCCATAGAGTATAGAGTAACTAGTGAAAAACTTGTACTACATATACAAACCAGTTTTTTGGAGAAAACCTTCACATTCAATATACAGTTACTGGTCCATTTTGTCTTAAAATAAATCTATCTTTGTTCAGTGTCAGCCTCCCATATCATTATTGAGCTTGCCAAGTCAGACCACTTTCTGGAAACGGCAAGTAGTATGGAACTGTAATACAATGGGTACAATTAACATTGAACACATCAATATTTTTGTCAACAAATATGATGTTGAGTGATATTCTTTCTGGGACATTCAGAAGTTTAGAAACCCATCTGTAACTAATGGCGTCAGCATGTTTAGCAAAAACAGGATTGCAAAGCTCTTGAGAGAGCTCTTTGCTTTTACCCATCATAAGAACTTTCCTGTGTGACAACTTTGTAAAGACGCATTTTTAGTCAAATAAGAGGCCGCGTTGCCAATGGTGTCCTGGCTTTTTACGCCTTTTTGCAACTCCTTTTCTTCATGTGTTCAATACTTTTTTCCCCCCCGAGTCATTCCATTTTATTACACTTATGTATGGCTTATTTGAGTTGTTACTGACATTTGGTGAAAATGTCTTGTTAGTAGGCATGTCAGGTATATATTTGTTGAGAAAACTGTCTATGTGTTAAATACTCATTTTACTCGCTGTATACTGCTATTAAATTAATATTTAATACCATCTTTCTTCATCTGCAATTTTTTAGGTTTCTTATTTAAGCTGCAAATAGATTTTAGCTAGATCTGTAGTTCTGTATGTACAATTATTATTATTTTTTAAACATTTTTAGCATTTTTTTATGCTTTAATGATAGGACAGAGTAGTAGGAAATCAGGGAGAGAGCTGGAGAGACACTGGGCAAACAGTCCAAACACATGAAGCCAAGGCAGGCTGTAGTTGCCTTGTATATGCACCACAGCTCTACCAAATGAGCTATACCACAGCATAGGCAATTATTTTTTGTAGGTTTGAATTTAGGTTTTGTTGGTAAAAACACATTATTGCCATCACTGATATTGTACGTACTAAACAATATTACTGATAATAATATTAATTATAACAGCTTCTAGCTTTCTAGATCATACATACCATTTTTAACTTAAGTAAATTAATATATGTTGTATCAAACTGACCTTTGAAGATCTATTGGCCACCTTAGTCAGAATAGAGCCAACAGCCAACTGATTGGAGAAACAGACCTGAATGTGTGCAAGCATATCCAAAACATGCAGGTGCAGGCTGAACAGACTCATCTAAAATCCTTGATGAAGATTTTTGGGCAGATACTTCCTATTACAAATAGGGTATTGCAAGGCATTGGTAAGAATAGAAAGAAATGTTTAAAAATAATAATAAGCACACATCAATACAATACAGTATGGAATGAACTAGGTTGTTTGAGAGTTTGTCATCATGTGGTAAGACAGCGGTGGTGACACTCGGGAGCTGTCAGATCAAGATTTACTACATCCTGTACAGAAGTAGCATCCTGCTCCTGTGATGTGTCGATTTACAGGCCATGCTGCCACTCTCCACAAGGAATGATAAGTTATTAATACACACATCATGCAGCATTCCCAACATAAATATTTGGAACGCATACAGAAGCTGAAACTATTTTTAAGAAGTGTAACAAAAACAAATGTGAAAACCCTCTGCATATGTACTCACATCCAACCTGTGACACCCACCTAAATTAATAGCCCATATAAATATAATTCTGGGATATGAAATAGCGTGCATATCTGGAGGGCAGTTCTCAGTATTTATATCAGCGTATGATTAATAGGGGAAATACAATAATGCTTATGCATGTCACTTGATGAGGATATTCTTAGAAGGTTGCTGGTCCTTGCATCATGCTGTAAAACATCAAATGCCTTCCTCTGCTTGACCCACTATCCCCTGCATGCATCTATGTATGGTGCAGTGTAAATATGAACCAGAAAATATGTGCTGAGGATGCTCACCAGACAGGGGAAATCCAGAATGGTGACGTTTTATGTGTTTGCCAGGACATTGCTTATCGCTTTAGTACACAGTTGTATTAAAACTGTGGAAAGCACCTCAACAAAAATACATATTTGTCCAGAAAAGACCAACTACTCACCAGATGAACTGTATGTTTAGACAGGAGTATTTTGATGATCATATTCAATAAAACTAGTTATTAAGATCTTTTTAGGTGGCTGGTTGTTGTGGATATAGTTGTACAAAGTAGTATAAGTATTGTACAAACTTTACTCTGACAAAATGTGGCTCTTTAACCCCTTGTCCAATATAACATTTTAACACATATCATTTTAGCCATTCGCTTATTTAGGCTAATTGCTCCTATAAATAAATCAGTTGTCTACCCAGGCACTGACATTACATCCTTGTTAGTCACATGGTTGATCCACAATTTAAGGTAGGAAGGTAAGGTAGACTTTATTGTCCCCGTAGGGAAATTGGTCCTCTGCATTTGACCCATCCTTCAATATTGCTGGGGAAACTGTCATGAGCAGTGGGTGACTGCACTGCAGTGCCCTGGGACCCTTCTGCAGATCTTGAGGCAGGATCCTGGTCAGGAGTACCTAGCTAGAGGATTAGCCTACTGTGCATGTTTTAGGTTGATGGGGGAAACTGGAGCACTCAGAGGAAACCCAGCCAGGCACGGGGAGAACATGCAAACTCCACACAGAAAGGCCCCACACGGTCCAGAAATCAAACCCAGGACCTTCTTGCTATGAGGCGAGAGTGGTAACCACTTGACATTTTTTGCGGGCTAATGCTAATTCATTGCTTAAATTATATTGTGTAACCTATGGTACCTTAAATGCATGTACAATTTATGCATGTATATTTATTTTAACATGAACAGTTCTATAAGTATTTTACAATAATATACACATAGTCTGATAGGTGGCATTCAGTTACAGTCCATGTTACTGAATTCCTTTGTTGTAAACAATGCTATTACTTACACCCTTACTTCTCACAGATTCTCAGTATTCTTTATAGTTATGTGTCACTTTAAATGAAGCACTGATGTGATTTGCAGCTCTGCTTAAAGTCCATTACCTCTTAAATAACCTTGGAGCCATGAAAAAATCCTATCCCACTTCCTCTGTAACTTTTCCATGCCATGTGTCACTAGCTTCCATCACATCAATTTATTAAATGGCTGACCCTTACAGGGACATTCAGCATTAAGGTTTGCCTATAAAACTTTTCATCTCAGCAGGAATTATGGTGATTGCCACTTTGGAAAGGTAATGGTTACATGAGCTGGGCCAGGCTGCTACTGTATGTATTAAGTTTGATAGGCAGACTAATATAGTATGTGCCGTAAAACTGCTATAAAGCAGGCTATGAATCATGTCCCTGCCATTTTGACTTCTATATTAGCGCCTATTTTGAGCTTGTGTTTTAGTTGTTGTGGCCTGCTGGGAAGGCTGGTTTTGTGATTACTTCTTGATATGTTGAGACTAATGGCAGCTCCAGCCTTTAGTGTCTGACAGCCTGTACAAAGGAGGCAGGAGAAAGGGAGATGCCCCTCTCCTAAAGCAGGGGGAACAATGCCGTGGTGCTGGAGCTGGCCCACCCAGACTGTGGCCTGTTGCTCCTTCAGTTGTTCAACCCCTCGCTGAACAAAGCCCATGTTGGGTGGGTGGGGGTGGGGTGGGGTGGGGGTGGGGGGGTCTGAGGGGTGTGAGAAGTACAGCTGTCAGTCTGCCCCACATTACATGGGAGTATGGCGGGAAAGCAGTTTGGAGGGACAGACGGGAGTCAGTGAGGGACAGGGCCTGGCTTTGGTGTAGTGCAATCAGCTAAAGCTGGAGGTTTGCTTGTGACTTTCAGACTTGCTTCCATTTTGACAAATGTTACGTTGAAAAATGTTGATTGGTTTTTGCTGTTACTTAAAATTACTTATGCCCCTGTCCATTTTACAAACACTTCTCTAACTTCTACCTACTTCTAAATTTAACAATCACAGAATAGCATAAATACTGTATGTACTCAGGTAAAAGTATTATTATTATATTATCAACTGTTTAAATAATACAGTATTAATCCATTTTAAGTAATAGTGGTCAACAAAGTTATTACTTGAGTAAGTCTAACACAGTTTTTTCTGTAAAAACTGAGGCAAGTTTGAGTTTTGTTTTGATTTATTGAACATATCAAAATGATGCCCCATTATTTAATATGATATCTTTGCCAACAGTTGCCAGCTGTTTGCAATAAAATGTTGTGAGGCTCTTTTACATATCCCATCCTTAAAGAAAGGTTTGAAGGGATTCTTTTCATGACTTAGCCCATGAGTATAGGTGACCATTCTAATGCGCTGTTAGTTTAAAATAAGTTCTTACATTCATAAAAAAATGTTTGCATGTTTTTGGCTTTGAAGCCATAGCTGCCCAAAGCCAAAACATACAGTGGACAGCATTTTATCTTGGCTGTGTTCATTTGATAATCCTTGATGATAGCCACTGACTAAGCTTCTGGTGGTATCAGCTCCAAACGGGGCTTGGTGCCAGGGCACACTCTCTGCGCTCACAAACTATTTGGTAATTGTACTGTGTCAGAGGTCTGTAACTCTACAGGCTGCATCAGGCTGCAGGCTCTGGTTTGATTCCCAGGCTTTGTATTCATTCATGTAAGGAGGCGCAGATTGATGAAAGATCTTATCAACCGCATTTCCCTCAATACACCTGTTGTATTTGCTCCTTTTAATATGCAATATGTATGTTCTCTATCAACACTTGAAGAATTTAGGCCATGAGAAACATACATGATACATATTTTTAGCCATGTCTGTTGGAAACCTGAGCATGAAGCGTGGTAGGGCGGCTGTACCCACTTGGGGATGCTCTAATTAACTGAGGTGGCCTTTAATAGCTCTAAATGTATATGAAATTGCTATACATTTTATGGCTATGATGTTTATCATAACCTTATACAGTTTGCGATTTTATCATTTATTTAAATAAAATATTGGCATTATGACAGTATAATTGTTCCAGTTAGCAGTCTTTCCTCTCAAGGAGATTGTGGAACCTTGTGACAGCCAACAGACAATCTCAAGACTGGAGTCTGCATGTCCTCTCTGCGTTAAACAGGCTTTCTCCCACTCCCAAAAGACACGTATGTTTTTGTGAAATTGTGACTCTCATTTATACATAGTAAAAATGTTGTGCTGTCATTGTTTGTCACAGTGTTAGCCCTGCAAATAACTGGCAACTAACCAGGGTGTAGGTATTTACTTATTAATTTGATACTGGACTAGGCACAACATAGTAAGGTCATTAGTGTAAACATTTTTAAACAGGTTGCAGCATGTTTGCTTCTTGCAAAACCCAAGTATTGTTTAGAAAAGCTTCCATTTTGTTTCTTTTTGATCCAGATTCTAGTAGCTAACTATTAGGCCTACAAAAGACTATGTGCATGTAATTAGGCTTGTCCAAAATGTAAACACAACCCTTTCCTTTCAAAAGTCATATACAGTATGTCCCACAAATGTTAATCTATGGAACTTTAGGAATATTAGTCTAGTTGATGAGAACATTGTCTTTCTGTTACTGCAAATAAACACAACTACTACTATTTCACTATTCCTCATTTAACACCTGTATCTACTCATGAAGGTAAGTTATTGTAATTAGTCAGGTTATTATTATAATTCCGGAAAGTCCCCTTGTTTCTATCAGCTCTATCTAAGTGTCCTCTATGTCTTGTTGAGTCTAGTTTTGGCTGCCTGGTGTCGACATGTGGGTTGGAGGAAGTGGCCCCTTCCCACACTCACCCCCTATTGTTGTCATTCTCCTCGATCACATAGCATAAAAAGGATGTCATTTTCTATGCTGGTGTGTTTGAAAAGCAGCCTATAGCTTGTCCTCTGAACTGCCCAGTGTAGTTTAAAAATTGGAACCACCACTTGACTATATTAAACTATCTACATTATAAATCCTTATAGAAGTGACCAAGTGCCCTTATAGCTCTAATCATCTTTAGCAGTTCGGTCAACAGAATAGCTGTCAGGGTGAGCGGTCATGCAAGACTAAACTGTCACAGGGCTGTCTCACCTCCCTGATCTAAAAAGCCCATTCTCCACAGAATGGGCTTTTTTTTCCCAGATTCTTCCACTGACAAATGATAAGACATAGACTGTTCTGCCGCCGAACTTCTTAAACGTCTCCGAAGCGCTCAACGTCAAGGCAGTGACCAGAACTGAGCCTCCGTTTGAGGGATTACACCAGTCATGAGATAGTATGGATTAAGACTTATAGCTGTGGATCATTGGCAGGTCACTCTTGTAGAGCTTTAGATGGTCCCAAATGTTTTGATGTAATGTTTCGCTCCAGCCTAAAATAGATTTTATTTTGTTGTATTATATTTTATTATTTATTCTGTATTGTGCCCCGGCTGTCAGTAATAGAAGATGCATAGTTGATGGGTGCCACTAGCCAATGTTAGCTTCTTAAAGTGCATATTCATAAATAATTGGAGCCTGCCTGTACTTCTCGAGTATAAAAATTCAGAAGCCTTTAGCCAATGTAGCACTAATTGCTCCTATAAATAAAACAGCAAAATATGAAGCCAGTTGTTCTTAACACAGGCACTAATATTAAAGACATGCGGTGTTGGTTTTAATTTCATTTTCAATTTGAACAATTTGTGATGTGATTTTGGTGGATAAAGTCTAAATAAATATATTGGAGTCTGTTTAACCTCCAGAACATAATGCACGCACTGTAAAAAAAAAAAAAAAAAAAAATCTGTAAATTTTACGGTAAAATACTGGCCGCTGTTGTTGCCAGAATGTAAATTATAACGTGTTATTTTTTGATACTGACCTGGAAAAATAAAGGCAATTTATTTTGAAGTTTTATACAGTACTGTCATCAGATTTTTTATGGTAAAATTCTGGCATTTCTGCTAGTATTTTACTGTCAATTTTACAGCTTTTTTTTTTTTTTATCAGTGCATGTTGCTTATGCTAGACATCCCTACAATGGCTGAACTTGTGCAAGATATAATGTACATTTTATAGGTATATTTTGACGCTTATATATAAAAGAAATCTCTGATGTCCACTAGGATAATCATCATTATATCTGTTCAACAACAGTGCTGGTCTCAGGATAAACCACAGGTCACAGGCAATTCAAAACTAATCTACTTTCCCCATGGCTTAATGATGTGTGGTTTGGGGAAGTCTGGTATTAACTTATCAAGTTACCATTCCAAAATTAAAATGCCTGTCCATCCACTTATGTCTAAGCCCTAACTGTTTATATGCCACAGTGAGAGCGTTTGCAATTGAAGAAGACTAAGTGCTTTCTTTCCTGTCTCTAGGTGGAAACAAACTGAAGCCCCAGCCATTCCGCCTCAACTGGGCATGGATCTCTCTGGAGAAGGAATACTACTTAGTGGATGAAGACGCTAAATTTCTTGAAGTGACACTGAGACGCAGAGGCTACCTTGGGGAAACGTCATTCGTCAGTAAGTGTCTAATGCGATGTTGGATTTTATTTGTATTTTCCCTTTAAAATGTGTTACATGACCTATTCAGAATCTATACAAATGCATTTATATGAAAGATGATGACAGTAAACATCATACCCTTATTAGCATGCCACCATATACAAGATTTACTGCCCATTTAACTACTCCCTGACACTGTATTCTCTCATTACTGTGGCATTCAAAAGGCCAGACGGGTAATAACGCATCAACATTGCCCTTATTTGAAATCTAAACAGATTCTTGTAAACCGGCTCAATGTCTCACATTTATTGGTGCAATTACACCAATGGCATCCCAGATAGTGTGAATGCTTTGTCGTCTTGTTTGTAGGGCACTCCATTTGGAGTCCCACTGTAAAGAGCTCTAATTAAAAGCATACATGACCTTTAACTGTAAAGGTCACAAGGAAATGTCAACATAGCACTCATTTGGGCCACACCTGACGCTACATGTAACACATCAAACATCATATGTTAGCATGGGGACTATTTTTGTAGGATTGAGCAGAAAAAGTCAGTAAAAGTGCTATGTTATTATCTCACAATTTGGAAGTAAGATAACTCCATGCTGAAAAATAGTTTATATATTACAGCAACTAGCAATGCTATATTAAAGCAACACTATGTAACTTTAACTCAAATATGAAACTTTAAAATTATTAAAATATAGACATTATTGGTGGTGAAGCTAAAGAATAACGTTTTGTAAAGCTTACGAGTAGCTAGTTTGGCAGACATTCTTCTATATAACTATAAGGGGCAGGATATGCTAGATTTGAGTGGCAGGGCATGCTAGTATCTCACAAGAACTTGTATCTTGACATAATAGGAAATGTTTGCATATTTTGTGAAATTAATAAAATCCTAATTTAAATTTTTAACACACATTTTAACATAAAAGAAAATGTAGATGAAATAAATATATAAATAATAAGTAATTAGAACTAGTTATAAGTTTAAAGTTTCAGGTTTCAGTTTTTAAACATTCAAAAGCTTTATTTTTGGCATATTAAAGTGAATGTATGTTAAAACAAAATTCAAATCCACACATTTGTACCACAGGCATTGCGACCCAGGACGGTACCGCTGAGAAAGACAAGGACTTCCGTGGGAAATCCCAGAAACAGGTTCAGTTCAACCCTGGCCAGACCACAGCTACATGGAGGGTGAAAATCTTCACGGACCAGGAGTTTGAGATGTCTGAGACCTTTAAGATCCAGCTCTCAGACCCAGTCATGGCTGTGCTAGAATTCCCCGACACGGCTACAGTGGAGATAATAGACCCTGGTGATGGTAAGAAAATCATAAGTAGTGCAAGCCTTTCTGTATGTTTGAAGTCATTGTTAGGGTAATGTATATGGTAAACTTTGCTAATCCTATTGGTTGCTTTCTCATAACAGAGTCGACAGTGTTCATCCCTCAAGCAGAGTACAGGATTGAAGAGGATGTAGGAGAGTTGTTGATCCCAGTCCGTCGATCAGGAGACGCCAGCCAGGAGCTCATGGTTGTTTGCCACACACAGCAAGGTATTAGAAAACAGAAAACACATCTAAACCCTTTAAGTGTAAGGACGTATATCTAATAGCATATGATTACAGGGATCCTTAACCCTCAGGCCCACTTGGCTCCCTTTTTTGGTTTTTCAAATGTATTTTTTGCTCTCATTTTAGCATTTCTTGTGCTAGGGTGATGATATTTGACAAATATATTCTTTAGTAAATACATTTTAGAATTTCAGTGTCACAACTGCAAAAACTGAAATTTCTACAGTCTGGACAAAAAAACTCACATTCTTCCACTTAAAGCCCTTTTTGGTCCCATTGACTTACATTTAAGTTGCACTTACATTTTTTACTCTACTGCCATTGCAATACAGAAATGTTAAATCATGTTAATTCCTCTGTAACCCTGTCAGTCAGAGGCTAAAAAATACAAAAAATAAAAAATAAAAAATAAAAAAATCACCACCAGATCCACAATTTTTTCATTGCATTGTGGGAAATAATTTCTTTATAATTCTCATAAGATAACACTGACTGTAGCCCAGGCCTTTTAGGGCTTTAAAAGGAAGAACGTAATTTTTTTTTAAATGCAAGCCTGAGGGTTAATACTTTACTAAACATGTCCCCTTAGTTTGGTGTACATCACTTGTCAACACTGAATGGTTGCCAATAACCCAGAGATAGTGGCCACTTTAAAACACTGCCTTTCTTTACACAACAAAACAGGTCTTTATACTGTTACTTATATAAATACATATACTGCATACATTTGATATTACCTTAGGCACAGCCACGGGCACCATCCCCAGCTCTGTACTGTCCTACTCTGACTACATCACCCGGCCTGAGGACCACAACAGCGTGCTACGATTTGACAAAGATGAACGGGAGAAAATCTGCCGCATCATAATCATTGATGACTCCCTGTACGAGGAGGAGGAGAGTTTCAATGTCACCCTCAGCATGCCCATGGGCGGACAGGTGGGCGCCAAGTTCCCCAGTGCCAAAGTGACCATCCTGGCAGACAGTGATGATGGTAAGTACTGCCGCTTTTGCCCACTATTACCTAAATATGAAAAGAGTTCATAAAAAGATCCTGCATGATCCATCAAATTTCCAGTGCTGCTACAGTGAAAGTAATGCAATAGCTTTTTGGACACTTTTTGTTGAAAAGAGAAAAATGTATAAATTTCAAAAAAGTGGTCCGAATCTTTCTTTCTTTCTTCTACTCCACTGTACATATATATATATATATATATATATATATATATATATATATATATATATATATATATATATATATATATATATATATATATATATATATATATATATATATATATATATATATATATATATATAAGTATAATTTAAAAACTTTAAATAAAACATTGAGAGGGAATATAGACTCTAATGAGAGCCATCAGCAGCATACAATCCTAGCTAAAAATGATTGCCACTCAAATGAAATAAAGGTTTTGACATCTCCTAAATATTTCAGAACAATGCACCCAGGATTTGTGCAATAACATAAGCTAGAAGAGGTCCAGGGGTGGTTCTAGACCACTTTTAAATGGGGGGCCACACTGGGGCCAGCCTTTTTTGCTGGGGGGCTCATGAGAAATTTTGATGTAAACTGACCAGGACTTATTTTGAAAATAGCAGGTAAAAATAACTCGGATATCAGCTAAACATGTAAACATGGCAATGCTGTTATAATGCTAGATCAACCCTTGAAACAAATTTACAATATAATGTGTGAGTTTCACAAAGCATTTAGGAATATGTCAGAGCTGTGGCCACTAGGGGGCACAGGCTCACAGTTACTAGGGCACAGGCCACCCCTGGCCACCCCCTAGAACAACCCCTGAAGAGGTCCCATGTTATATTAGTAGGTGTCATCTTTCTGACCACACAATAAATACCATTTTGTACAAATCACTACTCTCTGAAATAGCTGCAGACTGTACAGCTACCTCAGTCGCCAGATCTAAAGCCCTGGATACTGTCCTATCTCCAGTGGCATTACAGACCTATTACCTCCTCCATGTGCTGTGTTTACATCATACTGGGCTTCATCCATCCACTGTTCTCTGTCTGTCCCAGTATTGGATACCAGATAACAATAGACAGGTGTGGAGGGAGCAGGAATGTTAGCCCCAGTGGATGTTATGCTACTCCGGCACTCTGTTTGACACATGAAAGGCTTTTAAACTAGGTTGTGCGCGGCCCCCAGTCCTCATTGGCATTCAGGGGCGCTGGAAAGAGAAGGACTATTGTGATGAATTACAAATGACTGGCATGTTTTTACTCTGTCTCATCGCCAAATGCTATTCAAGACATCCTGTTTTTGCAAGTTAAGGTCTATACACTTCTGGTCAATGATACAGACTTTTCTAAACAGTAGGAAATCAGAATTTCTTGGTGGCTATGGTATGCTAGCCACTTAAAAAAAATTGCATGCTAGTCTAACAAACTAAAACTAGCCGTATTACAATTTAACATAAATTTGCTTTGTTCTTGTTCTGTGACGTCCTACTGCCTAGCTTTGTATTTTACACATCGCTAAGCTCTCTCACCTGCACGGCTATTTTGTTACTGCTAACTGTATGACAGACAGAGCACTTTCCTCCCATGCAATTTGTAACTTTAACACAATGGATGTTTACTGATAAATAATATGCATTCCCAGACATGCAAAGAGACAACAGAAACTCCTAGTGTAAACCTCTATTGTGGCACTACTTCTTGGTGGGTCCTGAAGTTACACCCCATTGTAAATCTGTGTGCGTGTGTGTGTGTGTGTGTGTGTGTGCGTGCGTGTGTGCGTGCGTGTGTGTCTGTAAACTTGTGGTTGGGACTTTTGCCAAGATCAAGCCCCTATTGTTGTTCTATTTGTCTGACTCTTCCTCCCACTGCTCTTTAAGGTTGCCATGTTGGCACTTGCTTCCTTTTACAACCCCTGTTATTGTGCTAAATAGCAGGAAAAAATGAAAGCAACTGAAAGTCTTCCAAGAATATGTCATTTTAGCTGTATGCCTAGTGTCTTGCACTAGATTTTAAATTAATCCATCAGCTGTGCAAAGCATGTGAGTAGCAGGCTGGCTGTTTTTACTGGGTGCATGCCTATGTTCCTCAGTGTTCCCCAGTTTCTATGGACCAGGGAACATAGGGTTGACCCCGTTTTGACTGTTGGACATATCAAGTAATCAGTAGGCTAAAGTGCGCCTTTAGAAAATGAATGAAGTTTTTTTTACTAACTGGATTTAACTTGTATTAGGTGTTGCTAAACCTAGCCATAATTACATTTTCTTATATTAGCTTACACTATGCATATATGCTGCTTTAGCTACTAGCTCAAAGTATGGGTCTAAATACCTAAACTAGCCACATTAGTTTCATTGGGGTGGCCACCTAAAAGCACACATGCAAACACATGTTCTAGGAAAAACTGTTTGCCGACTTAATTCCTTGCACAACACAAACCACAATAATGCACACTTTTCGTTTACTTGCTACTACAAAATTGTGGGAGAAATAATAATTAATTTGAAGGGGCTGTTAAAGGTCTAGAGAAGCTTAAGTCCTGGAGCCTCACATCTATTCATCTCAAGAGCACTGGCAGGGCAGGGTGTGATGAAAACAAGCTTTATACACAAGTGAAGAGAGATTAATTGATGTATTAGGATTCTTGCCCCCTATCTTTGCTAATTGGAGGCTTGTCTCTCCCATCTCCCTCTGTGCAGTGCTTATCAGTCGCTCTATCATCACAAACCCAGCACATCCCTTTGCTAACACAGCACTTTGTGTCTACACACAAGCACACACCTTATTCATCAAGTGTATCCCCAGCCCTTTGGCGCTGAGTTCAGACAGAGCTGTCTGCTTATAAATGGTTAAGGAGGAAGGTCAAAGGAGGACAGGATAAGAGGGATGACAGCTCCCTTCCTGTGCCGAGTCACAAAGGACAACATGAGGGAGGTTGTTCAGTCGTTTTAGTCAGTATATCTCTGAACCTATCTAAATAAATCTTAATTACATAATTGAGGGATGTTAGTATGTGTTTCTCATTGGCAAACCTTCTGTAGATACAACCTACATGAAATCCACTTTAAGGAAACTTGTTTGTTATATATTAAATCCCATATTATTTAGAGATGATAAAGCATTTTCTTTGCCTTTCCAACCCCACAGAGCCTTCATTGTATTTTGGGGAACCTAAGTATGTTGTGGATGAGAGTTCAGGCTATGTGGAAGTGAAGGTCTGGAGAACAGGCACAGATCTGTCCAAGACTGCTACGGTCACTGTCCGCTCAAAGAAGAATGAGCCAGTTTCTGCCGAAGGTAGGACGAAAAGCTTAAAATATCTCACAGCTCTCAGATGTTATATTAAATATCTAACCTTGTGTCTTGGTGTTGCAGCTGGATTGGATTATGTTGGCATAAGTCGCAATCTGGACTTTGCTCCTGGGGTGACAATGCAGACTTTCAGGGTGACCATCCTGGATGACCTGGGTCAGCCGGAGCTGGAGGGACCAGAGACATTTGATCTGGTGCTGTACATGCCCATGAATGCAGTTTTAGGGGAGCCGAGCAAGACCACTGTCACTATTAATGACAGTGTCACTGACTGTAAGTCTCACACAAATACAAACTCTATTTCTATTTATCTACCCATACATTTTAATCATATTTTAAACAATCCCAGTGCCAAAAGTCCAGTTTAAAGAAGGCAGCTACAAGGTGGATGAGTCTGATGGAGAAGTCCGAGCCATAGTTTACCGAAGTGGAGACATCAGCATCAGGTCGACCGTGCGCTGTTACACTCGCCAGGGCTCTGCTCAGGTCATGATGGATTACACTGAAAGGCCAAATACTGACACCTCTGTCATCACCTTCCTACCCGGTGAGATGGACCCCCTGCATGTTGAAACTTGCCCATGTGTAAACAAATTCTGTTTCTTACATTATCTTGGGTAAATTCATTAGGTGAAAGCGAGAAGCCATGTGTTGTGAAGTTGGAAGACGACTCCATTCATGAAGATGATGAGGAGTTCCGCTTGGTTCTGGGCTCGCCGAAGAGCACGTCTCAGTACGGAGCTTCTGTGGGAGAGCAGAAGGAGGCACTGGTCACTGTCACAGATGAGAAAGACAGTAAGACTTCTAACATTTCACATACTGTATACTAAACCAAAATACACCAACAACAGTATGGGATTGGGTAGAAAACTAGTTATTGTAAAGACTTCCAGTCATATGAGAAGATAATTTGAATTAGAATTAGAAGATAACACAATAACATACAAGTCTGCAGTAAGTCCTCACGGTCGATCATGTTGGCTTTGCTGCTTTTTACAGAGCATATACGTGCGTCTCTAAACAAGGGTCATGTTACCGGAGTCATACACATAGATTTTCAAAAAGCCTTTGATACAGTTAATCATCAAATTTTGTTAAATAAACTTCTTTCTTTTCATTTGTCCTCCTCTGCAATAAACATGTTTACGTCATATTTAAGTGACAGATCTCAGACTGTAAAAATCCTCTCAGTAACATCACAGCCACTAGGGTGTTCTATGGGAGTTCCACAGGGCAGCATTTTTTTCCTTTTGTACATTAATGATCTTCCTTACGTGCTTAAATTTTCCAATTCTTTGTTTAATGCTGATGATACTGTTTTTTTTTTTTTTGTCTGGCTCAAACACTGACACAATTAATCACAAACTTAACACAGATCTGCAGCATTTACATGACTGGATGCAAGATAATAATCTAACACAGAATGAAAGTATTTTTACTCATCTAGGAGACAGCTATCCATATTCAATCACATCGCCTTTTCCAACCAAAAGCTTTCAGTTGTTTCCACGTACAAGTATTTGGGAGTCTCTCTTGACTCACATCTCACTTACTGTGAACATGTCCAAACTTTAACCAGAAAGTTAAATCAAAAGTTATATGTTTATAGTAAAATTAGGCCACATTTGTCTCTCTTAGTCTCTAAAACATATCTTCATGCAATCATTATGTCTACTCTGTCCTATTGTTTGCCTGTTATGTCACTTACAACAAATGAAATCCTTGAACCAATGAGGCTCTATAATAGAGTTTTCAAGATCCACAATAGGCTTCACTGTCTAATGCTTTGTCATTTCAGAACTATACATTATGCCATGGGATTAAATTGTATTATCAAATTTTAAACGGATTCACCTCAGCAGCACTTACTGCCTTGGTACCAAAACTCAGCTCAAGGTCTGAACGCTCTACCAGATCTGTTACAAACGGACTTTTGCCTTTACCGGCCTTTAGGAACTGCTACGGACAGAGATTTTCTTTTATGTGCTCACTAAAGCCTGGAATGAGATCCTACAGCACATCAGGAATATAACATCAATAAGACTATTTAAAAAAACATATATTTGCCATCTAATGGACAGCTACAGCTGTAACTACTGAGATGGCTCCATAGCCTCCCCTAATGTTGCTTTTCTTGGTTTGTGTGATTGTATGGATGTTGTCTTGTCCTGGAGTTTATGATGTATGTCTGATTTCTATGTTCTGCAGAGCAGGAACCTGCTGAAAAACTGTTTTAAACTGAGCCACGCCCGATTGTTTTTAATCTTTTCCTGCTTAATAAATTAAATAAATAAATAAATAAATATGCAGTAGATTCAACAAACATGAATTTGGATATGCGTGCACTGATTGAGGAAATTGGTATAGTTTTATCTTCTTTTTTTTTTTTCTTTTTTTTTCAAATACTAATTTTGCATACCTGTTAAAAACATTGTCATCAGTGGCCAAAAACTAAGCCAGCCAAACAAGTCTCTTATTGGCTGAAGTTTGAATTTGATGCAGGTTTTCCTATACATTTTCCTATACATTTGCTTACAATAAACAGCTTCTTCCTCTCAAACTTAGTCTGTATTAGTGACCCCTTTATCAATGCTACCATCAACAATTACTTGGCAAATGAGATGTTTTAATAAAATGATTATTGGTGCGATTTGTCTTTCACTGCAATGTGCATTGCATTTTAACAAATGATCTTGAAAAATAAGGGTCATAAGCAAAGGCCTAATTTGGATATTGTAATCAATGCAACTCCACATTGACTTTCACATGTAACATGGTATCTCACACAAATATGTTATGTTTTCTTATAGAACCCATCATTCGCTTCTCTGAAATCAAATTCAGTGTTCGTGAACCTCAGGTAAAAGGAAACATAGCCGTTGTGAAGATCCCCATCCTGCGAATTGGAGACACTTCAAAAGTCTCTGTGGTCCGAGTGCACACTAAAGATGGCTCTGCGACCTCTGGAGAGGACTACAACCCACTGTCCGAGGGTAAAAACTTCAACAAGGCTTCAACAACAATATAAAAAAAATCTAATTAGCAATGGGATTCATATTTGTAACTGTTGTTGCTGTGTTGTCTTAGATGTGGAGTTCAAGGAGGATGAGAAAGAACACTTTGTGGAGATTGAGGTCCTGTATGATGGTGAGCGAGAGATGAGAGAGGCCTTTACTGTTCACATGAAGCCAGACGACAACATGGTGGCTGAAATACAGGTGGGACAAATGCCACATGTCACCTACAAACACATAAACACAAACCCGCTGTCCTATATCTGTACATGAACAGTATTGCATTCCGGCACACGTGACCATGCGCCATGTCATGGCACAGTGTGTTAAAATAGCCGGGTAACAGCTGGCATGGCTGTCAGCACGCCTGGACCACAGAGTCTTATAAAAAGCTTTTCTGCCTGGAATGAGATGCCCATCAGAAACAAACAGTAGATGGAGCTATAAACAGAATGGTGACATTCTCCACATATAGCCTACATTAGCTGTGAACTGCTAGTGTGACAGAAACATGACTCTGCTAACCATAACGGCAGTTCTAAATGAACTAACATCATGTACTGGTCCTCAACAGAAAGCATGTTTTGTTTTTATTCTGTATGAATATGAATTCAAAATATTTGAATCCAGCAACAGAGGGTCATAAGCCAGTGTACTTTTTGTGCCACTCCCAAACCTAAATAAATGGAGAGGGTTGCACCAGGAAGGGCATCCAATGTAAAATCTATGCCAAATTAATATGCAACAAACTGCACACTAGGAGACAGATAGTTTGCAGCGATGACCCCAAAAGGGAAAAGCCAAAAGAAAATAATATGCATTAAAAACATTGCATATAACTAAGACAGAAAGACAGATCTCAACCAATGTCATCAAAAACAAAAACAAACAAAAAAATAGCCTGATTGGATATATGGTAATCTGCCGAACCACTATGATTCTTTTATCTGCAGTATTCTATACAAAGAACTAGCTTTTCCCTGTCAGAAATGTACAAATGGTGAGACCACACTAATCTAAATGCAAATGGGCAGGCTTTTAACCTGCAACAAACTGCTAAAAAAAACTACTACAACTAGCAACAAAATATACAATCAATCAGAGCAACAAAGCTCTGCATAACCTGCCCCATTTTAGATTAACAGCTATGATTGGTCGGTAATATTCATCTCTGCGGAAGACGGGTTAAATGAGAGGGGTTCCAGACCCACTCCCCTCCAAAAGCAAAGTGAATGGGTCTGTCTGGCCAGACTTAGACATGGGACACTTGTTAAGTCATAAAGAGTGGATACATCTAAAGACTATTTAAGGATATTGTAATTTTCTATCAACCATGGGCTATGTGTTTTTTTTCAGATGTTGATGACTTTTTTTCTTGTCTTTCCCAGATGAACAAGGCCATAGTGTACATTGAGGAGATGGACAGTGTGGCAGATGTTACATTCCCTGCTGTACCCCAGGTGGTTTCTCTTCTTATGTATGATGACACAGCTAAGGCCAAAGACAGGCCCCGCCCACCCAACGGATACCCTGTTGTTTGTGTTACGGTAAGTGTATTTATTAGCAATATGTATTTTAATTTCACAGTGTTAAACTTATAATGATCTTGTAACCTTCTCCAGGCTTGCAATCCTAAATATCACGACTTTGACAAAACTGGTTCAATCTGCGCTGCTGAGAACATCAACGACACTCTGACCCAGTACCGTTGGTTGGTCAGTGCACCCACGGGCTCCGATGGGGTTACCAGCCCCATGAGGGAGGTGGACACCAACACTTTCTTTACCAACACCAAGTCCATCACCCTGGATTCCATTTACTTCCAAGCTGGCTCCAGAGTTCAGTGTGCGGCCAGGGCCTTCAATGCTAATGGAGATGCAGGCCTGGAGCTGTCGAGTCCAATTGTTGTGGTCAGCAAAGAAGAAGGTAAGAAAATGGTTGGTTATACATTGATCATTTACGGGTTGATTATTTCTAACTTGTCATGTTCCCCATAGGCATGTGTCAGCCTCGTATTCCAGACACTGTTGGAGCAGAACCTTTCTCTGCTAAGATCCGCTACACAGGCCCAGATGACCCAGACTTTCCCAACCTCATCAAACTGACCATCAACATGCCTCACATGGATGGTGAGCAACAGAGGACTGCTACTTCAGGATATTGGTTATAATTATGTGGCTACAATTAACCCTCAGGCCCTCCTGGCTTTCTTTTAGGGTTTTTCAACCCTGTATTTTTTGCTCTCATTTTGGCATTTCTTATGCTAGGGTGATGATATTTGACAAAGATTTTCATTAATAAATTGATTTTAGAAATTTAGTGTCACAACTGAAAAAAAGTAAATTTTCTACTGTCTAGACAAAAAAACTCTTAAAGCCCTTTTTGGTCCCGTTTACTTACATTAAAATCACTTTTTTCACTCTACTGCCATTGCAATACAGAAATGTTAAATCATGTTGATTCCTCTGTAGCCCTGTCAGTCAGAGGCTAAAAAATACACAAACAAAAAAATCACTACCAGAGCCACCATTTTCTCATTGCATTGTGGGAAATAATTCCTTTATAATTCCCATTAAATAGTGACTATAGACAAGCTCTTTTAGGGCTTTAAGAGGAGGAACAGGAGTTTCAGGAACAGGAGTGATTTTTTGTCCTTTTTTTGCATTGGCACAAAAAGTAAACGTGTATTAAAATAAGTGTTAGGCCTAATCAGTCTGGGACTGTAATCCCTGCACACACACAAAAAAAATAAAAACATATACATATATATTCATATAAAAAACATATTTTATTTAAAAATATGTGGAATTATGTAAACACACTGGCATTTAGGGGGTTTAAAATATAAAAATTAATTCACTTTTGCTTTGTATGATAAGGACAGAGGTAATGATCAAAAACAAAAAACAAAAACAAAACAAAAAATTAATCATGTTTTATGTTTTTAAATGTGACCCAGTGACCTAAAAGGGCTTTAAGAGGAAGAATATGATTTTTTCAAAAGGAGGGTCTGAGGGTTAAATCAGTTTAGTTTAATACCTACTTGCCACAAATAATAAGTGCAAGTAGTGACTTTCTGGATCCACACCCAAAGAAAAAAATTCTTTCTTTCTTACCAGGCATGCTCCCAGTTATCTCCACAAGACCTCTGTCCAACTTTGAGCTCACCCTCAGCCCTGACGGCACACGTGTGGGCAACCACCGCTGCTCCAACCTGCTCGACTTCAACGAGATCCAGACTGGCCATGGCTTTATCACTGACGCTACCAAGAACCCAGAAATTATCGGCGAGACTTCCCCATATCAGTACAGTTCAGTCATGCGCTCGTCCAACTCTCTGCGCTTTTACAGAAACCTTAACTTAGAGGCCTGTCTCTGGGAGTTCACCAGCTACTATGACATGTCCGAGCTGCTGAATGACTGCGGTGGCTCCATTGGAACTGATGGACAGGTAGGACGTGCAATCAATAGAAAAAATATATAAAACTGTATTCAATGTGTGATTTTTAACAAGGTCCCATTTTTCATTTAGGTGCTGAATTTGGTGCAATCATACGTCACTGTGCGTGTCCCATTGTTTGTGTCCTATGTCTTCCACTCCCCTGTAGCTGTGGGAGGCTGGCAACATTTTGATCTACAATCAGATCTCAAACTCACCTTTGTCTATGATACAGCTATTCTGTGGCAGGACGGCATTGGAAGTCCACCTGAGGCTGAACTTCAAGGTGTGTTGTCAAATGCTAAATATTACTTGTAAAAATAATAATTTGGTAATACTTAAAAATAACCTCTCTATAAAACAGTTTTGAAGCATTACTACATATTTAATTAACCATAAGGCTCATGCATTGATCTACATGAGCAAGAATTAAGCAATAACAGCAGTGTAGTTAATATTACCCACAAATCTTAACCTTTGCTTTGTATTTCTGCAGGTGCAATGTATCCCACCAGTATGCGAATAAATGAAGAGGGCCGTTTGGTGGTGAACTTCAAGACGGAGGCTCGCTTCAGAGGACAGTTTGTTATGACCCATCCAGGTATGGGACCAATCCACACACAATGACCAACCTTAAGTCACCAAATGAGGTCACTCTGTACAACAGCCACTGTTAGATTACTCCGTGGTCCATATTCTCTTCATTTATTTTTGGTGTTTCTCACTGGGGAGGGGGTCCTTCCTGTGTGAAGTGTGAGAGGTCATTTCAGCAAATGTCACAATGACCTTCTAGGGTTCAGGCAGCGGAAGCAAGTGGCATGAGCAATGTTAAAGGTCATCCCATAAATAAAGTTATGCTACATTACACTGATGTTACTGAGGTAGTATTACTGAGTACCTGTAGGCCAACCTAAGAATTGGAACTGACTTAGAGTGTACTGAGTTAAATAATGCTAGCCTGAATGCTATTGGTGCAATCGGTAAATAGGGGACAGTGCCAACATAATGCAGAATTAGCAGTTTTTGTGTACAATTTGCTAAACAAATAATCAAGATTGCCTCAAATTTAGACACAGCTCACGCTTCCAGACCCACTACACTTTGCTTAATTCATTTCAATAAAATTGTATTTATGTAGCTCAATATCACAACAGCAGTAGCCTCAAAGGGCTTTAATTTTTCCTTCATGAAATGAAATGAAGTCACATAATCAAACATAAACAATAACTAAGCTAAATTAAACCAGGTCATCCCCTGTCCTTAGACCCTCCCTCTCAATAAGGAAGAACTCCTAGAAAAAAAACAGCTGAGTGTTTAGAAAGTTAGTGGATCTGGCTGCTCAGGCTAAAAAATACATCCTTATTTTTTTGCCAAACTGTATTATTTGCAATAATAATTTACATATAAATGAATTATTGTTCTAATATCAGATGTGTGCTAATGTGGCTAATCGCCCAATATTAAAGCTAAACACCAGCACAGGTAATGGGATACTGTAGTTTTTATGTGAACAAAAATATCTAACTTGAACCTTGCTGCTATGAAAAGTGAAGTCAAAATAATATTTACAATGTATTACTATGCTCACTTCTATATCTTTTTCCCATCAGGCACCAGTGTTTCCTCCATGGTGATATGTGCTGACCACCCTGGCCTCACATTCACCCTTGCCCTGGTCAGGACGGAGCCTACCTACAACCAGCCCATGCAGCAGTGGAGTTTTGTCTCAGACTTTGCTGTAAGTTAGGTTTTAGTCTTTAGAGAAGTACAGTACACATTCCCAACACCTTACTTAAAGTTGTTTTTTCTTTGTATGTATCATGTGTAGGTACGTGATTACTCTGGAACCTACACTGTGAAATTGGTTCCCTGCATTGCCTCACCCAATGGAGAATTCAGCATCCCTCCAGTGTGTCACCCACGGGAGCCACTCACTTTTGACATAGACATACGCTTCCAGCAGGTTAGTTGCAATCAAAGGTAGTGATATTTCCCATTCATTTTGATTTAGGGGCAAACTAAAACCAATTAATGGGGACGAAAATGACTTGCTAAATATTCAGGCACTTGCTTTATGTTCTCTACCCAGACACTGACAACACACATATCTAGATAGTTAGTTCCCATTTGCCAAACCCATACTGGCAATTTGCATTTTTAGTAGCTTATGCAAATTTGTGCCAATAGTCAGTATAGAAAAAAAAAAAATAAGCATTTGACTTCTTACTCTAGATGCATGTGTTTAGGTTTAATACTAGTTTCAACTTTTCTTTCATTCCATAGGTGAGTGATCCTGTCGCAGCAGAATTCAGTCTCAACACTCAGATGTTCCTGTTATCCAAGAAAGAGCTGTGGCTGTCTGATGGCTCTATGGGCTTTGGAGAAGGATCTGACACTGCATTTTCAGAAGGTTTGACAACACTGCCCCCTCATGGATTGCAATAAACTTTACAACTAGCAGTACTTCATTTTTAAAATTTAACCTCTTTTCTCTGTTTTTAGGCTCGACAATCTATGGCCGAGTGATGGTGGACCCAGTGCAGAACCTGGGCGACTCCTTCTCTTGCGGAATTGAAAAAGTCTTCCTGTGCACTGGAGCAGATGGCTACGTCCCCAAGTACAACCCCACAAACAAGGAGTATGGCTGCCTGGCTGATTCTCCCTCTCTGCTCTACAGGTTCAAGATTCTGGTAAGTTAAAGAAGAATATTAAGAGAAATAAATAAATAATAATAGACATGTAAAAAAGAACATTTCTGAGTTGTGTTATTCTACTTTTCCAGGACAAAGCTCAGCCGGAGACACAGGCCATAGCGTTTGGTGATGTTTCGTTTAAGGCCACTCTGGCCTATGACACTCCTGGAGCACTGCCTCTGGTCAAACAGCCTGGATCAGATGGCTTCACTCTCTCCTCATCTCCTCTGTTTCAGGTATGTGCATTTGTTTTCTTGTTTTTGTTTTGTTTTTGTTTTTTGTGTGTAAATTTTCTAAAACACTCTTGTAAATTTGTTTGAATATATTATTAAAAACATTTACTTGTACTGTGCAGGCAGGGCTTTTTGTTAACACTAGACAACCTGCCATGTCACTGGTATTTTATGCATGTATCCTAAATTTAGAGGTCCTCAATTCCTGTTGCTAGGTTTGAGTGTACACCCCATTTAGTATACAGTAATTCAGTGGTTCCCAAAGTGGGGTCTGGGGCCCCCTGGTGGACTGCGAAGGTACTGCAGGAGGCCACCAGAGGTAACCTACATTTAAAGCACATAAAAAGCAATTAACTAATTTGAAATAAATTACAGTAAAAACGTATTTAAAGAATCACCTTGAAGCAGTTTTTAGCCAGCAGTCTGTGTTTTTTGTAAAAAAAAATATACATGGAGAAAATGAAACATGACAGACTTTTGAATATAGTATTGTTTAGTTGTTGGGGGTCTGTGTTGGAATGCCTGATTTTTAAGGGTGCCCCAACACTCTTGACTTTGGGAAAGGCTGCAGTAATTCATCATGATCTGAGAAAAAACACCAACATATATTATGATAGACCACATGCATAAACATAAAATTTATTCTTTCTATTATTTAATTATTTGATAAATCCAGGTCTATACAAATTGTTTTTTCTATGTTTCTTTAAGTATTGTATGGTATAAAAAACACAAAAACGTTTGAACTAATTAAATTCTGACTAGTGAAAATAGTAATTGGCTAGTACATTTTGAAAAGGACAGTAAGCAAAAAAGTTCATGTCAAGCCCAGTAGTATCAGTAATCAAGTAAAAGTCCATAGTAATAGTAATAGTAATAGTAATAGTAAGAGTAATAGTAATAGCTACCCCATGAAACGAATATGAAAAATGAAAAAAATACCAAAGAAACATTAAAATGAGTTCAAAAGATACATTTAAAATTGTGGTATAATGTAATGTCGCAATAATATCTATAATGTATTAGCAATAACATGATCCTAAAAAACGAGATATCAAAAAATGCATCCTGAGGAGACACTGAAAAGTAAATTCAGTATAATACGGCCTTGACTACAACAATAAGACTATTTTTCTTTGTAGGTGGCTGCTGGCAGAGAATGGTTCATCCACACTATCTACACTGTCCGCTCCAGAGAAAATGCCAACCGTAACATTGGCAAGCGCAGTGTGGAGTATCTGCAGCACAGTATGTCCTCCTTCGAGCAGCCCCCCGCGCGCCACCGCCGGGCCGCCCCCGCACTCCCCGGCCCCTCTGTGGCCCAGGACATCGGCGTGGAGAACAACCGTGGCACAAACATCCAACACATAGCACTGGACCGCTCTGATCGCTTGGTGGTCAGCCAGCGGCAGCCCTGGTCTCCTGGCAGGGACCGCGAAGCCCTCCTGGAGCGCCCCCTGCTGGAGAGCTCTGGCAGAGAGCCCACTGACTCCTCCATGCTTCCCATGTTAGTAGGCCTGGCGGGTTTGATCCTCCTCATCTGCCTAATTGCTGTTGTGGTCATTCTGCTCATCAGACGCAGGAAGAGTGAGAAGAGCCAGCTTGCGACTTATTCAACATCATCGTCTTCTGCGTACAACGGCTACAGCCAAGGGTCAGCGCGACTGTGGAGCAGTTCAGACAGCTCGGAGGTCTAGAGTAACACCGATTCCCTTTGTAAAGACTGATCTCCACCATGGTGCCTTACTTGCCTAGCACTGAGTAGAGCAAATGACATCCTGCAGACCGCACAGAATGTTGGTGCTTTGTGCCTTAGTTTTTTTATTATTATTATTATTAGGAGCCACTTGAAATGCAATTAATTTTGGTTGGTCATCAGGTTGTAAAATATTGCTTTGTTTGCAAATGCATGCAAACCCAAGGTAATGAGAATTCTATGTACTTCCATTAATTAGTTTACCAATTTTAATGATGTAATTTGCGGTTTTATGGTTCTGTGAAGAGTAGAGAACAGACTGAATGTTAGTTGAAACTGACAATGAATGAAAATGTGATTTGTAGTACTGATGTCACTGTGGTGCTTTAAAAAGCCCAGTTTGTACATGCCCACTGCTTAGTAATAATACCATTATGGTGTCACTGAAAGGGATTGTAAATGTTTCTTTTTTGAGAATGCAATATTTTTTATTTTTATTTTTTTTTCAGTAAAATATAGGTGCAATCAGATGCAAAACAATCTGTACATTCAATGCAAGACTGGTATTATTAAACCCTGGTAAAACTTGAAATAACCACTCATGTCCTAAAATACAGTGCAGTATCAAATTTATAATTGTTATTCACATGACCGTATATATATTTTAATGTCTATTGTCAATCGGCTTATTTTGTGACACTTCCACTGCCAAATATAAATGTCTTTTGGAAACCAATGTCTTCATTTATTCAGAGCACACATTTTTAGAAAATGGGACGTTTATTTTGATGTTCAAAAAGACATTTGCTACTTCACATAGAAAGATAAATGAACACAAATTTCTTAAAAATAAAAAGGGTACATATTGTTCAAGCAATGGAATGTGGTACAACCAACAGGCATAAATATATTTATTTCAGTTAAGTACTAGTAAAAAAAACTAGCCAACAAAACTAGACCAGCACAGCTGCAGAGTTCAGAGGTGACAACAAGGTGGCCTTAATACCTACCTAATATGACCAGATCAATCCACTGGAGGGTTTTACACAGTACATTATCACAGACACTAGGACTAACGCTGGAACTGGCTGCTGCTCGCAGGTTTAGAGGAATTTCAGAGTTGTAAATTATTTCACAACTTTAGCTTTTTTTTGCGTCCACGACCATCTGGAGTTCCTTCTGACTTTCGCTTCTGAGCCTAAAAAAAGAAGAGGAAAATCAGATGTATATTATATCGCAGTAATTTTAGAGTTATCTTATGCATCCTACCAAAGTATAATTTCTGTATTTTACTGAAATGTACGACTTACTGAGCTTGTCTTTGGACCTCGTTTCTTTTTCTCAGCCTTCTCTCTCTCCTCCAGTTCCATGTTTTCCCTCTCAATCAGTGTAATCAGTGTATTGCATCGCCTTTGCAGCTCCTATGGTAGTGTGCAAAACCTCATTAATATCAAAGCAACATTTCCAACTCTTACAACATACAAGGAAATTAGTGCATACCATTGCTGTCCTGGACTTGAGGAACCAGTCAAAGCGGAACTGTGGTGAGTTGCGGATGCACTGGCGGAGCTCATCGTAGACGCTCTCCTTGTCGAACCCGAGCTTGTGAAGCATACAGATGAGGAAACGGTCCTCTTCTTCAGTGTAGTTCTTGCCTTTGTTGGTGCCATAGGAGATCCGAAGCTGATGGAATGGAGCCTTGTAGCGACCAATCTACAGAAGAGACAAGTCAGAAAGTTTCTAAGTCAAGTCTTTTAAACAAGATCTTATCAGGCAGCAGTAAAAACTACCTTTGAGTCCAGTGCTTTCTTGATACTGATCCTTCTCTGAATCCTGGCTTCTCCTCTCTCAATCTGAGCCATGATCTTTTCTATGTCCTGCAGCTCATTACAGCGCTCCCAGAACACAGCTGAAACATACACATATATTTAGCTATTACATACACAAACATCACAAATCTTTTTTTTTTTTTCATTATTAATTTGATTTACCTGAATATTCCATGACCTCTTCAGGAGTTTTACCCTCAACCTCTCTGGCGATGTTCTCAATGTCATCTCTTCCCCACTTCTCATTGGCTTTGATGAACTGGTTGAAGTCACGTTTGTTCCAAGCAGTAAATCCCTGTGGTTTTGGTCAAAAACAATAAACTTTAACTTAATAAACATTATGTAAATGCATCACCAATACTTACTAATGTTACGATTTGCTGCTTTTCTCTTTATTTATGTTTGGCTTTCTTTATAGTTGTCTTGGGCATAAACATTAGGCAAACTCTGCATAACAACTCTCTGATAGCTAATGTGAGCACTCAAAATATTCTCTATATAAGGAAGTGATTGGCCAAAGCTTCCAGTGCGCCCTTTTCATGTAGTAACGGAATCCTAAAAAAAAGTTTGCTTTAAGGGCTTGTTCTTTCACACATGATTATTTTTACTAGTTGACATTATGTGTTTAAACAGTCTCAAGTACAGCAAAAGAACAGCATACTTCTTGTTTAAATTACCTGTTGCAACAGATTCTCCTTCTCCTCCAGCTCCTCCTCTGTTAGTGCCTCTGCCTCATCAATCTTAGCCTGCTCCTCCTTCTGAATCTGAGCTGAATTTGGCAATTCTGGATTACGAGGGACCTAAAGAGAGACAATCACTGATTTAAAGCACACAGTACATCCAAATACAACGCAGCGGTCACAAATGACAAAAGTAACATAAACCACACTGCCATCACAAGAGTTTCCCTGTACCTTGTAGCCTATGGTCTTCCTGTAGAATAGAATTTCCTTTTCCAGTAGTTCAAACAGACGTGGAGGGAAGAACTGGAAGTCCTGGACATTTGGCTGCTTGGGAGGCCGAGGAGCCTGATGGCAGGACAGAATTATGTAACAAACACATTTTACTCTTTCCCATTTATTTGATATGCTGCAGATGTAGGCGTACCTTTGGTGCTTTAGGCTCACTGACTCGCAGAGCTTCTCTAAAGTAAGCGTCCACAGCATAATTGGCTTTCCTTTCTCTCTTGGGGGGCTCAATCCAGTTGGTGATGACCTAAATATTAAAATAAAAGGGCAGGAGATTAAAGCTACACAACTCCAAGATTTCTTCCATCACAATCATTCATTAAAATCATTAATAATCAAGTATAAATTACACCCAAATATCTGCCATTTTTCACAGATCATTCCTATTACAATACATTTTTTCCTGAATACAAATAAAAATTTGTTTGTTTGAGAATAAAGCAAAGCAAAAACAATATTAGGCAGGTTTACCTTTTTCTTTTCTCTATAGTCCTCTCCTTCAAACGTGTACACACTGCTGCCCTCTGTGTCCATGGTGAAGTTCCTTAGGGAGCTCTCACCAAGCGAAGACAGCTTCTCAGTCATCTCCATAGTCTGTCAAGCCACATTCAAAACATCTATTAAGTATGTAATTTCACACAAATGGTAAATAATCTTCATGATGTTTGAATATACAGCCTCACCTTTCTTTCACCCCTCTCCAGAATGGCATCAATGTCATCGTCTGTAATCTCACTCTCTTTAGAGGCAAAGACGTGAGTGGCACCATGACGGATGATTGACAGCATCTCGTCTTTACCCAGCTTGTTGGCACTCGGGTCCACAAGTCTTCCTGTTGTACATGAATGTAAAAGGGGGTCAGTTTACAACAGTAGGTGAAAGAAGTACACAAAATTACTACTCCAGTTATGTCAATTATGTTTTAGAAATGTTCTCATATTACTTTTAAAAAATATACTTCAGTCAAAGACTTACAATTAGTACCAACTCTGGTTTACACTTAAAGCAAATTGAAATGCATGTTTTAAAAATAAATAATAACAGAAGACGTACCTTGTTGGATGACGATAGAGTCAAGACGCAGCTTCATCTCAGCCCTCTCCACAATCCTCTCCTCCACCGTGTTTTCTGTGATGAATCGGAAGACACGCACCTGCTTCTGCTGACCAATCCTGTGAGCTCGGTCCTGAAAGAAACATTTGTTAAATAATCTGCCTGTGGAACAACTAGTTTAAGACGCAAAGCCACTTCAAGTTTGATGCACATAGGGGACTCATTCTCACCATGGCCTGCAGATCGACTTGAGGGTTCCAGTCGGAGTCGTACAGGATGACCACGTCAGCTGTGGCCAGGTTGATACCCAGCCCACCAGCTCTGGTGCTCAACATGAAGAGAAACTTACTACTGTTGGGTTCGTTGAATGCATTGATAGAGATCTGGAACAAAGATGTACAAAGAATTGTGTAAATATGCAATTTACAAGCTGAATATCACTTATGCCTTTAAGTTATAAAAAAACAACGTGAATGCTGTTGTCACACCTGTCTCTCTTCATGTGGCGTTTGACCGTCCAATCGACAGTAGCCATAGTTCCTCCACATACAGTAGTCCTCCAAGATGTCCATCATCCTGGTCATCTGACTGAAGATGAGCACACGGGAACCTGGAGACGAAAAAACAAGTCAGTCAAGATTAAAATTATTAATATTAAGTTTCAGTTTTGTAAGATTATGGTAATGTGAACCAAGTCAACACTATGGTTTGTGTAGCTCTATTTATAAGTTTTATTTATTTTATTTTTTTTTTGCTTATCACCATGCTGTAAGTGGTAGCCAGACTTTTTATTTTTATTTTTTATTTTTATAAACATACTTGTTTGGATAGTGGCACATAAGTGAAATTTTATCAGTTGAATTTTACAATAACTCACTTTTAAGTAACATTTAACCCATCCCGTCAAATGCAGTTTTTATTCCTTATTCCAATCATTCTTAAAGTCAAGAGTGGTGTGACCCCTCTTAAATTTACAAAAATCCCACGCAGACCCCCAACAATAAAACTTTGCAGATCTAACCCAGGAGGAATAAACCAAATCTATCCCAGGCCTAAACCCAGACCAAACCACACCTTATTCAAAATGTCATGTTTCTCTCCATAGATTTCTATTAAAACGTTACAAAATATATAAAAAAATATATATATTTTTAAACAAGTATATAGCTATAGTTCATTTCATACTCAAGTTCTTTTTATGTACTTCTTTGTGGACCATCAGGGGGCCCTGGACCCAACTTTGGGAAACCGCTGCTTTATTCCATTCATATATTTTCATATCTTTTAAGTCATTTTCATTGTAGATCAATAGTTTAACTCCAAATAGTATTTCTTTTTAATACTTATTCATCCTAACCCACCTTGCTCCTTAAGCTTGGGCAGCAGTTTGTCCAGCACCACCATCTTGCCGCTGTTGACCACCAGATGGAGGTCAGTGGTGTAAGGTGGACCTGGCTCTGCTCCGTCAAACAAGTACGGGTGGTTGCAGCACTTCCTCAGCTGCATGAGGACGTTCAGCAGACGCATCTTGTCCATTTTACCAGCTGAATTCAAGATGTCAATGTCCTTCATCAGGATCTTTGTGTACCTGGGGAGCAAGAAGTTGGATTTACAGTTAGTTATCGCATATGGCATTTTATCTTCATTTTATTCAGCACTAGATCAAGTGGACTTTTGGGGTTCTTGCAATAAGCACACCTGAACTATGTTGATATTTGTGATATTTCAACCCACTTAAGTTAAATTGGGTCATATTAAGTACAAGGCTCTAAACAATCTTCTACTTGCCGTGGCCATATGGCTTTCAGGAATTGATATTTGAAGTAGCTTAATTACTAAAGCTCTGAATGGTCACTTCATTTAACATAAATACTAAATGTCTATCTCAACAATTGTCATAACTTTACTGTGATATAAAATGCAGACTATGGAGGCCCACCATAATCCATTTTTTTCTTCTTTCTTAAGGAGTGAGGAAATAAAAATTAAAATACATTTTTAATGATCTCAATATAGTAGGTAAAGATGCTCAAACCAATATATATTTAAATCAATAACAAAAATAAAATGTTTTGTCACTTATCCTCCCAAAGACTAGATGCAATTGTATGTGAATCTTTGAGTAATCTGTATAAAGCCATACCAATGACTCTTACCATTCTCTCTGCATCTTACTTAAGCCAATATACATCTTGATCTCTTTTTTCGGAAGAAGAGTCTTTTCTACGTCAGCCTTTATACGACGCAACAAGAAAGGGCGCAAGACCTAAACAACAAAAAAAGGCCACATTCAATATTGCTTGTTAAGAGCTACTATGATTGCAAATGACTGGAAAATATTTTTTGACTAAATACATACTGTGTGAAGACGTTCAACCAATTTCTGATCACCCAAGCAGTTGTTTGTGTCAAACCAGGAGTCAAAATCCTGTTGGGGAAAAAAAATTATACACCAAGAAGAAATTGTTACCCTATAATTTCTAACCAAAAGGGAACCTACACAAGTTATTTTGTAAATCACAACTGTATTGTAATCAGACGCAAATCCTACCTCAGAAGAGTTAAAGACGTCAGGCAGCAAGAAGTTGAGCAGAGCCCACAGCTCATGTAGGTTGTTTTGCAGTGGTGTTCCAGTCAGCAGCAAACGGTTGGTGGTCTTGAATTCTCGCACAATTTCGGACAACTAGACAAGAAATTGAATACACCAACTTTATTTTTCAACTGTAACACAGGTCTAACTAAAACAGTACAGGTGCATCTAAAAAAAAGAATAAGGAAAAGGGAAAAATTTCAGTAGTTTTCAAAAAGTAGAAAGCCAGACATACAGTACATACAGAGTAAAATATTTCAAGCATTTATTTAACTGTGACAATGTACTTTATTCTATGCAATATTCTATTTTTTAATGAACTGTAAACCATAATATCATAAATAAAATAATTGAAATATTTCACTCTGTCTATTTATATAATTCAATGTTTGGCATTGATTTAACTACTGAAATACATTCACTTTATCATGATGTTCAATTCATTTTTTAAATGTAGTACTGTATATATTGGTAACTATCAAACCTTTGACTTCTCATTCTTGATTCTGTGAGCTTCATCGATGACAAGATATCTCCAGTTAAATTTCTTAAAGACTGCCTTTTCAATGATTAGCATTTCATAGGATGTGACGCACACGTCCCATTCTCCTGGAAGCAGCACATCTCGAATCAATGCAGTCTAAAAACAGGAGAACAGAGAACAAGATGTTTTACTTTTTTATTGTATCAGTAAACAAACAAATTTAAAAATAATTAAAGCTTATTAATTGTGTCCAATGATCACACAAAACCTACCCTTTGATCTCTGTCTCCTATGAGGCACACCGCACGAAGGGAAGGTACCCATCGCTTGAACTCATTCATCCAGTTATATAGGGTGGATTTGGGCACAAGCACCATGTGGGGGCCAGGGATGTTTCTGTAATGCTTCATGTATCCCAGCAAGGAAATAGTCTGCAAAGTCTTTCCTAAACCCTGAAAAAAAAGCAAAATATGACCAAGTGGTTAATGAGGTACATTTTTAAACATTTTTCAATTACTGCCTAATTTGGAAGGGGTATTTACCATTTCATCGGCGAGAATTCCATTAATTCCATTTTCATATAAAGAGATGAGCCAGTTCAGACCGCGAACCTGATAGTCTCTCATTTTTCCTGTCTTAACATCTACATGAAAGACAGAACGGCCCAGAATTATGCTCTGTTTATTATTCACACTAAGAATATGTCTGGCCTCAATAGTACGCTTTAAAATAAAACAGTGCTTACAAGAAGGAGAATCATCAAAGCGGGTGCAGACGTTTGTCGTCTTAGTGCTCTCATTCAGCAGCTCCTCATCCTCTTCTTGCTCTGTGCGCCGATGACGGGTACTGGTAAACAAAAACAAACAAACAAAAAATACCTGAGTATCAATTTGTGACTATTTTATTAAATAGTTACATAACTGTGGACTTCCACTCACTCTCCAGCAGAAAGTAGGTTCTGTTTCTCATCTTTCTTGATCCGGGGACGTCCTGGTTTCATCTTCAGAGGTGAAGTGGGGGTCTTCTGTGCTGCTGGTTGAATAAAATGAGCAAACAACTCTGTTTGCTTCAACAGGTATTCAAACCTGTTGGTTCGATCTGTTTTCTAAAATGGTAACAAATTCATCTGTTAATTAGTTTGTAAAATCAAAGTTAGTGTAATTCAAGTTTTAGTAAATATGCCCTTACCACTTTTTCCTCATAGCCTGCAGAGGACTGTTTGGTTTTAGATGAAGAAGAGGATGAAGAGGATGCATCAGGTCCATCTGGCCCTGTATCTGAGGAGGACTCTTTCCCCGCATCTGAGTCAGACTTCTCCTGAGCAGGAGATAAACACAAATTATTTTGATGCGTCATTTTTTTGGCGTTCTTATCTTGATGCGAACTAAATGTCTACAGTAAACTGCACAGTGGAATAGTTTCTGTCTAAACACTTCACAAAATGCAGCAGCAAGCTAATTTACCGCTGCATGTTGTCGCTTACAACAACAGCCATTACTGCACCGTGTCCCCATGAAAACAATAGGAGCAGATGGGACAGTGCGGTGTTACAGCGAGGTTACACAGACGCCGAATGGCCATACATATTTCCTCAGTATAAAGTAGAAACAGAGACTTTCCGTGTGGTTTGCTAAAGACCAATGGAGATAAGCTAGTTTGAAGTAGTGCTTATACCACAGGGCGGCCTCGATGCTACTTATAATGATAATGTTAGCTTCGCTGCTCCCGGGTGGATGAGACGGAGCCGCTGTTGTCAGGAGCTAAAGGTAGCAGCCACAGCTAAAGCGGCTAAACTAGCTGAACACAACGCATTAACGCTGGCGAAGAGGAAGTTTAACCTGTCGAAATTCAGAGTCCAACTACAGAGGCAGCGGGTTAGCTCAAGACACGAGGTTACAAAAAGAATATAATCAAGGCAATGATCATTTTAAAGCATCTTACCTCGGCTCCCCCGGCTTCTTCAAGTTCAGCCTGTTCTTCCCGCTGTTCTTCGTTGGTTGGGCTTTCGGACATTTTTACTAGATTTCCTCTTAGTTCCGAGTAAATAATCCGCTAATAGATGCCTAACGGAGTCCACTGTGGGAATCGTTAAGAATATCCCGGACTTTTAGGCGATAAGCCGGGACTATCCTGTTGTTTTTAATGAAAGACGCACCGGCTGCCAACACTGAGCACGTTCGCGCTAGCAGGAGTTTTTTCTTTCTCGGGCACCCGCGCGTCCGGCAAACTCACGTCCCCCGGTTTATCGCGATAAGATGTCATGACACCTTCAAATACAATTGGACAAAAGATTCACAGTAAGCAAAGGGGACTTATTTTTTATTGCAAACAGTAAGTTTTATACAGTCAGTATATCATTTCATTAATTTATAATTTAAAGCTTTGATAGCACTGCCGTAGTGTCTTTTTGTATCTGTATTAACAATTGACATCTTATACATATTTAAAATTATACTGACATCTATGGAAATGTCAAACTTTCAAATAAAACACATATCTTTTGAAGATTGAAGAGAATTTCGAAAAATTTGATTTTGTGTAAATGTAGGCTGTGTAAAGAAGAAGAGACGCGTGGTGTGTGTCAACGCAGCACAAACGAAATTGAAAGGTGACTTAAAATGAAGCAGTCTATCGGTTATAATGTGTTAATTATATTTTTGTTGTGTGCCAAATATGGCCCAAACGTTTGCCTGTGATAGACTGCTTATTATTTACACTAATTGTATTATATCATTCAGGCGCTTGCAAAGACCTGCTCATGTGGGTCCTACCACCAGACACTGTCTCTGAAAAATGACGTAGCTGTACTGTTAATCAGCTGATTTTGCCCCGGAGTGATCAAATAAGCCAAAATAAGACGCTTTTGCCTGTCGGTGGACTTTTAACAGCGAAGGACAGACCGAGGATACTTTGTGGGGACACTGTTGACATGCTTGATTTGGGTAAGAAAGCATAGATAAGATTGTATGTCACAAAAGATTATGACGGCATTTATGCTAAGTCAGTGGCTCCTAACGTAACTGAGCTAACGGCTGGCCCGTTCGGTGCGTTTGTTTACTGTTTTTGTTACTTTCACTTTTAGTTGTACCGAGGCTTTATGTAGCAACTAGACAGATTTTCTTAATTTATGTATTTATAGAGCTATCGGGTACTGTTGCAAGTAGATATACGTTACCTCAAACATAGCAACAGCAGCTAGTACCCTAAAGCTACCAACATTCAATATAGTGTACTACAGTGTAACTATAATGTAATATTTTTGCTTTTGTTTTATTTTATTTGGTTTGTTTGGTCGCGCTAATGTCTCTGTGCTTTTCATTGATTATAAACATATATTTTTTAAAATATGTTTTTATATATATTTGTGATTTAAAAATGACAATAACAATAAACATTTGATGTATAGTCATATAAATGTACTGAAAGCAATGAAATATATAGGTTTCCGTCAGTTTCTATTTATTTCATAAATATATGTCAGAATAAACTTGCATAGCGTTCTTGATTGGTCATTTTAAGATGAAATTACATGTGACACTGTACTTACACTTTTTAAAGTTTGCCATGTAATCTTATTTAACTCTGCAGACTGTCATTATGGACAAGATATTGGAGGGCCTTGTCAGCTCCAATCACCCTGTTCCCGTGAAGAAGGCCATTATAAAGAAAGTAGTGGAAGCAGCAGAGAAAGACATCACTGAAGAGCAATGCCAGGCCATGTTTACTCTTACCACTCGTCTCATCTTACTCGGTGAAGATACTTTTCAGAAACAGGTGGGCTTTCAGGTTCTGGAGGCCTATGCCCGCTACCACCGCCCAGAGTTTGAGTGTTACTTCAGTAAAGACTTTGTCGTTGGTCTGCTCCAGCAGGGTTATGGTGAGCTGGACCATAAAGACCCAGCCATAATAGACTTCATTCACAGTTGCCTGCGACTGGTTATCAGCTGCCCCTCTGTGCTAGAGATCTTTAGTGTGATCCAAGTGGAGGTCTTAAGAATGGTTTGTGAACGCCCTGAGCCTGCTCTCTGTGCACGTCTTAGCACTGTGCTATCTGACTTTGTACAGTGCATCCCAAAGGACAAGACTGGAGTTTTGTTCTGTCAACAGCTTGTGAGGACCATTAGTTACTTCCAGTGCTTTGCCAGCGAAGAGCAGGAGTTAAGGGAATATGTAAACCAAGTGACCAGGGTTAGCACATTGCTCCAGAACATCTGGAAGGCTGACCCGACTACACTGCTGCCATCACTGCAGGAAGTTTTTTCCATTATATCATCCATAGGTAAGACTGAAGACTGTTGCTGTTTTTAATAATTGAGAGAAAAATGCTTTTAGAGACTTAAAAGGCACTAACCAACTGTTAACAACTTGTACGTGTGATCTTTGTATTTTCAGTAGACAAAATATATATTTATATTTATATTTATGATTTTCATAATTTTTATAAACATTTATTTTGCAGAACTATCATATGAGCCATCCATTGCCTTGGCCAGTCTGGTTCAGCACATCCCAGTTCAGATGATCACAGTGCTTATCAAGAGCCTCACAACAGACCAGAGTGTTAAAGATGCAAACATGACCAAAGCTCTTTGCAGGTTACCTGGCAGTTCTCAGCTGACTTCAGATGGTAGTTGTTTGCTAGTGAAAACCTAACATTAGCTCTGTGTTTAGGATGATTGACTGGCTTTCCTGGCCTCTGGCCCACCATGTTGATATGTGGGTCATTGCTCTACTAAAAGGACTGGCTGCAGTTCAGAAGTTCACTATTCTCATTGATGTGACACTGCTAAAGATTGAACTGGTGAGCGCTGGCACTTTAGTTTTATGCCTTTAATCTATGTAAAATATCTTCTTGTAATTAGTAATAAGACAAAGTCTCTTTTTAAATGTACTCAGGTTTTTACATGCACTTTTGTTCTCCCTGTAGGTATTTAATCGTTTGTGGTACCCCATTGTGCGACAGGGGGCACTAGCTGTGCTGTCACACATGCTGTTGAGTTTCCAGCACTCTCCTGAAGCCTTTCATTTGGTAAGCAGTCTCGTTTTCTTACAACACATCTCCTCTCATTTGGCCACAACTCTGTGAAATTATATGCTTTTACTTTGCCCATTTAATCACAAAACCTATACAAACAGTATAAAAATATTCATCAAATTAGCGTTCCTGGTCTTCCTTACACACAATAAGCTTGCATGTGTGTTTTTGGTATACATGTCTTTAATAATCTTTTTTGTTTAAAATCATTAGGTTGTTCCACGTGTGGTCCCATTAGTACAATCCTTAAAAACAGATGGACATCCCCACAGTAAGGCTTTATTACTGCAATTTACAGAACTTATTCACTGCATGATGTACCAGTACTCTGGATTTCCTGATCTTTATGACCACATACTTGAGTCCATCAAGGTAAAAAAAAGGCCAAAATATAAGTTAATTAATACATTAACCACATTTTGTTAATATTATGTTTTAATTTTTTATTTTAATTAGGATCTTCCAAAACCTGGAGAAGAGGAGATCAAGTTGGTTTTAAATCAAAGTGCCTGGACATCTCAGTCCAATTCATTTGCCTCTGGTTTTCTGAGACAGTCTGGGAAGTCTGAGACAGGCAAAACAGGCCTGGTTAACCTGGGTAATACTTGCTACATGAACAGCATCATTCAGACCCTCTTCATGGCCACTGAGTAAGTCATATACCCACATTTGTGTTTCTTACATTCATGTACTATCTGATTGTGATGTTAACCTTCAAATCCCAACTTTTTTCAGTTTTAGGAGACATGTTTTGTCATTACACCTAAATGGTTCTGACACACTAATGAAAAGACTCCAGCTGCTGTTTGCTTTTCTTGCCCACACTCAGGTTAGTTGATATCATAATTTTACTTAAGAATGACTTGAGTACTTTCAATCTAAGTAGCCTTTGTTAATTTTTTGTCCTACAGAGAGCAGCATATGCCCCTAAACTTTTCTTGGAAGCATCTCGGCCTCCCTGGTTTAATGCAGGATCCCAGCAGGACTGTTCTGAATATCTCAGATTTCTCCTTGACCGGTACGTACTACTTATTACACATAGAAAAATATATATCATTATATTGTAGTACATTTTTAACCCCAGTGACAATTTTTTTATTACTTGACAAACCTAAGTGACATAATTTTTGAATATTTTTATATTGCTTATTATTTATGGGTTTTGTGGGAACAACACTGACAGACAACCATTCACATTATTTACCATCAGCAATTTAGATTTACTTGAGTTAAGCTGGAGTAGCTGAATCCACTGTAGGACATGCAGTCTCTTTGAAGTGGGATGCTAACCACTCTGCCATGTGCACTTACTAAAAAAATGTTTTGTTGTACACTGAGCATTAAGGCAGTGTCAAAATATTTTCTAAATCTCAAATTATGTGACTGATGAGTAATGTATTTGTGAAAAACAAGAAATGTATACAGTTTTCTATACACTAATTCCTTGTTTTCCTGCTAATTCTTATTTTGTAAATTTCTCAATCCCAAGTTTGCACGAAGAGGAGAAAACAATTCAGGCCCTGCAATCATCTAAGCCCAAAGATGTTTCCACTGAAGACAGAAACGACAATGGCCCAAAAAGTCAGACCTCTCCTGAAGAAAATGGAGTTTGTTCATTAACTCACAGAGAAATGCACCCTGAATGTGACACAAGGACTTTAATAGAGAGGATGTTTGGTGGGAAGCTGATAACAGGTATACGCTGTATGCACTGCAACGGCATCTCTGAGAAAGAGGAGCCATTTACAGACCTGTCTCTGGCTTTCTGTCCCCCTGCCAGTTCTGTGGACCGTGTTCAGGCTGAGGGGCCCTCCTTGGGGCCAGAGGTTCAATGCCAGGGATCTGTCAATGGTGGTAGTGAAAATCCTGAGTCAGGCTCAGTGAAATCCCCTGCCAGCAGTGTGTCTATTGTGCCAGTGACAAGTGAGCCTCCCCTCTCTGTGCCTGATCTGGTCAACTATTTCCTGGCTCCAGAGATCCTTGATGCAGATAATGCCTACTTTTGTGAGAAGTGTAGCTCTCTCCAGCGAGCAGAGAGGACCTTAAAAGTAGTATCAGCACCTGAGTACCTCATTTTGACTTTGTTGCGATTCGCCTATGATGCCAAATGTCACGTCCGGAGAAAGATTTTAGACAATGTTACCATCCCTCCTTTGATGAGGCTTCCTGTGCATGCATCTGTGCCATCTTCCATGCCATCTTCTACATCTTTGCTAGTGGACTCTCCAGAATGCAGCGGGAACCTGGCTAAAAAACTCAAACCATCTCAAAATGATGAAGAGGAGAGCATAGATGGAGCAGTGCAAGAAAACCTAAGTGAAATGTCGGTTCAGTCCGTCCCCTATGTCCTCTGCTCAGTCGTGATGCATTCAGGTTTATCCTCTGAAAGTGGTCACTACTATTCTTATGGCCGTAATGTCAGTGAAGTAGATGGAACGCAGCATCTAGCCAACTGCCTTTCCCCTAGGAGGGATTTGGGGAATGACAGGGCCGATTGTAACCCATCCTCTTGCTCATCTCTCATAATTTCACCTGACCAATGTGATACATCGCCGACTAATGGACAAGCAGACAAAGACTGGCTTTTGTTCAATGACAGCAGAGTGACTTTCGCATCCTTCCAGTCAGTGCAAAACATTACAAACCGCTTCCCCAAGGACACTGCATATGTACTTATGTACAGAAAACAGGAGGTACCAGGGAAAAACCTAAATGGGGCAGTGATGGCAAATGGGATGAGAATGAATGCAGAGCCTCCTCTGCACAAAGAACTTCTAGATGCTATTATCAAAGACAACAAGCTCTTCTTACAGGTACAGTAAGAACATGGTGATCTTTTCACTAACTGTTTCGTTGTTTTGTACAGTTAGTTTAGTTAGTTTGTGAATTAAGAATTAAAAATGCTCCCTTAGTGAAGTGGTTAGTGCCTTTGGTACAGGAGGTCAAGGGTCCACCCACGTGGAGCCAAAAAATCCATACTGGCTTGGTCCCAAGCCTGGATAAATAGAAATGGATGTGTTAAGACACCTGATGCAAAAACCTATGCCAAAGTATCAATGTGAATGATTTGCATTGGCAAACCCCAAAAGAAAGGGAGCAGATAAAAAAAAAAAAGATTGCAAAGAAAATGTTATAGGAGTCTTATTATTCTTCATAAAGTGTGGCTGTATAGAAAATTTTGTTTTGCTAATAATAATAATAATAATAATACATTTAATTATACACCAGTTTCCTGACGTTAGTAATCATTTTAAATAAAGCTCATTAGCCTTCATAAAACTGCTATAAACTGTACATGATTCTCTCAGGTGAAAAGCTGAAAATGAACAAGCTTTACTTTTTATATAGCAAACCTGCAAACTATAACACTTTTAAACTGCAAACCAAATGTGAACTATGTGAGAGGTAATTTCACGAGTCATTGAACTGTACTGACATCTTATCACACAAATAAACCTTTACACAAGTAACTCGAGGGAATGACCTGTAGATGGTGCTGTAGTTACATGTCAGGACTGTACAAAAGGTTGACGTATACTCCGCACTAATATAATTGCCTGTCATTGATCAAAATATTCCTATAAGCATACAAACGTAATAGTCCCATGAAATTTGGTTCTGAAATTTCAAATCAAGGTTATATTTCTGTTTCAAATAAATTTACTTTAAGAAATTCTTAAACACTGTATGTCATTTCTTTTGTTTGGATGGTAGGAGCAGGAGCTCAATGCTCGGACCCAAATTCTCCAGGCCTCATCCTCTTGTTCCTTCAGGCCCAATGGTTCAGATGACAATAATCCACCAGGGAGCTGTGGTCCATCTGGAGGCGGTGGAGGAGGAGGGGGCTTCAACACTATCAGTAGACTGGTGTTTTAAAAGAATATGCTGCAGAAAACTCTTGGATTGCCTCAAAGAATCCTGAACTACCACAACATACATGAGCATAAACTTCACACAAACAGCACTGATTTAATGTAAACACACAAAAGATGGTGGCTCTGTACCTCAAAGTCATTTTGTTTATTTCTTAACCTTTGACTAAAATTGTTTTTATACCACTATTTTAGTCATGATAAAACATTTGTGATTTGTATACCCGAGCAAAAGAAATGTACCATCCATTTTTGTATTTAACATCAAAGTACATAGTACTTTCACTGAATATGGTTTTTGACTGTGTGGTGGTTCTTGTCAGTTTCAAGTCTTGCAGTCAAAGATAACAACCAACACTCTCCCCAGTAATGATAAAAATATTGCACATCATCACTTTTGGGTTTCTGTAGATGCTGTATCTACATCAACACAAAAATAATTAAAAATTAGTACATTGTGTATTTCCTTGTGTTAGTACAGTACACATCTTAATCAAGGCTCTTTAGGTCCACTTTTCCATGATCAAATCATGGAATTGGTTTTAGAAGATATTGGCTCTATCTCTTGACTCATCCACTCTTTGTAAAGAGTTGCAATTTTTTGTACTTCTCAATAACCAGCTCAGTTTGGCCGTATTTATGATTTTCAGATCTTTTTAAGGCTGTGTGCTTTTCTGTTTATTTTCACATGCAATAAATGTTCATTAAATTTTCAAAATAGTCTTAGGGTTCAAATGTAATCAGATTGACAAATATCACAGGTTTTGTCCTTTTCGGGGTTAACACCTATGCTGTTTCTACTTCCAGCTGATGTAAAAAAAAAAAAAAAGCTGTACATTTTAACAGTTTGACAATAATGTATATTGTTTGTCTTTTGTGTGATCATTCAGGGAGACTTGTGGGTTGATGATTTGCTTTTTGTATGCCTTTTGATATTTAATGCAGATGTTTGATGAGGTCAATGTAATACTGTATGTACACCTCAGCTGTATTGTGTCCATAGCATTCACCTTTCCCAAAAGTAAAAAATAATGGTTATTTAAAGGTTGCTATACTTTTCATATTGTGCATCTCAATCAGTGGTTCTCAATCGGTCTGATTGTGGAACACAATTTTTTTTTTATCTCTGTTCATTTTATTGTGTAAAATGTTTTTTCTTTATTTTTATTTATAGATGTTCATATAATTCAGACCATATTTAGGCTTCAAGTAAACTGAAATTTAAAACTACCTCATCATGAGGGTCGTGATCCACCAGTTCAGAGTCACTAAAACCTAATTTTAAAGACTGAGACAACTAACAAAGACATTTTTTACAGTTGTATTTAAAAGTTCGTCAAAACAAGAATGTGAAACTGTCAAATTTGCCCTGTCTGCATCTTAACATCAAGAGAAAAGGGAAGTGGGAAATTCCATGTAGTCACGATTCCCACAAGCAGATAGACAACTAAATTAATTTGGTCATTGGTGTGTTGTGACTACAGCTCTCATAATAATCTTCTATTTCTTCATTAGTGGCTGCTGAAAGAAATAATGAGTCTGTGCAATCTGTGCAATGGCAATGTCATTAATCATGGACTAGCAGGGAACATCCTTTGGGGGAGTGTTTACCATTACAATAGCATTCCAGTAGGATTCCTCAAATACCACTCTCCTTCCGCGGGAAACGCGAGATCGGAGCAGATATAGATTCTGCTGTAAGGTCAGAAATGGATCACATTTAAGGAGGATCCAGCTCATTAGATGTTCCCAAACATAATCATCTCTACAAACGAGTGGATAGAACTATGCACGTGCAACATGCATATTGATTACGTTGCAATTTTGTTGAGACATTGCTTTCTTTGTCTTTTTTTTTTTTTTTTAATGTCTGCAGCCACATTGGTATAAGCCACTAGCGTACAGCAACAGCGTATATATACACCAGCCCACATGCTTTTGTGCATATATTCCAACAACGGTGGAACTACATGTCCCATGTTTGAGGCTCCAATTTTCCCAGCTAACTGCCGCCACCCCTCATCGGCCTCCACCATCTCACTAGTTCAGTAAAGAGCTAAATTTACATCTTACCTTCCGGTAGCACCTCTCACAATAAAATTAAAATCGGCTAGCAACATTGATTTTCTATTTTTTTTACTATTTGTCATTAGTATAAAATTAGGGAAAATGTATTTAATTTAAACTCAAAATAAAAAATAATGCTGTGCCAAACCGAATATTTACAACATCATTACAAGTGGCCCAAGACATTTGGGCTAACTTTGTACTTAGCTATGTGGTCAAATTAGCAAAAATACTGTCATGTTTTTAACTATCTATTTCTTGAATATACAGCATCTTAGGCTATTAGACATGAAAGTCATATGAAAGCAATGACCTAAAAAAAACAACACACATTTATTTAAAGTTATTGGGGTAGAACTAATTTCTCCTGAAAAGCTACTTCCGGTATGGTTGCGCTCGAGCCGCAGCTTGACAGACGCATGTTCCCTGCGAGGGTGAGTTTAGGGAAAGACGGAGCCACCCTGTCAATCACAATGAAGGAACCATGGGAGTAAACTGCCAGGAAAGGTCGCTTAAACCCGGGTGTTTTTATTCTGAAGACTGCTTTTAGTGCTTTTTAAAATACGTCAACTATGCTCCGCGCCACTGTGGGACATTTCCACCTGATCTGGCAAACTGGGAATCTCTCCACTTTGACGGGAATTAGCATGAGGCGTCACGTATAACAACAAAACTTAGCGAGTCTGAGTTGTTGTCTGCGCTTTTTTTTTTGTTTTTGTTTTTTTGTTTTTTGCCCCCTCAGCGTTACAAAATACACAAGCCACCGCTGATATTTGTACAAAAGGCGGTGCCGCGGAGATTTCTATGCTCTCCAAAACCCAGGATATAAGCGATTATTTAACTACAACAGAGGGAAATCTGGTCTGTGCATTTCAAAAGAACTGCTTTGTCGGCGAGAGAGGCGACTTTCGAAGAAAGATTGACGGTATTCAGCGTTACGAGAATAGAAAATGCAGTATTATAACTTTGAAACTTTGTCGTTTGAGCTTTGTGCCAACGTTTTTTTCCTCTCTCGCTCTTTCTTTCAGGTACAAGAAGACACTCCCAAAAACAAACGAAGACAAGCAAGCCTTCTCCGCTCCAAACTCCACGAAGGAGAGCAGAAACGGGAGCAGATATGAGCGGGGGAGAGGTGGTGTGCTCGGGCTGGCTCAGAAAGTCTCCTCCTGAAAAAAAGTTGAGACGTTACGTAAGTCCACTTTATATCGCACTCTTTCTCACTGTTGTTAAAATAACCCATTAGTTTCACCAAACATGACACATTATAGGGTTATGTCTGGGCGCTTTTACGCACCAGAGCAAAGTGCACCACATTTGTAGTAGGCCTCGTATTTGATACATTTCAGCAAATTGAGTTGTCGGTTTTTTTTTTCTTTCCTTAAAGGTGTGTGGTTTCAGTACCTCCTCCCTTTGCTGATATGTCTTGTTTCACCTGTTTTTGTTTGTTTGTTTTTTCTTGTTTTTGGCACTTTGCTAGGTCACATGGCTATTGTTTTGAACAGGACCTATACCTTTTCATAACCTGACAGTGTTCCTAATTGGTATTGGATGACACCACACCACACAGCAGTCTAGAGTTACCCTTGAGGATTTGATTGATTTCCCTCAATCCATAACGCAATATATTGATTACCTTGGGAAGTAATGTGTGTACAGTCACTCCTAGTACAGTGCCAAAATAGAAACAGAAGAATCCTGTGCACTATTTCAGTGAATTCCAAAACAGCGTATATGAAACAATAGTACTCCTCTTACACATTAAACAGTACGCTGTAATGAGTTGTCAGATATGGATCATTAAGAGTTAACTGACACTGTTCTCTGCCCCACACAAACAAGTCACATGGCCCTCACACACAAACATCACCCAGTGTTATGCTTTTAAATAATAACAAACTAGCGAGGACAAGATGGTCACACAGCCAATGACATTTCCTTTGTTGACTGTGCAATTCTCTCTGGTTATTTGTTGTTTTGCCTCCTCTTAGAAGGACAATGGCTTGGATACAAAAAGCAATTAACTTTAGAAGAAAATGTTATCTCCTCAGCTTTTGCGGTTCTCCCCTGTGGATTGCTGGATATTTTCTTGTATTGAGATTGAATTACGCGGCTTTCAGCTTGAGAGGAGGGATGCTTCTGCTGAAAACCACACATACAATGAAAGCTTTTTTGTAGAAAGCAACAAAACTAAATTGCAGCCACAAAAACAGCATTGTCTGATTGGGTGACGGGAATGTCAGGTGCTTATGACTGATCACTCTGACTTACATTTACAAGTGGCATTTATTCATGGCATGATAATGAAGAATACTCCTTTATATTTACTGTTTGTGGCAAAAAATGAGTCAGTTGTTGTCTTAAAGGTCACTAGGCTGTCGGCGGCCATTAATATCCAATATGTCAAGGAAAGGGAGTGGAAGTGTGACCTTTACTGAAATGGGACGTCCCTGCTTTGGCTTTGCTAATGATAATCTTTTTAACCAACCTGAGAGCTAATGACCCAAATTATTCTTTACAGCCGCGTCGTTAGGTCAGCTTTTATAACTATTTTTACATATGGAATACAGAGTTCAAAGCTCCAGCTCCGTCAGTTCTCTAGCTCAGTAAAGCCTTCTAACTGGGGTTCTGCCTTTGTCTAAGTTCACATGCACATGGTACCACATGTATGTGGTACTGGAATCTAATCTCTACTGTTTAAACCATGTTAAATGACAGAAAACAGGCTAAGGTTAGACTTGATTTGTTTGTTTTATATTTTTTTATCTAATCCTTATTTAACCAGGAAAAATCCATTGAGATTGACAATCATATTTCCAAAGATGTCCTGGCTGTCCAAGATGAGCAGCAGTACAGACTAAGTGCAGGGTTCGAGCAGCAGTTTTTGTTTGTAGTGTTAATTGCTAATAAACAAATCTTCTCTGTAATTATTGATCTATTGCTCCTTTTCCTTGCAGCTGTTTCCTTCAGGGGTTGCCACAGTAAAGCATCTGCCTCCATTTAACCTTATCCTCTCCATCCTCTTCTCTCACACTAACTTCATGTCCTTTTTTATTACACCCATGCTCTTGGGTCTTCCTCCAGGTCTCCTACCTGGCCGCTCTAAACTCAATGTCTTTTTACCAATATCCCACCAAAAAGCACAGAATATAGCTGACCATCTCAGTCTAAATGAAAGCATATCAATGTCATAAGCTACAGAGGACTAGCTTATTTACAACATGAGAGACCAAAACAACCAAATATAAGTTCCATGTCAGAGTGACCCAAAATGGGTGTCTTTCCTCAGTGTTTCTCTCATTTGTTTACATGTGTTACTCTGTGCCAGTTTCAGACAGCAATACCAATTAATGTACTAACTTTCTGGACACAGCTCCTTCCTTAAGGAGCCTAAAATAAATTCAAATTTTTAAGGTACTTTACTGGCTTAGAAGTGATTGTTCGCCTTAATAGGAAGTTGAATTGATAATAGCCTTCCAGTGAATCAGTCAGTTATTAGTATGCCCCTTTTTTGTGAGAGGTCAGAGAGTGTGGTCACATGAGGCTTTGCAATCCCTCATTGTGCTGACAGTTCTTTTTTTGGCACATGATGAATTGTTCAAATGTTAATCACCTATTTCTGGTTATTTCCTAGTTGATGACCAGAAGTTGGTATTTTTACATTCTATAATAAAGTAATTATTATGTGTACTATTAGCAGATATTTTAGATCTACTGTTTTTCTTGTTCAGAAGTGCTGCAATATGCAGCATAATGCCACATACTATCAATGTGCATGTGGTATTTTTTTAAGTGATTTTATGTTCATAGCAAGTGCTTTCTAACAGTTCATCTTGGCACAGGCCTTCAGGTGATTAATTAGTCCGAATTTTGTCATGTAGGAGTAGGTGTTGCTTTGGTGTGGGTTTTGTTCCACAGTGAAATAGAAAAGATGCTTTTAAGTGTTCCTTAACAAAACACGTTTCAACTAAATGGCAATCTTTAAAAGCTGTCTTGATTTAATACCGGCTTCTTTACAAGCATATTGCATTAAAACTGCATTTGCACAATAGTCAGTCTAAATGGCTTTTGCATATCAGCTTCCTCGATTAGTTCTAGTTGCCAACAAAGTTCAGAAAGTAAGTACGTACTTTTACTCAAGTATTTGCAGAAAATATACTAGTTGAGTAAATTTTAAACATTAAGTCACTAAATAATTAAAAGTACTTTTTGATCTCCGTGGGTGGGTATTAGTAGTTCTAAATATTATTAGTAGTAACAGCAGCAATAGAATTAGTAGTTGTAGCAGAAGTAGTAATTAGTAATAGTAGTTTTGTACATTTTGTTGAGTACTTTTACTTCTACTTGAGTGATGTTATTTTATGTGTATGTAGTGCCACTACTTTTACTTAGGTACAGACTAAGTACTTCTTCCGTCTCCGACAAAAATATTAGTAATATAACATGGGTCAAGTATCATTGTGTGCACTGTGACTATATGTTGTTACAGATTTATTGAGGCTCTAGGTTCATCTTCAGTATATTTGTTGATTATAGAAACAAAGCCCTGAATTCCAGAGCTGAAAAACAAACTAATGTGAACCTTGCAATCTCAGTAGGTGTCTTTTTAAGCCCCTGTCCTGAGTCAGGGGCCCCCAGCTTACCTGATTAGCCACTCAGGGCAAAGTTTGCCTCCGAGGCTCTGCTGCTGATTGGCCCAGCTCAAAGGTGAAAGCGTCTGGGAGGTCTGCCTGTCTGAGCTACCAGCCATCCAAAGGCTTTACAGACAATGCTGCTTTCCTTGTTTCTAATCTAATGTGTGGCAAGTTCTAAAACCCCACCTGTCCTATATATTACAGTCTTTTTGTTTTACTGCTTTTCACAAGACTATAATGTCCATACATCTTGGGTGCCTTTTAATGTTTACATTGTGTAGAATGAATGCAGCAGTGCATTTATTTATTCTTTTATCCAGCGGGAGCAAAGATAATTCTTTCCCAACATTAATGGCTCATCAGGGGCAGCACTAAGGCATTTAGCCACTATTGCTTTAGTAGTACCTTTCTCAGCCAAAATTTATCAGAACTCAATCCGCTGTGGTTTTCCATTTCATTGACTCTGCATTTTCCATCTGGTTCACATTTTCTTCTTTCATTTCTTTACCTTTGGAGCTGTGAAAGTGCATTATTACAGCAGCCAGAGCAACGCAGCAGCACTGTTGCAAGGACATTATATGCACCATTCTCTTTGACTCTTCAATCTATGCAACAATGTGTCTTGTACAGCTGGACTGTTATTACAGTACACTGACACAACCAACAAATGATATGGCAGTTTTAGCTGATATCAGTATGTTTTGGCACTAATACACCACCTGTTTGTTACCTTTACTGTCATTCTCCACTGAAGCTGTTAAAGCTCAGACTGTGGTGTTCTTTGCTATGATGTATTCATGTAATGCAGACTTGTTCTGTTTGTAGTGCACTGGCTCGTAGCCACTGGAAACTGATTATGGTTTTGTAGAACACTTTGTGCAGCCCTTAATATGGCCTCATAGCAGCAGTGTGAGGATGCAGGACCGGCCGGAAGAAGGAAAATATTGAACCCTGAAGGTCCACCTCTCACCCACCTCACTGTAAGGACATATTCCCTGCTGGTGCTGGATCTTCTTTGCTGGTACAAAGTGCATTTTGTGTTTCTATTGAAGTGAAACCTTACTATCAGCTTGTGGCTTACTGGAAACTATTAGTACTCAGCTAAGAGGAAATATATCTGCAAAAATGTGACGAAGTTAAAAGTACACAAAAGCATAGCTCTTTTGATTAAGTCTAGGATTCATTAAATCTGCTTAGTAAGTGGAACACAGAACAAACCCCATGTACAAGCTTGAAGAAACAAACAAACAGGCAGCCCTGCGGCGCACAGAGCACTACTTGTGCAGCATTAGCCTCTTAGCTAACAAAAAAGAACTACTGGACCATGTCCTGACCACCACAATAGCAGGCCACTCCATTTGGAGACAGAAAACTAGTGTTGTGTGATCTACCACAGCTTGAAAATGGATTGCATGTGCCATTAATAATTTAATGTCCATTACAAACAATAAAGCATTAAATATTAATATCTTTGGCACTACAATAGTTATCTTACTGGCCCACTTTTGTCCCAGACTCAGTCTGCCACCTTTGTGTAACACATACCTGGATCAGTTTCAGTGTAGCTGTTGTAAAAGTATGACACATGTTATATTAGTGCTGTGGAGACCCTGTTGTACATTGTTAATACAACATAACTAATTTATTTCACTCTGTTACAGTTGGATGCTGATACAGTTTTATAAGTGTATAAAGGGACATGTCAAACATATATTATATTTACCATCAAACATATCTGTGTCTGTAATTGTTGTTTCAGACCATTGTTTTAAACACAATGGAAGTGGACACTATTGCGCCAAGTCTCCATTTCTTCAGTGTATATATAGACTGTTCTTACAGTCATGTCATTGCGTCAGTGAGAGAAACAAAACCACGAAGCAAAACAAGCCTTTAAGAAAAACTCCTCATGTTGGCAGCCCAAAGCATTACTCTGGCACAACTGTATGTTGATTTTTTTGCAGTTACTTGTTATAAATGTCCAGTATTGTATATTAAAATAATGTAATTCACACTTTTTTGTTCTAACTACTTTATCCTTACCTACATTTAATGTTGAGTGTAATTATTACCTTCAGGACCACATCAATTAAACATGAACATACTGAGCTGACTGTGTTATTCTTGTCCTACCAGCTTTGTAATGTAATCCCATTGTCCTATAAATAGTAGAATACATGAGCGGTTTAAGTTGTGAATAAAAGTATGCTCTCAAGAATAGATTCATCTTAGGCCTCTTTGTCACAACTTTGTGAGCTGTTCTTACAACTTTATGTTTTATGAGGACCAAGTGGCAGCATCACAGTATACGTCCACCTTAACGGGTGCTTCTTTTGCTTTGTAAGCAACATCATACTTGTGTGGTACTTGAAATGGTCAAGTTTTTTTTAATAACATAAATGATTGAGTGGTGCAGTAACTGATTTTTACGCAACTTCAGCTGGGGTGGCAGAAGTAAAATGGATAGTGTTGCTTTAACTTTTACCTCCAGGGTCATCATGGTTGGCAGGTTTGTTAGCTGGTTTGTTAGTCTGTTAGCAAGATAACTCTACAGGTAATTTGAAAGTCACTAATGGGCATAGGAATAAATGAAAAGTGTTGTCTCAATTATACAAAACAATGATACTTTACTAGTAGTCCCAAATCAGCCAAATGCACTTTGATACTATATTGTTCTGAAAATTGAAAAATAAAAGCCGTATATTTTTTATAAAGTCTGAATATCATATGAAATCAGTGTATTTGCCTCATATTGTGGATGAAATGCTAAGTCAAGGTTGACATGCAGCATTTTGTAAACATGTCTCTTTTTGCCCGCTGCAGCTGTTTACTGTCTTCTGAGCGAAGTCCACAGTGCAGCCCACACTGAGACTGCAAGAGCTGGTTCCTATGCAGACTTGGTTTTCCTGTTTGAGGCTTGGGAACTGGGCTGTGTGTATTCTCTGGGAATATGATTCTGTCGAGTTGTAAAACGATCCGTTTGTTCTATTTGACACGGTGCCAAGCCTGAGAGTTTGAAGTGCAGCTATTATTAAACACAGATGATAGAAAGCGCTCCACTATTTGGAAAGAAGCAACTGTACACTTTATTTATTTATTTATTTATTTTTTTTTGCATTTCTTTTTTTTTTTTTTTTTGCATTTTTTAATTGGGTTGTATGTTGATACAGATTACCTGTGTCTTTGTTTATTAAATTATCATTGTCTTAATCTATTCCTTATGTTTTACATTATGATTCAGAATTGACCTCAGGCAATAAAACTACAAGGTGTACTTTGTAATTCTAAAGAGTGTTTGTGTAAAACAGTCACACAAAATTCTTGTATTTGAAGCGCATGCATATTTTAACAGGAATCTTCTATGAAAAAATAAGACGGGTGCTTTTACCTCTGTTATGGAGGATATGTTTTGTTTGTTGGTTGCTCATGGACAAACACAACTCAAAGGTATAGCTGAATTTTAATGACATTTTGAAGCAAGGTCAGTAATGGGACTAAGAACAAATTATTTGTTTTTTTGTGAATTCAGATTGCTGTCTGCATCCAGTGTTATACTATCATACATTGGCAGATGTCTGCGCTTTTTGAGTGTTTTTAGTTATCAGGGGTTTTAATATCCGTGTTAAGCGCATACAGAAAGCTTTGGCCAATGTAGTTTGTCATAATATACACAGTTAGATGGAGAGTCCTAAGCTACAGTGGCTAAACTCCATACAGAAAGGCCCTCTCTGGTCCAGGAATCAAACCCGGGACCTTCTTGCTAGCCTGTGAGGCACGATTGCTAATCACTGTGTCACTCCAATCATTCGCTCATATAGGTTGCTCCTGTTGGTTGTAGTTCTAGTACACACTTTGTCAACTTCTCCTTTAATAGCTTTTTATATAAAGTAAAAGCAGTAAATTATCTGGAAGAACTGAACTAAAACCAAAAAGCTGTATGTTCCCATGACATTCACAAAAGACAGAAACAGAAGCCAGGGCCAAATTTATCGTAATGTGCATTCCCTGAATTCTTGCAAAGCAGGGAAAACCTGTGTTTCTAATGCTCTTTTCCCAACATGTGTTCAGTGGAGTGCAGGCCAGGGTATACCACAGCGGCAATCAATACTGCTGCCATCACTATGTGGCATGCCTCTGAAAGCCACAGCATTACCCAGCGTCCAGGCAGTGCACCTTCTCTGTCCTCTCTCCCAGTCTTTTCCGCTTTCCCAGAGCTTGTTGGCAGGCACAGGCAGAAGGAATGTGGGGCTGCTCTGCCTGGTCCTCCTGGCCGCTGAGCTTCCACTAGGATGGGCCCGACTGCGCTGCACTCACTGGCCGATTGTTGTTTGTGCAGCTCTGAGGGAGAAGAGGAGCCGCTCCCTGGCGCCCCAGCAAGGCATGGCCGCCCCTTCCTGTGTGAGCCGCTGATGGCTACCAGATGGCGGCTCAACACCCAGGAGGAGGAGCAGGCCTACACTTTATTTCTTTACTTGTTCTGTATTTGTTCCTTGGTCTTTCCCTGACCTTTCTAGAAAACGTATGAGTCACTTACAACAATTGTATATTTTCAGCCCATTCATGCTGGATAAGTACTTTTTTACATAAACCTTTTTTATTTCTGTCTCTTCACTTATTGTACAGGTTTGCTCATACCTGTTGAGAAGGAGATGGGCAGCATGAGTTACTAGAAAATGTTATCTTTATCTAAATGCAGTTCTCTGATTGGGGACATAACACATTTTGAGACCATATTTTGGGGTGTTTTGGCCTCTTGTGTTGTAAACATTTTAAAAAGACAAAGCTTGAGAGCTGCAGCTTATGTTTGCTGTATGTGCCTTTGAAAGGTACAGTTACAGAGTAAGGAACACACTTTTCAGGCTTTGTTGTGTGTCATTATGATTAATATAATTAGCAAGTTTATTAGCATTTAGCTAGGTGGTGTATTTGATTTGGTGTGATCATTGTTCTTATAAGCAGGAGCATGTCCAAAATGTTTTGTGTTGATATGGTATGTACAGGTTTGTGACACATTTTGGTTTGAAAAAGTTCTACATGCATAACTTCTCAGCAATTTGCACTAAATAGATTCAGAGATTATTTAATACTGTGCAAAGCTTTTAACAAATAGTAAAAACCATTTCATATCTTCCCTTAAAAACTTATAGTGCAGAAAATTTGTTTTTTTGTACCATTAAGAAAGCTTTTTATTGATCTGTTGAAGTTGACTTTTTGATTTTCCTCAGAAATTTCCTCAATTTTCCTCAGAAGTAAATACCAGATGGTCAAAGGGGAATTTGCTTTTGTCATGTCAACTTAAACTTGTCTGGAATATATATTGTTATAAGCCATCAAGTACTCCACATGTAGTGATGCCGCATTCTACTTTTGTCAGATCCATTGGGTGTTTCTCAAAGCCCAGGTACCTTGCCTTGCCTTAAAAATGATTTCCTCCAAAGCCTAACCCTAACCTGGGGAACTAACCATTTGGGGGGGTGAGGTGAGGGTGGGGAGAACATTTTAGCTTATAAATAATCTCAAATTTGCTAAATAAGCTTTTAAAAGTAATACATGCCCATGGCCTGCCATTTTTTCAAAAAAGCTGCAGTGCATTGTGGGTGATTTTGGCCAATGCAAGGCAGCGAAGGATCCACTGATGTATCCTTGGTGAATTAGCCACATGTTAGCCAAACGGAGGACACCTGCCTGGGAAGGACATGAACATTGGAACACACCTTGGGCGACAGATGATGACATGGATGCCTTCCTGTGATGTAATCAAGGCAAGGCATCTGGGCTTTGAGAAACACCCATCGTTTATATAAGTCACTGTCCTTAGACTCTGCCATTAACCTGCATGTGCTAAAAATGAATACATGTATCGTACTATCAACATGGATGATAGCGAAGGTCATTTATTATGGACTCTTTTTGAAGTTTTTAGGCTTTTCAGCTCTGGTATAGCCTTGAATTTCTAAGATAATAGCATAGAACTTAATTTGTGTACCAAAAATTTAACCTGCTTCAAGGCTACGTGCCTTTTCAAAGATACTGTGTGGCTTGTGTTGTGAGCAGAGAAAATTTGGGTTGCAGTGAATGAAGCCAAAAGGGAGCTGGCTGTCTTGTGATCTACAGTTTTCTAAGAATTATCCTCAATCTGTTAACTATTTATAGCTGGGTGAATAAAATCATTTTTTCCCTGTTATATCAAAACAAGTTGAGAATAAAGCAGCCGATATTCAAGTGAAACATGGCTAGAAGATTGCACACATACAGTGGCAAGAAAAAATATGTACCACCCTTAGCATTTTTCCTTTATTGTTACCTTACAACCTGGAATTTAAATGGATCATTTAGAGGTTCATGCCAGTCACTTTACATCACATGGCAACAACTATGAAAATGCAAAAAAAAATGTTATTGTGGAGCAAATTAGAAATATGTCAGAAAAAGAGAAAACTTGAGCGTACAAAAGTTTGTACCCCCTCAAGTTAGTACTCTGTAGAACCACCTTTTGAAGGACTTTCAGCTCCAACTTTTCAAGGATAAGTGTTTATGAGCTTGGTTCATAAAATCACAGGGATTTGTGCTCATTCTTCATCTAAAAACGGCTCAAGCTCCTTCAGGTTGGATGCATTTTACAGCACAGTTTGAGTCATTTTCTTCAAAAATTGTCCTGTTTTTAGCTCAATCCTTCATTCCTTCAGTTCTGAGCAGTTTCCAAGTCCCTACCAATGACAAATATCCCCACAGCAGGACACTGCCACCACCAGGCTTCACTTTAGAGAGGGGCCACAGTCAGGTGCTAGGTTTGTGCTTCACATAGCATCTTTCATTGATGACTCATTTAAATTGTATCTGGACAGAGGACCTTCTCGTGTTTGGGGAGTCTTCCACGTGCCTTTTGGCAAACACAAAACATGTTTTGTTATTCTTTTCTTCAAACAATTTCCACTCTTCCACACAGCCCAGCTCTGTGGAGTGTATGGTTCAGAGTGGTCCTGGGACAGATACAACAGTCTCTGCTGTGGAGCTCAGCAGCTCTTTCAGGGCCACCTTTGGTCTTATTGTTGCCTCTCTGATGAATACACTCCTTGCCCGGTTTGTGAGTTTTAGATGGTCCTCTTTAGGCAGGTTTGGTGTGGTTCCTTATCTTTTACATGTTGTAATGATGAATTAAATTGCATTTTGTGGCATAATGACAGTTGAATTGCAGTCAGGCATTATCTAATTAGTTCTGTGACTTCTGAGGGTGAGTACATTTAGGGGCCTCTTTAAAAGGGGGGTACATACATTTGCACACTCAAGTTTTCTGTTCTGTCATATTTCTAATTTGCTTCACAGTAAAAATGTTTTTGCATTTTCATAGTTGTTGTCATGTGATGTAAAGTGACTGACTTAAACCTCTCAATAATCCATTTAAATTCCAGGTTGTAAGGCAACAATAAAGGAAAAATGCTAAGGGGGTACATACTTATTCTTGCCACTGTACTTGTTGTTTCTCTATTCTTCATGTTTGTTTGGAAAAAAGAGTTTTTGTTTTATTCATGTGTAATCATCAGCCATTGAAAGAGCTAAGTTCCTAAATTGCCGTCTGATTAGAAAAAGGTTTAAAGTTAGAAAATACCCCACGTCTGTTTGCGTTTAACTCCAAAGGTTCACCTGTTGGACTCTCAGATGCAGCTGGCTCTTGAGTTATGTAGCTCTGTGTGATCTGACCCCAGCCGCTGTGTCTGCAGACCCTAATATAGCTCGCTGCTGTCATGCGAGTTTTGGCCCCTCTTGGCCCACTCTGTTCCCTGATATGTGTGGGACAGTGCGTGTTTATCAGACTGGGGGGTGTCGGGGAGTCCAGGCTGGAGGCTGCATGTGAAATGTTGCTACTGACCTGTGTAATTTCCCAGGTTACTGTGAGTCAGACAGGCCCCCGGTCAGTGCATTTGCATGGACAGTTAGTCACTACTACTAGTGTTAAACCTTGACAACTTTATTTAGATATGTGTTAATTATAGTTTACCATAAATTGGAACTCTGCTACAGATCTCTACTGCTAGCTCTAGGTACGCTTTGGACCACTTTGGAAATAGTGGAAATAGGCAAGGCAAGTTTATTTGTATAGCACAATTCATACACAGGGTAATTCAAAGTGCACACTGCTGCGTGTGGATTGGATGTTGGATAATCTTCACTCGAGCGAAATTGAGAAGTAAGAGACCCGCAATAAAGTGGGGAAATGTTGATCAACTGCTCTTTTTCAAAGATATGATGTGCAAAATATTATTCTGACTTTTTCAAAAAACAAAACTAGCATATATTAACAACAGCTGACTCCAGTTTAGCACTGTACGGCACTCGGTTTTCTAATCAAAACATTGGATTTATAATTAAGCTAATTAACAAATGGACAAGTACACTTTTGATTAAAAATATCATTGTCCCTTTAATTTCTGTGCTTTGGCTTGTTGTTTCTGCCTGATTGTGGATTCTCTCTTGTCCAAAGCGGCCCCAGGGCTGGACCCTCTTGCCGAGGGTTGCCAAAAGTATCATGTTTTGGTACACTTTCTGGGACTGCTTCAGACCGCTTTGGGAAGTAGAAACACCCCTAAACTGTCCCGACCCACGTTGTACCACCCCAGTGGAAATGCACCTAATATTATCTAGTCTTTGTGCTTCCTTGTATTTTGAGGCTTGTGGTAAGTGTTAGGAAATGTCTTGCAAAATAACCATCAGCTAGTTTCAATCGTCAATTACACTCAACTTGTATCACTAATACTTGTTAGTGGTTGCAATGATTGTGTCAGCCTTGCAATAAATTTGCTATAATGGTTCCCAAATGCTGAAATAGGGCCCAAATGTGGGTTGGATAGGGTTGGCTCAAATTATCTATTTATAATTTTGTAATTTTAATAAAAAAAAATCACATTTGTAAAATAGCTGTTTCAGAAATATGGTGCAATTGTTAGGAGCAATAAATTGACACTGAAAATCAAAATAAAAAAAAATCTTGATTCTTAAAATGTTTATCTTACATTTGATTAAAGTGGATTAAATTGCACATAGTCTGAGATAACTAGGAAAGATCAAATTGTTGGTAAAACAGATTGTCTATATTTGTTTTGGAAATATGGATCCTCAGAGAATTGGGAAAACCGTTTTAACATCTCTCACTTTCTTTCCATAAATCCACAGAGGAGACACAAGTTAAGTATTAAGGATGGCTGGTCCTGTTGTGGGCACTCCCCTGATTGCATTAGAGTTACTATGGTGCTGCCTGATATCTTTGGCCTGGCCTCCAGCCAGAGGACGTGGTTAAACTTACACACAACAGGCACAGACACACAGTGGGAGAGACAGAGATGAGCCAGAGACCCTTGCTCCCAGAGAGGATTTGTTACTAGTTTCGATAACCTGCTAACTGTAGACTGTTCAGTAACGTCTTGGCACAATTTTTCACAACATTTCTTGCTAGTTTGACTTTAAATTTATGGATTATGTTTCTCAACACTGAACAAATGGCATTTGGATTGCAACCAGCAACGGAGAGGTAAAGGCTTGGCTCTCATTTTTTATCTTATTGGTTGAATTGTTGCAAGTGAAACTTATGTACATTACTAGAGAATGCCCTTTTTCTTTTTGTCCTGAAAACATTTTCTGACTCTTAAAAGATGATTTCTAAAAGCAAAGTTTTTATGTTTGTTGACAAATGGACATGAAATGGCCACATTATCATTATCCACCAAGATGCCAAACTGTGCAAAATACCAGTGTGTTTAATGTCAGTGCCCTGTAGAGGACATTAGCTTTGTGGTGTAAGCACTACATTTAGCCACTAAAATGTGGAAGATAGTTTTGGCAAATGGCAGCCAGCTGATGTAGGATATTAATGTGTTAAATGTCTGGGTAGAGAACATTACCAACTATTTTGCTTTTTTCTGATGTTGTATTGTTATGAAAATGTCATAGCATTACCTTTAATTCAGTGGTGGTTTTGTAGCGCAAGTGAAATTAGGCATTCGAACATGAATGATTCTTGGCCTGTGCATGCTTCTCCATTGCTACATATGTACACACTTGGTCAGATTGCTCTGCATTGGGGTTAGGCTTAGCCCCAGTAGTGGTTGAAAGGAGAATTGTTTAAGCCCCTCTCGTCAGCGGTCAAGAAACAGGCCGATCATGTGAACGAGGTCTGCCATGCCAAAGGAATGTGTTGTATTCTAACGATGTGGCTTTGACAAGTGCATGTGACTCAAGAGCTTCAGATTGGCCAGGGCGGGAACAGCCAGACGCCCGATAGGATGGAAACTGCAGGTAATCAAAAGGAAGAATGCAGAGGATACAAGTGTCAAGGTTGTGAAGGACCTGCAACACTTATGGCTTATCTTTAAAAAAGTGCTGTTAAAACTTCCAAGACTAAACAACAAGGAGATATTGTGAGAATGTGATAGACTTGTATTTTGGAGACTATCGAGCAGTCAGATGAGCCAGTTTTATCTGGTGCACATTCAGTTCTCATGGCTGAAAAGTGGGCTGCCATCTGCACTTACAATCCGTCCTCAGAGTATGCAGATTGAATGAGGCACTGTATGAACAAGGGTAATTAAGTACAGTGGCTCTGGGAATCATTTTCGGTAATCATTCCCATTGGCTATATAAAACAGCCATAGTAATTGTTGTGATAATGTATTAGTCTGGGAATAAGATGTTAAAAAAAGGTTTGGCTTTTACTGGAAATGGTTTAAAGGCTACTAGAAAGCACCGATACCCTTTTTAACCCTTTTTTTAGACCCTTTTTTAAAGTTTTTTAACCCTACCATCAACAATAACAGCATAGCTTTTCTGGCTTCCGTTTTTAAGGTTAAACTAGACTACTTTAAATTGAATTACAGCAGATTAAGAGAGCTTGCCTTAAACTTCTAGATCTAAGTTCAATGCAGTCTTGCAAATTGATCTAGAGCAACATCTTAATTGCATTACCAATATACAATATGTTATCCTTTTTTCTATTTAGTGCTAGATTAGACTTGAGACTGTTTTCTGGACACCTGAATATCCAATGTAGACCAAGAGTCAATGGCATGGTCCCTGATTGGAGTGTGCCCACATATGAAAGTCTTTAAAACGAAAGCCTTTTTACTATTACAGTATGGTATTAGAAACATTTTAGCAGATGAAACTCAGTTGCATACTTCAGCCAACATGTACAGTTTAAGTTTGGTTTTATATTGTACTACATTTTGTCTATTTGACAGGAAATGTATTTTTATTGATTTCCAAAAATGTAGCTTTGAGCATTGTCCACATTGATTGCGACACAAGCTCCCTTTCTCCATGTCCTAGGCTCCACACATGTCTTTGCTCAGTTGGGTAAAAGGTATTGATTGCTGACCTAAAATTTGCCCTTGCCACCACAAACCAATGTGAGTGCATTTGCAGCACAGTTGAGAAACAATAACCATAAATTACAAGAAAGGCAGATTTACATGAGAGTGCTAATGTTAAAAGCCACTTGTACCTCTGATTAGGTAATGTAGTAATAGCTGCTACATGCATATTGAATTAAACAGCTATATAAACTATGTTGGTGCTTTAAGTTACGCAGACTGCAATACATTTTAATGGACAAAGTGATCAAAAGTCACAAAATGGCAAACAAAGGACTGCACATGTATAGTTTGTGTTTGGGTAGGAAACTGGCTGTTTGTTTTGTTAGCAATTAGCACTACATAAGCTAAAAGCTACACGCTGATTAGGTCATATTGTTATCTAAAAGTTTAAACTGTAGTTTCTATATATAGTCTAAAACAAAGTGTTTTGTTTTTAACATTATCATTAACAAGGAGTTATTATTCTGCATACTGGATACCCTCCAGTTGTCAAAATATAATACAGTTGCACGGGGAGATGTGTGACATGTGACAGAAGCTTTCCCTAAAGCTACACTGAAAGATTCTTTGGCACGCTGACATTCTTAGTTGCCCTTTTTGCGTAATAGTTTTGTCTGAAAATATTTAGTGTTGTTCCCTTGTGCTGCCAGTATTGCTAGCCTAAAATGAATGTGGAGGATAGAATTCCATACATTCCTGCCTAAATGTGAATCACTGAGTTGAAAACACGTGTGAGCGCTCGGTCTTGGAGGTGTGCGCTCACATTCCCGTTCAGTTGAAAGTGAAGCGGTCATGTGAATGCCACAGCAGAGTGTGGCGGAGGTGTGGACCGGTTTCAGGGCACTGGCTGCAGGAGGGGGCGTGGTTTTGAACGCGGCCGAGTAACAAGCCAGGGCAGGCTCAACACCTCAGCTTGAAGAACAGGACACATAACAAGGGTTATGCAGGAGTCAGCACATTGCTCTTGTAATCTATATAGGGCAAAATGTCATGGGTGACAACTGAATACCTAAGTGCATTCATCAAGTTTTTCTCCAGTGACGTCTTTCTTTAATTATTTTTAATACATTCTTAATTTTATTGACTGGAAAACTCATTAATTGTTAGTGTCTGGTTTGGTGCTACAATGTAAGTGTTGCTCTGAGAGTAAGCTTTTGTGCAGTGTCATTTTCTGAACCAATATGAAAGCCAGATAAATGTAACACACATCTCAATTTTAGTGCTACACAACAGAAAAGCATGTGATATAATGATATGACCTGTGATATTTTAACTGGTCAATGTAAAGATTTGATTTAGAATTTAAAAAATATGTACTGTACTAACTTGCTATGGTAATAATGGAATACCCAGACCTGGATTCAAACCGGGGATCTTCTAGTTCTAGTGGTAAATGCTCTATCCACTGAGCCACAACGCCCTGATATGTTTTAACGGTAGATCCACACCAAAAAATTTATCAATATCTGGCCATTACTTTTTGAGATATCTTGCTAAAAGTAACTACAGCAAATCAACCAGGAAACAAACCAAAGCTGGCAAGAGGTAACTTTAGGACTTTAGGATCTTTTTGCATAATGTTGCATGAAAATGTTAATGCCATCCAAGTCATATGAAATGCATAATGCTACATTTGCAACACATGAAGCAGCTCTCAGAAATATACAGCGTTTTTATGTAATTTGTTTAACTGACTTGTATACTTCACGTCTTTCTCAGGCACCCAGCCAGGTCTTTTTGTAACACCAAAGTGTGGAGCAGAATCCATTTCCTTATCTCACTGCATCACAAGCCATTTCCTAGTGGACGGCTCTTGCAAGAGAGCGTCTAATTGGATTATGTCTAAAGCAACCTTTCACTGTCCACTAAATGCAATTTGAAATAATTTTCATTGGGCTGATTGGATTAGACTGCTGCTACTCACTGCAAGGATAAAGATTGGGTTAGAGACACACATAGCATGAACTAACATGGTATTACCAAGCTACCTACTGTCTACATTTTGACTAATCAGATTTTAAGCACAAATAATTCTCTCATCTATAGTCACATACTGTATATACTCGGATGATACAGATGCTTTATGGTGCAGACTGTCGAGAAGCCGTCCATCTTGCCATGCTGTGGTCCCCATGCAGTTGGACCATCTCGAGTCTGCCGCTCAACCCACAACCTGCTGCTGTAGTGTGAAACCCTCTGATGCATCGAGAGCTGCAAAACTACACTTTCCAATCAAAAAAATATGTTGTGTCAGTGTCATAACATGCCAGTATAGAAATGTGATGTATTCCGAGTTTTCTGCAGTATATTAAAAAATGTGTAACTTGAGTAACGCAGTAGTTGCTGTGCGCTCTGAGCATACTCCTGAGCTGGACAGTGACACAGTAAAAATTTACCAGTATTACTCTGTTGCTGACACTTTATTAGTTGTTTTGCTCTCTTTATAGGTCTACTGTAGAAAGCTTACTGTACTGCATAATATATTAATAACCCGTTTAATCCCACCGGCAACAATTGTTGCCAAAAAAAAAAGACTTTTAAGGCTCTGCTGGTGATATAATTATATAATATGTTATTAGTACATATAGCACAACTGAGGAGTTCTGAAGAAGTCTGGTGAGTTTCACATGTCTGGGGTCAAAGGTCACATGACTACAGGCATTTGTTCACAAGTTACACCTTGAGAGGAGCTCAGCCTCTGCCTAAATCTAAAACAAAACCTTAGTAAAGTATGTAAACATTAAACTAGGAGAATAATTATTGGTACACACTATCTTTAAAGTCTCTAGTGAAGGTCTCAGATAATAATTCATCAAATTTGTTTGGTTTGGTCACAGGATGACTGGAAATATAGTTGGCAGTGTCAGTAGGTCCCATATTAAAGTATAGGACCACATATTGTTTTATGCATAGTATTCATCTCTCTGTAGGAGTTTAACCCTGAGTCAGATTGTGAACACGTTTGGTGTGTGTGACCTAGTGCTCCAGCCTGTAATTATACATATTTTTTACAGACGGCCACGCGCCCTCCAAAGTGCTTTGAGATGAGCTGGTGTACGACAAAACAGATCGTGTGATTAATTTGTGTTAACAAATTTTAACGGCTTAATTTTTTTTTTTATTATTCGCATGTGTTAACGCGTTAACGTTGGCAGCCCTAATGATTTTACTATTATGTCTGAGAAAAATGTGAGATTAAACAGGTTAATAGGGCTTGGCAATATGGCTTAATTAAATCTAGGTTTTTCCAAAAAAAAAATTTTTTTCATCTTTTTTGACCTAGAGAGCTATTCAAATGTAGAATATTAGATATATGTATTTAATATAGCTATATTTTAAAGCCCAATTCCAAAACAACTACAGCAAAGCAGCAACATTGTGTATTGCCCTCACAGTAAAAAATGTATGTCTTAGTCTTGTCCCTTTGTATCAAAAATAAAAAAAATGCTCAAGCACATGGCTAATTTGCATAGGTAAACAAAGTACTTACCATATTTTCCGCACCATAGGGCGCACTTAAAAGCCTTCAATCTTCTCAAAGAACGACAGTACGCCTTATAATCCAGAGCACCTTATATATGAATTTATTTACGGCTACCATAGTCAGGAGCATCGCGGAGTAATACATACTATGCTTCACCATAATATTGCCGTAATCGCCCAACTGTTTAACTTGGACACTGAAGATGAAGAATTTGAGGGATTTGTGGACGAGGAATGAACTGAAAAAGGGAGTGTATTGTGTTGTATTTTGTTATAACATTATCTGACTGTTTTGTTTCACCTTTTAGTCCGGAGCACTTTATATGTGAAAAAAGTTTGAAAATAGACCATTCAATGACAGTGTGCCTTATAATCCGGAGCGCCCTATAGTGCGGAAAATACGGTAGCTGTACAGCACCCTAGCTGTTCCTATTTGCCAATTTGCTGCCACATGGCTAAATTAAGGAATTACAGAGACAATACGACTCATCACTTTGTAGCATCTGCTAAATCTCCACACAGTATTTAGGCTGCTCTGGTGCTAGCAGCAGCATTTGCCACAGTACAGTGGACAGTAATTTCTTTTACATTCAGTGTCACATTATGGTTATTTTTGACAGTTCAAAATTAACAACTACTTGTATTGCAATGACATTTACGTCTTCCACATGTCAAACATTTACTTTTTTTCCCTGTCATAGTCATTGATCCAAGTGGACTAATCCAGACGTATTAATTAAACCTATGAGCATTGTCGAATTAAACTCAGCATGTAAGTGTAGCATGTGGTGTACCTATTTGGTTTGACCCGCATCCCACACTGGGAATGCCTGTGGGCCGCCCTCACAGAGAGGCGGCTGGTATATTTGGCACTGCTGTTGGTTGTAGGTGGACTGTACTGTAGAGTTGTTTGGGGGAGTGGAGGGTGGGTAGTTGTTGCCAGGGGAGTTGGTGTGTTATTTTCAGTCCATTGTGTCTACTTCCTGCGGGTCAAGGGTTATTGGAGCAGGGTGTTGCAGACTTGACGGAGAGAAGCGTAGGGGAGGGAAGTCAGCAGGGTAGGAAGGAAAGTGGCCAGACTCACTCCACAACGGCCGCTGGTCAGCGGATCGCTCAGGATGGCTTCTTATGGTTCTTAGCTTGGACCATTCCGAACCAGGTAAAAATATATTGTTTTCATTGTCTGATTACTTGAATAATAGTGAGAACCTCTGGAAAATGGAAAGCCAATTGGCATATTGACAATACTAATAAAATGGATTGTTTAGTTTAGTTGAAGAGTAAAATGTTATCAGAATGTCATTGGATTTGTTTTTTGTTTTGGATTATCACTTCATAGTTTTGAGGATTGTCACATTTGAATTAAACTTTTAATTAATTTACTGTAACTTGTTAGATTTAGAGAGTAATGTTTGCAAGGAAATGGCCACCATGTGCTCTGGGACTCCCAGCTAGTGCACTCATGGCCTTTGTGTGTGTGACGAATACATGTGAGGTGTACAAATACTTTATGTACTTTCTGTGCTTAAAAAAAGGTTTATTGCCATTCAGACATGCAGTTTATTATACATATAGAAATGTGTTTTGTTGCCTTGGCTCAGCACAATACCAATATGCTGTATGCTGCAGCACACACTAAATGATTACACTTTTGGCATAATACAAGCACAGTACATCCTTGCCTGCCATTGTACAATATAATTCATAGGAGGATTATCCTTTTAAAAAGTTAGTGAATACATCCAGTGATATGTAACTGCCATGCTGCTGTCATTTTTTTTTCTGCTTTGTCAAGACATACCATATCATAACACAAGTGTGTATGTAATGTCACTTTACTGTAGGATCATGGTCAACCTATGTTTGACCGATGTCAACTGGACTAACCTATGTCCAGTTGCTCTAAAGTTGGCTCCCTACAGACCCCCAAAACGCAATTTCAGTGACAAACGGAGGCAAAACAGGAAATCTTTCTGCCCATGGTGTGTGTTGTGACCAGATGACCAGGAAGATAAAAAGCGCTAACAAAGTGGAAACTTCCACTAAAGGATGTTATTTTGCCTCGTGTGTGTTTTCTCTCTCCTCTTTTCTCTTGTTTTACTAAGCCTTGATTTCCTGTAACTGCTGAAGAGAGGTAGTTAGGTTTATTTGGATGAAAAAGACTAGTTCTTCAGCAGATGCCTACTAACTAGTATGGATGCTTCTGTGCTCCCTCAGTCATACATGATGTGGCCTTGTTAATCTTTAAGCTTCCTCACTTGTAGTTAATGCTTTACCCTAGGAGCAGAAGGTAAGCTCCAAGCAGTTCCTAACATTTGCATCTACAGAATGTGTACTGGTGATTTTTTTTTTTTTTTAAGTTCACTTTTTTCTAAAATATACAATGGTCCACCATTCATTTTCTCACTGCCGCTCTCTATCCACACGTTTGGGATTTCCCTCGCTCAGCCTCTGGACACTCAAATGAATGATATGGAATCATTACTTCAGCCCGGGTTCCTGTCCCCGCCCCTTTAGAAAGAGTTGGTGCACTAAAGGCAGCTGCTACACAGTTGTCTATGCAAGCTATTGGACTAAGACAAGTGAACAGAATGGAATAGGTGCAAGGAGAAAACGCTACTGCTAATTTCAAGGTAATTCTGTTAGTTTTGGATTTCACTGTTGAAATTTCTACTATTTTCTACAATGTTATTTTTAATGGAGCTAGTTTGCGATGAGCAGGAGATGTACTCAGTCTTGTGTCATGGCGTCTTAGTAATAGATCACCTGTAAAAAGAGCATAGTGTTTGTGTGTTCTGGGTGTTCTTTGAGGATCTTGAATGTTGGCCTAAAAAGGTTTGTAGCCATAGCAGGATGGCTCGTAGAGTGTGTATTTTTTGGACAATTCAATTGTTGAGACTGGGGGTCATATGGCGCCTGGCTGGGTGAGAATTTCACAGCTGCAGCATGAAAGCATAGCGAATGTGGGATGGCACATTGAGGCAGCAGGAGGAGGATTATAGGTGAAGACAGGGTATCTAGTTCTTATCATAGGTACTAGTTACAGATCAATACGGACCTCTTATTTTCTGTCTGACTTCACTAAGAGCTTATGTCATGTCTTGTGATAGTAGTTGCGTTCAGTGTTTACAGAAGTGGACATAACTTGGCTGTCTTTACGCACACATGCACTCACTGTCTTTACGTTACACAACAGATGTCAGTTCCCCAGTTTATTTCGGGCTAGGTAGGAATGCACAAGTGTTCCCTCTGTAGCATATGTCCAGGTGCATGAAACAACTGCTCTGCTCCTGGTAATGGGCCAACCTGCTCAGCATTGTAGCCTGGACAGACGCCGCAGCAGACTCTGTACCTGCTTAATTTGTAAGCTGTGATGTAAAATATCATTCTTCTACCTTTTACCTCCACCAAAAAAGTTGCATTTGTCAGTTTATTAAATCGACCGGAAGATAACTCAAAAAGTAATTTAATGACATTTTCCGAGTACGGAGATGAGTACTTATATATGGGTTAATTTATAGTTTATACAGTTTCACTAATCTCATTCATCCCATACCATGGTGTCTTTTTGCCATCTATGCCTGCTCGGCATTGCTAAGTTATTTTTACAACAGAGTGGTTTGAACACAACTAATCACACCTAAACTTGCTCAATATAGACATGTTATACCTCATTTGAAAAGCTTAGATTCTCCACTATTAATTAAGCTTGAGCTAAAGACAGATTCAGCATCTGAGCATAACAAGTGGAGATTTGCCAAGACCCACAGCGTCTAACACAATTAGCAACTGTACTCCTTATGTTTTATCAAACTCTTCAGACTCTGCGCTGGTGTCATTTTCGGGACAATTAGGACAACACAAAAGGACAACTGCTTAAGTTTTAGGACTCATGTATGATTTTGAATGTCTGATTGAGCAGAATGTAGAATCAGCTTTGCTTTTGTCTCTATACAGTTCACTTTAAAATCCTTCCACAGGTTTTTCACTGCAAGGTAAATGTCACGTGACAGCGCTGTTAAGTGGTATCAGTTGTTGGTATCAGCTCACTTTTATGAACACGAGTACGAGTACTTGGACATGGTATCGGTGCATCCCTACTTACTACTATTAATACACCTGTAGTTTTTTTGGCATGAGCCTATGATGATCTAATTTATGAAAAGCGCACACCTCTTTACTGAAAGCACACTGGGTTATTTATTTGCAGACCATTATAAATGGAGATCCTTAGAGGAATTTACCATTTTTGAGTTTTCTGGAATGAATTGACTTTTTAAATGTTGCTTTCTGTTATATTCCTGACCCGAGTGGGAAGGTGTGGCGCATGAAGTGACTTTTGAACAAAGATTCAATGTTTTTTGTTTTCTCTTGAAGCTTAGAGAAATAAAGAGGTTGACCCTTTTGTGGGTGTTTGTGCGGGGAACATTTGGGGCTCAGTGAACACTTGGGTGGTCTGAACTTTTTTTAATCATTATAATACTATGATGTGTTTTATTTATACATATAAAGGTAGTGGCTTTTTGGCTAACACTCACTCAGTTTTTAGCATTGTCATTTTCACATTTCAGAACTGCATTTAAACATTTACCAAAGCAGAAATAAAGATCTGTAATAGAGCTTTAGGATCGTAAAAGTGAATCAGTTCATTCGTTTATCACCTTCTGCTTATGCCTGTTAGGGGTCATTGGTGTCTGTAACCTATCTTAGCAACCATGGGCCTTAGGCGGGGTTCACAGAGACAGCCCTTTACAAACATGCACCATTACCTGGACCCTCTCCTGACATTTTCAGGACCGCCTTGTTGTTTGTACACCCGGACATGATGCTTGGATGGAGCTAGTGCTCCATCCATCCATCCAGATGTTTGCATATGCGAGGAGACCATCCTGAGGCCATCTCATGACATTAACTATGGCTAAACCAGGACTAAACTGACGTCTAAGGCACATGTAAATCAATGACTTGTCTAGGACTCACCCAACCTGAACCATGGCTTAATGTACATATTAACCAAGACCAAGGCATGCTGGCCCTCAGTGGATAACCTCGTATAGCTTTTACTACAAAATGCTAAGTCGCCCTTTATAACCCTGCTTGGGTCTATAATATTGTGATATAAGCTGTTCATTGCGATATGGATTCTGCGATTGGTAATGTGATGACAAGATGACAATATATATGTTAAGATGTTTAAATACAATTGGTATAGTCTAAAAGCTTACAACAAGCAGTAGGTTCCAACTCTATTTTACCTTCTACTTCCACATCCTTGTGTTTACTCTGCGTACTGTTTTGACTTGATATCTTTGCAGTCTTACCAGCAGAGTTTTCCACTGGGGTGCTGTTGTGAAGCCGGCTCTAGAGGAAGCTGTCCATGCTGTGGCATCTCTGACCTCTTTTTATTGAGAGTGCAGATGGGAAACAGCATCATAAAACCTCGGCAGGAAGCAGAGGAAGCCTTGGATGGCGAGCACAGGCTAGGGCCCAGAGATGTGACAGAGTTGCCTGTAATTATGGGCTGTGAACAGACCTTTAGCAGTGGGAATGAATAACTGACTGCTGCGGTTTTCCGAGAGGACAGCAATACAATGAGTCTATTAGAATGATCAACGTGAGCGGTAAGAAGAGACAAGATGAGTTTTAAAGCCAGTATGTAAGTCTATCCTCAGTTCCTCAGTGTGATGTACGCCCACTTGTATCAGGATGTGCACGTGTTCATTCAGTTTAGTTGAGTGGATATGTTGGCTGGGCTAGTCTAAATAAGTAGTGCTAGAACTTCTTTTGAGGAGGGTCAGGAGAGAGGAGACAATAAGATGTCACATAGGCTTTAATATGATTGATTTGAATATGCTGGCAGCCTGGCACAGTATGCTGTTGAATTATAAAAATAAAGTGAAATAAAAATAAAACTGTGATTTACAGTATATTACCAATGCAGGATGTGATTTTTAATAAAGTGGAGATAATTGCCTGTTTCCATCAGTGTAATGCTAAACTTTGCTCTAGAAGTTAAAACGTGATCCCCAAACTTCCATTTCATATCACATATTGTTTTGTTTTGTTTTTTGTAGCAGATTGCTCCAGTTTTAGATTGTTTTGATTGTTGCATGGGAATGCTTGGTCTCAGTTTTCGGAGTAAATGGGAAATGAAAATTTAGGCGAATACAAATGCACTGTTTTCCAGGAATTTTGTGTTTAGTTACAAAATGTAAATGTACTTTTAAATGACACTGCAGCTAAATCTAACAACAAATTACTAACAACCTGTTTTTTAGATTTCTGAAGAATTATAAAACTATGGAGCTATATTTGCCTCAATAAAATTAACTGATGCAAAAAAAAATAATATTGATGTAAAACTAAAATGAATTGAGGCAACAATAAATGTATTGATGCATATAGAATCATGTATCTTCTGAGAGATTTGTTACACATTTTGAGACGGCTAGATTTATTCATAAAAGAAATCCTGTTCCATTGACGACCTTTGGGGCAGTGTTGGCAACAACAGGGGCTATTCTCTAACTATTTCTTTACTGTAAGCAGCTTGTCAACAGAAGTTAGCTGCAGGACAAGGACTGAAACCACTTTTGCCCAGAACAGTTGTGTGAACTGCCCACTTCAGATTTTGCTATGATCTACCAAGCACCAGGAGCCCAGTGTTAGCTTAGGAGAGGGTCCTCTTGTACTGAGGGGCTGGGAGGGGAACAGAGAGGAATGATTGTGTGTCAGGGTAGCTGCTAGCAACACAAAGCTGAAGGCTCTTGGGGCTGCGTACTTTATGACTAAATCCAGGTGAGTAGTTTACAGAACTACGCCATGGTTCTATAACTGCTCTGCGCAAAGGCAACTACTGAGTGCATTAAATGCGGTGTGACATATTACAGACAGGTGCATTAAATGTGTGGCTTACTTAAATACTAAATACTCAAATGCAGAAACCCTTGTTTAAAGTATTAGATGCAGTTTGTCTATAATAAAGTTAGATTGATCCTCCACATGTTTACTTCAGTACTTGTCCTACCCTAACTTACAGCCAGGAGGCAGTGAGAGCATAGCCTCTGTTGTTGAACATTACCCCTAGTGGTCATCATTGGAATTGGATTTCTTTTGAGACTAAATCTAGCTGTCTCAAAATGCGGGACGAATGTCTCAAAATATATGAATGTGCAGAAGTGATGAATGCACAACTGGAGCGATCCACAAATGCAGATTGGACTATCCTCCAGCAAAACTGTAAAAATCGCTGCATGCAAGTTACAAATTAGGGATTTTGAATAACTCATTCCATGTGCATCAATACATTTATTGTTGCATTAATTCATTTTATTTTTGCATCAGTTCATTTTACTGAGACAAATGTAGCTCCATATAAAACAGCACAGACTGAGTTTAATATGTAAAACTTGCTATGATCTTTCAGAGATTGTTTGAGGTCACATTTAACTAGTTTTTATTTTTCATTAGTTACAGTATTAATCGTAATATGAAATCTTAATTGAAAATGAAAATGAAAATATTCAAAGTAACTAATAAAAAGTCAGATGTGGCTTGAGATAATTTGGGAAGATTTACAATCATGTGCTGTTTTGATGGTTCTGGCATGCCAAAAATAATACATTTTAAGATCATTGCTTTGGACCATATGAAATCCCAGGGTGTACCTTGACTGGCCCTTTGGTCACTCTTTGGTCTTTCAAATACTCCTTGTTTGGAAAGGGAAACTGTTGGTCCCCTAACTTGCTAACTAAATACTAACTCTAGTCCCACCCACTCTTATTTAGAAGTGGCAGTTGAGAAGGTCTGGCCCAACCTGATTACATGGAACAGGAAGTCCTAGGAGGGAGAGGTCACAAACTGCGGACCCTCACACTCTGTGCAGCACATGATAAAGCCAGAAGACAAAAACAACAACAAACCCCCTTTTTTATTCGGCCGCACTAGCAGAAACACTAGCAGAAGGACACAGAGGAAGCATCCTCTTTGGATATGCAATTCTCAAGGTAGGCTCCTAGATCAATGCTCATGAATAATTATGGCTGTTAGTGTTACAGCTACCTCAGTTATGTTGCATTTCTATAGTTGTTGTCTTGTCCTGGAGTTTATGATGTGTGTCTGATTTCTATGTTCTGCAGAGCAGGAACCTGCTGAAAAACTTTTTACGTTTTAAAACTGAGCCAGGCCCGATTGTTTTTAATCTTTTCCTGCTTAATAAATAAAATAAATAAATAAATAAATAAAAATACATTTTATTTATATCTATATATTTTATATATATATCTTCATTTATTTAGTACTGAATGTTTAAGCCAAGCACAGTCTGCATGGTGACATTGTCAAGGAGATTTAGCTTAAAATCCACTTGCTTATTTTTTTTTCCTGGAAAGTGAAGGTATTGTATGCTTTTTAAGTTAGATGGATCGATGCATTTGTTCTCATGAATATATACTGGAGAATGTAATGACCAGCTCAAGTCTGACAATAGATTTTAATTTGTTGTTAGCAGTGTATGTGATGCCTGCATAGATGAAGTTCCTGTTTATGATATTGGAAAGCAATTATATTCATTGTACAAAGGCAAAATTAAAAAAAATAAAAAAATTCTTTGTTTTAATGCACTTTGGTAAACTTTGGGTGCTGTAAAGTGCTAGATAAATAAATGTTGATTGATTCATATATATAATGACCAACAAATTTGTACAGTCCAGTTGGATGTTGGACATGCATGTCCTCTATGGAAGTCCCCCTTCCCTCTGAGTAGGCAATGCTCTGATGACATTGCCACTTGTTCTCAAAGGCCATGCAGTTTTACTTGTACGTTAACAGCCCTCTCTGGTGCTTGGTGATGTAAAAATAGCTGTTTAGCAAGAATCCTAGTCATGTCTCGGTAACAAAGACCGATTTATACAAGTTGCGGCAGTCGGCATAGAGGAGCTTTTGTGCGTCCTCTCTGTGTCCCTCCGCAGAGCTTGTCACCGAGGCCATGAGCGCCAAAACCTCTGACGCTCTCCACACCCCGCTCTTAGACCAGCCTTTGTTCTGCACCCTCTTGAGGTCCAGATAGCGCGGCTTGGGGAACCACTGCAGTCGACAAGATTGCGTATTTTTTTTACTGCATTTGTGTCACTTTGCCATGTCATGGATTTTTTGTTGCGGGTCTCTGTTTGCCTTTCGTAATTGAAAATGTAATTTGCAGTAGACTTTGCCAACCCTTTTTGTTGTCAGTTGCATGACAAAGTTAGGTCTGAAACTATGAATAGGTTGTGAAATTTTTACTCTGGATAGACAGACAAGGTGGAAATCTGGCACATGGACTTCATATTTTACCCTAAAAATTTTGTTAATTAATAAAAACCTATGAAGTATTTAAACAGACATTATGCAACCCATCTCAAGTACAAAAATAGCTGGAAAAGTAGGTGGTACTGGTTAAAAAAAAAAAAAAAATTCCCACTAAAACTGTCACACTCAGAAGTAATAATGGGCAATGGCTCACCCATCAAAACAATGTGTGCTTCATTTAGTCCATACTATATTTTTCTTGTCACTTTACTGTGGGCCTTTTCATAATCCTCATCTGATGTACACACGCCTCAATACCAACACTGTGTATGTTTAATTTCCTGCCTTAGTGCGATACCAGGTGTGGAGCTAATACCTGAAAAGCTTTCTAATGTAATATTAACTGTGTAGAAGTGGCGCTGAGCTTTCTGCATGGCCTTCAAATGTTGGCCGCCTGTGTTTTGCTGCTGATGAAGCGATAGCACATACTAATTTGTTCTGTTATCACCACAGTCCTGACCTTTTCTCCCCCGTGTTCGCCCTGTGCGTCTCCCGTAGCCTTTACACCGTGTTTTTTGCGAGGAACAAACAGAGGAGCTGTCCCAGTCGGGATGAGTCAGTGCAGCTGGGGTGCAGGTCATTTACCCACGGCCCACTCAGACGGGACAGATGGCCCGGCCTCTTGCTGCCTGCTAAGTGCTAACTACAGTGTACAGATACAGACTTGGTGAGCTAAGCTAATGTTTACACCTTAAGCTCAGATGCCAACACAGATAAAAGTCAACTTGATCATTTAAACATAAACACTGCGTGGTGCTGTTAATTCAGTGTCAGATTTAAATGCTTTAAATGGCAGCAGTGTTGTAGGTGTCCATTTGCCTTTGAGAGACCTATTTGTGATGCTCACACAGTACACATGCAATTGATATAAAGCTAATTCCACCCCTCGCCCCAACTATAGCATAGCTGTCATTCCAATTTGCTTGCTCAAAATGCCAATAGATAACAATAAAACTAAAGTATCGTGCCATGCCATGCAATTATCTCCACCTCGTCAAACATCACAAGAATGCATTGCTAATATTTATGCTGTGCTATATCTGCTTCCCATTTTTCTATTTATTCTTTTACGCCAGCCTCTCAGCAAGTAGGTTGAGGTTTCGATTCTAAGACCATATCACAGCAGTCTCTTTGAGTATATGAATGTCCTCTTTTTGTTACTGTGGATTCTCTCTAGGTTCTTGACTTCCTCACAAAGTCCAATGACATCTTTGTGTTAACAGAACTAGTGAATGTAAAAAGGTGAAAGTGTATGTCTCTGTACCCACCTAGAGCTCCTAGTTGGTGGGTGTTGGCGAAATATTTTTCACATGAACATCAAGATATTCTTTTGAACAGATACACTCTTGGTCCTAAAACTTGGCCTAGAAGTGGTTTCAGTTCCCAGCTGCCAGTGCTGCAGAAGCATCCCACAGTCCTGCCTCACTATCTTTTGCAATTAGAGATGCGGCAGAGGAGTTTAAGTATGCAGTTTAACAGGCTGCACTGACAGTATGTGCACATTAGCAATTAGTGCACTTAAAGGCCTTTTAGGATACATTAAGGTATCTAAATCATAAAGACGGTTAGTCATTTGAATGCGCTAATGTGGATGAAGCAGAGATAGTGGTGGAGGTTTCACCGGCTGATGTTTTCCTGAGATTTGAGAATAGGAATTGACATTTGATTTGGATTAAAATTTTATATTTTTACTTACACCAAGGTCATGTTTTTGTGTATGTTGGTCTGTTAGGAAGTCATGGTCAGATACTGATGAAAATGTCAATAATGTGCCTTGGAAGAACACTATTTAGAGCCAGGAATTACAGGATTCTGTAATATCATGCAACAAATATACTACCTCCAGCCACTATTAGCTGTCACTATTATTCCCATTAGTTCTGGATTACCAGATATAATGGCTTTGTGTGGCTTAGTTGATAGAGCATTTACCCCTGAACTAGAAGATCCAAGTCTTCTCTCTCGAAGTAATTCCAGTTTCTGATCTTATCATTTTGGGAGCATGACTACACTCTGTTGGCATCTCCTCCCACCACCCCTCACCCCAACCTCGGTTCTCGTCATCAGCAGCCCCTCAATGTCCTCTCTGTCTGCCCCCCATATGCCAATGCATGCTGTCTTCCTGTGTCTCAGAAAATGGCACAAAAATCAGGGGCAAAGTGGGAGGGGGCTGCCAGGGATGGCACCCTCCCCAACCCCAGTCCTGTCTGCTGTCCCATGCCGTCCCATTCCCAAACATAAGGGCAGCTCAAACACAAGGATCGTACATGGGTTTTCAGTTGGCACTACTGTGGGATTTAAAAAAAAAAAAAAAAAAATTGAATGGAGGAATATATTTTGAATTTGCTAAAATGGCTTGGTCCAGTTGGATGTATCTTTGCAGCAATATGAAAGCATAAGCCAAGACTAAACATAAAGCACTATTGGCTGCAGGACTATCAACAGGAGGTATGTACTGAACAAAGATTTACAAAGGAATACATGATTTTATGCTGTTATAAAATTGAACGTTTGAATGTGGTTTAATACTTAGTTGTTAATTTGTCATCTTTATTTCTCAGCATCTCTTTAAGCAGAGATGGAAAGATAAAAAATATATTTTAGAGAAAAAAAGTTACTTTTACAAAAGTTAAAAAATCTCTAAATGAGTGTGTTTTTCCCCTTAGTACAGATATGTACAGCTTTCACCTGTGCTGAAAGGAAAGCTCTCTTATAGTCCAACAAGGGTCATTTTGTGTGAGCTTTTTATTTAAAATCTTTTTCTGATCATAGACAGTTCTGGTTCCTTTGTTTGTTAGCCTAACAAATGTGTGTCTGTTCCTAGTGTGATATAGCACATGGCTAGTATTTGGAGCATCATTTGTAGCAGATGCCCTTTACGCAGGCCTGACCTAGCCCTGTTTTGCAGCACCTCTCTCATGTCAACACTCACCCTGGGCGGGCTTGTCCCTGCTGTAACCTTAGCTTTGGGTCCTTCTGTTCCCCACAGGGAAACCTGAGCCCAAATTGCTTTGTCATGTGCCAGAGAACGAGGTTTCCTCTCCACACCCAGTGTCTTTGTGCAGTCAACACAGGCTCATCAGTGCTGCCTTTGTACATTCACTCAGGCCTTTATTGGCAGAGCTGGTATTTAAGTGGGCCTGCTTTAATTTAAGAACACAACCTTAATAGATAAATGCAGTTTTGTTGGGACTGTGACAGTGCGTGCGATTACATAACAGGCTTTTGAACTGCAGTGGGTGAAACATGTGCTGCATGTGTGAGTGCATCTCAGTGTGGGAAACCAATCATGTTGATTCTTTTGGTGCAGCAAACTGGTATTGGAGAATTTACGGTCTCCTTTAGTCATATTTGTATTCATATACCTTAACCACTTGGGTTTGGCCTAACATTATGCCCCCCCTTCCCCCGTCTTTGATACAGCTGCACCAAGGACACATCAAGTTCTGTCGTCTGTACCAGTTCATTTGATACCTTATTACTTCCATTTGTGGTTATCCATATCTTTAGACTTGTAATATTTATAAAATGTATACAGTGGAAGCATAAGCAGACTTGAAGACTTGAAGTCCATATTGTCAGACTGTGTTGAGTGTCTGTCTCTGGTCCCAGTACTGGTGATCAATAAACATCTTGTACTTGAGACATCCAGTGTTTTCTGCCTTTTCTTCCACATGACTCGAAAGCCTGAAAAATTCAGTCAGTCAGTTTGTATCTAACTTGGTGTTTTGTCTGTATTTAAAATTCTGTTGTGCCTCAAGTTTTACCTCTGCTTTGCTGGGCAGTCCGTTACTTCTTCCTGTTTTTGGAGGGAAAGCTCTGATGCTCTTCTCTGTGTCTCAGGTTGGGTTTGGCCCAAAAACTAACAACACCCCGTGGATGGAAAAACAACAAAAAGACAAGAATACACCATTGTTTAACAGTCTTAGCCCAACTGCTCCAAAGCTGCACTTTGCACTCCTCACACACTATTGGCCTGCTTCCTGATCTGGCTGATCTCACTGGTGGCCGTTTATCCATTTCCACTATGTGGCATTCATGCAGTCTAGTTTGTGTCTAGTTTAGAGTGGATAGCTGTAAAATACAGATAATCTTCTACCTTGAAAAATACATACAAGTATAAATAAATAGACACTGGTATAAACATAGTCATGAAAGAGAAATGAATTACTGTTGGATTAAAAATGATGAATGCAGGACAGGTATAGTAGTGAAGAAGTAGTAGTGAATCTACTGCTGACTGAGACTCACTGCTATCTCATTATCAACAACTTGCATGGTAGCTATGTACGATAGATATAATCTCATTTTAGGTATTTCTAATTTGTCTGTGATCCAAACAACTGCTTTTCATATGTTGTAAGGAATGACAGATGCATTGACTGTGTTGCTGTGTAAATAAAGCAGGTAGTTTATAAGAGAACTGATTCATGAGTAGCTAGTGAAATCTGTCTTTGCACTTTTATATTCTTTTTTCTGCAGTTTTCTTGTGTACCGACAACAAAGTGCATCTCAAAGACCTAATTGCTTGTTTCTCTTTATAGATTTCATTGAGTGTGCCAGACGATGTGGCTTTTGTTATGTTATCCCAGACACATTTTTTTGGTTGCAGGCCGTTTCTTGGCTTCTTTGAGTGGTCTCCTGCATGGGCTGTGCAGCTGGTCTATAATGCACAGAGACATAAATTAACATGGACACGTTGGCTGAACTGGAAAACATAAAGCATTTGGTTAGCTTGTGGTCCGTTAGAAACGGAGCAGCCATTGTTTGAACTCACTTCTGACCTTTGGCTCTATTTCTTTGCTCTCCCGCAGGCATGGAAGAAGAGGTGGTTTGTTCTTCGCAATGGCCGTCTGACGGGCGACCCAGATGTGTTGGAGTACTACAAGAATGACCATGCCAAGAAGCCCATACGAGTGATTGACCTCAACTTATGTGAGCAGGTACAGCAGCTTGCAGTTACTTCTTCAAGTTATTTATTCTTATACAGACACTCACAAACCAACCACACTGATATTCATTTATTTTGGTTAATAAAATATACCAGTTCTCATGAGCATGCATGTTTTTGGACACATGGAAAGGCTTAAAATAATAATAATAATAACCAAGGAGTTCTGTTCTTGTTTAGACTTGGTTTGGTGCTGGTTTGGTGCTGGTTTAGTCCTGGTTAGTCGTGATTTAGTTTTAATTTAATTTTGATTTAGCTTCAATTATGACCAACCAGACTAACTCATTGTAAAGCCTAGTATTTCTTCATAAATTTGAATGCTAGTCTGTACAAAATGTATTTCTTGCTGTTATTGCAATATTCACATATTTATTTATTATCACCTTTTTAATATTGTGCAACCTTACATAAAATCCCTCCATTGTATAGATTATAATAGTCTAATCCAGTGGTTCCCAAATAGTGGGTCAGGAGGACCCAAAGATGCATTGTGGGAAGGTTGAATATAGTTAGTTAGTCGAGTTATTTGAGGCTGAAATTGCATGAAATGGTGAAACACATTTTTTTTTATAGGGTTCTCCAAAATGTAAATCACCATTAAATGATTAATGATTAAATTGGATTATTTTAAATGTTCGCATACATATGTTGATCCAAAGAATTTTTTGCTGAAAATGGATTGTTTATTACAATTTTAGATTGTTCTCTGAAACTAAAACCATGTCTATTCTGCTTCAGGTCGATGCTGGGCTGACATTTAACAAGAAGGATTTGGAGCACAGCTTCATATTTGACATCAAGACCTTTGACCGTGTCTTCTACCTTGTGGCTGACACAGAAGAGGATATGAATAAGTGGGTTCACTCCATCTGCGAAATCTGTGGCTTCAACCCCACTGACGATGGTAAGAAAAAATTAATAAATATAACCTATGTTAGAATCACAAGACCATTGCTTTTTCTGTCACATTATAGCTTGAACCTCTCAACCTTATGTGTAATCAGCATTTTGTACATCATATTTTTGATGCAAGTGTAGAGCTGAAGTTAAATAAATATGCAGACTTTTTCATAGCAAAGATACAGCAAAATATTTTAATATTTGTCCTTCATCAGCCCCACTCCGAACCTTCTTTGCATGCTGACAAGTGGTATAGATCAACAAATGGCACCATTCTTTATTGAGACATATGATTGGCCATAGCTTCCTGTGTGTGCTGAGCTTTTATCTATTTGATATTCTTGATAATAAAACCTAATCCTCTTAATCACCACAGCTGAAATAAATAAATGCTCACAATGGTTCATTCTGTCTGTACTGAATCAATATAATACTGTATTTGCTTTTCTAATTGAACTACAAAAATAATTGAACTTTTATTACAATATTCTAATTTATTTATGTGCCCTTGTACTTTCTTCTTCATACCTGCTTTACACTTAATAAATAAAATATTTGTAAGCAATTATAACTCAATAATGCACCGTAATAACTTACAGATTAGAAATCACATTTAGTGGTATCATGGTTGGTGAGAGACACATCTAAATCTATTCCTGTGAAGGAGTGAACCAGCTGAATATGGTGGAAGGACTCTTTTCAGCCCAGTTCTCAGCCAATGTCTAATGATGCATGTGTTGATCCATGTGCTGTTTCGAGGCTCACGTTACCCTTGTTCCCAGTACTGCATAATCAAAGCATTATGTGCCTGACGTCCCCCCAGCCCCTCTCTGGCTCTCTTATCTGGATCTTTTTTTCATTTTCCTTCATGGGCCTTTGTTTCCCTTTCTGTCTTTGAATTTCAACTTAGGCCATGTGTATCACTGTCCCAGGCCCTGTTTTTCACACATACCAAATGTGTAGCATTTTGGTATGATTGAAAATAGCATTAATGTTGTACAAATTTATCATCTGTTATACTAAGGCGAGATTCTGTCAAGAGAAAATGTGCTTTTCTTCTGTTCAGACCTGCAGACTGAGTCACTGAGTATCTCTCTCCAAGGTTGACATCACCACAGTACTGTGTCTAAGCCTCCACATATTACATCTGTAGTGTGGTAGGGCAACCCTGATTGCATTTATGGCACAAGGAATGCAAATATTCTTGCAGAATGTTTAAAATGATTGGACATAATGTTTATACTTTAAGCACTTGGAGAGTGCAGACCTCCACCAAGGCATTAGCCCTGTCTCACAAAAGTAAAAGATATAGTACACCGACCCGTCTGAAACAGGAATGTTGTAGTTCAGGGGTAAATCTTCTATTCAGTTTCACTAGGGGAAAAATACCTTGATACAGATGGTGATCCAGATCACCGCAAAAAGTTATTATATATTCCTTTACAGAGCCCTTGTGTTTGGAGTTATTATCTTTGTGGCGGTTGGGATTTTCTTGCTATGGTAAAGAATTCAGTAAAACAATTTAGAATCTGGGTGGTGTTCAGGGGCCGCTGCAAAAACTAATAATTTCTTCCTTGGCACATTACAGACCTTTTCTGAAAATGACTTTTTGAGCTGTCTTGCTAACAGCCAACAAACCAACACTGAACATAACTAACTTGGCCTAGGTTAATCATATTTAAAGAAATACCATTCTAGTAAAAAAAAAGTATCTTATTTCATCCCAAAATATCACTGAAAGGACACATACTATTCCCTAGAATTAAGTTATAGAACTATGACTACACATCTCTTCAAAGACTGACACTATTCATGGAGAAACGCTCTCTCTCGCCTCCCTCACAGGGTTTAAATGGAAATGGTGTCCTTGGCTCTTGTTTTGCTCACTTCAATTTCTAAAGCATGCAAGACTCTACTCCTACCCTTCTATCATTTGTGGCCACACTAGTGAGCTGGACAGGTGTTCAGACAGACAACATGCACAGAGCTAGGCACAAGGGCTCTCAGAGTGTAGGAGGATACATGGGTACAAGCACTGAGGATTTCCCATTTTGTCTGCATGAATCAACACATAAAGCTTCACCAAACCAATTAGAAAGGAGAGAGCAGAAGATGGGCAGGTGATGGTCTGTATTACTAAAGTGATTTAGTACCAGAGACAGTAATTTCAACTCAAAAAGATGTGAGAGAGGCAGCAGTTATGGAACAGAGTGGGAGGAGAACTGTGAAAAGGAGAAAAAAAGTGTCTGAAAACATAGATGTATTTTATCCAGCATACGCAGCAGCCATCTTGGCTCTCGCTGAAGAACAACAATCAGCTCAAGCAGAAGGATTTGAAAAGGACTCTTCTATTTGAAAGCTCACAGTGTGACAAAGCAGAGACCTTGAGGAAATGCTGTCTGAGAGTGTGTGGGATTCACAAGACTAACACTGGTCAGACTGCTTACAGAAAGTGAAGCGTTTATGTTTTCTCTGTATGTTTTTCATTAGTTTGTGTAACATCACCGGTGCCGTCTCTGTGACAAAAAAGATCACAGAGAATTTTAGCAAGGCTTCTACAAAGTTGTAATCACACAAACTGCAGCAAAAGGAAAGGACTAGTTTTCTGAGTAGATATTCAAGAAGATATTAATTTAAATAGCCTGTTGTGTTAGCATAAATGGTACTTACTACTATGACAATATTGAAATATGTTTTTGACACACTGGTGATGAGTGTTTCTTGTATTTGTATTATATTCCAATAGAAGCTGCCAAAGCCACGTCCCAGTCATCCACCGGAGGCCTGGTGGTGGATACCCCGCCACACCCTGCTCATCATGGGAACATCATGGGCCCAGCAACGTCTGTGCTGTCCGGGGTCCCTCCTCCATATCAGCCTGTACAGGTCCCACACCTCGAGTCCCAGTCCAGTTCAGAGGAGCCCACAGAGGACTATCTGTGGCTGGTCAACTGTGAGAGCAAGAAGCCTGATCCCCACAGGTTAGATTAGATCTGTACAGCTGTATTTTACTGTGAGCAGCAACAGTATATACTATTTTCCATTTCATTTCCTTTTTGGTTTTCACCTGTCTGACTCTCTGGTCCTTGTCTCTGCTGTGTGCGGTGTAGCTCATTGCAGCTTCACTCTCCACTGGAGGGAGACCAGGAGTATTTGCTCCTGGAGGAGTGTGAGAGCAGGACTCTCTGTCCACAAGCTAGTCTGTGAGTTACCAGCCAACCAGCTAGAACTGCCTGCTTGTGAAGTGCTGCTCAATCTCACACAGACTGACATCGAGACTCCATACTAGACTTTGCTGTGAATTTATTCAAAAGTGCATGTCTGTGTGACACAATTTTTTTTCATTGTGATGATTATAACACTTTAATTTTAGATAGACGGGCAATACGGTGGCACAGTGTTCATGCCTCACAGCAAGAAGGTCCTGGGTTTGATTCCTGGACCGGGTGGGGCGTTTCTGTGTGGAGTTTGCATGTTCTCACCGTGTCTGCTCCGGTTTCCTCTACCACCAAAAACATGTATAATAGGTCCCCCAAGGGGCCAGGACTCCCCTGTAAAAGAGATTCTGAACCTCAATGGGACTTTCCTGGTTTAATAAAGGTCAAATAAAAAAAAAATTAAGGAATTAGCAAGTTACCTTAAAAGTGCAACCGTATGGCAGGACCTGTACAACCCCAAAATGCAAATGCTGACCTGTTAATCAAAATAATAGTCATTCACACAGATACACTAAGCTGACTGTTTCTCAACTACATAAAAACATGCTTTCCATACAGTGAGAATATGCATCCAAGTCTTTGTGCTTGGGGTAAAAATTATTGTTCTGTTTACAGCCTCTAACATTACGATATATTCAGACACCTGGCTCAAACAGCATTCATATTGGGTTACTTGGCTCTTCTAAGTTACCGCGTTTATTGTTTTGTTTTATGGTCTCTTATAGGGCTCATGCAAAGTCTACCTCTTCAGAGACAGACCTAAATGACAACCTCCCTTCTCACCGCACGCCCACATCGTCCACCTCCTCAGCCAAACACACCTCACACAACGGCTTCTTCCCACAGCACCACGGCCCGGCCTCTGCCTCCTCCATCTATGACTCTCCTCCATCACGTGGCACGTCCTTCTCTACTGAATCTGGCCTCTACCACCTTCCCCGCAGCTACTCCCAGGACACTGTGCTCGTCCCCAAATCAGCCCCTTCCCCTTCGGCCCACCCGGACAGCGCAGATCCGCCCGAGATTTACACTTTCAACACGCCGTCTCGAAAGGCCTCTATGGAGATGCAAATGCGCAACCTTTCTATCAGTTACGATTTCCCGACTACCCCTGGTTCGAACTGTACGTATCAGGTGCCCCGCACAATGGCTTCAGCAGGGTCAGAGAGTGGGGGAGATGTGGTCCCACCTCCCAGACCACCCAAACCTTCGCTCACTTCCATTTCGGGACCCCCGCCTCCCCCTGCCGAGCGCTCGCCTACTGATACGTACAGTGTGCCCCGGTCAGCTTCAGAAACAGATGGAAACTACTGTGTGCCTACAGCGGCTGGGAACAAGGCACTTCGCAGCAACACCATAGGCACTGTGGACTGTTCACGGCTACGGAAAGGTTGGTGTTTTTTAAAGAGGGCTCTTTTAACCCCTTATTATATATCCATGTTAAAGATGTGTTTTTTCTATTGCTTTTGTCAAGAAGGTTATAGATTCACCAGTGTTGGTTTGCTGTTTTGTGTAAGCAAGATAACTGAACATTGGATTTTGAGAAAATTGTCAGGAAAGATCGGTAATGGCCCAAGGAAGAAATAATTTGTTTTTAATGTGGATGTGGCACACTGTATGGATCCAGGAATTTAAAAAGATTCTGTATCACTGAGGAAGAGGAAACTGTCTCCAGCCATAAGGGGCCAGTAAAGCAACAAATGATAGGTGGTTTCCTTACCATTCAAAAATACTGTACATAGTTCACCTTCATGGAGAAAAAAAATTGTTTTTTGTTGGATGTCTTCTAGTTTTACCACCTTTATCTCCTTAGATCAGATCTAGCACATTCTACATAGTCTGATAAAAGCAGTTTAATCAAAGTACATGGCCAATTTGCATAATCCAGCTACAGACAAATACATGGCATGTCATAAACACTATAAACACTGTCATAAACTACTTTACCAAGGCATTACAGAGGTATGACTACCTTTGGTGATTAGTCATCTTTAGTATTTGCAGAGTCACCACAGCCCATCTGTAAGCTGCTGAGCGCTAGCAGCAGAATTAGGCTTGAACATACACGAACACCGTGCCTCTATTACAGTGAACTTTTCAATTTAGTTTTTAGCTATCTATACTATCTCTGGTATAAATGCTCTACGTACTCCAAACATCAGAGTAAAACTTACTAACATGACTGACATTTTTTACATTTAATACAGAAACTACAAAGCTGTGGATTTATGCTTATATGTAATAAGTCAACATAGTTGCTGACTTCTTTCTGAAAGAATGGCATGTTTTGAAAAGAGCTTGTTTTTAAATACTTTGGTACATTCCTTCACCGCTCTAGATGTGGATATGCATCTTAAAATAAAATAACAGTAAGTAGAGAATGTCATTGGCAGAAGATGTGGAGAGAAAAACAAACAAGTAATTCCTGAATCAAAACTGAATTGATCATAAACATTCCCCACATAACTCTCCCTCTTGTGGTGACATATATTATTACATTAATACCTGCAGAAGAATCTTCTTGTGAATCTTGAATCTTAACTAAATCTGGATTAGGGTAGTGCTCCTTGATGCTCTGATGCGTGTACTGGCCTGATTATTAAATTTTACATTAGCTATTTTATAAATGTAAAAGTGATGGATTAAGTGACTTGAAATGTTTTGCCACGGGTACAGCTATATTTATTTATTTATTAAATGCTTTGTATCTTTTAACATGTCTTACATTCAATGTAAGATGCACATGAAATGTTGGGTGTACTATGTTGTCTTAGAAGTTGTATGTGATATGAGATGGTGTTTGTGAGTGTATTTTTTGAGTTCATTTTATGGTGAAACTAAAGGCAAATTTCCACATTCTTGGACAATAAAGATTTTTATATTTGTATTTGTAAGGATACAAAATTTGTCATTACAGATTGCCTAACATGTGGCATTTCATATTTAAAATAGATCTTTGTATCATTAGAAAAAAGCTGCGCAGTCTAAGATTACTGATTTTGATCATCCTTTACAAAGTCCCATTTATTTGTTTATTGATTTGCATTTTAGTTTTAATTTCTTAACCTTTGTTTCAATGTAATTTAATGTGTATGTTCTTTCAGATTTCGGATCACAGGATTGCTACGACATTCCTAGATCATTCCCGTCTGACAAAAGCTGCTCGTTTGATTTTAATGGAAGCTTCAGCACCTATTTTGTAAGTATTGATTCAAGGCTTCCAATTTGAAAAGTAAAGCTTTTCATATCTTAGAAATTGTACTAAAAACAAATTGAAAATCTGTAGGTCATGATTAATTTAGTATGTAGTGGAAGTTACCACAGATTTTGTATGTAACCATGTCTTGTCTCTCTGTAGAAAAACAAAGGTATGATGCCACTGGATAGCCAGTCCACTGAAGAGGTAGACCAGAACTATGTCCCAATGAGCGCCAACTCTCCATCGCACCATCACTCTGGCAGTCTGTCTGAACCTATGCATGAAGCCAACTACGTGCCCATGACTCCAAGCAACATGGAGTTCTCTTCCCTGGGAAAACAGGTCCCTCCACCGGCCCACATGGGTTTCCGCTCTAGTCCCAAGACCCCTCCTCGCAGGCCAATGCTAAGTGACTGTCAGCCTCCCCCAGTGGACAGAAATCTTAAACCAGATCGCAAAGGTGAGACCCCTAGAGGTACCCAAGCATGTGCAGCTTTTATTTACAGTATTGAACATCTTGTTGTATGTTGCTGGGTTTATGTTGCACTAAACTTGTTGTATGTTCTGACAAATGCTACAACTTCACTGCTAACCATGCTTCATCAAACAAAGCTCTATTCTTTAGTGCTGGCTCATGGAATAAAATATAATATAATATATTTATCTCTGTATGTGTGAATTCTATGGTTACCATCTCTTACTAAGACAGACTGTTTGTGGCATGGCCAGCCAGGCCCACCCAAGACAGTGGCTTAGTGGGTTAGTGGAGGGCCGAAAGATTTTTTAAAAATGTATTAAGGGAAAAAGTTATCCAAACCTACAAAGGCCCATGTGCAAAAGTAAGTTCACCTTGTATGTTATTTGAAGTAACTGTGACTAACAACAGTTTTTGGAAAGCTGAATAAAAAAATGGCATTCATGAGTTTCAAAGTGAAAACCACTCCTGGCCAAAAAGAACATAAAAGCTCATCCCACATTTGCAAAAAAAATCTTGATCCTTTGGAAAAAATATTTTGTGGACTGATGAGAAGAAAGTTCAACCGTTTGGAAGGTGTGTGTCCAACATTTCATAAAAAGAACACCATACCAAACGTCAAACACTGTGGTTGTACTGTGCTGTACTCTGCTTTTCTGCGTCGGGACCTGGACAATTTCCTGGATGAATCGTTGATGCACTCCTAAACTAATGTTGGTAGTTCAGCCACTTTTGGGAAGATTCACCACTGTTCAGTCTTTTCAATTTGTGGATATGGCTCTCATTGTGGTTTGCTGGAGTCTTAAAGCCTTAAAAAAGTTTTTTCTAACCATTTCCCTATACTCTGTTTTCAAAAAATGGTGGTTAATCACAATTAATTCACATTAGTTCATAATTTAATAAAGGTTGCAGTTAATTTTGTACATGGGCCCTTATAGGTTTGAATAGCTTTTTGTCATTTACAAATTAAAGAATCATTTAAAAGCAGCATTTTGTATTTACTTTAGTACTTTATCTTTGATTCAATATTAAAAAGTGTTGGTGATGGGAAACATTTAAGTGTGACAAATATCCAAAAATATAAGAAATTGAGAAGGGTGTAAATACTTTTTCACACCACTGTATTTGTGGATGGCCAGGCTAAATCATCTCTGCTTATAAACACTACATTCCAGTGTGCTCATCTGTAACCAGCCTGGTTCACCTTTGGATAAATTTGTTCAGTGGTAGCATCCTTTTACTTCCAGCACAGATAGGTCTTTGACAAAAGCACTTTTGTTCTCTTGAGGCCCTGTAGAGTGTTTTGGAGGGCGGCTGATCCCTGTGCCATGGAGTGACCAAAGAGCGGAGTGGTCACCTCTGTCCCCTTTGTTCCACTCATCTGAATGGAGTCCTTTGATTTGAGACCTAATAGAGCCAGGATTTGCAGTCTGTGTGGACTGAAAGAGTATTGGGCCTAGAGCAGGGAGAGTTATCACACAGCTAGATGAGAGGGCTGGTTTGTTATTGTTGCTCAGAAAATTAGCACATGCAACAACAATAACGTTTTCTAATCCATCTACTAAAGTAAAAGTTAGCTTTTTTCTTTATTGTATCTTTCAATATGGTAGTTTAATCACAAGCATTTTTGATAGGGATTATCTGTTAAAAAATGAATACATCATCTAGGCTTTATTATCAAGTTCCTTTTAATTGGTCTTCAGTTGTCATCAGTAAAGTAATTCTTGTTGTAAAAAGTGTAACTGGCTTTTCCAGGGCTGGCTATGTCTGCTTACACAGAAATAAAAGTTTAAGGCCAGTTCTAAACTTCTGTTTAATGTTGTGTATTAGTATTTTGCTGTTGCAAAAAATAAATAATCCTTGAAAGGAATGGATAAATATTTTTGGGTAGTCTGCTTCACTCCCTGTAATTTTCTCTTCAGAGTGGTAAAATATTCATCCTGTTGGTACATACAGTATAACAAAAAAACACATAAGCTATGATAAGTTTTAAGTCAAGTGTTTTTCTGAATTTGATTCACCATGAGCCATGCAACTTTCTTCTGTAGCCTTGTAAACTATCTTCTAATGCCTAAGGACTTCTTGCTTCAACTGTCTCCCATCCAGTCCATTCTCTTTTTTTAAGTCTAATTTTTCAAAACTGTCATGAATTCTTAACCTCATCAAATCCAATCATAGTAGACAGTAGTTTTGGCACTTGAATCATCAACTAAATGCTCCTTCCCAATCAAAAAAGTTCTTTGAATGTGTTTCTCTACAATGACATTTCTGAGTGTATTGAGCACATCATGCATGCACAGGTGTGATGTCAGTCTTTGTGTGGGATGCCGTGGTGCATGGAGTGAGGTGCATGTCAGTTAGCATTGTCTGGTGTTGTCATGACAATCATCCTCTTCTTAACTGCACAAAAAAAAAAGGTGTACATTGGATGTTCAGCAAGATGTTGTCTTTGGCTTTGCATGGCAGGGCAATTGTTACAACAGGGTTTAAGTGTTGTGATCACCAAAGATTTGATAATGAGCAAAGTCTTCTTTCACCAATCAGGTCAGAGTCCTAAAATAATAAGAGCAAAAGGTGTGGGTTTAGAGAGAACCGACTCTCAAACCGTAGGTGAATTCCCCAGGGGACGACGCAAGGGTAGGTACTCCACACTGAACTGATGTTGTCTCTTTGAAAACTTCAATCTCTGACTTGACCAGACCTTTCCATCTCTACTCTTTGCATGCTCTTGTTAATGTACTATTCCGTTATAATGGGATTTTTTTGGGCTTATGGTTCTGTCAGTATCTGCACTGTGTGATGAGTGTCTGTTCTCTCCAATCTTTCAGATTTGTGAATTAATTTGTATAGGTGTTCATTTTATTGCAGCATTATTTTTTGTGGCCCTGAATGTAGTCTCCCTGTGTTACCATGGGTTAACCGGGAACTCAAACTTCCTCCCACCCTCCAAAGACATGCATTTGGCAAATTGGTGAATAAATCTGGGAGAAAATAGTTGTGTGTCAGTTTGTCTCTGTGTGACCACAGTCCAGGGTGTACTCTGCCTAAGGCCCATAGTATAGGCTCCTGCTTCCCACAACCTTTCATTTATATATTTTTGGTCAAATATACGTTAATATAGAACTCTATATTGCAAGTTTAAACATAAGCACAGGTACATACACACAAATGAGCTAAAGTATGCATGTACACATAAAACGTAAAAAGTGCAAACTTGCATTTTTATTTAAAAACAAATAAACAAAAACAATAAAAAAAAAAAAGTAAACATTTCTCTCAGACCAAAGGTATAGGCAGAAGCTAAAGCTTATTATGTCTACCCTTATCTCCCCAAATACAGCATGTTAATGAATATTCATCATCCAAACCAAAAACAAATACGAATACAATATCATTAGGTAGTATACATTTTATTTGTATTTTTCAGTAATGTATCTTTCCATTACTGTTGTTATAAATATTTTAATTGGAAGAGTGAAGTAGCATTTTTTAATTCCTCAGGACAGCTATTCCACAGCTGAACTCCCTTAGTTGATAAACAGTTTCTCTTTAAATTACTTCTAATATGTGTTTTTTTTTAACATATGTGTTCCTCTCAGTTCATAAATACTGTCTCGCTGGGTGAAAATGGCTTGCAAGGATTGAGGGAGACTATATTGTTTGGCTTTATACATAAACTTTGCAGTATACAAATCAACTTGATCATAAAATTTTAAGGTCTTTAAATGGATAAACAGAGGGTTACTTGCTGTATTGTAAGATGACTGTGTAATAATTCTGATAGCCTTCTTTTGTAATAGAAAGACTGGATTTCTTCTAGTTTTATATGTATTCCCCCATGTCAAAGATGGAGTAATGAGAGAACTATGTAATATATATAATGCTTGCTAGTGCAGAATATATTTTAATTTATACAATATGGGAATACCTGGGAACTCTGGATCAACATGGGAATAAGCAGAAAAAGAACGAATGACAACATATCATTAGAAAGCATATACTTTTCAGGATCATTTTCAGATTAGAGCCTTAAAGTAAGTTATGGTGCAACTAGGTTTACAAGTCCTGATAATGTTTAGACCTAAAGTTTAGAACTTTTGTCTGGAGCTATTGTTAAGTTTTTGGTTTAGTTCTTGCTTAGTCTTAGTTTAGTTTTCAAGATTGGCCCAAAAGTGTTCTTAGAGTACTTACATTTGGCCCAGATAAGTCAAGAGCGGGGTGAAACGACAAGCATCTGGGCTAAAAGCCTATGCCAAATTAATTATGAGAATCAGACAATTTACTGTAGCAACCCCTAAAGGAACCCCAAAGCGATATATAAGCTTTATATAGTTTTACATACTTTTAGGTAGTTTTATTTCATGTCATCCATTGAAAAATTAATCAGAATTGTGTCATAACTGCTCAAACAACTGCGTGTTTTGTGTATACTTTTACTTTAGGAAAACCAGCACCACTGGAGATCAAACCACTGCCAGAGTGGGAGGAGCCTTGTACGCCAGTCCGCTCACCTGTCACACGCTCATTTGCCAGAGAGTAAGTGTCCTAACACTTCAACTCTATCTTTAATCTATGGGCTTGTTCACACCATTTTTTTCACTCCCCCATTACTAAATATGAGGTGACTGAGGATTTTTGTTTTCATTATTAGACTAGAAGTAATTGTAAATAAAAACAAACTGCAATCTCATAAAACCTTATTTTATCCACAACATATCAGGAAATGTGATATTTTACCATTTTTATGACACATAATAGTTCAGTTGAATTTGATCACAGCAACTCGTCTCAAAAAAGAGTGGACTGGGCAACAAAAGGCAGGAAATAAAAAACATAGTGCTAAAACACCTTTGCCCCAGAGAAGATAATAGTGTTTTTGCTGGAGTTTTCCAAATTAATTCATTCTGTTTTTACAGTATATACATTTTCCACAGTGTCCAAACATTGGGAAATTGGGCTTATAGAAGATAAGCAGAGAAAAACATTGGAAGACCATTTTCTTATTTTCAGTAAGAAATAGAATTTGGTGTGAACAAATGCCTGGTTGAAAATTAACTTAAAAGTAGGCACTAACACTTCATGCATTACATTAGTCACTTTGTAGTTAATGTAACAACATAATGAGTGGGAACGGTGGGATCTGTGTTTGCTTTACAGCATACAATATGCAAGTTATTGGCTTATGTGGGAATGGGTCTATTTGTATGCCTGGTGCTACAGGGATTCCTTTGGAGGCAGTGGCTGCCTCGACTATTTTTCTACATTTACTTTGTGCTCACTAGAGGGCTGTGTTTCCCTGGAAGTTAGCGTGTAAACATTCTGAATGCTCCTCAGTTTCTCTAGGTTTCCAATCCCACCGAGACCTGCGTCAGTGCATAGTACAGCTTCCAGCACTGACTCCGAGGAATGTGATGACAATTATGTACCCATGGTCCCCACAGATGAACCAGTATGTAACACAACATTATTAACGCATTACTATCTTAAATCACTTAAAATACATGACTGTTTAAATTGGTGTGGTTCTACAGATTGCAATTAACACTTGAATTAAGTAACTGACATGGCCCAAAAGAATAGAAGTATTTCTATATACATTGGAAATAGCGCAGCTGTGGAGCCCGGATCCATCCTAATCGCCATCTCACAGTGTGGACAAATGACTGGTTGCTGCAGAGGGACTCCTCGACACTTCTTCTCTTCTCTTCACAGCTTTGGTTCATCCTGTTGCTCCCTTCACTTTTTGTTCTTTTGCTTGGCAGCTCTTAAATTGCAACTTGCTTTTTTTTTTTCTTTTTCTTTTTTTTAACAGGATTCATCTTTGCTGCCTCTCTTTAAATTCACAGGTCACACACATTTTTTTATCCCTACAGTTTACTTATTGAAGGAGCTGTTTTCTACATTGATTTGCTATTGATTTTTTCTTCTTTTTCATCTGTCCTTTTCTCGCTGACGCTCTTTCATCACTTGTGTTAATTTTTGTTCTTTCTGGCTTTGCCACTACAGTCTGCTACATCTTCACCTGTTTTCTTTTTTCTGCTATTTTCCTAACTTTTGCTAGAGAGGAGTCCTTCTACTGCACAGTCCCCATCACCCCTGTAAAGAGGGAGGTGGAGGAAGTTGACCCCGTAGAGGAGGTGAGCAGGGTTGCCAACATAAAAATGCATGGCTTACCCTGTCAGCAAACTACAGTATATTGTGTGATTTAATGAAAGAATTAAATTCTAGTCCAGGTTTGGCTAGGTAATAGTGGTTGCAGTGATATTTATTAGACTGTAGTTCACCATTGTAGTTCCCATAACTCCACCTGTAGTTTAAAATAACATTAGTAATGCTGCACGTATCATTGTGTTGTCACAATACCAGAACAAAAGCTTGCTTGGTCTATAGAGCATTTATATGAAGATCAGTCCCAGCCAGACCCATTCACTTTCTCAGAGCAAAGTGAAGGGGTCTAACACCTTTCCCCCTCAAAGCTATTACCACTGATGTTTTGCAATGGTAAAGATGGTGTACTGCCCAGACCTAGAGTTAACAAGTTTGTGGAAGATGAATATCCCAATCTTGCAATAGCACAGAATTTGTTATAAAATTCCTAGATCATCTGTTCCACACCCAAAACTATTTTTTGGTCCTTGCCCTATTACTGACCATTTCTAACAAACCAACGCTGCCGGAAATCATTTTAGACCATGATTCACTATTTTATGCAAAAAAAAAAATCAGTAAGTTCTTTCCACAAGAGCGTAAGAAAAACACATGTATGGTGATCTTTATTAAAAACTATTATAAAAAGAATTGCTTTGATGTTTTTTGTGACAACACAAATAAAGTGTGTATGTGTTTTATATGTATTTCACAGTGAGACCTTTTTAATTGAATTATCCTTGAATAAAATAATTCTTTCATGGCATCTAGAACATGAAGCTTGTTCCTCCAATGACTGCTGATGGTGGCAGCAGCCCCATGACTAAGCCAAAAGGAGACAAGCAGGTGGAGTATCTAGATTTGGATCTCAACTCTGGCACTTCTACCCCACCTAGAAAGGTAAGAACAAAATTGCATTTGTATTTAATATTTGAAAGACACACAGACCTCAAATTATGCTGGTATAGAAAATACCAGACTAATTAAATGTGCAATAGGCTGCTCTTAGAAAGCTGAGGAAAATAAGTTAGTTGCTCATTTGAGCTATAACTAACTGATGGACTTCAGAGTGTAATAAATAACTGATAATTTAAGCTTTAACTAGGAGCACTTGGAGACGTATTTGGTAAAAGTGTCTTCTAGTTCTAAGGCAATTGCTCTATTCTTTGAGCTACAAAGTCCTTATATGACACTATGGTTAACTAATGAAATGATTTGTTCTTTTACTGACCCCTTGTGGCTGGAGTTTTCTGTAGCTCTAGATCTGTTTCTTGGTCCGTTATTGACCTTTCCTGAAAATTTCTGAAAATTCTGACTATTCCACAATTCTAGTATTTTCAGGAACAAAACAATGTGCAGTTTTACAGTCCATGAAATGCAACTTATCCTGTGTCTAAATATTGTAATGATAATTTTTTGTTTGTAGATGAAAAGCAATGGGGGAGGCATGACTGCATCAGATGAGCGTGTTGACTACGTAGTTGTGGACCGTCAGCGGACACAGGCACTAAAAAGTACCAGAGAGGCCTGGAATGATGGTCGGCAGTCTACAGAGACGGACACCCCTAACAAAGGAACTAAGTGACCTGCGGTTCCAGACATCCATCAAGCCCCAGCAGCTAACCCATCGAGCTTCTCAAACTGTTTAAAGCTCAGTTCTGTGGGATGGTCCAGGGAAATCATGTCCTGAGTGAGGAGAGGGCAGTTGATCTGCTATCAAACCCGCGGCTGCACTGTACTTACAGTTGTAGGTGAAGTGTCAGCCAACAATAAGCTGTATGCAATGTGAACGCAGGTGGCAAGACCGGACTTGTCCTTTGGGTTTGACTGTTGCCAATTCATGGACATTGAAATGCCTCCTTAAATCAGAGTCAATGTTTTTGTTCTGTTTATCACCTTCAGTGGCTTCTGGACTGGATTGGTCCAGAGTTAACATTTCCTAAATTAAAATGCTGTTTGATATTGTTTTGGAGTGCAAGTACATTTACTTGGTAACAGGATCACAGTTTTTGTCAGTCCGTGCAACATGTTGCTAGTTACTAGTTAATGTGCTGATGTCAGTTACACTTGCTTTATTAAGTTCATTGACACTGATTACAAAATTAGCTTTACATTTTCTCATTGGCCAAAGGTATGGGGCTAATATTATAGCCATTTGTGAATCTGTACTGAGAGTTGCACAGATATGTGTCATCAATCAATGGGAGCGTCCCTTACTGGAGTGTATTAAAAGCATTATAAAAGCACATAAAGGCAAGCCTGTATGACACCTTAAGGTCTATTATCTTCCACAGATGATTCATATTACAATATACCTTTAAATGATTAAACATGTTTCTTCAAATACAATAAAAAGTTGAATAATTCTGATTTAGTATTGTGCACACACAAATATAAATACTCTTGCACAACTCAGACGGACATATTCTCAAATAGTTTTGCTTATGTCTGTGTCCAAGGCAAACTTAACAGTGACTGTGAGTTCCAATTTCATGTAGATTTAATATGAGCAGTTTCAGGCTAGGTTCAGTTCATATTAGTTCAGCCTACTCCACAAGTGCTTTGATCCAACATGACAAAAGCACAAAGACTGTACAAAAAGTATTATGTATATAAACATGATAAGTGTCCTTGATTTATATGGATTTTCCAGTGTGTGTGACTAAAAGGCTTGTGGGTTCTGCAGGGTAGAATCCTTCACCTAATCTAGGTGGCATCAGGACTAAAGAATGAATTACTGTGACTTTTAATCCAACGTGACAGGATTTCTCTAAGTTATGCAAAGGTGTCAAACTTAGGCTAGAGAGAGCAAATCAGGTACTCTTTGTAAAAGGCATACTAATACAACTATCCATGTGTAATTTATTTTTCACGTTATTTTATTGGGGGGTAGTCCTGTTCACTTTAAACTCGGTGTTCCTTGTTGTTGAGGAGCATGCTGAAGTCGGCTTAGTTTGACAAGCACTGGTCAGTTACTTTCACACATTCACTGAGATTTCCTACTTTCTTGTCATAGGTTTAATTTATTTCAAATTGAACTTCCATTATGTTTTTTAATCAAAATCCTCCATGTTCACATTAACCGTGACGTCTTTTATGCACAGTGATGGTAACATGCATACAACTCTGCTTTACTAAGTGGTGACTGTCACTCACAAGTCCCAAGCATGTGCTACCATGGAAAATAATTTCTGCTGTATATAGTCTGCCATAGATTATTTGAAAAAATGTGCCTACTAAGTCATCTTTGTTCTGTCACTATTTCCTATTTGCATTTTCTTTGTGATAGAAACTGCGAGGCTGATGATGCTTTATCTTTTTTAATGAATCTTGACAGAAATGTAAATTTTAAAAATGGACTAAATAAAAAAAAAACAAGTTAAACATTTTTGATTGATATGTCTCTTCCTCTGCCACAGTGAATCATCTGCCTCCATTTAACCCTGTCCTCTGCATCCTCTTCTCAAACAACTGTTTTTGTTTTGTTTTGTTTTTTTTGTTTTTCAGTGCTAGACCCTCTTCCTTTATTTTTCTTTTTTTCTTTATTTATATTTATTTTTCAGATAGTATGCAGAGCTGCAAGAAATAGCCCTACTCAAAAGTAAAAGTACTGTTACTTCAGAACAATATTTCTTTAGTAGAATTTGAAGTACTTTACAAAATCATTACATGAGTAAATGTAACAAATTAGGCTAAATGTAAACTTTACTTTTGAAAGTCGTTTTTTGCATTAGTACAGCAAAAACTACTACAACCAGTATTGTTACTACAAATGTAGTACTACTACATTCTATTACTACATTATTGCTGTCACTAATACTACTACAACTAGCCTTAGTTATAACTGGGGTCACACAAGGGCTACTTTTTTTCAATAGTTATATTTACTTTAGTAAAAGTGATTGTTTTTTCCTCAAAGATGAACTGAAAGAGGCCAATGTTTTGTTTTGTTTTTTGTTTTTTTACAACTATCTAGCTTGTACTTTCCACTACTGTAGTAAGAGATGCGGATATTGTGAGCTTTGGAAGAAGATAATGGGCTATAGCCTACATCATAACAATCTCACACTGTTGAACAGTCTGTAGGGATGTAAGTGTTAAGTCTGTCTAGGCTCCATCTGAGTGTGCTGTTGTGCACTGTGCATTAGGCACAAGGAAAACTAAAACACAACTTAAACTAATAGCACACGCGTGTAACGTGTGTCTCTGAAAAATGAACTATACAATAGCCTAATACTGATGTTTGTGCTGTTACTAGAGGAAGGTAAGCTAACGAGAATTACACACAGAAGAGCTGCCATTGTGAGGACTCACGTTGCCACCTACTGCCATTTGATCCGTTTTTGTTTCCGTCCATGTAATAAGCAGACCTGCAGTAGAACCACATAGCAAGCAAAGTCGGGCCAATTCTGGCTGCGTTACGCCAGTATTGGTTGAATTCCGGGTCGGCTGAAGCACTGGTATCCTTGAATGGGCCGACCATCCATGGGGCCGATCCACACGCAGTAGTAGTGTCTGTTCCTATGTTTCCTAATCGGCCCAATCAAGGTTTGATGCCCGGTTCCCGAAGTTGGACGTAATTGCGGATGTGGGCCAATAGAAAAAAATAGAGTCACTTTTCAGGGACTGTGCCACAATTGGGCCAGGGACCATGCCAACACTGGCCCAAAATTGAGCCAAGAGAAAACAGCTCATGAGTTTCTCACTGCAGTGATGGACCAAATCCAGGACTTGGCTCCTTCACTGCAGAGATTTGCTTGCAGTCAGGGCACTACTTACACCTGCCCAGTGAAGGAGCAGATGAGGTTCAGCATGGAGAGGACCAGGACCTGCAGGAGGTATGGACACACCCCACACACTCAGACTGGATTAGCTGCTCAGAGCTTCATGTTTAATGTGTTTATTTCTGCAGATGTGGTATGGGGTCATCCAGAAGAGAGTTCTTCACAAACCTCTCCCTGGACCTCTTTCCTGGTTGGTCCACTGAGCGCCTTCTGGAGCATCATCTGAAGGTATGTTTGGAAAGGGAATTGTGCATTTATCTGACTCAAAAGTGTTTTGATGCATCTGTATTTATAATGTACAATGGCACATAAACAATTAAATACACGTGTCTTTTGCAGGAGACAGAGCTGGAGTTCAGGTGTAAGTGTGGAGGCTCAATGTCCAGCCAAAAAGCAGCCTTTGCGTCTCTGCCAAAGTAAGTTAAAATGTAATGATAAAATAGGAGGCCTTCACTTTGTACATTGTAACCCCTTTTATACATTTTGTCACACAGTGTCCTCATTCTCAACCTGAAGAGGTTCACCTACAACTCCAACTTTATGCAGGAAAAGATGAATGCTCCCAACTATATAAATAGGGACCTTGTGGTGTCATCAAAACAGGTAAAAATAACTATTGTTAGTAAATACTAGTTGTGGAGGAACAGTACAAGTAATTAGTGAATATAACTCAATTTTCTTCTTTTTTTTTTTAGGATGCAGGCTGTTTCAGCTTAGTCGGCATAATGTCTCATTTAGGATTTTCAGCTGACCATGGTGAGATACTTATTTTATACATATTTTTGCAAATAAAAATGACATATTTCCTTTTATTTTTTTGTTATTTTCAACCAATAACTAACTTAAAATTTTCTGTTCTTTTAGGACACTACATTTGCGACAGGCTGGATCCTGAGGATGATCCATCAGAGCTCACAGATAAATGGCTGACATTTGATGACTCTAACGTGTTTCCATCAACTGGGAGAGACTGCAGCAGGAAGAGAGAGAAGTCAGCCTACGTCCTTCTCTACAAGAGGATCATGGTCTAAGCATCTGGCTAAGTACCTGAAAGTAACCAGGTCCAGGTAGAGCCTAAACATAGGCTCTGCTTGGCCCTGTTCATTTCCAGATTCTATACACCTAAAGGCTTATGCTAAAGTTTTGAGACTTTGGTGTAAGTCTGGGTGCAGTAAAATTATAAAAAGTGTAAATTAATGAGTAACTCACCCCTAGTCCCACAGTTGCGTGGAAAAAATTTTGAGCCATAGTTTGCGAATTTCTAGAGCTAATTTCCTAATGTGGCACCAGTGCAAAATGTCTTTAGACAATGAAAAACGAATGAAAATTGCGGGGAGTGGGGCAAACTTCACAGTTCACAATCACTGTGCGTTAGGGTGCATCAGACCCCCCTTGATTTTTAAAATGCCTTTATATTCTTATGGCTGTATAATATAAATGTTTTACCTCACAAAAAAATATTTTGGTAAAAATTTCATACATTTTGATGAACATTTACCCAGTCCACATCGGGCTTGAAAAAAAGGAAAATAATGATAAAATCACTAAAAGCAGCTGACAACAAGGGGGCAAGAGACTGCGAAATGTTAGAAAATCTGTTCACACACTGCAAAAAATCTATATCTACATTAGATAAAATTACTTGAATTCGGATTATTAATCTTGATTTGAGCAATAATTCAGATTATCAATCTTGATTTAAGCAAAAAAATAACTAGGTTAGATTTATTTATTTATTAGGTAACTTATTACTAGATTATTTTTCTTGTTTCAAAGTATTTTTCTCTGTTTCAAGCTATTTTTACTTATTTCAAGCAAAATTATTTTACCCCATGGACAGATAATTTTGCTTGAAATAAGTAAAAAAAAAATTGCTTGAAACACGGAAAAAATACTTTGAAACAAGGCAAATAATACAGCATATATAACATGTATAACATTAGCGGCCCCATTTTTTAATTTAGTAAAAGAGCCTTGTGAATGAGGATCATGGTCTAAATATCTGACTGAGTATCTGAAACTAACCAGGTCCAGGTAGAGCCTAAACATAGGCTCTGCTTGGCCCTGTTCATTTCCAGATTCTATACACCTAAAGGCTTATGCTAAAGTTTTGAGACTTTGGTGTAAGTCTGGGTGCAATAAAATTATAAAAAAGTGTAAATTAATGAGTAACTAACCCCTAAACCAATACTTTTTTAGTTGATAAACACAGGATAACGATAAGAAAACATATATAACATATTTAACAATTTTTAATATAGTAAAACAGTCTTGTGAATGATGATCTATAGCTTTTAAAAAGGCCCAATCACACCGATCAGTTCAAATTTTGCAAGCCATGCCCTGTCTCTGCCTTGATTCTGTTCTATCTCTGTCCTGGAACATTCAACTCAATGTAGCACATAATTGTATACTGCATTAGAGCAATACGTCTAGAAACAATATATTTCTGGGAAACAGAAAACTGAAAGTGAAAGTGCAGAAGACTGACACAACTACTATTAACCACTTAAAATTCTTGTAAAATTAAAGCATTAGTGCTTGCAGTGGTTTATAATAACCTATTCCAAATTTTCAAATATTGCCATTATTTCAGATTTTAATGGTTGATGTGAACCCGGTAGAATTTATCAAAATTTCAAAATATTTTACACTATGTGTTTTTACTAGGGGTAGAACACCTTTGTTATATAGCCATGACAATATTTTTTACCTGGGGGAGGGGTAATGCACCCTACTGTGCGTCTCCCTGAGTTGCTTGTGCCGTGCTGTCTTCGCCCGTCCCCTTCCACAGCAGAAGCAGAAGCAGCTCTGAACACCAGACAGAAGCCTGTAGCCTACAACATTAAAGTGTTAAGGCATTTGTGGACCTGTGTGAAGTTGGCCCCCCCACATGATTGAAAATTAACAAAACTATGTCAATTCGTTTGTGCATCGTTTGTGCACTTTTGTGCACACAAAATGAGAACCCCCCACTCAGCCCCCCCATATCGTCCAAATCGCTCCAAAATGGTGTCATTCATTTGTGCATCGTTTGTGCAAGTAAAATTAACGTTTGTGCTCCCTCCATTTTTGAAATATTAAAGGTATTAGGGAGGATCTTTATAAATTCATTTTTTGCAATATTTATTAAAACTACCTTCATTGCCCTGTATAAGGCTTATAAATTGGTGTATTAGAAAATATAATAATAATATTAATAAACTGTGGACTCTGTGGGACTTAAAAAACCTCATCCAATTGTTTTCGTCATGAGTACGTTAACCATTGTTCCACGGACTTGCCATTTATTCGTTCATCTTCGTGGTTTCGGCGATAGTGTGCGTTCTTGTGCTTGCGCATGCGTATACACTATGTTTATGTAGACCGGCATTAGCGCCGCGTTAGCGGCGTTAACATCGTAGCGGGGACAGCCTGACTTCGAAGAGCACAATGGCTGAGGAAAACCGTGAACCGGGCGGTCACAAAAGGAAAACTGTTTTTGAAGTGTACCAGAGGAGGAGGAGAAAAACTGTAGAAGAGCAGAATAAAACCCGTGTAGTTATTGGCGATTCCTTCAAAGGACGGCGTGCTCTGTAGGAACAGAAAGGGCTTCAGACCGATGCATTGGTCGCCAAGTTTCTGCTGGACAGGTACGTTTATCTTATCGTTTGAAAAAAATGCCTTTTTTCTTTATCTGTTGAACCGTTTCAACTGTACAGCAACGTCAGTTTGCTAATGCTACCAATAGCAGGAGGATATATTTTTGCTCACATTTAGGGACTGTGCATGTGACTGGGTCTGTGTGGGGAACTAGGTCAAAGGTCGCGCAAACAAACAATGCAGGTCTATGTTTAGGTGAATCTCTGCTGATGCTGGCTGTAAACAAACACTCGTGTTTCAACGCTCGTGCACGTCGCTGTGGAGGAGTTCCTTGGAAAGGAACAGTGAAGGGCGGGGCCTGACGCATGCGCGTTATTCAAAAAAGGACAAACAGTCGCTGGTTTCTCAGCAGTCGAAAAAAATCCTCCCTAATATCTTTAATAATTCATTTTTTGACTCAGCCCCCCATATTGTCCAAATCATTCCAAAAGGGTGTCATTCGTTTGTGCATTGTTTATGCACGTTTGTGCACCCAAAATTAACGTTTGTGCACCATTGCTTTTTTAGATAATAAACATTCTTTTTTTCAGGCCCCCCACTCAGCCCCCCCCACCCCCCTTCGTCCAAATCGCTCCAAAATGGTGTCATTTGTTTGTGCATCATTTGCAAAATTAACGTTTGTGCTCCCTCCATTTTTGCTGTTGCTGTTGAAGTAGCAGGTGGAATAAACCAGGACTGGACTATCTATGGCTGTTATGACAGGATTCGATTTGTTTTTTATTTGTTTGTGTATACTGGTAACAGTACAGGCGAGCTGTGTGCTAGCAGATGTGTAGCTGGCTGAGTTTGCAAACAAATGACACCATTTTGGAGCGATTTGGACGATATGGGGGGGGGGGCTGAGTGGGGGGGGCTGAAGAAAAGAATGTTTATTATCTAAAAAAAAAGCAATGGTGCGCAAACGATAATTTTGCATGCACAAACAATGCACAAATGAATGACACCATTTTGGAGCGATTTGGACGATATGGGGGGCTGAGTGGGGGGGCTGGCCTGAAAAAAAAGAATGTTTATTATCTAAAAAAACAATTGTGCCAAATTCTCAATTTGTGTGCACAAACGTGCACAAACGATGCACAAACGAATTGATATAGTTTTCAATCATGTGGGAGGGCCAACTTCACACAGGTAATTTACCGGACAAAAACATTTGTGAGGTCTGAGAGCTGAGTCACAAAGAGATTTTTCTTTCCAAACTATATCCACAGGACTTCTTTTACTTAATGCGTATTTTTCACTGATAGAATGTAAGTATAAACTTGTACAAATTAGGCTACTTTTTTCGAAATTGGGTGGTTTTGAAGCTGTAATTTGCAACCCTGCTCAGTCCTTGCTTGTTGCTGTATGGAGGACGTCCATTACGTCCACTGACAGCTGTCAATCACAGGTCCACTTTACCAGCTCTTTGTAAGCTCTGGAAGTGGGCAGAGTATAGGGGTGAGTTACTGTTTATTCAACTGTGCAAATAAAATAATAAAATAAAAAAACAATATCTATTTATTGATTTGCACTGGTGGATATTTTAAGTTGGCTCTATCATTTGTTTGATGAGGGGAAGATGCTTTTCTGCTCTTCCTGTTCTGTCATTTCTCTGGCAGGTCACTCTTGGATTTACAGTTGAAAGAAAAAATATTGGAACCCCTTGGAAATACTGGGATTTCTGCATGATTTGGTCAAATAATGTGATCTGATCTTTATGTAAGTCACAACAATAGACAAACACAGACTGCTTAAACTAATGCTGCAAAAAAATGACATTTTTTCATGTTTTTATTGAGCATTTGTGTAAACAATCACAATAGAGGGTGGAAAAAGTACTGGAACCCTTGGGCTAGTGACTTCTTAAAGAGCTAATTGGAGTCAGGTGTCAGCCAACCTGGGGTCCAATCAGTGTGAGAAGATTGGAGTGGCTTAAAGTGGCCCTGACCAATAAAAAACGGCCCCCAGTTTTGAGTTTGCCATTCTGAAGAAGCATTACTTGATGTGAACCATGAACACAAGAGAGCCCTCAGAAGATCTAGTGTAAGAATTATTGACTTGCATAAAGCTGGAAAGGGTTACAAAAGTATTTCTAAGAGCATTGATGTCCCTAATTCCATGGTACGAGCGACTGTCTATAAATGGAGAAGGTTCAGCACTGCTGCAACTCTCCCTAGGAGTGGTTGTCCTGTGAAAACGACTGCAAGAGCACAGCACAGAATGCTCAATGAGGTGAAGAAGAATCCTAGAGTGTCAGCTAAAGACTTACAGAAATCTCTGGCACAAGCTAATATCTTTCTTGACAAATCTACAATGGGTAAAACATTGAACAAGAATGGACTTTAAGGGAGGACATAGGGCTGGGCGGTATGACCTCAATTTCATATCACGGTATAAATCGATCCCTTCACGGTAACGGTATATATCGCGATATAAATTTAGGGTTAAAAATTATAATAAAAAGCTAGGGCTGGGCGATATGGCAAAAAAATGTAATCATGATTTGTTTTACCCATATTGGTCGATCTCGATTTTTTTATTCAATTTTATGTTTACAATTAAAAACTAATAATCATGGGTGTGATTCATTCTTAGATTTAGATTTTAATGTAATAAGACAGTGAGGGATTTAATGTAAAATCTTTCATTGCAAGGGTTAATTTTTTTATACAATAATAACTGTAATAATTTACATATAACATAATTACACATTACATAATTTATAATTTTCTCTTCACATGGGTATTTTCCCTGCTGCCTTTAAAACAGCGTTGGTCAAGCCGCTCTGAAGATGAGCAGTTTGGATTGTAATGATTTTAATAACTACAGACCAGCATCCAGCTTACCATTTTTAGGTAAAATGTTAGAAAAACTGTTTTTTACTCAACTAAATTATTTTTTAAATAATCATGATATCCTTGAGATATATATGAATTTAGGGTGAACCACAGTACAGAGACAGCTCTCTTGAAGGTTTTAAATGATTTTAAGTGTAACTGGGACTCACAAAAGCTCTCAATCTTGGTGCTACTGGATCTAAGTGCTGGATACATTCTCCTCTAGGATCCATAAAATGACGTGGTTTGCCTCAAGGCCCAATTTTAGGCCCTGTTTTTTTTTTAATTTGCCTATGCTGTCTTTTGGCTATGCCATCAGGAGGCATGGAATAAACTTACACAGTTACGCTGATGATGCGCAGCTGTATGTCTCTATGTCTCCTGATGACACAAGACCAATGGATGCCCTATTGAACTGTATTTTAGATATCAAATCCTGGATGGTGGAAAACCTTTTACATCTTAACCAGGACAAAACTGAAGTTTTAGGGTGTGTTCACACTTGCCATTTTTGGTTTGCTTCAATCGAACTCAGGTGCGCTTCCTGGGACAGTCCAATTCATTTGAGCAGGTGTGGACGTGCAACCAGACAACCAGGTGTGCACCAAACAAGTGAACTCTGGCCCTCCTCAAATCAGAGATCACAGTGCGATGCACTTTGAGCCCTGGAGCGCTCCTGGTCTGGTCCTGGTGAAGTGCGAATGCAGCTTGGACCAAAATACAGACTAACGCCAGGGAGTGGACAGCAGCACTGTTTACCAAGGGCATAAAAACATATGCGCATCTAACGTGACTATTAGGAAAAAATACAACTATAGTCTACTGTAAATAAAATGTATTTAAAAGGTTGCTAACATTAACAAACATATGTTAAAACACTGCTGAAACAACACAGATTTAATATTAATCACCAGACAGAGTCCACAGCTGTATTCAGCTGATATCGCTGCTCTAAACTTAATACTTCATTAAATATTAATTAAAATGCGCAGTATGATATTATTGGGATAAATGGGGCTGAAGACCCGGACTTTTCTCCAATAGAACAGCAGGGTTTCTATACTGGTACACTGCCCTCTACAGGCCATGTTTGTAACTGCTCCCTCAGTCAGTTCAGTTCGTTTGACAGAGTGCACAGAGTCCTGCGGACCAGCAAGTGTAAACATACCCTAAATATTGGTCCTGAGGCTCAGAGAGAGAAACTCCTATCCAAATTACAGGCATTTTCCTTAAACCTATCATCACAAGTAAAAAACCTGGCCATCATTTTTGACTCTGAGCTTGGTTTTATTTCACATATTAGATATGTAACTAAAATAGGTTTTTATCACCTAAAAACATAGCCAGAGTCAGCCCTATTCTCTCTCAATCCAACACGGAGGCACTAGTACATGCTTTTATCACCAGTGGTATTGATTACCTTAATGCCGTGCTTTATAGTCTTCCCAAAAAGAGTATCTCAGCTCTACCATTTTTACAAAACTCTGCAGCATGTGTGCTGACAAGGACCAGAAGGCGGGCCCACATTACACCGGTTTTAGAATCACTGCATTGGCTCCCCGTGTGTTTCAGGATCGATTTTACAGTTTTTTTATTGGTCTTTAAATGTCTTAATGGTCTTGGGCTTTCTTATCTCACAGATTTGCTTTTACCTTTAATAGCCCTTGCGGACCCTGAGGTCCTCTGGTACTGGTCTCATGATTATTCCTAAAGTCAGGACTAGGCATGGGACGATAATAGAATGTCACCATTATCTTGGCCACAATAATTAATGATATTATCCCAATAATTATGAAATTATTCTTGTAGTTTGAAAATGTAGCTAAAACATACTGGAATTACTTTACAGTGACACAACAGACTCAAGTCTATGATTTTAGGATAAATTATTGCAAACATACGGCTCCCCCTTGTAGCCAAAATGTAGTAAAAGTTAAAAGTGAAAGCATGTTAGCCGTAGCTTAGATACATTTATGGGGCTGTGTGAGACGCATTTACCAAGCGAGGAACACACTTTGTTTAGTTTCATTTTGTAAAGTCAAAGTGTCATTGTTTATATTTAATGGTAAACTTATGATTACCTTGTAAATTAGCTATGTTTATTAGCATTTAGGGCTACAAACATTTAGAGCTACTGTTAAATCCTCAGACGGCTTGAACGCTTCTCAATCCACTGTACGCCTAAGTCCCATCTGTCTGCTCTGCTGAGCAAGTATTTTAACCAGTTCTCAAGAAACTGGACTGAAGACGAGCTTTGAGCCTTCTTGGCATATACTTTGCATGTAAATGTAGGGAATAGAGCACACGCTCTTCCATATGAGGATAATAGCAATTATCTCGAATGATTATCACAATAATTAAAAATTGCCACGATCAATTAATCTTTACTGTTTTTATCGCGATTAGCTATATTATCGTTTATCGTCCCACCCCTAGTCAGGACACATACTCACAGAGAGGCAGCTTTCCAGTACTATGGTCCTTGTTTGTGGAACGGCCTGCCGGAGGACCTCACGGCTGCAGAGAACCTTAATGTTTTTAAGAGCAGGCTCAAGACCCACCATATTGCTTTTACCTAATATTTATTTATTTTATCCTTATTTATGCTATGCTTATTCTTATTTTATTTATATTTCTGTTTTATGCCATATTTTTTCTATTCTTTTATTCTATTTATATTATTACTTTATTATATTAATTAAATTTGGGCAGCAGTAGCTCGCTTGGTAGGGTTTGCCCACTAACCTGAAGGTTGGCAGTTCAAGCCCTGCAACCGGCATTACATACTGTTGTTGTGTCCTTGGTAAGACACTTCACCCACCTTGTCTGTGTGAATGTGTCAGTGTGATTGTGTTTGGTGGTGGTCGGAGAGGCCGTAGGCACAGATTGGCAGCCATGCTTCTGTCAGTCTGCCCCAGGGCAACTGTGGTTACTGAAGTAGCTCACCACCACTGGGTGTGACTGAGGAGTGAATAAATAATGCATTGTAAAGCACTTTGGGTATCTAGAAAGGCTCATTATAAATCCAATGCATTATCATTATTATTATTATTATTAGGTTATATCTCCAGTGTTTCTTCAGGGAGTTGTGATTGGCCAGGGCTGCTGTGGCACTGTCCTGTGGGTTCTTTGGCCAGGTTAGGTGGTTTCTCTGCCTGCCACGTCACTGTGTGCCCCAAGTCAGCTTCCTGGTGGCCATGGTCTGTGAACAGCTCCCGGCTCCTCTGTGTTTGGCCTCATGTTGGTCTTTTTGTGTGTGTGCGTGCGTGTGCACGTGCATATGTATGCATTTATCCCTGTATTGGTGTGTGAGAGGATATGGGTAAGGAGGGGGTTGTGGGAGGGTGGGACATTGCTTTTAACTATTTAAAGCACTTTGTGCTGCATACTTGAACAGGGTTCCTGCAGGTACCAGCAAGTCTAATTTAATGCTTTTTAATGTAATTTTTAATGCCATTTGTAACATTTTTAATGTTAACACAACAGTGGCAGATTATATTGTCAAAATTTATTTGGAATTATTGCAAAATACAGTTGAAAGTTAAACACCCAATGTTTGAGTAATTTGGTTCCACCGTCTATCACACTAGTGTAGATAAAAAAAAAGGTAAATTATTATTTATATATACATATTATATTCTCAAGTAAATAAATACATAATAAATCACTGTCAGTGTTTTTATTTCAAAACTATTTAAAAATTTTAATGCCTGTTGGAATCAAATTTAATTCTTTTTAATGCCATTTAAGGCAAGAGGCCTTAATTTTCACAATATCAATTTAATGACTTTTTAATGCCTCGCGGGTACCCTGCTGAAATATGAAAAGTGTTTGATAAATTAAGATTGATTGATTGAGTAGCATTTACCACAAAGCTGCACCGTACCACCAGCCACCTTGCCTGTCCCAGCACCTCCACTTGCCTAACAGCATCTCATCCACTGCAGCTGCTAACACTAAGCTGCACCTCTAGCCTCAACATCCAGCTCCTTCTCCTCAAACAGACACTATACCATCTCCAAACTTAGCCCTTGGCCAGATAAAGTTGGCCCTCGTCAACTTTTAGCTGATGTTCATTTCTATTTATTGCTATTACGTGATAGCATTTAATCCCATGGTATTGTCAGTGAATGAAGTGCTGTAAGACCCTATTTGCAAAGATTTCTGTCATGGTTTCATGGTTTTAGTTGCCTCCAACCAATAAATAGCAAGCATCCTATCATATGATCTCCTTCTGTCATGGTTATCTTTGCCTCCATCCAATAAGAATCCAATGTTTATCATGTTGGGGTGAGGTTTGTTATTTATGTATTTATTTTTAAGGTATTTATTTATAGATTTTTTTATATTTTGTATACGTAATTGAACATGCAAATATGTTCATTTAAAGCTGTCAGCAAACCATGACAGAGAACTGTATGTCCATTCTTGTGGCCCACCACCTGGTGGTTCAAATATTATTTGGTCCAACTGCAATCAAACTACCCCTGATCTACTACATATTAGTCTGTCCCAGCATCGTTTGTTCTTAGCAGCATTTTACCATCGAGCTGCACCACCAGCCTCCACCTTACTCTCCAGTATTCCCTCCGTTAAACACCATACCACCCAAACTTGTCTGTCCTTCCATGTTACTACAGACAATGTTTAACATCAAGTTCCTCCTTATAATCTGCCGGCAAAATCATACCATCTATTAGTCTGTCCCAACATCTCTTATTCTTAACAGCATTTTACCATAGTGCTGCACCTCCTCCCCTCTATAGTGTCTTACTTTTTTTCCTTTTTGCTGTTCCATTCAGGGGCTACCACAACAAATCATTTGCCTCCATCTAAACCCTATCTTCTGCATCATCTTCTCTCACCCTGACGAACCCCATGTCATTCACTACATCTGGAAATCTCCTCTGTTGTCTTCAGAGGCTGCAAGTACTTTGTATCACATTTTTCTCTCCGCCCATTCCAACCCTCTCATTCACATGCATTCTAGCTTTATCTATTTTGTCAACTTGTATTATGGTATAGGCTTTCCTATGTAATCTGTTGAGCTGTTCTGTCCTTGTCATTTGAGTAGTAGCAGTAATTTTATTTGAGTATAGGCATTTTAATACTTCTTCCCCTTCTGGTAATACAGACATTTAGTTCAGAGTGTAAGTTTGTGGTTTAACTCTGAATTGCAGAGAAAAAAGTAACTTTTTGCCCTGGCTTTTGTCATCCATACAGCAAATGCAGCAAGACCGTTAGGTGTCTACAATTCTGTCATCTATTGAAGCCATCCATGTACCTTCAGAACAGAAGCCAAGATGTCCAACTGAGCACAATATTTTTTTTAGCATCTTTTGCTGGTAAACCATATTTTTGATAATTTGCATACATTGTGTCTGGCAGTCATCTCATACATTCTCTATTGTTTGATTTTTACAGTGCAATGATAAGACTTCCAAGACCCACTCCAGAGACGCCAGACCATGAAGAGTCCACTGTAATCCACAAAAGCTTAAGCCCAAGACACTATGTCTGTGACACTAAATAAACTTCAAAAATATTCACTCAAATCTATTCTGATTGTCATTTATTTTGAACTCATAAAAAAAATATTAGCTAAGAAGTGCTGAGTGACAGGTAATCAACGTGAGGTATGAGGTATTTTGTATAGTTTTAGTACTTGAGACTGTTGTCTATAAAAAGCCACGGTTTATGTCAGAGGTGTAAAATAACTAGTTATGTATTTTATAAATGTACTGGTAGCAGTAGTAGTAGTGGCACTAGTCGTAATATTATTAGTAGCAGCAGTAGTGATAGTAACAAGTACTTTCTATTCAAGTAAGTTTTAGATTCAGTTTTTACTTTTACTTTAGTAACTTTTTTATTAGATTTTCAAAACAAAGTTGGTATTTATTGTAGAATTTATAAATATGTAATTGTAAATTTTAGTTTTAATTGTACAATTAAAATGTGATTTGTAGTTTTCGCTCATGTTACATAAATAGTCACTAGATGGTGCTATTGCTTGAGAAATTCATAGTCCCATTGCCTTGCCTTTTCTCAGCTAACACACAAGTGCTGTCACTTCTGACAGACTGATTTCCTCAGTGTGTAGATCATTGTAAAAACAAAAAACAAAAATGTAGTAGTAGTACTGTACGTACAAAACACAAGTTCAAGTACAAAACATGGCCATGTGGCAAGAGTTTGTTCAGATGATTCATGTCTTTATGTAATGTAATGTTGCCATCTTTCATTTCAACATTGTCAATTCATGCTACAACATACTTAATCTGAATAAACTGTTATTTCTATGGAAGTTTTCAACTATTCCCGTTGCAAAATATCAGCCAGTGACATAATAATAATTCAATAACTGTACTGATAAAACAGAAAATCTTAAGGAAGCAGGATGAAAAGGTAAATAAAGTATGTACTCAGAGTCAGAAAAATGTACTTAGCTGAACTAAAAATGTTGATTTGCGCCTGTTTGCTTACACATGTGCCTACCTACACAGTTGGTGTTGGTGGTGCAGTATCTCTGGCAGTGTGAATAGAGCAATGCCAGGGAGAGAGCCGGGCTTCTTAACTGAGCCAACAGAATAATTATGAGGCGAGCTCAGTGTCAGATCCTCAGTAACAGGGGGTTGTAAGCTTTATTGGACACAGTCAGCCCACTTGGACAAGCGCCTGGACTAAAGGTAGTCTCTCTCTGAGATAACCTGCCCTGGACAAAGTCTGGTTCTAGCAAGTGTAGCTGAAACTTGAGTCTGTTCTGTAGGTGTGTGGAGGTATGAATTTATTAGTTCTTTCAAATTTACTATGGAATGTGTTATTTTTGTTAATAAGTTTTAACCAGTGACTGCATATAAGGACATCGATGATTTTAATCAGCGTTGGAACACGTGCCATTAGCCGACGAAATAAAGCTAGCTGGCTAAATAAAGATAATTAGGCAGGGTAGCTAGGTAAAATGATGTGCTTTTGAGAAATAGCATTTTAAGAAGGACATAATTTTCATTTAGATTAACGGACAGTCTTTTTAAACCCTCACTTAACTGCCATAACACATTATAGGAACTCATGCAACTTTTATAGCAGTATCCTAGCTAGTAAGTGTGGCCAAAATTAGCTAAATCTGTTCTGGCGTTCAGACTGGCTTGTCCTTACTTTTTCAGATTAGCTAATTGCCACTATGAAACATAAAACTAGAGTTAAAGCTCTTATGGTTGATTATTTTGCTCTCTAACAGTATAGACTGTAAATTATACTGAACTAATCCCTGCTACACATTATATTATGTAAAAAAAATAAAAATAAAAAAATAGCAACACCTCAAAAAAGTTGGTCAGGAGTAACAAATGGATGAAAAAGTAAGTTATACTATGAAAAATGGGGTGTAATAATGTGACGTGTTTTTGACCATTTACAATGTAGTTTGTGTGTGTTTTTGTCTGATGCAGTGTTGGAATATTTGGTTAACCTACCTTGTGCTGCCAATGTTTCAGGCTGTTGGGTGAATTACACCAAAGCTCATCTGTTTCTCTGAATGAACTCTTCGTGAATCTCAGACATATGTCTGATCAAATCCATCTCATTACAGTAGTTCTTGGCAGCCCTGTACTGCATCATCTCTACTTGTGCTTACCGCATCTGTCGAACTCCCTTATCATCTGATTTTGGCAGCCAGTCACTCACTCTGCTCCTAACCCACCACCACCTGGACATTGGCTCCCCTGCTTCGTCTAGTGAGTCAATTATTCTGTTTTGCTGGCACCACTTTGTATACATCTATTACAAACCTGCAGTCACTTTACAACTAAATCTGTCTGTACAGTTTTGTTTGTTTCTTTGTTTGTTGAGATCCCCAATAGCATCTGCAGTGTGCTGCATCAGCTCCTCTTCCTGGGGCCACTTTCCATCACAAATGGTAACATATCACATTATTACAACAGTTCAAAATAATAATTACACATCTTCATTGCTAAAACACAAACAAACATCTTGTAGTTCAAACCAGTCCAAACCACATTATTTAAGTCATCTTAAGTTTTGTACATCAGCTTTGGCAGCTTCCTAAACCTTTTTTAGGTACCCATGGAGGCGGGATAGTGCATATCATACATTAGTACATCATATTGCATGTTTTTTAACATTGTGCAACAGTAATGTCATAATTTCTTTGTATTTGTAGACAAAAGAAGCCCTCTCAGTCTCATCACTGAACCAGTTTGGCCTGAATTTCCAGGACCCTGTGCTGACATTTCGGATCCTGCTTCCAGACTATACACAAGATGACGGAAAGTGAGTTTTTTTCTATTGAACTTTCACCAAAAGCAGCTCTAATCAGATTTATCCTGGGTTCGAGGATTGAATTTCTGTGTTTGACTGCAACGTGATCCGCAGTGATTTGGAGCAATAAAACCATTACAGTATTGGAAAGGCTGGTAATTGTATTTAGAGGGGAGAATTCAATGGGCTGTCGTAATTCAACTCATGATCTGCATCATTTTCCACTGCTCAGTTTTGCTGTGTAGAGCGCACTTTGTCATAAGTCCATTAACTAAACTCATGATTATTATATCACCAGGGACATGACTGCACAATTACTAATGCTCCAGATACTAACTTTACAGTGTATAATGAGGTACTATTCATTTTAATAGCTTTAGGAATTTGCCTTAATTATTACTAAATTTAACTGAGTGTTAATGTCAGTCACTTGGGGCACAGTAGACTAAATGTTGCTGAACAAATCAGTGATTAATAACTAGGATTTTGCCAAGAGTCAGCATTGTAGATTGCCTGTCTTTTAAAATGACTTGAAGATCTCCCCTTTGATGAAAAGTGTAGAATTATTGAGACAATTGAATGTTAACTATGTATACACTGTATAAGCTTTGTTTTCATTGGAGTAGTATGGGGCAGGTAGGTTGCCCAAAAGGGGTAAAGAGTAACACTCTTTACCAACCATCACATTACAGTAGATGTTGACAATTTGTGTGTTGAAAGTATTTCAATGTATAGGTGTTGTACACCACATATGTTTTTTGTGATATTTGTAGTTTTTTGTGATATTTGTAGAGGATTAATTTAGCCTACTGTATGTATTAAGACTGTTTGACTGGTTTTGGGAATGGAAGTCATTGAGATATGCATTTGGCATTTTATTGTGAGACTCTGGGAGGTCCCAGAACACTGTCCAGTTGAATAAAAAATAATTACATTTGTGTACAATAATATATTCCAACAAACTATAAACCACAGTATATATCTTTATTGTACCATAGGCAAAGCAGGCCAAGTTGGCTGCTTCAGCACTTCTGAATGCTGAATGGTTTAGTATAAAATCACCCTTTACCCACCCTTTACTTGGCTGGGGTCTTGGTGTAGTGCAGTTTGTTGATCTTTGTTTTTTGTTTTTTCTCAGTTGAGGTTTTGATTTAAAACTAGACTTTTCCTGTTTGGCTAAATAATGTGTAGGCCCTACATAGCCTACAAAAAAAACACAATCCCCAAAAACATTACATGTTAATAAGCGACACTAATGTTGGTGTATATGAGGCGCTGCTGGGAAATCATCACAGTATACCCACTACAAAAATGAAGACTACACTAATGGTTGAAACAATTAAAAAAATACAATGTATAATGCAATGTCCAGTGGTAGAGTACTAGAGCCTGACCAATATGGATTTTTATGGATATCGGCCGATACAGTTTTATATTTTTAAAAAAGCATTTTAAGGCATTTTTCTTGCAGCTTGTGTTTACATAAATATGGTGTGTACAACCCAGGCCACTTTATTAAACTAAACTTTTTTTTTTTTTTATGTTGTCAAATGTTGTTAACTGTAAGAAACCTGCTTATTCTTCTTTATGCTGATTATTAAGGTGGTAGTGAGTATTGGTATGGGGACTATTATGTATTTTATGTGTTACATTTATTTATTTTATTCAGCTTCATCTAAGTTTTATTTAACTTTAATTTTATTTAATTTGCTGCGCAAGTTGAGCTTGGGGAGAATTTTGATTTTTTTGTTCTACGAAGTTCTATGGCAGAGAAATTAGGAAAATCTTTTTATTGTCATTTTGAGATTATCAGGCCATGAGAAGGTGATTTGGGTTATTTCCTATGAATTGCAGTGTAAAAACCCAACCGCTTGGAACCACTCAGAGTCAGCTTCTCAGGAATGCCCGTAGCATCCGAAGTCCCAACAAATCTCACAGGTGGCTGAGTTGTTCCAAAGGCCAGGACAGAATTTTTATATAAAGCTAGGTGCTTATGCTAAGTTTAGCTTGCTTTCATAAACAGGTCTACTGTGACCAACACAACAAGACACGCTGTGACTTATGGACAAGTGGGTTAAATTGAAATGGGAACTTATAACGTTATCATTTATTTCACCAACTTGTTACATACTAGACAATGACCATAACCAAACCGCTCTGTTTGGCAAATGCACTGCAGAGAGAGCAGCTGCTCTACTGTAAGATGAATGTGCAGCATGACATAAAAGACAGAGCGCCCTCTGCTTGATAACTTAGCCGAAGGACATCATTTGCAAGTAAACAGGTTATTCCTAGTAAAAATCGAAGTGTTCATATCGGCGCATATCAGCCATATTTTGGCCTATAGCCGATAATTTTCTAATATGCTATATTGGCCAATAATATTGGTTGTTGGACACTGTGTTAATGTGAGTTCTCTCCGGCTTGTATAGGTGAATTAGTCAATCTAAATAGAAACTGAATGAGTTTGAAAATGAGTGGTTGTCTGTCAGTGTGTTTATCTTAAGTGTTAGCCCTGCGGCTAACAGGGTGTAACCCACTTAAAGCCCTTAGTTGTTGGGATAGGGGAAAAGGCATTTCTTACCACTGGTTCTGGTCTCAGTATTTAAACAATAAATTCACTGCATATATTGCATTGTTATTATTTTTTCTTTTTCTGGGAGAATTACTTGTTTTTTGTCAACGCTCCAAGTACAGTATGAGCTATATCTAATGTAGAAACACAACTCTTCAGGGGCTACCTCTATCAAACTGTGTCATACCGATCTGACCTGTATCATCCCACTCAGTAAGGCTGCAAGTATGAGCAGACAAAGATAGAAGCATGTTGTTCACTCTAAAGTACAAATTGTATGTTTTGCTTTTTTAATGTTTTGTTTGTCAGCGGATCATCAGTGGTGCAAGTTGTCTTACACAGCATGTTGAAGCTTGCAAGGCAAAGTGTCAACAACATGTCTATAAATTATGAAAGTTATGAAAAAAATAACACTGCTTTCCAAACCCTCTATAAACAAACAAAATCTGAAAAAGCTATTAACTCCCTTAATAATGACTTATGTGCCCAAGATTGGGATTCTGTTTTTAATAGAGAACAAGGTAGATAAAGCTTATAACAATTTCCTAGAACTATTTAGATCATTGTATTACAAAAACTGTCCTCTTGGTCAATACAACTATAAAAATAAATATATAAAATATCCATGGTTAACTAAAGGTTTACAAAATGCTTGTAAAAAGAAAAATACTCTTTACAGACTTTTTGATAACAAAGGACAAAAGCAGCAGAAAAGAAATAAAAATTATATAAAAATAAATTGACTCATAATACGAGCTAGTAAGAAATTATATTCTAAAAATATTAAGTGAAAATAATATTAAAGGAGTTTGGGGTATTATTAACAGCTTAATAAAGGATGGGTTAAAAAGAAATGCTTATCCAGAGTATATCATCAATAATAATTGTAAAAACTATAATATCAATGATATAGTAAATAGTTTTAATGACTTTTTTGTCAATGTTGGATCAGTCCTGGCAGCAAAAATCCCCAAAAATGATACTAATAATCTGAATAAGTCATTAATAGAATTGAATTCTCTCAGCAGTAAGTGAGGCTGAGGTCAAAGTTATTGTTAATAAATGTAAAAACAAAACCTCCACTGACTGTTATGATATTGATATGACACTAGTAAAAAAAGTAATAAATAGTATTTTAAAACCCCTAACATATATATGTAACCTATCATTTCAAACCAAACATTTCTGAACGATATGAAAATTGCGAAAGTAATACCACTGTATGAAAACGTAATGAACACATCTTCACAAACTACAGGTCTGTCTCCTTGCTCCCTCAATTTTCAAAGTAATTATTCATTAACAGATCAGAAAAAAATATAGATAAATAAGAAATAATTAATGAAAGTCAGTATGGCTTTTGAACAAGCGTTCAACATCAATGACAGTAATTGATTCTGTTTAAGAACTCACTACTGCTGTGGACAACAAAAAATATGCAGTTGGAATATTTATTGACTTGAAAAAAGCATTTGACACGCTTAATCATTGTATATTACTGGATAAATTAGAAAGATATGGTATTAGGGAAGTGGCTTTGACTTGGGTCAAAAGCTATTTAACTGAGTTTCACAGTTTGTGAAAATGGGAGAAGATACATCCAGGTGTTTGGGCATTGCTTGTGGGGTCCCGCAAGGGTCTATTTTGGGTCCTAAGCTATTTAATCTATATATAAATTATATTTTTAATGTATCCAAGTTATTAAAATGAATATTGTTTGCTGATGATTCCAATATATTTTATTCTTGTCATAATTGTAGTAATCCTTTTCATATTGTTAATAATTAATTAGTGAAATTCAAATTATGAATGGATATTAATATATTTTCTTTAAACTTAGATAAAACAAAAGTTATGTTTTTGGTAATCATAAGCAGAATTCAAATTTCCTAATAAATATATAGGAATACTAAGGAATCATTTAGGGGTTCAAGCAATGCCTAAATATTCACCGCTTTAGGTCGTTGTATAAAGAAATAATCTTGTTACAATATAGAGCAGAGGAGGGCAACTGACGGACAAGGTTATTATATCTGTAGATGAGATATTGATATAGATGAGTAAAGTTAGTCTACATAAATAGCTTATTATATTGAAATAACTAAAAGGATAGTGTCATAATTGGTATATATGTGTGTATTTATGTATGGATGTGTGCATTTTAATTTAATAATGTGCACTGTAAGATTTAATATTATTGTTATTAATTTTGTGGTTATTTTATTTTATTTAGCTAATGGCAAAAATTGAGATATGACAATGGTGTTAATAATTATGATAAGTTATCAACATTATTATGAATATAATCAACATTATTACTTTTATAACCATTAAATATTATAATTTAGACCTATACAACTAGTAATATTGATATTATTATTATTATTATTAATAATAATAATAATAATAATAATAATAATAATAATAATAATATTGATAATATTATTGACATAATATTGATAGTAACAATTAATTATATGATTACATGGATAAGTAAAGAAATGTATGTATGTGTATTAGAGCCCAACCAATATGGGTTTTTTGAGGCTGATGCCAATACCGATATTAGGTGATAAAAAAACAATACCGATATCCGATACAACGGCCGATATAGTTATACATTGGGGAAAAAGTATTTTAAAACATTTTTCTTTCTGCTCTTGTTTACATGAATATGGCGTGTACACCCCAGGCCACTATATTAGAGTAAACATATTTTTAAAATGTTGTAGAAAGCTACTTATTGTGCTGATTGGCATGTAGGTTGTAGTGGGTATTGGTGTGTATTGGTGTGGGGGGTATTATTATGTATTTTATGTATTATATTTATTTCCTTTATTTAGCTTTAACTAAATTTGTTTAACTTAAATCTCATTTAAACTTGCTCTGCAAGTAGAGCATGGGGAGAACTACAAAATGCATTTTGAATTTTTGTTCTATGAGGTTTTATAGCAGAGAAATGAGCAAGATATTTTTATTGCCTTTTTGAGTTTTTCAAGTCATGAGAAGGTGATTTGGGTTTGATTTGGTGATTTGATCATTTCCAAATGGGCTATATCGGGCAATAATATCGTCCAGCTGATATATCAGTCAGGCTCTAATGTGTTTGTTTTAAGCTTATTATATTGTAGTTATACTGTGATAAAAAGGAAGTCATCTGGTAAAGGATTTTAGGGGTGGGAATTAATAAGCTGAGCTTCCTTCCACTCCCTTTCGAGCATGACACTGTAAAATTATATGTAAATGTACATATTTTTGTTGATGATGTATAAGATGTAGATCATGGATATATTTTTAATTTATCATTTTTTTAATATACTTTTTTTTTACTCATCCTCTATATATATATATATATATCTATATATATATCTATATATATATATATATATATATATATATATTATATATATATATATATATATATATATATATATATATATATATATACGAGAAATTGGAGAAGTACCAAGGCCTCAAAGAAGAACTTGAGAAGGCCTGGAAAGTGAAGGCAACAGTGGTGCCCGTGGTCATCGGAGCACTCGGGGCAGTAACCCCCAAACTGGAAGAGTGGCTACAGCAGATCCCAGGAAAAACATCAGACATCTCAGTCCAGAAGAGCGCAGTCCTAGGAACAGCAAAGATACTGCGCAGAACCCTCAAGCTCCCAGGCCTCTGGTAGAGGACCCGAGCTTGGATGGATGAAACTGCCCGTGGAGGGCGAGAGGACAATTTATATATCTATATATATATATATACTATACTAAATTAAGCAAATTTGATTGCATTTTAAAGTTCCATTTATGCTTGACATTTAGAAGTCAGACTTAGTGTAAATAAGCTGTGGGGATGCCAAAGCCACCCCTTTTAGGAATAAGGGTTATAATGAACTTGAAACCACTACTGGTAGTAATGCATTATAGATGATTAGTGTAGTAGTCAGGCAAAGGCTCTCTGTGTTGGAAAAGCAGACACCTTGTCAGATTTGAGCTGCCTTATGGACCACTTTACATAACGCACATCTTACTTTGGCTGCCCTGTGTATTTGAAGTCAAAACACCTATCCATCTGTGTAATGGGTCTTGTCAAAACTTTATAGAGAATCAGCAATTTGAGACTGCACTGCTCCTGCTACTGAGAAAAGGCTCTGATAAGCTGGAGGATCCCATTGAGCTTTGATGTATGGAGATATCCTGGCATTTTCCCGTTTCATTTTATCTTCAATGTCATGGCTGTGTTTTTATTTTAGGTAACTGCAGATATTTATGGAGGGAGACATTTGGCAAAATGTTGGAGTCCAGACTCAATCCCACGACCTTGAGGCAGGCTCTAGTTGCCTTGTATATTATATGCACCGCTACCAATTGAGTTATACTATGGCTTTAATATACAGTTTTGGAACTAATATTGCATCTGTAAAAGTAAGTCTGGCAATAAAGTTTTTTTTTGTTTTTCACTAGTGCTGTCAATTGGTTAAAAAATTTAATCTCAATTAATCACAACATGGCAGATTTAACATTAACACGGTAGATTTTCAGTGACACCATGCAGCTTTTGAATAGGGCTAGAGAATTTGAGGAAATGTTTCCTCCACCAGCGACGTTGTAGTAATAGCATTTTTGCTGAAAAAAAAAAAGAATAATAAAATAAAAGCATAGTAGGCCCTTAACTTTTTTAGCATACGCTGTATACCTATCCTATATATAAATAGAATAAAATTGTAACAGAGACCATATGCGTGTTTTTACTTGGATAAATAAATACATCTTCTGAATATTGTGAGAGAGCCTTTGATAAGTCTGTGTAGTAACTGGCCAACTGTCTGCTGAACTGTGCTATGCATTAAATATACTCATAAGACACCTGAGTACGCCTCTCTTCTACTCCTCGCAGCGCGGCGGACAGGGGCGGGTTCACTGTCACCTGTCCGCAGTGAGGCTACCGCTCAGAGTCGAAAACTGACACTTTATATGAAAAAAAAACAAAAAAACTAAATTACAAAAACACACACACTCAGCCGCAATTTAATGGTTTGTAGGAGTTAGCAGCTTGTGGTTCCACAAGTTCAGGGGTAGCCATGGACCAACCCCCGCTCTCACCACAGGTCCAGGACGCGCAGAAAGCACAGCTCCAGGAACGTGCACGGATAGAGGCAGTGAAAGGAAGCGATATAAAAGGCACACGTAACATTTATTAGTCAAAAGTTTTACACATGAAACTTGTGAGGGGAGGGAAAGGAGAGGGCTGTAATGCAATGGACAAAGCATTGGGCTTGTCCTGAATTGGAAACACAGGCAAACAGAGCTCTCCTTTCTGTCTCATCAGTCTGAAGGAATATCACTGTGAAAGCGTGGGTCATTTACTGTGAAAACAAGTCAGTGTCATGATTATACATATGCACATTCCCAAGACGTCACGGGCCCCCCGACACAGCTTCACATCTCTCTTGTGTGCATTCCACACACTTTGAGAAGCGCTGGTGTAAGGCAAAACAGATTGTGTGATTAATTTGCATCAATAAATAATTAACACTAAAGTTTTTTGATTAATTGCATGTGTTTACAAGAAGGAGAAGAAGAATGTACTGTGACTCGAGTAAATGATTAAATAATGCTAATATTTTGTTAACTGCTCTCAGCCCTGTTTTTTGTCCTCACTGATGTAATAACTGATGTGAAAAGGGGTCACATTTGCCTTCCAGTTTATTTATTAAAAAAGGAGTTGTCTTGTTTGCAGTACAACACATAATGTTACTAATTAGTCTAGTGTTTTCCCATTTCCAGCAATAGGCAATTATTCGTTATAAGAAATAAATACAGAGCATTAAATAGTGTTGATGAAGTACTGTATTGACACACTGCTCCTGTACAGTAATTAGCTAATTGAGGTTAAAACTGTCTGTGTCACTTTTTAATAGCCAAACATACTTTATATGTTTCATTTTTTGTCTTCTAATCATCTTGAATATACAAAAAATAATAATAGTACGAATCAGGGTAGACAAGGGGGAGACACAGACACCTTAGACCTTTTATCTCACAATGATAAGGGATCTGCTAAAACTAACCATTGTTTCTTTATTTCCCTTTTGTAGCTGTTTGTATCTTTGTTTTGTTTTTTTAGTCTCTGTCCTCCATATCTTACAGCAGTCCTAGTCCTTCGCCTGTGTCTAGAAAGTGTTGTGAATCCTTGGCTCATTACCGACATTTCCTAAAAATTTCATCAAAATCCAATCAGTTATCATTCTGACAGATTAACCTAACCTAACACACCAACCTAATCCACACTGGTGAAAACATAACTTTCTTGGTGGAGGTAATAAAAATCATTGGAGCTTGTGTGAATACTACCCTCTACCCACTTTGGCATCTATAGCGGTATGGTTTCTAGACTTTAATCAGCAAACGGGGTTGCTGTAGTGCCTCTCACTCAGAGTAAAACAGTTATTTCAAGATTTAACACTGAGTTTCTGATAGTACTGCTTTGTCCATATTGTACTTTTGACCAACAGCATGATGTTTTTGACTCTGAGCTGTCCTAAAATTGCGTAGCTTTTGTACTGTCAGTATTATATCATTTTAGAGAGCCCTGCACTTTCTTAAGAGAAATGCTGTTTGGCTGAGATGAAGTACTCGTTCAGGATGAGGTAAAGCTGACTCACTTAGTGTTCCCCAGAAAGATAGATGGACACATTTGCATGTCTTCTTGTCTCTGTTACTGCTGCCTTTCTACTTTTTAATTTATTTTAAGCCTTCAGTATCTCTCAGATTAACATGTTGTCAATTGATAAGCATCTTTAACTACTGTATTTTCTGGTCTATAAGTTGCACTTTTTTTTATAGTTTTGCTGGTCCTGCAACTTATAGTTAGGTGCGACTTATATATCAAATTTAACATGAATCAATGAGTAAACATTACCATCTACAGTTGCGAGAGGGTGCTCTAGGCTTGTGACAACTACTGTCAGTAGTGATATAGAATAAGATGGAAAGCTCGGGGAACTTCCTTACTGGTAACTTTCTTCGGACTTGCTGGCTTGTTATGTTAATTTATCCTGTTCAGCCTCCCAGGTATGTTCGTTATGCTACTGTGTAGCTGAATAACTGTTACGTATATGTTACTTAAACATACCGGACACCTATTCTGTGTGCTATTGCGTAGTTGAATAACTTGCCTTTCCAGATTAAATGTCTGTTCTTGGTCTTTGAGTTTCTGAAATACATTTTTAAATAAATGCGACTTATAGTCCAGTGCAACTTATATATGTTTTTGTCCTCTTCATGACGCATTTTTTGACCAATGCAGCTTATACTCTGGAGCGACTTGTTGCCCGGAAAATACTTTATTTGTGTTTTACTGTAATATGCAGAAAGCACAGACTAGTATATCATAATGTAGTGTAATTAAGTAAGGTCATTATGAATATGATTTTTTTTTACCCTGTTTGGATTTTGTATAACAGCAGCAGGGTTAATACTCCTCTGTTCTCTCCCACATTTGTAGGCTCTAGAATAGTCTGATTGATCTACAGCACAAACACATGCAGACCGCAATCTCTGCTAAGGCAAGGGCCCTATTTTGCAGTGGTAAAGATTTCACAAAAAATCCCTGAATCCAGATAATGATTCAGATCACACCAAATAGTTATTTTACTGTACTCTTGTGTCTATTTATGACAACTGGATTATCCCTATCCCACAATATTACACAGTTCTTTTTGACCTTTTGTGAAAATGTCCATCAAAATTTGATGATTGTTTTTTGGGGTTATCTTGCTAACAGACTAACTAACTAACAAACAAACCAAGGCCAGCTGAAACATTAACAATATATGGCTGAATTAGATTTTTACCGTGCATACTCCTTGTTAAACTAAAGTTGTTCCAGAATATGTCAGAAATTAAAGGATGACACTTGATATTTTGAGACCGCAGTCTGTTTCCAACTCAACAGTCATGTAAAAGTTATATTCAAACCCTCATCTCCAGTGCTCAGTTAGCTCAGTGAGTGATGGTAACTGACTGTGACTGTATTTGTTGTTCTGAGATTTGAGTGCAACAGGAAAGCACTGCCTCCTCCTGCTCATGAATACTTGCAGACTTAATGGGAAGTAGAAATTTGGTGTTTCCTCAAGACATGCCTAAAAATAAAGAGGGTTATTTTTGGTTTCTTTGTGGCTACTGTGAAATAATGTCCTTGACGAATCAAAACACTCACTAGAGGCTATAGAGAATTGTATATACAGTACAGTGCAAACGTTTTAGTAAGTTGTGAAAAATGCCGTTAACTAAGAGTGGTGGTACAAATGATTCATTTTGGTGTCGATCCAGATCACTGTTTAGATCCTGGAGCGTTTTAAGGGATTCTGTACTAGAGGTGTGCGATTAAACAGTATTATATTGTGTCAGTCTGAACTAATGATGATCAGCTAATCTGAAGAGATCTCTGGATGGTGCTACAGTGCATTTGGTAAAGTTCTGTGCTCAAACACTTATGCAGGTAGTCGGCTCATATTGGTTAGACGTAGTGGCTGCAATTTAAGCTCAGAAATCAGAATGAGTCCTGGGATGGTGTATGGGCTTTAGAAATACACAGGAGCACATCCTGGTTTCACTTGTCAATGAAGAGTAGTGAGATCAGGCCTTTTCATCTCTGACGAAGGGGACGGGCTCAACAAACAGGAGTACGTAAGTCACAGCATTTACGCAAATATGTATGAAGAGCTAACCCACTAAATGCTAGATTTTGATGTGTTGTGAAGGATCTGAGCCAGGAGTAAAACATGTCTGTTGAGTAGAAAAGTGTGCACTTTGTGGCTCAAACTACACCAATCATAGGAACTATACAGTATCTTTACCAGTGCTTGGCACACTCTCCGGGTGCTTCTAGTTTAGATTTGACTTCTCTCCTTTTTGTTGTACTTTGATACACCTTTTTTTGTTTATAGCTTTATTAAAACCTCTCTAAGACAGTGCTGTACACATATAGTATAAATCATTATAAAGCATCTTCGTACCCCAGAGGAGTTAAATTTAAATATGCTTTTGTGGCACGCATGTTTAAGCAGGGGAGATGAGGCATGGGAAAAGGTTATGAGATTAGCCTCACACCGAAACAAGCTCAACACCTCTCATTATTCATTCTGTCTCCTGTCATTGTAAAGTATTACTGTCTCTCTCAGTCTTGACACACCCCTGCTAAATCCATAAGGAGCCTTTAGTTTAACTGTTCCCTTCACACTGCTGTTAAATGGACCATTAGTAAGGCTACAGTGTCATATTGTGAAGGACAAATACTGTATATTGGCTCTCACTTTTACTTCTGTCATATCTTAAAGCACACTAAGCTCCGGCAACATCTGGCTTTGACAACTCTGATACTCTGAGGTTTTAATTGTCTGTTGACAGTTAATGAAATAATTGTATTTGACAGTCCCATCAAAAGGTATCCTGGCATAAGTTAGTCCCCTTGGTGTACCTTGTTACTATTCATATTCAAAAAGATGTGACTTAGAAACTGTCAAGGTTAGAACAATAAAATGGTGGAAAATTAGTATTATTTTTCTCATTAGAACAGGAAATACATTTTTATTGCATTGTTGTAAGTAGAGCACAATAGTCTCAGTATTTTAAATTTATTGTTATTGCTCTAACATATTAATAGATTGCAATAACTACTTGTATCAGACAAATCGTTCATTCAAACTGCAGTTTTGTCCAAATAAAAATGGTTTAGAGCTGTTTCTTTGTTGAATTTAGTCCTGGTTTAGTCCTAAACTACACTTCCACCTCCACAAGTCATCATTTGATCCTTTACTGACCCCTTGTGGCTAGGGCTGGGCGATAAATCGATTTTTTCGATTAATTCGAATTTGTAGGGCAGGTCGACTTGTTTAAATAAAACTCAATAAAAAATAAAACGTCCACCACCGGCGCTCTGGGCTCCCGTAATTCATAGTGGGTAGGCCCGCCAGCCCTCCCGCCGCGCTGAGGAACACAAACAACATGGCAACGAGCAGGGAAAAACTCGTTCCTAAGAAAGGCACAGTGTCGTCAGTTGTGTGGAATTGGTTCGGGTTTGCGGCGTCAGATGGAGCACAAACAGCGCCCCGCTGCAAAGTCAGTCCCTACTTTCCACTTTATTTGTATAGCACATTTTACAAACAAAACAGTTTCCAAAGTGCTGCACATAGAACACTAAATAACAATAAATTACTACATTCAGCTCCACCAGTCCCCATTAAATAATAAGAACCAGTAAAACCAAATAAAAGTAATACAATAAAATAACAATAAATAAATGCCAAGAATTAAATAATAAAAACAAAACGATAAAACAAAATAAAAGACAACAGAGGACCACACAATTCACATCGAGTTAAAAGCCAGAGAATAAAAATGAGTCTTAAGACGAGACTTAAAACATTCCACTGTGGGGGCCGCTCTGATATGTGGGGGCAGAGTGTTCCATAGTTTGGGGCCAGCAACAGAGAAGGCCGGGTCCCCCCTGGTTTTAAGTCTCGTCCTAGGGACCACGAGCTGGAGCTGGCTCTCGGACCTCAGAGAACGCGCTGGAGTGTAAATTTGTATAAGGTCGGTGTACTGTCGGTCGGTGTAATGTACTGTGGGGCCAAACCATTCAATGCTTTAAAAACAAACAATAAAATCTTGAAATCAGTTCTAAAATGAACTGGAAGCCAATGCAGGGAGGCGAGGATGAGAGTGATGTGCTCATGTTTTTTACTTCCTGTTAAAAGACGCACAGCAGCATTTTGGACTAACTGTAAACGATAAAGTGCAGTGTGATTAATTCCAAAGTAAAGTGCATTACAGTAGTCCAGACGTGATGAGGTAAAAGCATGGATTAAACGCTCAAAGTCTTTAAATGATAAAATTGATTTAATTTTGGCTAAAAAACAAAGATGATAAAAACTGGATTTGACAACTGCGTTTGTTTATTGAATTTGAGATCAGTGTCCATAACGACGCCAAGGTTGGTGGCAGTGGGTTTACTGTGCTGACTGAGGGGACCCAGGTCTGGTGGGGAGCTGGTAACTCCACTGGGTCCAAAGATTATTGCCTCGGTCTTAGTTTCATTTAGGCTTAGAAAATTTTGAGCCAACCAAACCTTGACGTTGTTAAGGCACTCAAGCAGGGGTGTCAGGGGGTTGCTGCTGTTCTGTTTCATCTGCAAATAAATTTGTGTATCATCAGCATGGATGAGGGTTTAAGTTTATTGACTATTTTGGTGAGATATGAAAGTGACACAGACTCGAACTGATTAAAAACAACTGAGCAATTATATGCTATGGACGGGATTATGGAAGATGTAGTTATACTGGCCCTAATGCTAGCCACTTTATCACAAAAAAAGTTTAAAAACTGATTACAGACAACAGAAGAAGCCTGTAAAGAGGTGGATTGAGGAGGATTTAAAATTGATCCAATTATTTGAAATAGAACCCGAGGTTTGTGACAATTGTTGGAAATCAAAATTCAAAAATATCTAGTCTTTTCTGTTTTGACAATATTTTGAAATTTCCTCCAGCTATTCTTTAATATTTGATAGGACACCTGCAATCTATCCTTCCTCCACCTGCGCTCCGCCCTCCTACACTCTCGCCTCGCCTCTCGAGCAGTCTCATTATACCAGGGCTTGTGTCTGGCTTTGGGGAGCTTTTAGTGGAGCAATTGAGTCCATGATGGTATTGCAGGTGGAAATAAAGGTCGATACAAGGTGTTCCGTGCCATGGAATACAAGAGACCCAACGTCAGGCTCTGCACAAGTAAAAAGAGCAGAGAAACTTTCCGCGGACCTTGGCTTTAGCTGCCGTCGGTAACGGACAGGAGCTCTATGTTTAAAAGGATCTTTCAATATAAAATCAAATAAAACAGGGCGGTGATCAGAAAACGCTGCGTCCTGGAGCTGCACATTATTAAGGTCAAGACCATGAGATATAACCAAATCTAAAATATGACCATGCTCGTGTGGGCGCAGTAGTATGTTGCGTAAAATTAAAAGCATCAATTAAATCTAAAAACTGATTGGCCAAAGGCTTAGACGGACAGCAAACATGTACATTAAAATCCCCCACAATTAAAATTCGATCATACTGTGTCACAATAGTGGCAACATAGTCCGAGAAATCTTTTATAAAGTCTTTGTTATGCTTCGGTGGTCAGTAAATAAGTGCACATAACACTGGATCACAGTGCCCTATCTCAAAGCTACACAGCTCAAAGGAGGAGAAAGACAGCGGTGCCAAGTTTTTATAAAAGAAACTGTCTTTAAATATAGCAGCAATGCCCCCTCCGCGACCAGTGCATCTCAGTACATTAATAAAAGTACAAGAAGGGGGTAACAACTCCGAAAAGGCAGAGGACTCACTCGCATTTATCCAAGTCTCTGTCACAAACAGTACATCCAGAGAATGCAAGGAGAAGAAATCCCTCAGAATGAATGTCTTATTCATAACCGACCGTGCGTTAACAAGCGCACAGTTGGTGGGAACCTGGATATTTTCAGCCACAGGAGCTGCCCTGCTCAGTGGCTGAAGATTTGTGTAGTTTACACCGGCAGGAGGTGGGCAGGAGCGTGAGGCTCTAGCGCAGATAATAGTCCGCATAGGAAAGGTTTGTGGTGCGCCAGGCATGCAGGGGGTGCTAACGGAATGGTTGAAGTTGAGTATTGTGGTTTCTGGCAATGGAGGGCAATGTGCTGAGGGAGTGTGTGGTGTAAACAGTCAGTCACGTGGGAGAACTTGCACGGCGTGTTGCAGATTAGCGGTTAACAAGCTGCTACCATATTTGTTAGGGTGCAGACCGTCAGGACGAAACAGTGAGGATCAACCCCAGAACAAATTAAAATTATCAATAAAAGCACATGTTATGGGATCTGCACACGGATTGGAGCCAAGTATTAAGTGCTAAGATTCTGCTGAACCTGCCGCTGCCTCGGTGAAGAGTGGGGATAGGGCCAGAAATGAACACAGATAATCCATGGGAACGATGGAGAGAAAAAAGTTCACGGAAATCTTTTTTTGTTATTTCGGACTGCTAGTGGGTGGTGTCAATCGTACCAACATGGACTACCACCCTATGGATTGTGGCCGGGACAGAGTTGAGCAGAGATGGAAGATGCTTTAGTAATGTTGGTACTGTGGCTCCAGGGACACAATGTGTGACTGCATTGAAAAAGCGAACATTTCTTATAATGGAGTCTCCTATTATAAGTGTAGATGGGACAAAGAGCGGCCGGGGCGAGGAGGGAGAGTGTAGCAGTGCATCAGTGCCAGAGGGGCTCCGGTGTCTTCCCAGGTCTAAGTCAGTCTGAAGCGTATCATCTGAAGGAGCAAGACTAGCCACCGGGCCGGGCAGCTGGGTCACTGGAGGTGACGGAGCGTAGAGCCCACCAGACCGCCTCAGGACAGCCTCCTTCAGAAACTTCCTCCGAGCAGAAGACTTAGTTGGACGGCACTGGGATTCTCTGGTGGATTTTGCAGACTGGAGTGACTACGGAGCATTACGCACAGGACTTGGTGGAAGCACGCCCGCAGTTGGGACTCGTGGACAGCCTGGATCACTTCTTGATAAAGCCGGGAACTCCAGGGAGGACTCCAGGTCGGGAAGCACCTGCGCCGCTGGAGCAACAGCTGGAGGGACCGGTGAGTCCGTGGCAAGGGCCGCGTAGCGGTTGGAGAGGCTCAAGCCGGGAATACTCCTGACCCCGACCAAGCTCCTCCTGCGCCCGTGGACAGAAGCCTCTTCATCCAACAACTGCCGCTTTGGAGTTGAGCACGAAGACGGCCGTGGACAGGTGGACCGATCCCATACAACCGTGTCGTAGTAGGTGGCGTTGAGTGAGGCTAACCGCTTGTGCTGACTGCACGCAACGTCCATAAGTTTGGAAATGAGTCCTTCTTTCTCCTGTAACTCCACAGAGAGTCGGCGAACATCTTGAAGGTCAGAAATCTTTTTGTTACAGTTTTTAGTGTGATCTCAGTGAGTTCAGATCTGTCTTTATGAGCCATGACAAGCTGGAAGGCTCAGGGGTACGAGGAAGTAAAAACAGTGCGTAAATCAACGATCCCCAGTTGCAAATCCAAGTATTCAAAGCAGTAGAAGAAGAGTAAAAAATATTAAAACAATAAATAATGAGTAAAAATGGCCAACCGGATCATCCAGTGTCGATAAAATGAGTTTAAAACGGCCTTAGCAAAGCCAAAAGCACACGGTGGCTGCCATCTTGCACAACCAGCAGGATTTTGCGATGTTGAGATTGCAACTATTAACGCAAAATCAAGCAAACCCCGCAAATTCAGCGCGACCCTGCAACTTTGTCCAAACTCCAAAACTCTCTCAGCAGCAGCGCACTGGTAATGCGCGGCGGAGGTCGGGTTGAGCCACAGACAAAGTGACGTGGAGGTGCAGTGCGGAGGACGGAGGACGGAGGTGTGGTGCGGAGCTATAGCGCAGAGATCAAACGCATGGGACTAAAGGATGAGACAAAGGCGGTGCTTTCTAGTTTTGTCTTGTGTCGCTCTGAAAAGCTGTCTGCGTTGCCATGGTGATATAGTTGCCTAAAAAGTTGAATGGGCAGCCTATTTAGGCAAAAATGAAGTTTGAGGTCATTGGTCTTTAAACCTTAATGTTGCAGGCTAAAAAACTTCTTGAAAACCTATAGCACAGCAGACTTCCTCTGTTTTTAATGACTGGATGTTCTACAGCACACAACAGGAATCACCAGAGAAGATCTGAGAGGAACAGAATCACAATCAGCTGCAGGAGCCCCAAAAAACAGCCTTATAACACAGCAATATCATTTTAAAAAGTAGGTACACTTGGCTTGTTCAAATACAGGTATTTTTAATTGGATTAATTACCACCTCACATATGTTTAAAAACATATTTTGTTAGTTTTTACAGTTCTAGCTAATATTTTTAAGAAGAATGATAGACCAAAAAAAAAAATTGCAACTTTTAGTGCAACTTTTAAGAAAATCCCCCATAAAATCACAGGGCCTTCTCTTCTATTTGACTTGTCTGATTGCACTTTAACCTCAAGAGGAAATCAAGCAATAAAGCTAAACTTGTTTTGGACAATTTCTCTGTTGTCTTCAAGTGGGGGAAAAAATAATTTTTAAATCATAAATCGAATTTTTTGTGAAAAATTCTGAGATTTTTTTTTTTAGGCTAAATCGCCCAGCTCTACTTGTGGCTGGACTTGGCATCTTTTTGGTGATGCTTCCTGGTTGCTTGGAAAATCCAGACTGATATGTCTCTGTATTATTATACAGAGAAATATCAGTCTGGTCACCAAGCCGTCCATCGTGGTTGGATTCAAATCCCAACCGTACCGTGCATTTTGATTCATTTATTTAAGTCACGTGTTCTTCATGAGCAGCGTCCTCAACAACAACAATCAATATGGCGACCCAGGAGCCGAGAGTTTGTTTCATTCACTGGTAAATTCCGTTTTAAATGACCAAAAACATATAGCGTCATTAAAACCACAGCAGCTTACAGCACTATTAAAAAAAAAAAAGCTTTTGCGTTGCTCACTTTCTTGTCACTTTGTTAACGTCACATCTGCCATTTTCTGATTGCCTTACTCCGCTGTCAATTTACTCGGGTTTGCTCCGCTCTAGAAATCGAACTGATTCCATGGCTGTACCAGCGGATGAGTCTGGAATTTCCAGGCAAGCTTCCTGGATCCAGATGTTGTTACTGATCCAAAACAAATACTAATAACTTCTTTTTTGCTTTCTTTCTTACTGACCTTTCCTAAAAATTTGACAATATCACCATTATTTTTTTTTAATTTCTAGCTTGACTGGCAATGTCAGTATAGGGTTACATGTTTGTGCATTTAAAATTTAATTCTTTAAAAATTGACAAGACCACACATCAACGTTTATATCTTATTGAAATTCAGGCCAGATTCAGCACTGTCACTCAATAAATCATTATTGCAAAATGCTTTCATTGGCATGTTTGTCTTTGGAAATGGGAAGTAGCTGCAAAACTCTGCACATTTTTCTCCCCCTTTTTATTTCTCCCTCACACACACACTTCCACTTCTTGGTGCGTGAACGTCCGACCTTTCTCTTCCCGATGCTGTCCGCTATCTGTTTAGAGAAAGAAATAGATTGCTTGCTTGGTGTAATCAATTTTTTGTCAGCTCATCAGATTTCTCCCTAAAAGCGCCAGTGCTCAGGACACTACTGGGATTTTTGCAATGACATAATAAACACCAGTGTACTTTAAGTTCTACAGTGGTTTACATATGTGAAAGATTGCCACTTGATAACTCTTTATAGCATCTTATAGCCTAAACAGCAGCTGAGAGGGGTTTGTTTGTTTACCTGTACATTTTTGCACCAGATAAGATTAGCAATTTGGGGTCTTCCATTGGTTTTGGTGTGTGTGCTGCAAGGCAATTAAAACTTGGACACAACAAAATAATAGTGAAAGCCCTGCCTACCAACAGAAAAAAAAAACATATACTTGTTGTGCCTTTGGGTCAGACACATGAACGGGTTCATAGAATTAATAAGTTACTTGAATAGTAGTTCATAGTCAATAAATAAATGAGTTAGATTTATTGTAAAAGTTGTTAAAAAGTTATTTATTAGTTTTGAAAACTAGTCTGTACTTAGATGGTTTTTGTATCAACTGTCTCGCGATAGTAATAATCCAGGGCTTTTGTTCTTTCAGTAGCTGACCTTTGGTGCCATTTTTGTTTTAATCAAGCCAATATTTGTGGAAAGTAAGGACTCTAACTCACAGCTAAAGTGCTGAATGTGTTCTAATGTGTGTGCCTTGGAACCTTTCGCCTTTGTGAGTATAAATGTGCTATGAAGCACTTAAGTAGAGGCTGTAATTGTTACAAAGCTTAACACCTGATTCAAACTAAACACACGTCTCTGACACGGCATCTATTTGTTGCAGAGGTTGTACTGGACATGTAACAGACATGCAACACATTCAGTGTAAATTGGGCATAAGACTGTGTACATGTAGTGTTAACTAAGGGTGCTCCGATCGATCGGCCGGGATCGGTGATCTGCCGATCATGGCTAAAAATAGAGTGATCGGTAATCGGTAAAATGGGCCGATCAGAAGGGCCAATCAAATTACAACAAACACATGAGGCTCTCACATCTACTGTCCTGCAACTCCGGTTTGATTAAACAGCAGTAGTGTTGTTCTAGCAGTGTTTGTATGTTAAGCCCGGGTTATAACTAACACAAACCTGCCCTGGAGCTGCTGCTTTATGTCCCCGCTTTGTCCCCGCCTGCTCTTGGAGCAAACGGGACAGAACCGAGGCACAGCAGTGCGTGTATTTGCAAACGCCAATGCAAATAGAGCTACAGCTAACCCGCTAACATTTACGTTAAAAGCATTAAGAAAGTTCAGAGTCTGCCTGTGTCTTGTTACGCAGAGAAAACTGTGCGTTTTGTGGCTTAAACTGAACCAAATGTCTGCTAATGGACTGGAATGTGTCTGTGTGTCTGAGAAGAGCACCTTTCATCGTTGTCTTTTCTGCTCTTGTGCATGTTTTCTTCATTCAGACATTGACAAAACTGGCTGCAGGAGCTGTCTGCTCTTTAGTCCACTGTGTTTCAACCTGGTTTGGCTGCGCGTTACGCGCTGCGCCCGCGGACTCGCACTAAAGGCACCAGTTAAGAACAGTTGATTGTTACATCAGCGGAGCATTGAAACAAAACCACACCGACACTTATGGGCACACATTAAAGGCCAATAATGCAACAAAACCTCCTCTAAAACAAAAAAATAAGTAGAATTTTGTTGTACTTTTACATTTACAAAGACTACAGTATTTTCTCCCACCTCTGGGAGAGCTTCAACCAGATCCCGGGGGAGGTTGGAGACATTGAGTCCGAGCGGACCATGTTCTCCACCTCTATTGTCTATTGTGGCTCGTGGGACTCCTGAGGCAGCTGACAGGTACCGGAAGGCCAAGCGTGCCGCTGCCCGGGCAGTTGTGGAGGCAAAAACTCGGGTCTGGGAGGAGTTCGGGGAGGCCATGGAGGAGGACTATCGGTCGGCCTCGAAGAAATTCTGGCAAACCGTCCGGCGCCTCAGGAGGGGAAAGCGGTGCTTCGCCAACACTGTTTACAGTGGAGGTGGGGGGCTGCTAACCTCGACTGGGGATGTTGTCGGGCGGTGGAAGGAATACTTCGAGGATCTCCTCAATCCTGCCAACATGTCTTCCGTCGAGGAGGCAGAGGCTGGGGACTCGGAGGTGGACTCGTTCATCACCCAAGCTGAAGTCACTGAGGTGGTTAAAAAGCTCCTCGGTGGCAAGGCACCGGGGGTGGATGAGATCCGCCCTGAGTACCTCAAGTCTCTGGATGTTGTGGGGCTGTCATGGCTGACATGTCTCTGCAGCATCGCGTGGCGGTCAGGGACAGTACCTCTGGACTGGCAGACCGGGGTGGTGGTTCCTCTTTTTAAGAAGGGGGACCGGAGGGTGTGTTCCAACTACAGGGGGATCACACTTCTCAGCCTCCCCGGGAAAGTCTATTCCAGGGTACTGGAGAGGAGAATTCGCCCGATAGTCGAACCTCGGATTCAGGAGGAACAATGCGGTTTTCGTCCCGGTCGTGGAACAGTGGACCAGCTCTATACCCTCCATAGGGTGCTTGAGGGCTCGTGGGAGTTCGCCCAACCTGTCCACATGTGTTTTGTGGATTTGGAGAAGGCGTTCGACCGTGTCCCTCGTGGTATCCTGTGGGGGGTGCTCTGGGAGTATGGGGTCCGAGGCCCTCTGCTAAGGGCTGTCCGGTCCCTGTACAAACACAGCAGGAGCTTGGTTCGCATTGCCGGTTGTAAGTCAGACCTGTTCCCAGTGCATGTTGGACTCCGGCAGGGCTGCCCTTTGTCACCGGTTCTGTTCATAATTTTTATGGACAGAATTTCTAGGCACAGCCAGGGGCCGGAGGGCGTCTGGTTTGGGAACCACAGGATTTCATCTCTGCTTTTTGCAGATGATGTTGTCCTGTTGGCTTCATGAAGCCAAGACCTTCAGCATGTGCTGGGGCGGTTTGCAGCCGAGTGTGAAGCGGCTGGGATGAGAATCAGCACCTCCAAGTCCGAGGCCATGGTTCTCGACCAGAAAAGGGTGGTTTGCCCTCTTCAGGTTGGGGGAGAGCTCCTGCCTCAAGTGGAGGAGTTTAAGTATCTTGGGGTCTTGTTCACGAGTGAGGGAAGGATGGAGCGTGAGATCGACAGGCGGATCGGTGCAGCGTCTGCAGTAATGCGGTCATTGTATCGGTCTGTTGTGGTAAAGAAGGAGCTGAGCCAAAAGGCGAAGCTCTCGATTTACCGGTCGATCTACGTTCCTACTCTCACCTATGGTCATGAGCTTTGGGTCATGACCGAAAGGACAAGATCCCGGATACAAGCGGCTGAAATGAGTTTTCTCCGCAGGGTGGCTGGGCGCTCCCTTAGAGATAGGGTGAGGAGCTCTGTCACCCGGGAGGAGCTCAGAGTAGAGCCGCTGCTTCTGCTTCTCCACATCGAGAGGAGTCAGTTGAGGTGGCTCGGGCATCTGTTCCGGATGCCTCCTGGACGCCTCCCTGGGGAGGTGTTCCGGGCATGTCCCACTGGGAGGAGGCCCCGGGGAAGACCTAGGACACGCTGGAGGGACTACGTCTCTCAGCTGGCCTGGGAACGCCTTGGGGTGCCCCCGGCAGAGCTGGAGGAAGTGTCTGTGGAGAGGGAAGTCTGGGCATCTCTGCTTAGACTGCTGCCCCCGCGACCCGGCCCCGGATAAAGCGGAAGAAGATGGATGGATGGATGGATACAGTATTTTTCAAGTGGAACTAATAATAGCCTGCATACATTACATTACTACATTGAAGACCATGTGATCAGTATCAGCCATGATTGGTATCGGCCGATCACAGCAAAGGCTGATCGTGATCGGCCTCAAAAATCATGATCGGAGCACCCTTAGTGTTAACCTATTGGTCGTAGCCAAGCTAACGTTCCCATGTTGTGTCATGTGCCACTTGTATTCAAACTAGCTTTTTGTGTCTAGTGTTCCCCACATTCAGTGTATCTGATCTCTGTTTTTTCTGTGTGTTGCATTTACAAAATATATCACATAAAGGAGAACTTCCAAATAAGAAAAGCAAGCCTTGTGCGGAGCCTTCTTTATATTTGTGTGTTTGCTGTATAACAGCACATAGTCTTGGTAGGACCTCATAAAACCTTTAATTATCTCTGCCAGGAAAGCTATAATTTAGCAGTGGTTTGTTGGTCTGTTACTCAAGAAGTAATGGTTGACTTTTAATGAAACCTTGGGTCCATCCTTTTGTTCATGTGTGAGATAATGCCAAAGACACTTACTCCAGCCACAAGTGGTCAGTAAAGGAACATGATCTTAGTGGATTCTTTAAAATGGTAAGATGTGAGGGCCTTGTGGCTCAGTGGATAGAGCCAAGTTCCGTTGTGATAGGAGAGACAGATAATCAGGGAGAGAGACAGGTGAATAACATTGAGCAAATTTGCTCTATCCGTGGATTGAACTGGGGTCTCTCCAGTTTATGTGGTATGCGCTCTACCAATTGAGCCACACAGGCACCCCGATATCTTCTATATCTTTACCACTGCAATTAGTTTGTAAAATGTTGGTGTGCACAGCCTTAAGCCAATTAAAAACAAAACAGGGAAAGTGCTGTTTGCCAACAGAAAGCAAAAGATTTATCCAATAAACATTTTTGTACTATTCTTACACTGTAAACATCTATCTGCACTAGTCATATTTCAGAGCACCGTAAACAGCAGGATTAGATTATATTTTTGTACAAGGCAGAAAAATGCATCTACCTTGACACATCTTTACATTTGTGTTGTCATTGATATTCATGAGGGCAATTCAGGAGATGTAAAATAAATAAAGTAAAACAAGGCCAATTTTTCAAGACGCGGTTTTCAAGCACTGGGCCATTTGTAAAACCAGTTTGGATGAATACACATGAAATAAATGTTAACTTTGATGACAGGCTATTAATAAAAGTCAGTGCTACTTGATTTAGAGGCTTTGCAGGAGCGAGAGCGAGGGGAGGTGTGTAAGTGGGCACAGTAGGGGAGCCTTATCACAGGCTAACTCATGTTGCTGGGCTCTTTGCTCTTTTATCCAGCTATATTTGGTTCCTTTATCACAAGTAGTACACAACAAGTATTAATGAACAACCAATCAATCCTGCAACAGTGTTACAATGTTGTTGTGTTGACATCTGGGTTACTCAGATATTGAAAACATAAACAGTTACTCTTGCTATTGTCCTTAAAGTAGATGTACTGTGTGTTGTGTAGTAATCAAATTGTAAGAAGTGTGTAAAAAAGACCAAATGTTTTTCATATGAATCAAGTAATATTCTATCCTCATGTACCTGCCATTTAGCACAATTTGGAGACAATTTGGATGTAGAGATTTAAAAAATTGTATTATTTGTTTTACAATTTAGTATTGATGACACCCTAAGCCTAATTTAAAGCTTCATAAGGCTTTAAATTGACTTCTGCTCCACCAAGGATCTCTGAGGTGCACAAAACACATACGCTCGCCTGTACCCCCCTTGTAATATGCAGGGTTTCCGCCAAAGAAAAATAAAAATGTCCGTATTGGAGATGTTAATAAACATTGCGTGCGTAGCACCCAATCCAAGGGCGCGAAGCCCCGTCGGCATCACCTCGGCATCACTGGGGGTATCCCCCCCTCCACACCGTGGGAAGGGTGTAGAAAATTTTTGTATTTCAGTACCTGAAAATGGCCTTTCTTAGCATATCTGGGCGATATTTTGATGTATAAAACACCATGCTGTTGAGATACCTTAATCCGGTTATTCTCTGTAGTTTTTCATAATCTGAGGCCCCATGCATTTGTGACAAAATTATTTATTTACAACTCTCCAGTAAACTCACGTAACAATCTGAATCGCGACAGATGCCCAGCTGTTTTTACCAATGCCCAACATCGGAAGGTGAGGGCTTGTTGTGCCCGCCATTGTGATCTCATGTCACTGCGCAGGGAACTCCGCCTAATATAGTGACCTACTGCGCATAACGTCACGGAAGTTTACCTTTTTCGGGGGGCGGACTCTGGTATATGACTGGCTAGATGTAAAGTAGATAAGATTTGTATCTAATGGCACTGCCGCATATCAGACCTGACTGGCTGGTATCCTTACCAATAATGGCACAGTATGAGGTACTAGCTGGGGTAAAATAACATTTGATTAGCGGGGGGAAAATGTCCGTTTACCGGTCGAAAAAAGGGGGTCGCAAGAACCCTGGGTATGTGTGTTGTAGTAATGAGTGTTTTATCCAAGCCTTATTCAAGAGCAAAAGATATTGGTGAATAGAGCTACGAATAAAATGTATAATGTCTCACCCATGCTGTGTAACATCGAGGAACACAACTTAAAGAACCACATGTACATTACCGCATGAAGCGAAAAGTAATTTGCTTTGGTACAGAGGTGATTCTTCAATTTTTCATACAGAGAAGTAAAAAAAATATTGTTATGAGGAAAATAAGGATAAGTTCAAAGCTAGATTGAATGTACTCAGAAATGCCTTAGACTTTGATGGTGGAGGAGGGGTTTTCAGTCCCATTCTCACCAGGGGAATGTGCCAATTATGAGATAATGTTCAGAACAAGCTGTAATGGATTAAAGCTTTGCAAGAGTCAGGATGCTCTTCAAATAAATGGTCTGATTAGAACATCTCTCGATTGCATAAGCTTTGTGGTTGGAACAGAGGCCATTTGCGTCTGATCTTTAAGTTTTTATAGCAAATTACATAAAATATTTAGTACAGTTTTAATCTCAGCTGTCATGTGAGAATCATATTTCAGAATCAGTTTTTTTTTTTTTTTTGGCCTGCTGACAGTTATACTGTTAGGAAACAATTTTTCATTATATGACTCATGACTGTAACGTCTTATTGCTTAAACAAAATGAGAAGGTCGAGATCAAGGCAGCTGAATATTATTTAGTTATCTTTATTTTTAGTTCATTAGGACATTATTACCTCTGCCAAGGAGGTTATGTTGTTGCCAGTGCTTGTTGGTTTGTTTGTATGTTAGCAAGACAAGTAAGGGTTAAATTTTTATCAAATTAGATCTGGGAATTTAACGTGTTAATTATGATGAATTTATTACAGAAAAAATAACTTGAAAAAAAAATAAAAATTCATTGCACTTTTCTATTTCTCAGTTCCTAAATTTCAGGCACACATTGACCAGGACTGGACATAAGCACTGGCCCAAACGCTAAATGGATTTCAGCTTTGCCTGATTAAATATGTGTGTGCATACAAGTGCACTAAATGTTGGGTTTCATCTGAGGCAGCTCTGGAGTACTTTTCTTTCACTTGACAACAGTTAAACAGGCATCTTTAAGGTGCTGCTCATCATGTAGCTCGATTTGTTCTCACAGCTGACTCACTCACACACTCAAACAGAGAACACAAAAGAGACACAACCGCGCAGGGATCAGGTGCGCATGTGCTGCTGCGTTCACTCTGGTGTTAGTTTGAAAATCCCCTTGAGTCTGCCTGATGGAGCTGTGTTAAAAGACAAATTTCAGTTTTTACTTGAAACAGACAAATAAAGTTTCTATTTTTCCTGAACTTGGCGTCAAATTCGCGCCATTTTGAACAACATTTTGAATTCACCCACTTCATTTGTGTGAACAGTTCGCCCTATTTGCGTGTGAAATTCGAATTGTTTGCTTCATTTGTGTCAAATGAGGGACATGGCCGCTAGGGCTACTCCCACCTGAGTCTCAGTTTGCTCACCTGTGTCCGGTGTGGCTGAACTTTTGAACTCCACTACTGTACAAGCAGCATTAACTCCAGTTACAGAGCTGAGACAACCTGGAGTTATTTCTTGTACATTAGCTCTCTCTAGTGGTTTTAGTTGGTATAGGTCTGTACACAGCTGCTGAATTTTCTGTTGTTTTGGAGTGCAATACCTGCTAAATTAACAAGCACATCTCAGTATTTGCTAAAGTTAAGTCCCTTTTTATAAATTTATAAAACCTATTGTGTTTGTTTTTGTTTTATTGTTTTCACGAAGTTCAGAGCGAGCCTCTAAAGGGAATCTGTCTCATGCTCATATCACCCCCATAACCCCTCATCTCATCATCTTCTGTCCTGCCTCTCTCTCTCTCTCTCTCTCTCTCGCTCTTTGTCTCTTTGTCTCTCTGTCTCTCTCTCTCTCTCTCTCTCTCTCTCTCTCTCTCTCTCTCTGTCTCTCTTTCTCTCCTGACCATCAAAACTAAGTTTTGGCAACTAAAGTTCTCTTTTCTGGACGTTTTTTTCTTCTATTTTTCAATAAAACACCACAGACATGATCTGGAATGACCATGGGAACTTTCTGTGATAAAGCGTTAATTAGACAATGCGTGGAGTGTGTTTGGGGTTATGTCATTCAGCCACACGGAAATGATCACAGACTTCTAGGTGTTAAACTTGAAAAAAGCCAACCCGTCTGCATGATCATTTTAGACCAGGAAACCTCTAACTATGTCTAACTGATATACTCAAACAAAACAACATGGTTACAGCAGTTGTTTAATGCGTGCATTTAGTTAATCACACACAATAACGCATTTAAAATACAATGTGGGGGCTGGCCGCTGGGTCTGGACCAAAGTCCCTCGGGGTATGAATCCGGACCGGAGTCCAGAGTTTGCGAATCCCTGCTATCTGGTAAGACAAAGCAATGCTAAAGCTGAACAGCTAACAAATCAGTATTAATGTAGTGCTCATTCTTTTTATAATTTTGTCTTTACATGGCTTTTGTTTGGTGGCGTTTCCATGGTAATGCAATGTCCAGTCACTATTTCCCTCTTCAGCTTGAGGTTTATGCGACAGACAACATTCTGCCCTCAGCACACAGCTATCACTTCCTCACCAGTGCACATGCCAATGGACTTTTACCTTGCTTTTCAACTCACTAGGTGGCCTGCAGCACTGACGCGTCTAACTCAGTGGAAATGACTCTTCAAGGGCTTGGGAAACCCTTAGAGATAATGCAGTTTTCTTTCATGAGAAATCCTCCTGACAGTGTCGCAGACAGTCAAAGAGCAAAAGGAAAGTTAGGTTCAAATCACAGAGCTGTCACCTTCAAAGAAGAGGTCTGAAGTGTTGAGCATTTAGATAAAGCTCTACGGACCACACAGGAATATGAAGATTAATCTGAAATGTACACTTAGTCAACATTGTTGACTAAGTGGTATTTTATCCTTACCATTGCAAGTCTGCACTATCCTAGTGGTTCCCGTCTTTCCATGTTGTTAATGTGGGAGCTCTACTGCAGTGTTATGCATCTTATTTCCCAATAATGTTCCATGAAATCCCATTGCATTTTGCTTTCTACATTTAAGTGAAGCACAAAAAACAAATAAAAGATGTCATCTACAAAGCGCCATGAGCATGTACCTATCTGCATTGTGGAGAGAAAAGCAGTAAACCTGTAAACTAAATCACCCTCTGTGTGAAAACCCCATTATTCTTATAGCCCACACTCAGACAATTCCTTCTTGCAAAGCAGAATTCATATCTTTCTCAAGGGCTCTCACAATAATAGTTCTGCAGTTGTTGTCAATATTGTTTTCCACCTGCAACCATTACAAGTGTAATTTGAGCCGATAGAACAGATCATTATTTTCCAATATGCATAAATATCAGTAAAGTATTTAGCATGCTGTGCACAATTCAGGCGCTGCAGATAGAATGTGTGGGCTGATTCCTTACCAAGTCTGCTCTCTTTGTAATTATCAATTAGACTTTATTTCCCAATGGAGCCATAAGTCACTCCTACAGTGTTGTGATGGAAGCCCTTGATCCTCAATACTGCACCGGGATCTGGTACAAGTAAGAGTGCCATGCATTGTAGGGTTCTTTCATTATGAAAAAAAAACAAACAAAACAATAGAAATGCTAAAGCTACCGATTTTTTATTACTATTTATTATCGTGTGGCCAAGTCATATTAGAATCCTTAAAAAATCATATAGTCATTATTTCATAACTGCATTTCATAGCCTATATTGTGGATAGAATAGCATTCGTAGAACATTTTGCAGATGGCACAGCAAGATCCATCCTTGGGCCAATCGTGATGCCACCTCTATGGGTGGAGTCTGTAGGTCTTTCCTGTATGGGTCCTCTCCGGGTACCCCAGCTTTCTCCCTCTGCCCAAAGACATGCATGTGTTAGGTGAATTGGTGAGTCTGAATTGACCCTAATGAAGGAATGTGACAGTAAATGGTTGCCTGTGTATGTCTCTGTGTCAGCCCTGTGACTAACTGGCCACTGTCCAGGGTGTACCCATAAGCTTCATAACAGCTGGGATAGGCTCCAGTCACCACCAACCCTAATGGGAATAATGGCAATTTTCCACTGAATATGATGTGTGTGCGGTACGTGTCCTGTATGAACTGCATAACAAATAGACGGCATTCAAGTCAGAGGGTGAATTAACACCAGCTGCATTTCAGTTTTATATTATAAATAAAAAGGCATGTGTGGACTCTCAACCACATTGCTATGGTAACATTACATTTGGGTCACAAATGAGATGGGACACTAGTAAAAAGAGAGTATTTATTTAGGTAGCATACTTACCCATGGTAAAAGCCCAAACATCACAAAAAAAATATCCAAATTAATGTGAGATTGTGAAATGTAGCAGAAGTAAAATCCAAATTAACAGGAGATGGTGATCAGATAGGCAAACATGGCTTTTGTTTACAACTGTGTTGTTTACATAAAGCTCTCTGTATACATTGTTATCACGTTACAATGATAAATCTACTCTACCCTCTCGTGAACTTGTGGTCTCCCCAGATGGCCATGGTCAGATATGTGTTGCACTTTTTTTTTTTCTTTCCTTTTTTTCATTAGTCTTATATAGCGCTTTTCTAGACACTCAAAGTCGCTTTGCAATTTGGTGCATTATTCATTCACTCCTCAGTCATACTCGGTGGTGGAAGTGTGGCTGCCATTGTGCGCTCACGGCACCTCCGACCCCCACAAACACACAAGCACACTGACACATTCATACAGGCAAGGTGGGTGAAGTGTCTTGCCCAAGGACACAACGACAAGCATCTACCAACTGAGATACTGCCGCCCCATGTCCCGCCCCACATGCACCACACTTGTGCCCTTTACAAACACACGCCATCACCCGGACCCTCTCCTGAAATTTTCTGGTGGGGTTTTTTGTTTGTATGCCTTCCAACATTGTCCAGAGGCGCTGTTTGTAAAGGGCATCAGTGTAAGTTGAAGTTCACAAGAATATTGTGTGGGAGATGTACTGCACATGCAACGCAGCTAGTGTAAATTAGTTGTAAACGAAAGTGGATGAGTCATGAACCAATTCGAGAGACTACATTTAGCATACTCTTGTTCTAGTGTGGCTAAATGTATTTGTTTAAGGGCTAGCTGTAGTACTAGCAGCAGTGTTAATGATGTTAGTTATGCCAACGTCAATATGTGCTTTGATTTCTGATTAACAGCGCAGGTGGATGCCCTGGTGGCCGAAAACTTAGCACATACGCTTCATTACTGTCTTGTTGCCTGGGACCTCTACTCACGTCATTCCCCTGACTCCTTCTTTTCCTATATTTTCTGACCAGCCAACAGTGGGCTTAAACTGACAAACTTCAAATAAACAGTGGAGATAACAGAAGTAGTTTTACATTATAGTAGTTAGTGGTTTCTGTATGTACTTGTAAGATATGTATAGCTGATTTAGGCCTTAATCACATTACCTGTTGTCAGGGGTGCCACCAGGTATTCTGGGTCCCCTGAAAAGATTTTACATTGGGCCCCCACCAACATTTTTTCAGGACCAGGTTTAACATGGCCTAACTCATTTACCTTTAAAAACGTCTTAGATGGACATTTTACAGCAGTGCAACATTAAATAACATTCATCCTTTGCTATAAGACCAAATAGGCTAACTAAAAAACTAACTTATTCTGCTAGTCTGTTTAAGCTACCTACTGGCACAGTGTTAATACTTTCATTGTTTCATATATTTTTAAAGGCAAACAGCGAAACAAAGTCGGCTAGCCTATAATTAGCCCAGAAATTCCACCCCTTTCACCGTTATTTCAAACAACTCTTAATACTAGGGATGGGAATTGATAAGATTTTATCAATGTCGATGCCATTGTCAATTCTGCTTATCGATCCAACTCTTTATCAACTCACTTATGGATTCCTGATATATCTATGAATAAAAATTAACTAGATTTGTGTCCATACAGTTTATTATGAAGCAGAAATAGGAGCTTATTTTTATTTTTATGTATGTGGGCCTATTTTAAACTGGACTCACTAAACAGAAGTCACATGTATTGAATGTACAGCAGTAAATTACTGGAAATGTATGCTTTTTAAATAAAAAGGATTGTGGCTTTAATGTTGATTTAGGGGCAGCAGAAGCAGCTTTGCACCTGTCTAAATAAACTACTCATTAAACTAAACAGTAGTCTGTGTTACTGTGACAGTGCAAAGCAGGGAGGGGCCACATCAGCGTCAGACAGGTGAGGGTCAGACAGGTGAGGGTCAGACAGGTGAGAGTCAGACAGGTGAGCGTCAGACAGGTGGGACAGGATTCAGCGTTTTCTATGGAGATTTCTCTCTTTCTATTGCTCACTCCCTTCCATACTGTATTTCTTATTAGTTCTGGTGTGTCCACGCAGTGGGACGTGCCGTGTCCCATGAGCGCGTATACATTAATTAGAGAGAGGAGAACGACATGCACTGCACGATGAGCACCGTGCTTTTTGCAGCGAAGTGAAAGTAAAAAGGTTAGAGGCGCTGCTCGGGAGCGGGGCGGGTCTCGGAGCAAAACCTGCTCACACAAACACAGCTGCCCAAAGCAGCATCGTTAAGAGGGATCGTTAAAGGCGTAGGCAGACAATTCCGATGGATTGGAAAAATTAGAACCGGGTAGAACCGGTTTTCCATGCCCATCCCTAGTTAATACAGACCTTTCTTTTGGAAAAACTGGGTGACATACTGCTGCCCTTGCCTTTCCCTTTTCTTCTCTTTCCCTCTTTCAAACAGAAGCAGTAACTACTCTTGTCGTTACTGGCCTGGTTAGGAAGCGGACTAAACCATTTGCGGAGGGGGCTCTTAGAAAATTGAAGGACTTTGTTGGTATATTTTTGGTTAATTGTTTACTTTGTTATCAAACTCCATTAGTCTTAAGCTGGGGACACACTAGAGGATTATTAGCTCGATTTAGGACCCGATTTGCCTCTCCCCGAGTTTGGGGAGCAGTGGCCCAAATATAGGCTTCTTGCAAATGATTATTCATCGTGACACTGCTCGTGTGTGTGGTGTCAGTGTGATTATCTTATGACTCTTTGTCGGGTTGGAGCCTCACCACCGACTGTACTGATGGGAAAACAGCAATAGCCAATCTGAGCGAGGCGTCAGGACGCAGGTATCTGAACCACTGACGGAAACTTGAAACACAGAAGTGCCCAATACAAATACTGGAAATGGCAACCTTTGACATATTTTCCTTATATACAGTCATTGATATCAACACAATGAGAAATAAAGGAATGACTTTCCTACTCACCTCCAGCTCTGACTGAAATAGTATAAACTGCTTCTGAAGCTTCTTCTCTTTGTATCCACATTCTCGTTATTCTTTCTTTGTTTTTCACTGGAAATTACAGCGCATGGACTGACAGCCATCTGACGGGATGATAGTACTGCTTCATGTTTAAAGCGGACTTTTTAAGCACAAAAGTCTTGGTGCCAATATTTAGTATAAAGAGTACCGTAAACTAGGGCTGTGCTTAAAAAATCGATATGGGGATATATCGTGAAGTACTTCTAGACGATACACGTATGGATATGCATGCCACTGTATTGATACAGCTGTTTAAATGACATGAATATGTTATAAACAGCTGGAAGCTGTTACCTAAGGTGCCATACACATTTCTGCCATAGGTGGCAGCACCGCAGCACACAGCAGCAGCATGCATCTAGTAAACAAACATGGAGGGGCACGGTGTTTTTTTCAGTCAGCAAAACTTGATGGGAATTGTTAACTCTGGACTTTAAAACACCAAGGAATCAGGAGTTAGACACGGCTCGTGCAGTTTGTAGGTTCTGCAGTGAAGTAACATTACTGCAGCAACTCTACAGATCTCTGTCTTCACACAAGACACTACGCTGATCTGCCGCTAGCAAATATCGTGAGGTTGTTGGAAATACCCATTCCTACCGTAAACATGAGACTACTTCCGGTGTGCCGCCAGCTTTCTGTACATTAAAGTCACTTATCTCAAGTCTCTGCGCCATTTTACCACATTTTAACAACTCATCGTATAATGACAGAAATTTTACTTTGTTTAATCCTCTCTAAACTGCAAATGCAATGTTTTGTTTGTCAAAGCGGGAGCTGTACCACGCTAGACGAGAAACAGCTGTTGCTAATATATACCAGCTTTGTTTATCAAAAAAGTTTGACAACTTGGCTTGTCCTCTTTCTGAATAAGGCTGTTCATAAGGCTGTTTACCTTGTTTCACAAGGACAAGTGCGTGTTGGATTAAAAATAACATTTTCCTTTTTATTTCAGCCCTTTTGTATCAACTTTTTTGATACAAATAATATAGCTCCTACAAACTGCAAGTGTGTAGTATGGCGATCTGCAGAATCCTGTTGTCTTGCGGTCATAGGATTTTAAGATTAAAAATCATTTAAAATTCTCATTATGTCTGTGGTCTACACTCTGTGTTCCACAGTTTTGAAATCTGTTAAGATCTAAAATCTTCTAGTGTCCCCAGCTTTATTGGTCACAGATTTCTAGCGTTCACAAGAAAGTGTTAGCAGAAAAGCTACAGTATGTTGCTATTTATTCTACATTATGCACAGCTTAATGTTCTGTAATAGATTTTAACATTTGTTCGCCCAGTGAGCTTTATGGCAGCTGGAACAATCAGATTTTGATATTTAGGATTATTTCAGATAATGCGCGTTGTTGGTGAATTTAAGATTGGTAGCCAGTTTATATATCAAACAGTGGTGAGGACTCTGGCACACTGGGATATGTTTACTCAGCAAACAAGACTTTAATTGGGAAAATAATTTTCCAGCTGCTGTGGATTTAAGGCAGTGTGGCTGTGTGCTTGTGTGAGTGAATTTACAGTATTCAGCGTGCATCTCCTAAATAATTAAAACCAGCCAAGAGGAAATGACTGGGCTGGGCTTGTTAGTATGAGCTCCACCGTGATAAGAGCAGAAATCACTTCTTTAGCCGATCTGTTGGGATTCACTGTGTGTGGAAGTCGCTATTAGGCCTTCTGACGTCTAATTGAAGCTTATGGAGATTGCCTGCACCAAGAGCCTTCAAGTGCAGGAACTAGAGAGGTATTGACAAGATGTTGGGGATTCAAATGGGGAGCACACACGTTTGTGTGCACATAGACTTTCCTATGGGAAATCTTCTGGATCAATGTTATGGGTTGGGCTGAACAGCTATTCAGGAGAACAAGTTACAAAGCGAAGGTATTATGTGCCAGTCTGAAGTCTATAATAACAATATAATATAATTTACTACCTCTAGGAGGTTATTTTCACCAATGTTGGTTTGTCAGTTAACAATAGGGGTGTAACAGTTCATCGATTTGAATCAATGCATCGATATAATTACCCACGATCATGTTGTATTGATGCAAAATGTGGACATCAATCAATATCGTGCATTCTTACTGTAATATACAAGGTGCACTTTATTCTGAAACCGGCGCACTGCATCTCTCTGCTTCTGTTGCCTAATTTTACAGAGAGTAAACAAACAGAACAGTAAAGTAATTAGTGAGGAAATGTGCTAAAACTCTTTGCTCTTGTGTTTTTTTTTTTAATTTAGAGCAACATGGTTCAGAGTTAATTCATCTGCTATGATGGAGACTGTTTCAAGATAAAATACTCACAAACTCACAAACCTGTCACAGCACAGGGATACACCGGCAAGTCTAAGCATGTGCTTCTGTTGACATTAGCTACCGCATTAAAGCGAGGACTGTAACATGAATATACTTCCCATCAATTTCTTTATATGTTCACTTTATTCTAATTAAATTTGAACCATTTAAATTGAATTTGAATGTTCAGTTTTATTGTAATTAAATAAATATAGTATATACACAATAGCTTTTTATCTAGACTAAATATTTGGTTAAATAAGCAGATAACGTTGCTATATTGATCGTGGGCCCTTATATCGCATCATATCTGGGTCATATCGTGGCAGTCTCTGAGGTATCGCCAGATATATCGCCAATCCACGATATAATATTGTTTTGTGATAAAAGTCCCGTTTTACATCCCTAGTTGACAACATAACATAAAAAGTAATGGTTGGATTTTGATAATTTTTTTTAGCAAAAGTCAGTAATGGGGCTTGGTAGAAATTATTTGTTTTTGATGTAGTGTTTTAAGTACTATTTTAATATATTTTTAGTCATTAGTAATTTTAAAGAGTTTTACCAAAATACTATCCCCAACTGTATGGGGGTCATTAAAGAAACAACTGAATATTTTTTGCCATGAACCTTTTTGAGAAGTAATGGCTTTGTGATGCAATGGAAAGCAATTACCCCTGAACAGAAGATCCCTGATTTAAGTCCAGGTCTGGGGACTATATTGTTACCATTGCAAGCACATGTAGCATTTTAGTACATCATACTTGCTTAAGCATACTCTGAATCCACTGCTCAGTGTTAAACATCTCCAACCCACCTTCTCCTAGCTCTTAATTCTTTGTTCTCTTGAGTCTTGTGGTGATTGAGGGGTCATTAGGAAGTGGGCAGATGCACTTTGTCAATGTGGCCACACAGTCCCTTGGCCTCCAGGCTGAACTAGACCTGGACCATGTTCTACTGATGGAGAACAGGGACTAAATCACTCAGATAAATCCAGGAAGGCACGGAACAGGAGGGAGAGAAATGGCTGTCAGTGTAAAGAGACTTTGGTAATGAGGAAACTAAGGCTGGAGACACTCAAGTAGACTCATCTGCTGTAAGTTGCACCTGATTAAATTATAGCTTCTTTTCAAAGCCCTTCCCTTTTCTGCTGGGGTTGTCATTGATTTGTTCTTTTGAATGTAATATCACTCCAGTACTTCAAAGGAGCTCCTCAGATTTCATTTGATACAGTCTGTGTTTATTACAGATGTTACATTCTGCACATCTCTTTTCCAATGTTAGAAAAAGAAAAATTACAAAGCTAAGTGCTACATGACAAAACCACAGACCTCAGGTCCAAAACTGAATTTCTCACAGCACTAGAAGTACTATCATTGCTATTTGTCCGAGCAATCAAGCACCCAGCTGGACTATGATATGCTGCCACTGAGGTGGTATCAGAAGTAATAGGATTTTTGCCCTCCGGAAAGGGATTGGTTTGTGTGTGTTTGACAAGGAGGAACTGAGAGGCATATGGAAAGAGACTTTGATTCCTGGAAACAATTACATGTTTTACCTTTATGTAGTATCTTAATAATATGAAGTACTTGTGTAATTCTCATCCTATATAACCTCCAGCAGCATAGCAACCATCCCCAGGTCCCCACCGCTGAGTATCAATACATTTCATTACACCAAAGTTATGTATATTTATGAGAACTAGGTAAGACTCTCTTAGACTCTTGAATCTTAATTGTCCATATCAGCCAATTGAAAAAAATCTGACCAAAAGTTCTCGCTTTTTGATTTTTGCTTCATTAAAAGATGTACAAGTCAGGTAAAGATCTATCTCATTGCCCCCACTGTACCCCCATTCTCTTATGTTTTTTTATGGACTGTTTTGTTGTTGAAGCCAACACTAGATTGGACACTTTCTTGACCACCAATGATTCAATCTTGAAAAGCAGTATAGATCAGCTTTATTCAGAAGTGGATCATCTAAAAAACATGTGATTGCTCAACATTTTCATTTACTAAAATTAATAATTGAGAATTAGTGTATATAGAGTCTTAATGTTTTGTTTTCACAGATAATGCATATTAAAATATGCTATGCTAGGGATAATAGTATTCAAGAAAAAAATTCAAGAAAAAATGCTTTTCTCTTAATTTTAAACACTATAGACCTTATACAGTATAGACTTTGTGTTTATGGTTTAGAAATTATACAGATGAATTATAACTTATAAAATTGACAAATAAAACTACTACTAAACTACATAAAGATGAAAGTCTAGTCAAGATTTCTCCTAGTCTGAGTCACAAAATAAACTCTTAGCGCTACTAATACTGCTTTATGACCACTAACTGGCCATTGTCCAGGGTTTACCCTGCCTTAGGCTCAAAGTAGCTGGGATAGTCTCTGCCACCTATGCCTTTTAACCTGAATAAGCATTTAGAAGATGAATGAATAATTGTTTATGCTGGGGTTTGTGGTATTTCTGAAAGAATTTAAGACCAAATTGAAAAGTACAGCAGCTTTTTTCAGGTCAAGCTGTAATGTAGTGAAAGCTGCACGGTCCACTGTTTCTTACTTGAAGTTGCTGGTCAGATCTGTACACATCAAAGAATCTATTGGTTATTCAACACATAGATACAGTATAAATGGAGAAGTGCAAGGCATACTATACACAGCACTTACTCAGATGACATGTACTACTGCAGAGAATAACAAAAACATACTGCTAATCTCAGAAATGCTTTTAGCACACATATGCAGTAGAGCTGTCATAGTATATTACATTATGTTATATTATAACCATCTGATCACTTCTCCGAAACATTTGTTAAGTATGTATCTTTAAAATTATATAAAAAATAGAACAATAGAACAAGGTCCACGCATTACAACATACAACAGTTTAAACACACACAGATGCTGGAGCCTTGTAAGTGCACTGTGTGTCCCTGAAGTGTATACCCTGGCTCAAATGGGAAGATGACAACCTTTGTTTACCTATAAAGTATTCATGTCAAGACAAAGGCTAGAGGCATTGTATTTTAGGAGTGACTATAACTACATAGGAAAAAAAAAGTGATTTAGTTGTAATCCATTGTGCTCTGAATCAGACTGAATAATGGCTACAAATATTTCATAGCACTAGACCAGCCTTTCCCAAAATCAAGAGCCTACTATGTCTACCCCCCCACCCACCCACACCCCCATAAATTTCTATAAAAAATGCAGGCTGTTGGCTAAAAGTTGCTTAATTGAGTGATATTTAAAAAATATATACTTTTTCGTAATTCATTTTAAATTGAATTTATTATTATATACAGTTGAAAGAAAAAGTATTGGAACCCCTTGGAAGTACTAGGATTTTTGCATGATTTGGTCATAAAATGTGATCTTCATTTAAGTCACAACAATAGACAAACACAGTCTGCTTAAACTAATGCTGCAAAAAAAAAGACATTTTTTCATGATTTTATTGGGCATTTATGTAAACATTCACAGTGCAGATTAGAAGAAGTATTGGAACCTTTGGATTTAATAACTGGTTGACCCTCCTTTGGCAGCAATAACCTCAACCAATTTTCTGTAAAAGAAGATCAGGACTGCCTAGCACTCAGGAGGAATTTTGGACCATTCCTCTTCCCAAAACTGTTTATGTTCAGCAATATTCTTGGGATGCCTGGTGTGAATTACTCTTCTGAGGTCATGCTGCTGCATGTCAATTGGATTGAGGTCAGTACTCTGACTCTGAACTCCAGAAGGCGTATTTTCTTCTGTTGAAGCCATTCTGTTGTTGATTTGCTTCTATGTTTTGAGTCAGTGTCCAGTTGCATCACCCATCCTCTGTTGAGCTTCAGTTGGTGGACAGATGGTCCTAAGTTTTCCTGTAAAATGTTAGGATAAACTTTGGAATTCATTTTACTGTTGATGATAGCGAGTTGGCCCTGAGGCAGCAAAGCAGCTCCAAACCATGATGCCTCCTCCACCATTCTTCACAGTGGGAACGGGGTTTTGATGTTGGTGTGCTGTGCCTTTTTTTTTTCCACACATAGCGTTGTGTGTTCCTTCCAAATAAGTCAACTTTAGTTTCATCTGTCCACAGAATATTTTGCCAGTAGTGCTGTGGAACATCCAGGTGCTCTTTTGCAAACTTTAAACGTGCAGCAATATTTTTTTTGGACAAAAGTGGCTTCCTCTGGCGGCCCCCCTGCAGTACCTTCATGGCTCACCAGGGGGCCCTGGACCCCATTTTGGGAACCACTGCACAAGATCATTTCTGTGTTTGTAAACAATATTGCTGCGCACGCTGAACTGTCATAATATAAGTTTACCACAATAGATTTTCTATGGAGCTGAGGCGAAAGCCACCAAATATCATAAATGATATGAATAATAAAGATGATGACAAACATTTTGCAGATGGTAGCGCAAGATCCATTTGGGCCAGTTGTGATGCAGCCTCTATACGTGAAGTTTGCATGTCCTAGAGGAAAGGAGAAGATTGTCTCCTGATTGTTATATTATGATTGATAATTGCAGCCTATATCATAAAAACAATATCCTAAATACTACTTAAAGTTGGGAGTTGGGAAGTTGAGATGTGCACTACCTTCTTGTACCTACAGTGAAGAAATGTATTTTGTTTTTTCTTCTATCTGAGCAAAATAAATGTAGAAGCAGATTGCAGGCTAGTCTCAATCCATATTGTAATTTGTCTGTTGGTGAACAGCACTGACCTTTTAATGAGTGAGTCTAACAATTTTGCATTGCATGACAGTACATTGTATGATCTTTATAGTCTGTATTGGCTGGTTACATCAACGTTTATCATACTGTGCCTGTTTTATGTTGGCAGTCAGAAGTATAGCATATTTTGTTTTGACTGATGCTAAAGGGTTGCGTTTGTATTTTCGAATGATGTCAAAAACAGTCCTTAATATAGCTGCCCCGCTGATCAGCTGTCCTGTTTCCCTGACTCCACCTCCCTCTCTCAGCAGAGCAGCCAGTGGCTGAACTCACACAGATTGTCCCGTTCCTAATTGTCCAGTGTAACTCGCATCAATAGCGAATATCTGGAATTTGTCTGAGGCTCAACTTCGATCACGTTCGTTTTCCCGTAAAAAGACGCTTATACAACACCGCTCTGCTCCGCTCATTTCCTCCACGTTTTTTTCAGTTGTTGCAGAGACTGCGTCATTACGCCCTACTATAAACTAACACCACGCTTTGTCCCAGCAGAGGAGAGAGGCATCTGGGCTGTAGTTTCTTTGATAAAAGTTAGCTAGGAAGCTTCTGTATTTAGCATGAGTTGCTGCTACCTCCTGCGGCGCTGTGTGAGAGAGGAGCTGTTATTTAGAGCCATAAGAAAAAATACAGAGGGCCAATTGAAAACATCAGTTGGCCACTGTTATGAAGATTGAAGCCACGAATAAGCTGATAATAACTATGAGAAAAGAACCGAAGGGGGGTTGGGGTTAATTTACTTCTTTATTTTGTGAAAACCAGTCTGTTATGGATCATTTGTTTACTTCCCGTTAAATTCAGTTTTATTTTGGAGCAGAATGTCTGACTGTCTAAGGTTAACTATTGATACATTTCTGATTAAATTTTTTAGCCAGATGCCATCATTTGTTGATTTTCCTCAGACCACATTTTTCATTCTGTATATTTCAATTAAACCGTGAGCCTGGTAAGACAGGGAGATTTAATATTTGTTATACATATTTTTGGCATGTGCCCCTATATTTTCTGCTTGCGCCGCTAAAAATTTTCTGTCATGGGCTACAGTGCTCGTGGCAAAAAAAGTTTGTCTGGAGCCCTGATATATACTGTTCCCATAGCGCTGCTCTCAATCACTGTTTTATTGTAGCTCCATGTTGCCTTCAGGAGCAGTCAGAGATCTTCCCCACAGACCTATTGTACATGCTTCAGCGGCTCATTTTCAATTGTTCTGTGTGTACATGTGTGTATATCCTCACAGTGACCTGTAGCAGCTGTTCAAACATTAGCACCATGCACCTAATACAACATATTGGAAGTGTTTATTTGCTCCTTGTGGTTCAGCAGTGTTTAAATCTCTGATTGTGATACATTTTCTACTCTTCTCTTGTCTCTCAAAATCCCTGTATACAGATGATGTTCTAAATCCACACACACACACAAACAAAAAAAATATTTTTTTTCCCATGAATGACCTTAGCTGAAAATTTCTTAAAACGTTTGCCATTACACTTTGAGTTATCTTGCAGACTAACAAACCAACAAACAAACAGCATTTAAAGCACAGGTGTCAAACACAAGGCCTGTGAGCCAAATATGCCCCGCATATATTGCCCCGATAATTTATTTGGCCCGCCATTTAATGAGCCGCAGGAGCAGGTAGAGTGAAGGATTCTCCGACAGGGACATTTAACTTTTCAAAAAAAAAAGAAATGGTCAAAGAGGGGTCAGCGAAAGCAGGAGCTTCTTAAACAGGTGGGACTGTCTGTAAACATTCTACACTTTGTTTGTTGAGCTAATGTGGCAGTAATAAAAACAGGCTCAAACCACACAGCATTGTAAGAACATCTCCTGTACAAACCCTGTCTGCAAAAAACAGAAGCTACAGACAGCAGCAGTTTAAAAGGAGCCTGTGTCAGACTGTGTCAGTAAAGCCAAGTTATCAGCAGAAGAATTGTCTAAGTTCATTCATGGCACTGCCCTCCGTCGCTCTTTCCTTGCTCTCTCTGTCGCTACTTGTGCTCTAATGCACTCATTTACACACAGCAAACAGAGCTAAACCTGCACAGAAAGAGGTATAAACCTGTTCCACACTGTGTCCTGCAGAGGACAGAGATGTGGACAGCGGTTTGCTCAACAAAAGTAAAGTAGGCATAAATATGTGTTTGTGTGTAGGTACTGACATCTCTGCAGGCTTAAAGTTGTGCTAGGCTAATGTTTATTCACATTAGGGGCATGGCATGCACATTATCTGCTGGTGCTACCCAATGTCACAGTAAAACAGAGTGGACCTGGTGAAAACACCTGTCTTATATGAGGAGGTAACTGGCAATAAATAATACTTCATAAATAAATGATTGGTCAGTGTTAGTCAGTGTGAGTCTGTGTCCTATTGGTTGTTATTTGTTGAATTCTAAGTTCTGATTTAAAACAAAACTACCAAGCCCCTTAAAACCACAAATCTACATTAGTTCTGTGGGGAAGTATTCTATGTTAAAAAGCCTACTGTAACTGAGAACAAAAATACAGTAAGCTGGCTTTATTATTTATACAATACTCTTATTCGGCCCACGACCAAGACTGGTTTTCTGATTTTGGCCCCAGCTCTGATTGAGTTTGACACACCTGATTTAAAGGATTCTATAATATTCAGAGATATGACCCAATATACTAACCATTCTGTGGTTAGTATCTTGTGTCATATCTCTGTGATATAAGGGCTCTGTGGCTTAATAGAGCATACTCATGAACTAGAAGATCCCTTATAACCCTGGTTTGAGTCCATGCCTGGGTATTACAACTTTACCATTGTGAGATAGGGCCAATGCAATGATCTGTGGCTGTTTTAAGTTGTGTTAAGTTCATGTCTTTGCCTGACCCCTTTTCCATGGGCTTTTCAATCAGACAGGCAGTGGCCCATAAATGAGACGTCTAGAGCAGCAAACAAATCTAGGCTTACTCAACATAGAAAAACATATGTTGTGTTTGCACTTGACTAGAAAGGCAGAATGTGGGACAAGTCTGCTTCTGTCGCAGTGAAGTGAGATGATGTGTGTCAGACACTTGATAACTTGTTTTAATGCAATGGCTCTCACTAGTATGAAAAGTGAATAATTCCAACACTTATAGGGTTAAATGTTTCTGGTTTCAGATGTTTATCACAAGCCTAAATTAAAAGAAACAGAATGCAATGATCTGCAAATTACATAAAACGTAAACAAATTAAATAAAAATACTTATTTAATATTTATATTCAAGTAATTTTGATTTGCAGCAGCATTATTATTCTTGGGACGTGAGATCTCGTGAGATCAAAATGTCTTAAAATGAGATTACGCAACAAGATTTTGTGTATATATTATTATTGTTGTTGCTTTAACTATGAGAGTTTTAATGAGCAGTGTAGTATATATTTACACAAGCCGCTCCAAACATGGTCTTTTTATGTTTTTTAATTGCTGCCAGAGGACACAGACCTGTTTCTATCCTTTCTGTTTAAGGAATGTATTGGTCAGTTTGTTGCACCTTACTAGTTACTTACCAGTTAAATAAATATTTTTTCTATTCATGTATTTCATTTTCTAGGAATTCATAAGTATAGTGTAACCCCCAGTTTACACCAAAAGCAGCAGCAGCACAGAATAACATGTCAGCCACATATGAACTGTCAGCCACATGTCAGCCATATGAACTGCTTTCTGTATAATCAGTCTGACAATTATGGCACACAGGCTCTCAGGAATGGCAGTGGTGGAAGAAGTACTCAATTTTTTTACTTAAGTAAAAGTACAGATAAAGGAGCAAACATTTACTCAAGTAAGCGTATCACATGAAAATTTCTACTCAAGTAAAAGTATAAAAGTACTTACTTTTAAATGTACTTGTGAATAAAAAAGTAAAAGTATTTTGCACAGATTCAGGAACTAAAGAATGTGTTAAATGTGAGGGAGTTTGCTGCAAAACTGCTGAAACTGAATGGTTAACTGGTGCAATAGAAGAGACTGAATCTGTAGGTGAGGTTTTTCTGAAGAGTACTACTTTACTGCATCTTTTATACTTATGTACTGTATCTACAATGACGAAACAGCAAAAACAAATTATTTTAAACCAAACTCAAATTACTTTTTACTTCAAACCAATTCAAAAAGTACTGGAGTAAAAAGTACAGATATTTGCTCTAAAATGTAGTGAAGTAAAAGTAAAAGTACCCCTTGTCAAATTTACTCAAGTTAAGTACAGATACATGAAATTTGTACTTCAGTAAAGTAGCTAAGTACTTTTACTTCATTACATTCCATGACTGGCTAAAGAAAGGTTGGAGTTCCGTTTTTTGAGCCACTCAGCAACGTCTGCAGAGCTACAGCCATGCAAACACAGGAAACAGGCACCAAGTGTCAAAATAAACTTCTGCTACACGTTCAAAATAAAGGCTCACTGAAACAGCTGTTGCTGCTGACCCCTCCTTGAACCGCCACCTCATCGTGGTGGAGGGGTTTGAGTGCTCGAGTGATCCTAGGAGCTATGTTGTCGGGGGCTTAATGCCCCTGGTAGGGTCTCCCATGGCAAACAGGTCCTAGGTGACGAGCCAGACTAAGAGCGGTTCAAAAGCCCACTATGAGTATTATAAAAGCAAGGTTCGTTACGTCGCCCGGATCGGCGTTACCGGGGCCCCACCCTGGAGCCAGGCCTGGGGTTGGGGCTCGCAGGCGAGCGCCTGGTGGCCGGGTCTCCTCCCACGGGACCCGGCCGGGCCAAGCCCGAAAAGGCTACGTGGGACCGCCTTCCCGTAGGCCCGCCACCCGCAGGAAGGACCATAAGGGGCCGGTGCTTTGTGATTTGGGCGGCGGTCGGAGGCGGGTGACTCGACGGCCCAATCCATGGACACAGAAACTAGCTCTGGGGACATGGAATGTCACCTCGCTGGGGGGGAAGGAGCCTGAGCTTGTGCGGGAGGTTGAGAGATATCGGCTAGATATAGTCGGGCTCACCTCCACGCATGGCTTGGGCTCTGAAACCCAGCTCCTTGAGAGGGGTTGGACTCTCCACCACTCTGGAGTTGCCCGCGGTGAGAGGCGGCGGGCTGGTGTGGGCTTGCTCATAGCTCCCCAGCTCAGCCGCCATGTGTTGGAGTTCACTCCGGTGAACGAGAGGGTCGCGTCCCTGCGCCTCCGGGTGGGGGACAGGTCTCTCACTGTGGTTTCGGCTTATGGGCCGAACAGCAGTGCAGAGTACCCGGCCTTCTTGGAGTCCCTGGGAGGGGTGCTGGAAGGTGCTCCGACTGGGGACTCCGTTGTTCTACTGGGGGACTTCAATGCCCACGTGGGCAATGACAGTGATACCTGGAGGGGCGTGATTGGGAGGAACGGCCTCCCTGATCTGAACCCGAGTGGTGTTTTGTTATTGGACTTCTGTGCTAGTCACAGTTTGTCCATAACGAACACCATGTTCGAGCACAAGGGTGTCCATCAGTGCACGTGGCACCAGGACACCCTAGGCCGGAGGTCGATGATCGACTTTGTAGTCGTGTCATCTGACCTTCGGCCGTGTGTCTTGGACACTCGGGTGAAGAGAGGGGCTGAGCTGTCAACCGATCACCACCTGGTGGTGAGTTGGATCCGCTGGCGGAGGAGGAGGCCGGACAGACTCGGCAGGCCTAAACGTGTTGTGAGGGTCTGTTGGGAACGTCTGGCTGAACCTCCTGTCAGGGGGGTCTTCAACTCCCACCTCCGGGAGAGCTTCAACCAGATCCCGGGGGAGGTTGGAGACATTGAGTCCGAGTGGACCATGTTCTCCACCTCTATTGTCGGCGCGGCCGTTCGGAGCTGTGGCCTTAAGGTCTCTGGTGCCTGTCGTGGCGGCAATCCCCGAACCCGGTGGTGGACACCGGAAGTAAGGGATGCCGTCAGGCTGAAGAAGGAGTCCTATCGAGCTTGGCTGGCTCGTGGGACTCCTGAGGCAGCTGATGGGTACCGGAAGGCCAAGCGTGCCGCTGCCCGGGCAGTTGTGGAGGCAAAAACTCGGGTCTGGGAGGAGTTCGGGGAGGCCATGGAGGAGGACTATCGGTCGGCCTCGAAGAAATTCTGGCAAACCGTCCGGCGCCTCAGGAGGGGAAAGCGGTGCTTCGCCAACACTGTTTACAGTGGAGGTGGGGAGCTGCTGACCTCGACTGGGGATGTTGTCGGGCGGTGGAAGGAATACTTTGAGGATCTCCTCAATCCTGCCAACATGTCTTCCGTCGAGGAGGCAGAGGCTGGGGACTCGGAGGTGGACTCGTTCATCACCCAAGCTGAAGTCACTGAGGTGGTTAAAAAGCTCCTCGGTGGCAAGGCACCGGGGGTGGATGAGAGCTGCCCTGAGTACCTCAAGTCTCTGGATGTTGTGGGACTGTCGTGGCTGACACGTCTCTGCAGCATCGTGTGGCGGTCAGGGAGAGTACCTCTGGACTGGCAGACCGGGGTGGTGGTTCCTCTTTTTAAGAAGGGGGACCGGAGGGTGTGTTCCAACTACAGGAGGATCACACTTCTCAGCCTCCCCGGGAAAGTCTATTCCAGGGTACTGGAGAGGAGAATTCGCCCGATAGTCGAACCTCGGATTCAGGAGGAACAATGCGGTTTTCGTCCCGGTCGTGGAACAGTGGACCAGCTCTATACCCTCCATAGGGTGCTTGAGGGTTCGTGAGAGTTCGCCCAACCTGTCCACATGTGTTTTGTGGATTTGGAGAAGGCGTTCGACCGTGTCCCTCGTGGTATCCTGTGGGGGGTGCTCTGGGAGTATGGGGTCCGAGGCCCTTTGCTAGGGGCTGTCCGGTCCCTGTACAAACACAGCAGGAGCTTGGTTCGCATTGCCGGTTGTAAGTCAGACCTGTTCCCAGTGCATGTTGGACTCCGGCAGGGCTGCCCTTTGTCACCGGTTCTGTTCATAATTTTTATGGACAGAATTTCTAGGCGCAGCCAGGGGCCGGAGGGCGTCTGGTTTGGGAACCACAGGATTTCATCTCTGCTTTTTGCAGATGATGTTGTCCTGTTGGCTTCATCAGGCCAAGACCTTCAGCATGTGCTGGGGCAGTTTGCAGCCGAGTGTGAAGCGGCTGGGATGAGAATCAGCACCTCCAAGTCCGAGGCCATGGTTCTCGACCGGAAAAGGGTGGTTTGCCCTCTCCAGGTTGGGGGAGAGCTCCTGCCTCAAGTGGAGGAGTTTAAGTATCTTGGGGTCTTGTTCACGAGTGAGGGAAGGATGGAGCGTGAGATCGACAGACGGATCGGTGCAGCGTCTGCAGTAATGCGGTCGTTGTATCGGTCTGTTGTGGTGAAGAAGGAGCTGAGCCGAAAGGCGAAGCTCTCGATTTACTGGTCGATCTACGTTCCTACTCTCACCTATGGTCATGAGCTTTGGGTCATGACCGAAAGGACAAGATCCCGGATACAAGCGGCTGAAATGAGTTTTCTCCGCAGGGTGGCTGAGCGCTCCCTTAGAGATAGGGTGAGGAGCTCTGTCACCCGGGAGGAGCTCAGAGTAGAGCCGCTGCTTCTCCACATCGAGAGGAGTCAGTTGAGGTGGCTCGGGCATCTGTTCCGGATGCCTCCTGGACGTCTCCCTGGGGAGGTGTTCCGGGCATGTCCCACTGGGAGGAGGCCCCGGGGAAGACCTAGGACACGCTGGAGGGACTACGTCTCTCGGCTGGCCTGGGAACGCCTTGGGGTGCCCCCGGCAGAGCTGGAGGAAGTGTCTGTGGAGAGGGAAGTCTGGGCATCTCTGCTTAGACTGCTGCCCCCGCGACCCGGCCCCGGATAAAGCGGAAGAAGATGGATGGATGGATGGATGAAACAGCTGTAATGTAAACATTGCGCATCAAGTTTATTCTTCAAGCAATTTTACAAGTACATTATGCAGAAGTTGACTGCATGGGGCTCAGCGGCCACAGCTTTGTGTTTAAATGCTGAGTAGTCTGTAAAACAAAGAGGGCAGAGCCACACGAGCAGAAGAGCTGCAGCAGCTCTACCGCCATCAGTATAAATTGACACTTTTAAACATGGGCACACAAAGCGATCTGCTTCCAAGACGCCCCCGTTGTATATTCAGGGTAAAAATCTCATCTTGTCTGGATCTTGTGGACCCAGTGTCATATCTCGTTTCGTCGGATGTTAGTCTTGTCTCACCTCTAGTAAACCGCTCTAACCAAAATATTAAAATGGGTAGATCTATTAGATCATGTTGAGTATTCTGAGACAGTAATATCCATCCATCGATCTTTTTCTGCTAATCTGGAACCGGGTCGCAGGGTCAGTCTAAGTAGAGATGCCCAGACTTCCCTCTCCACAAACACTTAGTCAAGCTCTACCAGGGGGACCCCAGGTGTTCCCAGGCGTCCTTGGTCTTCCCCAGGCCTTTGTCCGGTGGGACATGCCCAGAACACCTCACCAGGTAGGCGTCCAGGAGGCATCCGAAACAGATGCAGACAGCAACCGGAGGGTAGCTGTTTCGAATCTCATCCAAACTGTCGTTATGTCCCTGGGCAAGACACTTCACCCACATTGCCTACTCCATCTGAATGTGTCAGTGTGGCTGTGTTTGGTGGTGGTTGGAGGGGCCATAGGCACAGATTGGCAGCCACGCTTTTGTCAGTCGGCCCCAGGGCAACTGTGGCTACAGAAGTAGCTTACTACCACCTAGTGTGACTGAGGAGTGAATGAATAATCCAATGTAAAGTGCTTTGGGTATCTAGAAAGCTATACAAAGCTATACAAAGCTATACAAGCGCTATATAAATCCAATTCATTAGATGCCTGAGCCACCTCAGCTGGCTCCTCTTGATGTGGAGGAGCAGTGGCTCTACTCTGAGCTCCTCCTGGGTGACTGAGCTCCTCACCCTATCTCTAAGGGAGCGCCCAGCCACCCTGTGGAGAAAAGTAATTATGGCCATTTGTATCCAGGATCTTGTCCTTTCGGTCATGACCCAATGATTATGACCATAGATGAGAGTAGGACAACAGATTGACCAGTAAATCGAGAGTTTTGCCTCTTGGCTCAGCTCCTTCTTTGCCACGACAGACCGATGCAATGACCGCATTATTGCAGATGCTGCACCAATCTGCCTGTCAATCTCACGCTCCATCCTCACTTGTGAACACGACCCCAAGCCTCCCTTTTCCGGTCGAGAACCATGGCCTTTGACTTGGAGGTGCTGATTCTCATCCAAGCTGCTTCACACTCGGCTGCAAGCAACCCCAGTGCACACTGAAGGTCCTGGTTTGATGAAGCCCACAGGACAACGTCATCTGCAAAAAGCAGAGATGAAATCCTGTGGTTCTCAAACCGGACTCCCTCTGGCCCCTGGCTGAGCCTAAAAATTCTGTTCATAAATATTATGAACAGAACTGGTGACAAAGGGCTGCCCTGCTGGAGTCCAACATGCACTGGGAGCAGCTCTAACTTACTGCCAGCAATGCGAAACAAGTTCCTGCTCCGGTTGTACAGAGTCTGGGCACCCCTTAGCAGAGGGCCTTGGACCCCATACTCCAAGAGCACGCCCCAAAGAACGCTGCGAAGGACACGGTCGAATGCCTTCTCCAAATCCACAAAGCACATGTGGACTGGTTAGGTGAACTCCCATGAACCCTCATGTAAAGCTGGTCCAGTGTTCTACGACCGGGTCGAAAACCGCATTGTTCCTCCTGAATCCGAGGTTCAACTATCGCCCGAATTCTCCTTTTCAGTACAGTGGAATAGACTTTACCGGGGAAGCTCTAATAGTGTAGTGTTTTTGCAATGGAAAAGGTCTCCCTACAGCAATAATGATATGAGGCCTGAAGTGGGCATTATTTTAGATAATGTTATATTAAAACCACATTAAATCGATTGTATTTCAGTAAACTGTTTTCTGGATACGCAGCTGGATTCTCAGTCTCAGGGTTTTTGTGCAGAAAAATCAATTTGTAGCTGACAGTGTGACTTTCCATCAATCATGCGTCTACCTGCTATGCAAAGCAGAGAGACGCTAAAGATATCAGTAGTTTCTTGTGCACTCACCTACTCTGTCTCACAGCACACAATTAACTTTCTGTATTAAACCACATTGCACAAAAAAATACACAATTACATTTTATGAGCAGTGTTAAGCAGGTCCAGCCAAACCTCAAACACTACTGAAAATTCACGATTTCTTTTAATAAACCACTAATGAAATCAACAATTATAAAAATGGTTAAATGCTCAGTATATGTGACAATCTTAATGTTTTTGCCTATTGATGAAATAACATTTATTTGAGTGTCAGTGTAACAGCGCTAAACAAGTGGATCAACTACTCAAAATCTATACTGATATGCTCAACAAAATGTTTTGAGTCAAATTAAAAAAGCAATGAGTGTAAAATTACTGAAGTAGAATGTACATACAGCTACAGCTACTGCTACTAATATCACTTATACTACTACTGCTGCTGCTACAACTACTACTACCTATTGCTACTAGTGCCACTAAATACATTACTCTCACACTGATGTCAGTGAAGACATCAGTGTCTTTTAGTTTTACCCCTCTGCCTCTAAAGGCCAGGTCTTTTATAATTATACAGCAAACAAAGGCTTTGTTAAAAGATGGTAGCATACGTAAACAAAATACATAAATTCTGCACACCACTAGCCTAGTCAGCCAGACTAACTCTTTTCCTATCCTACACAAAGAAGTTACTCTGGTACTTGATAGTTTGAGTTTCATTTCTATAGGCAGAACAATCACAGGTGGAGTAACCAATCAGAAAATTGAAGAGCAGCAAGTAGCTGACCTGTAACCCAAACAAGCATGACAGATTGTGCCGGTTCTGCCATAAATAACCCGAATACGTAGTATTATTTGCAACTCATATGAGTAGTCATTTCTGAATGGTGCCAACAGCAGAAGCAAGTTGTACAAAGACTTGTGAAAAAAATGTAGTCATTACATTGGACATCACCAAGTGTTTACTGTTAAACTGACAACAAAAAATACAAAACAAAAAAATCACAGAGAGAACTGAACAACAGTGTGGGCTTCAGCAGAATTAACAGGTGACGAAGGAAAGCACTAAACGCTGTTAATCAGGCGAGAGAAGTTATAAGATTCGCTCTTTATAAACTGGCACCATCTTGGTAATTTTGATAGCTTATGTCCTGCTTTTGTAAGACACACTGCAGATAAACAGCTGTGATAGGTTGGGTCCAAAACGTCTGAGTGGAAACGGCTCGCTGTGACGAACAAGGGTCTCTTGCTTTCGAAAAGAAAGTAGGAGAGGGCTGGCTGGCCAGGCTAGCGCACCACACTACACTGTTTATTTTGGCCAAACTGCTGCCACATTTAAATAAAGACATTACAGAGGTAAAGGAACTCCTTTCTCTGTGATTATTAGTGTTTTTAGGTTTTGCAGAGTCTCTACAGTCAGTATTTAAGCTGCTCTGGGTACTAGCTGTAGCATTAGTCACAACACAGGAAACAGTGCAGCGCTTGGAGGATTTGAAAATGTCACTTCTCAGACCTCCTAAATTTGGCTATTTTTGACATCATCCAAAATTAAAAAATGATAATTTATCAAATTAATTTGATTTATTGCCCAGCCTTACTATTACTACGTACCTCCGCTTTCATCTTTTTATCTAAAAATAACCATCTAGAAACTTTAAATATATAAAGTGTATATATTTAATATATAGTATATATTTTTCAAAAACGCACTCAAGTAATTTAAACCATCGAGTTACTTTTTGCATCTGCAGTGATATAAAATCAGTTTTCAGAGGAAAGAACTGCTGGAGCTAATGGTACCATTTTTAAATTTAAATGAGGAATGCTGCCAAGGCATTGTCCTCATTAAATTCATTTATAGCTTTTGACTTTCAGCGATTTCTGATTGATGCAGGACTACATACCTAGGGTAGTTGGCAGCAAATGTGTCTGTGTATTGGAATCAGAAGCCATCTGTGTGAGGGGAATAACCGTCTGCACTGCTCTGGGGTAAATCTTCAAACGCAGGAAGGATCTTAGGAGCCCTCTGGTTATTTGTTATAGCCCATAAACATGTGAGGCTACAGAGTGGGTAACACATCTGTATGCCTGGGCCAGTGTATGCATACAATATTTAACAAGGCCCTGAATAATTAACACACTAAATTGGATTATAATGGTCTCTGTATTGTGCTTTTGCAAAATGTCTGCACAACAATCCATGATATTCTCAACCTCCATTTCAGAAAAGTTGGGGCACTGTAAAATGCAACATCCAAAGATTTACAAACTCGGAAAACCATAAATTAATAACAATATACCATACACATCATATCCAAGACATTTTGGCATTTGCAATAAAAAAAATCATAGCACATTGTGGATTGATGGCAACAACTAACCTCAAAAAAGTTGCTGGGGAAGATAATGGAACTTTTTCGGACTATAAGTCACACTTTTTTCATAGTTTGACTGGTCCTGTGACTTATAGTCAGGTGCGACTTATATATCAAATTTAACATGAATCAAGGAGTAAACATTACTGTCTACAGGCGTGAGAGGGCGCTCTAGGCTTGTGGCAACTACTGTCAGTACTATTCAATGATGTCAAATAAGATGGAGCGCTTGGAGAACTTCTTTACCGGTAACTTTCTTCAGGTTTGTTTAACATAACAAACCATAACAATAATATATCTGGGAGGCAGATTAGGCTAAATTAACATATTTAGCCTATTCAGCCTCCCAGGTATATTTTTTATGCTATTGTGTAGCTGAATAACTGTTAATGTGCTACGTTAACATACTGCGGACTAGAGTTGTCAGGATGTCAGGATTAACCTATTATACAATTATTCGTGATTATAAACCAGTAGGTACGCAGGTATACGCCGTATACCCACTAGGAATGCGGCAGATTTCCGTAGACCCACTTCAAAGTGCGCAATGATGCGTAACAATCATTATCTCTTCGGTGCTTTTGTCTCTGTTCACAAAGACCTGCACTAACTCCTGTTCCCGTCACAGCAGCAGCGCAGTAAGCTCTGTGGAAGACTAACTCGTTTGTCATTGGCTCCTCTGATGCTTGTCCCACTTCCCCCGCGCTCTTGACTTACCGTGTATTAACTTGATAGACGATTATACCGTATACCCCGATATAATTTGGGGACGGTAACACGGTATGAAAAAATGGATATCGCCCAACTCTAATTCACATATTCATATGAATGGCTATTTTAGTCTTTGACTTAAAGTGCATATGACAGGTTGAACTACCCATTTCACCATAGCATAGGTACAATCTTATATCTCTTAAGTATATATGATTTCGGTGAAAATTCATATTTAATAGCCTCTAGTTTGGAGTTAGGAGACGTTTTTGTGAGAAATTTTACTTGAGAGCGGCTGTGAGCTGTGAAGCAGCTTGTGGTAGCCACAACAGGCAGCTGTGGCTGTGTGCCCCGGGAATAAAATGATATGGACTCTACTCCTCGCTCATTCTTCCCCTGTCTGCTGTCACACCGTATTCAGCGCAGTTTTGAACAGAACAGGAACTTAGCTTTTAGGAGAGGAGCACATCCGAAGCTTGTAACTTTCATGTAGAGATTATTCCAGAGTTTAAACCACTGGCGCTGCCACAGCGTCAGAGTCCACTTCCCTTCCCACTGCTCATCCCCAGCCTGGGACAGGCTCGTCTCAAAGCTGGGGGTGGGGATCATAACTGAATGCGTTGGGGACCGTTCACAAAACCTCCTGACGATTTTGTTAGAAGGTTGATATTATGTGGAGCAGATGAAGTGCGCTGAATGTGGCTGCAGTGCACAGGGGAAGAGTGGGGAGAGCAACACGCGTGACCGAGCCCATGTCATTTTATCCCCACGTAACCTGTTCGGAGCTGGGGCGGCCCTGACTGTGCTGTTTGTGGGACTCACAATTGTCTTACAGTGTTATGGTAAAATCAAAATATTAAATAAGCAAAAGTTGTTTATTTAAGTGTTTTTTGTGTTGGCGAGGCCCACACAGAGGACAGGAGCCTGTTGTTTTTGCCTGTTGTTAATGTTAGCATGTTGCCGGGGTGCCGCTCGGTCTCTCTCTCTAAAGCCTAAACCGGTTTAGATCCACAACCAGCCAGGCTACAGTGCTTGTTGTGAGCATTTATTGAGCCCATGCCAGCTCCTGGGAGAGAAAAGATCACTGTCATGATCCAAGTACCAAGTCCAGTTGTAAACTTGGGCTAAAATTCTACTTCTCCCTTCATCTACGTCATATCCGGTAAGGCGCAGTTTCCAGGGAGAAAGCTCACATTTGGACTTTTTCTGTATAATACTGACAAATGGTGCTGTAAATACCCTTTATTTGGTTGTTACCAAAGCAGATTAATTATGAATTTGAAAAAAACAAAAAAACAAAATATGCATATATAATATGCACTTTAACAATTGTTCAGTTTTCCGCCACTGTGAACCTGACTGACCCAGTCTCTCCAAACTTTAAAATAGGCACCTGGCAGCCCTTAGGACATTCTCTCTTTAGATTACAACAGCCAAAAATTAACAATAAAAAACAATAAAGCTATTTTTATGTTTTCTAAAGTAACACCTTATTGAACTGAAGTATGAATCTATAAAAGCAACCGAGAAGATAGAATACATTTTGTTGAATTTAGCTAAAGATTTATTGCTTTTATTTTTAACTCATAATTATTACTATCCTCCAAAAACAGAAAAAGTAAAATAGCAGTGCATCTAAGAAAAGCAGCCTTAAATAAAATACAGTAATATTGGGGAAAAGACACAGTTTGTCTGTCAGAGGAAGGCGCATGTAAAACTCCCACAGACTCATTGCTAAAAACTTTGTGATTCTGAACGACATAACGGAGCACACGGGTATGAATAAAGAGCCCAAACCTGTTTCTAACCTCTCCACGCTCCTCTCTCGTGAACGCGCAGCCCCCTCCATGACTTGTGTGTGTGAGTGTCTGGAGCGGCGGAGAGGTAGGTGCCCTTCCGTGAAACACAAAGGCAAACAAGAACAGAGATAAACTTTGGAGGCATCTCTGTTCAGTAGGGATGCACCGATACCACTTTTTTTCAAACCGATACAAGTACGAGTACTTCCATTTGAGTACTCGCCGATACCGAGTACCGATACGAGTACTTATATAGGGGTAACTTTATAGTCTATACAGTCACACTACTATATCTCATTCATCCCATACCGTGTCGTCTTTTTGCCGTTTATCCCCACTCTGCAATGCTAAGTTATTTTTACAGCAGAGTGGTTTGAACACAGCTAACCATGGCTAAAATTTGCTCAACATGGACATGTTATACCTCATTTTAAAGCTTAGATTCTCCTCTATTCAGTCGCTAAAGTCATTTTAAAGACAGAATGAGCATCTGCGCATAACCAGCGGAGATTCGCCAAGACATACAGCAGCTAACACAGCAGCTAACACAATTAGCAACGGTACTTCTTATGTTTTATCAGACAACAACTGCTTCAGACTCCGCGCTTATATCATTTTCGGGACAACTAGGACAACAAAAGGACAACTGCCTAAGTTTCAGGACTCACATATGATTTGGGATAAGTCTGGTTGAGCAGAATGTAGAGTCAGCTTTGCTTTTATCTCCATACAGTTCACTTTGAAATCCTTCCACTCGGTTATCACTGCTCAGCTGAGGGGAATGTCACGTGACAGCGCTGTAAAGTGGTATCGGTTGTTGGTATCGGCCCACTTTTATGAATATGAGTACGAGTACTTGGACATGGTATTGGTACCGATACCTGATACTGGTATCGGTATCGGTGCATCCCTACTGTTCAGACAAACTATTACTGAAGTTATTTGACAACAAACACTTATTAGTGTGACATACAGGTACGTCATGCAGTCCCAATGCAAAAATGCGTCATCAACTTATCGTTCTTAACAGGCAATGACTATTTCTCATTGTGAGGAATTTTTTTTACCTATATATCGCAAACAGTTAAATGTCACCCATCCCTAGTTTTTATCAGCTTTATCAGCTGTTTTTGTCAGGTCCTTCATGTTGACCATACCCCCTGCTGGTCTGTCAGACTGACCACGTCTCCTGAGGCCCTTTGGTTTCTGGAGAAGAATGTCCCAGGTCTGAGAGAGTATCAACCTCAGTTGGCTCCTCTTGATGTAGAGGAGCAGCAGCTGTACTCCAAGCTCCCTCCCAGTGACTGAACTTCTCACCCTATCTAAAGGTTTCAGGGAGCACCCAGCCACCCTGCAGGGTCTCTTCCAAAGATCGGATATGGCTTATTTCAAGTTTTCCTTTCTCTGCTCTTCCCGCACCTATTTCACCTATGTACAAGCAGGGATCAGACACCATCGACCAGGATGAGGGGGCGTTGATGCTCTCTCACACCTGGGACACTCTTCTCTACAGGCCAAAGTGCATAAGGGTCAGACTGTTAGACTCCTTCAGGCTGACCACGCCCAGGAAGGACAGCTGATAAAAACATGTCATGGCAGTTAGGTGATGCTTCTGAAGAAGACTGCCGGTGTCAGTGAAACATGACAAGATAAAGGAAACATCACACCTGCCTCTGTCTGACTGAAAAGAAATCATTACATCTGACTGACAGACTTCAGCAGCACTAGCACGAGCAGAAACCTGCTGTACCATGATCCAATGGGAGAAGGTAGGCTCTCTCTGGATCAAGAACAAAAATGTCAACAGCCTGTTTGACCTTTGATGACTTGAATCTCACACAGAACCACACACACAGTATTCTCAACCACATTCACACCACTTGTTTATAAACAGAGCCCATTTGGCCTTTCAATACTTGAGTTTCACAGACTCCCTCATGACCACACGAACAAAATATATTCTCAGCCACACTCCCACCACTCTGTTACATTGATCCCAACACTCCAAGACCAATTTATTGGTGTTCAGTGTTTTTATTCCCATGCATATTGCAAGGTAGAAGAAAAACAGACCGCCATTGAAACTGTCTGTAATAAAGCTCTGCTGCCCCTGGTGATTTATTATTATTTTTTTCTCTTTTTATTTGCACAATTAAAAGTTCCATGATTTTACGCCCGTTGGAATAAACAGCAACAACAATAATGCACAAAACAATTATCCCCAGATTTAGTTTTTAAATACTCCTTAAACTCCCCCATAGTTTGATTACATACAACACAACCATCATTTAACACATTTAGTACTCTTATGGCCAGTGTCAGGCATGACTTCTGCAGCATGCCGGCACCAGGCAATTTTCCATTGGGAAACACATAAAAAGTTTTCCGCACATTATAGGGTAAACATTTTTGTGTAGGGCAGTAAGGTCCCAGAGTGGTAGGTGAAAGCCCGTGGCACAGTTTAAATGCAAAACATGACAATGCAAAGTTTCGTCTTGCTTGTAATGTCATTAGGCCCAGTATGCTGTAATGGTTGGAAGTGATCTCTGATTGGATATAGCAAATTGAGAATTAAGCGCATGCACTGCCTTTGCAGGCTTTCTAGACAATTTGCCAATGTTTTTCCAGTGCCACAAAGCAAAGCTGAACAGTACTCCAATCGAGATCTAATATAGGCCTTGTATATGCGTAAGAGTAGTTTATTATTTCTCTGTGGCAGCTTCATTTTAAGCAATCTCAAAACAAAGATTTCCTTTCGAGCCATTTTGCATACTTCTTTAATGTGGCGCTTAAGTTTTAAGTCACTTGTAAATGGTACACCAAGATGCTTTACTTCATTTGAAAAAGAAATTGCATGACCTTGAAAGATAAACTGATTGTTCAGAGAACTAATAGATTGCTTTGTAAAGCACAAACACACAGTCTTGGAGGCATTAAACCTCATGTCCCAAGTATTAGCCCAGTCACTTGCAATGGCTAATGCATAATTCAAGCCAGCAATAGCTAAAGCTGAGACAGTAATTAATGTATCATCTGCGTATGCTGCCGGAGTAACTGTAACACTTTGGGGTAAAACCGCAGATACACAATCCAACACAGTCAGTAGGACATTTATAAACAATATAAACAAAGTTGGGGCAATAACAGTACCTTGGGGTACCCCAGATTGCATTGGTAAAGAAGAGGAAAAAGATTGACCAATTCTGGTTTGTTGAAGACAATTGCTTAAATAATTTCTTACCCCAGCCAACATTTTTCCACAGATACCAAAAGCAGGGAATTTTTGGAGAATGGCCTCATGTAGTACTGATGTAAATGCATCACTTAGAAATGCTGCCACACAAGTTTTCTTTTGTTCTACAGCTTTTAACCAATTATGATAATCCAGTGCTAATTGGTCCAATGTAGAATGTTTAGGCAAAAAAAACAAACTGATGTCTAGATATTAATGAATTTTCCAGCAAAAATGTCATTAGTTTGTCATTTACTATACTCTCAAAAAAATTTTCAATACAAGATGTCAGTGATATTGGAACTCCATAACTGGAGGGGCTTGATCGATCTCCCTTACACTTGTAAACTGTTTTCCAAATTTGAGGTAATTTTGATGTGCTGAAAGACAATCTAAATAGATAAGTTAGCACAGGTGTGAGCTCAGCTGCACAATTTTTAAGACATAAATTTGATATGCAATCAGGCCCACTCGCTTTTGTCACATCAAGTTTGTTGCGTTTACTGTATATATTATCTGGAGACACATCCACATCAGTTAATAAGCCATGCGGAGTCTGGGGTAAAAAATAATCCAAGTTTTGCCCTCCAACCTTAGGGGGGCAATCTGACCAAAAACCTAATTTCCCTTTATTTTGAAGGTAAAGGCTTAGATTTATATTTATTATAATGTCAGGATTACAGTATGTCAAAAATCTGTCGAAGTCAATGGGCCCAAATGCGTATAAAGTAATGAGTGCATGTAAAATGCATATCTCCTGTTTATACACCTTAGAACAGAGGGGGTCATGACATCTTAAACACCAACTTAAAAAAGTTATTCTTGCCAAGTTTTATACCATTAGCTTTTAAATGATTTACTAATTAACTTATTGAGAATCAAAAACGTAAAAACAGCAAAAAGTATGCGTTTGGGCCCCAAGATGCCTTGAGGTTTAATGCTCCTTTTATACCAGTCATCTGACTGAAATCAGTTAGCCTGATTAGTGGTAGTTTTGTTTGTATGTTGCTGCCATTATATTCAAAGTCACTTTTCATGAAATGTTAAAATATACATTTTAACACCTGATATGTTACCATATCATACCAACTTTATTTATAAAGCACTTTAAAAACTGTACAGTTGGCCAAAGTGCTGTACACAACTCATTAAATAAACAGTAATAATACAAGAGACAAAGACAAATCATTTTACAACATAAAATATAAATATGATACAATAAAATAATACTCAAATTAAAAATAAAATAAAATTTGAGTAAAATCAACAGAAAAATAAAACCACCTCACACTGTGTTAAAAGCCAGTGCAAAAAGATGTGTTTTTAGAAGTGATTTAAAACCAGGCAGAGACTGGGCCTGTCTGATCTCTGATGGCAGCTGGTTCCATAGTTTAGGGGCAGCTACAGAAAAAGCACGGTCCCCTCGGAATTTACGTTTGGTTTTGGGGACAAGTTGCAGCTGATCTGCTGACCTGAGAGTACGTGAGGGGGCATAAAGGTGGATCAGGTCAGAGAGATATGAAGGAGCAAGACCATGTTGCTTATGTTCTGTTGTGAATGTGTTTTTTCTGAGATGGGCATATAATGGCATTCTGCACACTGTGGCCCTATGCTTTTAGAATTGTACACGACACAGACTTGCTTCTCTTCTCAGATATAATTTCATGGTATGTTCAGAGCACACATAACACTTCCCTCCATCTAACTGGCCTTCATCTAATTGCTGCTCTCTGTGCCGCTTGAGCCGGATTTCTTCAGGGACCTCTGGCTGTCCATTTATGGCCCCTATCAGCCTCACACACGTGCAAGTGCAATATTGACTTGCCCCGAGCCCAGATAACATCTCCTTTTAATCCACAGCCACCCAGTTGCTCAAAGGAGTACAGTGGACGACAGAGAGTGGAAGTAAATGCTGACACATCATGCTGTTTTTCATCTGAGCTGTAATTTTTCTGTGCCAGTTTAGTTTCAAAGCCTGTTGCTGTGTGAATGGCAGTGCCATTTTTTTTTTTTTGGGGGGGGCACCCATAGGTGGTATATTGTTAGATCCTTGGACTCCTGGAATATGACGTCTTTCCACCTCAATTTGGACAAAAGTGCCATTACACTTACCTTCTTGTTTTTCTATACAAAATTGGCTAAAGCTTTTCTATAATAAAGTAAAGGAGCCTCCACTTAACACAGGCAAACAATTTATTTTGGCTGCATTTTGGCTTCATTCAGGGATGGCCACAAGAAATTATTTAGTTGTCGTGTGCATTTTAGGTCTGGACAAGGTTTTTACGCCAGATATACCTCTTTTTCTCAGTTTGTACAACATACACTGTAAATAAACAACGTAATCATAACGATATTGAGTTCCCATACTGTTTTAGTTTTGTTAGTTTGTTCATTAAATATTTGAGGCTAAGGGTCATTAATAGGTTGAGCGCGGTGCAGATATGGACCAAGAGGCCTTCTCATCTAGACCCGCACCTCCGTCCCACACCAGGCTGTCAGGCTGTGAGCTCCTCTGTCCCTGCTGTAGCTCGCCCCTCCCCTTGGAGTTTGTCCCTTTGAGACAAAGAGGAGAGAACTGCCTCATATGTACCAGAGAATTGGGAGGCAACACGTGTTTTGAGGTGCAGTACAGAGCCCTTACATTTTAATGGTTTCAGCTTCTCCTGTGTAAAAGTAAATAGAAAATCTTTGCCTGTGAGGCTAATCAGCAAATCAATTTTGTGCATTCAGATAGGTGAAGTGATTTGACTGTGAGTGAGATAGATGGCAGAGAAATGAGGGACAGTCTACTTTTTTATTTTATTTTTGCATGCCTCCCAAGTTTGTTTTAAAACTAATGTTAATGTTAGGAAAATGTTACTGCCGTTATATACAATTCTGCTTTATTCAGCCTATAGCTGCAGATGCTGATGTAGACCTAAAATATGTTTTCCCTTTTTAAAAACTAATATCCCTGTTGTGATTAAATAAAAATATTAATCCAGATTTTTACCTCATGTTTTCCTAGTCCTGCTTTAGCCTTTGTCAAGTTTTGATCTTGACAGTTTTGACCAGTAAATACAAGGAGTTGTACTGTAATTTTGCATTCATTCAATTGAACTTACTGTGTCAGAATAGTATTGTCACGTCCAGCTGGAAATAATGATGGACTACATGGATGTCACAAGACCTCGGTTTATTGTAGAACTTTAAATGGTACAGTACAAGTTAAAGCAAACAGCAAAAGTCTCCGTGACAAGCTGTAACTCTCATGAGGTCTTTCTCTCTTGCCTTGAACAAGACAACACATGACTAGCCCCTTGTCTTCCTTGTTTAATCACATGCCTGTTATAGCCCTATACAAATAATGCATCCTCAAAACAATCTGTAACCACAAAAGACCTGAACACCAGTATAAACATTTGAACAGGAACATTAATGCAGGGTCACTACAGTATCAACAATTGTATCAATAATATGATAATGATATTTTATCACAATATTCAACATAGTTATTGCATATTTTGTATTTTTCTAATATTGTGCAGTCCTATTTTACATGAAGGAAAAATAGACACAGTTGGTTTCAGTTTTAATGTATGCTTCACTTACTGACATTTACAATTATCAGTTTTATGTTAAACTGTGGTTTATTTATTTACAATCCTATTATCTGCTTATATTTTCATACTGTGAGGAGAAATGCATGCAAAGGTTTGAGCAAAGTAAGTTAAAAATATTTTTATAGGCCAACAGGATAACGTGTTGTGTGCTCTTGTGTATATGCCACTTGATTTACTAGTGTTGGCAAATACTGTGCATGTTTGTTTTTTTCTGTATACACCTGCTTTTATTTTGGGCCACATTTCAGAATTCATCATTGTAAAACAGCACCTCCAGGTCTTAAAACATAGTGTGCTCTTGTGCTGTCTTCTCCTTACCTTCATACCTACAAGTAAACAGTGGTGTGGTTTGGAGATACAGCATATTTATGTATACAGACTGTACCACTATGGCACTGTGGCAGAAGAAATCAACAAAATGTGTGGATGCATTCACAGTTAGTAGCGTTTGAATCTGTCATGTTATTGTTACTGTTTATAGAACCAGAGCATTACACCGACAGCTCAGGCCATGGAAATGGAATATGATAGTAATAACCTAATGCGAAAGTATGCATTTTTTTCTTGTATAATTGAGGTATTTTCATATTTCAAAGTAAGACATCATCAAGATATCATCTACAACACTTGTCAATACTGTCGGTCAGGGGTGGAGGAAGAATTAAAAAAGTGTACTCAAGTTACTACAAAAAGTACAAAAGTTACTTCAAAACAATATTACCCAAATAGTGGTAAAGGTACTCAACAAAATTATTACTTGAGTAAAAGTATATTGCCAGTAGAAGTGCTGGTGTTATTGTATTCTACTCCCACTGTTACTACTTTTACCCAAACCTACCTTAAATCTTTTGGTTGTGAGGTGAGTGTACTACTTAGCGCTCAAAGTTTAAGGTAACCTCTATTAGCACATTGTAGTGGCACATTGCTCATTTTTACCTTGTTAACAGGTAACCAGGACAGATAAAGAGAAAACTGGTGTGTTCCTTTAAGCTCTGGATGATAAGTCTGCTACTCACAATTTCTGTAATGGTGTCTTTGACCTTTCAGTTATTTGTATTTACCTTCACCAAGTACAAATCTTTACCACATTTTGCATGAATAATCTAGTGCTCCCCAAACACTTTGTCAACTAAATGTCAACAGTAAAAGTATTTTACAAATGAAGCTAAGTCATTGACACCTGGCTAACACTGGGGAGATCTGCTAAGTTAAATCGAAATCAGATCACAACAAACTGCTTGTGGCTATAAAACAAAGCATAAAAAAGCTTCTCTCTTGCAGTCATCTATAGTATATGAATAATGCAGTAAACACTATGAGGAGGAGGATGTGGTGGGGGTAGAGGGAGGATGCCAGTTTGGGTTTGAAACTTTTGTCTTTGCCATCTAAGTGAACATGGACTGACTGTAGATCTCTGCTTTAGACAAACACATCCTTCACTGGTTGCGCTTGTCGCCTGGCAGGGAGCCACATTTAAGCTGCCAGTAGAACGTAAAAAAAAAAAAAAAAAAAAAAGTATTTTGTATTTATATCTGCGCAAAATAGATTGAAGTAGAGTTGGCACTTGCTTCAAGGTAAGCTTTAGTATGATTTTGACCATGAAATGACCTGGGCTAACTGTTTTGATCAAAATGTGGGGCGACAACAGAAAGTGTGGTGTTTTGTGTTTCTTGACCAAAAATAAAAGGCTATGGAAAAAAAAGCTGACTTATGTCACTGTTCTAATAATTTTACATGCACATACACTGCCTGGCAAAAAAAAAAAAAAAAAAAGTTGACACCTGGATTTAACTAAGTAAAGAGGTAAGAGCCTCCCTGCAGTTGGTCAGGTCTGGGTTCAGCAGCGTTATGTGCCCAAAAGAATGAGGTCAGCTGACTATCTGAATATACTGAATGACCAGGTTACTCCATCAATGGATTTTTTCTTCCCTGATGGCATGGGCTTATTCCATGATGACAATGCCAGGATTCATCAAGCTCAAATTGTGAAAGAGTGGTTCAGGGAGCAGGGAGTCCAGACCTTGACCCCACTGAGAATCTTTGGGATGCATTGGAATGACTGCCTGTCCAAATCACACAGGTCCATTAGGGAAGAAGAAAAAAATCATTGATGGAGTACCTGGTCATTCATTATATTCAGGTAGTCAGCTGATCTCATTCTGTGGGCACATAACGTTGCTGGACCCAGACCTGCCCACCTGCAGAGAGGCTCTAACTTATTTACTTACTTAATTCCAGATGGTGACTTTTTTTTGGGGGGGGGGCCAGGCAGTGTATCTAATCACATGGCAGCACAATGCATTTAGCTATGCAGACAGCTTTAAGACAATTTTACAGAAGTTCAAACAGAGCATCAAAATGAAGATTATTTTAATTGATGGTGATGCCAGTGGGCTGTTCTAAATATTTCAGAAACTGCTGATCTACTGGGATTTTTCAGACACAACTATTTTTAGGGTTTACAGAGAAAAGGAAACTATCTGGTATGCAGTAGTTCATAAGACAATAGTTCATAGGAAAATGCCCTTGGTTCCAGATGAAAGGCAACAGTAACTCAATTAAACACAGAAGACCACATGGTAGCAACTCAGCATTTACACAAGCGGACATTCACAAGAAACATGTGGAAGTTTAAACTGAGCATAATAATGGAACAAGTGACTGAATGTGGTATGGTTGTGGTTATGGTAGAAGCTGCTTATTAACTGGGATTCTGACCCACTTCCAACTTAAGGGTTTACAGATTATGGTACAAAAAAGAGAAGATATCCAGTGCACAATAGTTTGAGAAATTAGGCAAAAGTATGGCAACAGTAACTCAAATAGCCTCTAGTTTCAACTGAGCATTGCAGAAGACCGTCTCTGAACGCACAACACCTTCAGACAACTTGCCTGTTTAGCATCAAGTATCATGCCACATTCAAACATACCTGAATCAACTTCCTTCTCCATTCTAATCCTTGGTTTGAAATTTAGCATTTAGTTTGTCTTGAAAATGCCTAAATGCATTGAGTTGTTGCCTCGTCACATCTCTGCATTTAGCTTGTCTGGAAATTCCAGACTCACCGCTGTAACAGTGGATGAGTCTGGTCGCCATAGAATCAATTCAATTTCTAGCACGGAGCAAACGGACAGCGGAGTTAGCCAGTCAGAAAATGGAGGACATGACGTTAACAAAGCGACAAGAAAGTAAGCAACGAGAAAACTTTATTTAAAAAAAAAAAAAAAAAAAAAAGGCTTCTAGTGTTGCAAGCTACTGTGGTTTTAATGACTCGATATGTTTTTGGTCATTTAAAACGGAATTTACCGCTGAATGAAATGAACTCGGCTCCTCAGTGCACAACCTTGATTGTTGTTGTTGCGGATGCTGCTCGCGAAGAACACGTGACTTAAATAAGCGAATCAAAATGCACGGTACGGTTGGGATTTGAATCCAACCGCGGCGGATGGCGTGGTGACCAGACTGATATTTCTCTGTATAATAATACAGAGACATATCAGTCTGGATTTTCCAGGCAAGCATTTAGCAGCATTAGAACATGTGTATTTTATAATATGGCCAGTAAGTGAATTCTATATTATAGAGGTAACAATACAAATGAGCCTAAATTCACTATTATTGAATTGGTCTATTTGACAGTCTCTCTCAGTGAACTGTATTCCATTTTACCATGTGAGGTTTGGACCATTGGTAGTGAAAGCCCTGCAGCCTCTTAAGATTATGGATTCATACTTCTTGCTTGGTAATTACATGCTGATTTGGCTGGCTGTTTTTGAAGAGCCAGCCATTCTTAATGAGTCTTAAGCCTTAAAACTTTCAATGATTCTGCACTTAACACATTTGCCTTCTTGATTTTGGAATGCTGATATTTCTATATATTTTGTATTAAGCTATTTAAATAAACATGTTACCATATATAGACTGCTGTGGTGATTCTGAACAACATGGCTGCTTATGGGTAATGCTAATTTGAGTTTGAATTAGCCACCAAATAATGCAAATGGTTTTGGTAAATAGCAACCAATTGAAAAGAGAACATTAGCAAGTGTTATACTTTTTTATTTAGCAGTTTTCATTACAGAAGCTAAAGGCTACTAAAGCCATTATGCTATTCTGGACCATTATTTATAGAACTAGAATAGTTTGTCAGAGTATGCTTAGGTTAAATCCATTAAGCGTGAATTGTTTCATTAACTTTGGCAAATTAAAATGTCTCCTATGCATTTGTTTTTCTTTGCTTATACAGGTTGAGGGGCGCGGGTGGCTCAGTTGCCAGTTAGTTGCAGGGCCAACACAGACCTACACTGGCATACAACCATTCACTCTCATATTCATTCATCAAAGTCACCATTAAGACTTGCAAGTTTTGGGCAGTGGGTAACAATGGAAGATTTGCATCATTGCTCTAGGGGCAGAAGCGTTAACCACTATGCCACTGTGTGAACTTGTACCTGCTATTTTTTTGAAACTAAATTGTACATCTAATATCCACAATAACTAGTCATTTTTCATCTCAAAACATTTTTGTAGTTTGCTCTTGTAAACAAACATGTGCATGCATTTACATCCATAATCATGTATCATTCTTCACTCGGTTTCTGAAACTGATTGGTGCACATAGAAAATATATATTTGAAAATATATAAAACAGTTAGATATGATACATAAGACATTTATATTGGCATTTTTATGTAAGAAAGCCTTAAAGATATTCACCTCTTTTATGACCAAACCAAAAGTTATGTGTGGATTTACTGCAAGTTCTTCTCTCATTCAAATGAAATAATTTCATTTTATTGCACTTTCCAAAGCTACTACAAAGTAAAAGCAGTTGTATAGTGCAAAAACAGGTAATTAAATAAACAACAAAGACAGTTGTGTAGATAATATAGGGCTGCGAGAAACCCAACAAAAGGCTTTATAACTCAATTAGACTCCAATTCAAATAAAACCCAGTTAAAGTGGGCTATTAAAACAGACTTTAAAGTAAAACAGCAGCTTTATAGTTTTACAGATGGCTTTCTCTGCTTTTCACTTTGTTCTCACTATACAGCATCACCACAGCAATAACCAAGTCTGTTAAGTTCTATATTTAGTTAATTAGGCTTATTTTGTGATAATACATTAACTTGGGAAACTGCTTTGGGACTTTTTGGAGCAAGCATTGTCTACAAAGGGGAAGAAATGATTCCTTCTTAACTGATTTTTAAATCTAATAGTCCAGACCATGGCCTTGGATATTAGTGAAAATATAGTGAATATATCCTTGGCCTGACAAAGGTGATGTTTTTCTTTTTTCTCTAGATGAATACTGAATGATGTGTTTCTAAAAGGTGTTATAGTGTCAGTTTTTATAGAAAGCCATTTATTTGGCTGTCAAGATCACATTAATTATCACATGTTATGGAATGGTTATTATTATGTTCTGTACTTTGTACTTCAAAATTATTCCACTGTCCAAGAACATGCGTGCACAGGTGAACTGCTATATCTCTAGAGCCCACAGTGAATGTGAAAATTAATTGTTGTCCGTCAATGTCTATTGTCAAGGGTGCTGCCTAAAGCCCAAAGCTGCTGTGTTTGCTGTAATCTAAACTAGAGGAAGAGGGTAGATTTTTGTTACTTACATTTTACTGTATGCTATTGCTTCACACCATTTTACTGTCCTTTACAGAAGAATGTCCTGAATGAAAAATAAAAGTTGAAATGAACTTGGATATGTCTTGGATAGCAGTGTCCCCCTCTCATGTGCTTCATTAATAATGTAGGACACTTGTGCAGCAAGCAGTGACACATCAAGAGCAATAGAAGACAGTTGTTCACAGCCCTCCTCTCACTGTAAATATTTTGTAAATCTGGAGTCTAACAACATCAAATGCAAGCATATGACATTGTTATTATTCACTTAATTTAGCCTGCTGTGACACTGCCACTGGCTGTAGTGCCTGCTTAGTTGATATCATTCAAAAACAATGACAGGGTTTCCCTTAGGCTTCTGCAGGGATTTGGTACTTGTCATGTTTATGGGTCTCCCTTGAGTCTGTATTTAACTACAATTTAAATTAGCAGAAAAACAATCCATATACATTTTTGTGAATATCGATTCCAATTCCAACTAGGGATGGGTATTGTCCAGATTTTACTGGTACTACTAGTCTTATTGACACTGCTTATCAATCCAGTATTTTAACAGTGCTCTTATTGATACTTTTTGAGCAAAAATCTAATAAAGAACCTAATTTGTTTTTTAACCTTTTGGGGCATTTTTCATTCACAATATAGGCTACTTTATGTTTGTAATAATTTTATCACGGCACACTGCTGTGTGCGGCAGCCCTTCCCGCTCTGCTCCGCTCACACAAACAGCAGCTGAGTGAGATGCAATGTCTCATCTTTTATGAGAGGAACGAAATGATTTCATGCCAGTATTTGACTACATGGCATTTACAGCAACTACTTAGTACTGTTAAGGGCACTGTTAGGGCTAGGGCTGGGAGATATGGCTAAAAAATAAAATCTCTATACTTTTTTTTTTTTTTTTTTTTTTATTCCTCAGCCGATTTACCATTTTAATCAGTTTTTTTCTCATGTTGGCATAAAAAGGCTATTTAAATGTAGGTTTATTATTTTTAGATTAGAGTATTGCATAGTCTTTTTTATTTTATTTTAGCTGAGCTACAGCAAGGCAGAGGCAAAGTGCATTACTCCAACAGTGACATAAATGTATTTTAGTGTTAGCCCTCTCTGCTTCTAAAGACCAGGTTATTATAATTTATACACCATTATACACCATAGAGGCCTGTAAAAAGATGTTAAGCAGAGCATGTGGCTAATTAGCATAGATAAACAAAGATACAAAAGGTTGCTGCTGCCACTGCACATAGCACCACACTGTTTGTTTTAGCCAAACTGCTGCCACATCCAAGCCGGGACATTACAGAAGTAAAATGACTCCTTCTCTGTGATTATTAGTGTTTTTAGTGTCTGCAGAGTCTCCGCAGTAACTATTTAAGCTGCTCTGGAGCTAGCAGCAGCATTAGCCATAACACAGGAAACAGTGCGGTGCTTGGAGGACGCTAATTTCCACTAAATTTGATTTTATGATTTGGCTATTTTTGACATTATTATTTTTCGTCTAAAATCGGAAATGCGAATTAATCGAATTATTTCGATTTATCGCCCAGCCCTAGTTAGGGCTGAAGCTTCTCAGTCCAAGTGGACCGTCATGACATGGCACCGATGCTGTTATATTATCGGGTCTCAGTACCCATCCCTAATTCCAACACATCAATATGAGATGCAACTAATCTTTAGGAGGTTTTGCAATCATTATTTTTTATATAACTAATATCTGACAATTTTCCTAAACCACACGGTATCTTAGGACATACTGAAGCATGTGTCTATCCATCTTCTACTGCTTTATGCGTACTCGTGTTGGAGTTGTGCAGAAGTATAAGCAGGGACCTACAGACCTTTCCTCCAGTGCTTCTGGGGGAATGGCCAGGCATCCCAGGCTACCTCAGAGAGTGTCCCTTCAGCATGTCCTAGATCAACCTCGCACTCCCCTTAGCACATATGAAACACAAAACAAGCCACCTCAGCTGGCTCCTCTTGACTTAGGGTGGGCAGCGGTTTCACTCCAAGCTTCTCTCCGGTGACAGAGCTTCTCACCCTTTCTCTGAGGGAGCACCCTCCCTGTAGAGATAACACTAATATCCGAGATCTTGTCCTTGTCATAACCTTTTGGTTATGACCCACAGCTCATGACATAGGAAAGAGTAGAAACCTGAACTGACTGAACTGATAAATTGTCCACATTGCTGTGCCAGTAGGTCTCTCAATCTCATTTTCCATGCTTCCCTCACTCCTGAACAACACCCAAGATACTTGAACTCATGAACAACATGAGCTCTCCAACACTCACTACATGTACATGCAGAGCATACTCATACCTATGACCCTAGACTATGCTCATAGTATGTCTTCAGTCCAGTTTCTCCAAATAACCTTTTCTTGATCTAGTCCACAGCGCTGCGAGGCATTCAAGTGGTCTGGGGATTTACCAGTAGAGCTAAAAGCCAAAGTTTTTAGTGCTAAATGCTAATAAGTGCATCTAATATAGTAATTGCAGTTTACTGAAAAATATAAATGGTAACACTTTCACTTTACAAAATGAATATTAACTGAGTTAGAGAAATGCATTCCTTACTTGATTCATGCACCTCACAAAGCCGCATAAACGTATCTAAGCTGCAGCAGTCAAGCTTTTACTTTTAAACACAATGGATCAATATGATAAACCACAAACTAGCCAGCAACAGAGGGACTTTTAGAGTTTTTGCTCATCTGAAAATGTCTATATATGTATGACTATCAACACTGTACTAATGTTGTTCTGTTTGTTTAGTACTGAGTGCTGTTGAGAACCTCTGTCAGCTTAATCGAGTATACTGTACACATGCAGGAGCAGTTCGACAGCTACATTTACATGAAGGTCGAGAAGACCAAATTATTGCCTTACTCCGGTCGACCTTCATGTAATTGTAGCTGTCTCACCTACACTTTGACCTCAAACTTGGAGGTGGTGATTCTCATTCCCGCCACTTCACACTTTGATGTAAAGTGTCCCAATATAAGCTAAGGTTACCGATTACTGAAAAGCACAAAATTCAAAAGACCTCCATGAATCCATGAATGACTGAAATAACGCTGAATTGTTTTATTCTTGTCAGGCTTCTTTCTTGAAGTAAAAAAAGAGACTAACACAAAGTAGGATGATCATATTAAAAACACATAACATTCCAATTTGTTAATCAATTTACTGAATCAGTTATGTTTCTAGTTTGTATTAGTAATAATAGCAATCATGCTGTTGAGAAGCCTGTCTTTCAGAGTTAAGGTGATGACACTGACGATGCGTGACTCGATGCAGTTTCCTCAGCTCTTGGTACCAGCTCCTCCCGCTGTGAGAGCACTGCAGTACTTTTGTGTTAGGTGGTATAGTCTGTCGCCTCTATGCACTTCCTGATCAAAACCTGAGCAGAATAAGACTCAACGCAGCGGGGCCACATCCTCCTTCCACAACTATAACAAGACTGCCAAGAAAGCACTGCATGCTGCCAGTCCCAAATTTATCTGAAAATATATAATAGACTGGTAGATCCACTGTACTGTTGAGCTATTAATTATTTAGGATTGGAATAACAATGTGTGGAATTTTGTGAGCCTCTATACATGTGATACTGTATTTATTGCATAATAATCACATATAAACACTTTTGCAAACATCACTAAGCTGCCCACACTGATTCTCATGAGTTGCCCGATTCCATTGTAAATCTTTGACGATAGATCCTTTGTTAGAGCAAAATTATGTCTTGTGCATGCTGGCTGTCTTCAGGGAGTCCCTGAGCTCTATATTGAATTCACTTTCAGGCAGCAAATTGAATTGAACGCAAATGAAGACAATAGCCAGGGAAAACTCATTAAATCGGGCCCTAAATAGAGCTGATAAATGAGAACGGCGCATGCTATATCCCCAAATACATCTTGAGGAGGATTCTGACAGCTTTATAAATCATTGTGGCTAATTAAAGGTTACAAAAGTTATGTCATGAAATTAAAGTCAGACAAACCCTTTAAGGAACTACCCTTTTTAAAATTACTCCAGAATTTGAGTTTTTGAAAAGTGCAAAAATTAGTATTTTATATAAGTATTTTTTTTCCTCTTGTTCTTGATTAAAATGTTTTGATCACCTGCTAGAATGTTGTAATAGCAATCATCTGTGAAAAAATAGGCCATAAGATGAGATCTTGGCTTTATTTTAATCTGCTTGCACACTCCAAGAAGGGGCCCTCCCCTTGGCTGCTGATGCTGGTGTTGGTTCTCAGTCATCAGGTTGATCAGCAGTTGAAAGGAAGGCTAGACAGTTTAAAGTTTAGCTAACTGGTATGTGAGCTGGTGGTATCAGGCCACCTCCTCTCTTAAGGGAGGGGTTTTTCATTTTAACAAAAATTGCCTTTTCACTCCCCTTTTAATCCTTTTGGTCTCTCTGGCCAAAATCCAGACATTTCTGTTTTCAAAGGAGTGACCTTCTGAAGGAAAATTGGTCCAGATGGCTTTCCTTTTTTAAACCTTTTAATTTATTGGCTGTTGGACCTTGGATTTTCTTCCTGTCAACCCAACAATATCCTCTTCTTCTCTCACAGAAGGAAAAGAAGTATAATCCACGTGGTAAAATAGTGAAGAAGTCCTCAAAATGAATGGGCTGTCTTGTTCTCGTCTTTTCACAGTGCTTTTAACCCCGGTGATTAGCCTCTGTCAGCTCTCTCCTGCCCCTCTGTGACACCTCTTTGGGTTTCTATCACCCATGTGTTGCTTCCCCATTCTGGACGGAGGGAACAGAATCATCATTAGCTGTGGGCTTATCTGCTCTTTATTTTAGCCCTGTGATGAGGCTTGTCGCTGGGATTTGTTTGATAATGATTGGTGCCGCAGTGTAAGCTTAATGGCTTCTCTTTATCTTCAAAGGCTTTGATTCTTCATTGTTGTTGCTTAGCAGACAATTAAGGACTAAAGGCCTTATTGGTGATGGATTTCTGTGAGTGTTTTTAAGGCAGACTGCTAAGCCGTAGTCCTGATTGAAAATGCACAGGGCTAACCAGAGAGAGTTGGAAGGAATTTAGGCTGATGAACATACAAATACCTAGTGCTTATTAGATTCTTTGTCAAGTCCAAGGCAAATTGTACTGATGGGAATTTGAAGTGTTTTAAAGCCTTAAATTTTCTTTTAATAATATTCCCATAAAAATTGCAAGTGGAAAGGGAGGTTATTTTATGTTATTTTATTGCCTGTGTTGGTATGTTTGTTTGTTAGCAAGATAATGGCCAGAATTAGATTACATTTTTAGGATAGTTCACTAATGGGTCAGTACACAGCGATATCAATCTTGAATTAACAGCTCCAGATAATACAGTGAAAGTGGCTACTTTCTGTTCAGCATATGTCAGCATACACAGAAAAATAGGGAAAGGCAAAGTGAACTTATAAATCTGAACATTCAAAACAGGTGGAGTGTGGAAAGCGGGAGTTGATGAATGATTCTATAATGTATGAAATTATAGAATTGTATGATATGCATTGGAAGCTAATGTAAGGTATACTTTATTGTCGCTGTAGGGAAATTTGTTCTCTGCCTTTAACCCATCCTTCAGTATTGCTGGGTCACACAGAAAGGCCCCACGCAGGAATTGAGCATAGGACCTTCTGTGAGGCAACAGCGCTAACCACTTTGCCACCAGTCTGTAAAATAAATTCCCAGCTAATGCTTGATATTGTGTATCAGTTAGGGATTAGTAACCAGTTAATTCATCATTTACAAAGCATTGCTTCCATATTAATACAGACCATTACGTTATAAACATTTTTATTCTTGAGTAATAAGCTCATGTAAATCACTGCAAAATTAAAAACATCAATGTCAGTTAAATTTATATAAACTTTTGATAATTTTTAAAAATTATTGTTAGGTACTTCTTTATTAATACCTTATCACTGCTTAATAATGGGGAGTTGTTCTAAAGTGTTACTGATGTATTTGCATAACATTGATATATCATATTCTCATCCACAGTACTGCCATTTGCTCCGTGTACAAGCTACATTCTTACTATGAGCTGTGGATACACGTGACAGGCAACAAGTGTGTACCGCCATTTGAAGTACATTTATGTCTAATTATGTCACTTACATAGTTGTAATGAGTTAGTAATAGCCAGAGCACTAAACTGTTTGTACGGAGCAGTGTTGCTTAACTAATTGGGAACCATAAATTGACAAGGATAGGCAGCTTAATTGGCTGTATGTATGCGACTGCAGCTTGTCGCGTCTGTCACGTCCTCTTGCTAATTGACTTGATATAGTTGATGTATAAAGTTTAGATGCACAGTGTTATTGAAGAAAAGCCAGTTGCAGTTTCTCCTTTCACAGGTTTGATCAAAGAACTTCAGTGACAAATTTCACACCTAGCCTCCAGTGTCTGTGGCACTGGTGTGTGAATGTATGATCTATCTATCTATCTATATATCTATATATCTATATATCTATATATATATCTATATATATATATCTATATATCTATATATATATATATATATATATATATATATATATATATATATATATATATATATATATATACATATATATATATATATATATATATATATATATACATATACAGTGGGGCAAAAAAGTATTTAGTCAGCCACCAATTGTGCAAGTTCTCCCACTTAAAAAGATGAGAGAGGCCTGTAATTTAAAATCCAGAAAATCCAGACAATCACATTGTCTGATTTTTAAAGAATTTATTTGCAAATTATGGTGGAAAATAAGTATTTGGTCACCTACAAACAAGCAAGATTTGTGTCTCTCACAGAGCTGTAACTTCTTGTGTAAGAGGCTCCTCTGTCCTCCACTCGTTACCTGTATTAATGGCACTTGTTTGAACTGGTTATCTATATAAAAGACACCTGTCCACAACCTCAAACAGTCCCACTCCAAACTCCACTATGGCCAAGACCAAAGAGCTGTCAAAGGACACCACAAACAAAATTGTAGACCTGGACCAGGCTGGGAAGACTGAATCTGCAATAGGTAAGCAGCTTGGTGTGAAGAAATCAACTGTGGGAGCAATTATTAGGAAATGGAAGACATACAAGACCACTGATAATCTCCCTCGATCTGGGGCTCCCCACAAGATCTCACCCTGTGGGGTCAAAATGATCACAAGAACAGTGAGCAAAAATCCCAGAACCACACGGGGGACCTAGTGAATGACCTGCAGAGAGCTGGGACCAAAGTAACAAGGCTACCATCAGTAACACACTACGCTGCCAGGGACTCAAGTCCTGCAGTGCCAGACGTGTCCCCCTGCTAAAGCCAGTACATGTGCAGGCCCGTCTGAAGTTTGCTACAGAGCATTTGGATGATCCAGAAGAGGATTGGGAGAATGTCATATGGTCAGATGAAACCAAAATAGAACTTTTTGGTAAAAACTCTCCTCGTCGTGTTTGGAGGAGAAAGAAGAACACCATACCTACTGTAAAGCATGGGGGTGGGAACATCATGCTTTGGGGCTGTTTTTCAGCAAAGGGACCAGGACGACTGATCGGTGTAAAGGAAAGAATGAATGGGGCCATGTATCGTCAGATTTTGAGTGAAAACCTCCTTCCATCAGCAAGGGCACTGAAGATGAAACGTGGCTGGGTCTTTCAGCATGACAATGATCCCAAACACACTGCCCGGGTAACGAAGGAGTGGCTTCGTAAAAAGCATTTCAAGGTCCTGGAGTGGCCTAGCCAGTCTCCAGATCTCAACCCCATAGAAAATCTTTGGAGGGAGTTGAAAGTCCGTGTTGCCCAGCGACAGCCCCAAAACATCACTGCTCCAGAGGAGATCTGCATGGAGGAATGGGCCAAAATACCAGCAACAGTTTGTGAAAACCTTGTGAAGACTTACAGAAAACGTTTGACCTCTGTCATTGCTAACAAAGGGTATATAACAAAGTATTGAGGTGAACTTTTGTTATTGACCAAATACTTATTTTCCACCATAATTTTCAAATAAATTCTTTAAAAATCAGACAATGTGCTTTTCTGGATTTTCTTCTTCTCATTTTGTCTCTCATAGTTGAGGTATAACTATGATGATAATTACAGGCCTCTCTCATTTTTTTAAGTGGGAGAACTTGCACAATTGGTGGCTGACTAAATGCGTTAACGCATGCGATTAATAAAAAAAAAATAACGCGTTAAAATTTATTAACGCAAATTAATCACACGATCTGTTTTGCCGTAACAGCAGCGCTTCTCAAAGCATTTTGGAGGGCATGAAGCCGTGTCGGGGGCCACACACACGTTTGCCTGTGGTTCCACTTCAGGACAAGTCCAGTGCTTTGGCCGCTGCACTACAACCCTCTCCTTTCCCTCACCTCACGAGTCTCGTGTAAAACTTTTTACTAATAAATGTTGCGTGTGCTTTTTACATCGCTTTCTTTCACTGCCTCTGTCCGTGCGCGTTCCCGGGAGCTGTGCTTTCTGTGCGTCCTGGACCCGCACACACAAGCCGCAAACTCCTACAAACCATTCATTTGCAGTTTTTTTTTACTTTTTTCCTCCATAAAGCGTCAGTTCTCGACTCAGAGCGGCAGCCTCACTGTGGACAGGTGACCGTGCCCCGCCCCTGTCCGCAGCGCTGAGAGGAGCAGAGGGGAGGCTCAGGTGTCTGCAGTAGATTTAATGCAGAGCACATTTCAGCAAACACTGTTATCTCAGTTACTACACAGACGTATTAAAGGCTCTCTCACAATATTCAGAAGTTATTTCTGAGATGTATTTTTTTATCCAAGTAAAAACACACTCAACCTCTCTGGACTTTTTTTTTATTTAAACGTTGCATATTGTCATGGAAAATCTATCAAGTTATACATTGCGACTAATCGTGATTAATCACAGCCCAAGAGTGTGATTAATCTGATTCATTTTTTTAATCGATTGACAGCACTAATATATATATATATATATATATATATATATATATATATATATATATATATATATATATTAAGGGTGCTCCGATCGATCGGCCGCGATTGGTGATCGGCCGATCATGGCTAAAAATAGAGAGATCGGTGATCGGTAAAATGGGCCGATCAGAAGGGCCGATCAAATTACAACAAGCACGCGAGGCTCTCGCATCTTCTGTCCTGCAACTCCGGTTTGATTAAACAGCAGTAGCATTATTCTAGCAGTGTTTGTAAATTAAACCCGGGTTATAACTAACACAAACCTGCCCTGGAGCTGCTGCTTTATGTCCCTGCTTTGTCCCCACCTGCTCTTGGAGCGCAACGCAAATAGAGCTACAGCTAACCCGCTAACATTTACGTTAAAAGCATTAAGAAAGTTCGGACTCTGCCTGTGTCTTGTTGCGCGGAGAAAACTGCGTTTTGTGGCTTAAACTGCACCAAATGGCTGCTAATGGAAAGAGAAAGTAAAAAGGCAGCCCATGTGTCCGTGTGTCTGGGGAGAGCACCTTTCATGGTTGTCTTCACTGCTCTCTTGTGCACGATTTCTTCATTCAGACGTTGTCAAAACTAGTTGCAGGAGCTGTCTGCTCTTTAGTCTACTGTGTTTCAACCTGGTTTGGCTGCGCGTTACGCGGGCGCAGGTGCTGCACCCGTGGACTCGCACTAAAGGCACCAATTAAGAACAGCTGATTTTTACATCAGCGGAGCATTCAAACAAAGCCACACAGACACTGGGCACACATTAAAGGCAACAAAACCTCTTCTAAAACAAAAATAAGTAGAATTTTGTTGTACTTTTACATTTACAAAGGCTACAGTATTTTTCAAGTGGAACTAATAATAGCTTGCATACATTACATTACTACATTGAAGACCACGTGATCGGTAACGGCCATGATCGGTATCGGCCAATCACAGCAAAGGCTGATCGGTGATCGGCCTCAAAAATCCTGATCGGAGCACCCTTAATATATATATATATATATATATATATATATATATATATATATATATATATATATATATATATTAGGGCTGTCAACGTTAACGCATGCGATTAAAGGAAATTAATCACACAATCTGTTTTGCCGGCCGTACACCAGCCCTCTTCTTTCCCTATAGGGCCGGGAATCGAAAATTAACTAATTAATCGCAAATCTGAAAACAATTAATTGTGATTAATAACTGGTATTAATCGAGATTAATAACTACCAGTTATTAATCGTGATTAATCGTATTATGAATTCATGTACAAACACAAAATTGTAAATTTAGAACATTTATTTTGAATTAATCTTCACATACTTTACTGTAAACTTGTGCAATGCAAACAAAACTTGCAAAGAAAATAAATTAATAGTCTCTTTGAGACCTGTAACTCAGACAAAGCTTGCCTAAATAAGGTACAACCAACAAATTCACAAAACTTACCTAAAAAAGCATGTGTTGTCTCTTTTAGAACTTTAGACCCGTGGCGTTAAAAAAAATAGTTTTTTTATATATATATATATATTTAAAAAAGTGTAAATTGAAGATTGCTCTGAGTTTTGATCAACAACAGAAAATAGGCAAAGCCGATTACTTGGTTGCACTAAAACAACTTTTCCTTCTCTTTAAATGAACAAAAACACAACGTAAAAAACTCTATTGATTTGGAAAGTATAATGGAAGAAACTTTCTTTGATCAGACTTTGTATTGGCTACACTAAATTTCACCAGTGTTCTTGTCACAGCTACAAAGAAGTGTGGTGAGCCAAAGCTAATCTCCTCTCTGAAGGAGAACCAATGACTAGATGGGAAACACTGGATATCCATCATTAAAAGACTGACAGTAAATTGGACAAAGGAGCTCAGAAATAACTGTCCCACTGTTGCTTAGTCATGGAATATTCAGAATTGCTGAGTCACTCTCTACCTGTCCCATTGGAGTGCATATGCAGGTACAGTGCGAGGAAGGTGAACAGATTAAGTAGCAAGGCAGGTTAAAGGTACACTACTCAAAATATTATTCTTTATTGGTTACTAATACATAACATCAAAATTAAGTTATGAGCCTACCTTAAACTTCTAGCACTAACTCCAAGCTGTCCCCCAATTATCTCTGCCACGTTAAACTTTTTTTTTTTTTGCTATCAAAATATACAATTTGTTGATTAAACAGTAATAGCAAATAAAAGATACAGCTAGATAATGCAGAGCCAAAATTTTGCTTATTCAGTTTTACACGTTACATAGTACATCTGGTTACTTTGTTTGAGATTGTTTTCAAGTTTGAGAAGTGATTTAATATAGAATTTTTAAGGTTGCTTCCAGATAAAAATAACCTAGTTTTGACTTGTTGATTGTCATGATGAATGTGTGAATGTGGGTATGCATTGTAATACATTAAAGCATTAGCTTAGTTTGACTCCCTACACCATAATGTGTTGTGGGGGTACTTTATTTAATTTATAAAATTATATACATTTATTTTTTTACATTTATTATTATAAATGTCTTGCATTCAGAAGTGAGTACATTTCCAAACCATTGTTGATAATTTGTCATTTGTTTTTTTGGGCTAAGTAAAAAGTATATTGTTGTCACATATTAAACATCACAGTTTTGACCATTTACATCAAACTGTAGACTTGTTAATGGATCAGCACTCCCAGTCTGCTGCATATTCTAATACTCAGAATATGCAGAGCTATTGGGCGTTGGAAACACTCACTGACTCTGCATGTGTAATTATCACTCTTCACAGACGGAAGTGTGTTATCAAGTACACAGTATTGGCTGAGATGGAGATGATGAGGGCTGCAGGTGAGCCAAAGAGTCTGTGGATTCTCACAGCTTCAGGTTTTAGCTCTTCTGTGAGGAACAAATTTTGCCAAAACTGCAATGACTGTAAAAGACAGACTACTTGTTTACACATGGCGGACTGAATCTGGCGAAGGAGGTGTTTGATTGTGGCTGCTATCTCACTCTTGTGTAAACTGTGAAGTCCTCTGTGAAAATGCTAATGTACCACCCGCATCCTCAACAATAGCTATCAGCTACTGATTAGCAGGATAACTACACATAGCATTAAGAACAGCATAGACAAAATTAAATGCCTTTGCTTTCAAAAACTCATGTTCTAATAATAGAGTATATATTAATAGATGCCTCAATCCATACTGCTGGTTTAAAATTAAAACAAACAGGATTAAAAAGTTAGAAAGTAGAGACAGTTGCCCACAAAGTTATGAGTTCTTCTTGTGTGACAACAGACAGCCTGTAAGGCACCCTCTGTTACTCTGACGTACTACAGTTTCTTTGACACCTGAGCTTATCCATCTGAACGCAGATTTTTTTTTATTACAGTATGACAATGTTTGTATTGTAGTGTAAACAGATCCTTAACATGATAAAAGTGTTGACCCTAGAGATGTCACTGTCTTAAATAGTTTCATTTTATTTCTTTTTCACAAAGTCACAAATGTTTGACACTTGTTCACTTGCTCACACTGACTGATAGTTTAAGCTCTTATGTGTGTTCACTTCAATCCACTGCCCCCTCTTGTGCATCTCCTTCCTTTTGCACTAATCTGGCCTGTGTTGGCCTGTATTGTATTGTTGCTGCATCCCAAGTGCTTGTGTAAAGGAGCTTTCTGGTGCAATCCTTTGAGCCATGCAAATAATTGTGTTCCTGACTGATGTCCCATGCATTTTTCATATGGAGTCTTGACTGTGTGAGCCATAAGTAAAAGTGTTTCTTTTCTCTCTCCTACCAGGTCCCATGTGCTCTCCAGCATACTGTACCTTTCCACTATGTTCCTCCCTGCTCAGGCACATCTTTGGCCTCTATCATTGAAATCAATGGAATCGATTCTCCTGGGGTTAATGGATTTTGCTGCCAAGGTGAGGAGGATGCACTTTAATCATGGCACATCTTAAATATTTTATCAGGAGAAGCCAAAGGTTTAGATCTTGAGCTGGCAGTCTGGAGGCAAGAGATGACACACAGAGGTTCACCCTGCATCTTAGGCTACCTCCATCATAATACATTTTGATTTTAGAATGTTACCTTGTGGACTCTGGTGTTTGAGAAGCTCTTTGGAAATGAATCTCTGTTTTAAATTTCAGTGATAATCATTGAGGACCAATTGACTCTTAGTCTCATGACATGTACAACTTTACATGCAGGTAGGTCATTTTGAATTATTCTGTTGGTCCAGTTCACAATCTTACGCAAATATTTCAATCGTGAAGGACAGTAATTTAAATTTCTATTGCATGCATACAACAGACTCCAAATAAGGCAACACTGTTTAGAGAAATACTTATGTCATTTTACAGAGAGACGCTGTGATACCTTGGCAGAGATCAGCACTCTCTGCCCAAGCTTCTATTGTTTTTTTTTTTGTTTGTTTTTTTGCTTTTGCTTACATGCTATTTTTTTCTTACTGTAGGTTAAACCACAGCTTGTATTATAGTTTTTATTTTTTTCAACAAAGGCTAAATACTGGCTAATACTAATGTGTATGAATGCATCATTAGCCTTGACAGCACACACCACTGGGGACACAGGTTAAATTATCTCATGATGTTGGACATTGTAATTGACCTACGACTGTAGTCCAGCTTGCACAATTTCTTTCAGGAGGTTACCACAGCATATTTTTCACACAGATACTTTTGGTATGTTTATATGCAAGATGCCCTGCCTGCCACAACCCTCTCCCTTTATTCGTGCTTGGATATTGTGCCTGGACTATTTGTCGCCGCATGAGGGAACCCCTGACCTTGCAGGTGGGGGAACTGACCACTTCACTCCCAGTGAGCTCATAACCTCACCAATGATGAGCCACCAACACCAATACTCCATAATAAGGTTATTTAATCACAAATGCCTTAGTACTGTATATTTTACATAGCCTGTATGTCACTGTTTATCTAAAAGTAAAGGTTCTGTAACTTTAGAGTGCAGCAGGAAACACAGGATTTGTGTAACCATGTGCACCATGCTGATTTTCAAGGAAAACAGCAGTGAATTAGAGATTATAACAGTAATATGTGGCTAATAAAATGCTGTCACTATATAAAAAGTACATATACATATATAGTTATTGGAAAGCATAATGTTTGAGAAAGAAAAGCCAAAAACAATCACTACACAGGTTACTTTTAGGTTTCGCAGTTTTATTTTATATAATAGCCCGGAGTATTGAAATTGGCTGCTGTTGCTGCGTGTGCACTTCTCCCCAGACATTATCTCAGCTTGACTCCTCACAGCAAAACAAGCCAACAGTAATAGCTTTATGGAAGCTGAAACTTTCACACGTAATTTATTCTAACCGTGTTTTATTGCAGTAACTGTCAAAATTAGACTGTTTAAAGGTCCTGCATTCAGAACTCATATTTCATCTTCAGAATGCTTGTACACTTATTTCCATAATTTCAAGACTTTTTCTGTTTAAATGCACAAAAAGTAAAATAGATGAGACCAGAAGGAGAGCCCAGACCTCTGTCAGGTAAAAAACAGTCAGAAAAAAAAAAGAAAAAAAAAAGCAAATCCTACCTGGAATGAAAGCCCAGCAGTAAAGCTTTAACTTGTACTAATAAGGGGCACTGACTAATACAGGTTTTCTTTTGATCACTACAATACCTACAATATGCTATCAATAGAGCAACACAAAAACTGAAGTTAATTAGTGCATTCACAAAGAAAGCTGTTGCTAACAAACTAAAGACTAAAGTTCAACTTTGAATGCAAGCTATTAACAGGACAACTGACAAGGACAGATATAAATCACTGTACAGATGGTATAACAACAGTTTTTAAATAGAAGCAGAAAAACTGGTCACATCCACCCACGGTACTATATATAATAGTATGTACTTATGTCACTACACCTTATGTTCAAAGTAAAGCAAAAAAATAAATACAAAAAAAAAGTGTTGTAGCTCAAACAAACAAACAAACAAAAAACAATACACATAGTATGTATTCTGTTTTCTTGAAATTATAACTTCACCAGAAGTGCAGAATATTTAAGTGGCAACATCTGCTAAAACTACTACAACAGTTACTACAGCTACTACTACTGTTGCTGCTGCTTTGCGTTTACTATGTCTAATACTACAACTGCTACTAGTGCTAATACTAATACTACTGCTACTAATACTACTACCATAACTACTGCCTGTTCTATTACTACAAAATAATGTCAGTAATTGCTGTGTAAAAATGGTGGATGAGGCTTCATACAAATGCTCTGAAATATACACCTACCGGCCACTTTATTAGGTACACCTTGCTAGTACCGGGTTGGACCGCCTTTTGCCTTCAGAACTGTCTTAATCCTTCGTGGCATAGATTCAACAAGGTACTGGAAACATTCCTCAGAGAGTTTTGTCCATATTGACATGATAGCATCGTGCAGTTGCTGCAGATTTGTCAGCTGCACATCCATGATGTGAATCTCCTGTTCCACCACATCCCAAAGGTGCTCTATTGGTTTGAGATCTGGTGACTGTGGAGGCCATTTGAGTACAGTGAACGCATTGTCATGTTCAAGAAACCAGTCTGAGATGATTCGAGCTTTATGACATGGCGCGTTATCCTGCTGGAAGTAGCCATCAGAAGATGGGTACACTGTAGTCATAAAGGGGTGGACATGGTCAGCAACAATACTCAGGTCGGCTGTGGCGTTGCAACGATGCTCAATTGGTACTAAGGGGCCCAAAGTATGCCAAGAAAATATCCCCCACACCATTACACCACCACCAGCCTGAACCGTTGATACAAGGCAGGATGGTTCCATGCTTTCATGTTGTTGACGCCAAATTCTGACCCTACCATCCGAATGTCACAGCAGAAATCGAGACTCATCAGACCAGGCAACTTTTTTCCAATCTTCTATCGTCCAATTTTAGTGAGCCTGCGCGAATTGTAGCCTCAGTTTCCTGTTCTTAGCTGACAGGAGTGGCACCCGGTGTGGTCTTCTGCTGCTGTAGCCCATCTTCCTCAAGGTTTGATGTGTTGTGCATTCAGAGTTGCTCTTCTGCAGACCTCGGTTGTAAGAAGTGGTTATTTGAGTTACTGTTGCCTTTCTATCAGCTTGACCAGTCTGGCCATTCTCCTCTGACCTCTGGCATCAACAAGGCATTTTCACCCACAGAACTGGCACTCACTGGATATTTTCTCTTTTTCGGACCATTCTCTGTAAATCCTAGAGATGGTTGTGTGTGAAAATTCCAGTAGATCAGCAGTTTCTGTTTTACTCAGACCAGCCCGTCTGGCACCAACAACCATGCCACGTTCAAATTCACTTAAATCAACTTTCTTCCCCATTCTGATGCTCGGTTTGAACTGCAGCAGATCGTCTTGACCATGTCCACATGCCTAAATGCATTGAGTTGCTGCCATGTGATTGGCTGATTAGAAATTTGTTAATGAGCAGTTGGACAGGTGTACCTAATAAAGTGGCCGTTGAGTGTATATCTAGATACTTGAGGCTCCTACAAGGACATATTTTGAGAAGTTAGTCTTTAATAACTAAAATGAGCACCATCATAATGTTCTTTGCAAGATAATTAATAATGACTACTCTTTTCTACTTGTGCTTTGCAGGTTTGTGTGAAACATTTGTACATTTGCAGAATTCGGGATTCATCCGTCCATTATTTTAACACATTGCCCTCAGATGATAAACATACACTATTGCACACTTTCCAGTCATCCATTTACAGACCATTGCTCTTCCATAGTCCTGTTAGCTTCATTAGGTGAATTCTTTATGAAGATTAATTTAAAATTTCCTTCTTTGTGACATGCAAAACAATGCCGTTTAAGTCTGACTACCAAATTTTTGGTTGTTGTCCATTGACAAGATGCTTTAACACTATTGATACAAAGAATCCGAGTGATGGTTGTATTTTGTATTGGCTGATGAACATGACACCTGAACATGATTGGGGGAACAACCTGCCACTAACCACCTATCCAACGATCATTTTATCCAACCAGAGAAAGTTCAAAAATTTTGTAGCATTTTCAATGGATTGTTAACCTTGGATGAGACACAATATCTTCTACACTACAAACTATGTCCTTTTAAAACCTGTACTTAATTAAAAATAACTAAGAATAACTAAGAATTTAAAGAACTTATGAAATCATAACAATATAACACTTCATAACATTACTGCCAGTACTGCCACACCATTTGTAGCCACAATACAAGTGAAACAGTTAAGTTCTGGTAAGATTAGATGGATTTCTTTGAGTTTGTAAATGAATGAATCTCTTAATTCCCTTTATTGTGCAAGATAAACATGCAGCTTTCATTTCAAATTCAGTTTTTCATTGTCATAAATAATATAATAATATAAATATAGAATAATATATAAAAAATATAAATAACAGCGAGACTACAAATAATAGATCTGTTCAATATGTTATTTTATAAAGTTATAAAGGTCTTAAAAGCTAGAATATATTAGTCCTCAGTAATCATTAGGCACAGTTTTCAATAAAATCATAACAATGAAGTCTCGAGATGGAATAAGAATGCTTAAAAATAAATATACATGCAACATATACAGATATTCATTTATAATATGAAACAAACCTTATTAAGTTACAAGTTACATTGTGTTTGTGAAGTTATTTTTATGTTGCTTAGCTGCTCTCACAGGCATGAATCATAATGTTTGTGTTAGCAGTTCACTGTGAATCATGAGTGTTACAAGTTCTTTAAAGAGATGTGATTAACCTGTGTGTGCATTAGTCTGTGGTAAATACCATTAAGACTTCACGGCTATTAAAGCACTTAGAAGTCATTCACAAATTGTAGGGAGTCAACATAACCCAATTTTCTACTCAAGCATTTGAACTAAAGGATGTTGCTCTTAAATGTTTCCCTCCACTGACTTATCAACTGCCGCCCATGGAAATGTTTTTTTTTTTTTTTTATTCTAGTGCCGAGCTAAATGAAAAAATCCTATTTGAAAATTTTTGGCCTTTTGCAGCACTGTGGCAAGCAGTCTCTTTACTTTTCTGATGCTTGTACTTTTCTCTAACTTTAGCATGTAGTTAGTCTGGGAAGTAATGGAGTGAGACTATGAAATTTTTAGCCATATTACCAGTCAAAAAGAGCCACCCACATCTCAGACCAACTCTAATCATTTTTATATGTCATCTTTCTCCTGAAAAATCAGAAGAGTAGTTACCACTAAAAGTCTGGCTAGAGTAATGTACTCCATAAGGTTTAATAAATGCCCGATTCCAAGTTAGTATTTCTTTTCTTTTTAATAGTGACAATATACAGTATACTCCTGTTTCCAACAAGCAAATAAAGACGAGGCAAATTAAATACTGTTTGATTGTGCTGTTGGGCCGAGAGCAATACGTTTTCTGATGGAAGATGTGGTCCCACAGGTCTCTCTCTGGGCCTCACTTTGGTCATGTCGTCAATTGAAAGGGATACTTAAGGGACTTCATAGTAAAAATCAAATCTCTACTTACTTTTTATTGACTAAACACACGTTGATTACAATCCAGTTGCTTCACTGTGTTGGCTGACATGCATTACCTTGAGACTGGGGCAGAAAAATATGAGCTGTATACAGTATGTCAGCTGTCACTCTCTTACAGCAGCTATATCCCTCTACTGTGCTACAATCTACAATATATAGGTAGATGCATTGTGCAGTCCAAGATACTGAATAGATGGTGTTTAAAGGGTAGATTGTTATGGCAGATAGAACTCTCACAGATGTCTTTACTGGTAAGTAGGGCTGGGCAATAAATCAAATTAATTTGATTAATTCGCATTTCAGATTTTGGGCGATGTCAAAAATAGCCAACTCGTAAAATTGAGTTTAGCGGAAATTAGCGTCCTCCAAGCACCGCACTGTTGCCTGTGTTATGGCTAATGCTGCTGCTAGCTCCAGAGCAGCTAAAATAGTTACTGTGGAGACTCTGCAGATGCTAAAAATACTAATAATCACATAGAAGAAGTAATTTTATCTCTGTAATATCCCGGTTTGGATGTGGCTGCAGTTTGGCCAAAACAAACAGTGTGGTGCTATGTGCAGTGGCAGCAGCAGCAGGAACTTACATGTCTTTGTTTATGTATGCTTATTAGCCACATGCTCTGCTTAGTCTTTTTTCAGTCCTCTATGGTGAATAATGTTGTATAAATTAATATAGACCTGGTCTTTAGAAGCAGAGAGGGCTAACACTAAAATACATTTATGTCACTGTAAGTAATGCACTTTGCTTCTGCCTTGCTGCTGTAGTCCAGCTAATAAAATAATAAAAAAGAAAATATACCATGCAATACTCCAATCTAAAAATAATAAACCTACATTTAAATAGCCTTTTTATGCCAACAAGCGAAAAAATCGATCCAAAACATAAATCGGCTGAGAATTTTAAAATATTTAGATTTTTATTTTTTAGCCCAGCCCTACTACTAAGTAATTTAGTATTTGTGTAAAGCTTCAAAAGACCACTGCATACATTATCAGAAAGATGTACTTTTTGAGTGACATTATGTCTAAAAAATATTTTGCAAGTGTTGCAAATTAAATGTGTATACAGTGTACAACTACACATTGATTGTATATGCGTTAGTAATTCTCCAAGCACTGGTTTTGAGACATATGAGTATATTGCTCTATAAAAACTAGAGCCTGACCGATATGGATTTTTTGAGGCCGATGCCGATACTGATATTGGGTAATAAAAAATACTGTTATCCGTTTCATCAACCGATACAGTTATACATAAAGAAAAATAATTTTAAAGCGTTTTTCTTTTTGCTTTTGTTTACATGAATATGGCATACACCCCAGGCCACTTTATTAGACTAAAGATCTTTAATAATTTTCTAATGGGTTTTATCAGCCGATAATATCAGTCCAGCTCTAATAAAAACATTAACATTCAGCTACATATGTTTTTAAAGCCACACTATCTAAAATTTTGTCCCATCACAGTCAAATCTCCAACCCACTAACATAGTGCAGCTAGTAACACAGAACATTTTTTTCAGCGCTAGACCAGTGCAGTTCCACAATTATCACAACCTTTTTAAACATTTTGTAAATGGTTTGCCGATATTTATCTGCATTTTGCTTGGCTGTGAAAAGACATAGGGAATAGAAAAAATAGACACATTCTCAGTATTGTTATATTGTAATATTATAAAATAATATATTATTCATTCATTCATTCATTCATTCAGTCATCTTCTTCCACTTATTCCCATTAGGGATTGCAGGTGACTGGAGCCTATCCCAGTAACTTTGGGCTTTAGGCGTGGTACACCCTGGACTGGGGCCAGCTTGTCAGGGCTGACACAGAGACATACACGAACAGACAACCATTCACTCTCACATTCATTCACTAGGGCCAGTTTAGAGTCACCAATTAACCTAACACATGCATGTCTTTGGACTGTGGGAGGAAGCCAGAGTACCCGCAGAGAAGCCATGATAACACAGGGAGGACATGCAGACTCCACCCAGAGAGTTTGTGTGTTGGCCGGCCCAAAGTCCTTTTTTCACAGATGATTCCTATTACAATAAGCTATACAATGATTATTATTAATCATTCTTCCTCAAACAGACGAAAAAAATGCACATATTCCCTTGAAAGTAGATAGTGGATTAGCTTGTTCTTTCTGTTCAAACTTATTATTTTCTCACACAATTTCACAAATATTTATTTTACTTTCAAGTCTAGTTTTGTAGTGCTGTTATCCTTTGAGTATTCCTCTTATGATTTCTTTGCTGTTAAAAGCAGAATCAGGTAGTGGCTTTCTCAGCTGGCCATTGTGCAGAAGGCTTTCTCTTTGTTTTGCACCAGTCAGAGGGAAGATGGAAGAAGGTCATTTCCAGCACACAGCGATAGGCATTACACAGAGTTGTGTAGCAGTGGGGAGTTACATCACTATTGACCTTTTCTTATGGTCATAATATTACTTACAGGAGGCCAGCCCTGATAAAGACATATCCTCAGGTAATGAAAATATCCCACAGCCTCAGTAAGAATGATACATGGATGTTGGCACAGTGCACGGTGCGACTGTGGCAGCCAAGTAATTCTGGGACATGGCAGAAACAGCTAATCCATACCTCCCCCGAACTTTTAACATTGCTCTGCTGGATCAAGTGGCCAAAGCAATTTTTTACCACTGTGTCTTGCTTCTGTCAGTATGTCTACTCTTCTTGTTTTTGTAAGAGACAATGTACAGTAATAATTAACAAGATGTGATTTTCAATGTAATTCTCACACCGATAAAAGGCCCTTATCATCTGAGAGCTAACTCAAGGCATCTTCAGTCAATTCAAAATGTACAGGCGTTGATGTGTTTTTTTGATAATGCTGTCTGTATCCGAAGTCCATCTGAAGTTACATGTGTTTGAGATGTGCCCACCCAGTTTTTTAAATGTGCTCCACAACTGTTCCTCCAGTGAAATAAGGAGAGGACTATGGCCAATGATGGTCCAAAGCATACTACTAATACAGTAAAATCTGTAATAGGCAATACTAACAAGGCCATCAAATTCAAAACCATTTACTACTATTAGCTCCAAGTCCTCAAAATCTTCAAAAAACAGTGTACCATTTGTGCTGGTGCCAAGCCCAGATAAATTAGGCTAGTAATGTCAAGAAGAAATTATTCATTTTTGGTTTGGATTTGGAACATTGCCTGAAACCAGGAATTTTTAAATTAAATTCTGGGATTTTTGCCAATTTGGCAATTTTAAAGACAACACCCAGACATTATAATCTATTTTATAAAGATTTTTTTTTAAAACATAGAAAGATCTAATCTCAGTAAAGGAATGTATACCACTTCAAGATGGGGCCAAAGAAATCTAGTCATAAGTAAAGAAGTTTAGTAACAACCAATTATTTGTAAGCCTTGATCTGAATCACCATCTAAATCCAAGTATTTCTTTCCTAAATTCTTTACCATTGTGAAATAGAATGGATCTGTGGACTAGGGGGACTAGAGGATCCCCATTTTATCTCCAGGTCTATCTTTACCATTTCAAGATGCCTTGACAAATGTCTGAGCTCCCCCAGTCCTTCTAGTTTCTTTTCCGTGTTTAAAATAGTATTTTTTGGAATTTATCTAAGAAGTAGAATAAAAATATATATATTCTGAGAAAGCTGTTGCAGCATCCACCAATCTTACTTTGTTTAGTGAGTAGGTTAGTGTTTCTGAAACATCAGATCCACCTCCTTCATACGAAATCACAAAAGTGCAACCCAGTGGATGCATTTCAGCAGGCGCACTCTGGAAGTCAACAACAGGAATGTCATAGTGGCGCAGTAAAGGAGGTGGTTGTAACCTGACATGACAACACATGATGAGAAATCAATAGGCACATCTCTCCACATTGTGTGAAGCACGAGTGAAAAGGGAAGGACTGGGGGGGCTGGATGTCAGTTCATTTTTAATGTGAGGAGAATACATGCAGACCTTCACAGCCATTGAATTGTTGGTCCCGTTAGACTGGATGATACAGCTGCATACAGATTATGGCCAGAAAAACAGCATTATAGATATGTATAGAGTGTAATGTATATTTTACACTTCCCACTATACAGCACAAAATGTACAATATGATAGTTTGATAATCCATAAAGGTCATTGCAATAGCAATTTCCACTCTCCATTTAGTTTATATTGAGTGATCACCTGTTACAGTGGAGGAAGGTTTGAATTCAGTCTGCTGTGTTGCTATGGAACAGATTAGTCAATAAGATATTGAACATATGTGAGTGTGGAGTAGTGAGTTCTTGTTAAGAGTGTTACAGCTTAATTATTTAACTCCATGCATTACACAGTAGGAGGTAGGGTATTGATTCTGTAGGTTTATGCTGTGCAAGGAAAGCTAAAAACAGATTTAATGTTATTTTATATTTTGTTGCATTAAACACTAAATTGTATGCTAAAGATCTATAATTATACTGTTTTCGGGTGGGGTGCATAGTGGCAAAGTGGTTAGCTCTCCTGCCTCATTGTTCTGTGTTACCATGGGTTCTCTCTTGGTACTCAGGCTTCCTCCCAGCATCTAAAGACACGCATGGATGGGTAAACTGGTGATTCTAAATTGCCTATGGTGAATAAATGTGAAAGTGAATGGTTGTCTGCCAGTGTGTATTTCTAAGTCTACGTTTACATGCAGGCCGAGAAAACCGTATTGCCTTAGTCCGACACCAATTATAAGGATTTTTAAACTGCAAGTAGCGCAGGACGTCATTAAAGCTAGGAGAGGCATTCAAGAGCACTCAGCACTAAAAAGGCAGAACCACAGTAGCCCATTGTTCAAAGCAGTACTCACACACCAGCAAAGACGTAGTATGTGTCCCAATGGTGCTGGCTAGCCTGTTTTTTTATTGTTTTGGTCCTTTGTGTTGTAAAAGTTTAAACGTGAACTTGGCTGTCGTGACCTATGATACATTTATGGGGTTTCTGTGGTAACATTTAGTGCTACAAACAAAGCTTAATTTGAGCCGGATCTTGCCAGAACAGGATCCGGAAACTCCCCTATTTTGACGCAGTTGGATCCAGCAACTGTTTGCTTGGATCCGGTAACTCGGACACAACTCAGAACAAAGTGTTGACTACATTTGACTCTTTTGGCCTCCTAAACCTGTGTTGACACAGAGGTGCAATGTTTTAAACATAAAAGCCACCTTCATTTCCACGTGAGTGCTTCAACATAGATTGTCCCCGCGCTGTAATTCGTGTCTTCACGTCAAACTGAAACATCTATTTACCACTGTTAACACCACTGGTGTCTGTAGGTGTACAGCAGTACGCACTGTGCGTACCTTCAGATGTCCCCCGACCCCGCCCAATCCCCACTGCATCCACAGAGCGCACAGAGCCATAGTAGGCTGTGTGTATTTGCAAACGCGAGTGGAGCTGACTGTTGCTCTTTAAGTCAAAAGTGATGGGTTTGCCAACAGCCAGAAGACAGTAAATGTGTTGAGGTTTGTCCTGATTTTGGTTACGCGGAGGGGACCTACGTGATGCGCTTTGGATGTGCCGCGTTATTTCACTGTGCCCGAGAGCACACGGAACATGGCAGTACCACTTCAGTTTGTTCTTTTACTCAAATGCATATGGACGCTGGAGCTAACGCGCTGATCGTGGGTCACAGGATGAGACCCGGGGCCAGTTAAACGCCAGTGTCACTGTTACATAGCCATAGTTACACAGAGAAACCTTACGCCACGCCCCCTCGATATGCGCTTTTTATTCCTCCATTACATCCCCTGTGCGCACGGGACATAGATCAACAGCAGTTTGTTCTTTTTTGTTTGTTCAGATGCATCTGTAAGCTCGAGCTAACGCGCTGAGGCTCACAGAGCCTGGAGCCATGAAACACCATTACGCAGCGAAAACTGCGCGCTCCATGGCAGTCACTAAAAAGAAGCAAAATCAAAAGGAGAAACATAGGCTGAAAGTTTACTGCTGCTGTGTGCTCCCTTTCCTAGTCTAGACTTGTTTTTACAGACCACAGCTGCATGAGTCTGTGTTCTTACTTCAGATTGGTGGCCGCACACAGTCGGTCTATGACAGAGTGAGTCTACAAAAGCGCAGTAATTATGTGTAGCAGCTGATTTCTCAATCAGCTGAGCAATCAAACAAACGTACAGTGACACATTACACTGAAGTGAAATGCTATAATGTATAATAATGTTAACAAATATGTTAAAATATAATTTAAAACTCAGCATAAAAGAGCAGTTGCTTGGTATTTTGGCATGTGTGTGCGTCTAAGCATTGTGTTGTGTGTACGTTCCGGTATGAGTGTTGGCCTTGTGGACTCCGCTGTCAAAGTGCAATTTTTGTTTCGGCATCGATTGATTTACAAATTAAGGCAAGGCAAGTTTATTTGTATAGCACAATTCATACACAGAGCAATTCAAAGTGCTTTACAGAAAAAAAGGCAAATTTAAAAGTACAAAATACAATTAAAACAATAAAATCAAATTTAAAGAGTATAATTAAGAATCAATTTCAAATTAAATTAAAAGAGAAGAGTGCAGATTAAACACTTTCAGTTGGCATATGCACAGTTAAAAAGAACAGTTTTAAGTCTGGACTTGAACATTGTCAGAGTAGAGGCCTGTCTAACATCGTCAGGGAGACTGTTTCAGAGTTTAGTTGCATAAAACTGAAACGCTGCTTCACTGAGTTTAGTCCTGACTCTGGGCACCAGCGCCTGTCCCTGAGGTTCTCAGAGTCCAAGATGGTTCATATGGAACCAACAGGTCAGAGATGTACTTTGGTGCTAAGCCATGGAGAGACTTGTACACAAGCAGAGATGTTTTAAAGTCTATTCTCTGAGCAACAGGAAGCCAGTGCAGAGACCTGAGGACAGGACTAATATGGTCATACTTCCTGGTTTTGGTCAGGACCCGAGCAGCAGCGTTCTGGATGTACTGCAGCTGTCTTACAGCTCGCTTAGTGAGTCCAGTGAGCAGACCGTTACAGTAGTCTCACCTGCTGGAGATGAATGCATGAATAAGCCCTGGCTACAAACTTTTAGTGCTATTGGTAAACCCCTACACAACTTGAATGCATCACACAAGGATGCACTAGCTCGGCTCTCTGGTGTGCATGTTGATCGAGACAAAAATAGTTTGACCAGTTCCCTGGAGAAATTGGACTGAAAATGGACTATGAGTATAGTCAGAGTATGCTTTGCTTGTAAACTTAGTGAGTGACTAATTGGCCATTGTCCAGGATATACCCCACCTAAGACCCATAGTTGTTGGGATAGGCTCCTAACAGGAATTAACTGAGTGTATGAATGTTCTCGGGTCTTTGCCAAGTGTGAGCAGAACTATGTGTGTTGTTTGTAATTGCAATTCATTGAGTTTGCATTTATCTAATTTTGTGGACTGTTGTGGGCTGCTCTATTTACGCACTGTCCTATTAACAGTTTTTGTGACGCATTGCATTTTGTAATAAATTTTCTAATCCATTTCAGAACAGACAATAAAAGCAATCACTGACAGCAAAACCATTCCTTTAAGAATAAACATTTATATTGTAGAGTCAATGCAATATACCATTTGAGATCTCAGCACACAAACAGGAGACATGGCTATTTGGAGAATTTAAGTGTACGGACCAGGAAAATGTATTGCAAAGAGTGTGGGTAATGTGTAGCAATTTTCACTTGCGATATTAATAATAAATATATTACAGCATACTGTAATAGAAATCAGTGTGACTTTAAGATGTGATCAAACAGATCAGTCAAGTCTTTTAATAGACAACAACATTCAGATTGTGACTGTGGCTTTGGCCAATTACATGCCACCTAAATTGGAGTCAGTGCAATTGGACAGTGCAAAAAACTAATTTGATAACAACAGACTGAAACAACAAAAGCAAAGACAAACTTTGATAAATATTGGCAATGCACTCATGGGATTTCTAACAGATTGTGTTTTTTTAACTTAGTTAGAATTTAGTTAGGGTGGTAATTGTGTTGATTGTTCAATCTGGTTAGTTATTATAATTTATTTTATTTTTTCTCTAAAATCCCATAAACTGGCACAGAGAACACACAACATTTTGCATGCATGTATTGAATGAAGCTTTATTTTAATGTTTTTAATCGTATATAGACACACATCAATACAATTGAACTGCACAATAGTATTTCAATTCAGTAAAACTCGGTTTTTGAGCTTTTTCATTTTAGTTGTGATGGTTATGGCTCACAAAGCCAAAATTCAGTATCTCATAACATTACACTATTACATACTATTACACAAGAATCGTGATCATTACATTTAAAATGCACATTTGAAATATTTCAATCTCTACATCAAGTGTTTCCCTTTTTTGAATTGAACTCCTGAAATAATTTTCCCCATTCCTCAATATTCTATTATATTGATGTGTTTCTTACATCCATTTCTGTGTTGCATAGATTTAGTACGCTGATGTAGTAATAAGATTTGTCCTCTGGTGTGTTTTTCCACCACAGGATGATCCTCCATCTGCAGCACTACAGTATACAGCAGTGTAAACCTGGCAGGAAATCTGTAAATCAACCTATTGGCTGTCCACGCTTAATACTGTGAAAGAGTGCATCACAAAATCTAATGGGCCTCGAGTGCTACAGAAATGGGTAAATGTGGGGATCTATCCTGCAGGCTCCGGGGCAGAATGGCTAAAAAGGGCATGTTTATTTTCCTTCTCCTTCTGTGCTCTTGTGCTGGTCTCCATCTCTATTGATTTTCCCCAGCCCCTCTATCAGTCAAGCCAGTAATAAGACAACACATGTCGCCTTAAAAAGAAACGTATTAGAATGTTAATGGATCACTCCACCGCTGCCGGGCCGCTCTTGTTGATGTTGTGTTGATCTTGTATACACGTGTGCTATTGCCCACACTCATTAAAACCGGTAGACGACATTCATCTTGATGGTTTTACGAAGGGGGGGAGTGGAGGGAGGTGGGATACAGGGATGAAAAGGATAGGGATGGAGAGAGTGTCGGAAGTAAAGAAGCAAGCTCCTCGTGTGGAGTGGATTCATCTTGTGTCTTATTGCTCCTGGAGGGACCAATTTATCTTCATTTGGCTTTTTGGCACCAGCCCCATCCCAGACCAGGTGCCGGGAGAAAGCACAGGAACGCAGCGGGGCTCTTGAGCCACAAGGACTGCATCAAGACGTTAAGATCTCAAGGAGTCTTCTTTAATCTCTTTCATGTTTTTTTTTTTTTTTTTTTACACCATACAAATATACAGTATTTAAAGGTTAAGTATGCTGCTGGATGGAGATATTTTCTTCTGCTTATTACCTTTAGAGTGGCTAGAGTCTCTCCTAGCAACTAGGGGCCTGAAGCGGGGTACACCCTGATGCAGAGACATAGACAGTGCATTTGTTGGAATGCAGCATCACTTGTTTTTTAATTGTAGAAATGTTAATTACCCTTCTGTTATGTTAAGTGAATCACAATAGCAAAATTTTGCTTGTAATTTTGTCTAGAGTATATTTTTGTCTAGCCCTGATCTACTGGGGCCTGGGCTCCACAAGATTCTGGGATTCAGTGCCAAGTCATTAGCAACAGTTCCATCCCTGGAGTTGAATGGAGTGAAATGGAAACCCCTCATGGATGAGACTTGTTTTTCCAGCTCCACCCTTTGTTGCCATTTTTTTTCCTTTTTTTTTGACTATTGAGAACAACTCAGATTAGTTTCAGTTTTTGATTAAAATTTCCAAACTGTCATATTCTAGGAGTAAAGAATCCTACATGGGCTGTCAAGATTTGGTTGCAAAATAAAACAAAAATAAAATAAAATAAAAATTTTGAAGGCAGGGAAGAAATGGGACAATTTTTGCCTATTCCAGAGAAGGGTGGTTTGTTATGCTGTCACATTTTGATTACTAGTTTCTGGTGTGGATCCAGGAATGGACTCCAGGTACCAAATAGGATCAAAGATGCTCCAGCAACAAGGGGTCAGTAAAGGAACAAATTTGTTTTAGTGGAGTCTTTCTGAGATCAGTAAGTCAGTATACTGCACTTGTGACTCACTGAATGCACTCAGTACATTTACCCCTGAACTAGAAGATACCAGGTACAATCCAGCCTTTGTGGAGGTCTGCGCTGTCTAAGTGTTTTTAGTCTTCTTCTCCAGTTTATTGCACATCAGCTCTATGGTAACAAGATAATCAATGTGATTCATACAACTTGTCATTAATCAATTTTATAATGACTTTTTGGTGTAAACACATCTTGTGTTGTTATACTCATCCACCAACAAAAACAAGCCATTGATGTTATGTGTGGCTGCTAATGTGTGTCGTTAAAATGATTCATAATGAAAATGCTTTTAAGAATTACTTTCTGTACTGTACATAAGAAAATTATTTTCTCCTTTTTATGTCAGAGATAATCCCTGTCTAATACTAGCTAATATTTCCAGGCTGCTTAAAAAGTCCTTTCACTAAAATCCTATTATCAAAATTTCAGCTCCTAAAATCACTTTGTAAGTAATGAATTGACTGTAGTCTCTTACTTACACAGCATTCAGTGTAAGATATAGGGGCACGAGGCAGCTGTCATGGCTGTATCTTTATTGAGCCTAAGCTGAGATCAGAACAGTGTCTCTATTCAGCCAAGTATAAATTAACATTGATTTTAGCTATGGTCTTACTGTAGCATTGTGGCCTTTGTGACCACATAACTAACAACCTTCACAGTGCGAGTGGGAGGAGAGGCACTGAAGGCAACACAGAAAGAAGACACTGAGGAAGGAAGTGCTGCATAATTTCAACACTGCTGTAATTACCTTTGCCATTTTTATTTGCGAAAGACCAGTCATGATGAGGACATTGTGCCGTTGATATTTATGACTTTAACTTGATGATGATGATCTGTTATAGCCAGATTGATTGCACAGTATGTAGTCAGGGAGGAAGAAGTCTAGTGGTGTTTTGTCTTGCAGCTCACTGATCATTTATGTCCACTAGCTGCTCTCTGTTGGTCAAAAGCCAAATGCAGGGTCCATGCTCAGTATGGCATCCAACCTGTTGTGTGTTTGTTGCTTTGCTACTTAGAGTCTTCAAACTTATACTTAATGTGAAACATGCTTTCTCTCTTATTTTTTCAAGTTCCCTACAATTTCAACAAGACTGCAACAACAGACTGCAGCATGAAAAATTGCTATTGGTGGATTGGTGGCTCACCTGGTAGAGTGCATTTGGGCCAATGTGATCCATGTTGTTCCCTTGTCCCTCATTAGACTATTACTATAAATCTATCAGGGTTTGACTTATAAAGTAGCCTTTATCTGTATTTTTAGACATGTCGCCCTTGTATGTTAGATTTACTTTGGTGGACTCTATCCATGTTTTTTTCAGCTGATGGTCACAATATAAATTGGGGGTGTATCCAGGCTCAGGTTAATAAGCATGTTTTTACTTTTGGAGGTGTTCAGAATGGTCTTTAGGGATAACTTAATTACAACAGAAGCCTGTTGTCAGATGTCAGTTGCTGAGTGTTTACAAAATGAAAACAGAGGGATAGAGTGTTAAAGGCAGACTTCAGAAGGGACCCCTGCCGCCATGTGCGCTGCAGCAGTGACTGTGCAGTAACACTGGAGAAGGAGAGAGAGAGCAGTCAGATGTCTTCCTGCAGCGTGATAGGTGCCCCACTGACTATCTAAGATTGATGGATAGAGCTGTGTATTGCACATTACATCAATTCTGTCCTGCTTTCTCTTTGATTTCAACTCGCTCATCACTCCTCCCTCTCCTTCTCTCTCCTCACTCCTGTCCTCTCTCCCTCTCTCCTCCGCTGCTGCTTCAGGTCCCTCGGCGGTCCCTCTCTCTTCCGTATTAGTTTCCAAAAGGCATATTTAATACTGCTGGAGAGCGCGCTGTGAGGCAGGCAAGAAAGCCAGGCTAGAGGATTGCTATCTCTGTGACAGTCTTTCCGTTTGGCAGGCTGTACAGTTGAGCCGCGGAGCTGGACTGGACTGTGGTGTTCCGTCGCGGAGCCGGGAGACAATCTGGCAGAGGAGCGGGGCGGAAAAGTGAGGGCAAGGCTGGACACATGGAGGACGGCATTCAACACCTGGGACACTGCGTAGTGGACATGAAGGAGCTGAGTGCTAGTCCCGAGGGTCTGAGCGCTGCCGGTGAGTGACTGTGTCCTCTGTCTCTGTCTCTCCTGAGTGTCCTTATACTAAACTGTGCATCCTGGACTGTCCTTACTTCTGGTCTTGTTTTGAAGTCATTTTTTAAAGCTGTGTAGCATGAATAAAAAGGGGGCTTAGTGTGAAACAATTTTATACCCTATACTATAAATTGATGAATTAGCTACTGTAAATATTCAAAATGCACATAAAGAATGTATTGAGAGTAAATAGTTTTCTGTCAATGTCGTTAAATGTCAGTGCTGTGACTAACTGTCTATTGTCCAGGGTGTACTCCACCTCAAGCCCAACGTAGCTGGGACAGGCTCCAGTCCCTTGCCACCTCTTACGGGAATAAGTAGTAGAAGATACATAACTTAATTAATATTTTATCGCACACAGCATATGCAAATTAAAATGTAAATAATTGTGTAAATAATTGCTGGTTTGAACTTCACTTATTGCTAGAAGTTTAAGGTAAGCTCTGAACTTGAGTGTGATATGATATATTAGTATTATCTTACAAAGCAAAGGTTGGGCAGACAAAAAAATCTTTCAACATGTATCGTACCACTTACCTGTTTTTAAAATATCTAAATGCAACTGAAAGTGCATGGTCAACCACAGGGCTTTTTAAAACTCAACTTTAAAAATGAGGCCTCAGTCTGAGTGGGTCTGTCACTGTCACGACACGCCTCCACTGCACTCTGTGATTCTCAGCACAAGCAACATGGCAGCTTCCCAACTCTTATATTAGAACTTCATTTCCCTAGAACAGCAGGAGGAGAGATACAGTACTGTGCTCAAGTTTTAGTTAAATGTGAAAAATGCCATTAACTTAGACTGGTTAAATAAATACAGAATTTTATGTTTTTGCTTTTGTATATGACACTTTTAGGAAAGGTCAGTAATGGGCCAAGGACAAAATGATTTATATTGGTGCAGATCCAGACCACTGCTTAGATTCAGGAGTGATTTAAGAGTTTCTGTACAATTTTGAGATATGGATCAAGGAGTAATATTGATTAGAAATTATTAGTTTTTGTTGATTCTTCACTTTTGAGAGATATAAGGGTTTTGTGGCTCAATGGAAACAGCATAACCTAGAAGGTCTTCAAGTTTGAGTCCAGGTCTGAGCACTATATCTTTACTATATCATTGCGAGGTAGGACCAGTGCTTTGGGAGAAGTCTGCTTCTAGGTTTGATTTTTCTTTTTTGTGTATTCTTGTACATTGATACTCCTTCCTTTATTCATAGCTGTTATTCTCTCTGACCTGTCTAAGACTTTTCTACAGTACTGTATGTAGAACTTAACTTGATAAACGTGATTATCGGACATTGGTGGCTGTTCTGTTATGTACAATTTTCTGCTGTTGGGAAAAGCTAATACAAAAAAAGACAGAAAAACACTTAACATTCTCTAGATTTCCTGAGTTCCTAAGTAATACATTCAGTTTAGTTGTTATGCTGTTTTATTAAAAAAATCCAGGCAGTTCATTGTAAAGTCTTGCTATTTTAATCACTTGCCTTGCATTGTAAGAAAAAGACAAGAAGTATGTCATCAGAAACACCCTAAGTTTGATTGGTGGATGTCAAAACACTGACATGCTTACCACTTCATGGTACACATATACTCTAACTGCACTGCAACATTTCTGTTTTTCTCTAGCTTGGATGCATTCAAAGCACTTGTTTTGCATTTGTCAGTTCTCTGTGCCATTGGACCGTTGCTCCATTCTATGTAGTCTAAAAATGTTGTCACTAATGAGCTCTAACAGAGGAGAACTGGATGTCTGTGTGCCCAATACAACAGCAGAATGCTAAAGAGATTAACTATATCGCCGTTGCCACAAAGCCTGCTCTCCAAGTTCAATACATTTGCTTACCAAAAGGACACATGCAGCATGCAGCATGCAGCGTGGCTAAGGATTTGTATTGGCGTGCAAGCTCGACAGCATCATCTTCCCCATGGGGATAAGTAAATAGAGCTGCACAGAGAGGCATGAAGGCACATTTTGTGATACCTTGTCTCTTGTACCTGAAAGAAGCAGACTAGATAAGGTTGTCTGTCAATGTACAGTTCTTAAGTGTCAGCTTGCAACTAACTGGTCATAGTCCACGGTTTACCTAGGCTCAGGCCTAAAGTAGCTTGGATAGGCTCCAGGTCGCCACAAGTTCCAAAGGCTTAAATTATTAACTATTTGGCACACTCTGATAAGTGGCCCTCCTATTGGCTGTTAAATTAATGGTTGGAAGAGAAAGTGCGATATTTTAGCACTGGCTACATCTTCTTACACAGAGAAGCAGCTCACTGTAGAACAAATGTGAATTAAAAAAAGGGAAATGCAAAAAAATATACATAAGGATCCAGCAAGCATACACAATTGAACCCACAAAACAAAGCAATATCCATCCCAGTGATGAACTTTGAAGCTTCAGTGTTAAATCCAGGTATCTTAGGTTTAAGAGAGTACAGCAGTAATGACATAACACCTGACTGTATCCCAGTTTGTTTTCCCCAGCCTCCTCTCAGACGAAAGCAAGAACAAAGCACATAATTACCATGTTTGGCAGCAAAGACAGCTTGACAACCCAGCATTATCAGTCGCGACGTAAAATAGTTTATCTCCCTTTTCATGACACATCCTAAGCAAGGTGTTCCTCAGTACTTACTGCCTATAGGGACCAACTGGCATTTCAGTGGTTCCACTTCACTAAACATAATATTCTTTACTCTTAATGCTCTTAATACCATGCAGTACACTGGCTTTTCTGTATCCATCTTCTCTGCAAAGGTGTTTGGTTAAGCAAATGCTAACTTCATCACCTTGTGTTTCATGCTATACAGCTGCTATTTTAAAGGATTTTTGACTGAATGGAAGTAACTTCTTAATAAATTATGGAAATAAAAATTATGGAAATAAGGACTATGATCCACTTTGATTGAATATTTTGACTGTAGTACTGTTGAAATGTTCTGTTTGGCAAACTGTTCTGTAAATATGCCGCTTATTGCCATTATTGACTTATTGTTTTTGTATCATTAGTTAGCTGCAGGGGGTTATGTTTTTACCTGTTTGTCTGTTGAATTGTTTGTTTGTTGTTGGTTGATTTGTCAGATGGTGGAATTTAGAGAAAAGGTCTGTAATGATAAGAATTTCCAATTACGGCAATAAATGTCACATTATTACAGTATATTTCCATTATTTATTAGTTATTTATTTCACTTTGGTTCCTTTCCAAGTTTGTTTTTGTTTTTGTTGCCATTTTTCTATGGTTCAGTGATTGCCATTGATTCAGTGTTGTCAAGCTGTGACCAACAGACCAACCAGCCAATAGGAGTGACGCCCTTGCAGATACCTTAGTTTATCAGACAATTTCACAATATGAGAAGTTTAATGTGATGAGTTTCATGGCATCATAAAATCATAGTATACTATGAAATGAGTTATTGTTCAATGCCTGTTGCCATTTACCTAAAGATGGCAACGCTAACTCTATTTAAGGTCACAGATGGCACTGGTGGCAAAGTGGTTAGCACTTTTGCATCACAGCACACGCTTTCTGTGTGGAATTTGCATGTTTTCCACGTGTCTGAGTAGGTTTTCTCCAGGCATGCCAGTTTCCCCCATGAATCTAAAATATGCAGGCTAATCTTCCAACTAGGTACTCCTGACCAAGTTCCTGGCTCATGATCGGGAGAAGGCCCTCGGGTGCTGCACTGTGGTTGCCCACTGCTCCTGAGGTTGTCCCATTGGCATTGAAGGATGGGTCAAAGGCAGGGAGAACAAGTTTCCCTACAGGGACAATAAAGTATACTTTACCTTACCTGAGACTGCTGCTGACTCATTTTGATGATTGACACCCAATGTGACCATCAGTTATCTTTTAAATGTAACCCCAAATTTACACTGAGACTGCCATGAGGATGTTGAGGCGGCAGGTGGTTGTACGTGCTTCTGTTTAAAAGCATGAATTTACACCGAGGGTGTCAGTGCTGCTGTCGATGTCGATTTCCTCCCTCTGTTTTACATACTACTCACTGTCTCTCAGTGGCCAAAGCTGTGGCCACTGAGTCCCATGCCTTCACCTTGTTCATGTTCTCATTGTACAATGGCTGTATGGTGGTTATAAATTAGATGATATTTGTCCCTCTCAAGAATTAACTTCTCCATGTGCGATGTTTACATTACTGCTGTTTTATTGAGCCTTTATTTTGACACTTGGTGCCTGTTTTTTGTGCTTCCCTGGCTGTAGCTCTGCAGATTGCCATGTAGACCTTGGAAGCAGTAGAACTATAACCTCTCTTGAGCGTTGCTTGTTCAGAGCGGTGTGTCCCTCTCTCCCCAAATCGGGGTACTTGCGCCACTGATGCTGCCGCTTATGCTACCGCTGAGTGACAGCAGTCACAGTGGGGAAAGAGAGGACAATCCCAGCCAACTTGAAACGCTTTGCACTCTGCAACAATGGCAATTTTAATTATGTAAAATAAAACACATCACGAGACGCTTCTATTATGCCACATTAGCGTATTCTCAGTCTTCTTACTTCTGTATTAAAGTGTGTGCACTGCACAGGGGGAGAGCCAGGTGAACTTAAAGGAGGGCTTTTATCGTGGCAGCCAAGATTCATGCAAAAGTGAATGCAGTGGAAATCATTACTCTACACGTCCTAACATAATTTGAAAAAACAATGGTCCTAAATAGATAAGGTTTGTCCCATTACCAGCAAATGATAATATGGTTACTGTCACTGTTAACCCCTGCCCTCGGACTATCACCTCCTGGTACTGAGGACCTCTTCAGCACTTCACTCCATTCTGTACACTTCATTAAACACTGGAAACAAACCCATCTGTCCCTGTGAGTCTCTCAGGGCAGTAATGTCACAATAAGTCACTCCTCTATTCAGCTCCACTTGTTCTAATGGGAGGTTTCTTTGTGCACACATCACTCAGTGGCATTTCAGTCTGGTTCATGACTGAAGCATCCCAAAAACTGCAGGTGTTGATGGGAATTTCAAAGTGTAGAGACCAGGACGGGTAGCACTAACTTATGAACTATTGGAAAAATAAGTGCTGTACTTAGATCATTATGTGCAGACAAGTGAATAGTTACACCGTTACATTTACAGGTGTATTTTTGTTTTAATTAAAGCCATTAAAGGGTGTTTTCACACCTGAAATTCTGCAGCAAGGTCAGTACTGAGAAATTACAAATTGTTCCATTATATTCATTTGGTTCACTAATATTTCACTACATCTAAACTCTACATTAAAATGATTTTACAGTTTACACTAAAGTAAGGTCAGGCCCATTGTCAACCTGACTTATTCCAAACATAACATAAGCATGAAATAGGGAGCCATTAAACACTTAAATATTGACTATTGTCTGATTGTATGATACTTAATGAGACAATAGCAGAATTATATGAGACTGATGCTGAACTCAGAGCTACAGGTTTTAAGACAATCAACTGATGTCATTTACAGTGTGTCATAATAGTATTTTTGTGGCAGCAAAAATATTTTTTTTCAATAAGGTGAAATAAGGAAAGGAAGAACATACAGATACTTAAACATGCTTGTCTATTAGCAAAAGTACTACTATTTAGAATTTATACATATTAGCGTCATTGGTGGTCATTTATTGTTAATCTTTACAGATAAAAATCCACTGCAGCTGCTACATCTGCAAACATCTCAGAATCCAGAGCGGAGCGTATTCAAAACATAACACAACACAACAGGATTTGTTTGGAGGCCCTTATTTCTCCATGTAATATCTATTCATGAAGAGGATAAGCAGCAGTGATTAGGAATATGCGCTGTGTCCTCTGTGAGGGCTTTATCACAGCTTTGTGTGGGAATTGCTTCATTTTCTTAGCAGAGCTATACGAATATCATTTGGACACAAGTAGCAAACAACTGCATTTCAAAGCAATCACTTCTTGTGTAGTCAGGAATTAGTAAAATTTCCACATGGAATGGAATCTTTTACACACTGCTTGGAGAGTATCTCATGAGTGTGGATCCCAGTGAGAGAATCAGGTTAAATGATCAGCTTGGAGTCAGACATTTTAACACTTGCTCACGTGTTAATGCTGCCCTCTGAATTCTGCTTGGTTGTATGTCTATTCTGTTAAAAAGGTTGTGTTCGCGTGATATCTTAACATCCTACAGGCATAGTTTGAGGTTGAGATGGAGGGCATGCACAAATTCTATGGAAGAATCTGTTGCTAAAGAGTCATTATTCAGATGTTTTATATTGTTTACAGTCACAGCACATAATCAGACTGAGAAACCAACAACAGTAAACCTCTAATCTCCTCTGTGTGTGTGTGTGTTTGTGAGAGAGTACTTTAATCTCTCTCTGTTCTCCTAAGCTGCTGCAACACCTAGCCCCAGTTCTCTTAAATGTAGCTGCAACATTAGATAAATGTCATGAGACTGTGGACCCAAATGCTAACAAAAAATTATCATGATGAATATTTGTGAATTTTCTGCAATTTCTCATAAAAATAGTGTCTAAGCTACAGAGAAATACTGTTTTTAAAACATAAGCACAAACTATTCAGTATTTTGTAAACAAAGCCCAGCCGTTACAAACACTAAAAGGGTCTATATTTAATAATCAAGATGGTTTCAACTACACTTAAGTAATATCAGAGCCTGCTTAGAAAGTTTTAACAAGTGTATCTAACGTAGCAGTTAGCATCTATAATTAAGCTAAAGGCTACATAATACACATTTTGTACATTTTAATGTTGTGCTGGACAAGTACACAGAAGAAGTGGAGTGCAGACCACAATAGTTTGTCAGTGTATACTGAAATTTAATCCATCGGTCACTACAAATCCTTTAAACTTTAAAAAAAGGTAACTTTGTAAATCAGATCTGGGTGCTATTGATTTAAAGTAAATTTTAACAAATACAGTATATATAAATAGCAACCATTCATTCCATGTTTTTAATTTGCTCCCTTGTACAAATGTATGGGAATGAATGCTCTTCTTGTCTCCAAACTGCATGAGCAATTTATCTGAATGCGTCACTCGTGGAAGGGTCTATGGTTAGAAAAAAACTGAAACTCAATTTTTTTCTGATGCTTTATTGTTGTCATAACATTGGTGTGCCTTGTGAACACAGCATTTAATGTGTGTTAAATGCTGTGACTTCAGCGGCTAGTTTTACCATATAATCAGACTGATTTATATTCTAAAGAGACATGAAAAAATCCCACATGGAATCTTTGACATACTCCATGGAGAGAATCAGATGAATGGAGATCCCACTGAGAGAAGCGGGTTAAATGATCATCTCCAAGTCGGACAGTTTAACTCCCTCTACATTAATTAACTTTGTCGTTCTACAGGAATCACCTAGCGCGTTCACATGCTAATAAATTACCCTCTCTGATACCACCCGCAGACATGGGGTGATAGATTGAATGTACAGTAGGGCCACGCTGTTATTCCTAGAGCCAGATGAAACTGCAATATAGCAGGCGGGCACACCTCATTTGCTCTGGGCCCCTCTGGGAGTTACATCTGCATGGGCCGCCTGCCTGCCATCCGCCTGCCGCTTTGCCAAGCTTATTACCATATTCATAATGCCAGTGGATATCGATTATACATACCACACCTGGGCCACTTTTCTCTGTCTACACACTGGGGCAGTCAGCGTCCAATAATAAAGGGGATATGATGGACACTGATGGTGGTTGACCTCTTCTTGTAAAATGGATAATTATTGTAATTAGACGTCATGTATATGTTTTGCCAAGCGTGATTCTGGTAGAGGGGTTAATGACATACAGCAGGCTCTAAGGGAGATGACATTGTACATAACAGGTGTTCTATCCACTGTACTGTCTATTCAAAGTCACCAGTAGCATATGAACAAATAGAAAGGAACAGTATCTTGTAGGCAGTATCTGTAGTAGTAGATTTGGTAGACTAGTCAACAAACTCATTAAGGGTCTGGCTACATGTGCATCATTTTATTTTATAAATTGATATTTTTCAGTTTCCACACGTTCCGCACACAAGCATTTAGCAAAACATTCTCATCCACATGACACGACCACAAACCAGAAATAACAGAACTGGACCAATTAGAGTACTTTAGTGTGCACGGTAAGTTTATTTATTTCTGTAGAGCGAAGAAAATTTGTTGGTAAAGGTGGTAACCAACTCAAATTACAAACTTGCAGTCGCATTTATACACCACATTTACAACTCACACTTTTAATGTAACAAAGACACTGCACCACCAAAGCATCACAATAACGTTTTTGGCAGATGAACAGGTTATATATATTCTATTGAGTGGGAAACCCTGGTCTTTAGGCTGTATAACGTAATGTTCTCTGATTGGTTGTGCGTTTTTCAAATTGTGTCAGTCCTGATGATCTGTGTACAATATGTGAATACTGCCCCCAAATTCTTAGTTAGGAGAACTTGTCAGGCTTGTGTCTAAAGTTATGTCAATACAAAAAGCACCATATGCATGCATGCTTGGTTTTCACATCACATCCCTGGTACTGGGTTTTAGAAACAATAAAATATATACTTTGAATTTTGGCTGTGCCCATGTCTTATAAAAAAAACAAAAAAACAAGTTGTTGTCTTGAGTTTGTGATTACATTTGCACTTTGCAGATTAAAAAAAAAAAAAAAATCTATCACCTTCACCTGCCGGGCATGTTGACCCTGCATATTGTATTACTTCAAGTCAGAAAAACATTTTTACGACTTGGAGAAAAAAAATGGGCACCTATTAATCAAGCTCCTTACACAGACTTTTCTATTTAACCCCTACTTATCAGAATTTTTGGTATTCACGTTAGTTTTCCTAACTAAAATTTTATTTTAACAAGTCATTTTGTAAGAACAATTCCTAAGAACATGGGCATGGGTAAGCACTCCTACACACTGACATTAATGCAGTTTATCAGACTTGTATTCAAATAACTATTTGCTTCTGATTGTAAAACTGCACTATTTACAAATTCCTTTTTCTTATGTTAATGGTATGCTAATAAAGTTAAAGTGAGAGGTACACTTGTCCAGTGGAGTTAAGCAACATTTTTACCGTCAAGGTCAAAAACAACCTTTCCCCACAACAACAGCATACTATACTTTCTTGCTTTTATATTAACAAAAATGTTAAATTCACCACTTTTAAATACTAAAATATTGTGGAAGTTAAGAAAAGAAGAGAAGATGGAGAGGCAAGCTTCGAGTCTCTGCTTTATTTCAGACGTCCAACAATGAACTGAACAGAAACATTCCCGCGGTACAAAGCCTCTGCTCCCACCCCCGCTCTCTCATTTCCTCTGCCTAAAACTTAAGAATAAAAGTGTACATTCAGTGTGAGGTAAGTCTCTATAGTGTCTGGCACAATATTACATTAAACTGAAGTTCAGAGCTTACATTAAACTTATAGTGTGACTTGAGCTTTAGGCTAATATAAACATCACGTTATTTAGCCACATTTAACTTTGCTCCCCTTTTTTCTATTTTAGTATTCTTTTTGCACTGGTTATGAGTATGAACCAACATAGCCCTTGCTAAAATACAGCCCTTCTCCAGCAACATCAATTCAACAATTAGTGGGAGTTTTTGAAGTGTGCCTGTAGATTAAATTAATTTATAGTAAAGCCTAAATCACATCTTAAAATCTAATTTTTTCACTAATGATTTCATATGCTATTCATTGTGATTCAATGGTTTTCCTCAAATCCAAGTTAAAACAAATCATTTAAAGAGCACTCACACTCTTTGAAAACCATTTCCTCTTGAGTAAAATAAGAAAATGAATGAGGCCCAATGTTTTCTTTCAGTTTTAGCTATTTCTTTTTAGGCCAGTATTGGAACAGCAGTATTACCTGTACACAAATAGACAAACAAACAGGCAAGCCAACATTTTCTGCCTTTAGACCCTCCATCGGTATGAGTGAAAAAAAAACAACAAAAAAGCAAAAAACAGAAGGAGGGATTCACTCCCAGGACAAACAGGCTGTCCAGGACAGTTGTATATACTCTTGTTCATTTGCTAATACTTCATCATATTTACAAAATAAAAATTTAAATCAATAGATTTAGTCCAAATAAATCTAATTCAATTCAATTAATATATTGTATAGCCCAGTATCACAACAAAAGTTGCCTCAAAGGGCTTCACAACAGTTGATCAAACATAAACACACAATCAGACAACACTAATAATAACTACACTAAACAGACCCAGGACACTCCTGTCCCTAGACCCTCCTTGGTAAGGAGAAACTCCTAAAACTGCGAGAAAAACAAAGAAACCTTATGGAGCCCAACTGAAGGAGAGATCCTCTCCCAGGATGGACAGGCAATGCGTCTAGCACTGTTAGTTCATTAGCTCATCTATAGGATCATAGATCAGCTCTGTAAGGATTCATCCAGACGGGAGTGAGGTGAGGTAGGTTGAGGAAGTCCCTAGGATGCAGCAGGTGGGCCTCATCCAGACAGGTGAGTGGGCGAGATAGGTCCGGGAAATCCAGGATGCAGCAGGGGCCTCATCCAGACAGGCAAGATCTAGCTTCAAGTTCATCCAGACAGAAGAGCAGGGGTCAGGGACCCAATTACAATACTACTAAATCCCAGTTTTAGTAAAATGGTTTGTATAACCATTGCCTGTTCTCTGTGGCTCGATCATGTTTTTTGCTGTCCCCAAACCATATCACAACTAGACTCTTATCTCTTTTCAGGTATTTCTGGCATGACAGACATTTTCACAGTTTTTTACTAGCCTGGATAAGTTGGTGTCTGGCACAGATGGAGTCTCCTGTTCAACAGTGTTGCTCAAGTCACGGTATCTTTAAAAAGTGGCACCAGGGACAGGAGAAAACAGCTTGGACTGCTTTAGCCCAGCTAGCCCGAGGTGTTTGGGTTGCCACTACACAACATGTCATCTGGGCTTATTAAAATTTCAGCAGAACTCACACGGAAGGCGTTAGTGATGACAACACAAGACATGATTCATGAGGAATGTAGTGATGGCATGAAACCCATACCGGCACCTGAAATTTGTTTTTAGACATAATGAGGCTGATAGGGTGAATTTGATTAATTAGACGTGGGTTCTTCAAATACTGCCTAATCCTTTGTAGAAAAATAACACCTGTTTTGAAAGTAATAGGAAGTGAGAAAGACAGTTGGTGCGAGATAAATAGAAAATGTTTTCATGTTTTGTGGATACCCCAAGATCTACACACTTCATTAGTAGGCAACATTCAGTACTTAGGAAGCTGTTTATTAAAGTTTTAAAATGTTATGATTTTCTTATTGGTAATTCAGCCAAATTGCAAACACTTCACTCTTGTGTCATTGGGCACTTAGTTTCATTTTGCAAAACAGCTATGGATAAACCAGGGTCATTTTCAAAGCATTATAGCTACAACATTGTCATTTCTGAATCTTTTTATCATGTCAGGCTACAGCGCATTGCTTTGTCAGTAAGAAATTATAATAAACTGACATTACTTGTTATTTTTTCTTATTAGTGTTTGCAGAATTTTTAATTAAAATAGACAAGTTTTTATAATATGCTTGCAACATACTTTTGCTTTGTTCTGTTTTCTTGACATTGCATCATAGTTGTTTTTCTTCTTCATAAGTTTTGCGATGAAAGGTTTTACAAATAAACCTGCCATAGTCGGGGTGCCTCAGTGGCTCACCTTGTAGCAACCATACCACGTACTGGAGAAGCCTAGGTTTAAATCCTGGCCTGGGTTTTATGTCATTCCCCCATGGCCCTCCTCGGTTTACCGCATCTTCACTCACTGTCTATATCCAATAAAGACTTAAAAAAAAAATCTTCAAAAAGCTACAGAAAATAAGACAAATAAGTCTGTAGCATTTTCATTCACTGGTAGAACAATTCCCAAGAAGCACTCCTACACACGTATGTTAATGCAATTAAAATACATGTTTTTATTTGGTTCTCATTGTAGACTACATTATCTACAAATTATATTTTTTTGTGTTAATGTCATGTTAAAGGCATACATATACACTGGGGTCGAGCGCAGTTAAAGCTTCACTATTTTGTTTTTGTTTTTTTTGCCACAGCCAAATACAACAGCATCACAGTTACCTTTCCTGCTTTTATAGTAATAAAAAAAAAAATGTTGGCTTGAGTTTAGCTTTAGACCAGTGGGGTAAGGTGGTAATGAGTGGCCCCAGTGCAGGTTTTCAGAAGGGGTCCCCCCTTAAAAATTAAGCACAGTTACCACTCCCAAAAAGTTATTTTTTAAATTTCTCTTACCCTGGTAGTATTACAATGTCAAAAAGTATAGTTCATAATTGTAGATTTAATATAAAAGAAGATAAAAGAAGAAATAAGAATTGATAACATTTTTGTAGACTCAAGAAAACTAATTATAATTTAATATAAGTCTGTTATTTACTTGTGTTTCCTATTCTTATTTTTAAGAATTATAAAAAGCCTGTAGTTAGAATAACCTTGCTCATACACAGGAATCAATATTAGTATGTGGTTCCTCTAATATGTTATTGCTTTAGATCAACAAACCAACAATACAGGTTAAAACCCTCCCAAAAATATCCAACCTGCCATTTTTGACCTAAAAGCTACAGAAAGTAAAACATAAGTGTATAAGCTAAAAGCGGCATTTACACTCTCCATGAGGCGAGTCATTATATAAAATGACTATTACCTAAAGTCATGCGGTGCCCATACATCAGTGAACATCGAGTATCCATGGCCCATTAGTGGGGTTGATGAGCCTTAGAAGGGCCAATTGTGTCCAGGCGGCCCGGGAAGAACGAAGTGCTCTTGAGCGCTGGAGGTTGCTCTACACTGTCTTGCAGGTGTTTCATGTGTTGGCTGTGCTGGACTGTGTGTTGCACTGGGAGTGTGATAAATGAGTGACAGTGTTGGAGACAGATGATACAAGCAATCAGTCCGCTGCTCGTCATTATAGAGCAAGCCCCTGAAGGACAATGGAACTCCATGAACTCTCATTATGGCAGCCACTGCAGAGCAAACAAACCTACCATTATGCTACACTTACCATATATACACCATCTTTACAGAACAATAACTTTTTCTCATGCTCTATTGATGTTGATTTTTTTGGTAATGTAGTACTCAGTGACCCCAGTGACTACAATATCTTTACCTCCGCTAACGAGGAGTACATAGAGGTAGAGCTTCACATCTATGTAGTCTTTTTTTAACAAAGTGATGTCGGTCTGGAAACCCTTTCAATGAAATCATTGTTCACTACATTTAATGGTACTGACCAATCATAACTGTTTTTTTGCTAGGTTTATGTGATGTTTTGTTTTGGTTGTATAGTTTGCATCAAGTGAGTTTTTTTCTGTATAAGTTTACTGCCTCTTGTTTTCTGATTGGTCCTTTTGTTCCACCCCTGGGAAATGAAACTTAAACCAGCAAGGACCAGGCTAATCCTCTGTTCAGAATAGAAAAATAATTGGGATGGCAGTCTATGTTAATGTGGATAGTCTAAATTTGTGCACAGTTTTTCATCTCTGTATCTCTTACCTCATCTCTAATCTATTGCTGAACCTGAGTTTTCTTCCTGTATAATAAAGTATGCCCTTTGTTGCACTGTTTCTGTTGTAATTGTCCATTTGTATTAGTAAATGTTTATTTTATGCCTATTGATAAAGTCCTTTGGTTGTTCAGCCACCTCTCTGTCTTTTTTTAATTCACTGCCTCTTTTCCTTTTCTGTCGGCAGGTGTAATTCTCATGCCGAAGCTGCCTCAGGTAGAATTCAGCCTTGGTAAGTCCCGTGTTTGCTCAGTAATTTAAAGGTCATTTTACTTTACACAGTACGGAAACTCAAGGTGCTTCCAAAATACATTTGATAAAGAAAGTAGAGCAGGGTTTTCTTACACAGATGTACACTTTGAGCTGGTTTGTGGTCTTTGTGGCCCTTAGTTGAAGTAAAACTCAATATATTTGTTCTTCAGAGCTAGGACTGGGTACTGAACAAAATACTCCTTTTGGTACAAAGTTTTGATAAAGCTAGACAGCAGTCACTTCACTTTAAGCAGATGTTTTGTGCAAGTTTTCAAGTTGAGCATCGGTTATAAAGAGATAGGACATCATTTACGTCATGAGGACAGGGGGCACACAGGGAGAGTCTGTCTCATCTGCCCTACTCTCTACTTCAGACTGTGAACTCCAGCTTGTTTGTCCAAACAAGAAACATCAAAGATCAAATATTGAAGGAGTGCTCACTCTGCATCTAACTATCGCTAATTCCAAATACAGTACAAAATGTACAGACACCTCATTTGAACTATTTTTTAAAAAAACAATACGTTTTAATGGCTTTTATCATGAATTTTACTTATTTATTCTCCTACTATGAACGGATTTTTTCACTTATTCAAGTGACTAACCTTCTGAATTGACTTTAATAACTTAAAAGACATCTCAGCAGCCTAAACCATTATTAAATAGTGTACATAATCCACTATCATAAATCATATATTTGACTTTCTTGCTTTGAATCAAATTAACAATTCCTTATTACCTAGAGCAGTGGGTCCCAAAGTGGGGTCCGGGGCCCGCTGGTGGGCCCTGAAGGTACTGCTGGGGGGCTGCCAGAGGTTGTCTACTTATTTAAAAATATCACTTTGAAGTAATTTTTAGCCATCACTCTGTGTTTTTAGACATAGACAGACTTTTGAATATAGTAATGTTGTATTGTTGGGGATCCAAGTGAGATTACTTTTTTTTTTTTTTAAAGGGGGCCGTGACGCTCCTGATTTTGGGAGAGGCTGACCTAGAGGTTAGTGTTTTGTTAGAAGATAGAATTAGAATAGCATATGTATCGGAAAAAATAGTCAAAATAGGTATCGGAAAAAGTTCAGGAAAGGGTGAAAAACCAGGAATTGTTTAAGTACTGGTATTAAAAAAAAATTCAACAGTACCCAGCCCTATTCAGAACACGAAGATTTATCAAGCAGAAATAGTAGTGTCTGCTTAACATTTAAATTCTTTTTTGTCCTTTACATCAAAACGTCATTCCATTGTGGGTTTACTAAAATGGTTAATAATTAATGATAGGAAATGCATTTAAGTATTTTTAAACACTTGCAAAATATTAGCAATCTCCTTCTACTTCTCAAACGGTCAGCATTTATCTCCCTCTGTTCAGCACAGCTTTATCAATAACCAGAGTGGTTAGATATGTTCTAATGCATACAGTGTACAGTTGTGTGCAAAAGTGTGCATACTCCTTGGCATTTTTCCTTTATTGTTGCCTTACAACCTGGAATTTAAATGGATTATTGAGAGGTTTATGTCAGTCACTTTACATCACATGACAACAACTATGAAAATGCAAAATATTTTTTATTGTGAGGCAAATAAGAAATATGACAGAAAAACAGAAAACTTGAGTACTCAAAAGTATGTATCCCCTTTTTAAAGAGGCCCCTAAATGAGACCCAGTGTTACTCACCCTCAAAGTCACAGAAATAGTTGGATAAGGTCGGCCTGACTGCAATTCAACTGTCATTATGCCACAAAACACAATTTAATTCATCATTACAACATGTAAAAGATATTTTACATGTTAGATGGTCCTCTTTAGATGGTCCTAAAGAGGACCATCTAAAACTCACAAACCAGGCAAGGAGCGCATTCATCAGAGAGGCAACAATAAGACCAAAGGTGGCCCTGAAAGAGCTGCTGAGCTCCTCAGCAGAGACTGTTGTATCTGTCCCAGGACCACTCTGAACCATACACTCCACAGAGCTGGGCTGTGTGGAGGAGTGGACATTGTTTGAAGAAAATAATAACAAAACATGTTTTGTGTTTGCCAAAAGGCACGTGGAAGACTCCCCAAACACGAGAAGGTCCTCTGTCCAGATACAATTAAATTGAGCCATCAATGAAAGATGCTATATGAAGCACAAACCTAGCACCTGACTGTGGCCCCTTTCTAAAGTGAAGCCTGGTGATGGCAGTGTCCTGCTGTGGGGATATTTGTCATTGGTAGGGACTTGGAAACTGCTCAGAACTGAAGGAATGAAGGATGGGATTAAATACAAGAAAATTCTTTATGAAAACGACTCAAACAGTGCTGCACAATGCAGCCAACCTGAAGGAGCTGGAGCTATTTTTAAATGAAGAATGAGCACAAATCCCAGTGATTTTATGAACCAAGCTTATAAACACTTATCCGGGAAAAAGTTGGAGCTGGAAGTCCTTCAGAACGTGTTTCTACAGAGTACTCTCTTGAGGGTATGAATACTTTTGCACACTCAAGTTTTCTGTTTTTCTGTATATTTCGTATTTGCTTCCCAATAAAAAATATTTTACATTTTCATAGTTGTTGTCATATGAAGTGACTGACATAAACCTCTCAACAATAAAGGAAAAATGCTAAGTGGTATGCAAACCTTTGCACGGAACTGTATGATGTGTTGGTTTATTGATATGTTTCTTTTATTCTGCGAGCAACATAACGCCTTAAAATTAATGGTTGGATCGTAATTTTTAGGAAAGGTCAGTAAGAGGTTAAGGAAGAAGTGATTCGCTTTTGGTGTGGAGCCGGTTCACCTTCTGGATCCAGGACTTTTGTAAAGATACTGTAACATTGCAAGATAGAACCAAAGATACTAACTACAGCCACAAAGTGTCAGTAAAGTGTCAGCCATTAGACTTTTGTGCTGTAGTCACTTGAGTTACTACCCTAACCCCTGAAATACCTGGAAGATCCTCAGTTTTACCTGTGGCTTTGGCAATGTATCGCTACCATTGTCAGATAGGACCAGTACTTTGGTGGAGGTTTGCTTTTCCAGATGCTAATGTTTCACTGGCTGCTGTCCTGCTGTTTTCAACATTCTTTGTCAAGACATTTTGACCTTGTTTTTTTTTTTTATTTTGTTGTTGTTTTTTTTCCTTATTTTAAGTCATTTTCTTGCTAATAACTTGAATTATGCAGTGTTATGTATAGAACCTACTGTGCATATTAGCACTCATATGCTCATTAAAGAAAATGCTCTAATGCACACATATGGTACTATAAAAACAGGCCTTACTTTGTCAGCTAATTGCTGGTTCTGTTTAAATCTGAGTAATAGTGAGGATTTTGGTGGAGCAGAAAACTATTTGAATGTAAATTCTGTCTCGTGGTGAAGAATCCAGCTGACAGCTGACACCCACAAACACTATGTTCTTCTTTAATTGCCCCAGCTGGATATGTGCTTGTGTGGGCTCTGTATAATGCACATGTGCCTCTCCTCTCTTACATCTGTCAAACACACAATAGTCCACTACCTTTGTTTGAGAAAATGAACTAATTAATTACACAATTAGCTCTAATCACATCCTTTATTAATGTAAAAATCTAATGGTTTTGTTGCCAATTCATTTTACACACCATTTAGGCAATTTAAAATAAAGTATCAGCCAAATGTGTGCAGTCCATGCAAAGATAATAAACCAGTTATTTCTGTAAGTAATGGATAATTTACTTCATGGCAGAGTGGTTAGCACTCCTGCCTCACATTAGTCATGTCTTCTTTGTGTTACCGTGGGTTTTCCCCAAGTACCGTGACTTCCTTCCACTGTCAAAAACATGCAGTGTTGGTGAATCAGTAAAGGCCTCAGTGAATGAGGCACAGTAGTGGAGTGGTTGTCAGCCAGTGTATGCCACTTAGTGTTGGCTCAGTGATTAACAGGCCTTTTCCAGTCTGTACTCCAACTCAGGCCCATAGTTGCTGGGATAGACTCCAAAGGCTCCAACTAGGGTCTAACCCCAATAAAACACTTTTCAGGTTGTACCTTCCTCTACATTTCACCACAGTGTCTAACAAAAATTTTCACTAAATTGTACCTGTTTTAGTATGGCTTGAGATGTACGATTAAAGTGCTTTTTGACTAGTCTAACAGTGATGCTTTGACATGGGTACATACTCACGTAATGTTTTTTAAGAAGCTTTGATTCTTTTATGACTATGTCAGTACAAATGATGGCCCTGACTTGTCAAATTTTAATTGACATTATTACAGTGCATAACAATAAAACTAAATGCTCCTTTCACTCACAAAGGCCTTTGAAAAAGTCTTTTGAGCAAGAAATGTTCTTGGTTTTTATACAAATTACAGAGGAATTTTTTAAGACCTTCTTTCCAAAGTAACATTTTTAGATAGTTACAAGGCAAGTGGTTTAAAGTGCAAGTTCCTATGATTTAATTGCATCATCTTTAATGTTTAATCAGAATGTTACTCCTGCTTTGGTGTAACTGTAGAAGCTATTTGAGAAGTAAACCTATTCCAAAACAATAGAACACTATTTTATCTACACTAAAACATCAATTATTGTTTGGCCTTGAAAGACATTTGTACGTCCCAACAGTGTCACTTCATTTTTTACATCAGTCCAGTATTTTTGTATTTTGCTACATTTCCAAAACATAGGTGCTTATCTACCTATTTCACTGTTACATTTCCAGCATTAGGGTGAGTCCAAGTGCAGCTTGCTCCTCAGTAGGGGTGTAAAATGGAGTCTAGTATTTTATTTTGCGTCTGTCTATCTGGGTTAGAGCTCAAAATTCTAAGTGTGTTTCTATCAGTAGAGTCCATTTTTCATCACTTATTTCTTGTCGCAAATCAGTCTGCCACTGTCTTTTGAGGTGATCTGTAGAGAAGGTAAGATTTGAAGAAAAGCAAGCAAAGCAAGCAAAAACAAGGAAAAAAAAATGCATTTTGCAATTAATTACATTTTTGGCAACATAAATTTCCAGCCTTTTGTTTCCAACTTTTTTGGCGCTCTCATCAAATACAAAATGAACTATTATGTTTTTATGTTTTTGTTGTAAATTAAATATGATGTTAGGATTTGAATTCTAAATTTTGTATTCAGGGCTGAGCAAGTTAATATAATAATATTGCGTCAATGCATTAATTAATTAACGCAGTTAAGGGAGCTCCCGTTAGCAAGCTGTTTTTTTTTTTTTTTTTCCCACCTCTCTTGCGCTCTCTGCAACATACATGCTGTGAAACTAACCAGGGAGTAGTGGGGTGTGCTTATAGATGGGTGTACTGAACAGTACAGAGGAAAAGCACAGAGACATGCCGTAAAATAATGATGACAGAGAAGACTTTAAGATTTCTTAAATTGTTAGTTTCAAGTTTATAGGCTCAGGAGTCATTGAGATACTAATCTCTAAAATCTTAAAACCGTTAATGATTTAGCATATTAAATATGCTCTTGTCTAATTAAAGCTCTATAGGCGGCACAATGTTTTCAGATGCAATCAATGATGACTGACTTGAAAAACAACCAAAAAAAAAGAGATATTTACTTCCCATAACTTTTTGGGTAGTCATAAGAATAAGAAGGGAGCAGGAGGGAGAGACCCATCAGCATCCGCAGAAGAGGAACAGCAGGATAATGTTGTTGATAATGTGGTACATGTACATTACAACATTTTCATGGGAATTAATCATTTGCCATTTATGCTCAAGTAGGGATGGGTATCGTTAAGATTTTATCGATACTACTCCTCTTATTGATACTGCTTTTCGATCCGGTATTTTATCGGTATTCTTATCGATACTTTTCTATGTGAAAACAAGGAGGGAGAAGACAAATAACAAACTATGTACATAAAAACCTTTTATTTTAGAACAATTTTGTATTTTAATTAGTTTAACATTGTATGTCGGGTAATTTATTATTATTTAGGCACAATATGAACTTTCAGCCTGTTAAAATTATATGATAATTATTTTTTTTACAGTGCTGGTAGCCGTATTCATTTTCCCCCTCCTTTTTATTAAAATTCCATGCATTTATCTTTGATAAACAACACTTTAGTTACGTGCTCCACGTGTGTACCGCTAGCATACATACCTGTTGAAACAAAAGCGGCGCTAGACGTCTCACTTAGACGGTCAAACACTGTGCAACTTTCTGCTAAAATATGGTGTATTTTAGCTAGGTGTTTGGACAGGTTAATGGTGTTACCGCCCTTGCAAGCCACGTTTTTGTTACATTTGAGACAGCGTGCGCTGTCTGCATCTACTTTGGAAAAATACAGCCACACTTTGGACCTTTTTGCCCGCGGTCGCTCTGCCATCCGTGCATTTGTTGTCACTTGTCAGCGGAGGAATACTTGTGGCTGAGTGAGAGAGTGTGAGCAGCCCCTCCCCTTCGCACTGGAGCAGGAAAGGAAAAGCAGTGAGGAAAGAGGAGAGATGGCCCATCTTTTTAAGCCACATCGAAACAAAGTAGTGCATGCCGTGTCCGCGCTGTTGCCACGCCACTACCCCGGTACCGTTAACAATTCCGTTAAGGCTGAAACTTATCGGTCCGGTAAAAAATTTGTTTAAATTTATTTATTAGGACTATATACAAATTACATTATGCACAGGGCAAATATGCTTAGATCAGATTATAGCTTTCAAGCTAATTTTCATCTGTAGTCCTTGGTTACACAGAAAATAAATAATAATAAATAAATTTAAAATAATAAATAAAATTGATGACATGGCAGCGGGGCCAAAAAAATACCGGGTTTTGGTACCCATCCCTATACTCAAGTCATCTTCCTATCCACACTTGCATGAAGATATAACGTGACATAACTTTTAGAAGTAAAGTCCACATACAGCCGCTTGTAAGTTTGTGTAATATTTGCTGAAGATTAAAAGAAAATATAGTTTGAATATTTTTTTTTTTTTTATGTGCATTTGGCAAAAAGGTCTTACATTTTACCATTTTATTTACAATTCACACAGTGTCCCAACTATTTTTAAATGGTTTAAGAACAAATAACTTCTTTTTAGACATCTGATTTAGAAATCATGACATAACTCATATATAAAACTGAAAGAAATGTGAATATGTATATTTGAACCTTTTCCTATGCATCTTGCTCTTGCCACTCACATAAATTTACATGAATGATAAGCAGCTCTGTGCGGCAGGTGAAGGACATATTCATCACAACACGACAGCCTTATTTTCCCTCTGTTTCCCCCAGGCCCGCTGACAAACAGGTGTGCAAAATGGCGGCACATGCAAATAATGTTGTCAAATTAACTGGAGCGTTGAAATGATTATCATGATGAATAAGCGTCTTCTGGAGATGAGCATACATTTGTCTCCCGTGGTGACTCCCGGGGCTCCCCCCTCCATTAAACTGAATTTAGATTCATTGTGGGGTCACAGAGGCCCACTGCATTCAAAGTCATTTCCAGCAAATTCATCTTGAAAGAGCTCAGCACATTCCAATCAGACAAAATAAATACAGTGCAGTAATTGAAGCCTCCTAGGAACGGCAAATGTTATTACTCCAATAGCTCAATTGTTATGGTAATTTAGGGAATTGGTTGCAGTGCACTTTGATAGTTGAGTTGCATGACTAATATTTTCAAGACGCATCACTATAGAATTAATTCTCACCTAGGCTAAGACATGACAGGTAATTTTGGAAGAGATCACCTTTTTTGTATCAGGTTACATTATGTTAGCTTATGTTTCCTTTTAACTAGAGATGGATGATCTTTTTTTTTTTTTAATTTTGAACATGCAGATAAAACATAAATAGACAATAAAGACAATAATTACAACAAGAAAAAAAAAATCTGCATTCCTTTTGGCTTTCCCAAAGACATAAGGCACCTAAAGAAAACCTACACTGAATGTTAATACATATTATTACATATGGTATTATATGCATATAAATACAAAACATAAATATTCATAATCACTATTTGGTAATACTTAAAGTACTATTGTGGGGATTTATACACCTTCTTCATAAACTTAGACTGTATGGTAGAGAGTAGGCCTGTACAATCTAAGGTATACATTCAGTATGTGATAACTACGTATGTTGCATATTGTGATAACAATACATCGATTTTGGGATCCACAGTGCCATAGCACAAGTTAGAGTGGCCCTAACTTAAGAAAATGGACTAACTTAGAAAATAAAAATGAATTTTTAAGTTATGAATTATAAGTATTAGCTTAGTTTTTTCTAACTTTTTTGTTGTGTGGTTTAGCGGTTATGTTTTGGCACCCTTGTTGGTGAAGTGGTGAGTTCCTATGTTTGTCATCTGGCAGAAGTGGGTTTGAAAACCGAGGGGCAAAAATCCATCCACAATGTCACCACTGTACCAGTCTCAAGGCTTGATAAATGGGGAGTGTCGCATGAGGAAGGGCATCTGGTTTAAAATCCTATACCAGATTAACTATGCCAACATCTGTAATGATGTATAATGACTCCTGAAGAGAGCAATCAAAAGTCATTTTGTCAGTATTAGGTAGAACCTTAGAAAATATTATTGTCTTGCTATGCATTCTGAAAATGGCACATGCTGCTGAAACACAATACTTAGTGTAAAACTATATGCTGGAGATTTTACATAAGTGTGTCCATATAAAAAGCTTTATAAGTCATATTTGATGTGTGGGGTTGTTTGAAAAGATCTTCAAATGTTCTATAGGGTACTTTTTTTACTTCAATCCATTAGCTGAACCTTTCTCACTCCACCAGGCCTTTTTCTCCTCTCTGCTCTTCTAGTGTCACTCCCTTATTATCTTCCCCTTCACTCTGGCTTCCTTCCTCAAACTCTAATGTCTCTCTAAGGGATGAATCTGTCCTTTCCTCCATCACCCTTTCAGTATCCCGTTCCTGCCACCCCCTCCCAGCATCATAATAGATCTGACCTTAAAGGGTCGCTCCCAGTGTCATATCCCTGTGTAAGAGCCACTCTGCTGATGCACACTCGATCCCTATTGTCCTGTTTCAATCACAGTGTGGTTAGCTGCGTGGCGGGACAGGCACCGTCCCGATAGCCAGTCAAATTCGGGCCCCTTGAGATGACAGATGGGCGACAGCTGAAAGCTCAGAGAGTTGAGTGCAATTTAAACAAGATCAAGAAGAATGTCTAGGAAATGTAATTGTGAAAAAGGGCCACAAAATGGAGAGGTAATGACATGATGTAACCGTCTGAAAGAAGAAAAAGCTTGTGGAAATCTCGGTGGCCTGGAGCGAAAACGTGTAGGCGTGCCATAGCATAGAGGACATGTTTGTTTGTGTGTCGGTTACACCTACAGCAATGACACAGCTCCACATGGGCACAGGCAGCACTCCTGTCTGGATTTACATACCACTGCACAGGAACATACAGTATATACATACCCCAAGACAGAAATGCATCCCCAGTCTCCTAATTTATTCCATCTACAGTATAGCTGTACAAAGTTAAAGCATAACTATGGATGCAAAAAATACATGACTATAGACTATATTTGGTCACAAGAAAGTGGTAGTAGGCTGAGATATGAAAGCCTACTGTTGCTATCAAACAGATGTTGTGATAGGAATGCTGCACACTGATATGGAACACTAGAATAAGTCAGTTAAGGCAAGGTAAAACTGGTTGAAGTTAGAAATATATAGCAAACTCTTTACCTTGCAGAGCAAGCTTGATTGTTGTGAAATTTATGAGTTCACAAATTAACGAAATCCATCATGTCCAGCTCCCGCTGATTTGTTTGAAGATACTTGTTATCAACATAGCAACGTGGAAAAACATAAAGTATACTGCTTTACATTTACAAAAATAGCAAAAATCTTCTAACATCTTTATTGTGTTGTTTTACTGTCACAGCAGTTTGTTGTTTAGCTACGTAGCTGGTGCTTTATCCAATCACCTCTAAGTATTACTACTGAAAGTCCCACCCATTTACTAACAATTTCAATGGGAGCCATTTTTAGATTGATACAACTTTAGCAACTCTTTACTAACAGCTTCAAATAAATAGTGCCAATATAGTTCACATATGTTTGTGTGTCAGTGTGCTCTGTACACTGCTGACGCTAACAGCGGTCACAGTGGGGAGAGACCCCCACCACAGCAACAGGCGATGGTTCTAACTCAGCCACGATAATATAGATATTGTGAAATAAAACGCATCACAAAATGCGTTATTACAGCACCTTAGCTGATTCTTCATCTTCTAACTGATGATAGCTGGCAAACTCATGGCCAGGTGAACTTAAAGGAGGGTGTTTTACCATGGTGCCTAAAATTCAGATGTGGCTGGCCACACGCTGAAATCAATGCGGCGGTAACACTAGTGTCTAAATTGCTTAACTGCTGGGACAATAGCAGCGTTTAATAGTAGCTTGTAATTTGCATGCCCTAAGGCATCAAGCAGCTGTGCCAAAATGGCAGTGGTCCCAGCAAAGAGCTTAGTGTCAGAGGCAAAAAGTCAAACCAGTGCATGACCATGTTCTTTATAGCAACCCTGAAGGTAACCAATAAACACCTATAGGCTTGTATGACTCTGAAAATTCTGGGTAGTAAAAGCAATGCTGCTGCTCTCATCTCTCCTCCTGCATCAGCAAATGTGAGCCTTTCTTTAATGTTCCTCCAAAGGACCTTGCACCAGGATCTGACAGCGAAAGGGAATAGGAAATCAGAATCATTCCTCAGAGATAAGTGAGCCTTTTCTTGCTTTAAGATCCTCCATCCTTGTAGTCTGTAGTTGACCGCTTCTAAAGGAATCACAGGCACTTTCATATTATTAGCAATAATAAACATCTGTGCCGTCTTAGCCTCCCTTCCCTGGTTAGGCTTGTCTGCGTGCTTTGGGCATATATCACTTTCTCAATGTTGACCATACACCGACCAGGCATAACATGACCACCTGCCTTATATTGTTGTTCCTAATGTTTTGTTTTATGACCACCTGTCTTATATGCAGCCTCATACTCAACAGCATTAACTTCTTCAGCAATTTGAGCTACAATAGCTCATCTGTTTGATCGGATCACCTGGGCCGCTTCGCCACTGTTTTTTCCTCAGACCATTTTTCGTATGTACTGACCACTGCAGACCGGGAACACCCCACACACCTGCAGTTTTGGAGATGCTCTGACCCAGTCATCTTGCTATCACAATTTGGCCATTCCCAAACAAACCCTTACACTTGCATATTTTTCATGCTTCTAACTCATCAACATACCTAACATACCTTACCTTATCTCACTTGATGCCTAATATATCCCAACCACTAACAGGTGCCATGATAAAGAGAAAATCTGTGTTATTCACTTTACTTGTCAGTGGTAATAATGTTATGCCTGATCAGTGTATGTCAACATGCAAACCTCTACAAACACAGCATTCATTATTGTAAGCGTGTGCATTGGTTGAAGTGTTACAAAACAGAGTAAAAGAAAACAACATATAAAGCCACACAAAGCAATGCACCATTTCACCACAGACTCATCACTGTTTAATGCATTCTCTTTCATTACCTACTTTGCTTTTGTGAGAAAATGGGGAGCTCTAGATCAATATTTCTTGCTACATCTGTTTTCATCTTTGCAGAAAAACATTCTCAATTTATGACTGCTAAAATGATCCAATATGGCGGTTATGGTTGCACTAATGTACAGCCGCTATCAAATATAATGATCTTTGAAGTGTGACAAACACAAACTACTTTTTGTGCGTTTTAACTGTGTGCAGAACATTCATCAATCATGCAAACGTTTTTTATTACCTATTTTTGTATGGTTTGCACTAAAGGCGGTTTTAATTTGTCCAGCACTAAAGTCTATTTAGTTCTTTCCCGGCTCTTATGCTCTCTTGCTGTGGCAGTGCCCCGATCCCAGTGACAACTTGGCACTTGTAGTGAATTAGCTGAAGAATGCAGTTGCAGAGCTGGTAATGGGTTGAATAAAACATGGTATAATTAAATTTTACAGAATATGTTGGCACACTGTAAATACTCTTAAGACTGGGCATACCAGCGAAAATAGGAGTAAATGGTGAATGAGATTTCGTCTAATGCGATCAAGGTCTGCTTCGTTGCACATACTTAAGGTTGGTCATCTGTGTTTTTCTGGGGTCTATTTCCCATTGAGAACATACCATGGTTTAATGACTCTGGGGTCATGTTTTATCAGATGAGAGGTGAGCAGCCCTCTTCATTTTTATTAAAGGAAATCTAAGGATGCCTCTCCAAGCTCCCACTGACTGAAAGGCAGAAATGAGTAGCTAAAAAATAAACCTGTGCTTCATTCAGTGGGTCCTCAGAAACTCAAAAGCATGATATGAAGGTGGAAAAAAGATTTAGGAAATGTATTTGAAACCTGACTATCTGTCTTCAAATGCAAAAATGACATGTTACCAAAGTATAGTATAATTAAATTTTGTATTGCATATTGAAATTTTAAACACTATACTATGGCGTGGTGCACAGTGGCAGAGTGGTTAGCCTTCTGCCTCTCAGCAAGGAGGTTGTGGGTTTAATCATTTATCATATAGGATTAGGACTACTATTGTAATCATTATTGTTTATTTGTAATTACGTATTTAAGTAGTCACATAGGCTGCTAAGGAGAAAACATTAACAGCTTTTTGCAGAAATGTTGATAAAGAATAAATATTTGATGTAGCATTACATACTTTCCTTAATGCACAGGGCCCTTCATTTGGATTAGATGGTTTGTATTACCTTCCACTATTGTACAGAAAATGTTAAGGTTCACTTAACAGTGGTGTCAAAAGTTATGTCCAAGTTATGTTGAAAATATGTAAAAACCTTCTCTTGGTTCTCACTGTTATTTGAAAGAAGTGAGCGAAACATCTTCATTACACTGCGGCTTTGTGTGCTTGTTTGGAAAGCCAAGGACAGTCAACTTAACAGTACAATCATTCTCCCAATGCTGCTGGTCTATCTCATTTTACTTTGTGCATGTTTGGGACTTTCTGTGTGGTAGTTGTTGTCACAGGGGTAAAAACTGTGGCTGGAGAGTGTACCACCTCTAGAGGTAGTAGTAGTAGTAGTAGTAGTAGTAGTAGTAGTAGTAGTAGTAGTGGTGGGAAAGATTAGCGTTAGTTTTGCATAAGCTAGTGGTGCACAATTTGTAGGAAATGTATTGCTGTTTTTCCATGTGACGGATAGGGACGATTTTTTCAATACCAGTACTTAAATGATACCTGGTTTTTGATACCAGTACCTGAGCAATATTTTTCTGATACCTATGGTGTGCTAATTTATCTTCTACAATCATAAAACACAGTAATATTGAATGAATGACCAATTTTTGTTAAAACTAGCAGTTTGTATGATTTATTCTGTGCTATTTATTTGATTCACTAGGGCCCACTAGGTATTGAAACTTGGTATTGAATAAATAAATGTCTCTGTTTACCCTGTCTAAGACCCATAGTTGCTGGGATAGGCTTCAGCCCCTGTGACCACTAACTGGAATAAGTTTGAGAAAATGAATAAATGATGTGGTGTGTTTTAGTGAAATCGTTTTAACACTAAGTGTGCACAAAGTATTTACTGTTCAATCAAGTTTGATATATCATAAAAAATGAATGGTCTTTACACTACAGAACCTTTGCTTTGCCTTTAAAACATTCCACTAACTTTATTTACACTGTTGACTCCATTAAAATGCCTCCCACAAAACCACATTTCATCCGCAGTTGCTGTTCAGTTGCTCAAACATTAACACCAAACTCGTGAAGATGGAACTGTACACAAAGAAGCAATCTCCTGGCCTTGCTTGTTTTAATAGAATTTCACCCTCTGAGTGATATTATCCAGACATTTTATTTTTCAGAGTAATGTGTGAAATTGGCCAGGCATTGCAAGGAGATCAGTTGCTGTTTACATGCCAAAATAGTGCGGCCGGGATAAAATGCAGCTCTTGGACCACATCCAGGAGAGACTGCTGAACACAAATTTATCATTACTTTACTCAAGAGTATACACACTGCCATTAATGAGTATGCTCAGAGCTATATGGTGTGGCCTAGTGGGGTTAGGAAGGTTGATGATCAGATGGATTGGGACAGAAGTGTTTCATGTTACAGTAAACCTATCTTTCATATCAGATGTTGCAGAAGTAAACATCAATCAGGTCTGCATAATATTAGAAAAATAAACAAAACACAAAATGCAATAACTATTTAGCTACAGATATAGTTAGATTTCTTTATATAACAATAACAATTTGTAATATACCCATTTAACATTCCCATTCAACAAAATAAATATAATATAGTACTTTGGCCTAATTTCCACTCATCAAACATTAGGCTAAATCACTTTTAAACTAGATTAGCACTTGAGGAGCGCAGATTTTTGGATTAGGGAATTCTGCTTTGGTGCTACCTTGCAGTTGTAAAGATTTAGTTCCCAGACCTTGACTCTAAAGGGGGATTTTCTAGTTCAGGGCGAAATGCTTTTTATCAACTGAGCCACAAAGCCCTTACTCACAATCTCACAATATTAAAGGGACTATATTATGTTTTTTAGATTTTAGGTTAATTTTGGACACCTCTTCATTAACATGTCAAGTTTTCTATGGAAAAGTAAAATGTCAGTAGCTCAATTCAAAAGTGAAATGTCTAATTTTGTGTCTTCTCAATTTCTAGAATGCATTTGACAACTATTGAAATAAATTTACAATATTCTGATTTATTGATGTAGATGATTGTATCATTTCTTCCTTTTGGAAGATTAGAACCCTTGTGGCTGGAGTTAGTTTCTTTGACCCTATCTCGCAATATTTCAGAATCACAGATCCAGATGGTGTTCTGGATTCACACCAAAAACTGTTTGTTACTAATATTTCCCAAAAATGTATCAAAATCTGACCAATCATTTTTGAGCTGAGAGAACCCTGTAACAAACTAACCAAAAAATCTGCCAGACAATGCAGTAGAAAATATAATTATCAATCAATTAGCACTATTTATGTGTAAAATAATACTAAATGTAATAAAATAGCTTAGACTGGTGGCAAACTCTGAAAAAATTGCACAGGTGGGGACAAAATGTTGGAAGCTGTTAGAAGCTCATCCATGTTTTTATATTAAAATTGAGTATATATCTGAGGTGGATGACACTTAATTTAGGCTTTTTTTTTTTTTTTCATTGAAAAAACCAAGATGTCCACTTTCAATGCAGTTTAATATCTTCAAAACGGAACAAGGTTTTCTTATGATATGGGCACTGTATGTACACTTTAGCATCATAATACCACACAGCAAATATTGGCTCTATAAATGTATGTATAATCAAAATATGTGAACTTGAAATTCAAAATGGGTATTTTTTTTTGCTGTACAAATCGAGATGGTGCAGTCATATAAATATCTCAGAGTCCATCTGGACAACAAACTGCACTGGTCAGTACAGGCAAGAGAAGTGTATCAAAAAGGTCAGAGCAGACTCTTTCTTAGAAGACTGAAATCTTTTAATGTCTGTAGTGAGGTGCTACATATACAGTACTTTATCAGTTGGTTGTGGCCAGTGCTATTTCCTTTGGAGATGTATGCTAGGCTACAAGTATGAGGGACAGTGACTGTGAGGGACAGTAGCAGGCTTGACAAGTTGATCAGAAAGTGATGGGTGGGAGAGTGGACTCGCTGGGGGCCATTGTTGAAAGGAGGATGAGGAGTATGATACAGACCACCCTCAACAACAGCAGGCATCCTCTCCACGAGACTGTGGCAGCTCAGAGAAGCAGCTGCAGTGACAGGCTCCTCTCCCTGTGCTGTAAGACCGAGCGGTTCAGGAGATTGTTCATTCCTGCTGCCATGAGACTGTATAACGTTGTTAATGTGCACTTTATTACTTTTGCTAGTAACAGTTTAACTATTGAATTTATTGTGTTATGTATTTTATGTATGTTATTGAATGATTTTTACATTTTGTATGTTGTCTGCTACTGGACATCTGAATTTCTCCTCATCGGGATGAATAAAGTATCTTATTTCATCATCTATCCCAATATTCCTGTACAATTACTATACACTGCTATTCTAAATGGCTAACTTCCAAGAATCCAAGGATCTGTTAGTGTAAAAATTGGCCCACCTGTGTCAATGGAGATGTCTTTCTTAAAAGCTCTGATGCAAGATTGAAATAGAGGGCAGCGGTAAAATTCTCTGGAAGAATCTGCTACAAGTATCCGTACTTGTTTAGTGTGGTTTACAGTCACTACTAATGAATGATCAGACTGAGAAACCGTAAATCTCTGATCTCCCCTGTGTCTGTGAGCACTGCTGATTCACTCTTTTTGTTCTTCTGAGCTGCTGCAGCACCAGGCCTTGTGGCTCCTAATGTTAACTCCAGGTAGAACATAAAACGTATAGTGATGTTTTGGACCCAGTTTCAAATAAAAACTGATCAGGTTCAATACTTGTGAATTTTCTCTTGAGTTTTTGAAATAATCAGATTCTAGAATTTGAAAACAATGATCTCCTGCATTCAGGTAACAGTTGTATAGTGTTGACAAACAAACTTGGAAAGTGTTTCAGAAATATGGTACAGTACTCAGTCACCTTGGACACAGTATCACTGACTCATTTGGTTAAACTGGTTAAACAAATTGTTGACGAGTTCATGTGCAAGCTCTATTCCTCTAGCAAAAGTGACACTCTGACGTTTCCCATAAGAATAAAAAAGCCCGAAAAACTACTGCCAACTAAAATGGTGCCTTTAACAACATATGAAGTGTACGTCTGTTTTGGATGGACATCTTGGACGACTCCCTGGAGTGGTGTTCCAGGCATGTCCCACCGGGAGGAGACCTAGGACACTCTGCAGGGACTATCTCTCAGCTGGCCTTGGAATGCCTTGGGCATGAGAGCTGAAGTGCTTGGGGAGAGGGAAGTTTGGGCATCTCCGCTTGCCTCTGTGAGCTGGTCCCAGATATGCAATGGATGGAATTCCCAGTGTATAACAGAAATAACACAAGGCCAATGCAGGCGCTGTAACATTGCCAAATAGATGTTGTGGACCTATTTTGAGATTCACGGGGAGTACTTGTAAAAATACACTAAATCAGGGTTACCGTCAGATCTTAAAAAGTCTTAAATTTAAAAATCTGAATTTAAGGCCTTAAAAAGTCTTAAATTTGCAGTACTAGGTCTTAAATGTTTAAGCAGGTCTTAAATTTTATTACATCATGGCAGGCTTGTTCAGTTTTCGCTGTAAAAATAAACGCTGTTATCGAGTACAAATGTTTTAAACGTTTCAGCTCATGACTCTGCTCTCAGCAGTTCACAGCCCCATCTCTCTTCCCTGGCGCATGTGTATTTATAACCCAGAAATGTTGCTCTGGGCATTAGATTGAGAAGTAAAGTCATGTAAACTTGAAACCTGCCCTGCACTTTGAGACCCGCACTGATCACTCTCAGGCCCCTTTAAACTGCTGTGAACCTGTCGCTGAGTTTAAATGAAGCATTGCACATTGTTCTGCCACTGTCCTAGGGTCAAACAGCAGCCAGCAATGCTCACTAAGCTCGAACCCAGGCTCAGAAAACACACCTGTAGGAGGAAACAGCATGAGGCGGCACGGGCAGAGGGCACGCTCTGGTGTGCTGGAAGTATAGGGAAAATATTAGTGCTGCATTTCCACTTTCACTTTGCTTTACTGTTGTTCAGAAAGTAGTTGTTATTAGCAAAGCTCTAATGCTAAGCTAATAGTCTCCAGTTTATTGGAGCAGACAGACACAGGTGAGCTCTGCACAGCAGCATGCTGTCAGCACAGTAGCACTTCCAAATTTGGTGACTCTCAATAGATAACAAGGCATTGTGCATACTAGTAATAGTTTTCAGCCCATAAAGTTGTGCTACACTTTAAATTATTTTTATTAGAAGATCTATCTTTGAGATATGATCATAAATATGTAATTGAAATTATGATCCAGGTAAAATAATGCAATTCAAAATTTGCTCTGCTGTTATAAGCAAGCTTGCAGACATGCTTCTGTAACAATACATGTTATGTAACAATTTTTTGTGGTGCAATATAGGTAATCTTCAACAATCGACTGGCTTCAAGGACAGAGTACTGGGAAATAGAGAGAGTATTGTAATATTGTCTATATAAATATTTCAAATATATGTGTATTTGTACACATTGTGCATGTTAGCAAGGTCTTTTTTTTTATTTTAAAAATGTTGCCACTAGTCTAACATAGTTATCGCAGTGGTTGTGGTTGTTATTTTGCAATAACTATACATTTAAAATTTATTGTGTGACATCAGTTATTGCTCAAGACTACAAATATATGTCATCCATCTATCCATCCATCTTCTTCCGCTTTATCCGGGGCCGGGTCGCAGGGGCGGCAGTCTCCAGCTTTACCGGGGGCACCCCAAGGCATTCCCAGGCCAGCCGAGAGACGTAGTCCCTCCAGCGTGTCCTAGGTCTTCCCCAGGGCCTCCTCCCAGTGGGACATGCCCGGAACACCTCCCCAGGGAGGCATCCAAGAGGAATCCGAAACAGATGCCCGAGCCACCTCAGCTGACTCCTCTCAATGTGGAGGAGCAGCGGCTCTACTCCGAGCTCCTCCCGTGTAACTGAGCTCCTCACCCTATCTCTAAGGGAGCGCCCAGCCACCCTGCAGAGGAAACAAATTTCCGCCGCTTGTATCCGGGATCTTGTCCCTTCAGTCATGACCCAAAGCTCATGACCATAGGTGAGAGTACGAACGTAGATCGACCGGTAAATCGAGAGCTTCGCCTTTCGGCTCAGCTCCTTTACCACAACAGACCGATACAACGACCGCATTACTGCAGACACTGCACCGATCCGTCTGTCAATCTCACGCTCCATCCTTCCCTCACTCGTGAACAAGACCCCAAGATACTTAAACTCCTCCACTTGAGGCAGGAGCTCTCCCCCAACCCGGAGAGGGCAAACCACCCTTTTCCGGTCGAGAACCATGGCCTCGGACTTGGAGGTGCTGATTCTCATCCCAGCCGCTTCACACTCGGCTGCAAACCACCCCAGCACATGCTGAAGGTCTTGGCTTGATGAAGCCAACAGGACAACATCATCCGCAAAAAGCAGAGATGAAATCCTGTGGTTCCCAAACCAGACTCCCTCCAGCCTCTGGCTGCGCCTAGAAATTCTGTCCATAAAAATTATGAACAGAACCGGTGACAAAGGGCAGCCCTGCTGGAGTCCAACATGCACTGGGAACAGGTCTGACTTACAATCGGTAATTTGAACCAAACTCCTGCTCTGTTCATACAGGGACCGGACAGCCCCTAGCAGAGGGCCTCGGACCCCATACTCCCAGAGCACCCCCCACAGGATACCACGAGGGACACGGTCAAATGCCTTCTCCAAATCCACAAAGCACATGTGGACAGGTTGGGCGAACTCCCACGAACCCTCAAGCACCCTATGGAGGGTATAGAGCTGGTCCACTGTTCCACGATGGGGGTGAAAACCGCATTGTTCCTCCTGAATCCGAGGTTCGACTATCGGCCGAATTCTCCTCTCCAGTACCCTGGAATAGACTTTCCCGGGGAGGCTGAGAAGTGTGATCCCCCTGTAATTGGAACACATCCTCCGGTCCCCCTTCTTAAAAAGAGGAACCACCACCCCGGTCTGCCAGTCCAGAGGCACTGTCCCCGACCACCATGCGATGTTGCAAAGACGTGTCAGCCACAACAGCCCCACAACATCCAGAGACTTGAGGTACTCGGGGCGGATCTCATCCACCCCCGGTGCCTTGCCACAGAGGAGCTTTTTAACCACCTCGGTGACTTCAGCTTGGATGATGGATGAGTCCCTGCCTCCTCAACGGAAGACGTGTCGGCGGGATTGAGGAGATCCTCGAAGTATTCCTTCCACCGCCCGACAACATCCCCAGTCGAGGTCAGCAGCCCCCCACCTCCACTGTAAACAGTGTTGGTGAAGCACTGCTTTCCCCTCCTGAGGCGCCGGACGGTTTGCCAGAATTTCTTCGAGGCTGACCGATAGTCCTCCTCCGTGGCCTCCCCGAACTCCTCCCAGACCCGAGTTTTTGCCTCCACAACTGCCCGGGCAGCGGCACGCTTGGCCTGCCGGTACCCGTCGGCTGCCTCAGGAGTCCCACGAGCCAGCCAAGCTCGGCAGGACTCCTTCTTCAGCCTGACGGCATCCCTTACTTTCGGTGTCCACCACCGGGTTCGGGGGCTGCCGCCACAACAGGCACCAGAGACCTTACGGCCACAGCTCCGAACAGCCGCACCGACAAAAGAGGTGGAGAACATGGCCCACTCGGACTCAATGTCTCCAACCTCCCCCGGAATCTGGTTGAAGCTCTCCCGCAGGTGGGAGTTGAAGACCCCTCTGACAGGAGGTTCAGCCAGACGTTCCCAACAGACCCTCACAATACGTTTGGGTCTGCCGAGTCTGTCCGGCCTCCTCCTCCGCCAGCGGATCCAACTCACCACCAGGTGGTGACAGCTCAGCCCCTCGCTTCACCTGAGTGTCCAAGACACATGGCCGAAGGTCAGATGACATGACTACAAAGTCGATCATCGACCTCCGGCCTAGGGTGTCCTGGTGCCACGTTCACTGATGGACACCCTTGTGCCTGAACATATTGTTCGTTATGGAGAAACTGTGACTAGCACAGAAGTTCAATAACAAAACACCACTCGGGTTCAGATCGGGAAGGCCGTTCCTCCCAATCACGCCCCTCCAGGTATCACTGTCATTGCCCATGTGGGCAGTGAAGTCCCCCAGTAGAACAACAGAGTCCCCAGTCGGAGCACCTTCCAGCACCCCTCCCAGGGACTCCAAGAAGGCCGGGTACTCTGCACTGCTGTTCGGGCCATAGGCCGAAACCACAGTGAGAGACCTGTCCCCCACCCGGAGGCGCAGGGACGCGACCCTCTCGTTCACCGGGGTGAACTCCAACACATGGCGTCTGAGCTGGGGGGCTATGAGCAAGCCCACACCAGCCCGCCGCCTCTCACCACAGGCAACTCCAGAGTGGTGGAGAGTCCAACCCCTCTCAAGGAGCTGGGTTTCGGAGCCCAAGCTATGCGTGGAGGCGAGCCCGACTATATCTAGCCGGTATCTCTCAACCTCCCGCACAAGCTCAGGCTCCTTCCCCCCCAGCGAGGTGACATTCCATGTCGCCAGAGCTAGTTTCTGTGTCCATGGATAGGGCCGTCGAGGCACCCACCTCTGACTGCCGCCCAAATCACACAGCACCGGCCCCTTATGGTCCTTTTTGTGGGTGGTGGGCCTACGGGAAGGCGGTCCCACGTAGCCTTTTTGGGCTTGGCCCGGCCGGGTCACGTGTCCCGGCAACCAGGTGCTCGCCTGCCAATCCGGGCGACGTAATGGACCTTGATTTTGAACTCATCATAGTGGGCTTCTGAACCGCTCTTAGTCTGGCTAGTCACCTTGGACCTGTTTGCCATCGGAGACCCTACCATGGGGCATTAAGCCCCAGACAACATAGCTCCTAGGATCACTCGAGCACTCAAACCCCTCCACCACGATAAGGTGGAGGTTCAAGGAGGACAAATATATGTACATGAGTATTTTTAAAGGTTCCTGGAAATTCAAAATTATGTGTAAGATTGACCAACACACCATCCCACAAACTCTCTGGGTGGAGTCTGCATGTCCTCCCTGTGTTACCGTGGGTTCTCTCCGGGTACTCCGGCTTCCTCCCACCGTCCAAAGACATGCATGTGTTAGGTGAATTGACCCTAGTGACTGAATGTGAGAGTGAATGGTTGTCTGTCTGTGTTGGTCTCTGTGTCAGCCCTGCGACAAGCTGGCCCCTGTCCAGGGTGTACCCCGCCTACAGCCAAAAGTTACTGGGATAGGCTCCTAACGATAATAAGCGGTAGAAAATGAATGAATGAATGAATGTGTAAGATTGCACTGCTGCACATACAACTTATAGACAGATGTAGAGGTAGTGTTATTAGATATACAGGATTTTGTCCTTGAAGCTATTGGCATTGTGAAGAGTGGAAGTGTAATAAAACTGATAACTTGCTGCCAAGGGGAAATAGATGCCATTTTAATAAGCTACTGTATTTTAATGCCTGAATTTTTCTTTTTCTTTGTCAATATAGGTGTGTAAACATATTGAACTGACTCGAGTATTTTTGGGCAGCATATTTTGGGGTGGTGTTACCGTATTAACACCTGTGTTTGGTACATTTTAGAAGTGTTATCTGGGATATTTTAGGTGGCTAGTGTAAAATATGTTTAACATAAGAAATAAAACCTACTGTATGTTGTGTCCTTCACATTAAAACTAGGACTTGAGGACTCGGGAGCACCCAAACAAACTGTCTGAAGAATGTACAGTACATTGTGGAGGAAGTACCACTTTTAAATTCTGGGACTAAATCTCCACTCTGGGTCTAATAAAACAAACAAGCAGGACTCTAGTGCCTAACCTCCCCCCATAAGGATTAATACTGATTTATTGTTTACAGATAAACTAAACTTTATTATTGAACTGCTCTGGGGCTAACAGCAGAGTTGGACATGATGCTGGAGAATGCCCTGATTTCTGACATTCTTAACTTGAGTTCACAGAAATCATGCTAACAACTTTACCTCCTTGTGGGTTTGGATTGTATTTTGTCTTTACAAAAGTGTTAGCAAAAGCTAATATTCAATTCTATCACTTAGTACTTCTGTTATTACTTACTCTTCGTTAAAACTGTTCCTGTGTCAACCCCTCATGTGTGCATTATGTATTGGTTTATTTGAGCACTTGTAGCGCTGCGGCAAAGGCTAGCGCAAAACACGGACTGGATTCTATAATGAAACTATAGCTGTGTCCCAATTCAACGGCTGCAGCCTTCATCGGCTACATTTGAAGGCTGATTACGTCACAGTCGGCGCGACAGGGGTGTCCCAATTCGAAGGCTACTTCAAATGCAGCCCACAATTGCGGTATTCCTTTCCCGCTGAACGAAGGCTGCATCGGGTGCATCCTTCGCGGCCCAACATATCCCATGCTTCACTGCGCGCTGCTTGTCTGACGTTTGAAGATGGCAGAGGCGGAGAGAGCTGCTCAAACTCCTCCAGGAGTAAATTAAACAAAATAAAAAATTAAATAAGTGTAATTTCTGGCTCTATTTCTGCTTATGTGACCAATGAATAAAGTGAATTAGCGAGCAGCTGCGGTCCTGGTTGCTAGGCGACAGCGGCGCAAACGTGAGAGGAGGAGCAGCTGTTGACGTACGCTCCGTGGACCAGACTGTCCTATTTCAGCTCGGCCTTTGCGGTCCACGAAGGCCACAAGAAGGAGTAGCCTCCGTGGACCGCGACCTTCAAGGCTGCAGCCGTTGAGCTGGGACACAGCTTATAATATGGCACTTGCTCGTGAGTAAGCACAGGGTACAGGTGAAAACGTGGACTGGATTTATATGAATATAGGTGTTTCTCAATGAAAAGCGGAATGAAGTTGATAATGGGGCTCTATCGGAGCATTTTGACGAACAGGGGGAGGGGTGCCGTTTCACCACCCCAGCCTCCAATAAAATGGTTATACATTGTTATAATAACATATTGTATGGCTGGGAGATAAATCAGATAAGTTTGATTAATTTGCGCTTTGAATTTTGAACAATGTCAAAAATTGCAATATCGTACTACAGTATTGTAGCAATATTGTAAAATCAAATTTTGTGGAATTTAGCGTCCTCCAAGGGCTGTGCCATTTTCTGTATTGTGGCTAATGCTACTGCTAGCCCCCTGAGCAGCTTAAATATTGACTGTGGAGACTCTGCAGATGCTAAAAACACTAATAATTACAGAAAAGAACCCATGTCACTTTCATAATGCTTTCATTTAGCATGTGGCAGCAGTTAAGCAAAAACAAAACAGCTTAGTGTGGTGGACAGTGCTAACTTTGTCTTTGTTCATGTTTGCTAATTAGATGTGCTCTGGATTGTAGAGAAAAAACTTTTTCTTTTCTTTTTTTTTTTTTGTAGCCATATTGCCCAGCCCTAACATATTGTGTTCACTTCTTGTCATATACAGGAGCAATATACACTGAACAAAAATATAAACGCAACACTTTTGCTTTTGCTCCAATTTTTCGTGAGATGAACTCAAAGATCTGAAACTTTTTCTACATACACAAAATAACCATATCGCTCAAATATTGTTCACAAATCTGTCAAATCTGTGATAGTGAGCACTTCTCCTTTGCCAAGATAATCCATCCCTCCTCACAGGTGTGCCATATCCAGATGCTGATGAGACAGCATGATTATTGCACAGGTGTGCCTCAGACTGGCCACAATAAAAGGCCACTCTGAAACATACAGTTTTGTTTTACTGGGGGGGTTTACTGGGAGTTCTGGGGACTCCAGTCAGTATCTGGTGTGACCACCATTGGCCTCATGCAGTGCAACACATCTCCTTCGCATAGAGTTGATCAGGTTGTTGATTGTGGCCTGTGGAATGTTGGTCCACTCCTCTTCAATGGCTGTGCGAAGTTGCTGAATATTGGTAGGACCTGGAACACGCTGTCGTATACGCCGATCCAGAGCATCCCAAACATGCTCAATGGGTGACATGTCTGGTGAGTATGCTGGCCATGCAAGAACTGGGATGTTTTCAGCTTCCAAGAATTGTGTACAGATCCTTGCAACATGGGGTCATGCATTATCATGCTGCAACATGAGGTGATGTTGTTGGATGTATGGCGCAACAATGGGCCTCAGGATCTCGTCACGATATCTCTGTGCATTCAAAATGCCATCAATAAAATGCATCTGTGTTCTTCGTCCATAACATACGCCTGCCCATACCATAACCCCGCCGCCACCATGGGCCACTTGATCCACAACAGTGACATCAGAAAACCGCTCACCCACACAACGCCACACACGCTGTCTGCCATCTGCCCTGAAAAGTGTAAACCGGGATTCATCCGTGAAGAGAACACCTCTCCAAAGTGCCAGGCGCCATCGCATGTGAGCATTTGCTCACTCAAGTCGGTTACGACGATGACCTGGAGTCAGGTCGAGACCCCGATAAGGACGACGAGCATGCAGATGAGCTTCCCTGAGACGGTTTCTGACAGTTTGTGCAGAAATTCTTTGGTTATGCAAACCGATTGTTTCAGGCAGCTGTCCGAGTAGCTGGTCTCAGACGATCTTGGAGGTGAACATGCTGGATGTGGAGGTCCTGGGCTGGTGTGATTACACGTCGTCTGCGGTTGTGAGGATGGTTGGATGTACTGCCAAATTCTCTGAAATGCCTTTGGAGACAGCTTATGGTAGAGAAATGAACATTCAATTCACGAGCAACAGCTCTGGTGGACATTCCTGCCATCAGCATGCCAATTGCACACTCCCTCAAAACTTGCGACATCTGTGGCATTGTGCTGTGTGATTAAACTGGACATTTCAGAGTGGCCTTTTATTGTGGCCAGTCTGAGGCACACCTGTGCAATAATCATGCTGTCTCATCAGCATCTGGATATGGCACACCTGTGAGGAGGGCTGGATTATCTCGGCAAAGGAGAAGTGCTCACTATCACAGATTTGACAGATTTGTGAACAATATTTGAGAGATATGGTTATTTTGTGTATGTAGAAAAAGTTTCAGATCTTTGAGTTCATCTCATGAAAAATGGGAGCAAAAGCAAAAGTGTTGCGTTTATATTTTTGTTCAGTGTATTTATAAATACATTAAAGAGTGAAATTATTCCAATAGTCAGAAGTCAAAAAGGAAAAACCCTATTATTATTATTATTATTATTATTATTATTATATTATTATTATTATTATTATTATTATTATATTTCAGTCATTTATTTATTTTAATTATGATGATTATGATGAGTATGTAATATTCCAAATGTATTATTCTAAATATTTTTCTATGTGTACTGAATTTATGTAGTTATCCAGCCACAAGGGGTCACAAACCACACAAACCACAGACAAAGTGTACTCTTTGTACTAGTCCCAAGCTTGGATAAATGGGGGCTGTGTCATGAAGGACATCTGCCATAAAAACCTATGCCAAATCAACATGCAAATAAATGCACACTAGGTGACAGATGAGTTGCTGTGGCAACTCCAGAAAGCTGAACGTAAAGAAGAATTTATGTAATATATATGTGTGTTTCTCTTTTAATCCAGCTACAAGGGGTCACAAGCCAGTGTACTCTTTGTACCAGTCCCAAGCCTGGATAAATGCAGAGGGTTGTGTTAGAAAGGGTGTTCAGATTAAAAACTATGCCAAATCAATGTGCTAATGACTGCACAATAGGCGAAAGACAATTTGCTTTTTTGAGCCCAGAGACAAAGGCCAAAAGGAAAAAGGACGACTGAATATGTGTTTCACTTTTTTAATTGAACTAATAAATTCCTTTTCCACATTATTGTACGTTATTGACATCTGGTAAATGTATTGTACCTATCATTTAAACCATAATGTGTTATTGTTGCATACATGTTGAATAATCCTTCTCTCATCTCCTGTCCTGTCTTTTCCATGGGCCCTTCTCTTATTCCTCCTGCTCTCTCTGTAGCGTGTAAGGACTTGGCCACTTCAGGCAGAGACAGGAAGCCCAATGCGTTTGTCCAGGTGGCTGTCATAGACCCTCACAAACAGGAGCTGCTGTCTCAGGCCTGCACAGAGCTGGTGGAGGTAAGAACACACACACAATGACCTTTCATGTTTGTTGTTTGGCTGTCTTTGGGTCACTGAATCTTAGCCGTTGTTTTCTCCATCATGTGTACTTTCTCAGCCTGCATTTTCTTTTCCATCGGACTCATCCAAGTGGAACAGACGCTGAGCACTAAATGTTTCCTTCCTGTGACAGTTGGCCCCGAGTCCTGATGACTGTGATTTGAGGAATATGTGCAACATATGCTCGGGGACATCAGTTATGTGGGAGTTGGAGAAGCTGCAGAACTTTTCTTTGCTCTTTAAACTATTTAAAAGCCTGTTATATTACTGCCAACTGTGACATGTAGTTGCTAAGGAAACAGCTGCCCAAGTGTTTCGGGGTGGCGACAGCTGCCCCGTCGTCCCGCTATGGAACACCCACTTTCACATGTAGTCTCGTGTAGAGTGTTCCCCTCTCTTTTTACACAAACCTTCCTGTGGCGTACAAGGCTGACATTGGCACAGTATTTTTCTGCTAATCCAGTATAGCAGAATTAGCATAAGCCTTCTCAAAGAGTGCATTTGAACTGCTTTTCCCTCAGTCTTGACTTTGGTACAGCACTGTATGTGTGTTCATGTGTGTGTGTGGAAAGACAGGATGTGGTAGGATACTGTATGCTGCCTCAGCCTGCTCCACAGACACTGCCAGTGCCGCTGGAGTTGGTATATCAGAGCAGTAATGTTCGGGATCTGGAGCAGGATCTGACGATATGGACTGCTTTCCACTGCACAAAACAAGGGTATGTTTTCACTCTTAATATAGTGTGTTTGCAATCTTATGAGGTGTTAAAGTTTGTTTGGTGGAGCCAACAGTTTTAATTGTCTGAAATGAGTTGTGAGTTGCTGAGGGGGTGGCAGAGCAGTCAGTTCTCTTGCCTCCCAGCTTGTAGGTTGTGAGATCGATGCTTAAGCTGGCCATCAAACAGTCTCTCTGAGTGAAGTCTGCTTCCCCTTCCTGTCTTAGCGTGGATTCTCTCTGTCCAAAGTCATGCAAGTGTTAGGCAAAATGGTGACTTTAAATTGTTCACTAGTGAATGAATGTGTGAGTGAAAGATTGCCTGTCTGTGTACGTACATCTCTGGGTCAGTCCTGCAACTAACATGCCGTTGTCCACTGTGTCCAGGGTTTACCTGAGGCTGAGGCTTATAGTTGCTGTAATAGGCTCTAGTCACCTAACAGGAATAAGATGAATGAGTCATGGGTTCAACTTCATATTGTATTACAGCTCAGTGTTTTGACATATGTTCTGTATTAGACAGACATTTTCAAAGTAACTCTAATGTGACTTTAAGATATCTTTATAGCAGTCCTTAACCCTGCGATAGTGTGTTATGAGACACATAGGTTGTTTGTTGGGACACTGAACACCAGTAGGGTTCCCACCCTCACTGTTGTCAAGCACGCTCATCTGGTGCGGAGCGTGCTTGACAACAGTGAGGGTTCCCACCCTCAGTGTTGTCAAGCACGCTCCGCACCAGATGTTCATTAACCTGTGTCACACAATGACCTCTGTCTTTGTATGGGTAAGTGTGTGTATGAAAGTGAAGGAAAGCTTGGTACCACTTGTTTCTCCAGTCTGTCACATTCCCGGAATGCCTGCTCTCAACAGCTGCCCCAGACTTCGCCAGGCTCTGAATGGAGATGTGGCACCATGAGAAACATTAGCATTAGTCCTGTCCATGTGATAGGTGTATTATCTGTGGTTTAATTTAGGAGATAAATGATGGGAGAGGCCAGCTGCTTTAGCCCCCTGTAGTGTTGTCCATGAATCACCAGACAGAGGGCAGATAAAGAGAACATGATGGCAAGCGGGAGTCAGAATACCTCACAGTCAAAACCAATGATGTCTCCACTGTACTGTAGATTTATTTAGCATGTAAACTACTCTTTTTCTTTTTGCTTTTTACTTTTGGGGTCGCCGTAACAAATCCTTAGCCTCCTAGCATGCAGTGATTTGTATACTGATTTAGGAGAAGTTTTATGTCAGTTGCTCTTCCTGATCCAACCCTCTCGATTTATCTGGGCTTGGGACAAGGACATGAGTACACTGGATTGTAACCCCCTTTGGGTTTTACTTGCATGTAATCACTGCTTCTATTATCAAAGTGTAAGGTCAGTTTATATGTTTACATCTACACCTCTGGAAAAAAAAGACCACTGCAAAATGATTTGTAATGAACTGGACACTTTTTTTCCACTTTATTGCTCCTCATTTCCAAATAAAACTATGGATCTTTAGAATTACATTACATCATAATTTCAAACTCATAATAATTTTAATACAAAGGTCATGTTAATGTGAGCACTTAATGTATTGCTGTAAAAGTATTGCCACAGTACAATATAGTGTACACTTCAAGTTCAAGTGTGAAGCATGGATCTGTGCCTATGTGCTCATTTTAAGAACTACAGACCCTCTTTATCACCACAGAGAAATTTATGTCTCCTTGTAGGTAGTATGTCTTAATCTGCTGTTGGTAAAACTGAAAAAAACAGTGACAACTTAAGTAGTAAATCTAAAGCCTGTATATCTCTTTAAAGGGTATTAGGAAATGACTTTGACACAGTATTTGAAGCAGTGTGAAAAATATCTGTTATCTCTTACTGAGGGCCCTCTAAGATAAAAACACTCACTGCTGAAATTGTAGGCTCTTTGTTTTCCTCTTGGGCCTTGCTATATGTTTAGTGTGACATAAGAGACCAAATAGTGGGATGGAAAGAACGGCCTTTTCTGCCAAAACCAAAATACAGTATATATGTGTGTGTTGGAAAATCCCATTCCAGAATCACAGGCAAAGTTTCCAGGAGGGCCGACGCTCGAGGGGATTGGACGCTGAGTAAAGCCCAGGGATAAAACGCCCTTTGATGTCATGCTAGTCGAGCGAAGACCCCCCTGTCTGGAACCAGTCCAACACGTCTAGTCTGCACACATGTAATTATGTTTGGTCAAGAGAGGAGAAGTCGAAATCAATCCTTAAAGCTGAACTACTCAATTTTACTACTGCTGTCCCAATGAAATCTGTTACTGAACACATTTCTAACCCCACTATTCCCCAACAGTATCACTACTTTTCTGCTTTAGTTTTATTTAAAAACTTCACCATTTTCTCTGTGTAATATGACAAACTGTATCTAGTGCTAAAATAGAGATTTTGTGAATTGTGTTTTGATATGTGACATTATTGTTTCAGTGTTTCTCAAACTGTGGTACAGGTACCATTGGTAGTATGCAGGCTCTTTCTAGCCTAACAGAATTTTTGAAGATGGATAAATAGATAATTACAGACTGAATTAGTTCAGATTTAGTCCTGATTTAGTCCTAGGTTAAATCCTCTATTTATTCAGTTTTAGTCCTGCTCTAGGGTCCCCTGAGTGCTAGTTTAGGCCTCTAGACATGTTTAAGATTAAATCACAGTTTTAATTGTGTGTTTAGACCTAACTTAGCTTTTAGGCCAATTTTAAGTCAGATAAAGATGGTAGAAAGCCATATAACTTCTAAGATAGTTTTTGGTGTGAAAAGTTTAAGAATAACTGATCTATTTTATTAGTTTGAAGTTTGAAGTATATAAAGTAATAACAAAAAAAAAAAAAAAAAAAACAGAACGGAAGAAACATCTCTCCCCTTGCCCATGGCCATGCCCATACCCTCTAATAGCTTAAATTGGCTGTCCCATGGAGAGAGTTTGCGGAGAGAGGAGCAGCTGCCTCCCATAGCATACGCTGACCATTCACTGACAGACCGGCTCACTCCTTTATGTAAATATTCACGGGCTTACCACTTGAACTCATCTCAGCCATCACTAAGAAGATTGAGCCACTGCAGAGTCTGCCAAGCATGCTGGTAAGTGTGAATGAGCCCTATTGAGAGCAGAGCTGAGAGCGTGAGGCAAGGCCATTCGTGTACATACCTGCACAATGGCTCTGTCTGTCTCTTTCTGTCACTGTACACTTGATATATACAGAGCTTGTTGCTTTCAACTCTGTCTGTACTGGGAATGCTGAATCGGCTGTGTGCAAGAAAAGCAGTTTATTGCTGGATGGTGAATGGCATTGAGGCTGGTATGTGGATAGAGTCTGAAATAAGAGAAGATAGATGTGTATTATTTTTCTTCAGGCACGCCATGGGAGCTTTCTAAAGGATCAGTAGGGTTAGTGAGGCATTCACTTTTGTGCGTGAAGTTGTTGATCTAGTGCCGTTTAAGGGATCGGCTGCTTTGTTTTTCAACTCTGTAAACCTATATCATTGTCAAATATCTCTGGTAGTTCACTTGCAAAGCTATTGAATAGATTCAACATTAATTTATCATGTTTTCAGTCAACAAAGACTAAGAAGTTTTGCCTTTACTGAAGAAATACATTATATTTACAACATTAGCAATAGAAGCTGTAAAAATCCAACCACAATGTCACAGACCAGTTGCCTGGAAAATCCAGACTGATATGTCTCTGTGTTATTCTACAGAGAAATATCAGTCTGGTCACCACGCCGTCCGCAGTGGTTTACTCAAATCCAAACCATACCGTGCATTTTGATTGGTTTATTTAAGTCGCGTGTTCTTCGCGAGCAGCGTCACTCGTACGCGTCTCCTCACCGACAACAATCAACAACAACAAAATGGTGCACCAAGGAGCCGAGAGTTTGTTTCATTCAGCGGTATGGTACGGTAATGTAGAAATAACTCCCTCGTTCCTCCCTCGTGGCTTCACTACTCCATTTGTTTACTTTCTCACTTTCTTGTCGCTTTGTTAACGTCACGTCCACCATTTTCTGATTGGCTAACTCCGCTGTCCGTTAACTCGGGTTTGCTCCGCCCTAGAAATCGAATTGATTCTAAGGCGACCAGACTCATCCGCTGGTACAGCGATTAAATGACGAGTGTTGCCTCATAAAGGGCATCCAGCTTAAAAGTCTATACCAATAAAATGCAAATCATTGCACCTCCAAACTTTTCCCTTTACCCCCAAACAGTATCAAAGTATTTTTTGTAGTTAAGTTATCCTTGCACATTCATATGTCTTAATGAATTTAATTTTGAAGAAAATGTAGCCAGTGCTGGAATAGCTGCTTTTCTAGTAGGATTTTTTTTAGCCCTATTGATACAGTGTTTATAAACCAAATAGACCTTACCTAATGCAAACAAGCAGACCAACACTTTATGAGCTAAAATCCAACAATTATTTTATAAAAAAATGTTTCTTATTATTTTAAAATACTTTAATAAAGCCTATATATAATTTGTATTTTTTTGGTAGTGTCTTTTTAAAAGTACTGAAATGTGTAATTGTATCACCACTAGGGGGAGTTGTGAGGTGTCATTATGCTTATTTAATCTGTCAAATTTCATGCATTCTATTGACTGATGTCCTACTGTTGGCTGATTTGGGATTTTCAATGTTGTAACCAGATAAGCACAAACCCCACAACTTTTGTAATGATTATTTGCTATGTTTTCTCTTGAAGGGTGTGCCCATAGGTTTATTGATGTCTGCCATTTAATCTGTGTCATAACCACTTCCCAATCTGCCCCAGGATTGTCCCGAAGGGTTGCATTCTAGAAACGCCCATGTGAGCCAAGAAGAGGAAGAGGAAACTCCCTGTGTAAACATTAGGATCATAGAATCAGTTAAATTTGGGCAATACCAGTTAGATAAAAAAAAACATTAGTCCTAAAGCCCTCTAGCTTTTAATTCTTCCCGATATATCAGGGCTTCAGACATCTACATAACATTGTGTGTAGTTACGGCAAGCCCTGGAGTTAGAAGATCATCTTTACAGAGATGAAAGGGAATTGTGATTATTGTTGTTGGGTTGTAAGCATCTGCTAATGTAATTCAGGCCTCGGGCAAGTTTAAAGGCAAGCTTTGTGGTTGTGATGGGTCAAATCTTGCTGCCACCGGAACCTGTCAATCAGTGCATTTACAGAACATTTGTACTATGCTCATGGTTTGATCGAGCCCTCACAGCAAGATTTCGAAATGTCTGATTTTACGTGCCAAAGAGAGATGCTCCACTCAGGGGTATTCAAGTGGTCAGTCTATTAGTAGTACTAAAATATTTGTAGTGCTAATGCTTATAAACAACTTGGCACTTATAAGTTTCTATCAATAGTTATACTCAAACTTAATGAAATGGCACACAACAATATACAAAAAGGAACTCCAAGTGCTTTCAACATAATCTTTGAGTTTTTTTTTATTATTTTTTTTACATAAACCAAGGCAGTCAGGCTTTCTGTTTGAAATGTTTATATCACTAAAGACAAAAACATCCAACAAACAACCTTGCCATTAGCAGAATTATCAAGATTGTTTTAACTGATCTTGAGATTTCAATCAGCAGTTTTTAGGTCCAAAAAAGAGAAGTCCAAGTCCAAGTTACCCAAATTTTTTTTTAAATTGAGTTTATAAAGAAATTCTAAGTTGAATCCATATGTGCTGAAGGCCGAGTCAAGTCACCAAAATGTATATATTTATGAAGGTGTGACACTGACATGTTGAGTATATACAGTACCAATATCTAGGGCTGTAGTGGACCAAAGAAATTGTTTTTAAACCAAAGTTATGCCCAGCACAGCAATTGATTGACCAAAATCGACCAAAGGATATGTGGAGGGACTTCCCACTTCTCTTGTACAAACGTGACTTCACGTTATTAGGCGATAAAACATTTGGATAAAACGGCTGTAAAATATATTATCTAAAATCATTTATACTATCTTCCATAAAATAAAACTTATCAAGTTGTAAATGGTATCAACTTTATTTATGCAAAGAGTGAATCCATCTAATCGACCAATACAGTTTTAGTTGACCAAGACCTCACTGACCGATTAATCAACTAAGCGACCAAAGGCTGTCAGCCCTACCAATTTCATAACAGAACATTAAATTGTTTTTGCTCAGACCCCCCCTTCCCCAGTCAGAATAAATTGTGTTGTAGTTTTTTAGCTGCATGTAAATGTACTTTGTTTGGTTGTTAGCACCACCCGTTGCAGTTTAGCTCTCGGACAGGTTTAAAGACCAAGCTTTGCCTGTTGTGATTGGATTAATCCCATTGCCACCCTAACCTGTCACTGTGTGTTTCTACTGGACTGCAGTCTCTGTTGAAAGAGTGCAGTGATTCCAGTGCTGCAGGTTGGGCCACCAGGGAGAGTCCTATCTCCCAGTGTGCTGTGCCCAGGAGAGCCAGCAGAGAGGATAGAGAGCAGCCTAAAGGAACACATCACCCCTCTCCTCTCTCTGGTCCTGCCTTGTGTGTCTCAGTCCTACATGCACATATCAGTATCTGACCATATTTGTGTGTTGTCCCTCTGTGCGACAGGCCAACAAAGACCCGCTGTTCCTGACTGGCGTGACCTTCCCTTCAGAGTATCCTGCAAGCCCCGAGACACTGGTGAAGCTAACGGTGTATGATGCAAAGGACAAGAGCCAGGAGTCAGTGAGTAAACACTTGTTTTTTCCCTTTCTGCGCGTGGATTTGCATATTGAGTGCAAAAGAGAGGTAATGATAAGAATGTGTTCAAAGCCAGCTGTGAAGCAGGCATCTTTCAAGTGTTGGCTCTGTGTGTGCACCGAGCTGCAGAGCTTTAAACTTTAAACATGAAACACTCAGAAATAGCCAGCAGATTCTCATTATAGTTAAATATATTCTACTTATATTACTACAGTAGAAAGGAGTGTTGGTTAAAGCACATAGTTCCTTATATGATAATCTCAGTAATCTTTCATTTGAGGTCAACTGAAAGCAAGACCTTACGCTTGAGTTTTAGGAAGAGGAGGCCGATGATTTGCATAGCAGCATGTATTGAACAGTGGACCCCTGAGGACCACAACCAGCACATCAGTGAGAACAGGAATAAAAGGCAGACACTAGAATGTGAATGGGCCATATTGTGTGATACACAGATTATAAACAGTGTTTACAGGCTGCACTGTGTGGGTGAGAGCTTGATCTCAATCAAACAGCACACTTAGCCCTAGAGGTTGAAATATTCACTTACAAACACTTGATGCATTAATTGCTACAGAATTTATCAAATTAATATATAAGGATGACGCTGGATTAAGAATACCAAAAACATACAGGACCTTTTTGTAATTAATCTGGGAGTTTCTGTGAGTTTTTCATCTGTACCTAAATATTTTTTCTTTGTCCACAGGTCAGTTGAGTTTTTAGGCCACAAAGCTTAAATTGAAGACTTCTGATACAGTGTACAGAGACATGTACACGGACAGGGTTTTTAATAATCACACTGACTGTTGCCCTTTGTGTTTTGAGCATGTGCATGTCCGTGGTAATGCCACAACAACAGCAGCTCTGAACCAGGTTTGGCAAAATTACATACTGCGTGTGAAGTCAACTTTTTTACCATCTCAGTGTCCGTCCATATTTATTCTTGCAACAGTATTGCACCTTTGCAACCTTTAAAAACATTATGTGACTAAGAGAGAGCATTTTTAATAAGTACTCCTCTGGTGCCATAAAGAAACAGGTGAAGAGGCCAACTTTTTTTATGATACCATTTTACTACAAAATGAGAAATAGCTGTAAGGAATTAGTGGAAACAGAGCTGTACACTGTTTTGACTGGATGTTGATTGAACAGTGCTTCCTGTAGTGACGGGGATTTGTGGGAGAAGCTTAGATTCATGCAACACAGCTTTTTGAGACCTCAGGGCGGCCATGCCAGAGAATAGATAATTACTGAAACATACATGAATGAAGCAAAGGTATGTTTTTGATGAGGGTACATTATAACAAGGCAGAAGAGATTTTGATTAAGATAGCCCCTTTAAAACATCAAAAGTAAACCCATTGGACATCTGTCTGATTTCTCTAATTCTATGGATCATATAACAATACTTGCAAAACTGCCAAATGCTTGATTGTGGATTGAATGGAGAAAATCCATTTCTGTGTACATGTAACTTGGCCATAAAGTTACATCTGCTGTAGCTTTTTGCTATTGAAACACATTGCAATTCTAGCTTGGTGTGATTACTAAAAACTAAATGTATAGCAAATTTTGTTTTTGTAACTTTTATTAAACTATTTATCAGGGAGTACTCTTAGGCTTTATACCACTAGACAGGTAAAAAAACAACCAGTTTTACAATCCGCTTCTTTGGAATCTTTGCTCAGCAGTTCTTAGGCTACCTCTTCGTGCAAACAGAATCAGTTCTCGCTGCCGAACCCGTTTGAGATCTCTGATGAAGTAAAATATGCCCTTTGAACAGCTGAATGTATATGCCTGGATGCCTGGCTTTGAAATTTATTTGGCTGCGATTTCTTTGTCAAGGGATAAATGTGTGTGTTTAGCTTTAAAGTAATTTGACTCTTCTGAACTCAGCCTTGAAACACAATCCCAGATGATATTTGCTTTGTTGTGTTGCAGGAACACAAAGGTTTATTTCAAGGTGTGCTTTGAATATTCATGTTGAACAACACCCATGTGAGCCAAGCACCAAGCCAGACCCTGTTTCTCTCCTCGGTCTTATAGGAGCATTTTCTTATACTGCTATATGCTGCTTTACCCAGGACATTTGATAGAACTGAGTGCATGACTAGGCAAACTAATGGTATTTTACTAAAACTCTAAAACTAAATTCAGACTAATAAAGTGGAATGTAAAAGTAAGTTTACATGCAGACCATTTACAGACTATGCTGAAATTTCAAGTCCTCAGAGAAAAATTTCTTACTTTGTTCACCTTTACATGCATGAGGGAGAACCAAACAACTGCTTCTCTCAGGCTTTCATGTGGTTTGGGATTTACCAGTTGTCAAATGCCAATAAACAACTAATTTACTTCCCCCGAAAAGCACTTAAATGTATCATAAGCTACAATAGTCAAGTTTTCTTTTTGACATGTTTATGTCACAAGAGACCAAAACAACCGACAAACAAGTTAACAAGTGTCTGATCTAAAATAGATTTCATGTTGGTCTGCTACTACTATTCTGCAAGACTCAGTTTGATTGGTGCAAAAGTCTGCGCCTGTGTTGTCGATCAAATTGGTTTGGTACACATTGACACTGAGCTCAGTCAAACAAATAACACCACTTACCTGTGTAGGTATGTTGGAGAAACCTCCGAAGAAGAAATTCTGCTTATTCAGTCATACAGTCAGTGAACTTTGAATAATATTCAATGACATTTTAATTTTGAGTAGCAAAATGGCTCATCCACCTTTTGCCCCACTTCTCGAATGTTTCTACATAGTTATATTAGATGAACAGGGCTTGAGTTCACCAACAAACCAAACTTCACCAAAACAGAATAGACCTCAGTTCAGTTAGTGTGAACAAGCCAGAAGCCCCCCCCCCCCCCATTGCAATGACTGACACAGCATCAACCATTAACCATTATCATTATGTTATTATTATGTTAGTAAGCCCCAAATAAGAGGAAGGTGTTTAAAACTTTAGTTATAATCAAACTTTATATTTGGTCAAAGTTAAAATATAAATTCTGAATGCCTTTTTTCCCTTTGACACTGTCCCTCACTGTCTCTATGTGAGTGATTTCCAGAAGCTCCTGTCAGTCTGTCAAAAACATCACTGATACAGAAATGCTACATTTCACTCAAGCTTGGCTTTTAGGGCTCAGGGCTAACCCTACAGCCTTACAGGACAGGTCCTGTAGAGCCTTTCAACTCCTAATCTCTGCACCAATTCTGTGCTCTCAAAAGAAAAAAGTTTGGAGTCCTGAATAGCACCATAACTTTCTGAAAACATGTCAAAGAAGAAAAGCGCCAAAATTCCATCATCTTTTCAGCCAGTGCAGCTCATGTAATGGCTTTGCAGTACATTAAGATCGCTCTCTGTGTTTTGCCAGGCATCACTGCCATCATGCTGTGTTTTGCTTTTAGTCTTTCAACTCTGCCTGTCTGGTTTTCATTAAAGATCCTTAAAAGTGGCACAGGCATGACCCTAAACATGGAGAGGCTCAGAGCGCCAGTCCCCAGCAGTTTAAATGGCAGATCACGAACCACTCAACGAAAGGCCCAGTCATTTAATATTGCATTTTGGTGGAGAGAAAGCATTGAGAGAGATTTTCAATGCTATATAGCAGCTGTCTTTATGTATATGTGTAACTCATCAAAAACCACAAATCCTCTTTTTCTATATTAATTTTAACTAATTGAACAGACTACCAGATCCATGTGCTGTTACATGAAAATAAACAAATCTACATTATAGGGGAGTAACGATACAGTAACTAAATTGATGTATCTTTTTTTTTCCTATGATACAACTATATCGATACACATTACCTTGTATCAAATTGTATAGTTTTCTGGGAAGTCTGCTTTGATATACATGGAATATTTATCGATAATATTGGAAATACCAAAATTAGAAATTTGCATGTTACAATAAAACCAGATATGGCTTTTTGAATGTCATTTTTGTGTTTTTAATCAAATAAAATGTTGTATTCAACTTTTCTTTGCTCTCTGTCTACTGGGCATAATCAACCCCGGGTGTGATGCTACATTTGAGAGTAAAGTTTTATGATTTTTGGCAAAGAGTTGCTGTATTGATTATCAGTATGAAGGTGTTGAATTGTATCGAGTTGTATCGTTTCAAATTAGTCAGTATCATTCTTGAATCATATCATATCGTGGCAAGAATGTATTGTTACACCCCTACTACATTAACCATTTTTATTATTTAAAACAGCAATGTTAAGGCTTTATAGACTGCTTCAGCTTTTTAACTGAGTCTGAGAGTTTCATAGTATTGAAGATTACACTGGCTACACTGTCATGAATATTTGAGAGCACACACAGGGCCGAAGCAGACGAGTTTGTGAGGCTTGGATACCGCTCAGGTGTTAGTGATCCAGTCTCCTGTCTTAGGTGTCAAAGAATAAGCGTCTAGCCTTACACTTTGTCACTCAAGTCTTAACTGCACCTTTGCTCCGAGTGTTTCCCGAGAGCTACGAGTTTTCATTGACATTCTGTTCATCTTAGAAAATATAAATTATAAATAAAATCAATGGTTGCACAATCCCCAGGTCCTTCAGCATAATGATTTAAACAAAGATGATTGGATATACATAACTAATAGATGAGTGGATTGCTGCTTGTGTCTTGAGAGATAACCATCTGTGCCTCTCATGCTTGAAAGCACAAAATGATAATTAGATTTCTGATACAGGCTGGAGAAACAATGCAGTTTTACTAACTGCACAGGCTGTAGTAAGTTTGAGTACTACGGAAAAGAAATGGTCTTTTGAATTCAGGGAGGTTGTCTAAGATACTTTTGCTCAAGTACATTTTTTGAAAATAAATAAGCTTTCTGATAACATTTTATAAGACATACTTTTACTTAAGTATTTCTTGGTAAAAACAATCCATCCACAAGAGATCAGAAGCCAGTGTATTTTTTGTGCCAGTCACAAGCCCTCATAAATGGAGAGGGTCGTGAGAGAGCATCCGGTGTGTAAAATCTGTGCCAAATCAATATGCAAATCTCTGCAGGCTGCAGAGGCAGATAAGTTGCTCTGGCAAGCCAGGGGAAACAAAGAAGATTTCACTTTGAAAATCTCTACATGAGTATAGATATTTTTGGTGTAGGAATTGGCAATAGTAGTAGCAGTAGTAGTTTTAGCAGTGCTATTCTGTAGCGGTTACTACTGGTTATTACTGTTACTACTGGTAGTAGTAACAGTAATAATTATAGTAACAGTAGCAGTAGTTGCAGCAATAATTCACTAGAGATCGGGAAAGTAAGTAGATAAGTAGATACTAGAAATTACTCAAGTAATTTACTTAAGTGCATTTTGGAAGATTGTGTAGTTTCCGAGTATATTTTCTTCTAATTTTACTTTTAGTTGAGAACATTTTTGAGGGAGAATTTGTACTTTTCCCCTTGTAAATTGGCAAAATTTTAAAATGAGTAGAAGTATTTTTTGACATCGGTACAGAGTGGGCAGTAGGAGTAGAACTAGTAATAGTATTAGTAGTAAAAGTTCAGATTCAGGTCAGAGAGGTATGATGAATGGAGAAGAATGAAAAGTAAATAAGTAGTGTTTGTGTTGTTGGGTGGATCATTTGCTCCTGTGAAGAGCTTGGAGGGCTGTGGTAATGACAGACCTGTGGTGTGTTGTCACTGCAGACCTCTTTCTGAGTGTTCTTGTGGTATAAAGGGGGTAGGACATCTGGCTGAGGAAGAGCTCTCCTCTCTAATCACACTCTCATTTACCCTGCCTTCGCTCTCTGCAATCTGCAATGAACGTCTAATGCACTTTTCACTTTGCATTCCTATTACTGGCGTGGTGCAGAATTTTGATTGGTTTCTGGGATGCGCACTGTACTGTGACAAACAAAGAGGCCGGTCGGAGTAAAAGAGGAAAATGGCCCATGTCCGGTCATTTCCATAAAGCAGCCATAAAATGTATTCAATCAAATAAAACACAAGCAGAGGGGTTTTTACAGTGTTCAGATAATGGCCATTTGTTCCTGGTGTTGCAGTCTGATGAGCACACGATCTCCCTGAACAGATACAAGCATATAGTTAACCCTAACCCAGAGAGCCCAGTACAGATCAAATTCTTAAACCCTGTGACACATCCACACACAGAAGATTGAAGACTAGGTTTAATAAGGAAAAACTTGAACAAAGTTTGGTTGGAACTAGAAGAGCATTGCAGGTTGATTTGTTTTAGTGTAAACAAATACCAATGGTGCATTCACGTCTTGTTTCCTTTCAGCTTTTTTCTTCTGGGGTCACCACAGCATCTGCCTCCTAGTGTGCAGTGATTCACATATTGATTTGGCATAAGTTTTACAGCAGGTGCCCTTCGTGATGCTTGGTTTGTGACCCCTTGTGGTTGGGTTACCAATGGTGCAATCATGTGATTGTCTGGAACCTGAAATAAAAAAGTTCCATCTGAAGTCGGAAAAATAATCCAGAAACTCAGGTTAAAATTAGTTGCCTGACTTGTTAATATTACAACTTTTTTAGATGACAGCACATGATCAATAAAATCAGAAAAATGACTTTCTATCTTGAAAGCCAAGGATCACGTTATTGCAGCATGAAGCTGTATCTAAGGAGGTTATGGTTTTGCCTGCATTGTGTGTTTGTCATGTGAACAAAATAACTGAATACTCAGATTCTGATGACATTACCACGAAGTCAGTAATGGGAAGAAATTATCAGATTTTTCACTGTATTTTCTACTATTGCGAGATGGGGCCAATTTTGTCTGTTGGCAACATAACTCCAACACCAGGCGGATTTTCAGGAAATGAATGGGGAAATGAGTTTTGGTCTGGCTTCAGATCACATTACAGGGTGGAATTGAAATGCCTTGGCAGTAGGAATTGCATCTTTGTTAACCTGAGACCAGCCCTCAGATTTAAACCTTTTCTATAGCCTCAGGTTCACTGTATATTGAAGTCTTCAGCAGTATAGCATCTTTCCTCAAGTCTCTCCTTCACCGTGCAGCATGAGGAAAATCTTTCTCCATCAGTAGAAACAGCTTGTTCTTCGTTGCACTGTGAAACACTGCCGGTCAATTTGAAGCCTTTGGCAAAACTCTTAACTGTGTTTAAAAGTACAGTGTAGGCATCTAACACAGTCCCTTCTGCCACATAAATAATTGGCTTGCATTGACATTTTATTTGAACTCAATGAGTGTGCTATTTGGCCCTTCAGGTCTTGTGAATTTGACCTTTAGAATGCAACCTTAATCATTAATTGTATTTTAAAAACCTGCAGAACACAGTAATGTGGAGGGATAGTCTTAACTAGGGGTTAAATGGGAATTACGGGGTACCTCACGATACGATACGCAAAGCATGGCTCACAATATGACGATATTGAGATTATCGATATACACATATTGCACAAGAAAACCTACAATATAGCACTGTATTTTTAAAGAAAAAAAATGTATTTTTTGTGTGTATTAATTGCGTTTTCTGAAATATAATTACCTTACAATTATACAAACATGTTACATATTATGTCTACTTAATGTCACTGGAGCAGCAGAACATTTTCATATTGGTTTCTATGCAAGAATTGAATGTGTCAGTATCGAAAGTATCAATACTTTGGTGTCAATACTTTGATATCAATGCTTTGGTATCAGTATTTTACTATCCATACTCAATAATAGTTTCATTTGTGAGCTAAGAAGCATGGTGCTGTCCTCTACAGTCCTGGCAAGAGTTCTTCACCATTTTTAGTCACATTTGACTGTAAAAACAGAGCAGCACTGTAGCATCGTTGTTATGCATGAAAGCAAAAGTATTGAATATTGTAAGTATTGTAAGTAAGTATTGATATTGAAGTCATGATATCGGTATTGTATCACAAAATATTGTGATATATCACAAAATCAATATTTTGTCCTTTTTCTCTTTAAAGCTGAACCAACTGATTTGTTTTCCTTGGGATAGATGAAACCCGTGTAATCATTTAACAGTATATTGTAATTGTAATTATCTGTAAAAAGCCATATAAGCTGTATTGTTAAGGATTTTAATCTGCGTGCACACTCCTATAACGGACGCTGTGATTAGCTGTGGAATAATTGCTGCTGGGGGAAGTCTCTATTTTTATCTAGAAATGTAGCTTTACTGTTGTTGGTGACTGTTGAAGTGCTATAGGTAATATCTTTCATTGTAACAGCACCCGGGATGACTTAAGTAAAATGGTGTTGTTCTGCTTTAAGCACACTGAATCAAAGTCGACATAAAGTACATTGACGTGGCGTGGCATAAGATTACATTTCCACTCACTTGATAGAATGTAATAGTGCACAGTGTAAATCCTGGAGCCTCCATTTATGTGCTGTCTACCTGATTTGAGGAGCATTTGACTGGCAGATATTAGCCTCATCTCAGGAGGCACTGGAAGCAGCCAGTGTTCCGCGGTGAATTGTCGCTCCAATTATGAACTGCTGAAGTATGGAGAATCCGGGCCCTAGTTAATCCTGCCCTGCCAATAATCATGATGTGTAAAAAGCGGTGACTTGACATATTTTTGGCGTAGCTGCTTGCTTTTAGCTGGATGAGTGTCAATGTGGTGGGAATTTTCTGTAAGTGCACAAGTTTATTGCCAAAAAAGTGGGGAAGGGCGGAGAGATGGTAGCAGACAGAGGAACAGGGCAGTCAGCAAGACTTCAGAAACACAGTGGTACAAGAAACAATCTCAGAGATATCCAAACTGGGTTCTGGTAAGTGATTGGGTAGAGAGAGTGTAATGGCAGTTGCAATGTATTTGACTTTGTTTTGTGAACTTACATAGCTCTCTGCAAAAACAAGTTTTATTGTGTATCATTATGTAAAACTTTTGCATGTTATATGGACTTATAGATAATGTTTTAAAAGCTGGGTTTCCATTAGCTTATTTTTATGGGCATCAGAAACAAATAATTGAAACACCAATTTACAAACAGCCACTCGATTCAGGTAGGTTTTGATTTGTGTGAAAAACTGTTAATGTGAACCACATACCCTTCTAAAATCCTTCTGTTGTTGTCTTTTCTATATGTGCTGGGTAACACCTCTGCTGCTAGTGCCTGCATTTAAGTGTTTGCATTTCTTCTTCTGTTTGCAGCAATCAGTTTAGCATCACAAGACATCACAAGCTGTTGTTAGTAACTTTATAACTTGCCCAGTAACTAATCACAGTCCGCTCTCATTTTCTATGTTCTCATGTTGGTTGCTAGGTTACCATCCTTATATGCGCAAACACCGTGATGGAAACATGTCTAATTTGCATTTGTTTTGTTTTCTGCTTTTACAAACTTTGAAGGGTTAGTTTCACTGTTCATATAAAAAGTAGAACATTGGTGCAAATGAGACCAAGGCCAAGTTAGCCAAGAGACCTGAATGTTTCTGGTGACAATTCCTAACATCTGCTACCACTTATCTGTTGGGGTTCCTGTTTGGAGCCTATCCCAAGTACTTACAATCATTCAGTTACTATTAGCCATCACTAATTCACCTGTATGCAAATCTTGAGAGAAGTCACAATACTAAGGGAGGACATGCATGCAGACTCCGCAGTGAAAGATTATACTCTCAATCATCTTGCAGTGCATCATGAGCGATAACCACTCTACCACTGTGCACCCTGTTACCTGTGGAGAGTTTGTAAAAGTGTCACCAATTTGTATAAAAACAGAATACGAGTACTGACATCTGTATGGAAGTGGAGAGAGATGGAGCAGGGAAGTCAGGGAGACACACATTCAGAAATACACACAGCGGGTACAAGAAGCAATCTCAGAGATATCCCGGAAAGGTCCTGGTAGTGATTGGGTGGACAGCTGAGCAGTGATAACCCAGCAGAGTAACAGTCCTCAGATAAGGATTGTGTCTTGTCTGATGGCCACTTTGCTTCCCTCTCTGTCATTGTGCCAATGTCAGCCAATGTCAGGGCTCTGACAGTAGAGAGTGCAGTGCTGAAAAGAGCTACTGTTCAACTTGCCAGTACTAGTATTAGTCAAACTAGTGACTGACCTCCTTCTCTCACTTACTTCTTAACAAGCACAGAATGGAACAGACTGGAATGGTGCTTTAGCCTGGCTCTAAGCAGCTCAAACTAAGTGATTTTTCTTTTATTCCTTTGACAAGCCATGTTGTCAAGAAATTCTGAACACTCTGGTCTAATAGTTATTTTTTCAAATGCCAGAAAGTTAGCCATCAGTTATTCAGTTTTCCAGTTAGGCACTTTTTTCTATTTAGTAGAGAATTCAATCTCAAACACAATAGTAGCGTCTGGTGAAGCTCTGTGCAGAGACCAAAAACTTTTGTCAAAATTCATCTATCCTCCACAGTTTGTCTCTGAGTTTGCTGAGTTATTGAAGGCAACTGTTCTGGTAATAAATGGTAGCTCAGGTCATATTTGTTAAAATTAAGGTCAGGCAAACGAAGGTTGCATCTTTTTAGATTTATAATGAATTGTAAACGCAATTTACTGTGCTTCGTAAATTTACAAGCAATAGCGGGTTTTATTGTGTATCATTATGTAAAACCTGCATATTAACTTGACTGGTCGGCACTATATTTCACTGATGTCATAAGTCACACTGTGTTTGTCCTGTCTGAGCTTCATGTCAAGCAAAAACATAATTTGTGCAAATACAACCATGGTCAAGTTAGTTAAGAGAAATATTTAGAAAAATATACTCTTTTACATCCATCCATCCATCTTCTTCCGCTTATCCGGGACCGGGTCGCGGAGGCAGCAGTCTAAGCAAAGATGCCCAGACTTCCCTATCCACAGACACCTCCTCCAGCTCTACCTGGGGGGACCCCAAGGCGTTCCCAGGCCAGCCGAGAGACAGGCAACATAGCTCCTAGGATCATTCGGGCACTCAAACTCCCCCACCACGATAAGGTGGCAGTTCAAGGGGGAGTGCTCTTTTACAATATTCAGCAATTACATAACACCTTGCTGGCCTGTCTATAATGTAGTCGATAATCATTCTTTTTTACCTGTAGAACATTCATTTATTCATCTCTTACTACTTATTCTTGTTTGAGGTTCCAGTTGGAGCCTATCCAAACTATTTGGCCCTGAGATGGGACACAATTATTCACTCACTCAAGCAATCATCACCAATTCACTGATACATGCATTTTCCTGGAGAGAAGCCACATTACACAGGGACAACATGCAGATTCCACAGTGAGAGATCAGATTTTCATAATTTTTGGTGCGAGTGAACCACTTGACTATTGTGCGTTCTGTCACCTGTAGATAGTGTCACAAATTTGTAAGAAAGAAAAAATGCCAAATTTGAGCCGTATTGTGTGCTCCCAGTCCAGTTGAGGTGCCCATTTAAAAAGTGGTTCTCAATGGTCTTTCACTTTTGTCTGTGGTAATTAAGTCACACACAATTTTGCTTTTTCAAAGGTAAAACTGTAAACAATATAATTACACATTTTATGTCTTGTTCTCATAGATATTCTGACACTTTTGTGATATGATCAGGTCTTGACCCTGTGGGATGTTTGGTGTCTAAATGGCTTTTAACTTTGATGGTTTAATTCTCTCGTGTGGAGGCACTGTCACAAATTGCGTCACTTGTTTTTAGCATTTGTTCATTCAGTCCATATACTGCATTGTCCATATATTGCATTGCACTTGGAACCCATACCGCCTTGTGGATGCCCGATCCCGTCAGACCCCTTCTGGAAGCTAAGCAGTGTAGGGCCTGGTCAGTACCTGGATGGGAGACCGCTGGGGAACACCAGGAAGCTGGAGTGGTTAGTGGTGGTCGGAGGGTCTGTTGGTGCAGATGTGTGCAGCCGTGCTTCTGTCAGTCTACCCCAGGGGAAACTGCGGCTACAAAACGCAGCTTACCACCATTGACTATGGAGTGGATGAAATACCCCTTCCCTTCTGTGTGTAAAGCGCTTTAGTTGACTTGTGTCATAGGGAAAGCGCTATATAAATACCATTCCCATTCCCATGTGCCGACAACCCAGAAGTGGTCATCTACCCCCAACTTGAAAAAAAAATCAGCAATAATGCATATATAGAACCAGATTTACTGAGAAATTTCTGGAAAGTTAACTTCTGCCAGCCACATCACAGAGACGACAGGCTCTAAGGAGAATGGCAGCTCTGACATTTGTCACTCATGACAACCACAAGTGAGCCGATGGCATGAGGACAAATCACCGCCGTGGGAATTTCAGGGGTGGCTTCTGGCATCTACTCAAGTGTGTGGACAAGCTTTAAAAACACCTTATTTTGACCAGGCTAAAGTAGCCCTTGTAATAATTATGTTATAATATACTGTAGTCCCACTTTTGCTGGCCTAACATTTTGCCCATTCCATCTGGTCATAAATTATGCTCATTTATGTGCATTTAATTTCACATTCCACCAAGGCGGGCAACAAAAAGTGCATTTGATCGATTGCGCAATTATGCATATGTGAAAGTCCAGTTGCTTCTTCGAACTCTTTTATCTGCTTTGGGATTCTCCTTATCTATTAATAATTACCACATATTCTCTGAGTTGCCTTTATCTTGTAGTTGTAGGCATAATTTATTTGAAATTTCTCTGTTCTTTATTTTCACACTGCCCCATTACATGCTGCATATCAAGAGATGGAACAATAGTCAACAAAGAATGTATGTGTGAACTCTGAAAATCTTTCTGAAATCATACTGTGGTTGGAAAGGCTTTAGCCACATGAGAGTGAAAATTAAAAGAGCATAGACTATTATAGAAATGCAGCTGATAAAAGGGTCTTGTTTGTTTATGCACTCAGCCGGCAAATCAAGCTCGTAATTATAAAACAGTGGCAGGTTTTAATGTGGCAAATTCATAATATATATTTTCTGGCAGACCTCCAAAATCTGAATAGGATTTGCCCTCCACACCACAGATAAAATTGACATAGTAATAAATTAAAGCGCTTCTTCAACATAAGGCTGAGATGAACCTCAAGGCTTTCAAAAAGCAATGAGCTGTGTCCCCTTTCTTTGGAAAATACTGGTAGATTTTGCACACTTGTTTTAATAATTTATTCATTCAGTCCATATACTGGCTGTATGATGGTGAGAGAAAGTTAGACGCCACCCCCTCCGCTCTGCTGCCAGTGTTACTAGTGGACCTTTGCAGCAAAAAATCCCCTGCAGCCCAGAAAAGATTTTCCCCATTGACAGTAATGTAATAAGAAACACTCAGTGTGCAGCTAACAGGCTACAGCTAAAAATGGTTAGACTATGCAGTATTTATTGTGTATTTGTGTGTGTGTGTATGTGTGTGTGTGTTTTTCCTAAAAATTCTCAAATGGGTAAAAAAAAATAACTTTTAATGTTTAATGACATGACCACTGCTTTTGCACAGCCAAGCAATCACAGATCAGGACTGTAATGTGTCTGCTCTACGGGCCACATGAAGCAGAAATTAACCTAAAAGCCAAAAAACTTTTTGCGGTGTCATGTGCCAACTCCCACGTCAACTCCTATAAAAACAACAGTGGTCATGTTTCCTATTCGACGTTCATCAGTTACACATGCAACAGGTCTCTAGGATTCATCTGCATCTCTTTTTTTATTCCCTTTTCTCTATTTTTGTTTTTTTCTCTTCTGCTATTTCTCTTTAACAGGATGTAGACAGCACTTAATTTGCCACTTTCTGTTTGTGGCAGCCATGAATTTACTGTTGGTAAGTGGTGTTGTCTAACCAATGGTAACTTGTTAATATAGCCTAGATGACTATTAAGGTCTTGTTTTTTGATAGATCATTTCTAACTCGGTATATCATTATGTTACTGAATTGTTTTCCTCAGCTAAAGTAATGGAAATTGCATACTTCCACTTTAAGCTCTCCCTGCCATAATGCAGATATGCCACATGACATTGGAAGAGATTCTCAGTCAGGCAAGAGCAATGTGTGAGGAAAAACACTGAGCCAAATTATAGCTGAGGCGTTGTATAGTGCTATTCCTTCCAATGGCTGGCACTACTTCAAACTCCTGTTTACTGTAGTTAGTAAGGCAGCAGATAATTACTTTGTTCCCCCACTGTGACGACATGCGTTTTAATAAAGTGACTCATTGTGCCCATGAATATTTACAATTGCTCAAAATTAAGTGCACTCTAGGTTTTGTTGTGAGGCTTGCGTGCAGCCATTCGTGAAAATAGTTGTTGCAATGGTGCACGCTCAATAAAAAGCAACCAACTAAATCTAAGCAGAGAAGCTAATTACTTATAAAAGTGCTGAGCAGATGTCTGCCGCTGTTGCCATAAGGAGACACCCTCCTCTTCAAGCTATAGCCACAAGCTAAAACAAGTAAAATACACTAATAAAGCTGCTATTTATAACACAGCACTACGGGAAAAGCTTGCAGGGGATTAGAGGCAGTTAATGAAATGTATTTAAGGTGTGCACTATTTTCACTTTGAGACACATTGGCAAAAACTTAAAATGAACCCAAATGCAGATTAGCAAAATATTATTATAATATGATAGGAAACGAGGCATTTTCAGATTTCAGACAAACCCACCAAACTTAGCAAAGTAACAAGGAACTCATTCAGTGTAACTATAAAACTAGAAGCACAAGGAGCAGACAGACCTCTGCCAAGGCATTGGCCCTATTTTGCAATGGTAAAGATGGACTCAAACCAAGGTCTTCTAGTTTGGAGGTAACTGCTCTACCCAATGAAAACTCATGATTTGTCTGGCTTTGACATCTCACAATGGCACTAAATCCTTAAAAAATTTGAATTAAAAATAATTTTTAATAATTTCTTCACAGAGTTTTACCTCTACTGGAATGAAAAATATAATCATATAGACCAAACTAAATAGGTTTTGTGCTCTTTCTAATACTAATAAAACATTGACTTTGCTGACTTTAAGTCTGCTTGACAGTTTGCAGTGAAGAACCACTTCAGGGTTAGTCTCTTAATTCCCCTATTGTAATCTGTTTATTGCATTGTCAAATCAAGTCTGTCATAATAAATGTGTCCCAAATGGGTTGCCTCTGGTTTACCCTCAAATGAATTGGAAAATTGTGACAATGCCCCATTTTTCTATATTCAATAATTTGTTTCTCCTTAAGCAACTCCCAAGCACTTTCTTTATATTTGACACAATTATAAGCATTAAGGACTATTATTGCACTCACAACCCCAATGCTATGGGGTTCACAGAAGAGCACGTGTTTTTATTGGCTGTCATTCATCTTTGCTTTGACACTTTTGGAAAAAATAGAACTGTTGTTATTACCAAAAATGTTGCACGGCTTCTAGTGATTACAAACATCTTTTTTTCTCCCAGCTCACAATTAGAACAGAAGAGACGTCCTTGCCTTCCCTTGATGTTGCTTTGACAGATGAAGTTGTCATGGCGTTCTCTTTAGATGTCCTCTTGAACTTCCATCAGGATAAAAAATAATTGCAAATCCAAACAAAACGCAGCTTGGACTTGCATGTTTTTTTCTTCCCCACAAGAGCACTCCAAGGCGAAGGTTATGAACACATGCGTCGCTCCCTTCGTATATGTCAGCTAATCTACTCTTGTGCATTCACCTCACAGCGCGTCACCCCCTCCACGGAGCCGACATGCATACAAAGAGAGCCTTGAAAAATTACCTTGTGAAGCGCCAGGTGACCACTCGACGCTGAAGTACACCTTTCTCTGGAAACCTTCTCTTTTGTCGTCACCTCCTTCTGCCTATAATCCCACTTCCAATCTTCTCAAGGTGGGATTTGTCGGGATCCATTTCATAATGCATTATTCATTTGAGAATTTAATCAAATATCTCCTCCACCAATCAGACCCAAATCTCTTGTAACCTATCCCCCGCTCCTTTCCTTCATCATATCACAGATTGTTAGTGTCACCTGCAATAGCAGATTATCAGCCAAATGAATTAGTGGGTCACAGGTGAATTAGACGCTTGGCTGACTGTAATCTTTTTTCTTCTTGGGGAAGAGTAGCTTAGCGAAAGTTCTTATTTTTTTAGTGAGGGGAGAGGAATGGAGTGAAAAAATCCCCCTTCTGCCGAGCTTCCTGTGGGTTTTCTGCAGTGTAATGGTTTCCTTTGACACAGACATTTGTGGAAAGTGCTGATGCGTGTTGGCTGCATATGTGTGTGTATATGAAGGCAGCTATTTTCCATGGTTAACTGAACCACTGATGAGCTGGCCAGCCAGGAGTTTGCAGTCTTCTCCAATGTGTATGTGTGCACCTCTATACAGTCTGCTATAGTCGGGCTAGCCCCTTCTGCAAAACCCTTCAGCTGCTCACTCGAGATATGCCGCCGACCACACAGACTTTAATGGCAATCATTTATGCATTGTGTTGTAACCCTTTGAGTATTTTGCCATCTTGGGCCATCTTTGCCTACTATGGACTTTTGCTGGGGTACACCCTGGGCAATGACCAGTTATTTGCAAGGGCCAGTGCTTAGAGATATGCAGAGAAAGAGAGAGTTTTTGTGGAGTGAGAGAATGTTAAGGTCATGTGAATGAATGACTAAATTGCAACTGCATCTTTTATTTTCTGGAGAAAAAACATAGAAATTAGCAATAAGTGAAGAAGGAGGAGTCAGACTTATTTTTAATTCAGCTTAAGAATAGTATGGTCTTAAACAAGTCTTGATTTGAAATGTCAATGTTCAAGACCTAGACAACTAGTTAAAAATAACTTCAAGTTCAAACCAAGACAATTCAAAAAAGTTTTTTAGACCAACCTCAGCTTCACTGGCCTGTACATATGATGTCTTCTTTAATGTGTGTTTGCATGCGTACACTTCTATGCTATTGTCGGCCTGACCGCCTCTGCAAAACCCTTCATCTGCTCACTTGAGATATGCTGCCGGCCACACAGAAGACTTTAATGGCAATAATTTATACATTGTGTTGTAACTTTTTGAGCATTTTGGCATCTTTGTTGATGGAGATAATGAAAATGTGCTGCTCTCCTCACCCAGGGGATACTGCATTCTAAATGGTTGTAGGGCAAGGGCCTTGTTGCTGCTTTGTTGTTCCATTTGTTTTTTGTAGATGGAATTAGACGATAATAAGGAATCAGCCAACAGTGCTTCCCCTCTGAACACTGCAAGAGTGTGGGAATCCATTAGAGATCTCACTGAGGCACTTTTTGCCTCCCAAAATAACGCAAATATATTTGTTTTTGATCTTATCTGTGTTTTTCTTTTTATTCACTACAAAAACGCTCAGAATCTATTTATCTGCTATCTTATGGTCACCGAGGACACATTCTGCTTTCACTTAAGCAGTGTATGCAGTTCAAAGGCTCCTCTGCTCAACATCAGCTAGCTAATGTGCAATTTAGCCGAATAATATAGTGTAGCTCTGTGGAACAAAAATAGCTAGCGGCTGATGCAACTCTCCCACTCTTTCCTGTACCTCAGTGTTTACTGTGTCAAGGTAGCAAGCAGAGTCTAGTGGTCTAGTAATAGACTAGGACTAAGCATTACACAATCCCACCTACTTAAACAGAGAGAAGCAGCATCAAAGCTTTTAAAGGTTTGTTTACCTGCTCACCTCCTGAACATTCTATCTAACAGTCCAGGACAGGACTAGCCAGGCCAGCCTGCCCCACCTACTTTTTTTCTTTCTACCGACTTTGAGGAACTCTGGTTCCTCTGCCATACCAAGGCGTTTTCAGTCAATTTGCTTGAAACCGACCTATCACAACCGTTTATCTGAAGCACGTCTTACAAAAGAGGAAGATAATCTCTTATTAAAATTACTAAGATGGTGCTGGCTCATACAGAGTGAAATTTAACCTGTTGATTCTGCTGAACTCCGCATTGTTGTTGAGTCCTCTGTGAGATTTTTTTTCTTTGTCTTCTTTGCCATTTTACCAACAGTAAAGTCCAGCTGACATCAAACAAACTGACATTTTCCACAAGTCTTTGTACAACTGGGATTTGCTGTTGTCTCCATTCAGAAATAAGTACAGAGTTGCTAATAATACAGCATTTACTGGTATGGTATTGGATATTGGTCAGTGCTGCACTGCTTATGTCCCACCCTGATTGGTTACCCCTCCTGTGATTGTTCTGCCCATAGAAATGAAACTCAAGTGAAGGGGTAGCAGACTACCTTCTTTGTGTACAATTGGAAAAGAGTTAGTCTGGCTGGCCAGGCTAGGGCAGGACACTATCCCAACCCTAAACATGGCCATGAACAAAGCAGTCATGACTTGACAATTTGATTTATATGCATAAGCCAGTGAAATGTAAGTTATATAAATGTACTCAGACTACGATTCTGGCCTATAGAAGCAAGAAAAATGTCTTGAAAAAGTAAGATGATAACTAGAAGCACTAGGAGATTGCAAGCCTCTGCTAAGGCATTGGGTTTTCTTACATCATGTAGTGTCCAGACCTGATCGAGAACTGGGGATCTTTATAGTTCCATACCAACCAAGTAATAATTTTTTTCTTTACACCAAAGATGTATTTCTTGCTTGGCTCATTACTGACCTTTCATGAACAGTTCAACAAATCCAACCATTGCTTTTTTAGTTATCTTGCTAAAGGCCAAACAAAACATTAATAAACCAATGCATGATGATCCAACATTACTTGTTATAGCTGCATTCTTATTATTGATGAAAAGGGAAAAAAAAAAAAAAACAAGTTGAAAATTTCTTTCTTCTATCCCTACAGCTGTTCCATCATTCGAAGAGGTGCTGTCACCTCTAATAAACAGACAGGCTAAGTATTGAAATGGTGTTTACTAAGGGAACTGTTGATAAGACTGAAAGACTGAACTTGTAGTGAACTGACATATCAAAGAGCACTGAGAAAAACAAACATTATAACCATTATGTTCTGAAAGCAAACATGGGGTTTTAACAAATTCCTGTAAGAGAAAAAATCACAAACTTATTCTGAACCATTTTCCTACCAGTGTGTTGTGCAGTATTTATTGATCTTTGCTAAAGATGGATCCTAGCTGGCCAGTCTATTGTAGTACGGCTTTCTTCCCACACTAATGTTTGCATCCATCTGCTCCTGCATGAGAAATATGCCAATGAAACTGACACAATGTTTCTACACTGAGAACTTCTGCTCCTCAATAGTCTGCACAGCCAAAGAACAGCAGTCATTAGGCGTATTTCCACAAGAGGGTACGGGTTGTGTCAGTATGGGTTGGTTTAGTACAACACTGATGTCACACAAGTGCAACAAAAGTTGTGTTAATGAATTAGATATAAACCGTGTTTGAAACTGACTTTTAAAATATGAATGTGTTGCCAATATTTAACAAAAAGACAAGAATGAATCCTTGTGTGGCTGTGTGAGGCTGGAGGTAAAGCTGCAAGCAGTAGACCATCTCCTGCTTTCTGTGTAATAAATTCAGTTTGCTGCGCCACTGTACTACATTTTAACAAGTCGCAATATAATGTCATGAGTTTGACTTGGTCGAACTTTGTTTGAATTTCTATCGCCAAATCAACATGCAACATTGTGTAGCTCCACCTTTTCCAAAGTGGACCAAGTGCACCACAGAGCTGGCACCCTTTGCTCAGGAGTACCAAAAGGGCAGTACTCAACGCTTTTTGTGTACGCTTTGGGAAACGCCACCAAACAGGCCTAGTGGAAACATGAATGTACACATATATTCAGTCCTGTTTTTGACTGTAAGGAACAGTGATCGAGGAGTCACTAGATCTTCCAGGGCATCAATCCCTGTCTGTCTGCCTGTCTGGGCTGTTAACCACCTCTGGGCTGCACCATTGATCTCTGTAATTGTCTTGCACTCTTCAAAGGGAGTTGAGAGTTGGTTTGATCCGAGCTGTTTACTTTCACGGCCCCTATAGCCCTTCTCTCTAAAGAAGAGAGCTCTCAGCCACTTCAGGCATGAGCTAGCATATTATACTACTATTACTGTGTGTGCGTTTGTGTGCGTGTGTATATATGTGTGTGAGAGGGAGAGGCAGACAAAGTGGGAGCGAAAAGGAAGAGGCCCAGCGTCGCCCGTGGCCTTCCCAGGACCTGAGGGTGGGCTAGCAGCCTCTCACTGTTACATAAGGAGTAGGAATTGCAGACTGAGCATTCCTCTACTGTAACCACCGCAGCTATGAGGAACATGTGAGCCAAGTGCTGTGTACAGAATTTTAGGGTTCATTCTGTCATAGTTTGACAGAGAAATAGTTTCCTGTTGAAGAGCTTGTTCCCAGAGGTTGACAGCTTTTAACATTTAACATTAAACAACCACTTATAGAAATACAACTGGTGGGTCAAGGACCAAAAGTGGATCATGGGAAGCTCGAATATAGTTTCAGTATTCAGCTCATTTAAACCTAAAGATCAATTTAATTACATAAGTTTGTGTTACAGATTTTAATGTTAAAAATACAGTAGCTTTTCCTTCTAAAAGGTGCACACAAGCTCCCAAGAAAATAATCTGGAATAAAGAGTTCCACACAGACCAGTTAAAAACCACAGCAATAGACCAGTCATTTTCAATTGGTGGGATTAAACCCAATGCTGGATTGTGAGCTTGTTCCTAGTGGGTTGCTAAAGTGGCCTTTTTAATGGAAATTAATTGAGTTAGTCGCTTGGTTTGGTAAATAGTTGGTCACAGCTAAATAATAACAAAATATGGGTCATGAAGTGGGAACTATTGAGAACCACTGCATTGTTATGATATATAAATAATAAAGGTACTGTTTTCACAATTGCCTAAACTAAAAAACAAAAAAATAGTTTCAGGTGCTATTTTCTTGGACAACAAAGAAGCACATACCACCATTTGTATTGTACCAGCTAATATAAAAGCTATCATTCACTGTCATTTTACATTAAATGTTATGTAATCATATTTTCTGGACAAGGGAGACCCCTGAAACAATGCCATTTCACTACTTTTGTTTCTCTAAATTTAACTGCAATTAATCTTAGTACCTACTATTAGCCACTCAGAAAATGTCATGCCTAGATCCACACAAGCTTGTTTTTTCCACCAACACACACAACATATGTATAAAACAACTGCTATGCAAGTGCTCTAACATCTGTGTGAATATTTTAGCATTTAAAAGCAAAGTCAGCTCAGATTGTGGCCAATTTTTTGCTTCCCCTGTAAAGTTAGCAGAATGCCACTTAGAATTTTTTTATGGTTTATGGCTAAATCTATGGATCAACTAGAATATATAATATAAATATAATCTTATTGTTTGTATTGGATGATCTGTGTTGAATTTAGACACCATAGTACAACAGTGATGTGACAAACAGGATGCTGAGTTTAGCCACATGTCATACTTGGTGATAAAATGATAAAGTGCATCTTCTTACTGCTGCAGATCTTGGGCCCGAGACAAAAAAACCGCAGAGAGCGAGAGAGAAGGGGAAGCTGCTAACCACAGCTCTCCGGCAGGTCTGGCTGATAGCAACATGCACAGACTAACTGATAATAAACACTTGCATTGAAGCAGTATTTCATGCTATGAATTGAGTTCATTTATTGACACAGACACGAAGGGTCTATTATAACGGGAGTCTATCAGAAGAGCTTATGTTTGCAGAGATGTAATTTAAATAAAGCAGCTCAAGTCAATAGAGGAGCTTTGAATAGTGCTGTATAGGTCTGCTATGGGGCTGCTATACCTAGTCATGTTTACAGACTGAGTGAAGGGAGCCTTGATTTTTATCACCCAGTCTGCAGCGGGGTTAGCCATTAAAGTTTATGAAGCAGATCTGAGAGAGTAGGGAAGGCTTTGAGAGCGGCCTTCCAGTGTACCAAGGGCGGGCTGCTCTCATTGCAAGTTTCTCTATTCTATTTTAGCTGCTTGTTCTGGAGATTCAGTTCTGTGCAAAAGTCTTGGATTTTTTTTTTAAAGGCTATGAGCAAAGAAAGACGTATCAATGTACAACCTAAATAAAAAAAAAAAGAGGGATGCTGGGTAAATTGTAAAGAAAAACAGATTGCAATAGTTTTCAAATCCCAGATACCCATATTTTATTCACAATACTGCAAAGACAATTTATCAAATGTTAAACATGTGACATTTTAATAATGAATGCGAAATATAGGCTCATTTTGAACTTGATGGCAAAACATCTAAAAAAAGTTAAGACTGAGCAACAAAAAGGCTGTAAAAATGCACTGATAAAAATGTTGGCAACATGTCAGTTAAGATGTTTTTGTATAAAAAAAATGAGCATTTTAAAAGCAAGTTAAACAAAAATAGAAGCGCTCAGAGAATATAGATCACTGGTCCTATCTTGCAACGGTAAACTATAGTACATAGACCTGGACTCAAACTTGAAGATCTGGTAGTTTGAGGGTAAATGCTCTTTAAAATGAGCTACAAACCTCTATTTTAACCCTTAAAGTTAGTATCTTTAGTCCTATGCTACAGAATCCCATAAAACACTCCTGGATCTAAACAGGGATCAGCATTTTTCACATTTGCACAGAACACTGGAAAGGAGTTTGGATTTCCCCTACATGGTGTTCACATTCTTATCATTCTGTGTGCTCTTTACAGTGCTTTTTTTTTTTTTTTTTTTTTTTTTTTTTTTTAGTCTAGTAGTTTATCAGACCCAAAAAAGACAGCCAGTCTACACAGAGGTGCACGGGGCAGGTATCTAATTTGAAGGAGTGCATGCTTAGTGGACAAGCATTGACATGCTGAAGAATGTGTGAGTGAGGTGAGCGAGGCGTGTTTTTGCCTCACGTCTCGTCATTCCTCTGCAGAGAATCCTTCAGAAGCTTAAAATATTCTGAAAGTCGGATATTGAGTTGTGTGCTCATGTTGCTTACATCACAACAAGGAGGGCTTAACTGGAGAAAACCATTGCCTTTCTGTTGTCAGTGAGTATTATCTGAAATTGTACAAACTTCTGTCTTTCAGGACCTTTTATTTGTAGAGCATAATCAGACTATGCTCATAGGTCACAACTAGGTTTCTCACTTTTGTCTGAATTTACAAGTACAAAAATAGTCCCGTCACAGGTCAGTGCTGTCATGTGGTCTTGATATTTAACAGTAATCAGCCTGTTATAACAGAAAATGCTGCATGTAATCCTAACTTGTTTATAGCGTGAAATGCTAATTTACATTGCAATTTATAACTGTAACACTCATATTTAACTAAATGAAAGTATGCATTTGTTGTGAGTGTGACACTTTCTCTATGTTGTTTACAAGTGCCACAGTCTGACTCTGGAACATGCTTAGAGTGCTGTTGTCCTCCAATTGCAGTAAGTAAACATGTAAACATACTGACATATCTTAGCCAGGTACAAATGTTTTGCAGCTTTTAACCTGCTTTGCTTTCATTTTTTTAAGCCCACTCTTAGTTATGCAGAAATCTGACACCAGTGAAAGATGAAGATGAAGGGTCGCCTTTCTTAATTCTTTTATTCTACTATAATTCTTTTAATGCTTTGGGAAGGAAACATTTGTGTTGCTTGCCGATGCATGTGACAAGACTGCGCTATATCTTGTATTGTTTTTCTTTCTGCGTGGCAAGGCTGCAGTTCATGACCTAGTAAGTGGGCTGAATTTGAGGTCATGACCTTAATTTGAAACTATGCAAAAAGGTCATGATATTCCGATTGGTAGAAACAAATTTTCACTATTTTCTGCTATTGCTTCCCTCAGTCTTCCGTTTGCACTTTGTTGCCTTGTGCTGTAACTTAAGTCAGATTGTGTCATTATCTGATTGAAAAGGAAATTTCACAGTCCCCGAAAATCTTGCTTTTCGACATACTGCAGATCTACAGTGGTAAAAATAGCACCCTAGTGAGAGTTCGGATTTATTCAACGGAAAATCTCAATCCATAAAAATATGAAGACATGATATTTAGTTCTGCAGTATCAAAGAGGCCTGGGAGGGTGATAAGTTTGTTTGTCACTGCAGCTGGTATTTCAGTGCACCGGCTAATTAAACTCCCAAATGGGTTCAGTATTGACAAATCTCCAGCACTGTTGCTCTACTTTTAACATCACTTAGATATTAAAATATCGATTCGCTCCTGAATCATAATGCGCCTTAATGTAGCCTTTGTTGTCGCACCTCATAGCCCACCTCATCATTTACTCCGGCTATGGATTTTTCTCAAAGCCTCCATGTGTCCTTATGGTAATTTATACTTGTCTAACCGCAGAAACGAGATAAGAATTATCAGTGATTATGTTGGGTACAGATATTAAGACACGAAATGCTATGCCAATTAGGAGCCCACGTCCAACGATTTTACACCCTGTGATCTTACAAGAGTTGGCAAAGATTAAAGTTCTTTTTATCCAAGTAAATTCAGGAGGCAGCCATCTTGCCTATTTTAGATTCATGTTTTGCACAATGCATACTTTTGTTTTGCATTCCTTTGATACGTTTTCAAAAAAAAAAAAAAAATACCCTTAAAGCAGGCGTAGAAATTAACAAAGCATGTAATGGCAAAATTTACTCGAAGAACACATCAAAGTTGTTTTTTTATCTCAGAAACAAATCAACATTGTTCCACTCAGATAAGGCTTAGAGCCCGAGGAGCACAATGTTACACAGAGTACCGAGCATCTGGAGCCTGCTCTATAGGTCACACCGGAACAATTACAGCCCAGTTTACTTAGGCAACTTAGACACATAACGCATTATTCCTCACCTCCGACAGATAAAGGGCAATATGGCCGCTCAGTTCTTGTAATGTGATGAAGAAATAGGCAGGAGAGTCCAAACTAGGTGAACTCTAATGTGAGCACGCATTTGTCTGACTTATTTTTTCACAAATCCAGCATGAGAATGGAGTCAGTGTGAGGAAGTCAGAATAAACTTGCATAGAGTTGCATAAAACCCAATAAAGGCTTGGCAACAACAGCTCAGCTCTAACAAATGTATATCAATACTCTTATTGCCTTATATTTGATGTCCTCAACTTGCTTGTGAAACCATTGCATTCATTGTGTTTTATTGTGCTGCCTTTAAACACAAGTTATTCTACTTTTTTTAGAAGTAGTCCAGTGCCTGACAATTCAAGCTGCATTTCCAGGTGGGAAACAAACCATTTTTGAGTGCAATTGCGGAGTGCTTGGTGGCAGAATGGTTTGGAGGTTGTGGGTTAGATCCTTAGGCCCGCTGACAACAATCTTTCTGAGTAGAGTCTGCTTGCCCTTTCTTCCTCTATCCAAAGGCATGCATGTGTTTGAGGAAATATGAATCTCTAAATTGCCCCTAGTGAATGTAAGAGTGAATGGTTGTCTGTGAGTGTATTTTCTGTGTGACTAACTGGCCATTGTTCACAGTTGCTGGGGGCACCAGGCACCCAATCAGGAATAAGCAGAAGAAGAATCAACTAATCAAAGAAATAAAGCCTGCCCCATTTTAGATTAGAGGCATTCTGCTCTCAAACCTGGCATTATAGTTTCTCCCTGACAAAGAATCGTATAACAAAAACTCCTGGATATTTTAGCAAACCAACATAACTTTTGCTTTGGATAATAAACACTGCATAGCTTTTAATAGGAGAGGATTCCAGACCCATTTCTTTACTAGGAAAGTGAATGGGTCTGGCTGGCCTGTCTTCCTAACCATAGACAGGAACATGGAGGAATCAGCTGCCTATAATAAGTCTAACTTTTGCCAATCTCTTGATCATATAATTGGACTTGCAAAACAACTAAAATAGCCTGCTCATTTTAACATTCATTTCAGTAACTTTCACTCCATCTTGTACAGCAGCACTTTGACGTCAGCGCACAGTGTTCATGTGCTTCCAGGCAGTTCTCGTTTTTCTTTTGCATCATAAAATTATGTTTTATATTATTTTGAAGCTACAATGTCAAGAACTGCCTCACCTTGGAAGGCACAACTTACATGTTTGTTTACTAGAGAGGGGCTGTCAAAGATATCTTGTTACTATCTGATGGGAAAATTGCTGTCAGCTGCCACTGTTTTTTTATCTCAACTAAAGCTGGGACACACTACACAATTTTGTCAGTCGTTACAGATTCTGAAAAGACTAGGAGCACACACTAACCGACTGGTTTCAGCAGATTTAGTTCTGACGACTGAAAGACTGGGGCGCACACATTTAAGGACTGCGCCTCACACACTACAAGATCTGTTGAGGCCGCAACTGACGCCAACCAAACGCAGCAAACTCTCGCGGGGAACTTGCAAGAACTAAATGGTAAACAAACATGGACGCTACCTGGGTCACTGTTGCTGTTGTGTGCACAGCTATCTGTTTGGAAAAAAAGGAAAAAGAAAAAATGGCTATGTATCCAGTTTTGCTTGGGTAGCGCTCAACTTTCTTCGGTGTTTGCTATGGTTGTTTATGTTTTCTTCTTCTTCTTCTTCTTCTTCTTCTTCTTCTTCTTCTTCTTCAGATTTCCACTTCTATTTTTCTGCCGCTTCCTGTTGCTTTGTCTTCATTCTCTGACGCTATTTCCTGTGTCCCATCAGCTGTTTTTTATTGGCTGCTGGACACCATGAATTCCCAGTTGGATATGTAAACAGCCCACACTGCAGGAGTGTGTGTCCAGAGTCAGCTTTAAAATTCAAACATGTTTGATTGCTTGCGACTGACATCAGGCATACTTTTTTTTCCCCAAACTTTGTTTTTTTAATACAGAAATTGCACAATGTCACAATACCATGTTACAAAAGAAATAAAAGCTTGTACAATCTCTAACGTAAAAGCGCTGCACACACTTGCCGACTCGAGTCTTTGAACATCACACACTATACATACACATCAGGGCTGACTGGTGATTACGATTCCCTGCAACTAGTGTTGACTGGTAAAGACCTGGCACAACTGTGAATCGTTATAAAATCGGGCAAAAAAATTGTGTAGTGTGTCCCCAGCTTAACACACATGCTGCGTAGTAGCCTGGTGAGCCAGAGTCTCCTACTTGCTTTTCGCAAGCAGGACAGTCTGGTTCCCCTCTCAGAGCGGAGCATTTCTTCAGTTCAATTTGTAAAGGGCCAACCACAGTGGTTTATCCCCAGCATATCTTACAAAGTGGAGGAACTAACCAAGGTAGCGCTAACTACCGAACTAATTTAATAATTTCTCTGACCTGATTACCAGAGTTTAGTGTTTACCTTTGTCACGTGTTGGTTCTGATGAGGTCCCCATTGTTGTCCAGTCCTCCATAATTTTTTTCTCCATCTTGTTGCCGTTTTAACAACAGTAAAGTCCTGTTTACATCTGATGATTAACAAATGCATAAAAAAAAAAAGACTCTTTTCACAAGACTATCTACATCTGGTTTCTGCTACTGTTCCCCTTCAGAAATAAGTACAGAGCTGCTTATACAAAACTGTATTCTGGTGTTTTATGAAAAAAAAAAAAAACTGCAAGAATTCCTGTTTGTCTGAGTCAGAGGTGCAGAGCTTATGTCCCGGCCTTTGTTTCTCTGATTGGTTACTCCTGGTTACGCCTGTCATTGTTCCACCTCAGAAACAAAATGTTACCGAAGGGGTACCAGACTAACTTCTTTGAATAGAATAGGAAAAGAGTTTGTCTAGCAGGCCAAGCTAGCTGCTTCCATACACAGTCATGTAACGGCCAATAATGGTGTGTGTTGTGTGGAGCTGTAATAGTGTTCAGCCAGGGCCTTGTACTTTGAGCTTGATTTGAGGGTTAGCAAGGTAACTTTGGCTTTAACTTTGGGCTTTCAGTACCCCAAACCAGTTGACTTTCTCTATAGAAACTTCTCCTGAATGGGTGACCTGCCGTGGTCTGGGTTATGTTCTAGTAGGAGTTAAAAAGAAAGCTTTGTGACCAATCAGTGGTGAGAAACATGCTGCTGGTGTGAAGCAAGAGGGCAAAACTGCAGCGGAGAGAGTGTAAAAAGTGCATAAGGGGCATAGCAGAGAGGAGCATGAATATACAACAAGCATTCTACAAATTCCATTTATTTATTCTGGTTTTGAGTTATTATTCATATTAACTGTCTCCATCCCATCATTGTGATTGGTCAGTAAGGCCCATGAACAGACCCACAAAGAAAGTCAGGGTTAACTGAGTGAGTTGGTAACCTCCTTTGATAGTACCTAGGGCTGGGCAATATGCAACAAATGAAATCACGACCCCCGCCCCCATATTGGTCAATCTCGATTTTCTTATTAAATTTTTTGTTTATATTCAAAAAACTAATTAGCATTGATTCAACTTTAGATTTAGATTTTATTGTAATAGGAGAGATGGAGACTCGATGTAATGTCTTTCATTGCAAGTTTTAGTTTTTATACAATAATCACTGTTATAATTTAAACAAATAAATGAGGCAAGATGATATGTTTTGAGTTTTCAAACACCTGAAAACATTGAGTTTCTTGCTTTTTTGGATTGCAGCTGCAATGATGAGAGCAGGGTAAACTCCTGTCTGTTTCTATAGAACTGTCCTGTCTTTTCACATGCAGCCTGGACCTAGTTCTCGCATTTTGTCAAGCTTTTAACAGTAAAATCACCTTTTTTATACTCCACGCTGCTCATGAAGCTTTTTCCAAGGAACAAGATGCGGCATTTTTGTGGTGTTAGGATGGTTGAAATATATATGGATAGATATATGGATTTGCCCGTTTGTCCTATGGATACATTTCAGTATAAAATGAGCGCATGAACTGCTGTTTTTGTGAATCACAACAAATGCTAACGGTAGCTTAGCTCCTCTATTAGCGCTGTTGCTGCAGTTGTTGCTGTCATTTAATGCTTTTTTGTATTTAAATGCATAGTGCCTTTTAGGTCGTTATTCCTCTAAAATTCACTCTTGTTCTCTCTTGCTCATGCTGTCACAGGTGAGTGGTAGCCTTAAACATAAGTGCATGCCTCAGCTGCTCTGTTTTATGCCTGCACTATCTGGTAGATATTGTATAGAAGAGCTTACTTAATTGCAATTCAACTTTAAATTCAATTTTTGGCACAGCCCTAGTAGTACCTCTTTTTCAGAGGTGCTAATGTTTGGATGTTATGTTTTGCTATGCCAGAAGAGGTTCAAGTAGTTTTGTAGTCCAGAGCCCAGCTGTGAAAACTGGGAACACTAAATGTAAAATACTCAAAAGTTGGAAATAACAAGTTCATAGCCCCCTCATTTTGTAGCCTGTCCTCAAGCACTTTCCCTGCAGTAGGTAGCTTCGTAGATTCCCTTTATTGAACCCAAGAGCAGTTCGTGCCAGTCTCCATTTGAATGCTTTCAAATGTGTCAAACATTTCCAACTTCAAAGTAGGGCATTAGCGGAGCAAAGATTCAGTGTGCTTAATTCTCCAGCTTTGATCAGGGATTTGCCATGCATGTTGTTATTCAACATACATTTTGTTCCCCTTGAGATTCTGATTCAAACAAATTCCTATTGTATCCAGGAATTTCAGAGTGTAAGCTCGCACACAAAAAGGGGCAGACAACACATGGGTAATCACTGACAAAAATGAGCCGTAACCAACTAAAAATGTACAAATGTGTTTGGCAGCAGAACAGATGCATAGAAGACTGTTGCGCATGGAGGGAGGCAGTTTGTTAGCCGATTGAGAAGTGTCTTGGGTATAATCCTTTGGCAGGTAGCAGCCCTGGCGCTATTTGTTTATGGCTTTCAGTTGGCACACAGGTCATCAGTTGTCATGGTAAAGAAGACAGCAAGAATATAATGTTTCTGCCCACGCAGTCTATTTCCACAGACATATTAGACAGGGTTTACAGCTTATCACTCTGACCTCCAGAGCACGATCTGAACATGCACTCATTGTCTTATTCTGGCCTGCATTTAAAGCAACACTGGGTCGCTTTGAACCTAAACATAAAGTTCTAGTGGTACATTAACTATTAATGGGATGAACTGCCCCTCCCCTGAACACTAAGTAACTGCTAGTATGGCTACTGACTGAAAAGTAGCAAATACAGTAAAACAGCTATTGAAATGACCAGCCTTAAACAGTACATAACATTGTCTGATGTATGTTATGTTCAATATGCTTACACCTATACCTACACAAATTATTCCATTATACACATTCTTCCATTTGCAAACATGTTCATTAGGATATAGATTCTGGTAATGTTAAATGCTAATGCTAATGCAAACAAAAACCTTGCTTCTTTTTTGTCATTTTTGGTAATTTCTTCAGTTAATTTCAGAAAACTAAAACTACGAACTGTTACATATGTACGCTACTTCTTCTTGATTATAACAACCAAAGTACTCTAGAGAGATAGAGAGCAAAAGTTACTTTGTGTTGCTTTAAGAAAACTATTGGGCCAAGCGCTAATGTAGATAGGCTACAATATAGTATGTTGACCTTCGTTGTGGTCAAACAGGGCAATGTTAGTTTAGAAATTGTTCTATTGTTTGTACCAAGAGGCAGCCTACAGGGTTCTTATATAATCCTGATGAAGAGGTAGCCATAAGTCCACAGAGTTATGCGTTCTTGCTTTGGGGCAGGCACCAGAAGTAAATAATCCCAGTGGTAAGGTTATAAGTGGAATCAACAGGTTTACAGCTTGTTATAAAATAGATTTTGTCCCAACAGTTATTCTTTGAGGACAACTGAATAGAGTTGGTTTAATTCATTTGTGTGCATTCTGCAAAGGCTAAATTATGCACGATTAGCAGTGGGACAGCGTTGATTGACAAATGGGACGACCAGTGCCCTGTCACTAAGCCTGACAGCTGACAGACTCATGAACTGGACTGTCAGAGCTTCTCTTTACTGAATAATACATATACTTTTAGTCTGATGGATTCTAGTGTCACTGTGGTTCAGTTATACTTAAATAAAAAGGCATGTCCCAATATTAATACTGTACCAGTGCTTGGTATTTAAACTTCTTGGACATGTCATTATGCTCTACCATCTGAGAAATCTTCTTGATGCAGAGTAAATTTCTGATTCCATTGATCCAAAGATGTGCAAACAGCAAAAATGTGTTCAGTCAAGATGGTTACTTTAATCCTTGGAAAGTCAACATGATTCTGAAATCCATATCCATTCCCAAGATGTAAGGTAAGGATTGAATAGTTATTATTTAATTATTCGACCCAACCAAATGTATGGGTCTTTGCAAAAGCGCTCGACTGCATTACATTACATTCCTTTACATTACATTCCAACAACCCCAAGTTTGTGGCTTGTTGGTTGGGAAATGGTCATGCACCAAGCAAGAACGCATATGTTTTTAGTGTGTATCCAGAACATTGTCTGAATACAGGGATTTTTTTTTTTTTTTTTTTTTTTTTTTTTGTGTAAAGGATGCGTTATTATGGCAATACACATTACATTTTGATGTGGCTAACAACAAGGAGAGTGTGGGTTTGATCCCCAGGTCAACCACTAATTATCTCTCTAGGTGTCCACCCCATGTTACTGTGGGTTCTCTCCAAATACCTCGGCTTCCTCCCATTGCCCAAAGTCATGCATGTATAGATGAATTCCCCTTAATAAAGGAAATGTCAGAAGGTATGTGTATGTCTCTAATTGTCAGCCCGCAACTAACTAGTCAGCACATTTCAGAAACATAGCCATAAATTGATCAACTAAATATCTTAAATTAACACAAGCACTTGCAAGCACTAAACACATGCTTGTAGATGAAAATAGAAGAAGGAAGCCTCTGGTATAAAAGATTAACTTTAGCCACTGTTTGTAGCTGTCATTTACCAATTGTCAAAAGACAGCAGCAGATAAAAGGAAATACCACAGCACTCTATAATGCCAATGCCTTAATGTGTTTTTATTATGTATCAAGACTGGTATATTTGTCCTTAAGAGTGTGCTTTGTCTCATTGTGTATGCTTGGGTAGCTGTTCTGGGTGATAAGGGCTGGTGTAGTGTGTGTCCTTTGTTCTGCAAGAATTATTTGTCTTCCTGTGTGACCACGAATGAATGAAACCTGCTTAATCTGAGGTACAAAGTCACATAGGTTAAGCCAAAGCCTCTAGTCTATTATTGTATGTTGTTTGATTAAAACAATCTATAGCTATATTATGGTTATTACAATACCACCAATATGTAATGCAAAGAACTACTGGTTAAGAAATTGTATTAAGTATACTGAAATTAACACAATTAACAGTTGGCCAATCCTTAAAGCCTTAAAACTGTCCTGTGCCCTGATTCCCAAGTTATGTTTTCCAGTTTTGGTTTGTTGGTTAGTTTGCTAGTAAGATGACCTCAAGCAGTAAAGGGAAGATTTTAATAACATTTTTAGGAAGCATTGTGTACCTTGCAATGAAGGACCAAATATATGAACTCCTGCTACATATGGTCAGAAAGACCTTTTGGCTAAATTAATTGTCAAACATTCAATACATTCAAGTCCAAGACTGGGCTCTATATCCTTACCATTGCAAAATCAGGACAATGCCTTGACAGAGGTCTGTACACTCTGGCTGCTTGAAGTTTAGACCTGATTTTGACTTTGTTTAGCTACGCATCAGTCATAGTTCAGATATTGTTTAAAATTTCATTAGCTCTTGCTTTTAAGTCCATTCAGAATTGCATGTCATATTGGCATTGCCATAAATCTTGGTCAGTGAAGTGGTTAGTGCCCTGTCTGAGGTGGGAGGGTCTGATTACCTCAACCCAAAAGCTCTAGCTATGCTTTGTGCCTGTCCCATGTGGAGAGGACTGTGTAAAGATGGTTGTCTGGGATTAAAAAAACTGCCAAATTACCCCTGCAAGTTATTTGTTGTAGCAACCCTTGACGGTAACAGGGGAACAGTCAAAAGGGACTTTCTTTACATTGTTATTCCAATTTTTTAAATAGTTACTTCATATTGCAGTCAGTATCTTTTGTGACCACCATTTGCCTCATGCAGTGCAACACATCTCCTTCGCATAGAGTTGATCAGGTTGTTGACCGTGGCCTGTGGAATGTTGGTCCACTCCTCTTCAATGGCTGTGCAAAGTTGCTGGATATTGGCAGGAATTGTCTCTGTCATATTTGCCGATCCAGAGCATCCCAAACATGCTCACTGGCTGACATGTCTGGTGAGTATGCAAAGAACTGTGATATTTTCAGCTTCCGGGAATTGTGAACAGATCTTTGCAACATGGGACCATGCATTATTATTATTAAAATGCACCTGTGTTTGTTGTCCATACACCTGCCCATGCCAAAACCCCATCACCACCATGGGCCACTTGATCCACAGCGTTGACATCAGCAACCCGCTCACCCACACGACGCCATACACGCTGTCAGCCATTTGTTCTGTACAGTGAAAACTGTGATTGATCTGTGAAGAGAACACCTCTCCAAAGTGCCAGATGCCATCAAATGTGAGCATTTGCTCACTTAAGTCGGTTACGACAAACTGCAGTCAGGTCGAGATCCTGATGAAGACGACAAGCATGCAGATGAGCTTCCCTGAGACGGTTTCTGACAGTTTATGCAGAAATTCTTTGGTTATGCAAACCGATTATTGCAGCAACTCTCCAGGTAGCTGGTCTCAGACGATGGAAGGTGCAGAATGTGGAGGTCCTGGGCTGGTGTGGTTACACATGGTCTGCGGTTGTGAGGCCAGTTGCATGTACTGCCAAATTCTCTGAATCGCCTTTGGAGACGGCTTATGGTAGAGAAATGAACATTCACTTCACAGGCAACAGCTCTGGGGGACATTCCTGCAGTGAGCATGCCAATTGCATACTCCCTTAAAACTTGTGGCATCTGTGGCATTGTACTGTGTGATAAAACTGCACATTTTAGAGTGGCCTTTTATTGTGGCCAGCCTAAGGCACACCTGTGCAATATTCATGCTGTTTGATCAGCATCTTGATATACTACACCTGTGAGGTGGATGGATTATCTCAGCAAAGGAGAGGTGCTCACTAACACAGATTTTGACAGATTTATGAACAATATTTGAGAGAACCAGGCCTTTTGTGTACATAGAAAAAGTCTGGGATCTTTGAGTTCAGCTGATGAAAAATGGGAACAAAAACAAAAGTGTTGCCTTTAAATTTTGTTCTCTGTATAAAGACAGTAAATGCTTTATCACGGCGCTTCCCACTTTAGGTGAACAGTCATATTGTGTTTGCTTGGCCTGTTAATAGAAGTAGCCATAACAAGTGTTTCTTTCCTGTCGGCCATCTGAGTCACAGGCTGCAGCCGAGGTGTGACACACTACTCTTGCCCTTCTTTCTCTCTCTCCTATCCATCTCCCTTTATTCCTCTATGACTCTCGCCCTGTTTCTGTGTTTCTATGTTCCTATCTTGGTTTGGACCCAATAATTTGTCTGTCTTCCTTCCTTTGGGTCTCTTCCTCTTCTTATGCCCTCCTACTCCGGCTGGGCTGCTTGCGTTTGTCGACCGGCTACATCCTTCCCCCTCCCCTTTCTCTCGCTCTCTCTCCTTGCGCTCTCTTGCTCGCTGTCAGCCAGCCACAGCAGCAACAGCGCTAGTAGCTCACTGTAGCCAGCTTTCAGTCACTCTACACGCTGCAGTCTGCCTGTGTGTTTACAATGAGTCTACCGGCTGAAAGAAGCTGCAGAGCTGAGGAAAGCCAGTGCAATAGGGAGAGAATATTCACGGACTAACTCTTAACTGGGGAGCTGGATACGTCTCGGAGCTTATTAAGTGCAGAGAAGAAGATATAACATCCTTGCTTTTCTCTAGGTCTCATTTTCACTCTTTTTGGCTTACTTGCTCGTCGCTGCCAGGACTGTGCGCACCATAACTGTAAGTGGACTACTTCCTTCTGCGTGCTTTCCTGCTGCAAATGCCTGACCCCACTCTGCGTGCCACTTTTTAAATTACGGTGTCCATAATTTGTGCCCGCATTTGCATGTCAGGGTAAATGGCAAGTCACGACATCTCTAATGACTTAATTAGGCCAATTTGTAAAGCCCTATTTGTTGCAAGGGAGCAGAGTATTCATGCAGACACGGCTGACCTCCCCCTTGCTATAAATCTTTCCATATTCATAAATGTTTGCCAGATGTGTATATCCAGTGAGTGCCAGGACTGTCTCGGCTGCCATTTGTTTGAAATGTCATTGGTGTAGCATGGAGATGAATGTCCTCTCTTTCAGGTATCCTCTGCAGCAACTCAATAAGGATTTCCAAATACAAAGTGGTCTTGTTGAAGCATTATTAGTCTATATTATTAAAATAGGGGCAATACAATATAAGAATAAAAGCAAAATATGATTTAAATATTGTAATACCAGTACAACCTGCAAGTGTATGACAATGCATCTCTTTGGTAGAAAAAACATTTATGTATTTAAATTATAAAATATTACACTAGTCAAACCTAGAGCTAACATTTACCTAGACGCACATACAGAGCGCAGACTTCTCCCAGACCATTGTCCCTTCCTTGCAATGGTAAGGACCTGGACTCAAATAGAGATCTTCTAGTTCAGGGGTAAATGCTCAGTTGTCTGCAGTTGACTGCAGTTTGTATCTTTGGCTCTAGTATCTCACAGTGGTTCAGAAGTGTTCCAGATCCATACTTAATACAAGGAATTTTTTTGAGCACATCACAATAAAATTGAAGACTTTTATTTCAATACAATAAATGTCAGTCATATGGAAGACCATATTGTTACTTGCAGATGTACAGTAGCAATGCAGTAACAGTAAATGTGCGATATTGTCCAAACCTAATCAGAAGATTAACATTCAGAAGGATAAAATCTGAAACCAAAACAACATGCCTCTGCAGCGTGTATGAGAGAGAGTGAAGAATGGACAGGCAAAGACAGCTAGTACACGGCCCAGATAGAGCTTTAGTGTGTATCTGGTGTGTGTGTGTGTCACACTGTCACCCCGGGTGTGGAGAAAATCAATAGATCTACAGCTCCACTTGGACCGTTTACCTCTGCCAAGTGATGGCCAGACTCTGTGGCCTTCATAGCTCCACAGACCAACGTTGGGATTGCCTACAGCTCTCGGCGGGCTCCTTCAATCTTTTCCCCCAGAATTGATCCTCGTGCCAGCACTCTCATGTTTCAACCGCACTTAGGTGTTTACCAACTGCAGGCATCGGTCCTCCCGCGCATGTAAAAATGTCTCTCCTGTCACTATTTTTTATTGAAGTATTGCGACAAACACCATACATCAAAAGTTTCCCTAGTAGCACTCAAAGCAGGTGGGAATGCAAGTTGAGGGAATGAGCTGGAGCCAAGGTGGCTAGAAGAAGGAGAGGGTAGGGCTAAATTAAGACCTTCTACTTCAGGGGTAAATGTTTTATTTAGTAAACCACAAGGCCTTATATCCCACAATTGTAAAGAATCTACTAAAAATACTGTACCTGGATCCAAACAGTGATTTGGATCCACAAGTAATATTCAAGTAAATTTATTGACCTCTTGTGGCTGGAATTTGTTTTTTGTGGCAACTGGGATACTGCTATGTGGCACTGCTACAAAAAATTTATAAAAATACAAAAACTCTCGGCTTTACACCAAAAAAAGTTATTTTTTTGCCATTACTGACACTCTAAGCGTAAACCAAATTCAAACATTTTTGAGTGATCTTGCTAAAAAGCATAAACATGGCATATTTATTTTGACTAAATTTAGAACTTTTGGCACATGACAGTTTGATTTCAAGCTTTGATTGTACAAATATTTTGACCAAAATGAATTATCTGCCATGTAGAAAACTACTGTCATACAAATAATTCTTTACATTACAGGTATTTCAATTGGTGATATTGCAATAACATAAAATTTACACTATATAATGCAAGATAGGTATTGGTCTTGGTGCTCATGTAGAATGTCGCTCCTGTCTTTTTTTTTTTGTGAATCGCGACAAATGCCATACATCAAAAGTTTCTGTAGTGGCACTCAAAGCAGCATGGTGCGCAAGTCAGGGGAACGACCCGGAGCCAAGATGGATAGAAGGAGGAGAGAGCCGGAGCGTGTGAGAGCAGAACAGAGCAAGACTGTCATAATCAATCCTCCATGATCCTGGAAGAGCATCATTTGTCTTCTTTCGTCCTCCTCCTATTGCCCCTATCTTTCTCTCATTTTCCGTGCTACAGCCACTTTGATCTCACATAAGAAGGAGACGGTCTCAGGAGCTTCATTACTTTTAAAGCCTTCATCGTGAGGGGCCATAAAAAGATGCTAAGGAATGGATTTCTAAGACCATTTACCAGACGGTCGGTACGGGCTCGCGAGTAATGGCTACACAGGGATATAATGTTCCGCCGCTGTGTGCAATGGCCTCCAGTGCCTAGGGCTGTGGGTTATCGGGCCAAACTGGGATTGCTCATGATACGTCAGAATTAGTAATATGACGTTTTACATGTCTAAAGTGCTGCCTACAGGGGAGGAAATACCGCATATGCTAAGTCCGTTTGTTATGCATAGTACTATGTGTCTTGTTTATTAAATCCCATTATGACATTAAATACATGAACACATCTCTTGGTAGAGTAAGCATTTTTACACAATTAAGGGCAACAGTGGCTCAGGAGGTAGAGCAGTTTTTCTATAACTGGAAGGTTTGTGGTTCGAATCTGACTCTCATACTCATACTGCTGTGTCTTTGGGCAAGACACTTCTCCCCACCTTGCCAATAATGTATGAATTTGTTAGTGTGATTGTGATTTTGTTGGTGGTTGGAGAGGCTGTAGGCACAGAATGGCTGCCACATATCTGTCTGTCTGTCTGTCTGTCTGTCCCAGGGCAACAGAAGTAGTAGATTTCAGACATTGTCCTGATCTTGCAATGGTAGGACCTGGACTCAAACCAGGAGTCTTCTAGTTTGGGGGTAAATTCTCTCTCAGTTGAGCCACAAATCCTTTACATTTTGCAAAGATAAAGAGTGCCCCAAAACTAATAATTTCTCCCTTTACTGACCCCTTGTGTCTGGATTTGGTATCTTTGGCTCTTGTATCTCGCTATGGTTCAGTTCTGTTTCCAATCTGTTTAATTCATAAGAAAATGCTTCCACGCTGCATAAGCTTGTCGGTTTGTTATGCATAGTACTATGTGTCTCACGTATTAAATCCCACCAGCCTCCAGGCCACATTCAAAACCTCTCGCTACGCTTCAATTGTACGCATCGATTTTTCTTTTCCTTTTCCACTGAGCTGAAATGTTAACTTGTTGACCTTGTGTTTTGGTTTTCTTTCTCATTCTCTGTCTGTTAGTCCAGTGCACATATATATGCCCGGAGAATAGTATGTTCAGGGTAAGTCTGCCCATAAGTGTAAGGGGTTCAAATGGGGAACCAGGCAAATGTTGAGTGAGGAAGTGGCAGAAAAGGTCAGCAGACAGGATGGCCTTTTTTTTATCTGATATGGGGGAGGCAGCGAGAGAGAGGGGATGACTGTAGTCACTTGGTGGGGAGAGGGAGGAAGCTAGATTAGCAGTAAAGTGGAGCTAAATAGCTAAACAATAAAGAGATAAGAATTCTAAAGGGTAACCAATAAGAACATTTAACTCTAACCAACAGAAGTGTATTTGTTATTATTATATAACAATCAACAACAATCATCACAATTATTTACACCTCTGTCAAAAAGAGACCAATGCATTTTAGTCCGCCTCTCTCTGTTAGTCAACCATTCCAGGCCAGTCTCTGTTAATTTTTTTTCGCACACCTCATTCTGTATTATGAGCTTACAGACCATTAAGCAAAGCTGAGAGAGTGGAATATTGCCATAATTTTATTAGATAAAATTCACTTTCATAAATCAAAAACTCAGAAATTGAAATCATGCTTTAGATATATTTGGTGAGGCGGCAATAGCTCAGTAAGAGAGACTTTCGCTCTCTAACCTAACTCTCTAACCTGAAGGCTGGCAGTTTGATCCCTGGTATTGGCAGTGCATATATTATTGTTGTGTCCTTGGGCTAGACACCTCACCCACCTTGCCTATCTATGAATGTGTCAGTGTGACTGTGTTTTGTCAGAGGGGCCGTAGGTTCTGCTTGTATTATTATTATTATTATTATTATTATTATTATTATTATAGTTCTTTGTCAATTTTAAAACTTTTGTAAGCCTATATTAATGATCTGAGATAAATTTAAATTTATTTTTGATGTATACAGTTTACTGTTTTTTGTGTGTGTATATTGTATGATAATTATCTTGATTGTTGCATATAAAATCCTATATATTGAGATGAGATTAAAAGTTTTTTTTTATTACTGATGGCAAGTTGCTATTTCTGAGTTACCTCTCACTCTTATTAACTATGCTTAATAACCATAGTCCAGTCCTTAATATTTAACTGTGTTTATATTACACAACCAGTAATATTAAATTATATTGAAATTTAAACCTGAAAAGAAAGGCAATTATGCATGAAGCAAGTGTGGACCCCGATCTAATTATGTTGGTGATATGCTGTCCACTGGTTTCCCTGACTCTAATTAGTCCTGCTACAGTCTCTAGTCTAAAACATTATAAAATTAAACATCTTGCAACTCTGAACCAAATCATGTAAACTAGGATCACATTAATTTTTATTTACCAGGAGTCTATTTAGCAGTGGTGTGATCTTACTCAAACTCAAAAGTTAGGAACATTCCCACACACTAGAACCATTAATGTTCTATGCTCAACCACAACATGTCCTTTTCACTATACAAGCTGCAGCCTCTGCTTCTGTTATACTTTTTGATCATAAGTCTGACATTCGACCTGTAAAAAATTAGTATTGACCAGAACGGTGACTTTACAGCATGTTAAAAAAGATGGCCTGGGCCTCTATTGAAGAAAACTGCAAAGAGTTGAATTAGCCTATTCTATCTTGTGTATGAGGGTACTATGATTGACAAGCAACTCACTTAATTCTTGTGGTGTAGCTGTTTCTGAATGGTATATAGCAGCAACCACATTTGTGCTACTCTGCCTATTTATGTTGCTGTTTCACAGTATTTCTCATATTACTCATGCGGGAATATAATTTAAGCTCATTTGATGGCTTCTAGTGACTGACTTGTTGATCATCAACCATGCAGTAATAATAAGTACTGACAAATCAAAACTATCTTTGTGCATCACTTAGTATCTATTTATTGAGTATACTCTGAGGTTTAGTGGTTCTTCATATAACTTGTGCTTGATCTCCACTTAGTGTAAAATAAAAGCAGTACCGTAAAATAAAAGCTCTAAAGTTACCTGTAATTGTACCTTTTGCGATTTGAAAATTATGGTTATGGCGGATGTCAGACTCTCCACCACAACCCAGTAAAAGGCTATCATGACTCTAATTGCTAAGTTCAGCCCTCTTCAGCTCCCTCAAAAAACAGTGGTAGCAGTGGTGGGCCTTTTTGGTGTCCATATTGATTTTTTGTGTGAAGTTATTTGCTTGATATTTAAAAGTGGACACCATTTCCCATTCTCATGAAAAGGGGAAGGGCATGTGGAAGTTTTTCACAAGTCCACTACTAATTCTTTGGCCATCTCTATTAACTGTATATTATGTACTACTCTATGGCTTGTAATAACGTAATACTAAGCTGTTTCTTTCATCTTTTTATCCTTCATCATTTTGGCTATAACACAATTTTAAGTGGCTAAATCTAGTCAATTTGAAAAAAAAAAAAAAAAAAAAAAACTTTTTAACTGAACAGAATGTAGTTTCAATACTACATGTTGTAAAAAAAAAAAAAGTATTAAACTTGACGTAGATGTCTGAGATAATTTTTGAGATTCTTCTTAGAACTGCACAGAGCCGTACTGATGTCTGAGCACAATACCTGAAGCTAATTTACATTCTTTGCCAGCTCCAAAAGTCAGCCTTGATTTTATTTTCAGACTTAGATAAAAGTGTTGACTCCTATCTAAAGGAGCAGACCAGGACAAGAGTATGTTTTCTTGTTTTGTACGGTCTCTTAGAAGTTCTGTAAAAGGCAAGGACCAAAATAACACAAAGGTTTGAGTGCTTTTCTGGGTTAGACGTGACAATGTAGCTTCTCGGTAATGTTGGCACGCACACTAGTCTGAGCATTAGTGCAGCGCAGTGGCTTTAATTAAGAGCTGCTCCTCCTCTGCGCTGAAATATGTGGCATCACCTTTGTACCTGTTGTTAATTACCATCTCTGTGTTCAGCTTAGCTCAGAGCTCCGCATGTCCTTGGCCCACCCGCAGCCCCCCCTCCTGCAAACCTCGTTGTTACAATTTTGAAAAAGATGTGACACTGAGTAAAATGTAAAAATTCAAACAGCAGAATGATATGCAAATCCCATAAAACCATGTACAATAGACCTCTAACAACATATCAGGTACTGAAACTGAGATCCTTTATCTATACATTGCAAATAATAGCTCATTTTGAATTTTTAAGTCTCAAAAAAGTTAGGACAGAGCAACAAAGGCTAGAACTAAACTGGCAACATTTTATTAAAGATTTCTGGGTATAAAAGGATTATTTTAGAAAAGCAGGTGTGTATCATTAGTATTGGATGTACTGGATGCTCATGACCTTCAGGTGCTCAAGATACACTGCATTAAAAACTTGGATTTGTGCCAGTGGTGTTCAAAAACTGGAAGTGTTCCTGATTCATGCAATGACTTCCAGTACAGAATAATGTATGTTTTTAATACAGTGTTGCTGGAGGACCTGAAAATTATAAGCATCCAATTCATCCAATAACAATAACACAGACTCTGCTTTTCAAAAATGCTCATTTTACACTCTTATTTATTTTATAGCTGGGTATACACTGCAGAATTTCAGCCAACTCAGACGGGGAAAAATCGTCCGTCTTAAAGTAGGACAGGGTCAAAGATCACAGTTAGAGCTGTTCTATGACCAAAGACAAGCTGCGTCAAATATCAGGCAGTGTCAGATATATTCATTAATATTCATTGCAGAGTGTGTCTGCCTTTCGCTGCACCTACGATTTCTGTCAGATGTTTGACCAACAGGAAAACACCAGGGCATGTTTATGTTCTATTGTACACAGAATATAGATTTGCAAAACCATTGCCGTATGTGTTTATTTCCATTTTACTTAGTGTCCTAACTTCTTGAGAACTGAGATTGTACAAAGTGCAGACAACTCCCAGCAGTGTGAATGTGTGTTCACCTCTCCTGGTTATTGATGGACTCAGTCCTACCTCTACCTACATGACCTAGTTCTGGCGCGCTGACACCATGCGTTCACATCACGCCTGCAGCAAACACATGTTGTCAGTGAGGCGGAGAGGAAGGGGGGAATGAGAGACAAAGTGGGATACTTCAGAGAACATCCAAGTACTATTTGTTTTTTATAGATCAGTGTTTCACAAACCAGTTTTTTCCCCCACTGGATCCATTTTAAAAAGCCAGTAGAATTGTAACCAAACATATCTGGTTTAGCTCTGTTTGGCATTTTTTATAAAAGGTTTAACACCATAAATTTAGTTCTCTTTAGTGTACTTTTAAGGATTATTATTATTATTCCTTGTTTCTGGTACTTTTCTTGCCCCTAACCCTTTTAAAAGAAGATTATTTTAATTTTTTTTTTGTCTATAGACTACCACATTTTTAACATACCGTATTTTCCGCACTATAAGGCGCACCTAAAAGCCTTTAATTTTCTCAAAAAACGACAGTGTGCCTTATAATCCAATGCGCCTTATATATGGATCAATGTTGGTTAATTATGGCTACTGTATTCAGGGGGCGTTGCCCAAGGTAAAAACGATAAAGGGAAATTCCAGTCCCAGCTGTTCATGTAGAAGAGTTGCGACATTGAGGAGAAAGAAAACTGAGCGCTCGAACGCTGTTCATGTAGCTTTGAACTGTGACAAATGGAGATGGAAATACATTGTTTTCAACAAGGGAGTTGTAAGAATGCTGGTTTGTATTCTATTAATAAAGTTTGACTAACTTATCTGACTGTTTTATTGACATTCCCTTTAGCGCAGCGCCATCTAGTGGATGCGCCTTATAATGCGGTGCGCCCTATAGTGCGGAAAATACGGTACATTAAAGGGCTACTCAGATCAAAGTACTTTTTCAGTGGTAAGCTTCAGGTGTAGTTAAGTTTGTTACCATTATAACATAACATTGACATCAGTCTTGCTGCACCAGTCATAACCATAATTTTTTAAAGATATTTTAGGTCTTTTTCTGCAATGTTGATAGTGTAGTTGAGAAGTGGCAGGAAGTCATGGGGGAGAGAGCGGGGAGAGACATTCAGCAAAGTGTGGCCGTGCATATGTGCCACAGCTCTACCAACTGAGCTATATTGTGGGGGCAGTCATAACCATGATTAACCAATCATTATCAATGATAGATCAATCACAACAATTTTTCTAAAATAGGGCGGACTTAATACCTTTAAAAAACCTTAATGTTCTTCTTATCTTATAGACTTCCTTTCAAAGTGCATAAGTTCCAGTACTTCCATTTGAATTTCAGTTGGTTGTACAATGTATGTTTATCCTGTTGTACTCAGATGTAGTTTACTTTGTGTTCAGGGTTTTATACTAACTTTTTTGCTCACCAGCCACTGTGGTGGGTGTACTTCAGATGTTACTAGCCTTTTAGGATTTTCACTAGCCACAGTTTAGCTGTTCAAATATTGTATATTGTGATGACAGAAATGTGCTAAAATTTGGTTTTACAATTAAATGGAGTTTTACCAGATACAGTATTTGCACAACATCTCTTAAACCATGTTGTTAGGTTTCAATTAAGGCGCTGTTAATGGCTAATAATATTTTTTATTTAACTATGAGGCAAAAATATATAAACTTTTGTGGTAAATTCTAAAGATAGTAGAAATTCAGGCCTAAACTCTCTTTTTAAAAATGTATAAAATCTAACTGGCTAAAGTGCCTGGTTGGAGTGAATGTGTTACCCGCCAAAATGAATAATCCACCTGCATTTCACTGGTTGGCTAGTGTTAATGTCAAGCCCTGTTCCTGTTTATTTGTTATCTTTCCCTGGGAGTCAAACTTGATTGGACAATGACTAAAGACATTCCTTGTATAGAATAGGATAAGATTTAGGATGTATACAGTTGTTCACTCATTTCATAGCTCTGAAATGTCTTGTTTTGGAAATATATCTATTAGTATATACTTTAACCCACAAGTGCCCCCTTGTTGAAAGTCTGTATTTCTTATTTTTCAGAGCAACTTCCTGGGCACGGCTACATTTTCCATAGGCGATCTCCTGAGGGCTAAAGATGAACGGCTAACCTTAAGCCTCAGGTAAGTCCATGCTTATGATTATACCCACCTACACACTGCATCTCTACTGCGCTAGTCAAACACATTCCAGACTTTACACTTAAAAAATATGCTGTCTTTTAACGCCAGAACTGACAGACCAAGTCAAACATCAGACTCTACCGGGCTGGGATAGAGAATCTGAATGCAGAACGGGCACATTACAGTAGCTGCCAGCAATGTTTGTTTCTACAATGTTATGTTCGTGTGTGGGAATACAGTGCTGTGATCTGGGTTGTGGTTTTTGTATAGTGAAAAGTAATTGTCAGTCTGAAAGCGAGTGAAGTGAATACAGTTGTACAACCCAAATGTAAATTAATCTTATAAAAACACATTTTATACATAATAGAACATAAACATTTTAGGTGTTTTTACCAATTCATGACAAATAATAATAACTCATTTTGAATTTGATGGCAGCAACACATCTCAAACAAGTTGGGAGAGGGCAAAAAAAAAAGGGGATGGAAAAAAAGTGATACTCTAAATGGAAATCACTACTTAGATCAGAAACATTTCCAGTTGTCAATGTTTTTAAATTTCAGCACCTGTTTTATGTGATTTGCAGAAATCACTCTGCTTTTATCTTATATACTATTTTAACTTATAACGATTTTTGGAATTGGGGTTGCAGTTTAAAATGTGTTGTTTGCGTCACATTTTTTTATTATGCAGAATCCCAAGCATAGAAGTGATGATGATAAATAATGAATGAGAAAAAGGTCAAAACTACGCAAATGTACCACACTTCAATCAAAAGGACACTAGGATGTCATGGTATAATCAAAAGCAAAGCCACCAGTAAAGGACAAAAAATACAAAGCGGAATTATTTATTTTTTTCAGGAAAGTGATCGAAAACTAAAAGGCCAGTCATTTTTACAACGGTTATACATTTTCCTTTCACAACGAAACATCAAAACATCAAGTCACAGATAAGCCGCTCCTTCGAATATGATTAATGCTGCATCCTTTTATGAAAGCTTGACATGATTGCCAAAAGTAAGTTGCACATCTATAAATAGTTGTCTGCCGTGCTCTGACAGCTATGAAATGTTGTTTTGCTGCTCGGTTTACTAATTCTACACAGATGTAAAAAGGTGATGCAGAGCGCTAACTATGTAACATGAGTGTAGTGTAATTGGTGCTTAGTGCGGCTAATTTACACCTGATTGGAATAAGGCTGAATGATTAATTACAATGTCATAAAATATATTTTTCAATTTGTAGAGGCCGCATGTGTTGTATCTTTTAATGTTTGCGGTTTACTATATTTTTCTCTTATTAACTGGACATCAGAAAGATAATAGCTTACAACAGCTAGTTGACTTCAGTTTTACTACATGCTGAAAGGTTGGTGCTCAACAAGGCATTCACCATAGTACTGTGAATCAATTAGCTAAATAAAAAATGTCATTCATATAACTTCAAGCATCATGTAATAGGCTATTTTAATAACACAGACCTGGCATACAATAAACAATAGTCAATCCTTTCAAGTTCATACTGTCTTCTTAAGTTAGTTACTGTTTCAACTTTCTTTTAGTCAGGCAGAACCACATAAGCGGCCTACAAGATATGTCACAGTAACATCACATGATGCTTCTGACAAAGGCTACAGGAAGTAGCTGAAACTAGTAGAGCAGGTAAACAAACTCCAAGCTCCTGACTAATAGAATCTTAAAAGAGTAACAATAGTCATTGTATCTATACTAATAATAAAAAGGAAACATATATTCACATAAAGAATCACAATTGCAACATAGGTTTAGAAAAACAAAAACAAAGGAAATTTGCTGTATTGACAGATCCCTTGAATTTGGTGTTTAAAGTCCTATTTAGTCAATATTTAGTGTGTACTACAGCTTTGTACAAGTTAAATAAAGGACACTATGTAGGCTTTATTATTAACGCATACTGTAAGATTTAGCCAATTGAATGCTTGTGTTCTAAAATTAGGTGTACTTCCAATAGCTGGATGGCCGATTTCATTGTTGTGCTTGTCAACAATGAATCAATGGTCAACAATGAACCTTCTCCATTTATTGAGGCTTGGGACTAGCACAAAAAGCGCTGGCTTGTGACTGCTTATGCCTGGTTTAAACAGACGACAGGGAAACAAAGTTTATTGTAATATTTTAATGTTGGCAATGTATTGACATAATTGCTGAACTCAGGGCTTGGTTGGATGTAAGTCCTGGTATATTTTTGTTTTGGTTCAGGTTGACTTTGTAATATAGACACAGACAAAGTCAGACATGTTGGAGGTTGGGGAAATTGCTGAATGGACTTTCAAAAAATAAACCAAAAGACAAGAGGAACATGAAGAAAAAGTAAATTGTGTTTGATCATAAAATAGATTAACAAGCACAATAAGTTGCAATTGCTTGTTAATTTGCTTGTCAAGTTTCATTTGTAATTTTAAGCAGAAGACAATCAATTAATTTGATGCTTCTAATTGTACTTTAAAAACTAACAGAAAAACAAGTCAGTCTAGTCAACAAATTTGTAAAGATAACAGGAAAAAATATCTGTTATGACAACACAGACAGCTGTCCAAGCAAATGTGGAAAAATGTATTGACAAGGAATTACTATGAAGGAGATGTTGTAACAGAAAGTAAGTCACATTATACATACATCATATATATATTTTTTTACACCTTTATGGATGTTAGTGTGGACATGAGCTTTTTATTGCTTTTGCAACATCTGTGAATATTCTCATTCATTCAGGTTGTTATAATCAAACAGAGTCTGAATCCTGGCTAGAGAGACCAGAAGGTTTGAGAGAGTGTTAAAAGATTGCTTTTGTTTTTTGTTTTTTTTGTTTTTTTTTTGTTTTTTCAAGTTGAAAAAAAAAACTTCTTTTAACAGATGGGGTGGTCTGAAACCTAAACTAAAATAGTATCACTCAGGCTATTAACATCAGGCCCACTAAATGCCTAACCTGGACCTCAGAGCCCATATATGATAAGAAGAGAAGACGTCTCGTCGACCAATCAGAGGTGAGAAACAAGCTGCTGGTGTGAAGGACGAGGAAACACAGGCCTGCTAACGAGCCAAAACTGGTCTAAGGCTTTTATCCACAATAGACCAATAGAATGTGGTTTCAAGTCAAGACTCCGCCCTCTAAGAAGTAAAAAACTTAGCCACCTGTTTAATTTGGAGAGGATGAGAGATGAAGCAGCTTCAATTCTACAAACTAAGTGCAGATGACTCCCTTTTAACCTTTCCATGAGTGCTTTTGGAACTACATTGTGCATAGTCGTTGTAATCAACTGCTCGTGACTTTTTATGTATCTTGTATACGTGTCAGAGCTCAGCTGGTCTAAGCACCTGTAGACAGTTGAGATGAAATATTCTCTGCTGTTTCTATTGTCAGACTGCTTCCTTCTCATCCATCGTTTGTGTCTGAAAATATGCCCCGTTGGCTATCTTTTCCTTCTCCCCACCATTCTTTGTTACGCCTTTCATTTCCTGCAGCTGATCCCAGGTCAGTCCGAATAATTGCATGTTGCAAAATTGACTGTACAAGCTCCGATGAGAACACAGACTCTTTTCTCTCCTGTGTGTTTGCAGATTTTCAGTGCAGGTGTTTGCGTTTCACAAAACAGCATGGAATCATCACTTTGCTCTTTTGTAGTTTCACACCACTGCTGGGTTTTCTCTTTGGTTTTGTTCATGTTTTATTCCAGAGTATAATGTGAAGTCCTTCCAAGAGTCTCTGTGTTTAGAAGTTGCTTTTTCTAAGCTGTCTGTATCCATTAGGAGCTCTCGACAGCCATGAGGAAAAGGCTGAAATGGTTAGCTGCTACTTATTGTTAAGGAAACATAAAGACAGATTTGAAAAGGCCAACATCATCGTGTTATTGTGACATTTCTTCATTATTTTCTCACAAGAATAAAGTGGATTCACATTATGTATAGTGATGTCAGATGCTATTGCTGTTAGTGGTAATATGGTTTATTGTAGCTGCTGCTGCTGTAGCTGATTTTCTTTAGACCTTTTTGTGTTTGTATAGGCTGCATGCATATTGGGGTGCTGTAAGTGAGGCAGGTTACAATACATTTTCAATACAAAAATTTGCATTAGCCATCAAAAGTTGCAAAATGCCTACACCCATATAAACAAATAAATGTGTAATATGTGCTAAAAGTGGAGCAAATCCTGACGCCCCTGAGGTTAGCGTCTTTCAAAGGAGATAAATGAAAACACCACAGACTTTGCTCCGGTGACCTAATGAATATGTAAAATGTATGTAAATGTATTCCACTGAGCTGTAGTCCTTTTCATTAGCTATCTCTCAAACTGGGTTTCACAAATAGAAGGCGCCATTTCTTTCTTTTTTTACTGCCTATGCAATTTCTTAGTAGATAAGGACTAATGTTTGAATTGTCAGTGCCTGGGTAGAGAACATTAATGACTGGCTTAATATTTAGTAGTTTTATTTAGCAACTCATAAATAATAAATACTTACAATTCAATTTTCAATTCAGGTTTATTTGTATAGCCCAATATCACAACAAAAGTCGCCTCAAAGGGCTTCACAAACAGTTGCTCAAACATAAACACACAATCAGACTTAACACACAATCAGCACAAACAATAACTACACTAAACTAAACAGACCCAGGACACTCCTGTCCTTAGACCCTCCTTCTCGGTAAGGAAAAACTCCTAAAAAAAACCCAGCTACGGGAAAAAAGAAGAAACCTTATGGAGCCCATATTGAAGGAGAGATCCTCTCCCAGGACGGACAGGCAATGCATCTAGGACGGCTAGTCCCTTAGTTCATCTATAGGATCATAGATCAGCTCTGTAAGGAGTCATCCAGACGAGAGTGGGTGAATAGGTTGAGGAAGGATGCAGCAGGTGGCCTCATCCAGACAGGTGAGTGGGCGAGATAGATCCGGGAGATCCAGGCTGCAGCAGGGGCCTCATCCAGACAGGTGAGTGGGGCAAGATAGGTCTGGGAAATCCAGGATGCAGCAGGTGGGCCTCATCCAGACAGGTGAGTGGGGTGAGGGAGATCCGGGAAATCCTTAGAGGTGAGGTTGAGGGCACACAGGTCGGGACAGGAGCACAGATGGGGTCAGCTATCCAATCGTCACTGGGACATCTGCCAGCAGCCAGGCATCTGAAACAGTCCCCACTCCCCAGAGGGGAGCGGGAGAGAGGGACAACTTGTGAATAGAAATGAACTGATTGGAGATATAGAGTATTTCATTATATTAATCACGGTGATAGAAGAGGAGCAGCAGATGAAACCAGAGGACAGAGGCTCAGTGCACCATACTTCCCCCAGCTTCTAGCTCCTAGAGCAGCCTAGCTTCAACTGTGGAATTTACCCTGTTCCTAGCTGCCCTGACCATAAGCTTTCTCGAAGAGGAGCGTACATTACATAAAACTTAAGTTAACTATGACTGTTGGAACTCGCTACTTGATCTGTTAAACCTAACCCTTGACCTCATGGTATCTACTTACCTACTTGTATGTTTTGTTTCTTTGTTTTGTTTGGATTTTTTTGGTAACTGAAAAAGTTATGGTGTGGTGTGAATTGATTTTCAGTAAAGGTCAGCAAAGAGCCAGTGGAGAAATATTTATTTTTTGGTGTGAAATGTCTAAATTCCCTGAATATTTACTTGTTTTGCTCATTGGTAAATGAAAATGAATTAGAAAAACTGTTCTTGTCATCAAAACACAAGCATACTTTATTTGACTAAGTCACTCATGAAAGGGTCACTAGTTCCATGTGAAGTGTTGGATAAATGGGACTTGTTAGTAAAGGTATACCGGATGTCATTTAATACATTTTAATTAGTTTAGTGCTACATGTTTCATACCTAATAAGCACTGAAAACTTATAATAGAGTGAACTATAAGTAATAAAAAAATATTTTGACATTTGACCTCATGACAAGCTTGTTGCATGGTCATGCAAGGTAGTAAGATTGTTTTATTTAAAGCAGGCTGTCTCAGTTCAAGTCAATTAGTATCCCCAAAGGGAAAATTGAACTCTCAAAAGAAGAATTTTAAGACCAGACTACAATACTTTCACAAAGGATCAGAGCAATTGGACTAAATTGCTGTGTGCTTTCAGTCAGGTCATGATGACTTTAAGTAAAAGAGTTACTAAGAAAAAGAGAGGTGTCCTTCTGACATTTAAAAAGTAAAAGCTCATTTAACACCAATTAGACAGGGAACTGCAAAATAATTGTGTGTGATTTGAACACCATCAAATTATGACTTCCTTTTAACACATACACACAAAAATAAATAAATAAAATAAAATCTTGGCAGTGGTAAAACTATAGTTTGACCTAGACTCGAACTGGACTTCTAGTTGCCTGGAAAATCCAGATTGATATGTCTCTGTATTTTTATACAGAGAAATATCAGTCTGGTCACCACACCATCCGCCGTGGTTGGATTCAAATCCCAACCATACCGTGCATTTTGATTCTTTTATTTAAGTCACATGTTCTTTGCGAGCAGCGTCCTCAACAACAACAATCAAGGTGGCGCACCGAGGAGCCGAGAGTTTGTTTCATTCAGTGGTAAATTTTGTTTTAAATGACCAAAAACATCTCACATTAAAACCACAGCAGCTTACAACACTAGAAGCCTTTGCTTAAAAAAAAAGAAAAAAAAGATGTTTTCGCAGTTGCTCACTTTGTTGTCGCTTTGTTAATGTCACGTCCGCCATTTTCTGATTGGCTTACTCCGCTGTAAGTTTACTCGGGTTTGCTCCGCTCTAGAAATCGAACTGATTCAATGGCGACCAGACTCATCCACTGGTACAACGGTGAGGCTGGAATTCCCAGGCAAATCTTCTAGTTCAGTAAATAAATAAATGCTCCACTTCACTACAGCCACTAAAAGTAATATATTGTTCTTTGTTCTTTTAGTGACCCCTTGAAGCTGGAGTCTACACCCCTAGGGTACAAAATCCTTAAACCAAACCATAAATTAATTTTTTTTCCTTGATCTATACTGATATTCTGAAAATTGCATCCAAATTTGACCATTACTTATTGAATTGTTTTACTAACAGGCAGACAAACAAACCGACAAACAAACCAACCACCAAACCTCTGCCAACTCGAATTATATGACTCTGGTGGAAACTAGACTGATATTTTACCTTAAATCTGAAAGCTGTTGTTTTCTAGGTTTCCATGTGTTCAGAATTCAATGAGAGCAGCTGCTGAGCTAAATACTGGCAGGTGTCATCTCACTGAACACAAACTCACAGTGTACAGCAATGTGTTACAGTGACAGCCAGCGATGCATGAGGAATAGTGGGAGACACACCCGGCCAACTGCTTTGATCCAATATGCTGTTGTTTACTTGTTGGTTCTTCCTATGAGAAAACATTTGTGAGATGAGCCACTCTCTGAGAGAATGTGTTAGTCATGTGACCTGTGGATGAGCCCTGTGGAAATGAGGTCCGCCGGCCGAGCGCTGACAGGACAGGGACGGGAGCGCCACAGCCTGTCTGATGCTTTATTTATTGGTGTGTACAAACGTATCTAAATCCATAATAATAATGCTTACATGGCGTCATAACATCTAGATCTTTCACAGAGGATTTCTTTCTCACTACCCTATACTGTGATCAGAGGGGGAAAAAAATGCATGTTTGTTTAAGTTAGCAGCAGGGACGGGGGACTCTTTTACCTTTGGCGAGGAAGGAATCAATGCCCTTCCATGAATCTCAAAGCCAATATGACTTTGACCAAGTTCTCTTCATAAGATGTAGATTTACTCTTTGGCTGAGCATATGTAGAGAGGAAATTGCTATTTGACCAGCGGCAGTGTGTCTCTGTGCCGTGTGCTTTACTCTGGCCTTGGTAAAGTTCACAGTTATACAGTGCAGGCCACCTCGAACTCATTCCTCATTCCCACCAACTCTCAGCAGTTCAGTTATGTATGTGTGCCTGTTTTCTTTCCTGTAAGGCACAACTGATTTGATTCAATTTTTTAAACTTTTAAAAAAAATTTTTTTTAAGGTTGCCGACACTGTCATGTTGAATGAGGGTGAGTGCTAGATTCAGTCTTTTGGATGCTCAAGTTATGATGACACAATCTTACCTCAAGGCAGCTCTCACCACCAAAAAGCACTTCAGTAGCTGGTTTGATATGTGGCCACAAGCACCAAAAAAACTAGCAGGGAATTGAAAATTTCTTTGAAGTTATCCCTTTTATTAATCAAAAGGAAGCCATAACCCATTGAAAAGGAATTATTAATGTTTTTTCAGTTTGTGTTTGCTTTGGCCTGGATAAAAAAACAAACTGTAATTCACGTGAATGTTTATTAAAAACCACTAAGGCTGTTGTTTCTCTCAAGTTTTTTCCCACAATGATGCATGTAAAGGTGAACGGGTGAATCTAAATTGTCCAGGGTGTACCCCACCTCATGGCCATGGCCATAGGCTTAAATACATATCATTCATATCTATTTGTTTTTTTTCATGTACTAACTGAAAAATAGAATATAACACAATGCTATACATATGTGCACTTCTACATCTAATAGTCGCAATAATGACAGCTATTGTTGTTATTATTGCTCTTACTGTTATTAATTGGTTTGTGCTCTTTTAAAATAGGACACGATATGAAAAATGTTGTCATGATTGGAGAAACCATTTTGAACAAAAACGGGGTCATGTTGGCAGATATAGTATAATAGCAACTGCACAGAATCAACCTTGACGCACATACATCATACGTAACTACGGCAGCTCAACAAGGACCAAATGCATTACTGCATCCAGTTGTTTTACAGTGACAAACTCGCTCCTGGTTTAGGATAGATCAGGTATTAGGGTTTAATTAATGCTTTTTAGGGCTGGGCATGTTAACAGAGAGAAGTAAGCAGACAGCTGCAGCAGGACAGACGCATGAGAGCTACAGGAAGAGGAGAGACTTCTGAATTAAAAAAAAAAAAAAGAAAAAAGAAAGAAACATAAGTCCAGGTTAAAATAAATGGTTAAAAAAACATTCCAATCACAAATGTCTATTTTAAACAGAGGAGTTAATTGAAAATGTAGCTCTATCTGCTGTAGTGCTCTTTATCTGCAAAATAATAATGATTATTATTATTATTTGGGCTTCACCAATGTTTGAAATGGTTTTATATAGTATACGTACACTGTATTTAAACAAATCATAACCAAGTCAAAATAGCACATAGTGGCTGAATTCTAAAAGTTATAAGTGGTCAAATAAAGAGCCAATTAGCAGCTTAAAGAGGCAAAACACGTTATTGATTGAATTATATATTAAAATATTTGCCAAAAAAACATACGATTATTCACGGTTAAAAATTTTAATGCCCAGCTCTAATACTTTTACTTACAGGAATGTTACTTAATGTTTACTTAAGTCACAGTAAAATTAATATTTTATTTTTTATTTTTTTAAACTCACTTAGAGGGTAGTAATAGTAGTCGTGGTTGTAGTGGCAGCAGTAGTATAGCAAAAGCAGTAATGGTGGTAGTAGCCGTAAAGACTTCCTACCTGAGTAAACATTACATTCAGTACCTTGTTTTACATTTAATCAAGTAATACGTTCACAGTACTCCTACTTGAATATTAATTTGAAGTACCTTTATTGTGTACAGATTACTTCTTCCACCTGTGTCATATGTTCATTTAAATGTGGTACCTGCATTGTTACTTTTTACATAGAAATAATTAGTAATTGATCCTCAGATCCTAGGTAAAACAAAAACTTTTTTTCAGCTTTTTGAGTTGTGATCAGTGGAGACGTGTGGGCTTATGTGTACACAGGTATCTACAGTATTTTTGCCCTTGCATGGTCCTGCCTGCTTGCATGTATAAAGGATGTTGTTGCATGAGGTATGTTCTCTTCTGGTGCCTGAGGTGATGTAGTTGAGATCTTTGAAGCGGGATCCACACAGCCAGCCAGCGCACTAGTCTCTGGGCTGGAACGGAAGAGCATCATAAGTCTTTCATGGAGTAGGTGTCCATTCCAGTGTTGGTCTGATATCAAAAACAAAACTATTTTTACAGAGCAGGTTTATTTTTTTATTGTATACATACCCCATCCCAATGACCTTCACCAAATATGCATAAGGGGTATCAGATACTATTGAGTCTCTTTGGATAAATAGGCTTAGAGTGTAGCAGCCGTTTTAGTTTTCTTAAAATTATATCCGTCCACATTTAAGAAATTCCTGCCTACACCTTCAGAAAAAATAAGAGAACACTGAAAAATTATAAGTTTCAAGTTTTAACTTTTATAGGTGCAATATGATAAACTGAAGTGTTATTTTTTGGGACCTGTTGAAAATATATATATTAAAAACAGGACATTACATTACAGCAAAATAAGATCATTTATGCTGTGTTTGCAGAGTCACTTGAATAATTCAAAGATTCAGCTTCAAATTTTCAAAGACTACATTTTCAGGAAAGGTCAGTAGGGGCCAAAGAAGAATTGATATGTTTTTGGTGTGAGTCTGGTACGCTATCTGGATCCAGGAGGTTTGTAAAATATTTTGTGCCATTGCAAGATAGGGCCACTTTACAAGGGGCTAGTAAAGAAACAAATAATGAGTTTTAGTGAATTCTTTACCATTGTGAAATAAAAAGCTTTGTGGCTCAATTTATAGAGCAATATATTGTATCTTTATTATGTATTTTTATTTAAGATAGGGTCAATATCTTCACAGTGTCTAGCTAATTAATTAAATGTTTTTCTTTAAATTTAAACCACAAGAACGAAATACATGGTAGCCAAGCTGCACCCTAAGTGATCCTAAATCTGAGCTATGTAAATTGCGGCAAAAGTCTGTTTTAACATAAACCGTATTACTCTGCCATGTTGTATGTGCCTGCATCCTCCATACTGCCTCTGCACCACCGCACTACCTGCTCATAGTAAATCTCTTCTTCGTGGTGCGCTGTGGGGACCCAATTTTCCTGTAGCCATTACTCACGCAATATAAATGAGCCACAGTACCTCAGTAATGCTTCCGTATCTCAACCAGCTTGAGTTATGCTTTTCATAGCACAAGTCAATTCACTTCAGAGCAATAGCGATTTGCCTTTTATATTTAAGATCCTGTCCTCTGGCTGCAAGAATACTGTATATGCTGCGCTATTATACAATGAAGTGATATAGTAACTGCCTATGACTCGTTTGCATAGATGCAGTGTGTGAGATTTAGTTGCATCTGTTAGAATGCTCCTTGTACTAAACTGGAAAAACTCATGAAAGTATTTACGTTTTGGGGCTATTGTAAAAACATATGAAAACCAGAAGCACTTGGCGAGTGAGCCAAAAAGACCTTACAACGCGATTGTTTTTATGTATTTGGCTCTATCTCGCAAGGGTAACGCTATAGTGCCCATAGGATCTTCTAGTTCAGGGTTACATGCTGAGTATATTGTACCACTAAGCCTTTATTAACCACAATAAACCTTTTTCACAAAAAGCAGAAGTAGCTTTGCAACGCATTATCCCATTTAAAGTTAGCACTTGTCTTAGGCAAAATGGAGCAAGTGTTTTAAAAGTGTTTAACAGTGTTCAAGCTTACCAAATTTCATGTTTGATGATGTAGTTGCAGTAACAGGAGCAAAGACAGTAACCAATAAGCAGGACAAAGGCTGCACATTTTTTATAAAGAATTTATTCACGATTATTGAAGAAAGTACAAAAGAAAGCTTAAATATGCTAGCTTTAGCTAACTACAAATCACAGCAGTGTAATATTCAATTCTTTTAGACTGAAAATGTCACAGCACAGAGCTATAGTTTTTATATTTACAGCAGATTTTGACTTCCACTGAGATCGATGGTGATGTTTTGTTAATGAAAACATGCTCATTTGTGTAAATATAGATTTATATATAGATAGATTTTAAGTAATATTATGTAATAAACTGTATTTTTTGTCTCTGCATCTATATACTCTAAAATGTAGTTGAGGGGCCCATAGTTGTCAGAGAAAAAAAAACAATATTATTTTTGGACTCATCTATTTTACGTCTCCTGCAACCTCTATCTCTAAGTATCGCAACACGACTTCAGGTTGAAAACGCAGAAGTGTGAAAAAGGTCTATGGCAAAGACCACTAAAACTAATAGTTTGTTATCTTTGGCTCTATCTCGCAATGATACAAAATTGTTTTAAGTGAAAATATTTTAAATTCTTGGATCAACAGCAACAGCCTTTCTTCCTTGGCCCATACTGACCTTTCTTAAAACAAAAAAAAAAGTTCATTACTTTTTGAAATAACTTTGATTTCAAACCATAACCATAAGGAAAACACTGATCTAATTTGTATTATGGGGGAAAGCGATCCTTGTGTAGACAGATACCAATAACATGTAAAAATCTGCTTGGCGGATGGTGAGGAGAATCAAGAGACCATCATGTTGAAACTGTCCTCTTGCCATGTCTAAATATATCTGCCGAGAAGAGTTTTATTGGTGAAATGAGCGGCGAAGGAGCTCTGAATGTTTGAGAGGAGCAGTAAAACTAATTGCTGACAAGATTAACAGTCAGTTGTGCAGAAACAGTGCAGTTGCCATAGAGAAACATGGCCCAAAGAGACAGAGAAACAACATTTGACAGGTTATTCACACTGTGGGGTTTTAGATTACTCTATATGTCCACAGGCAACACCCCTAGCCATTACTGGGTCACTGCTCTGCTTTTGGGACATAGTTAGGACACACAACACCTACATTATATATATATGCTGTGGTTTTGAAAGCCACAGTGGACTCCAGTGAACTGTGCACTGTGAATTATTTAGCAATGTTTTTCTTTTGTCTTTTTCTATAGGACACTTCAATGCCAGGAGGTGTTGTTAAGGACAATGAACTTATGTGTTCTGTTCACACCCTCAGTGGCAACCTGTAGGCATTGGATAAAACAGACTACCATTGTCAAAGTCATAGTGAACATGATCCATATAACCTGGCCTGCAATTCAGTTTTTATAATTTTTATAAATGGAGATGTTTGTGTGAAAAAGACTGTCCGGCATAAAAATCTCCCAAAGTAGCCATGTAAATGGTTTCCTCCTTATTCCATCTTTATTATTAAGGGTGCTCCGATCGATCGGCCGCCGATCATGATCGGCCGATCATGGCTAAAAATAGAGTGATCGGTGATCGGTAAAATGGGCCGATCAGAAGGGCCGATCAAATTACAATAAACACGCGAGGCTCTCACATTTACTGTCCTGCAACTCCGGTTTGATTAAACAGCAGTAGCGTTATTTTAGCAGTGTTTTTAAGTTAAGCCCTGGTTATAACGAACACAAACCTGCCCTGGAGGCACTGCTTTGTGTCCCCGCTGTGTCCCCGCCTGCTTTAGGAGCGCACGGGACAGAACCGAGGCGCAGCAGTGCGTGTATTTGCAAACACCAACATAAATAGAGCTACAGCTAACCCGCTAACAGTTACGTTAAAAGGATTAAGAAAGTTCAGAGTCTGCCTGTGTCTTGTTGCGCGGAGAAAACTGTGCGTTTTGTGGCTTAAACTGCACCAAATGGCTGCTAATGGAAAGAGAAAATAAAAAGGCAGCCCATGTGTCCGTGTGTCTGAGAGGAGCACCTTTCATCGTTGTCTTCTCTGCTCTCTTTGCACGTTTTCTTCATTCAGACGTTGTCAAAACTGGCAGCAGGAGCTGTCTGCTCTTTAGTCCACTGTGTTTCAACCTGGTTTGGCTGCGCGTTACGCGGACACAGGCGCTGCACGCGCACTCGCATTAAAGGAACCAATTAAGAAGAACAGCTGATTTTTACATCAGCGGAGCATTCAAACAATGCCACAGACACTGGGCACACATTAAAGACCAATAATGCAACAAAACCTCTTCTAAAACAAAAATAAGTAGAATTTTGTTGTTCTTTTATATTTACAAAGGCTACAGTATTTTTCAAATGGAACTAATAATAGCCTGCATACAATACATTACTACATTGAAGATCACGTGATCGGTATCGGCCATGATCGGTATCGGCCGATCACAGCAGAGGCTGATCGGTGATCGGTGATCGGCCTCAAAAACCCTGATCGGAGCACCCTTATTTATTATTATCATTATCTATTATTATCTATTTAACTTCTAATGCATTTCTTCAATTCATGTGCTTGTATGCGTTTGCTAATCATGCTGTTTCTCTTTAATCTCCATTTTTACCTGCCTACCTGCCCTGCCAAACCCTCTGTATGGATTTTGGCTTGCTTTGCAGACACGCACTTTCTAAATCCAGCATGGTTTAAATGGGGAACTGAGAGGAGTTGTGCCGCCACTGTGCTACCGGAGCTGCTAAGATGTCAGCGCTGCAGAGGTCTTTCAATAATGCATGTTATGTATACACAAGGGAGGAAAGATTATTATCTCCAAAAGGAAAGGAAAACCTCCCTCAGCCTCATACAGCCGCAGATACAGCCGTCTTAGGAGCAGGATACTATAGAAACGGGCACATTATACACTGTCCATTGCTGTGCTGCTCTAACGATGTCAGGCCTGCTCATGTTGTTGGTCTTCTGTGCTTTTCTTCACTGCACTTTCCTTTGCTCTTGTTATCTCTAAAAGTTTCAATACTCAGCAGGAGAGACACTCGCTGCCCCAGTTCCCCAGCTCTGTTTGAGATTTGAATTTGATATAAATTTGTCCGCTTGAGGTGGCGTGCATGGATGTCTGTGTGCACATGTGTGTGCTTCTGAGATGTGCCATGTCAAGTCTGCATTATTACAGCCCAGTGGCTCAGCAGCCTGGCTTATTCAAGCATTCCCATTGGATAAAGGATCTCTTTCTGTCCCACTAGAAACTGTTTAGCCTGCTATCATAATACGGTCTCACCACCGCAGAGCCCTTACTATCACCCTGTCCCCATTGTCACACTTATCCACAGACACTGTATTTTCTGTGTTTGACCTAAAAGCTTAAAGATCAACTGTCTGATCCAGTTAGAGTGCAGAACACTATGCAACAATGTGGTTTCTTCACTTTGTTTCTTATGGACTCTAACTTCCACAGCCTGCTCCTTACAAGACTAATGGCCAGATTTACTAATACAGGTGCTAAATTGCGAGTGCAGATTGAAAAATAGCGTTTGCCATTTGTGGGTGTGTTGCTTGTCATTTACAAAGAGAAAGTGCGTAAGTAATTGCTGCCACAAATCTGATATGTAAATGAGAATTTTGCGTGAGCACAAGAAGCACCAATAACAGGAGCAGAATAGCTCTGGCAGCTCTGACTGCATCTTTCCTACAGTAATGCAAATTCACAAGTCAACATGAGAGTCCAGCCTTATAACAGGACTACACTGAATGTAGTTGTCTTTGAGGAATAATAATTTCATTGCAATGCATTTCACTTTCTTCTATTAACTTTGCGTAGTCTGTCCTCGTTAAATCCTTGTCTCATAGGATTCTGGCACTGACCACAGTCACGTGACGCGAGTTTCCCACAGTGGAGACACAGAGAGGAAAGTCCTATTCACTGTCTGTCAGAGCCAGTAACCCTTCAAACACATAGCCTGTAAAATGTCGCAAGTAGGCTTTATGCAGCGCTGATGGTGATCAAGTAAATATAAAAATTTAAAATATTTTCTGCCTGTACATTAAACAGCAGTGCTGTCTCGATTTTACGCTGCATTTAAATACTGCTTAATTGTCACCATAAAGATTTAAAAGTAGCCTACGTGGAACAGACTGAAAGCCCAGAGACAGGAGCTGTAAAAGGCTGAAGTTCAGGGGAGTGCGAGAGAATCAAGGAAAAGGTGTTGCAGGTAAAGTCTCTCTCTTTGTTTCCTCCGACTTCAAGTCAACACTTTACTTTTGTATCTTTGTAAATGAGCCCTTTTAGAGCATTATAACCTATTTTCAACGTCCCATCTGTGCACTAAAAGCTGCACTCTTGCCTCTGCAAAACTTTTGCACCTCCTTTTCCAACGTGCTAAATTTACACGCAAATTTAGCTCCCATACTTGCGATAAATCAAACAGTGACCGCAAAGCAGCTTCATTTGCGTTTTCTCCTTGAATTTTGTGCGTTCTGGTGAGAACACCTTGTTTTACATATTTATTGAGTCACAGGAGTAAAATCTGCCCTGCGTTCATTCTGCTCCTGTGAGACACGCTAACTTCAGCAGCGTCTGGATTTGCTCCAATTTTAGCATGACTTTTTCAGTTAGCGTGCACGCAAACCTTTGATAAATCTGGCCCTAACAGTATTAAATAATGATAGTGGTCCATGTGTTAGTAAACTATTCAGTGGTTTTGTCTGAGGTTAAATTACACCCTCGGGGAGGAACTGAAACTTTACACATCTCAACGATCATCACTAAAGCTAATCTCTCATACTGTATTTTCTCTCTTTGACCTTTCTGTAATCTATTTTCTATAACTTTTTAAGGTTTGAAAACAGTACAGCTGCATTGCTGTGAAGCCATACGGGTGCACCTCTGTATATCTAAAAGTATGAAAAAGTATAAGTGAATGAAAAAAAGTATGAAAAAAAATAAGTGAATGCATAATTGGACATACAAGAAAGTGGAAAAATCGCAAAGAGGTGTATTCCAAGACCCAGACATGCTGCACATACTGTAATAAAAAGGTATTCTCACTGGTTTATGTAGAGCAATCAATCACATTTACTCATTGAGGACCCCTTCAAAAAACTGGATGGTACATCTCAAGGGGTTATCCTTCAAATAGATTTCAAATTTCATTGGCCGCTGTATTAGGTAGGCCTTGTACCAAATAAGTAGCGCACTGTCTGGTATTTTGGTTTGGTGTATTATGTGTTCAGAGATGGTCATTTGTAGACCTTGGTTACTGTTAGATTTATCATTTTGCACCAGATTCAAACTGGTGTATTTAGTAATAGTCAGTGTATTTTAAGGATTTGGAGTTACATGGAGTCGTTACCTTTTTTATTTAACCAAAAACTATTTCCAGGCTCCTTTTTTATCATGTAAAATATGAACATGTCTTATTTTTAACCAATATGAACACAGATGAAAGTCTGCAAAGCACTGGTTTATTTACCCTGTATATACTGTACTGAATTTATACAGATGTTTATAGGTTGAGACAGGGTTGATTGGCCTATCAGTTGTTAGTAATTGGTGCAGTGGGTTGTGGAAAGCCTTGAACATCTTTTTTCATTATTATGAAATGTTCATTCCATACACACTATCAAGAAAAGCAGGCATCGAGGCTCCTTTCATGTGTGAATAGATTTTGAACAACTCTTGGTATCTAACGGTCACTCCATTCAGGTGGAAACCTTCACAGTACAACAGAGATTCACCCTCACACTGCTACTATTGAATGGTTTGTTAAAACTGTCCCAAACCACTCTTCAGCTGATACTCTGGGCTCGTAAAATTAAGAGTTCACTGAGAGGAACTTTAAATGCTATATTTAAATTTTATATGTTTGTAAAATGTTAAGGAGCCTTACTAATGACTCTGAGTAAAATGATCTAGCCTTTTCATTCACTCACACCTGTCAACATTTGTCACTATGTTGACATCATCCTCTGACTACAAGCTTTAGGAATATTAATTGTTCATTTATTCAAGGGCTTACTTAGGGTTGTGGGTAACTGGAGCTTACATCAGCTACTTTGAGCCCAAGGCAGGATAACTCTGCTTGAGTTAGTCTGCCCCTAAGAAACATACACAGACAAGGAAATACAGTATGACCACTGCTAGGTGCAAACACACATCCCATCCCTCCATCATGGCACCAGTTAGTGAGTGGGTTACATTAGGCACCAAGTGAACATTTTGTCTTCAAAGTGTTAAAAGCAGGACAATGGACAAAAGTATGGATCTGAGCAAGTTTGACAATGGCCAAATTCTAATTGCTAGACAACTTGGTCAGCGTTATCTCCACAACTGGGGCTTTTGTGGAACATTCCCAGTCTCCAGAGATCAGTATCTATCAAAAGTCTTTAAAGGAAGAAACAGTGATGAACCAGCGACAGGTGATGCGTGAGGGGAGTTGCGGCTGGCCCGTGTGGTGCGATCCAACAGATGAGCTACAGTGACTCTAATTACTGAAGTTAATGCTGGTTCTGATAGAAAGGTGTATAGGTGTGAATACACAGTGGATCACAGTTTATTTCTTATAGGGCTGCATATTAGGCAGGTGGCCATAACACATAACACTTTACGTTCCTATTTGTATATTTTCAAGAGGTGGTCATAATGTTATGTCTGATCAGTGTATACGCTGACAGACAACCATGCACTTTCACATCCATTAGGAAAAGAAAAACTGAAACTGAATGCACATAATTAGTAAACATGAATGTTTTGTATTCAGGATGTCTTTGTTTTATCTGTGTAGCTGCGAACAAATGTGTAGTGGAACAAATGCACCGTAACATTTAGGGAGAGTAAAGGACACTTAAGGCCAAGCCATTTCAGTATATAGCTTGTAGGGAAACGTTTTATCTGCACGTTGCACATTGAATAGTCTTTTGTAAAAACAAGTTTGTGTGAATGCTAACGTGTGGGTGTTTAAAATGCATTTACTCTAGGTGAAATGGTTTTGCTCTCTCTCTCTCTCTCTGCCACCAAAATCCACACAGTTTTCTGCATAATATTATCGGACACTGTCTGAAGAAAAGGGAGGACAAAATATATCCACATATGGCCACTTCATTTTTCCTCCTTTTATACTAAAATTCTACTTTTTTCCAGACTGTTCCTACTTTAGTCCTGAATTTTTATATATGGAAGTTGTGATCTTATTAATTTGATTATCTTTGATGTATTTACACAGTGCCTTTGTCTGTACAGAAGGTTTCTCTTTAAAAAAGGAGACATGGTTCTGATGTCCACCACAAAGGACACTGCAGAAATCAGCTGGGATCTCTGAATTTCTTTTGTCATTGCACATTTTACAAGAGCAGCCATTTTGTTAAGACAAAAAGAAAATAGGAATAGTATACACACAGTTTAAAAATGATACGTATTTGGCAGACAAAGACTAAATTAAATTTCTTGAACTAAACGTATTGACTGTCATATGCACAGGTAGGAGATATAAACCAAAACATCAAGTCCCCCACGAATGCCTGAATTTGCCTGGATTCAGGAGGATAATATGGGACACTCAGACGCATATATGTAGAAAAGGGAGATTTAGTCTGAAATAAATGCACATATGGCCTCGTCATTTTTCTTCCTTCAATACTAAAAATGGTTCTTTTTCCGCACCGTTCTTCTGCATAATCTGTGCGATCCCCCAGGCATTAAGGCTCATGGGCAGAATATGAAAATAACTTGGGCCGAAGCTGCACCGCGCCATCATCATGCAAGTCAGAGAGAGAATCGGTGAGAAAGGGAAATATTTCATTGACGGGCTGCCTTAATTACCTGCCATGAGTAATTACTATTCCAATAAACTGAGCCGTAAGTCAGCTCATCGTATAGAGCTGTTAACCTAACATCCTTATTAAACCGAGCGATAGCTGAGGTAAAATCTATTAGTTTGGGTCAATCATTCATCAGCTTCTTCCCATAGTTCATCCCTTTGCAACATAACACATATAGGTCGAAAAGATGGGAATCGCTGTGCGTCGTTAGGAGCAGGAGATTTAATAAATGTGGTGCCCGATGTGTTGCTGAGGCAGGCTAGAGGCAGCGCTTAGGCCAAGTCCTTGCCTAAGTGATGAGAGGATGATAATGAGGGCAAAATGGAAGGAGAAAAGAGGTGTGTAAAATCATGTTTCACATTTAGCTTTTATGTCTGTTTGTTTCTGTGTGTGCCACTGTCTATTTTTGCAGCAAGATTAAATTGCCATGTTCCATCATTCAAGCTCCCTGCTGTGGCGTGGTAACGGAGCAATGCAATCTTTCCTTTTGCTCTGCCTCCAATATGTGCACAGCAGAAGGTGAGGTCATGCATAATATCCTGTCTTGTCTTGTGATAGGCTTTTTTTTCTGTTTAATATCACCTTCAATAATTCAGTGGCATTGTGCATTTTGCAGGCAGAGAAAGATGCTGAAATATTCAGATGTTTGTATTTAGCAAAATGTGTTTGGCTCTTGAGTGGAGTGTGAGTTGTACAAACTTGAAAACAAAAGCAGTTGTACAGACCCATCTTAAAGGCTCATTGTTTAGATAATGTTTCTTTGTGCATAGTGAAATGTAGCTAATTCCGTTGCATGATTAATGAATTTAACAGACCTAAACGTTCACACATTGGTTGGATTGTTTGTCATTCTTTTAGCAAGATAACGGACAACATAATGGTTATATTTAATAACCTTGTTTTTCACATGGATCTATAGATTTTTAAAGGATTCTGTACCAGCATTGGGCCAAAAATACTGTCCTGTTTTCTTGGTCTAAACCACTTTTTTTATTTATACTTTTTCCATACTTCAACTTTATGGCAGGCTCAGGCAGTTAAAAGTCCATGATCATAGGACCCGCTCCAGCTTCGGGTGCCCAAAGTTCACAATGTTTTGAGCAAAAGAAAAACTTTAACAGCGCTTTGCACTTAGGATGAACTACTCAAAGAAGACTGGTCTGACGGAGTGAAATGTTCTTATTTTGGCCCAAGCTCCTTGCATCAGAACAGAGCAAGGCCAGTATAATAAGAGCGGGATGTTATGTTTAAGTCCACTTTCTGCCAAAGATGTTAGGTTTGTTACAATGAGAAGTTTTTCACTAAGAGTTCTGAGATTCATTATTTCTCTCGATATAGAGTTCTAAAGTTTGGACTTTTGCAATAGTGAGTTACATTGATTTGTCCCTGGGTCAGTTATGTCATGAGAGATAAGATACGTTTGCGTCATTTGTAGTAAATCCTACAACTATCCAGAAGATCAGCATTGTTCCATTTGTCTGTCAGTGTATGCCTCTGTAACTAACTAGCCATTGGCCAGCTTGTACCCCACCTCAGACCTATATTTGCTGGGAATTAATGCAAATGACTGTAATGTAAGCTCATGACAAAGAATGGATTTGAATGAAGGTTTTAAGCCCAAATTGTCATCACGCTGCCATAAACACCAACACAATAGAGATGCAAGTCTATGGGAAACAATAATGCAATGAAACATTTTACCATACACAACGCAGTCAAAGCTCTATAGGCCAGTGTTTCCCAACCAGGGTACAGGGACCCCTAGGGGTACGTGAGCACTTTGCAGGGGGTACGTGGAATTATTTCATCATTTCTTTCCAAAATGCAAAAACAATATTTGCAGTCTTATCAAATTGAATTACTGAAACCTGTAAAAGACAAGCTCAAATGTCCCACTGATCTATGAAACTATATTATTATATGCTTCAAAAGGGAAGTTATTCAAATTAGTTTAAATGTTCTTTTTACATTAAATTCATTATTTATTGTACAAGTTTATTATTAAGTTTATATTTTATCTTAAATTTCAGTTTAAAAGTTTTTTGTTTTTTTTATGATCACTTTTTGAAAAATTGCCAACTCCTGTGAATGAGGGGGGTACCAAAAAGCCCAGGAGGTACACGAGACAAAAAAGGTTGGGAATCACTGTTACAGGCCATAACAGTAACGCACCAAGTCAGATAATGATCACTTGTGACATAAACCCCCAAGTAAACTGGTAGCTAACTAAACAAATGAAACCATCATCTACCAGCCCAATCTAGTATCTCTGTAATCAATTGTTAAATTCCAACAATGCAAAGTGAAAGATTTTATGCTTGAATAAATGAGCAGATGCATGTAAATAAACAATGCATTACCTGAATGACTGAAACCCTACAGGGACGTCTTCATCATAACATGCTTATTGTCATTTAGTCTATTTTAACAAACAAAGCGCACATCTGCTGGACTTTGTTTGTTCAGTCATGCATGCTGCATTGTGACATGATTCTTCCATTTGCATCGGAACCCTCATGCTAACTCATAATGTTGTCACTGTGGGGAGTAAACTGTGAGTTAGGCCGCTCTGCAGGCAGTAGATGTTCGGCCACATTTGTAATCCTTTCTTGACCCTTATTTGTATAAAATGTCATATACGTAGGACTCGTGTAGAGCTGAAAAAGATCAAATTATGTCCATTATCTGCTGTGAGACAGATTGGTAGGGCCAGGGATAAGAATTGCAGATGTTTCATGGTAAAGAAAAGACTAAATTTAGCTTTTACTTTCAGTGTCAAATTGCTGCATTTGTCATGGCGTATAGGTAAATAACATCAAAGAGCATATCAATGGGCCTCTTATTTCATTTTGACAGTGTGACATTTTCACACTGTGGGTGGTTGGTAGTGCTTCGGCTGTAATCATGTAGCTATAATGATGTTCAGTGTAGGGGGGGAGGTGGATTATTTACTGTTCATGACAAACATTGACCAAATGAGGAACACAACCCGGATTTTCAAGATGATTTGTTTCCATCTTCTTAGGGAATGTCAGGAAGAAAGAGTTCTTGTGGCATTCCATCCTGCAACTCAGTGATCTCAGATGTCCACTGGTTGCTTGATGTTTTCCAAAAGCCGAATGCAGAGGATTGTCCAATTTGCTCACTGTAGCTTGATGCATGTTGTGTGACCGGTACTTCTGTTTCATTTTGCCTACCAGCTCTGCAATATCTGTAAATATATCTTATGTTCCCTGGAACCAGATGACAAACATCATAAACACCACATTTTCTTTGTAGATCTAAATTAATAGAATTTTTTTGTATGAATAATCCTGGGTCTATAATAGTAAAACAAATACTTGAAAAAAAAAAAAAAAAAAACATGAAAGAAGAAACAAATCAAAACTTGTTGCAAATGTTCTATTGTATGACTGAAAATACTATAAAGTAATTCTTGCTCAGTACTTTTCAATTGAAGTTGTATGGTAGCTGGACCGCTTAAGAAATAGAAAACGTTTTAACCATAGACTGTGAGACTTTAATGCAATTTTATGAAGACATAAGGCTCTGGACTCACTGGTCAAAAGAAATTGACTTAATCATGACCACACTTGAACATATAGAGGTTGTCCACAGGGTCTTGAAAAGTATTAGGTTGATAAATACATTTTGAGAAAATTAAGGCCCCTAAAGAGTCTGAATCACAATTGTATGAGGTCCTGAGCTGAGGGGCCCTACTATCAGCTGTGTTTGTCTTAGTCGGTGATAATATACTGAGATATCAATGCTACCTTTTATTTAATTGAATGAATAATCTTTGAATTAGGGGTGTAACAATACAGTAACTATATCAGTGTATTAACTTTTTTTTTCCTACCATACAACTATATCGATACACAATACTTTGTATCAAACCATATTGTTTTCTAGTAAGTGTATATCGATATATATATGAAAAAAAAATCAATAATATTGGAAATATCAATATTAGAAATTTGCATGTTAAAGTAAAACCAGATACAGCTTTTTGTACGTAATTTCTGAGTTTGTATGATTTGCTTATGATTTTTGGCAATTATTGATATGAAAGTGTTGAGTCGTATTGAATCATAATGTTCCAAATTAGTCAATATTGTTCTTGATTCAAATTGAAACTATTCTAATTGATACATATTGTATCGTTGCAAAAGCATATTGTTACACCCCTACTTTAAATTCTTTTTTTTTTAACCTAAACTGTCACCCTGCCTGACCTAGTCTTTAAACATGTTTATTGTAAACATTTTATTGTTCACATCAGTGTAGACTTACAGTTTAGTTAAGCCAATGACATTTAAGAATCTTTAACCCACTTTTTGACAGAACTAATTCTTTTTCTAAATTAGGCTACTAGTATTTAACAGATGTACTGTAATGTAATGCTATAGGGTTCAAATAAACTACACATACTTTTGGCTACTATAGCCTAGTTAAACATTCTGTGACCCCCTTTAGGGCCCTGGCACATCATTTGAGAATCACTGTGCTAAACCAACTTGACAGATTTTTGTTGTACCAGGACCACTTAAATATACTTTGATGGTGATTTGCTTCAAACAGCATGTCAACACTCAAAAAGCAGCAGGTTACGAGACATGACTGCAAACTACAACTGTTAAAGATTAGAGCTTGAAGTGGTGATGAGGTTTTAAAATATATTGAGGTCTTCAAAAAGTCTTAAATTAACCTCATTATTCTTACATATACCCTGATATAATTTTGCGTGGCCCTAGATCACAGTAATATTTTTGCATGCTCAAAACCTATTGCATGTGTACACTTCTTTCTGTTTTTTGGCATATCTTTTATTTGCAGTATTTCTTTTAAAGAAGTACAATGCTGAATGTTAACTGTTGTGTTTCCACCAGTGACCTCTATGTTCAAATATTTTAAAGGTAAAAAATTCCTCTGTGCTGCCTTTCAGAACCCCATTTTAACGTCTCGCTTTGATTGCGTTGAGTTATGGTTGAACTTTCTTATTGCTTTTGTAAAAGACTTTGAATGTGGTGGGCAGACTCACCCCGGAGTGAACCTGCTTGTTATGAGGTGGTTAGTCCAATGTGCTGTCATTTGTACTTATCCACTTGGTATATCTGGAAAAAGTCAATTTTATACCTTTTTTACTTTGACTTTCATGTGCCTCAGACTGGAAAATGACTCATACAATCAAATTAGAGTCCCAAAGCCGCATATTTTAGCATTTTAGCAGTGGGCCTTTGATCATGTAGCTGCAATATGTCTACTTTTTCACCACCCATATTTCTTTCATTCTAAATGGGCTTTGTCAATGTTCTGCACCAACAGGTAAAAATTGAGTTACATCATCATTTAGTCTAGTGACATTACAGAAAAGTGACTGGTGTCTGGGTTTACTCGGTGCTGCTCATGAATATTGCATGCTTCAGACTTGGGTATTTCTGTATCTGCATATGACCACTTGAGCACCTTGCAGTTCTTTTCTTGGAAATTGTTGCTTTTAAAATAACAGGTGCATAATTCATATAGATTTTAGGGTCGGGTTGCATGATATTTTGAAAACAATAAACATTATTGTAATACATGCTAACTATGTTTAATGTTTTAACAATTTAACCTGCCATATATTATGCTATCTTTTGACGATAAAAGGTCAGTTGAATTCAGATATGAAGCTGTATGTGTAAATTCAACCTGATTTCTTCACGCCGTCTACACCTTATCACCTGTCTGTCACTGTCAGCCAATCACAGCCTGCCACCTGTCTTTCACCTGTCTCTTATCACCTCTCAAGCCATTCACACGTACAGCATATACACGCTCTCTTCCCTGAGTGATCCTGCTGTTATGTGCAACCCTCATCTGTCCCCAACTCCCCTGCAGCAGCAGAACCATTATCCTCTTCAGCCTCACCAGCTCCTCCTCTTTATCACCCCCAGTGTCTAGGCCCCGGGGTAATAAAATTCCCCTAACTAACCTAACAAACTCTCATTTGTATGTATTTGTTTTAAGTCTTTCCTGGTTGAAATGTTGTAAAAACTTGAGGCTCAGCTGTAACTTCTGGTCAAAAAAGGGAATACATTAAAGAGAGTTAGTAAAAGTCCCTTAGCAAAGATTGTCATAGAGATATAACGCAGATGAATGTGTAAAACATGAGGGACGAGGATGATTTTGGAGTTTGCATAGTTTATTTAACAGTCCCCCCTTCATTCTTTAAAGCTCAAGGTGTCTGTGTACACTGTGAATATGTAAAACAATGTGTAAATGCCCTTTTAATGTGATATATATTGTTGTAATCATCTTTATTTGTGACTAGGGTAACCATTTTTATAGGAAACTATTATAAAAATGACCGTCATAAAATGAGCCGTGTCTCTCAGTCTCCTGGAGGCTTCTGGGTATTTTATGCAAATCATTTCCACTAAAAGCCCGCCTAATGCCTGTGAGTAGAGGAAGTTTGGGAACAGAGATGCCCAACTTTAATGTATTGAAGAGGTAAATGCCAAGTGCACTGTAGGCTTCATGTGCTTCCAGCTTCATTAGCATTCCTCAGCTACACGCTCCCAACTCCGGCTGCTGTCTCCATCTATATTCTCTGTTTCTTTACCTTTATCCTCTGAAAAGTCCCTAAGGAATTTCAAGGTCCCGCAGAGTGTGTTAACCTACATCCCTTTCTGCTTGTCGGCACGCTCCGGCTCACCCATTCCCCATCTGTCTTAAGGTGCATGTTCCGGGATGCGCGTTTGACGGGAAGTGTAGGTTGCAGGTGGATTTAGGTTGTATTACACCAAAAAATTCTCAACATATCCCTTGGCTCCCAAGCTATATCCCAGTCCTTCTCATAGGGTTAGTGGAGCAGAAAACACCTATCATTTACTGCCTTGACATGTCAACAAATCATTGCTTTTCCAACATATTTTAACTAGTTGTCACACACGTTCTCGGTGTTGTTGTCTGTGTTGGATTCTCTTCATTTCCCTAATGATACATGCTTCATGGCGAGGACATATGTCAGTGTGTCATGTGATTAACTGGCTACAGTTGCTGGTAGGCTCCAGCCACCTGCGACCTCTAAGAGAAATAAGCAGAAGATACAGTCATAGGCTATGTAAAAGTTTGCGCAACCCTCTGAGTTACATAATAATTTATAATAATAATAATAATAATAATCTCCACGAAAAAAGATAACAGAGGTATGTCATTCATTTTCTAGTGACATGTGAGTTCTAGGGTGTTTTCCTTACAACAGTGAAATTAAAAGAAATATGAAAGAATGTTTGTGCAAAAATTTGGGCACCCTTATAAGTTTGCTGATTTGAATGAATATAACTTCTCAAAATGAAGTACTTGCAATACAAAACTTGTTAGATTAGTTAGTTAAGCCTTGAACTTCATAGACAGGTACTTTCAATAAAGAGAAAAGGTATTTAAGGTGGTAATCAGGAAATGGAAGGACACAGGCAAAGTTGATGTAAAGGCCTGATGTGGCAGGCCACGAAAAATACCATGGGTCATCTTGTAAGTCTTTAGAGGTGATCTGTGGGTTGTCTTTAACCATTCTCACCATTCCTTGCCTCTCTCTCTCATATTTTTCTTGGCCTGGCACATCTGGCCTTAACATCAACTTTGCCTCTGTTCTTCCATTTCCTGATTACCATGAAGTTCAAGGCTTAACTAATCTAACAAGTTTTGTGTTGCAAGTAATTCATTTTGAGAAGTCGCATGCATTCAAATCAGCAAATTTATAAGAGTGCCCACATGTTTGCACAGATATTTTTTTCATATTTCACTTAATTTCACACACCTAAATACTGCTACACAAAAAATTGTTGTTAGGGTAACACTCTAGAATTCAGATGACATACCTCTGTGATCTTTTTTCGTGAAGACAGATTAAATTATTATGCAACCTCAAAGGGGTGCCCAAACTTTTACATATAACTGTAAGTGAGTCAGACTTTTGACAGTGGCAATTTCTGCTATGCCTATGGTTTTGGCTTTTCATTAACATAAAAACATACTTTTTACTTTGCTGCATTAAATGGAACTGTGCAATTTTGCATAGTTTGTTTCTTTGCTATTTTGGTCACATGTTTTACTGGGGGGCTTCCCTACATTTTGGAATATAGCACTATAGTAAAAACTTACGAGTCCAGTTGACTCTTGGGAAGGGCTGTGCAATTAATCGAATTTCGATTACAATTTCGATTATTACACCCTACGATTACAAAAATTATGTAATCGAGAAAAAGCGATTAATAAAACTAACTTTGAAGTGTGTTTTGAATGCGCGCTCACTCTCCGCCCCTCACTTCTCAAAGCTTGCGCTCTGATAGCTACAAGCTAGGCTATATGTGGAAAGATGTTGGCAGAACGAAAACAGTAGACGCTTTGGTTAGCAGAAAAGACAAGACAAATTCTGTTGTTTGTAAGCACTTTGGGTTTGAAGAGAAAGACATTGAGCCAAGACACACTGTGTGCAAGGCGTGCTTTGGGTTGTGGATACTGTTTCTATCCCCTCCTGGACAGGAGAGGATGGTTGTCTAATAACACGGTGATTGTGGTGGTTTCATGTTTATTTAGTGTTTTGGCTCTGGTTGTAAGTGTACAAAGTTGTGCATGTATGGTTTAGTCTGTGGCGCTTGACTTTATCAGCTACTAATTTGCACCTGAGCGCTGTGGGTGTGTCTAATTCTCCAGTTCATAGTTAAACCATGCCCCATGACTGTTTACAGTTGGGTTTTGTTGTTATGACGTTGGGCTGGTGAGGCTGCGGAGGAGAGCCATTGGTCCCCAGGCAGAGCAATAAAACAGGACTGCGTGTGCTGGTCTCCGCCTCCGACAACCCGTTCAACGCGCCCCGATGCCGTGAGCTTGAACGCGCATTGTAACATAGTTAAAAGCAGTTTAAAACAGTGTTAAACAACCGGGGGTCCTAGCGGTGTCTCAGCAGCAAGTCTGCCCAGCCTCAGAGCACTGGAGTCGGACGTGGGCATAGAGTAAGTGCGCTGTCTCATCCAGCTCAAACAGCGCTGGTGTTGTAAGCTCCATGAGACAGAGCTGATAACAGTGTGTATGTGTTGATAACAGTGTGTATGTGTTTGCATGCGTGCAGTCAAAGAGGGGAAACGCATGCTTCAAATGCAGTTAGAACTGCATTAGTTTAGAACAATAAAAAGGTGAACTCCTATTTGCATCATCATCATCACTTAAGCCAGATCATGTAAACAGACTGGTGTTGCTGGCAAAAAACCTTTAAAACATTAGTCTGTGTTCAGCTTTTATGCTATGAAGGTGGACCGGCATGGTTTATTTACGTTACTGACAATAATAATACACATAATAATAAGAAGAAGAAGAAGAAGAAAAAGAATGCATGTAACTGGAATTTAAATAATATAGGCTACTAACTAGACTTAAAATGAGAAACAATTTTATTTTTTAAATAATTGCTTTAGTTCTATGTTCATAACAGGCTACAACAGTTCTATAGCAGTTCACTCCATTTGGTTACAAAAGAGAACAAACTTGGTTTATTTAATATTTTGTGTATATTTTGTGTAGTATTTATGTGCAAAAAATATATTTGACATTGTTTTGTTAAGTTAGTGAATAATCGTTTGAATAATCATGATTTCAATTATGTCTAAATTAATCGTGATTATTATTTTTTCCATAATCGAGCAGCCCTACTCTTGTGTGACCTCTCACTTTGCCTGACTCATATTTCCTCCTCCTTGTATCTGTGTGAAAGGTTTCCCCTGCCTTTTGACCACTCTGCTAAAATGAACATCTAAGAAATGCTAACCGGAATGTGTTGCTTTCTTGCAAATCCCAAGACTTCAGGACACTGGGTTGGTGATCCCATTCTTGCATGGCTGTTTTTTGGCAAGAGGTGCAGGAGGCTTTATTCACCCTTCTTTATCTTTTTTTAATCATCACACTGACTCTTAATTACAGCTGCGTAGTTTGTCTTTAACAAATCAAACATTTATGCATTTCTCTACAACTTCAGAGCTCACCATTCTCCATCTGTCTCGCAGTGCATGCTCCGCGGATGTGTGTTTGACAGCAAGTGTGCTTGCAGGTGGATCCAGGTTGTATTACACCAAAAAAATTCCAAACAGATCCCTAGGCTTCGCTCTATACCCCCGTCCAATTCCCTCTCGTCAAGTTAGTGGAGCAGAAAACACCTATCATTTACTGCCTCGCCATGTCAACAAACCAGTGCTTTTCTAACACATTTTATCTGGTTGGCACATACAGTACATGTTCTCTGTGTTGTTTGCATGTTGGATTCCCAGTCCCCTAATGATACATGCTTCAGGACAGCGATAAAGCCTTGTTAGTGCTTCCCAAGAGCACTTTAATGAAAGCTGCTATCCCTTCTGGCCCACTTCTATTAGGTCTCTGAGGACTTTAACATACATCAACCTGACACCACAAGCCTGTTGCAGCTTTTCCAGCTAACAGTTTAGTAATGATGCGGTAAAAAACAATCTCATGCCACACGGAGCAAGGGATTGTTAACCTGCCTTGCTTCTGTTTGTCTTACTCTATTTCAGTGTCTTTTCTATGTAACCATTTTAAGGGGCAGTATCTGATTTGTTTCTTCTTGGATTTTAAACAAAAAATGTTGTCCAATAGCAAGTTATAAAAGAAATGATCATTGTTAAATCAGTTTGCTTTTACTTAAAACAATAACAGATAGCAAGATAAAGGTTTTTAGGCAATGTTGTCTTAACCCAAACTGGCTAACCATGTCCACAGTTGTTTAACATCCTCAGTCATAGCCATGTTGCCTCTGTGTGTGATCTATTATCTGTCCATATTGTGCATAAAGCAGAGATGCGTGGATGAGATGTCTGCCCATCTGCAGGACGCCTCATTAGTTTCTCTGCATGTCTGACACTTTTTTGGTAGCAGCTGCTCACTACAACCCAAATCTAATCATCCACAAATAGAAATAGTCTTTGGACAAAACGCATGTGATTTTAAAGATTAGCTCAAGTCCCAATGACTTAACAACTTTCATCCTCCAGGGGACTCCTAGGACAGTTTGTAATGTAAGCTGCAGTAGTATGACCAACGTAGGAATATTCTGAGATCATTCTAGCATTAAGATATTTAGATTTTTATAACCCTATGTCCAAATTACCCAATGAAAGGATACTCTGGCTATATCATTACATCTACAAAATTGATTGTAGACCATATTTTGGTATATAATGAACAATAAGAATGGGTCACATACAGTAGTTTCCTCTGTTTCCAACTGGGTCAGTGTTGGTCACGCAATGTATGAAAAAATATGTTTGCATATTTACATCAAAGTGTCCATCTGGTAATCATTTTTAAATCTAAAGCAAAATACCATGGAAAGCAAAATGTGTGACTGCAAAGTGGCAAAGTGTCCATACGTAGGCCAAAGAACCTAACACCCAACTTAAACTTCTAGCTTCAAGTTCATTATTTCCACCTGGTTAATCACTTTTTTGTCAGTGTTCCAATTTGCATGTCTTTTGTGTTCTATTTTATTGTATGAGCAGGTCTAGCCAGGGCTGGAATAGCCAGTTTTTCTGTACTTTCAGCAACCATTAATTTAATGTTGCCAAGAGATACAGACCAGCCAGCCAATGGGAGCACCCCCAACTCGAGAGTTCTTTATATGTGAGCATTTGAATGGCCCAAGAAGTATTTCTCATCTGTTAAAATCCTTGATAATAAATCCTTAGATATTGCTTTTTCACTCATGATTCCTTTTATTCTATTCACTGATTAAACCGTTTCACATATTCACACTGAAATAATATAGCTTAAATTCTTGCTTTTTTAATGTGATCTTTTATTAAACTTTATCCTTGAAAGTAAAGGAAAAGAACTGATGAAAGCCCACACAGGGTAGAGTAGAACACTGTGACCTTTCTGCTCCCTCAAGTGGAACATTTAGCTTGGGCTTATTTCCTGTTCATGGTGAGTGCAGCAACTAAATTTGTTTTTGACGTTCAGTGCAGCATTCGGACATTTTCAGCCAATTAAAAAGAGACTATACTTCTGCACAATGGAACTACCACCCACTCCACTTCAAGGTAAATTTAGGAGTAGTTCAACTATGTCAGTCATTTTAGATGAATGGCTCTTTCTCATATTAATCATTGTTAAAAAGAACAATGCAATCCTAGGTCACCTACTTCAAAGAATTCATGTGAAGTGTTTTGAACAGAAATGCTCTGAGTTTTAAAATTAGCTCATTTGTTCATCTCCCTGTATTTGTCAGATTACATGAAATATATGTGTAAATTAAAAGGAATGCAGCAAATGTTGAATAATATATTGGCAAAAGTGGAACAAGTACTCAAAGGATATGCTTAAATAAAAGGTAGTTACTTTAAAATAATATTTGTCAAATTAAAGTAAATAGTAGCCATACTACCACTGACACTGCTTACATATACCCATAACAACTAATTACACAAACATCACTACTACTGCTACTACTACGGATACTGCTACAACTTGTTATACTGTTATTACTGGGGCAGTAGTAGCTCAGTAGCCGTTCGCTGTTATAAAGCGTTTTTTAGTTTCTAGAAAAGTGTTATATAAGGCTGATGCATTACTGTTACTAGTACTATTACTATTAGACTCAATTAAGGACTTATAGGACAATAATAATGACCAAACAATTTAAGAGTAGTTGCATCCAGACTTTTGAAGAAGACCATGTGTATGCTGATACATGGGGGACTGAGGAGATGAAGAATGACTCAGACATAGTCATTTTACTGAGCTAAAAATAAACTGACCAAGACTGAACTCACTGTACACGCTCAGTCATCTCATGGGTAATTTAAAACAACAGCTCATGTTTTGAGTTAATTTAAGGTTCAAATTAGGTGTTTTTTCATTAGTTTATTTGTTGATGTGTTAGCAATTACAGTAATAAAGGGATTCTGGCTAAAGCTCAGTAATGGGGTCAAGGGATAAATTTTTTTTTTATTAATTATGTTTTAATTTGGATCCTCAATATTGTCTGAATCCAGGATATTTTCAGATTCAGATTTTCAGGTTCTGTTTATTGTGAGATACACTCACCGGCCACTTTATTAGGCACACCTGTCCAACTGCTCGTTAACGCAAATTTCTAATCAGCCAATCACATGGCAGCAACTCAATGCATTTAGGCATGTGGACATGGTCAAGACAATCTGCTGCAGTTCAAACCGAGCATCAGAATGGGGAAGAAAGTTGATTTAAGTGACTTTGAACGTGGCATGGTTGTTGGTGCCAGACGGGCTGGTCTGAGTAAAACAGAAACTGCTGATCTACTGGAATTTTCATGCACAACCATCTCTAGGGTTTACAGAGAATGGTCCAAAAAACAGAAAATATCCAGTGAGTGCCAGTTCTGTGGGTGAAAATGCCTTGTTGATGCCAGAGGTCAGAGGAGACTGGCCAGACTGGTCAAGCTGATAGAAAGGCAACAGTAACTCAAATAACCACTTGTTACAACCGAGGTATGCAGAAGAGCAACTCTGAACGCACATCACGTCCAACTTTGAGGAAGATGGGCTACAGCAGCAGAAGACCACACCGGGTGCCACTCCTGTCAGCTAAGAACAGGAAACTGAGGCTACAATTCGCACAGGCTCACTAAAATTGGGCGATAGAAGATTGGAAAAAAGTTGCCTGGTCTGATGAGTCTCGATTTCTGCTGCAACATTTGGATGGTAGGGTCAGAATTTGACGTCAACAACATGAAAGCATGGAACCATCCTGCCTTGTTCAGGTTCAGGCTGGTGGTGGTGTAATGGTGTGGGGGATATTTTCTTGGCATACTTTGGGCCCCTTAGTACCAATTGAGCATCGTTGCAGCGCCACAGCCGACCTGAGTATTGTTGCTGACCATGTCCATCTCTTTATGACCACAGTGTACCCATCTTCTGATGGCTACTTCCAGCAGGATAACGCCCCATGTCATAAAGCTCGAATCATCTCAGACTGGTTTCTTGAACATGACACTGAGTTCACTGTACTCAAATGGCCTCCACTGTCACCAGATCTCAATCCAATAGAGCACCTTTGGGATGTGGTGGAACAGGAGATTCACATCATGGATGTGCAGCTGACAAATCTGCAGCAACTGCACGATGCTATCATGTCAATATGGACAAAACTCTCTGAGGAATGTTTCCAGTACCTTGTTGAATCTATGCCACGAAGGATTAAGGCAGTTCTGAAGGCAAAAGGGGGTCCAATCCGGTACTAGCAAGGTGTACCTAATAAAGTGGCCGGTGAGTGTATATCCTGTCTCCCACAAAGCAACTAAAATGCTGAAGGAAGCTGACAGAACTTGAAGTTTAGAAACTCAAGGCAAATCTTTACTTTGGATTCGGTGAGGCAGAAGAATAGGAATAAGCAGGGTTGATATCAAGAAGTCTGTCAGATGAACTGCTGGGAAGTAACTTTGGGTGAGTGTAAAGCTACAGGTTAAAAGCTGGCTGACTGAGTTCAGAAGTCTGGAGGGAGTCTGTCGAGGTGGGCGTGGAATAGAGTGGCTACAGGTCAGTGAAAAACTCTTGGAAGAAACCATGACAGTATATTTTAAGCTGGACTGTGACAATAAGGCATTTCTTAACATTGTGAGAGCGCTTTGTGGCATCGATGATCTGAGCATTTAACCCTGAACTGGAGTCCTTATTTGTGTATTATTTCTTTACCCTTGTGAGTCCCTCTAGTTGTTGTGATTGATTTACTTCATTGTCAGCATGAACATACAACTTTAAAATCAAGTTTAAATATCAAAAGTATTTTCATTTTTCATGCCCAAACATCAGAAGAAGTGCTGCTTTATCTGTGTGTCATGCAGTTTTGATGAGTCTGGCTCCTCCGTCTGATTTTTTTTCCAGTGTATAGTCTACTTGTAATGTGTCTAGGAATTTTTTGAGTCTCCTTATGAACAATGGCTTTCTAAAATACTGAAGACATCATTTCTTCAAGCACCATAACCCATCAGCCACTAAGTGCAGACAAGGCGACAGCAGTCAGTAGGGTGTTGATTGGCTGTTACAACAACAAAAGGTTTTTTTAGTGGTAAAGAAATGAAAGGTATCTTTTTCTGTTTGCTATTTTTTGGTTAAAAAAACAACAACAATTATGATTTCTCAGTTGTTTTGTTTGGGCTTCTTCACTTTTGCTCTCAGTTTCAGTCAGTGCACTTGGAAGAGACTCTGTGATTACACTTGAGTCCTTCTGAACACCAAACGTCTGTGAAGATTGCTGGCTTCTTGCGGCACAGTGTGCTAGCTGTAGCCTGACCCTTTACTGGGTACACGCTGCTAATGTAGTCTCCATTGAGTGAGTGATGATGAAGGAAGGTCATCATCTGGGCGTACAATATGTGCTGTGTCGCCGCACCAGCTGCCCTGTCCCACTCAGCTGCCTCTCTCACCCACGCTCATTCAATTGTCATTGATCTGCACTTAGCGTCAAAATTGCTCCACGCTGAATGCATGCCAGCCATTTCATTGTCGGCACCCTATTCATGTAAGGGAATTGACACATGACAGTCTAGTGGCACAGTTGTCTTGGTGTCCTTTAGAAGCCTCTTTGGTCCCTATACAATTCAGGATATATAGAAAAATGGAAGGCAGTTGTAAGTTGACAGAACCTTGGAGTTGTATCTGTTTATCCTTAAACTAACTATTGAATCCAACTATATAGGTAATTATTCAAATTCTGCAAACTCTGCATTTCTCTTATGTTAATATTTTAAGTTCTAAGTTGTGCTCTTATAAAAGAATAGGTAAGTATCAGTAGTTCCAATTACCAGTGGAAGGAAGAGGTGTTACTAACACTATTATTAGGTGTTGAGAAGAAAATGGTTAGAAGTGTCTTCTCTGGCTGTACACTTGTTGCTGAAGCCAAGGTGGTTCCACAATTTTCAATAAATAAGATGCATGTGCAAGACTAAATGAAATCTGTGAATGAAACCAACACAAAATACCCTCATTTACATTTACAGTATAACATGTAGCCAAAGAAGTTGTTTTCACCAGCAGTGGTCTGTTAGTTGGTTGGTGTTTTGATGTATTAGTCTGTTGGCAAGAAACTGTAGCTCAGTTTACATTTTCAAGGTCATTGATGGGACCAGAAAGAAATGATTTGTTTTTAACGTGGAACACTGTCTGGATCCAAGATTTTTTTTTAATAGTCTGTTCCATTGTTACTAAGCCCAAGCTCAAGTGATCAGTAAAGGAACAAATGAAAAGGTTAACAATTTAATAGTTGACAACTTTGTTACTCATAGCATTTACCCCTGAACTAGTAGATAATTTGTTCAACTCCAGGTCTAGCGAGCTAGGGTCAATGCGTCCTTTCTGTGCTTTGAGCTAATAATATATGAAGTCAGTAAATAGCATGTGAGTGTTTTGGTGTTACACAGCTATGTTGTGTTTTCATCTTAACATTCTTAAGACTAAAATTCTCATCAGATATAGGATACCCAGAATGCATTGTGTTGCAGCAGGCTATGAAAAAGTGGTACTCTTTAGGAGATTTTTTCCACCTTGCTTCTTCTGTGAAAACAGCTTATCCCTGACAGTTTGTGACACTGGTTAAGCTCTAACATAAAAGTAAATGTAGTGTGAAGACACTTCTCGTCATGCAAGAATACAGAAGTGTGTGCGCTGGAGCTGGAACAAATACGCATTAAAACTCACAAATGCAGGGCTGCAGTGGGCCTGGGAATAGCTAATATTCTGTTTGTCATAGAAAATAACTGCACATTTTACACTGCAGTTGGGGATGGCTTAGACTTGTGGATTTTTCCCAAAAATGTGCTCTACAGAAAATAAAGTATATTTCACACTGTGTATTTTTTATTAAGTCAGTGATTCTCAGCTGCTCTGGTTGTAGGACCTAGCTTTATCAATCATCTTTTTTTTCTCCAACATTCTTTTTGCAAAAATAAAATTATTTTACTATGGACTTTTTAGGCACATCACTTCATTTTCTTAACTTGTTAGTGGTCACTGGTAGATAGAGTCTATTCCAGTAACTTTTGGCTTGAGGCGGGGCACTTCTTGGACTACTACTTATTGTCAGGCTTAGTCTACCACTTTGCAGCCCTTTTTCTGTTGCATCATAATTAAAGCACTCATTATACTTCAAATAAGCATTGAAACATTGAAATTATATCCAGCCTCAATGTGAACCACTTTTGGATCCCAACCCACCAGTTTAAAATCTCTGAATCAAGCATACATTTGCATACATACAGTGCTTGGACTTCATCAGCAGCAGTGCAAATTATAATAGGGTTGCTATGGCCAGCAGTAAAGTACTGCTCCATACTAAATATACATTCTTGTGAAGGGCTCTTTCATCAACAAGAAGCAGGGCATTTTCACTTGGAGAATGCAGTGCTAGAGGTCCACAAAGGCAGAAAGTGTGCGCTCACTACACTATAGTCTCCCCTGGTAATTCTGTCCAGCATCAGGAACAATGCAGCCGAGTGCCTTTATTGATGGAGTCCTGCTGCAAAATGTATAAGTACATTTGAGTCATGCGATGGCGTCATTTATCTGTGCTGAAAATCAGGAGCTGCAGTATCTTTTTAGGACCTGGCATCCCCCATTATTGCAGTCTTCTGTCCTAACATCTGTCCTCAGTGAAAACTAGCCAGCTCTATATTTAGCCCACCCATCCGGCTTTATATAGGTCAAGAATCCCATCTACACTGCCGCACTAGTAGTAGGCTGGGGTGTTCTTGTTGTCGGTGGAGGATCCTTGTAATTAGTCTTGTCCAACCACTCCCTTTTGAGGGCATTTGCAGCAGAAGTAGTGCAGGTTAAAAGTGCTGCGTTCATGTGGGGCCTGCTGGTTAGCTTCCTGTAGCTGAGGCTAATGCTCTTGTGATGGAGGAGCCACTAGTGATTTGCTTCATTTCTGTGGCTGTCAGGTGTTCTCTGTTCCTGAGAGACGAGAGCCCGACGGCCACAGAAGTGGAGCTGCTTTGAAGTGTTGTGATGAACTTTAGCCACCCACGGCTTGGTAAAATCATACCTTTGAAAATGCACCACAATTGTCCTTTCTTGGCCTCATTCTGTGCATCCTCACTTCCTGGCTTTCTAAAGCAGCTTCAGTGTAGACATTTCATGACAATTTTTACTTTACTAAGCTTACCCAACAGTCATTACTGTAATATTAAAGTGAAAGTAGGCATTTTTACGACACTCATTACACTAACGTTTCTTTGAGGTTTTTGCCTCATCTTTCTGTATGGAGCTTGGAAATATTCACAGGGTCAATTGACAGCTTTATTTACGTTTTGTCCCTCCGTGTATCTGTACAAAGTTTTTTTCTGCCATTTGACCACTCTGCCATGACAAAAATTGATAAATAAAGCCATATCTTGCTTGTTGTTTTGGCTAACCGTGATATGCCGCTGCCGCATTCTTGCAGCACTACTGTAATGCGCTGTTCACCGGTCTCAGCCAATCAACTCTCACATGCTTACAGTTGGTCCAGAATTCAGCTGCACGTCTTTTAACTGGCACACATCGTAAGCAACATATAACACCCATTTTATCTAAACTTCATTGGCTTCCCATTCATTTTACAGTTGATTTGAGGTTTTTATTGTTGTTGCATGGACTGGTGGCCCCAGCGTACATTTCTGACCTCATTGTATTATACACACCATTGCGCTCGCTGAGGTCAGCTCCAGCTTGTGGTGCCGAAGACATGGCTTAAAAGCCGGGGAGACCGAGCCTTCTCTGTGGTCGGTCCCAAACTGTGGAACACCCTACCTTTCCACGTCAAAACAGCCCCCACAGTTGATGCTTTTAAGTCTTGTTTAAAAATACACTTTTACTTACTGGCTTTTAACCTGGCATGAGAATTGTGTGGTCCTCTGACAGTCTTTTATTGTTTTTATTGTCTTTTACTTTTTAAATTATGGTCTTTTAGTTTTAAATTATTTATTTACACTATTTTATGGTACTTAGATATGTGTGTTTGCTTTTATTTAATTGGTGTTGTTTTCTGTGAGGCACATTGGAGACTTTGTGTTGGTAAAATGTGCTATATAAATAAAGGTGGATTGGATTGGATCGGACTCTAGACTTCCGTGACAGTTGGTTGCCGATGCTCATACTAGTTTTAGGCCCAGAGATACCAGGGAAAGATGCCAGATGCTTCATTCACCCCACAACTGATTTAACCATCACAGGTTAAAAAAAAGTTCTGCTTTAATACATCCAGAGTTTTTTTTTTTTTTTTTTTATCAAATTATAATTATCTACACCACCTGTCAACACTGAATTAATGGCTGCCAATAACGTAGAGAAAGTCGCCTTACCAGCACTGACTATGTTGGCTTACACAGAAAATAGGCTTAAATTTAAAACATTAATGGAAAATGGGAAGCATGCATACATAATACTTAAGTCTGAGAAAAATATGCAAAATGCTAAACTAGCATAAGGTAAGCCCAAAACCATGATGTAATGATTTAGCATTTTGTAATGGTAACGTGGTCCAGTTTTACTAGTTTACCTTTAACACATATAGCAAATGATAAATCATGTGTTTTAATTTTATTTTTTACTTCACATTACCAGTCTGCTTAGGCCTGTGTGCTCACATACTGGGACTGAGCACAGTGTAGATGTTTATTTTGAGTAAAATTTCAACTGTGTCTGCCTTTTAACCTCCTGACTGTCTAATAATCATAATTATGGCGATCATGGATTGAGCTTAACGTTAAGTGGCGCACTGACCTATTGTAGTCTTGTTACAGTCATGTTTACTTGGAGGGTAATCAACTCTCTTTGTGCAACAGAAGCCAACCATTTCATGATAAAATGTATTTCACTAGAACCCATCACAGTAATACGTCTTTTAACGCTCGGAAGCAGCATCAACATGTTTCCAACAGTGGCATGGGTTGTACAGTGTTGCTTTTTGTAAATTGGAGCTTGTAATTTTGTCTTCTAAAAATCTATTCCCTTTTTTGTCTGGACAGCTGAGAATCTCATTTACATCTGGTTTACATACATTCTAATCTGACTTCAGTGGTAATATAACATGTCCTTAATTGTGTCAGTAGTTGTAAATCATGTCTGTAATGTTTGACTTGGGTGCAAATGAGTTGTTCTTTTTACTTCACTGGTGTGCTTTCATACAATACAAGGGATGTATTTTATATCATAGCAGATGTTCAATTATTTGGTTGAATGGTTGTAGTGATTTGAGCTGAAGCATTATCTCTGACAGAAAGCCTTAGTTGTTCTGCTATTTACCTGTATACCTTTGCTACCAGGCACCAAAGAGGTTATGTTTTCACTATTGTTGCTTTGTTGGTTGGTTTGTTAGTCCGTTAGCAAGATTAGTTTGTAGATCTGAAATACCATCTGGATCCAAGATTTCTTTAGGGTTTTGTACTAATGTGAGATATAGCTATCCCAACTGCTACAACCACACTAACTCCAGCCACAAGGAGTAATAGAACAAATGATTCATTTCTGGTGTGGATTCTTTATTGTCACATGTAAGGGGACTGTGGTTCATTGTTTAGAGCATTTGCATCTAAACTATAAGATCCCTGCTTTGTGTTCAGGTCTAGTGACTTCTTTATCTGTTGTGAGATAAGTTTGAGTATGATAATGTAACTTCTAAACCACAAAATTCTTCACTCATTAATTTTTTGCTTAAAATTTTAGTATGGTTTTGACTGACTTTTAGATTGTATCTTATCACAGTGTTAGAGACCACAGTACCTCATGAAGTAAGGTTGGAGTACTTCGCTGAAGGCAGTTAATTTCTTTATTGCAAAAGTAAACTTGAGGTTTAATTTTAATTAACGTCATTTTTAATAAATGACACACTGTAAAACTTCTATACATGTGTCTATAAAAATGTTAACAGGGCTATCATTTAAAAGAGCCACTGTAAATATTTGAATTGGCTCCTGGTTGTAGTAAGGTTTTATGTTACAGGTAATTTATAGGCTAGTTACTGTAACAGTGCCGTAGCTTCTGTATGTAATTTAAATTGAAAACTGGGATGCCAGCTGCAATGGTTATCTCAAACAAATTGCACCAGTATCCTGATTTCAGAAACGTGTCGTAAATAGCAGCAGAGGCTCAGAAGAACATAACTGGACTCCGCTTCCCCAATAACTAATTATTTTTGAATTGTACCAAATTCACAGCAGACATTATTTTTGTCAGTATAACAAAGGCTCCTGATTAAGTGTTGTCATAAAAAAAAAAGATCCCGGGCCAATTAAATTTCAAAACGATGGGCTTGCTGGCAAAGGACAATGTGCAGATCTGTTTCGATGCCAGTTCAAACAGACAGGGTTGGAGACAAGGGACTGTGGGAAGTGAACAGGCTTTTTTTTTATATAATCAAAGTTTATATGAGGTCGCTTTGTGTTCACACTCAAAGAAAAATTGCGTATTTCTGCACAGTTTTGAAGTCATGTGTACTGAGATCAGGACCAATACAAGGTCAGGTTGAGTAAGATGGTGCTTAACAAGAGGTTCGACAGAACTAGCACGGCCCTCCAAGATTGTTGAAGTGAAATGCCCCTCCAATTCAAACTTGTTTCCACAAAAATGTCCTTTACCAGTTATGTATGTGGTCTTTTGTTTTATCTTTATATGATGGTACTAGCCTCTTGAATTCAGATGCAAATATACAGTAGTTTAATAAGCATTTTGTTCTGTCCCTTGAAATCAAATTCAAACCTACAAGGACCAAACTAATTCTGTGTCTGCCATTGACAAAAAATTAGGTTTTGTGCTTGCTTTTTAAGCTAAATTCAGCCCAGAACACAATTGTGGTTTATTCTGTTGCAGTTTAGACGCTCATTTACGCCCCATAATGCAAACTTTTTCATCTTGTTTTGTTTCGGCACATGTTGTGTAGTGATAAAAATGTGAATACAACCATTCCAGTGAAAAAGATGCCGCATTTTAAGCTAAGTTTTCAAAAATGTGTTTTCTAAAATGATATTGTTATAAATGATGGAGGTAATATCATGGGGATCAGACTCTTCTCAGTAGATGCATAGGAAGTATTTTTCTTCATTTGAGACTGCCTGTCTGGCTGCCAATACTATGGATTTTCTATCATCTCCTTCATAATGCCTGCATGATTGGAAAAGTGATTGATATGATGCTCTGATTTGAAAACTCTGGTATCAGTTTTTTTAGACTTGGCTTGTTTGCCGATTTATTTTTTTTCTATTAGCAAGATAACACAAGAAGTATAAGTTGTTTTTTTATGAATCAGTAATGGGCCAAGGAAGAAATTATTTGTTAGAATTTAAAACACAGTCAATGGTTTTCTTTAAAAGATACTAACTCCAGTCACCAGAGATCAGTAAAGGAACAAATGATTAGTTTAAAGAGAAGTATACAACACCTTTACAGGCCTGGCTGATCAACTGCAGTGTTCAGTTGAGTGTTTCCATATTACTGCACATTCCGTGAAATCACAAATACTGGCCAGGGTTTTTGCACTTTGACTTCCTGTATACAGCCTTTAAGATGCAAATGAGTAAAATGTGTTCGATTTCAAGCCATGACCTTTACAAAGTCATCCTTACACCAGCCTCCAGACAATGATGCAATAATACCTGTGGCTCAAGTAACATTATCTTAGGGAAAAAAATGAAAATGTCAGTAAGAAGGCTGCTATTTCTGAAAGTTTATTTCCCTCCCACTTTTATTGTTGTATTCTGACAATGACACCTAAGGGTTTCATTAGCGGATTGAGGCAGTGCAATCTTAAGAGTAGATGCCTCTCTAACCCCTATAGTTTCTCTGAGGAGGACTGTCACCAAATGTAATGCATGTTAATCTCCATTTCCTCGATTATGTGCGGCCCGTCGTCAGCACGCGGTTTGTTCAAAGTCAGGGTGACTTTCCAGCGCTGTGCCTCAGTTCTGCATTGGAGATAGAAGAGAGGAGGGGGAGGAGGGAGGGAGGGGTGGTGGGCATTGGGCAGATGAGCAGGAATAAACATGGAGACAGGTGTCTGGCAAGGGACAATGATTAGATTTATAAAGCAACCAATGTTATTTTCTTTGCTTAGGGACTGCTGTAAGACATTAAGCACTAACTGGAGCTCCCAGTGTCCCAGCGCTGTGGCTCTGTTCTCCTCTTGTGCTGTATACATCGCTACTTTCTCTTCCCTTCACATCTCCCATGGGTGCGATAAGATTTTTCCCCTTGGATTGGACCAAGATGGATTTTCCTCCTTCATCACACCCAGGGCTTGACATGAACTTTGAACATGAACTGAAGTACAAGGTCACTAGTTACAATTTACTTGAAATGTTATTAGTACTGGATATAAATTAAATGGACAATGATGTGCTACAATTTGGTTTTCTAATTTCAACACTGACAGGCTGCTATTGGATATTTAGCTATGATAAATGTCTCAAAAAATGAGACACAGCAAAAAGCTGCAGTTCTGTGTATGTTGTGTAATATAATCCATCTACAAGGGATCACAAACTAGTGCACCTTTTGTGGCTGTCCCGAGTTTGACATAAAACCTATGCCAAATTAATATGGGACTCACTGCATGCTAGGCGGCACATAATTTGCTGTGGTGACCCTGGAGGAGAAAAGCTGAAAGGAAAGAACAATCTCTCTAATATCTCTTTTATGTGATGGTAAAAGTTTAATAATGCTCCATTTAAGGCTACTCCTTTTTGCTCTAATTATTATCAGTTACTATAGGTTTTAGATGAGTATTGCAAGCAGAGCAGCAAAAATCTGGCTAAAACTCCCAAAGAATTAGTGTGGCCAGTCAGGTAAAGACAAAGACAGCTCAAGCAGACTCGGGGCTTACGCATTACTTACACATTCACTTGGTGGAGCGACAACCACATGAAGTTTCCCACAAGTAGACTACATGTGCATCCGTGCAAGAAGTGCTCCATCAGAGAGAATCATAGTGTCGTGGGGAACTTTACTGTCCTCCTTAGCTCATCTTGTCACTTATTCCATGCCTACTTGTTAAGTGTTATTTTTAGCCTATGCTATACCGCTCATACCACACATTGCACTGAGACAAATATAATTACTGCAGGGGAAATTCTTTCACCATGACATCCCTCATTCAAACCTATTTTTTACCACACTCAACTCTCCACGACCAACCATGTGTTAACCGCCAAAGCTGAAATCCACCCACATTTGGGAGATTGACAGATATTAAAGTCAGGCCCTGATCACATCCCTTTTCTGGAGCAGGGCTGTGTCATCTTTCCCCTTGTCTCCTGTGGCCATTAGCTGGCTCGCTCTATCCAATATCTTCAGCAGCCAGAGTGGAACTGAGCACATTAGGGACAGGTCTGTTAAGGTGATCAGACTCTGCTCGGGAGATGCCCAGGGAGTATTTTTCTTCATTTGAGACTGCCTGTCTGGCTGCCAATACTATGGATTTTCTATCAGCTCCTTAATAATGTCTGCATGATTGGGAAAGTGATTGGTAGGATGCTCAGATATGAAAACCCTGCTATCAATTTACTCTCTGTCAGGCCACAGAGACTGGTCTATTAGAGTGCCATTTGAACATATGCAGCACTTCACCCCTTGCTTCCCACTTAACTTTGCCATGGAGGTTATTTTTTCACTCTTGTTGGTTGGTTAGTTTGTTTGTTGGTTAGTCTGTTAGTACAATAACTCAAAAAGTAATCAATGGTCACTTATGGACCAAGGACAAAGTAATTAGCTTTTGGTGTTTCAATATCATTTGGGGATATGGCCAGAGATGATAACTACAACCTAAAGGGGTCCCCCCACACAAAAAAAACCAAAACAGATTGATTAGTTTTTGTTTTGTTTTAATCATTGTGGGTCATTACATCTTTGTGGCTCAATGGATAGAGCATTTATCCCTGAACTAGAAGATACCTGGTTCATGTCCAGACCATTTTGAGTGAGATTTGCACTCTCTGACAGCTTCTGTATGGAGTCTATGGTAAAAGTCATATCCCCTGATTTACAGTCCAGCTACATAATTTCACAAGGCTGGAAATAAGCTTATTAGGTCTAGAGAACTGTTGCACTCATCAGCTCGACATATTTTTGTTGTAGTTAAAATAGTTTAGCCTTATGAATTTCTTCTGTCTTTCCTTCAGGTCGTCCGATGGTGTGTGTGCAGCGGGGACAGTGGTGGTGAGTCGTCTGAAGATGGGGGAGATGGAGGAGGTCGACGTGGACCACATCACCACAGACACATCCACCCAGAAGGTAAAAGAGAGTCTGGAAAAATTGATTATGAAATATTAAATAGAAGGTTTGTTTTTCTTTTATATAGGTAAAACATTTTTTAACCTGTAGTCAATATCAATACGAATCATCTATGAAAAAATAAGACCTGAAAACATCTTTTAGGCTTTATTATCAAGGATGTTAATAGATTAGAAGAAGGGTCATGGGGAACAGGGGCACTTACATTGACTGGTTGCCCTTCATAGTTTTTAACATTGAATTATTGGATTATTAAAGTACATATTGTAGCTGTAGAAACAAAGCAAAAAATAAGTATACGCACATACATAATTGAAATGCATGTATTTTTAAGTTTTTAAGATATAAGTTTATGCTTTGACTGGTGGAGGTTAACTTGGAGCTAAAATCTAAATTATTTATGTCAAACTTTGTAGAACATAGCATTATTGAAATAAAAAAGCAATGTACATTTGAATATCAGGGAAAAGTGAAATTGTATCAGCACCTTGAATTGAACTACTGAAACCGAATCATCTTATCCGCAAAACTCTAATTTAGTGGCATGCACCTGAAATTTTACTCCCAGCTTCTTGGTAAGATAAAACAATTCAAAATCCATTATGTATTTTCCTATACTACAGTGCATCTTAGGTAAATATGAGCTGGAAACAAAATTCTTGGAGACTATGTTGAAACGAACAGAAGTACATGCCTTCTGCTCAACACGACGTGCAGTAATGCTAGGATTAGACTGGCGCTGCTCAAGTCCTCCAATGAGATTAAATAAACTTGGGTAAATCCTAATGGGGATTTACTGCGTATGTGTGCGGCTGCTGTAGTCGGTGCATCAGCTGCCTATTGTGGCTTTATACACCGTAAAGGTTTGGGGAGCATGTAGGCAATTTAACGCAGTGACACACAAGCACTTTGCTGTGTTTTTGTGGGATTTTTGGTCACCGCGCTTCCACAGATAGCTTCATTTATCTGAACGAATGGCTGCTCTCACCACCCCCTCTCGGCTTTAATCTCACACAATACATACTGCTTAACACGGCGCCGAGGTGACTCACAGAAGCAGCGGAGGGAAAAGGAAGTATTCTCTCTCAGAAAAGGAAGATTGGCCTCTTTGGATGGGGTGTCTCTACTCTAGAAATGAAGTTGTATGTACATTAATTTAAATGGTTCGGTCTACTTTGTGGGTGCACTCTGTGGGTGGGTTGATAAATGGTTTTAAATGTCCTTAAAATATTAGTCTTTGCTCTTCAAACATATTTTCATTCAAATAACTTTTACATGCCTAACCATAATTTAATAAAATATGGAGGGCTTTAAAGAATGTTTTATAAATTGCATTGGTCCTGTAGTAGTTCTGCATACTGTATGTTAATACCTCACCCTGTTTACTGATTGGCTGTGTGTTAGTCCAATTGCATTTAGACGTAGTTTAATCTGGGTTACTCTGTACTATTCCCAACGTAATGAATTTAGTGATAGTCCTATCCTCTGTTGATGCCAGTGAAAACTTTCCAATGTGAAAACTACATACAGCAACTTTAAACAGTAGTTTTAATGACATATCTGAGCCGTAAAGGGGAACAGTGGGCGCAGCATGTAGACTTCTACTGCCTGCTGTTCACTTTCTGCTGCTCATAGTCTTTGTGCATGTGTGTGTGAATGACTGTCTTATATAATTGACCAAGGGCTTCTACATGGCTGAGTGACTTTGGGTTCTGCCCACCCCTGTTGCTGGTGCAGTGAGGTTCCCTGCCAGGCTCCAGAGTGTCACTGACAATCTGCCCATGTCTTCTTGATGAATGTGTTGCCTTGCTCTGGTGCTTTTTCCCGTGCGTGTTGTTTCTGCTAGAAAAGATGAGGGGGAAGCAAGCGGGAAGGGATACGCCAGACACTGCTCTTTTAAATGGAAAGTTTGCAATTTTTGCTTGTGTTTGAGGAAAAGCGTTGTAATCAAGAAGCATATTGTAATAAAAATCATCTGTGAAAAAATGAGAGCTAAAGACATAATCTATTAGCTTTAGAATTTTAATTAGCTTGTCCACTCCAATAAGGGATGCTACCATTGGGTGTTAGAAAGTGTCTATTCCAGCACTGGCTACATCTGTTTATACCGAGAAAGTGCACCAAAAAAGTAAAACTGTGAGTTTTATAAATAGTTTGATACTAGATAGAGATTATTAGTGTGTGCTACCAAAGGATATCAAAGATACAGTATAAATGACACAGAAGGTGCTAGTTGGGTCACCCATTCCTGTTTCTAACCAAATCAATTTTGCTTGACCAATCAGAGGTAGTTAAATCCTGGTTATAATACTTGAAAATCGTGACCAGGGCATGGCAAGGAAAAAAGAGAAGCCAAGTGATTTGTGGATAAATATTGGGAATGCATTCACAAAATGTATAAGAGATAATTGCTAGTTTGCAGTGGTCTACTCAGATACTCAACTCAAACCTTTTAAGGTTTTAAACTCAGTTTGATGTCCTAGATTGTTATTCGAAGGAAAGAAGCAGAGGAGTGGACTTGAAAGTCATGACTTGGACTCGAGTCAGACTTGAGTCTCTAATTTGATGACTTTAGACTCGACTTGATGAAATGGACTAAGACTTGTGACTTGACTTGGACTTGAACCCCAATGACTTGTGACTTGACTCGGACTTGAGCTCCATGACTTGAGAAGACTTGATGCCACTGCTCAAAGAAATAAAAGTATGATTTTTGATAAGTGTGTGAGAAACAACAATTAAAGTCCTTGCACAGTAATGAGCGCTCTCACCCTCTCTCTCTCTCTTTCTCTCTGTGCATGTTATGTGTTTTCTAATGCACATTTCACAGTGTATTGAGCTGTAGCAGCACATGCCATTGTGATATACTGACAGAGGAAATTTTAAGCTTTGTATCAGTCTGCTTCATGTTGATAGACTCAGAAATCACAGAGATATCAAGCGTTAAAGCTTTTTTAATGACAGTCTATTAAACATATGCACGTCTCAATAATGCTTTATTGGCGGGAACCCGCAGACATTTCAGATAGTTTTACTCCAAACACGATCAAAAAAGAGTTATTTTGTCATCATAACTTAGTTTTAATGGTCAGACTAATGCGGATGGAGCGGAAAGTTGAGGAGGAGAAGCTGCTGCCTCTTTGTCTCTTCCTTTCCTCACAGCTGAGTGCAACTCACTCCAACTCACAGATAACAGGCGTTCAGGTGCAGATTACTCTTACACCTAAAAATAATAATAGCCCTGTGCATTAGAGGGCTAAAGGCAATTATGTGTAGAAGTCTGTGAGAGACTTGCGTGAATCACATGACGCACATGCGGCTTTGTCATTACACAGAGGTGATCTTTACCTGTGCACAGTAAGCTCCCTCTGCCTCAGACAGTAAATAGTGAAAAATGAATACCAGCTGGAGCTTTCTGCAGTGTTGTCTGAGCTGAAGCTCATGGCGCTGACCATACATGATTACCTGCAGTTCCCCTGTTGACCACATGTTGCTCTTCAGTAAACTGTATAGTGGGCAATATTCACTTTGTAAATCTTCAAATGTGATAGAATTGTTCTTATTTGAAGTCTATGAACGTCTGACAAAGGCCAGTAGAGCACAGTTTATTGATGTATTGGTAAGGTATTTAACTTTATTGTAAGTCACTGATACTGAAGAACTTAGCTTTACTTTTAAAGTATTCAGAAACCTGTTTTCTGTGTAGGCCTCTTCTAGGCTTAAGGTGTTCAAATAATATGGCTACAGCCAACAATTTACCATCTGTTCATCATGTTTTAAATTTCCTAAGGCAGGACATGAGGGTAAATTTAACAATAAAAAACATGACAAAAATAAGTTTGAAGTCCTAAGGGTTAAAAAGACTTGAAAGGACTCAAAACTGAAAGTGTAGGACTTGTGACTCGACTTGGACTTGTGAGGCATTGATTTGGGACTTAACTCGGATTTGAGGTCAAAGACTTGAGACTTAGTGGTACTTGTGACTTGCAAAACGGTGACTTGATCCCACCTCTGGAAAGAAGTGTATCCAGTTTAGTCACATTCAATACTTGCCATTATTATAGCATATAGTAGTGTTGCAAATTAATGTTTTCAAATTTGTATAAGATAGATTGTTAAAAGTTTATTGACACTGGCAAGATACCAGTAGCACCTGTAAATAAGTTGCTGCTACTTGAAATAACCAATCACAGTTGAGAAGACTGTCCCTCCAGCTTCTTAGCATCATCCTATTTGAAGGGGAAAAATTAGTCTGGTTTTACATTTTTATGAATACATTTGGTTGTTGTTGGAAGACCATGACACAAAAACTAAAATGGGCTTGTGAAGCATTAAGATGCTGGAAAGTTCAAATCTCCTTTAGTTCAGTTGTATGCATGTTCAGCTAGCTAAACGCTCTTCTGTGTCCGTGGGTGGTTGGGGACACTTGTTTGATCATTCCTTGCTGTTGCCAGGGCGTCTGCAGCTCATGAATATCTCTGCGACCCCACAAAACAGTCAATCAAAGTAGAAAGAGACTCCAGTCACCTTTGATCCAATCTCTTTACATATTTTAGTCATCAAAGAGCCATCCAGCACCTATCAAATGCACCATGTTTGCCGCCAACAATTACACCGGGACCCCTCTGGCAGCTGCGCTCCTCGCTCCGCCACTTTCTCTGCTTTATCATCACACACACAACTTGCTTACTAACATATCCACAAGTCAGGAGTTTTGTCCACTAATGGCCGTATTTTTTTTATTTTGAAGTTTCCGTGGGTGAGCCTACATGATGGCAGGGTGTCTGTGTTATTCAGCGTCAGTTTGTGAAATGATGGCTATAGTTCCTCACAGTCATTAAGATCCTGGGCTGGTTATGGGTTTGGCTGTCAAGCTGTGTTAAACTGGATCATGAGACAGGCCCAGTCTGGCACCAGCCGAGTGAGAAAGATTGTTAGTTGTCAGCTTTGCTTTGATGAAGAGTCTCAGACTGATTGCATCAAGAGGCATTGGAGACTGCTGGGCATGATGGTAATGTTTTATGGATGGCGAGATGGAATAGGATTTTCTTCACTTCGTATTTAGTGTAGTATCATATTTAGTAAAGAAAATAAGGTATACTGCTATTTTTCAGATATTGGTTATTTTAAACAAATATATATATATACAACGACAAGATAAAAAAAACACAAACAAACCCTGCACAGCCGTCAGACACTATTTATAACTAAAAACAAAATGTGGCGCTCCCCTGCAGAGGTGTTCTGCTCGGTCACCTGGCAGGTAGTCCATGAGTGGCTGCCACGGTGCCTCAAAAGCCTCACAATTAATTAATATAGTTGCTCTACAGGCAGAACTCTGAACACCTCCCTGAAACTGTAACCGAGATAGGCTTTGCATCCAATGGAACTGCATGCAACGTCGGGGCCAGATGTACAAGTTTGCCGAGTGTAAACAGATAAAAAAAAAAAAAACACAGGGTTTAGTGCGATAATCTTAGGAAGCTGTAGCCTACTGCATTTTATATACTTTTCTATGTTTCATGCTTATCAGAGAAATCAAGAAACTGACTACTTAAAAGCCACTCGCTGCACAAAGCCTTTTGATTTATGTATAGTCACAATCAAAGTTTATTATTATAGTCTTTGTAACCTTGTTTTAGTCAAGGATATTTCAGAAATCTGTTATTTCAGTTCTGTTCATTGTGATGACTATTGAGGAACTGTGGTTAATTTTTTTTTTCTTTTTTACTTATGAAGATTCCTTTATTAGTGTTCAGTGTACATTGAGCAGTACACAATAATTAATTTAAAGTAGACAGTCTAAGAAGTCTGTACCTCTGACAGTATACTGATAAGATCTTTATGGAAGAAATCCCACATAATTGTTTAAGGTTTGTCCTTACTAGGGATGGGTACTGAGACCCAGTATTATAACCACACCAGTGCCACGTCATGACGGTCCACATGAAGGGCTTCACGCATAACGGTCCTCATAACAGTACTGAGTAGGCTTACTCGTACGCCTGCCATAAATGCCATGTTCAAAAATATGCGCAAAATAATTTTTCTCCTCTCATAAAAGACAACAGCGGCACACTAAGCTGCTGTCTGTGAGTGGAGCAGAGCGGGAGGGGCTGCCACACAGCAGTATGCCACTGTCACGCACACACACAAGCGGAGAGGGGGAAAAGTTCACAAAAGTAGACGCCAACACCACACACGCTCACAGCGGGGCCCAGCATCGCATGCCAGCGCAACAACACAGATTAAACTGGCAAATAACACAGAAAGTTGGTAGGCTAATGTTATGTTAGCAGTCCACATGAGTAATAACCATAAGAACCAACTAAAAGTGTTTATTCTATCTCTGAGTGCATTCCTAAATTTTCATGAAATACAGCTATGACTAAGTACTGCTTATGCATTTATTTGTATGAAAATAGACTACTGCTTTTTTTTTTTTTTTATTATACTTATGAAAAATGTCTAAATGTTTCAATACATGTCATACGTGTCATTCTTGTTCTTAATTAGTTTTGTTTGGGTTTTTTTGCACAAAAAGTATCAATAAGAGCACAGTTAAGAGACCAGATAAATAAGCGTTATTAATAAGTGTAGTGGAATCGTTAAAATTTTGACGATACCCATTCCTAGTCCATACATAGATCTTTGTGCTTCTAAAGCTGCAGTTTGCTAATTGCATCTCAGAATACAAGCTGTAACAAATACTCATGTCATTCTGAACTGCCATCCAGATTATAAATTCTGCAAAATGATGTAGTGTAATGACTGAAGCTCCCTTTTGGCAGCTCCTTTTCTTTCGGAGATTGCCACATGCCCAGTGAATCATTTGCATCTGTACTTTGTTTTTTATATCCTTCCTGATACAACCCTCTCTATTTATCTTGGCCTGGGACTGGCACATATTGAGTTTCTGGCTCCATGCTCACAGCACTACTTTAAAAATTAATAATAAGCATTTACTTTTGTCAAGGGTAGTTTTTAGCCATAAAAGCAAAGCTACTGCTCATTTAGTCAGCTGAGTCATTGCTGGTACAGCAGCTGTTGACATTAGGGCTAATGCCTTTAAATTGGTTATCCAAACACAGTTTAATCAGAGTCATTAATTAAATGAAGAAATGAATTACTGCTGCAGTGCTGATCTCAGTAACAAACACATGAGCCCACATCTCCTGCTGTTACTTATTTTATTCTTTTGTTAACATGTGGCTTTGGTCCTGTAGCAGCAGCAAACTGTACTGAGTCGTCAGGAACCCCAAGTGACGAATGTGAAATGGCAGCGGAGGTAGAGTAATACAATCCCTCCCACGTCCGACCAGTGGAGACGCAGCGGGCCGCTCCCTTCAGCTGTCACCTGCTGGGACATCACTGATTGCACTGAAGGCAACGTGCTCCAACATCTGAACTCAGAGGAGAGAATAGAGGGAACATCCACAGCTGCCTGCTCCATGTGGCTCCATAGGGGAATAGTCTTTGAAGATTTAGGTTGTATTTATGAAGTGGATACATACAACAGGCAGCGTTTTGTCGAGTTTGTCACTGTCACAGCATGGAGCTTTAATTGACACGTGGATACAGAAATAGTGCTGCATTCAATTAAAGGAATAGTATGCAATTTTAGGGATTGTTGGTGTGACCTGAAGGCAAAAGGGAGCACCCAAAAGGGATTTTTTTTTTCTTCTTGTGCTTACAATTGTTTTAGAAAAAATAATTATTATGATTTTATCAGGATTGTAAATTAATTGAACCACCAAACTTTACATATAACCAGAGAATGTCAGTGACTGATGACTTGGTATTTTCAAACCACTATAGTGACTAATGATAAAGGTACAAGATGAAAGACATCACCTGTTCACAAAATTGCTTCGCTGTCTGTGGCTATTATTGTCTGGAGAAGAACTGGTGATCAGTGATATCTCTGTTCTTTTTCTCCTCTTTTCCAGTGTCCATTGGTTTGTGAGTCTGCCTCCCACGTCTGCATCGACAGAGAGAACAGCCCACTGTCAGGACCTGGTAAGATTTAAAAACTTAATATTGTATTTCTGTTATGGACTTTCCTATAGGCAAAGGATTTTTTTTTTTTTTTTTAGGTTGTTGGCCTCAAACAGAAAGTTTTTTTTTTTCTTAGATTTGAGAACTGTTTTATCACCTTATAGTTAATTGTAATAGGAATCATCTCTGGAAAAAGAAACGTTAGGATGCCTTTTAGGCTATATTATTGATGATTTTTAGTATAGTGGCACTTCAATATTACAATAAGACACTCCCGTTGGCTGTTGAAATAATGAAACCGCTGGGAAAGTGTGTATTTTAGCACTGGCTATGTCTGTCACAGAGAAATAAAAAAAGACAAAAGGGAAGCAAAGTGAAATGTGAATAAATAGTAGCAATGTATTCACAAAAAGTTTAAAAAGACTTGGTTTCCAAATGCCTAACAGTAAACTTCTGCTAGATAAGACATTTATTTTTATTAGGGCTGGGCACATTAGCATGTTATAATCGTGTTAATGCATTGATTAATTAATTCTAATAATTATTTTAACGCGCCTTAACGCAAGTTATGGGTCAGTCACGAAAGAGCCAGTTCACAGAGCAAGGTCCCGTAAGCAGCCATGTGTTTGTCTGCCTCTCTTTCTCTCTCTCTCTCTCTCCGTGCAAAGTGCAGCTGTGACACCAGGCAGGGGGTAGGTCACACAGGACAGAGAAAGAGTACAGAGACCCCATGGCCTTAGAGCAGACTTTTAGCTTCCTAACAGTGTTTATTTCATGTAGATCGGCACAGGACTCACTGAGATACAAACCACTAAAGTCTTACAACTGTTAATGATGTTAAATATAGCCTGTTAAATATATGTGCAGCTAATTAACACTATCTGCGACAACTCGCAGTGTTTTCAGATCGTATCAATGATGTTTTACTTGAAAAATGACCAAAAACGAGTTATTTACTTCCCATAACTTTTTTGATAGTCATATAGGGAGAGAGAAGTAAGCAGCAGCAGCAGCAGCAGGGGAACAGCAGGAGAGGCAGGAGGGGAGACTTTGGAATTGAAAGAAATAAGTCCAGCCCCAAAGTTTAAAAAAAAAAAAAAAAGTGAGCTGTATCTGCTCTAGTGCTCTTTGTCTGCAAAATAATGATTTTTTATATTATTTGGGTGTCAAGCATGTTTGAAAAGGTGCTATATACACTACAGGCAACCAAGTCAAAACTGCACATATTGGCTGAAATGTAAAAGTTACAAGTTATCAAATAAAGAGCCATTTAGGATCTGAAAGAGCCCAAATGCATTATTGATTGAATTATACAGTGATTAAAAATTGTAATCGTTGCTCAGCACAAATTTTTATATAGCCCAGTAAAATAGTTAACTCAAAAGGGCTTTACAGACTGACCCTGACCTTTATGCCTCCTTCAGGATGAGCAACAAAACTCAAAAAAGTGCTAAAAGTTTGTCAATTTTAGGTAGTCTGATTTTGTATATTTCTTTGCAAATATCATAAAATTATACACACATTTTAATTCAGGCTAAAACAGTATAGGATAGCTTTGAGGAAAGGGGTGTTTTTGACCATAAAAGGAAAAAATTATATCAGTAGTGGCTCTTTACGGTGTTGCATTGCTGGCTGGCTAACACTACTCTAATGACATGACACAGAAAACTAACATGCTGTCTCCTGACAACAACTCTCTCCTGAGTATTGAAGAACAAGTATCTAGAAAAAGATCTGTCTCGACTCGCTCCGTTCAAACTCTACAGAGCCTGATCAGTGGAGACTCCAAAAACTAGTTATTTTTCCTCAACGCATTCATTTCTCACCCATGTACATTCTCTTTTATCCAAATCTCTTTCTTCTCCTCCTCCATACCCCACGCCTGTTGTCGCGGCGTCACTGTCACTTACTGTCAGTGGCGCGATTAGCCCCCAAACAGCAGCCATGTTTGCGGGTGCACATCTGCGTCCCGTCACAACAACAGCGTTCCCAACGGAGCCCGAACAGATTGAGTAATGCAATTTGGGCTTCCACTTTTATTACCTTTTCAAAAACGAGCATGCAGAGAAGCGGGGAGATATGAGAGAGCCCACGCACAGCATCAGCAACAGCAGCATTTCCAGAAGTCATTTTCTTAAGAGGTGTCGAGGATAGGGGGGACCAGAGGCGTCTGATTGGTGGACAGATTAGTATAGTGGTAGGGGGAATGTCAGAGGTTAATCCGCTTGTCTGACGGAGGTGGAAGTCAGCAGCTCTTCCCATTGAGGTTGTCTGTGTGTCCCCTGCCTCCCATTTATTTTTGTCATCCATTGCACTTCCCACACCAGCGCTGTCTGAGTATCTCATTTAATTTGGATGCCATTAGGAATCTGTCCCAGGGTCATTTTGGAGACTGTCTATTACTTAATCATTGTTAATTGCAAGAAGTCCATTATGGGAAAAACAAGACTTGCTGTAGCTTATAAGGCTGCTAGACTTTATTACCTTGAGTTTTTATCTAGATATCATCTCTTGTATAATGAACTCATCAGACTTGAAATTTAGAGTATTAAAAGAATAAATTAAATCTGAAGGTGCCCAGATAAGTCTTTCTGAGAATGTGTCAGTCACAGTGTTTCTTTCATCTCTTCAACTCAAAAGTCCTCAGTCATGGCCAAAGCAGCTTTTAGAAAAGAAAGACTCTCTGTAGCATTTCCAAGTTTGTAATAAATTAGTAATACAAGACTGCAAAATATTTCTGCTTCAAGCCAGAGTTGAGAGTCTTAAATGTCTAGCTCTGAGATTAGTTAAACTGATGCCATTGCCTCGTTTTTCAGTGTGTCAGCTCATTCCCAGTATATATTTGGACATGCTTAACTTTTAAGACAGTGATTCTCAACTGGTCTCACCTTGGGACCCTCAAAATTTACCCTATAATTTAGTTGGGATCGACTTTTTACATATTTTAAAATATTGTCTACCTTATTGTCATCATAACCTAAACAATTTCATATCATATTTGAAAACACAACAATATTTTTCCACAATTTTTGTTACTCCATGACCTGCTATGAGCGTGCTTCTGATCCATTTTTGGGGTTTTGACCTGCCAGTTGAGAATGCAGGATGGAAGCAGGGATATGGGGGGACCAACCAGCCAATGGGAGCATCACTTATTCGAAATCGAGCATATCATTAGATAAAGCATCTTTTATGATGGTTAATAACAAACCAGTGACTTAAGTCGTTAGTTGTTGCTTTTCATTTGTTTTGTTTCTGTAATAATTTCTTATAATAAAATAAAAGAAAATATAGTTTACAGAAAGGTAACTTTTTTATCACATCTGGTTTTAAATTGTATCATTTGTGACATTAAAAAGGCAGTCTTGCATCTTAAATATATAGGCATGAACCACCAACATATTACAAAACATACTGAAAAGTACATGCCAGATTCACTGTTGTCACAAACCTAGATTTTTAGGGATAGTTTAGTAATACTGTAGGCTTTTCACATAAATTAGAAATCTGCTGTATAAATTAATGTTTTTTTTACCCTTTACCTAATCCTCCTCAGTCATCCCTTTACTGACCCAGCAGCCTTTCATCTGAATGCTTTTTGAACCACTAGCCAGCGGACATTGTTACACCGCATTGACGGTTTCATAGCCTCTTGTGTGCTGAAACCCTCCCAGATGAAGGGCATCATTTAAGGTCAAATGACGTGGCACCAACAAGATTAATGGTCTGGACACTTCAGCAGATGTCTTTGAAAGAGGACAGCGGAGGTTGTACAGTATCAGGGCTCGGTTGATGGGAAGTTTTTTTTTTTTCCTCTGTCCAGTTGAGGCAGAAATGATAAAACGTCTGGCTCTCAGTTTGAATTGAGGCAGAAACATTTTTACCGGTGCCATGCATGTTTGAATGGCTGGCGCCGCACTGTCAACACCTCACCCAGGGCGCTTCTCTCCGACTGACTGGGCGACTTGAATTCTGCACAGCCAACCAAAAAGGAGCAGTAAACACTTTTCAAGGCAAGAAGCCTTTTTTTTGCCCTGTGCCTTCAGCATGCAGATAAGAGCATTAAAGCTGTTTTTCAGTTCCTTCCTTCAATTGCTGCTATTAGCTAGAAGATGGGGCTGACTATGCATAGCTTTCAACTGTAAAGTTATGAAGAGTTTCTTACAGATTCTACTAACTCTGTCTTAAGATGTCACCAGAATTATGCAATCAAAAAGGGAAAAAGAAGAAGCACACACAAGAAGAGCACAGACCTCTGTAAAGGCATAGACATCTCGCAATGATAGAGTGCTTGAACTGGAGATGAATTTAATGAAAACAAGTTGCATAGACCTATCATTACCATAGATTGGGAGTCCGCGTAAAAATTCGAAATTAATTGATAATAATAAATAATCTTTTTTTTTTTTAATTATAGAATATAGCCTACAATATAAAACTTTCATAAATGTTAATGGCTACAACTACACCAATAAAATAAACATTCTAAGTGAATAACTCTCACTTATCAAACTATTGTGACACCATGTAACTGTCACGTTGATCAGGAGCAGATGATGTGTCGCAGTTTGTTGACAGCTTCCGCTGCAGATCAAGCTAATTAGCAATCTGAACACATTTTTAAGTCCGGCTTATTTAGCATCGATTGTTCAGTTTTCTGACAATTATTTGACTGAGGGACACTATTTATTCAATTGAAGTTGACCCAGCTATTACATCTTTAAAAACAAAATGATTACAGCCTTACTGTTCATGTTATGGAAGCTTAAAGATGTTATATACAATTTTAAATGCTGCCAGTTGAAATATTATTTGAATAAAAATGACCATGTGTCTGTTTAAAAGTGTTTAATGTGTTTAAATGTATTACTTGCTAAAATCTAAATAATTTGTATGCCATTTAGAAGTAGAAATGGCAGTAATTATTATGTAATTGGCATAAGGGTTTTTGAATACCCCCCCACACACACACACACACACACACACACACACACTAAAAAAAAACAGCAAAAACATAACCTCCTTGACTGAGGTAAAAATAGATGCGGAAGAGATTACACCACACTCAAATATATTCTCATCTCAGTTTAGTCTGCTCTTACTGAAGCAAATGCAAGAAAAATCCTCCCAGGACGACGAGGAACACCTTATCTACGGCAGACACAGTTATTGATTATAGAATTTCATTTGTGCTTCATATTTCATGGGACTTCTAAGCAGTTTGGGTTTGACATGTCCTTGAGGTGGCCGGCTAGTTGATTCTGATCTCATGCTTCCCTCGGTTCGAAAACTGTATTTGAGAAAGTGATGAATTATTTCTGCAGTATGTTCAATATAGCTTTTTTTCCCCTCTCTCTTTTCAGTGTTCATAAACCCAGTATGCAAGGTGTACAGATTTCAGACGACAGACAGTAAGTGGATGCTGGTTCGGGAACAAATGGAGGAGTGCACCTTGTCGTTTAGTGTCCCCAAACAACTGCTCAGTCTCTACATTCAGGAAGACATGGTTCGGTAAGCTGTCTCACCCACACTCCATATGATGAAACTGCCAAAGGTCCATATTTGTTCAACTAGCCAAAAGATAAAAAGTCAAAACACCATCTAGTTAGTAACTAATTAGATGTAAGTATGTAGACAGCCTTTTACTTAACTAGTTCACACATGATTATTTAAGAGTTCCGCCTATATTTGGAAAGCAGTGAATTATTCAGCTCTGTTTAACACTTCAAAAGATGCTTCCCTGCCAATGCTTCCAGTAAACTTTTTTCAACCCCATCTTGAACAAACTTAAATGCCCCCAAAATTGGGAGAGGTGAATTGTTAAATCAAGCAGAATTAGAGTATTAAATGCACAAGGATTTTCTAAGAACTATACAAATCTGTTTTTGCATTAATAATTTATGACCATTAAATATATTAGCTAAGTCACAAGTTTGCACCTTCTGGATCCAAAGAGCCAAACGCTGTCAAAAATACCAAACTTGCATCTGCAAATAGCTGCAACAAGTTTTATTACACAAAAGTTGCTTAGCCTATAACTGAAATATAGCTTAGGGACGGTCATTCATTTTCATTAATTACTGCAAGTGATTAAGAACTGTGTTAAATACTCATTGCACTTATTATCTTTTAATAAGCTTATGAACCGCAGTGTAATACAGTAGCATCCAGTAACTATTTCTTGGTGCTGTTTCTTTAACGCCTGTTGCACTTGAAATCAGCCGTGCATGCCAATAAAGGCTACAAAGATAAGATAAGATTCAATTTTATTAATCTTGAAGAAAATTTTTGTGCCAGAGGAGCAGAGACATGAACATACACATAAGCATAGACATAAATAACATTAATTCTGCTAATAACTAAGACAGTAGTATAAAAATCTAAAAAGCACCAGTTTACAAGTACAATCTAAGGTGCAAACAGTGGTTTATTATCAGTCCATTGTCTCTTCTGGAAAACAGAGAAAAGGTAAAATTTTTAAATGACAGAATGACACAGATGCAGGTTGTTTTAAAATCATCTATATATTCCTTTATTTACTGTAAATGACCAGATGTCAGATAACCAAAGAGCCGCTAGTAGATTGAGTTGTGCACACTGCCTGCTGAAGCCGTGCAGCGCCAGACTTGGTTTTTGCACTCGCAGCTCGAGCTGGAAAGTGGTTTTCAGTAAAAAAAAAAAAAAAAAAGAAAAAAAGAAAATATGCATTTATTGTTATATCATTATGTACAGTCTGGTCTCTGTCAATTTAAAGCGGAACTCTTCTTGTTTCTTCACACTTTTTGCCTTATTTTCCTCCATAAAGCTCCCCCTACAGTTCGGAGTAAATACTCACAAACCCAGTTGACTCCTGGGTGACCCCTCGCTCGTCTTTACTTTTCCTTTCCGCGTATCTGTACAAAGTTTTTTTCTTCCATTTGGCCGCTCTGGAATGCCAAAAATAAAATAAAGCCACCACTAGCTTGTTGTTTTGCTAACCTGGATGTGCTGCTTTCTCGTGAGACCCAAGACTTCTGTGACTCCTAGTCGGTGACACTGCAAGTGTCAATTTCAGATCAGAGACACCAGGGGGAGAGGACGCACGCTTCATTTACCCCACAACAACTCATTTAACCGTCACATGGAGTCCTAAACAGTTTATGTAATCTAAAAAAGGTTACTGCGTTCTGCTTTAAGTTTGTATTCCACAGGGCAGAAATGGTAAATAGCTACATCTTTATAGCACTTCACATGAGCATTCAAAGCACTTTATATCAAACAACAATTTGCCAAGTCACACTCGCACATACTGTACACCTGTGTATGCAGACACTGGGGGCAAGAGTTGTGAAGTGTCTTGCCCAAGGAAAAATTGACAGTATAAACTGGAAGGGTGAGGATCGAACCACCGACCCTCTGGTTATTGGACCTGCTCTTACTCCTGAACCACTGCCACCCACAAAGAAATGGAGGGAGGTCAACCAATCAGAAAATAGCCAATGTACCAATATATACATAATACCTCAGTTAATATATTTTACTATACTTTTCTTCTAGATTATTTTTATTGGATTTAAAAAACAAAATCCCCAAAATTAATTTACTTATTTTTCCTTCTTACCTGTTGTGTGTGTCCAGAGCTTAACTCAGCTGCATTCATCAGTGAAATCAAGCATTCTCCATATTTGTGGTGATAATTTTAGCACCTTAATTAGATTTTTTTTTTTTCTCTCAGACCATTGCCTTTGCTCAGTGACATCCCCAGTAAACAATAATGACCCAGCTTTACGTCCAGAGCAGTTAATAGTGTGAGAGAATGAGGCCAGGTTAAGACAAGGACAAAGGCAGATGATGTTTCACCATTGTGAGCGTGCACCGTAAGCAGATCAAAGAGTGCCTCCCCTCCGGCTCCACCAGTGTTTGTCAAGACACATCATTCCTCAACTGGCCTGTCGTCCCCGGCAACACCTCTCATATGCATTCATACTCATTCACATACAAACACAACCACATTCATCTTTATGGCACTACAAAAATAGCCTCAAATATTGAGAAATAATAGTGCTTGTTTCCTTGTGGATGAGGGTTTTTGTTCAAACCTAGTTCTGAATAGATTGGGGTTGTGTGTAAAATGTAAATAAAAGCAAATGGTCCACAAATCTCATCTCAATCTCAATCTGAAACCATATTTTCTTCTCAATAGAACATGAAGAACATATCAGCTGTAACCGGAATTTGATGGCAGCCACCAATCTCAAAAATTTTTAGGACAAGGACGACTGCATTTTGGAAACACTCTCTGTTTTTAGTATTGGATGTATGGTATGCATGTGATCTTCCTCAGGTCGTTGTCTTTAGAATTTGCCCAAATGCAAGTTACATCTGTGTAATGCAAAGAAGACTATATAAACACGATCCAGACACACTGCTGTCTATTCTAGACCAAGTAGATTCGTATTGTTCAAATTTTGGTTCATTGTTTGACTCTTTTAGGCCTTTCTAATATTTTCATACCAGATAAACTTACTAAATGTTCCCAAGTCATCTCATTAGTTGCATTAGTTACATGCTTCTCTTTTGTAAGCATCACTTACTTTTCCTGCTTTTTGTTTAACCTGTCCCAACATTTTGTGTTCAAATTTAAAATTAACCATTATCTTATTTCCTTTTGGCTTTTGCTTTTCCTTTTTGGCATCTCCACAGCAAATTTGCCTGTCAGTGTGCTACGACGCAACCCTCATCATTTATCCAGGCTTGGGACTGGCCAACTGGCTTTTGACCCCCTGTAGCTGGATTGAAGTGTTATTTTTAATGATGTGGTAAAATATCTCCTAACCTGCTAAACCGTTTTGTGTCTCCATATTTCTGGTTTTTGTTTTAATATCCTCACCCTCACCTTCTGCCTAAATAGCCCTTAACAAACAGATTATTTCAACTCATTTTAGAACACAATTACAGAAGATTCATTAGCCGCCTTATCAGTGTAGCACAGCTCGTGAGCACACAGCAGGGCGACAGTGACTACCCCATACCATATTTGTTTATTAACAGGCATGGGCAGCACAGTCTCTTAAGCACCTCTTTTATAATCCTCTTTAAATGTTGTCTTTCTCCATGCTGTCTCTCTATGAAGCCAAATCTGACACTTCTGCTTTTAATGATTCTGTTAGAGCTGGAAGTTGGGAGTGCAGTGCCTGCTGGTGGGTGGCTCTCTGAGAATCAGATGGTACTTTGCAACAGTGAAGTACTCTTTTAAAGACCTAGTTTACACAGCGACACTGTGCTTGGCAGATGAAAAGTGGTGCCTTTGCATGCCAAAAGAGAATATCTGATTATACACTGTTGGTGTAACAATCTTCCCAAATACATGCAAATAGAGAAATTTGAATGATTGTATTAATGCATTTTTATGGCATTCTAGTGCTTTCAACGTCTTATTGTTGATAAAAGAATAAATTACGAGTCAGTAGAGGCTTAGTTTGTAACGTTTATAACGCTTCAAAGAAGTCAGGTTTAATGTCAGTCTTTTTATCTAACTGCTTGTAAATATCCAGATCCCATTAATGCACTGTGGAGTTAGTAGTTCAAATCTTTCTAATGTGTGTAAACAGAAAGCCATTTGGATATCTTCATCAAGCAAAGTCAGACTAAGATTTGCATCACTTAGGCCATATTTACTAAGACGGGTGCTAAACTGCGAGTGCAGTGAGAAAATATGCGGCCGCTATTAATGGGTGTGTTGCGCGTGAATTACTAAGACAAACTGCGTGGCCGGTGGCAGGTGCAAACAGATGGGGCGGAACTATTTAAACGGCATCATTGCGTGTATTTGCTTCACACAAACAGAAGCAAAAATTTAACCAAGAAGAGCTGAAAGTGCTGGTGAATAATTTTTTCATCCGTCATGGCAAATAGATCTGCACGCGTGGCAAACACTCTAACCCTACGTATTTGTTCATTTCTTCTCCTTCGTCTCACATGAATCACAGCAGCCATATCTGTGCAAAAGATTAGCACGTCCTTCTCCAACGTGCTAACGTGCTAAATTTATACACTATTTTCGCACGCAAAGTCATGGTGAGCCTTGATAAATAATATTGAGGGCGGTAAATGAATGAATTTGCATTTTCTCCGCCTCAGTTTACAGATTCATTAGGTCATAGGAGCAAAATCTGCATTGCGTTCGCTCTGCTCCTGTAAGACACGCAAATCTCAACTGCGTCTGGGTTTGCTCCAGTTTTAGCGCATATTATTCAGTTAGCGTGCACGCAAACCTTTGATAAATCTGTCCCTTAGTGTGTTATGAACTAAATCCCTAAACCCCTATTATGCCTTTTTGTAGCTTTTGTAGTTGACATCTCGAGATTTTGCTTTCTTACAACTAACAAAGCATGGTTTAGGGGCAGGTTCCTTTACACCCAGGAGGGTGTGACCGAATTAGCACAACTGATAGCAACACGACTTTTAACAACACAGCTGTTAACCACAGGTGCGTCCTTGACAGGGCAGGGTTTCTCACCTATTTAGAGTTCCTCAGTCAGTGCCTCAGCATACAGAATTACTCAAACATGTGACTAAACGTCTGTGTAGGTTCTCGGTCATCCAGGAAGAATCAGTAAAAAGAGTTAAACAAGAAGGTCATCTGGACAAGGTTTGCTTTTAGAAGAGGTTTCTGATGCTGTTCAGAGTAAGGGCAAAATGTTTTCCAAAACAGACCAAACCAGTGAAAAACACACAGTAAAAAGCATAGAAAAGTTAGTATAATAGATCCCCTTTAATGTTGATCCTATGAAACCTTGACACAATATATGACTGTTTTCTTTAGTTCCTTGGACCAGGTAATACATACCCGCCCACAGTTCAGATGTGTTTAGTCCAAACCATATGTATTGTGTGAGTGGCTTTGCTTTTCAGTCCTCTCAGGCAGCTTTTATTGACCTGCACACAAAGGTCTGTGTGATTAAATTGAACAGGCAGCTCTATAGTGCACCATGAAATAAAGGTGCCCACATGACAGCGCCTCGCAGGTCGTATCCTCAGTCATCGCTCTTAGTCACTTCTCATCCACAGCCCCTCAGGATTCTTAGGACCATGGCTCATATTCAAAATTATACTAACATGAATTATGTCAGCATGGACATCTTTATTCTCCATGGGACTTGTAGTCTAAAAAAATGTGACGTTTCCTCAAACCACTGATTCAAGTTCAAGTTCCATTCAATTAAATGTTGGGACACTGTGTAAAATACAATGATCTGCAAATCTCAGAGGTTCACTATTCTGCAAATTGGGTTTGTAAAACAACTAGTAAAAATGCATGCTACTTACATCATACACACATTAAACACAGTATCTTATCTCATACAGTAACATGAAATGTGTTTTGTAGCTACTGTACGTTTCCTGCCTCTCAGCAAAAAAACCTGTGGTTTTCGGCTCATAATGATTTCTGGCTATCCATGTTCCAGTAACTCTAATCACCAGCAGAAGATACATGAATATTTTGATAACAAAATTTAAATGAGGGTTTTCATTTTTGTTTAAAATATCAACCAAGAATTGACTTTTTTCTCTACACTTTCAAGCTTTTCAATTAGTGGTTGTGTCTTTTAGCAAAATTCCTCAGACAATTTCTATTCTATATGTACTGTATGTACAATATCCCGGTATCCTACTTAGAATGTCATTGTTTTCTCATCATTTGAGATACTATTGTGTTTGTTTAAATATCTGGCCCATTGTATTATTGATATCTTACTTTTACATCATTCATTATAAATGCGCAAGTCCAAGTTTTCCATTTAATGCAGTACTGTTGCAGTTTAACATTATGGCCTTTAGTTAGCCTTCATTTCCTGGTACCCGTCCCAGTCTCTGTGCTCCAGACAATAGCTCTCTGATTAAGGAGGGGATACAATATATCTCTGCTGCCATCCCTCTGTCTTATCATCGTCATTTGGCAGGCACTGCTGTTTGTCCATTATTTCTTTCATTATCTTTATTTACATAGGGCTCATCAGCACTGACCTCCGCTCCAGACTTCCTGACACAAAATCACCAACCTGTCTAGAGATGCTCTGTGCTTTGACACTATTAGGTACAATTCATACTGTTGGAGAGTATATATATATATATATATATATATATATAAATATTGTGAATGATTGCAAACTGTAAAAGGATGCAGTGACCATCTAGTAACGTTTGGTTCATAGACAGGAAAATCAGAGAACATTGGCTCTTGATTTGTTAAAAGGGACTCTATGATATTAGAGGGCACTTGAACTTAAGTGGCAATGCGGGAAACAATGGATTTGATTGAACCAAGAGGAAATGTAGCGGCTATACACAGATGTCACCCACTGAGAAATGTACAATCCTCTATACAACACCACTGTCTTGATATCATTGCCTTGTCGAGCTTCCATTAATATCCATAAAGCGCTGGTTTTATTCCTCAGCACAGGACAGCGCAGGGCCATTTGGCTCTTGTGCCTCTGTCAGTCCTATTCTCATAAAAGCAATATCTCAGCTTGGCTGTGACAGAATCTCTTTAAGTTTGGCACAAGTTTGACTCAAAAGATGATGACAAGTTCAAGGTCACTGTCACCTTATAAAACACATATTGGCAATAACTCAAAATTTTAACACAATTTCTGATATGTGTGATGCAATACAATTATTGGCCGGTCATAAATATGCGGAAAGTCAAAGGGCAATTTTATTATCGTCCTGTTCTCCCTAAACACTGATAACCATCGCCAAACTCTTCACAGTAAATCATGTCCAAGAGCAAAGGTGTATTTATTGAAAATTGCTCACAGAATGACTTTACTGGAAGCACGCAGAGTGCACAGGCCTCTGCCAAGGTATTAACCTCATCTTGCAACCTCATATTCTATACAGTGAGTACGTATCTTGACCTCATATCTCACAATGTTAAAAAAAATATACTAATCCTAGTATATGTAATCCATATCCACACCAAAAAGTACTGATATGTTTTTTTACTGACCCCTTAAGACTGGAGGTAGTATCTGGAATATAAGATGGCATAGCTGTGAAAATAAGTTTCTCACACACACCCCTAGTCTGAAGTGTAGCTCTTGGGAGCTTGTTCTTTTTTTCTTTTTTTGATACCAGTCCGTAAACAATACCTGTTTTTTGATAGCGGGACCTTAACAATATTATTTTCACATACCTATGCTTTTTCAGTTCATCTTCTGTAACCAAAAATAATAATCAGCTGTGCATTTGGGGATGTTTCTGTCTCAGTTATAACCAGGACTTAAACTGAAAACTCCACTCAAATCATGCAGCTAAATGGGATGCGGTGTAGGTTTTTATACAAAAATTCTGCACTGTCTCTGGACACGCCATGTATTGAAACTTGGTACCGAAAGGCCGACAAGTACCAAGTTACCACCCAGTACCAGGGCTTTTCGGTCTGTACCACAAAGGTATTTATATTATTGTTCAGTATCCAGCCCTACTGAATTGTTTGTTGCTATCAGTATTTGGACAAGTATTGAGCACAGAATTCAATATTTAAAAACAAATTCACATGGTTTATTCTACCACTCAGACTTCTTGTACAATCCTTCCCCATTACTGTACTGATCTAAGTATTGTACCAAAGCCCACTCTGTCTCTATGCCATATGCATGAGTCAGAGCCACCTGCAGAGCTGCATGTGGTGCTTTGCTTCCAGCTGCAGCTTTGTTGAGAACTGAAAATGAACAAAATGTTTTCTATGATCTCGTTTGTTCTCTAGCCAGTTGTTCAACAAACTGTAGGTTGTCTTTTTAAAAATATTGGCTTTGTAAGGAAGTCTAGCAATATTACCATTAAACTTGAAAACAAAATTGGCAGGCCAAAGAGTAGCTGTTTGATAAGAGGTCTTGATCCACTCCAGACCAAACTAGACCAAATGAGAAGGTGTTGAGCAATAGTTTGTACTGTCAAACTAAATACCAGAACATCTACAAAAAATATAACTACAAATAGAATATACTATAGGACATACTGGGACACTTGCACAAGATTGTACATTGTCTCATAGTTTTGTTTTGCTCTATACTTAACAATAATGAGCCTTGGAGGTACAGGGGGAGAGGCAATGAAACTGAATGCTTTATTGATACACAATTGGCCATCTTTTCAAATGTACGAATGGCATTCCATTCTGAATGTGCTCCTTACAGAAAGTCTGCCAGTTATTTTTTAGGCTTTAAAGTGCACCAACAGAGCATGCAGATTAGCCAGCATGTGTTGAATTTATCATACTCACCATCTGTGTTCATGCTGCTATTTGCTGATTAGCACTGATCTCTTGATACTAATTCAGGCACTCAATGAAGTTTGCAGCGCACTGTTTACCCAACAGCTGTGGAGATGTTTCATTCTGTATAAGACTTCATCTGGGAATCATTAATAATAGTGCCTTGCTAAGTTTATAGTTCTGTGGTTATTTGTGCCAAATATTCCTCCATGGTTTTTAGTGCGGTGACACTCTTTATTAAAAATCAAACCATAAACAACATAGAGGCATGAGACCATTTTCTGTATGTCCATCTGTCTGTACTTCTGTTTCTGTCTGAGCTGCAGTGATGGACAAAGGGATAAAGTGGATAGTATGCACATTTATAGAATAATATTCAAGTATACTCGCATAGGAATAATCTGCCTTAAAACATAATCTTGGCTTTATTATCAAGCTCCACTTGATAATAGGGGTTATGCACTAACTACTTCCGGCTTTGGCTAAACAGAATTATCGACTTCCGGTCACAACTTGTAAGTGAGCAGCCGGACAAGGGCAGCTTCAAAAAACCTATTTATGTCTTACACATCGCAAAATAAAATCACCAAACTAACGTTACTATGGACGAACAGTTTAATTTAGTATTTGTGTGGGAAATATTTAACTAATATTGTTGTGTCATTTAACTAAAGCCGTCACCCAACGCACTTTATTTCAGCAGATATAAAGCACACAGCATGTTATTTCCGTGATACTCAATCACAAACAAGACAACTGCCCATTTTAGCACAGTCTTAATTTATTATACACCTATTAAGGCACTTAATAGGTGTATAATAGGTGATGTATTTATTAATTTCTACACTCCCAGGCTACAGCCGTTGTTTTGAAGCTGCTTTCACAGCTCTTCTCTGGCGTTTTCAGATGTTTCTGTGCGCACTGTGGCTGTTTTTGGTCGCATACTTTTGTTAAATTTTCCTTTCTGGGAACAGTACTAGACATGGGGCTAAAATATCTGATACTGATGCATCAGGGCCAGTTATCCATGGTCAAGGCGCACGCTGCTCTGGCAGAGATAGAACACAGGTTAAATAATACACAATAAAAAATGCAGAATGATCTCAAAAATGTGTGCATCTTACTGGAATATTTACGACATGACAACATGTACAGACACACAACAGCATGAACTACAGGGTATAGTACTCAACACAGGTGTAGCCTAGCTCAGTCTTGTTTTGGTCATTCCCTTGTTTCCAAAACCAATCTGAAGAAAACCCAGACAAAACTAAATAAAATAAAACTAGCATTTACTCCAAGCAACATCTCCATGCTTGAACCTTGTGGGACCACTGGAAAAAAGAGAAAAGGTAGACTCGATCACTCTCTCCATCACAATGATACGAAGCGAGTGCTTTTAAAAATCAGGCCTCACCTGTGGTGTTATCAAAAAGTCCTTAACAGGTAGACACTCGGCTTTAGATCCTTCTGGAACAAGGCTTGATTTATCCTTTTTCTGTCAAACTCTTTCAGGACCTCTTTAATGGGACAGACATCTAGAGGAAGCGCTGATATTCAGTCCATTCATATACTTTAGCCTATAAACTGCACCTATGAGTGGCCTCACAGATTATACTACAAGAGCCTAACATAAAATAAAATTAATAAAGACGACAGCGTACTGTGCATATGCTTAGGCTAAAAGTTGTTTTAATGCTCCACGGGTTACCTGTAAAAGACTTCTGATAGCGCGACAGGTGAACGTCGCTGATGTTGGACTTATAAAAGCACCCGCTTGCATCACTGTGATGAAGAGCCATCCCAGAAGTTCAAACGCGGCGATTTTGCTTGGGTTATTTTCTAGTATTTTATAGTTTTGTCTGAATTTACTTCTGCTCATTCATGGAAACAAGTGAAGGACCAAAACAAGACTTTATTGAGGGAGACCTGTTTGTGTCGAGCGTTCCCTCCAATGCTGCTCGTAGGGCTTTGTGTGTATTATTAATATTTCAATAACATGTACATTTTGGTTCACACTTGCCATTTCTTATTTTGTTTTATTTAACGGTGCAGGGGTTTAACTGAAATAAAGTGTGCCAAGTGACGGCTTTAGTTAATTGACACAATGATATCCTGCCTCTGCAGTCAGCAAATGTGTTAAATATTTCACACACAAATGCTAAAACCCTAAAGCCCACAGTAACGTTAGTTTGGTGATTTTATTTTGCGATGTGCAAAACATAAATATGTTTTTTGAAGCTGCCCTTGTCCGGCTGCTCGCTTACAAACTGTGACCAGAAGTCAATCATTCTGTTTAGCCGAATGCAGTAGTTAACCCCTATAATGGCTGTGGCTAATCCAGCACTGTCTCTGTCTAGTTTCACAGAAACAGCACAAAAAGAAAAAAACAGCCGACCAATACACACCATCACACGAACTCTCTGGGTGGAGTCTGCATGTCCTCCCCGTGTTACCGTGGGTTCTCTCCGGGCACTCCGGCTTCCTCCCACCATCCAAAGACATGAATGTGTTAGATGAATTGGTGACTCTAAATTGACCCTAGTGAATGAATGTGTGAGTGAATGGTTGTCTGTCTGTGTTCGTCTCTGTGTCAGCCCTGCGACAAGCTGGCCCCTGTCCAGGGTGTACCCCGCCTTCGGCCCAAAGTTACTGGGATAGGCTCCAGTCACCCGCGACTCCTAATAGGAAAAAAGCGGTAGAAAATGAATGAATGAATGAAAGAATGTATTGTATGTAAACCTTCATGCAATATTTTAAGAAGTATTTATAACGTTTAACTTATATTGATACAGTTTTCCTTAAAAAATAATAGCAGGAAATGGACCCATGCTGTTGTTGAGAAAGCCCGATTAAGGACTTGAACATACATGTCTGGGAGCTCTTTTTGCCTCAGCAAACAGTTTAGGAGATTAGTGGACATGTAAAAAAACTTGAGCAATGTGTGAAACACGCCTCTCACATGCATCTTAGAAAATACAAACCTTGCCTATTTTTCACGCTCACAGCTCGTGGTGGGACGCGTCTTTCACGTTGCTCAGGCAGCTGGTGTGAACAATCTTGCGTCTAAACACCAAGTGTGTTAGAGGCCTAATGCTGCGTTCACACCAGATGCGTTTGAGGCTTCAAATGCATCATTCACATCTAGTTGGATGCTTGAACAATTTGAAGTCACACGCTTTATTTGCTTGTCCAATACGCTCTGTTCGTGCATCAAAACAAATGTTTTCAGATGCAAATTCACATGCCGGTTTGCTCACCTGTTGTCCCGTGTCGGTGCGAGGTCATGTCCCTGGGACACTACTGCTGTATTTAAGCACTGAACCCCAGCAGCAGAGTTTAGACAGGGAGAAGTTATTTCCTCTACAGTAGCGGCTTCTGGTGGTTTAAGCGGGGTATAGGCTAGGCTAGCACTCTGTACACAGACGGTTTTCCCAGTTGTTTTGCAGAGAGCAGTAACTGCTTATCCAACGAGCTCATCTCAGCACACGATAAAGTTAAGGCCCCCTTTAAATCTTGTTACTATCTTTTTGACTCCTGTCTTTATAAAAGTAGTAGAACTGCTGTAGGCTGTAGCTTAATTATAGTTGTCCAGGTTCTCACTGAAGCCTCGATAAGTCCACCCTGATTGTTTTGATGGATCTCCACTTCCTACATCCTTCCACATCTCTTCAGGAGCAGTATCCTGATTGGTTAATGCACTGTGAATGTTCGGCAAAGTTCAGATGCATCAACGCTCAATTCGCGTTGCAACATTTGCGTGTCAAAGCCTGATTCGCAACATGCTTGACACTTGATTCATGCCGCAGGACATCTAGACGTGCGTTTACATAGACTTAACATATAAACCAGACGCCCCAGACACTTCAAATGGGTTTGGTGTGAACGTAGCATAAGTGTATTCTGGGTACTATGCCCTGAAACCTATTGTGTTTGCTTTTATTTTGAATACAATTAACTTCCTTTGTACCAATATTGCCTCTATAGAAACAACAGATCAAGAATAGTGTAAAAATGTTTTGATGTTGCGTGTTAACTTTGGCATAATCATCCCTTCATTGCCATTGTTCCAGAATGTTCCCTGTGAGGAGGTCTGTGAGTTTGTCTTTGGCATTGTTCAAATCTTTTGTGTGTCTTACTTCAAAGTAATCTAAATATAACTTTACCTGGAGGAACCAGGAAACCGCAGAGGCTATCGCCCCATGGTGCTTTGTTGTTTTGTTTTTGTTCAAACTAACTACTACATTATGCATTTCTGCAATTATGTCTGTTCTTCACAATCCGTCCAACCAATAAGCATTTGTAAATAAAGCCTTTCTTTTTAAGCCCTACTGTATACAATATGCATGAAGTATAATTACAGAAGATTGGGGAGTAATGCATTTCAACAATATATTTGTTATCCCAAATGCCATGTTGAACCTACTTCAAGCTCTAATTGCTTTAATATCACTGCAATTTCGCTTTGAATGGCTGGAGTGCTGCTTTTTAAATAATTTGCCCATCTGCGTTGTAGATGCAGATGGAGATAAAGGACACCAGACCACATGTTCCAGTCTCATTCAGCCACTATTGATACCTATAAGGTCAAATGGGTTTACATAGATATGCAGCTCCATATAGAGGACTAATGAACTTAAAGGCAATTTCAATCTCATTACATTTAATGTTGTTGTTTTTTTCCTTATACTTTACACAAGGGGTAATTGCTGTATCTATTGAGCAGCAAATATTTCTCCTATTGGTAAAGAATTAATTTAAACTACCCATTTGTTCAGATCAGTAAGTCATTATCTTTGACTCTATCTCACAATGGTATATAATTTTAATGACTCCAGATGGTGTTCTGAGTCCACACCAAAAACTAATGAGTTTATCTTTGGCATAATTATGGCAAACGGTAATTACCTTGGTGAAAGGTGACTCATTGTATTTTAGTAGCCTGGTCACTTTCTTCATGAAATAAAGTGGGTCTGGAATATTTTCCCATTCAAGATTTTGCATTTAATCTGTGTCCATTTGCCGACTTCTCAGGAATTCAAAGTAAAATCAACAGGTATTACTTGAAATAATAGATAACAATATCTAACTGACCATCATGATTCACACTTGCCAAAATCTGACCTCCTTCCAAATATAGTAACCTCCACAACATGGCATGACAGATTTAGCTTAACACAATAGCTGATGTCACATTGAATTAGTCCATTCCTTTATTTCCTTTCAAAGGTCATGGTCCACTCTTATTTGTCTTAATGGGAGGGAAGGAGCACAGATTTCTTTAGGCTTTGGATTCTGCCACATGAAGGCACTGGCCACTGATCGCTCTAGTGCCACCAGTCAAAGAGGATGATTGGTCACTACAAGTAATGATGGAATAATAAGAGGACCATGGGAGGAATGTGATAGGGCCAAACGGATAACTGGGCAGCAGCTTTTAGCCTGAGGATCACAAATATGTTTATCTGACTGTGCACAGGCCGCTTCGGGACGCGGCTGTGTCTGCTACTAGCAAGGCTCTAGTTGGATGATATTTATACCCTATCTGAAAAGTGGTGATAATTTAAGAAGTAGGGGCTGCAAGTTGCTGCAAGATGTAGTGCCAAAATGTGTGTCCAGTAGCAGGGTTCACAAAATCTATAACCCAATTTTTGAAAAAGTTGGGGCACTGTGTAAAATATAAATAATAATACAATGTAATGATTTTTTAAAATCTTGTAATAATAATAAATCAGTTTTATATAGCGCTTTTCACACAACTCAAAGTCGCTTTACAATTTTGATCTATTATTCATTCACTCAGGGAAACTGATTTCTAAATGTATTTACAAAACCTTTTCAGAAAAGCATTTGCAAAACGTATTAGCTTCTCCGATTAGCTTCTCCTTTTAGCTTTTCCGTGGCATTCCTGGTCCTCCTGGCTAAAGTTAAATAAAAGAAAAAGGAAAGCAATGTGACAAGCTCTGTGATTGGTCAGAGCTACTCGCGCTCTGATTGGCTAGAAAACAGGGGTTATGCGCTAACTAGCGCTAACTACTTTTGCATTCGGCTAAAGTCAATGATCCACTTCCTGTCACAGCTTGTAAGCGAACAGCCGGACAAGGGCAGCTTCAAAAAACATATTTATGTCTTACACATCACAAAATAAAATCACCAAACTAACGCTGCAATGGACTAACGCAATTTTATCCTTCAAACAAGGGTTTTAGCATTTGTACGCTGAGCGCGGATGCGGGATATTGTTGTGTCAATTAACTAAAGCCGTCACCCGGCGCACTTTATTTCAGCGGCTATAAAGCAAACAGGAACATTTCACTAAAGTATGCAACCAAAAACAGCCATAGTGTGCACAAAAACATCTGAAAATGCCACAGAAGAGCTGTGAAAGCGGCTTCAAAACAAAACAACGGTTGTAGCCTTGGAGTGTAGAAATTAATAAATACGTCAAAGTGCCTTAATAGGTGTATAATAAATTAAGACTGTGCTAAAAGGGGCGATTGTGTTGTTTGTGATTATGTATCACGTAATTTAATTTGCTGTGTGTTTTATATCCGCTGAAATAAAGTGCGCCGGGTGACGGCTTTAGTTAATTGACACAACAATATCCTGCCTCTGCGCTCAGCGACTAGTGAAATATTTAACACACAAATGCTAAAACCCTTGTTTGAAGGATAAAACCGCGTTAGTCCAATGCAGCGTTAGTCTGGTGATTTTATTTTGTGATGTGTACGACATAAATATGTTTTTTGAAGCTGCCCTTGTCCGGCTGTTCGCTTACAAGCTGTGACCGGAAGTGGATCATTGACTTTAGCCGAATGCAAAAGTAGTTAGCGCATAACCCCTGTTTTCTGGCCAATAGCTCTGACCAATCACAGAGCTTGTCACATCGCTTTCCTTTTTCTTTTATTTAACTTTAGCCAGGAGGACCAAGAACGCCATGGAAAAGCTAAAAGGAGAAGCTAATCGGAGAAGCTAATACGTTTTGCAAATGCTTTTTTGAAAAGGTTTTGTAAATACATTTAGAAATCGGTTTCCTAAATGGATTAATGAATAATGCTGTTAATCCTTCTTTTATTAAAACCATTTAGTAATCCATTTATTAAACGTTCTTTTAAAAACTAATTTAATAAAACCATTTAGTAATCCAATTATTAAATGCTCTTTTAAACACACTTTTAATAAAACCATTTAGTAATCAATTTATTAAATGCTCTTTTAAAAACTCTTTTAATAAAAGTATTTAGTAATCTCTTTATTAAATAAACTTATAAAAACTTTTTTAATAAAAGCATTTAGTAATCCATTTATTAAAGGCTCTTTTAAAAACTCTTTTAATAAAAGCATTATTCCTTTTCGCGTGGCGCTCACGGTCCTCCATAGTTGTTGTGTTCCTTGGCAAGACACTTCCCCCACATTGCCTACTCTAGTCACTCTATGTGGCTGGTTGTGACAGGAAGGGCATCCGGCATAAAAACCCTGTCCAAATCACTGTGCGACTGGTTTGCTCTTGCAACCCTGAAAAAGAAAGGGAGAAGCCGAAAAGAAAAAAAAAAAGGACAGAGTATAGCAGGAAATCAGGGAGAGACATTTGGCAATCCATCGGAGTTCAAACGCAAACCAGCTGCCCCTCTGCCACTGAGCTATACAGCGGCACAAAACATTTTTACCATTTCATGAAAAATAATAGCGCATTTTTAAAATGATGACTGCAACATCTACAAAAAAAATTAGTAACAAACCAACAATTGGCTGAAAAAAAAATTGACTATTAAAAACAGCTGGAGCAGCATTTTGCAACTAATTAAGTTAAGTGGTATCATTTGAGTGTTAAATCAAGGGCCCTGATGTCGCCCGGTATGGCGCAGCCGGGGCCCCACTCTGGAGCCAGGCCTGGGGTTGGGGCTCAAACACAAGCGCCTGGTGGCCGGGCCTTTGCTCATGGGACTAGGCTGGGCTCAGCCCTAAGGAGCGACATGGGCCCCCCCAGCTCATCCGCTACGTGTTGGAGTTTACCCTAGTGAATGAGAAGGTCGCATCCCTGCACCTTTGGGTCGTGGACAGGTCTCTTACAGTTGTCTGTGCCTACAGGCCGAATAGCGGTACAGAGTAACTGGCCTTCTTGGAGTCCCTGGGAGGGGTACTGAAAGTTGCTCTGACTCGGGATTCCATTGTTCTATTGGGGGATTCAACGCTCATGTAGGCAGCAACAGTGACACCTGGAGCGGCGTGATTGAGTGGAGGGGTCTTTACAATTTGAACCCGAGGGGTGTTTTGTTATTGGACTACTGTGCTAGCCACAGTTTGTTCATAATGAGCCCCATGTTTGAGCACAGGGGGTGCACACCCTCGGCCGGAAGTCAATGATCGACTTTGTTGTCGTGTCATCTGACCTTTGGCCGCGTGTCTTGGACAGTCGGGTAAAGAGAGGGGCTGAGCTGTTAACCGATTACCACCTGGTGGTGAGTTGGATCCGCTGGCAAAGGAGGAAGCCAGACAGACTCGACAGACCCAAACGTTTTGTGAGGGTCTGTTGGGAACATCTGACTTCCACCTCCAGGAAAGCTTCAGTTGAGTCCGAGTGGACGATGTTCTCCACCTCTATTGTCAACACAGCTGTTCGGAGCTTTGGCTGTAAGGTCTCTGGTGCTTGTCGTGGCGGCAACCCCCAGTGGTAGACACAGGAAGTAAGGGATGCCATCAGGCTGAAGAAGGGGACTTATCGAGCCTGGTTGGCTTGTGGGATTCCTGAGGCAGGTGACGGGTTCCAGCAGGTCAAGCGTGCCGCAGCCCGGAAGATTGTAGAGGAAAAAACTTGGGTCTGGGAGGAGTTCGGGTAGGCCATAGAGGAGTTCTATTGGTTGGCCTTGAAGAACCTCTGGCAAACCGTCCGCCGCCTCAGAAGGGGAAGCAGTGCTTTATTAACACTGTTTACAGTGGAGGTTGAGAGGTGTTGACCTCAACTGGGGATGTTTTTGGACGGTTGAAGGAATATTTTGAGGATCTCCTCACTCCCACCAACACGCCCTCCGTTGAGAAAGTAGAGGGTGAGGACTCAGAGATGGTCTTGACTATCAACCAAGCTGAAGTCACCGAGATGGTTGGAAAGCTCCTTAGTGGCAGGGGGTGGACAAGATGCGCCCTGAGTACCTCAAATCTCTGGATGGTGTGGGGCTGTCGTGGTTGACACGTCTCTGCAACATTGCTTGGCGGTTGGGGACAGTACCACTGGAGTGGTAGTCCGGGGTGCTGGCCCCTCTTTTCAAGAAAGGTGGCCCAGAGGGTGTGTTCCAGCTACAGGGGGATCACACTTCTCAGCCTCCCCGGGAAAGTGTATTCTTTGGTACTGGAAGGAAGAATTTGGCCGATAGTCAAATCTTGGATTCAGGAGGAACAATGCAGTTTTTGTCCTGGCTGTGGAACAGTGGACCAGCTTTACACCCTCTATTGGGTGCTCGAGTGTTCATGGGAGTTTGCCCGACCAGTCCACATGTGCTCATGTGTTCATAATTTTTATGAACAGAATTTCAAGGCACAGCCAGGGGCCAGAGGGAGTCCGGTTTGGGGACCTCAAGATTTCATCAGATGGTTGTCCTGTGCACTGGGGTGTTTTACACCCGAATGTGAAGCGGCTGGGATGAGAATCACCACCTCCAAATCCGAGGCCATGGTTCTCGACCGGCAATTTAGAGTCACCAAGTCTCCCAACACATGAATCTGGAGTAGCCAGAAAAAAAACGGCAACACAGAAAAGACTTGCAGACTCCACCCAGAGAGATTGTGTGACAGAGGATCAGTAACAACCTCAAACCACTCTCCCACCATTCCCCCCTAGTCTCGTTTAGTCCTGGATCTATCCTGTTTGTCCTGCTTAAGTCCAGAGGGCTATATTATGAAGCAAGATTTCTGGTTAAGCTCACTGAGTTGAGCCTAAACCCAGCGTGGTCAAATTACTATAGAAACATACGCAGCAGAGCTAACCTGGTTCCAAGCAGGTTTTATTCATAAGTTTTGCCTTTGATCTGCTCCTTCAGTGTTTGAACACATTTATCTAAATGTTGTATTAACCAGTGCTACAGACTGAGTTTAAGGATTGACTGAACTCTTTGAGTTTAACACTTTTTATTATATTTGATCACCAGGGCTTGACATTAACACTAGCCAACCTGCTAAATGCTGGTAGATTTCCATTTTGGCTAGTAACTCATTTACTCCCACAAGCCACTTTGACCAGTTGGATTTTATGCCAGTCCTCAATCCCTGTTGCCATGTTTGAGTGTGTTCATCATGATTCGAGAACAAAAAAAATAAAAAATAAAAAAATTTGATAAATCCCTGTCCACATATAAAACCAAATCTTACATTTCTTTAAGCCTGTTGTATGACATAAAATAAATACAGACACATCTGAACTAATTCAATTCTGGCTTTTTCTGGTGAAAACATTATTTGGCTATTAACTTTTGAAAAGGACCTCCCACAGTGCCCAGTGAGCAAAAAAGGTAATGTCAAGCCCTGTTGATCACAATAACATACAAGCGTGTGTGGAGCTTTAAACTTAACCTGGCTCAGTCCGAGGCTCAGACCGTGGCTCAGACCAAGACTCAGTGGCGTAGCGCTCACCAGGGACGCACAACTCTAAACAGTTTGGTGTGAAAAGCAGATCTACAATATCACGCTTGTGCTCTGTATTTCCTTCCAGTTAGTGCACCACTCCTCTTTTTGCTTCACGGACCTCCAGAAAAACCTCTCCACTGTTACCATTGCAGCCTTGCGCACAGGCAGCCAGTGTTTATAATGTTCATGCCAAAAATATAATGATCAACAGTTCATTCTGTTTTATGCAATAGTGAGCTAAATTCAATTTTGTACATGGGTTAGGGATTATACTGTACACCTGTTAATTTAGAAATAATAATCACACTTTATTAATGAAGCTGAAAATATCAACATCAGTAGGCCTAATTTTCTGTTGCAGTTCGCCTATTGGGCTTTTGTTAGACTTTCAGCTTTGTTATTTTATTTTTATTTTCTTACTTTTTAAATTATTATATTTTTATCTGACATTCACAGATGGTCTGTACTGTGCGTAAAAAGCGTCGAATGACATGGCACATGCTCCCTTTCTCGGGCGCGCCCATAGACACCGAAGATCAAACCCTGGCTTCACAAATTCTGCTGATAACCACCTTTATGATACTGGTTATCTCAGAGCTGAGGTTCAGGCTTTGAGAAATGCAACATAAAACCTGGTTATGTCCAACCAGCTTCAGTAGTACAGCCCTCTGGTTTATTTCTGATATAAAGTCCCTTCCTTATTTAGTAATGCTTTTTTTTCTATGTTAATCCCTATTTTATCCTATGGTCCTGTGTTAGTCAAGACTTAGGCTCATTGTTGTGCATTAAAGATGTTACATGGAATGCCAATTATTTTCTAAAGTGGTACTTGGCATGAAAAGTTTGTGAATCACTGATCTAAAAATCCCTGAGTATGTTCTTTTCTCTTATGTAAGATGATAAATCATATTGGGCTGCACAAAAGAGTGTTCAGTATTGATTTAGCAGTATATAGGACAAGCACTGTCGAGAAAGAGCAAGATACACTCTATGTCAAGTTGCAAAAAGTAAAAGTATGATTTATGAGCTGACATTTTTTTGTGTGTGTGTGTGTCTGGTGCAGGGTCCAGGATCTGAAGGAGCTGGGGGAGCTCTCTCCTCACTGGGACAACTTGAGAAAAGAAGTGATGAACCGTTACGGAGGAATCATCAGCTCCTACCAGGAGACGCTGGCAGAGCTGGACAAGATTACGGGTGAGACTTGTATACATGGATACTGTGGGCATTCAGATGTGCCCGAAACACAATGTTGGTCATTGGTTTCACATTGATTTTGATGGTTTTGTATGGCATCAGTGGCAGTTATTGTACCTGTTTGACATGAACAAAGCCGAACACAGTGATCATGTTGTGAAACTAGAAACACTTTAAGAGGACAGAAATGTGCCAAGGCCAAGATTTATTGTGCAGTGGTATTGAGCCTCATAGACTTTATATCTCACACTGGTCCACAGTAAAAAGTAATAATTTGTTCCTTTCCTGACTCCTTGTGGCTGGAGTTAGTATCTTTATAGCAGCCAGAATATAATAATAATGGTACAGAATCTTAAAAATAAAAATACTGGTCAGTGTTCCGGAAGAAAAAAAATCTTCTATGGCTGCACAATAACCACATGATTGGCAATATTTAGATAGGGTCAAGCCTTTTTTAATCGCGTACATTTACTTAAAATTAGCTCCTGACTCACTGTTCTGGTTGAAACTGGGGCTCAATCAAACTTACTAAAGACTAAAATCTGGTCTAAATTTTCAACTGAATCAGGACTAAAAAATAATTAAAGTGATTACATCATTTGATTTAAGGCTGAAACCCCAATCTTTCCTAAAAACCTCTGACAATTACTTTTTGAATTATCTAGCTAACATAATCTGCTAATAGACTGGCCAGTTACTTCCAGCATGATGCTTCCTCTTCTTAGCCCATGCTTGTGTTCGCATTGATAAGTATGCAAATTATGCATGCATGTGCCCCACTGTGGTCATGATTTGATTTTAATAGTTTTTTAATTGTTGTAATGGTTTTGTATCCTACTGGTCATAGTACTAGAAATGTACTGGACGCCAGTACTAATAAGTTATTTGAAGCTAAAAGTGACTTAGTCCCAGTGCTGTTTTTGAATCACAAACACCTCACGTCTGTCTGGTTATGTCTTAAAAGACCCAAACACTTGCTATTGTTGGATGAATTCTGTGCAATTTATGTCAATGGGAAGCTTAGTGAAAGGTTGTTTCATTTATCTACATCTGCTGTCAAAGAGTTTCCATAGCAACAGACTTTTCATCAGCACAAATAGAGAAGAACGCATTTGTTGTGGAAAAAGTTACACCTACAAACTGCCATAAATGAGCCATTTACAAATACTAACAGTTGTATAAGCTCGTCTTTTTACACATTTATTGCAAATGTTTTACACAATAAAAATAATCCAAGCTATTACTTTGAACATATGAATTAATTAGTGCCTATCAGCTGTTAACAAGAAACACTGAATGTCATTTCACTACCAAAGACCAGTGATAATGTGAAGAAATGCATTAGTAATAAAAGCCTTTTGAAATGAATTATACATAAACCCAAAAACATATGCAAAAAAAAAAAAAAAAAAAAAGTTAAACTAGGCATTTTTACAGAAAGACAAGTCATGTGAATAATTCAGCAAGTGTTGGTTAGTTTGATATTGTACAGAGACCAATCCTGAGCCAAATCAAATAATTTTGCTCTATGTTCATAAATCTGTACATTTTACATCAAATTAGAAACAGCCAGATGAGGCAGTAGACAAAAAGTCAGACAGGTAAGAACAAGCCATAAACTAGAACAAACCTGACAAGTCTGTTTTTATTATCACCAAATTACTTTGATTTGTTAAATATATGTTCTACTAAAAGGCACAATAGACATGTTAGATGATATTTGTTATTATATATATATTTTTTTTTTGTATTTTCCTACATTTCACACAGTGCAACAGTTACAGAAACATGACATTCTTTTTTTTTCTTTTTTTTTTTTTGCAATTTTATCATTATTATCTGTAGTTAATTTAACTATTTTATAGATTTTTTAGTATATTATTCTTTTTTAAGGGTTTTTGAATTAGTCATAATTATCAGTATGAGTTAGGGGACAGGGCTTTAGAAAGAAGCAGGAGTCATATGTCTATGAAGAGCACAAGTGTTTCCAGATTGTTAGAAGAGGATGGGTTCAGCAAACAGGATTACTCAAACAAGTGGGAATGAAACAAAACACTACCTCAGGTGTGTTTTTGAGGTGGAAACAACATTATAACAAGCTGAAAAAAGTCAATTTAGCATAATAGGGGACTTTTAAACAATCTGATTAGGCCTAATGCCCGTTCGGGTTTATACCGAAAACACATGCACTCTCTGTGTACTGTGTATACACATTATATATTGTAGCCAGTGGGGGAAAAAGTACTCAAGGTCTTTACTTAAGGAAAAGTATACATAAATGTGCAAAAATTTACTCAAGAAAAAGAAAAAGTATCACCTTAAAATTTCTACTTAAGTAAAAATATAAAAGCAAGCACTTTGAAATGTACTTTCAAGTAAAAAAAGTAAAAGTATTTTGCACAGACTTGACAACTCATTAATGTGCTAAATGTGAAGGATTTTGCTGAAAATTTGTGCTGATTACTAAAGAAATGAACTGGTCTAGTAGAAGAGGCTGAATCTGTTGGAGAGGTCTTCTGTCTTTATTATTCTGTTGTTTCTGAAGGAGTACTACTTTACTGCACCTTTTATATTTAAGTACTGTGTGGCTACAATGAGGGTACAGCAAAAACACATGATATTAAACCAAAACTCAAAATACTTTTATACTACTACTAAAAATACTTTTTACTTCAAACCAATCCAAAAAGAAGTAGTGGAGTAAAAAGTACACTTACTTGCTCTAAAATGTAGAGAAGTAAAAGTAAAAGTACCCCTTCTAAAATTTACTCAAGTAAAGTACAGATACAAGAAACTGTACTTAAGTAAAGTATCTAAGTCTTTTTACTTTGTTACATTCCACCACTGACTGTAGCAAAAATATGTAATATACCCCAGCCAATATATAATTTATTTCAAAATTGATCCTGTACTCAACAAACGACCCGTTTTAGCCCAAAGAACAATGCAGACATTATCAGCTAATAGACCGGACAGTCACTTCCAATGTATTCCTCGCTCCTCTATAATCTCTTCCCATGCATAGTTTAGTGTGGACAAAGAAGCGGAATGATAACTGATTCATTTTAGCCTAATCCCTATAATGAGATATTTGTCTGTGTTGCCTTCTGCGTTGGTCTGCTGATAAGACATAATGGTAGCTAAGCCCCTACTCCGGCCGAGCTGTGAGGAGCACAGAGAGAGAAATGGATTATGTGCTGTTGGTCATTATGGCTCCTGACAAGTCCCCCGTGTGGTCGTCGTGGTGCAATGTGGAGAGAGGAGCTTTAATCCCGGTCCTGCGTTAACTTCACACAACAAGCTGTATGTGCTAACGTGGCAGATTAATTACCGATAACAAATGTGTTTAAGCAGAGGTTGACAGGAGAGCTAATATGGAGGAGGTAGGAGCGTGTGGGCCGCTGGGTGGTGGGCAGCGAAATGACAAGGCCAGGGAAGATAATTATAGGAGTGAAGATAACATAGTAAAAATAAAGTTTGTGCGCCCCACTGGAATCTATTAAAACTGAACAACAAACTTTATATTAAAGGGGCTGTATTAGGCAAGATCCTCTTCTTTTTTTTTTTTTAGCTTTCTGCTATGTTATAATTTTTCCTCATCGAAAACATACCTGGAGTTGTATTTTGTTTGATTCATGCTTGTGTAAGTAATCCTGTAGTCTCTGGCGCTGATGTTTGGAGGCCTCAGAATGTTAGGTTTAACGAAACTCCACCTATCCCACGAATCCCTGCCACTCCAGGAAGCACGGACCAATCGACAAACCTTCTATGTCCAGCCTGATGTCATTAATTTATCCAAAAAATGGTGTACAGCTTTGTTTCCACTGATACCTCACAGCTATTTTTTACTTTGTAGTTAAATGGCATCCTACAAAAGTTTAAGGAAGTAAAGCTTTTTTCTCTGTTTGTGTTCAAAACACCATAACTGCACCAGAGCTGCACTCTGCTGCCCTCTGCTGGTCTCTTAACTCTTTCTTAATAGCAGTAGTAAAGTATTTAATAGAAACTCTTTCTTTTAGTCTTTTAAATTGTAAAACGTGCAATGCTTTTCTAGAGCTGACCAAGATTTGTTTAAAAAGATGTATAATAGCCCCTTAAAGCTAAAAGTGTATATTTTCATCAGGGCTTATGCATATGGTTGGAATAGGTAAATGGATTTTATTAATTAAATTATTATTACTATTTCTTATTTGATGTTATTGTCTTTAGTTACTCAGAGACATTAGGTCTAATGTACGTAATTGATTTCTTGAATATAGCATATTGTATATTGTGTTATTTATGTGTTAAGTGGAAGTACATTAAGCAACAAGACATTTGTCCTATAGTGTCCTGAGTGATCTTTTAGATCAAGAGTAAATGCTCTATTCATTTACCCACAAAGCCCATATATCTTACATTCTTCATTTCTTCTTTTACTGACCCCTTGTAGCTAGAGTTATGTTTGACCATATCTCATAATGGATTCCTGCTCCAGACACTGTTTCTGGCCCATATCAAATGCTTATCATTCCATACTTGATTACCCATCATTCCTGAAAAACAGATGAAAATCCAACCATTATTTTTTCAGTACATCATGTTTGATATCAAGCTCCTATTGGTTGGTCTACGCAATGCTAAAGTAAAGTTGCTGATAATACAGAGAATCTTCCTTTTTCTGCTCACACACAAAAAAAAACAAAACATGTCTAGATAAAAGGGAAGCAAAGTGAAATGGGTATACATATTAGCTAAAAGTCTGCACTTATGCAACTACTGAAATTAGTTTTTTCATTGGTTTTTTCATTGGTAAGTTACTCCTGTTTTACTTTTACTCTTTTTTAAGTATAATAAAAGCAGAAATGCTAGCTACGCTGTTGTTGGTGGGTGTGGTTGAGATTAACAAGGGAAGGAATAAAAAAAAAAGGGTAATGCACTTCTAAATGCATTAAGACCACAACATAATAACCACAATATTTACAAACCTGGTTGTGCTATAACCAAACTAATCCTCAAAATTCTATTACAAAGTGTGCAGGAACCTTTGAAAAGAACAGAACTTTGAGCTCCCATGCAGTTGTCATGAAAGAATAACTTGTCTTGCCTGATTTAGATGACATGCAAAAGCAGGCTTGGCCCTAGTTCAGCTTAAGATAATGCATCCCCAGGTGATCAGGTCACTTTGTGATTTGCATTTATTTTTTACTCAACAGAACAATCAATAGTCTGTGCATGTCTGTGGGTCAAGGAAGAGATGTGAGATAAAAAGTCTTAACGGGAGGTGGGCCAAACTGCAGGCTGCTGAATAACAAATAACAGACAGAAAGGACTTTACGGGGGGGTGGGGGGTGGGGGGGTGGGGGGGGGTAATATGCAGTCCTTATGTTTAGGCTTGGCGTCCTAACTGTTTTACTTGTGCATTATTAACAAGGAGCTGACCTCAGAGAGCCATTCAGCTGTAGGAAAACTCTACCTATTTCATAAATGGATGTGTTTATGAAAATATTATAGTGACTGAAAATAGGGCTCTGATAGTAAAATTTACACTTCATATACATATAACTTAATATAGTACATTTTTTGTGAAAATATAATTTCTAGTCCATACCTTACTTTGACTCAAGGACATTTTGCAAATTTATTGAAGTATTTTTTCTAAATTGCAATCAGACAATCCCAGGAAACATTCCATGTGTGGTTATTTAACACAAGTTCTAGTTTTAAGAGTAGTAGCAGCAGTAGCCACTATTGTAAAGCAACTTTAACTTTAACTAAAACGCTACTTGTACATATTACTGAGGGTAACCAGATGTTCCTATTTACAAACCATGTCCCAATTGTCCCCATTTTAACCAATAGAAAAGAATATGACACTTAAAATCATTAATCTAAAGATAATTTTAATCTTTTGTCACTAAAATGATTTACAATATCAGTATATTTATTAATAAATTGCCATTAAAATTAAAAAAAGCTCAGGTGTACTTTAATAACATGGCAGTAGTAGCAGTAGCAATAGCAGTCAAACTGTGGTAGAGGTGGCAGTAGAAGTAGCAGAAATATTAGAGCTGTATTAGAAGCAGCAGCATCTGTATTAGTGCTAGTAGACAAAGACAAAAACATTTGTTTTTATTTAAGTTTTATTTTTTTAACATTTAAGTTTTATTTTTATGTACTCAAGTAACAATGTAGTTGAATACTCTACTTATGTAATATTTTAAAGTTATTACTTGAGTACTTCTTCCAGATCTGTTGGGAGAAATACCTAACTCTTGAGGTAAGGCTCATTTAAAATTATGCAGGATATTTTTACTTTCAACATTAATTATAAATCACAGTTCTTAAAATCCAAAGACCAAAGGTTAAGGATGACAGATAAATTGGCTGAAATGAAAAAGTGTGTAACATGACTCACTGCTCCGGTCGTCTCAGGCTGATCTAGTCTAGTACTTACGCAGCATGTCTCCTCTCCTTGTGTGCGGATGGCCCATCTAAAAGTGGATTGATTAAAAAAGGCCTGCTGTGGTCTTAGCTCTGCAGGCCCACAAAGATGAAACCCATAACTTACTTAAACAGGAGTGTGTAGATCCAATAGAATGAGAGAGACTTTGTAACCTTGTTCCCTTTTCTTCTCACTGCGTCTTCAGGCATCACGACATGTTTCTGAGCTTGTAGTTTATTTATTTCTCTTCTAGGCCTAAAAGTGGCTAGGAGCAAAGGAATGACGTTCAAAGAGGTGCTATAGTGGCCAGATGTTGGTCCGAAACCGCTGGCGTCCAGATTTCCTGTCACACGGCCAGTCCACCTGGGCAGAACAGATGGGGACTTGATATGGCTAATTCATCTCACCTACAACGGTCACTAGCGCGATTAGCTGGGTCCCTAGAGCTCCTCAGTCGACAGCAAGAGGCCACCGAGCAGAGATGATAGCGCTCCTCAGGAACGAAGAGCACAAGGAGGAGCAGTTCAAAAGGATATGCACATGCGGAGAGTTTTTCTGCTAATGATCACACTGGTGGCCGACTGGGACTTCTCGCTGTGCACTCGTCATGGCCTTTTAGTGGGATAGATGACATCTGGTGGACAGCACATGTGCAGCTAAAGGGCACACGCTAGGAAGTGAAACAGTGTGTTTTATTCAGTTCTCCTACTTTTTGTGCCTGCTTGCGGGACACTGTTGCACCAAGGGGATGATAAATGTATTATAGATTGTGCTTTTTGGCTTTTAAATTACTCATGAAGTCTGGATCAAGGTTGCTGTGGGTATCCAGGATTCAACAACAAGGAGTACTAAAGAGAACTAGACTTGTGGCTCTTAACTGGTTGGCTGGTTTGTTAGTTCCCAAGATAACTCAAGTTAACTGGCTGGAGGTAGTATCTTTAGTCCTATTTTGCAATAGTACAGAAACAATCAGAAGAAAAATTCAGTATTCTGGGTCCTCACAATAAATTTCCTCATTGAACCATTATTCACCTTTCCTGGATTAATTTTTGAGTTTATCTGACTAACAAATCATTACCTTGTGCAGCAAGATGGATTGTCGTGAGATTGGTGAGTTCACAAATTCATCTTGTCAGGCGTACACTGATTTGTTTGGGTCCACACCACTGTTGTAGTAAGAACTGTTGTGAGTGGGAAGGTTTGCCGACAGCAACAAGCACTTTAAGTGATACTTGTAAACGTCAGGGCCACACCAAAAAGACTTAACAAATTGTGCTTAACATTTACAAAAAAGACAAAAATCTTTTCAACAACATTTTGATAGATAAGTCATTGCAGGAAGGAATGACGTTACAACAGTCACGACCTGGCACTTCATTCAATCACTTCCAATTATTCTAACATTTTCTTTTTTATATACTTCATCATTTGTCATTTTAAGCATGCTTAGTGATAAGCAACTTTTGGACACAATATTTATACAGGTTAGAAGCATTTTTCCCACAATTTTTACAGCCACCCATGATAAAACAGAACAAAACACAACAATAAAAAAGCAAAAATAATAATGGTACTCAAGTAATTAAGGTAAAATAAACATCAACACCAGACTTTTTTCCCCTTATTTCTTCCATATCACATTTTATTTATTTATTTTATTTTTTATTTTTTTTTACAGTTCAGTTCTGTGGGGAGAGCCTTATCTTCTGTGGTACTCCATCAATCATATTATTATTTATTTGGATTAACCTTATCAATGTTCAGTTCAGAGGATCCAAAAAAGATATTGGTCTCTCCTTTTCATTTTTCTTGTAGGTATTCCCATTTGTAGATTTTTTATTTTGAACTGATCTTCATTGCCCAGTATTTGTCTAATTATTTTTAAAAAAGTTCCTCCTCCTCTTTACATTTACATACCTCTAAACATTTTCAACTGAATGCAAAAAAATCCTAAATCCAGACAGTGGGTCCTCACCAAAAATGTCCTTATTCACCCATTGTTGACCTTTTCTCTTTAAAAACATGCAAAAACACTTTTAAAACCTTTTTTAACAGGACACATCTCAGACTGATATGTGTAGAACTCCGTGTCAGAGTGCGAAGTATCAGTCTAGCTTTTGAAAGGCTGAACAAATCAACCAAAAAGTCAATGCTTGTAAGAACAAAAACTTTTTGTCAGAGGTAAATAAACACAGATGCATTGATTGTTAATGCTTTTGGGTTGATAATAGATTGTTGGATTGCTTTAGTCATGGTCCATCGAACTCAAGCACCATGTTGTAATAGTAAATTTTCTGTAAACATTCTGTACATGCGGCCGACTTCTACAAAGCCATCTGTTTCCCTTCACACTCTGACAAGTCTCTGCCAATGTGTTTCCACCTTTAGCGAGAGGACATGATTGATTTTCTCAGTGCTTGAAAATAATAAGGCATATTGCTGTCATCGCCAACTGAGTCATAGACGTGATCCATTTTTGAGTTAACACATTTCAGCTCCAGTGGCTCAGCAGTTTCAGCATTATGTGGTGTAAATGGCGGTGCCGAGGATTTTGTTTTCATGTTTGGACAAGCTGCCAAATGTTTTTCAAAATGTGCGGCAGGTACCAGCTCATCTGTAATCATGTGTGTTGTGTTGTGGAGCGGTTAATGAGCAGCAGTGAAAACGGTAGTCTTTCATAGCACAAAACAGATGACAGATGAGCCGATTGTTTGAAATACAATATGGCTTTTGTGTTGTCATAATATTGTAATAAATGATCCGCAATTATCCCATACACAAATCTGTCACATTTGCACACTGTATGTAGACAGATAAAATAATTAGGCATTAATAAGAGGAATTCATCTTCACACGGATGCTAATCAGCCAGTGACTGCAAGTTATAAATAATACTTCATTAAACAGATACAGTGTCCTAAGGAGGGTATCTAATGGATTATGGAAATGGTGTAGATTATGTAGTGGACAGGATACATAGGGACATCCCCAACTGTAGACCTCTCATTATGTGAGCATGCATGGGCCAAAGCTATGTGTGCTATACTTTGATAATTAAGCTGCCATTTCTTACAATTACAATATATAATATCATGGATGATTAAAGAATTTTCCTCATATATAAGAAATATATGTGTACTTTTTGTTTAAAATTTCAACAGTGAGATTTTGTTGCTTATATAATGTAGCTTAAAATTTCAATAAACAACAAATAACATGCACACAGCTTGCTTTTAGGTCACATGTGAAATCCAGATTTAGAAGTGCTGCCAGATTTTGCGCTGATTACATTTTGCAACTTGATGCAGAAGGGACACAGTTGGCTGAAATGTACTGGGGGGAAATCACAGGAAGGGTTCAGCCCTAAAAACTGTCTTAAAGGGGATACATTATGCTTTTAATCGTATTTGAAACCAATCTTGGTCACCTCCAGAACAGTATTTCAGGTTTTAACTTTAAAAACATTATCTGACTAAAAGAGAACGTTTTAATTAATACTCGTGCCAAAAAACAGGTGAAGAGACCAGCAGAGGGCAGGAGAGTGCAGAGAGTTGTGGTCTTTTAAACATAATTTAAAGAATAAAAGGAACTTCACTTCCTTAAACTTTTTGTTATCCTGCCATTTGACTACAAAATAAATAAAAAAAAAAATAACTGTGAGGAATGCTTTACACTGTTTGTTTGTTTGTTTTTTGTTGTTTTTTTTAATATATAAAAATAAGAGCAGACTGGATGTAGAGAGCTTGTTGATTGGTCAGTGCTTCCTGGTGTGGGCGGGGTTTTGTGGGAGAGGTGGAGATTTGTCCACCAGCGTTTTGAGGGCAAAACACAACTATAGGTAAGTTTTTGATGAAGGAACAACATTATTTTATCATTATGGTAAAAAGTTCAGAAATGTTGCATAATATAGCCTCATTTGACCCCATTTCCCCCTTTTTTAAGTATTTGGACTTGTAGTGGAAAAAAACATTTTATTTTAAATAAATCATTTAGTCTCAAAATAAATGGCAAAATGAGCAAGGTCTTGGCTATACAAATAAAACTAACTTTAAAAAAGGTAAGTCAAGACAATTATTTGATGCGTCTGTGTTCTTTCCTGGTCCTTCTTCTCTCCAGTAAAGTGCTTTGAGGTAAATTAGCCCTAAATTAGCCCTACCAGGAAGTATCACAACACTTTGACTGTCTCCTGCTGTCTGATTGTTCCTGAAAGCTGATGCTTATTTCAAAGACTCTCATCAGCTCCATTTGCATATTTTGGTTTGAGCTGCAACTTCAAATGTCAAATTGTGGCTTTGAGCAAAGAAAGACTATCATCGATTTAGAAAAAAGTGGTGTTTTAACGAAGCAGTTGCTGCAAAGTACTTAATATTCTGCACCAAATACATTATATAACATAAGGGACCACAATAATCAGTAACTTAAATTATAAAGCAGCATCTACAATTAAAAATGCATTATCCAAAAAAATTTGCATTCTTCATAGTTTTTCACAGATCATTCCAATTACAATATCAGTGGGTAAACAAAAACAAAAAAAAAAGGTAATCATTAAATAATTAAAAATTAGAACCACTCTGAGAGCATAGACATCCTCCTATCATGCAGTAGTAAAGATACAGTGCCCAAACCTAGGAGATCTTCGAGTTCAGGGGTAAATTCTTTATATGTTTAGCCACAAAGCTCTCATATCTCAGAGTAGAAAATAATCCGCCAAAACCAATATTTAGATTTGTTCATTTTTACTGCTCCCTTGTGGCTGGAGGTGGTAACTTTGGCCCTGTCTTGGAATTGTATAGAATCCTTAAAAAAAAAAATCCCTGATCCAGTAGGTCTTCCAGATCCACACAGAAAACGAATAATTTCTTCCTAAGCCCATTGCATTCAAATGGCAGCTTTACTATGTATCTCTAGAGGGAGTCCACCACAGCTTTTGTACTGTAGCCCAGAAGGAACATCTCAAATGGTTTCAGAGTATTAAATATTTGAGTTATAATTGAATTCTAATTGCTTTCTCTGTAAATGTTTCAGCATATGACCTAACTGGCAAAAACCACTGAAGCTATTATTTGTTTTGGATAGACTCACTGTGTGCTCATTAACTGACCATTTACTGAGAGAGAGAGTGGAGAAGGATTACATTCTGTGTCTCCATTTCACTTTGAATGTTTGGTGATTAGGTTGTTCCAAAGCCTGCACATTTATAATATGTATAATTGAATCCACACTACAGCTTCCTCTACAGCCTCTACAATAATTTAATGCTATATATTATCTATGCTTTTGTCATTCATTTGTTCATTAAATCACTCACAATAGATTTGATGTTATAAGAGGTTTTTTATTTATAAAAAAAATCAAAACATCCATTTAAACATTGTACAGTAGATGTTGTAAAGCAATAATAACATTTTAACTACAATTTTAGATCCTTTTTTATACAATTTTCCAGCAGTAAAAATCCTTCTGTGGCCATCTAAGTAGGTGTTGGTGTAAGCCAGTAGCGTGCAGTGACTTTTTCAAGCGGGCAAGCAGACACCTTGACTTCATTAAGTTTTAGATGACAACATTTTGATTTAATTTAAATTTAATTAAAAATCACTTAAATGCAATCCCATCAGGGCTTGAGTAGTAGACTGTTTCAAACTATCTCACACTCTTTCTATATAATTACTATTAATAACGCTGTTTGTATACAAAAGAATGTCATTACAACATTTTTTTCCACAAAGTTTTTGTTTTAACTTTAATTCATAAGCACTAAAACAAAGATGGATGGATGGATGGATGGATGGATGAGTGAGGTTACAGCCTTACAGATGAGGGAGGCCTGTTCATCAGGACTCACACTGAGATTAACACTAGACCAGTGCACTGTTAATGCTGCTTAACTATAATAAAGCCTCAAAAGAAGCCTTACACATCACACCACAAACCTCCATTTAAAAACATTGCCTCACTGACACTCACCTCTCTACTCAAGCTGCAAACTTAACAATGTACATGAGGCTATCATTTATATGACACACAGTTTTATGCAGCAGCATGTACTCATAAGGAACATGAACAGGGTTTAAGCTACAAACTATGACTTATCTGTAGAAACGATCTTAAACACTTTGGCTAGCTGCTGATACTTGTGGAAGTTTGGTTGTCTGACGTGGCGCATGCGCACTGTAATGTATGGGGCCGTAAGCTGCACAGTGCACTGCTTATCGCCCGCTGCTATCAGCCAGAGATCTCTGTGACTCAGCTTGAGATTGACCACAGCACGCATGCACGAGCCTCCAAACCAAGCTGCTGGCCCTCTGCTTGACAAGCTCTAGAAACAGTACACCATGATTCCGCCTCCACAAAGGAGAAAATGACAGAAATGAATGGCAGAGAGGCAACCTAGCTTGTCTTGACAGTACCTGGAGTAGCCAGCAGGGCGCAGAAAAAAACAGAGTGACTGAAAGCAGGTGATAGACTGATTCTCTATGGAAGTGAACGGCAAAATGAAATGCGATTTAATTTTGTTATAGTTTTAATCCGTGTGTTTTTTAGATTTGATTGGTCAAGCACTGCTTGCCTTGCTTGCCCTCACGGCACACCCATGGTGTAAGCATTTTCTACAATAGTGTTTAACCACTACTACTATGTTTTTTTTCAGGTTCCTTCAAGCCAAGCTGCTGCAAAGCTCAGAAGTCACTGGAGTTCATCCCTATAAACCTGCACACACAGAGAATGAGGGTGACCTGCCCCAGAAAAACAGGTACCACTCTAATGCTATAAGTATACAGTATGTCAGTTCTAATGTTGATGGATGCTGCAACAGTTTACACATGGAACATAAGACAAACCGAAGGCCACTGCTGTAGTTGAGTCACCAGTTTTTGAGGGGCTGTTTATACGACAGCGGTGACCAGGAAAACACAACAGTCATGCCTGTCTCTGATTAACATTTATGCATATACGCTCGAGGTGTGGAAAAAAAACAATAGGTGCAAAAATCTGTAGTAACCCTGTGACCAGCAAATGGCGCAGTGCAACCTGCTAACAAAGTCACCACTGCAGAAGAAGCCAGAGCAGAGCTGATGAACTCGAATGTATCAATAAGGATTGTAAACATGTATTACTAGCAGAAAGTTGTCAAATATGAATGTATGCTGCATAAAATGACCATCAGTTGAGCAAACTCGGACAGGGCTGTTATGTCATTGTTTATACTGAGGACGGAGTTTTCTGAGTACATACACGAGTGCACAGAACTCTGAGTGACTGCCTGCTGTGAGACGAAAAACGCCTCTTCAAGCGTTTTTAAAAGATTGCGTATTCAGAAAACAGAAACTCTGCAACCTTTTCAGTATGTTTTTGGAAAAACTCATTCAAAGTCTGAATCTAAGTCCAAGTATCAAAAAATCTGTGCTCCAAGTCGAATCATTAATGCCATTTCAAAAGTAAAAAAGAAAAAAGTCCAAGTCAAAAAAAGTCTGAGTCAAGTCTTTTTGAGATGAGGTGTGAGTCCGAGTCACTTAAAAGATTGTTGAGTCCATTCCCAGTCCGAGTCACATTATGAAATGTTGTGACTTTTTTTTAAACTTTACTCAGGATATGACACTCTGAAACTACTTACTCTACTTACTCCCTATATTCATTGCAAATTAAATGATGCCAGTTTTACCAAGAATAATGTGTGGGGTGATGGGGGGCAAAATAAGCTCCATGCTAAGTTCCTCACAGACATGGCTCATTTCTAGCAACAGAAGGTCTAGTTATATAAATCAGCCCTGGTAGTGACTAGAGGGAGCTGTCACTGCTGCAGCGCGTGATGAGAAGTAACAAGTGGCAAAAAAAAAAAAAAAAATGAAAACACATTTATCTGAACACAGAGGGCAGTGCCAACATTCGCAAAACAAACAGCCTCTGGACTGACACAATTTTAAAAATACACAACCAATCAGAGAAAGCCTGCACCATTTAACATAGACAGTAATAATGTGAATATCTGGCTTGTACAGCTAGAAAAAATTTTGACACAAGGTGAAGTCTTATGAAAGTTCACTGAGTACACTCTTGTACTTTTAACATTCAGAGTCTGTCAGTATGCACCAATCCATCCAATGACTGTGGCAAAACTTTAGCAGAAATCCCAATAATGAGAGATTTGATATGACAGACACGTCCATAAGTTGAGGCTGTTTTGGTTGTCACCTGTTGTTATGTGTGCCCCATTCCTCCATCTGTCACGAATCCTCCCGGAATGGTTCGAGGTCGTCACCCTGGCTGAAAGGTGAAAATAATTCGGCCTAGACAGAACTCTAATTAAGCCCTTTGTGTTTTTGTTTGGCTATTTGCTTATTAGCTAGCCAGCAGCCCCCTGGTACTTACCTTATAAACTAGACAAGGGTTCTATGTACAGTATACTCAAATATGCATGATCGAAAGCTGTAGAGACAGTCCTTGACAGTAATCTTCCTGTCTGAAGACATCTGGGAAGGCGGATCAAGACATTATATTACTGTTTAGCTTTGTCATTTCCATTGTTCAAAACCCAAGCCAAGAGACATTTGTCAGCTGATTGATAGACACTGATGATTACCCGCTGAGGATCCAATTCACATTTTGACTCTCTTCCAAGCAGCCAGCCATTATTTAAGACATTTAAGTGTGTGCAGTCTATACTCAAGAACAGCACACACACACAGCTGATGAAGTTAATGATGTTAAATAAACTGTAAAATCCAGATAATAACGAAAAGCAAAGATGATAATGGTATACAGCACTATCCCAAAGCGTGAGCAATGACTAGTATCACACATCATTGACAATCATTTCTTATGCAGTAGCAGTATGCACCAAAACTTGTGAGGTAATTTAAGAGTGTGGAAAGGGGATTCAATAAATAGCTAAATATCCATTTTATGCTCTGTCCAGTCCCCACCAATGCCAGCAGAGTGCGACAGACACCTAATCCAAGCATTCTCTGTAAATTCAAAGTGCCAATTCCCCAAAAGAAGACGTTTTCTTACATATACATTATTTCATATATTCTTAGAAAGCATGAAATACTCAGAGGTGTCCAAAACGTTGTCAAAAAGCCTGAAAAAAGCATAATATGGGACCCTTAAACTTAAAGAATCAGATAAAACAGACAAAAAATAATCAGTTGATCCAAAAGTTGTTTTACTTTTGACCAAGTTGGTCTCACTTTAGGCTATCTACCAAATCAATATCTGCTCTAACTGCAAAATAAAAATGCTTCACATTTTATATTATAAAAACCTGTAACAGAATGTTTGACTTACTGTAATAAGTTTCATACAAGGTTATTGTTATTGCTGCAATACAATTTCATTGTGCAATATGAATGGGCTAATAATATACACATAAAAGTGTCCATCTAAATCTCAGAGGTAAACTTTGTGCAAATTGATATCAAGCAGCACATGTGTTTTGTTTTGAAAAAGTAATTTCTGGGACATGACATTGACGTAGCAGCTCAGTATAGCTCACAGCTCCAGTATATAGTCAATTGCTGTATTGTTCATTTGATTTTTTGAAGTGATGCATTTCCTCGGGTTTGGCTGAGCAATCCACTCAATGGCAGCAAGCTATTCATTTTCATTTACCCTATTGATCATCCGGCAAGAAAAGGAAATCTGGGGAGAAAAACACTCAACAGCCAGAAACAGTCGGCATTAGTTTTGCTTGAAATAGCTGTCTTCAGTCTTGGAAATCACAACTCAGAGACGTTTCCAGCCTAAAAAAAAAAACTATTTTGGCTCTGTTCGGTGGACTGCATTGTTCAGCGCCAATTTGGGTCCGGAAACAGGACACTTTGTCATTGTTAAACAGGATTAAGGAACGGGTTAAGTATGACTTATAACCACTCATGTTGACTGCCACCATCAATTCTCCTCCTGCAGAACATGAAGCCTCCGTCTCAGTGTTTAAGCATTGCGAAAAGAGCGACGTGAGTGGGAGAGCAGGCAATCAAGCACAAATTGGCCATTGTGCTTGATGTCCTGAAACCTGCCATTGTATCTCAGTGTACTTGTGCCGTGGGAGAACCAATTAAGGCATGCTGGACATCTGAAACCTCCAGAGGCTCACTGTGTAGCGGACAGGGAAGCTCGTGGCTAGACACAGGAATAATTAATGGAAGGAGCAGTGGGCGGCAGCAAAGCCCTGCATCAAACCACTGCTGGCCTGGTGTTATGGGATGGGCGCCTGTTGGCCTCACTGCTGCTCACATCTCCGCAGCAGCACCCGGAGTCGTGTTATGTCATTAATTTCTATTTCTGAACAATTTTTCACACAGTATTTCCAAACTGTTGCTATCCCCGGAGTCTTCATTAGCTGACCTGGCACAAAAGCGCACCAAAATATTCGCCCCCTATAATCCATGGCTTTTTCCCCTCCTCTCTGTTGTCCTGATTTAATTGTCAGCCTCATCCATTACTCATTCAAAACAAGGCCCGCTGTGAGCACCCTTGCGCCCGCCTAGCCGTCTGTGAAGTGTTTATTTACTTTTGATGGCGCGGGGGGGAAAATTGGAAAGAAATGCGGTGACATTGGCCGTCCTTCTGGTCCAACACGGGACCGCGGGTACATTAAGACCAAAGGTAGCAGCAGAGAGAGGGGCAGTAATGTGATAGAGGCGCTGATATAAATCAGACTCGAACATCTATGCCCACAAGCAAATACACAGGCACCAGAGTGTGGAATAACAGCATGCTGCGGTTAAAGCGTTTTACCCAAAATTATTCCTTCCCTTACACTCCTAACTTTTACCCATCATCCCTAGCTACAACATAATGAGTAAAAACTAAAATAGATTCACCAGTTACAGCCCTAGAGTATGCACTGTATTTCCAATACTAAATGAGTTAATAAGCAGTATCGACCAAAAGCCAACGGAAGCATCTTTTATTTGAAATCAATTGTATGAAAGCATGTGATTCTTGATAATGAAGCTAATATGACTTTGAGCCATAAAGTAAATACTGGTATAATGATTTTTTACCTCCGCCAAAGAGTTTTTGCAACTGATTTGATTGTTGGTTTGTTAGCCTGCAGGGTTCTTACAGTCATTTAATACCTGGAAAAGTCATGGAATTTTTAAAATTCAGTTTTGTAATTTTATATTTTGTATAAGAGTAAAGTTTTGGAAATTTAAACAGTCTGAGTAACTTTGGGCCACTACTAGTTAAACCTGCATCAGCTAGAATGCAGTAAATATAAGTGTTCAGTAGAAACGCTGTCTTCTTGGCCTCTTCTTGTTCTCACTGCATCAAAAGTGACCTATAACTTTTTTTTTTTTTGTCAGACTATTTGAACAAAATAATTTAATCTTTTGGTTTTGGTAATGCTTTAAAACAGCATAGATGATTAGTTTATATCTTATATAGCATAATTATATTTTAATCAGTGGTGTCAGTAAAATGACTGGAATAAAATACAGTATTTCTGGGGAAAGAAGTCCCAACTGTTTGGGGCTTCTTTTTTTTTTCTAATTTCCAAATTTAACAAATTAAATTGCAGCAAAAGTATGCTTCTAATGTACCACATTGGACATTTTGAATACTATTTAAACATGTGTAAGTCATTTTTCAGGTTTTTTTTTTTTATTATTATTATTTTATTTAGTCAGAAGTTTTGGAAAAGTCATGAAAAATTCTTGGTAAAAAAGTGTATGAACCCTGAGCCTGTTAGCAAAATGACTAATGGGAAGATTTTGTAGACATTCTCAGGAAAAAGTCAGCGACTGGCCACTGTGGTTTTGATGTGGATTCAAAAAAACCTTTGGATCTAGGATTTTTTTTATTTATCTCAATACTATTGGTCTGTGCCAGTCATGTGACAAACACCCTCCATTGCCATATTGACGATAAAGTGAATGTAAACAAATGTTAAACTCCAATGGAAAATGGTAATGAACAGTGCATATACCATACATTTTCAACCTTTACTGTTAGAGCTGAAGTGATTACAAGGGTACAGCTAAAACATAATGCATGCACTATTACTCAAATCAGTAGTATCCTCTAAATAAACCATTCACACTTACTCTGCAGGCCATTGGTATTAAAGTTTCTAAAGTAACTTACTGTAGTTTAGTACGAACTAATAGTTTCCATCTTAAAGCAATAACAGCTGCATTAATCCACAGTCTTTTGATCATGTGATGTAAAGTATGTTATGTATGTAATGTATTTATATATAACTTATTCAAATCACAGTTTATTACAGATACATAATCAGAGGAGTTTATGAAATATTTTCCCACATATCCGTATGCCAGCATCATGTGATTAACCACAACAGAAAATTAGCATGCAGGTGTCCAAACTGTTTCGTTCACAGTCCACTAGTGCTGTAGTAAATAGTAATTAAGAGTTTGGGGATTGATTTAAGTTTTCAGATTTAAAGCGTTCAGAACTGAGACCATTGACAGTCTATGTCCCTTATATACTCAGGGAACACTTTCGCTTATTTCTCAAAATGGAAATAACAGCCCAAAATGCATCTACAGTCTGTGATATCAGCTGGCATAAACCAATTGTGAAACAGGGTGAATGATACTAACTCTTGCCACAAGGGGTCAGTAATGGAACAAATGATTTGTTTGAGTGCATTTGTCCTCTGCCACAGTTTTCCTTAAACATAGGAGCTATACTATTCTTTCATCACCCCTGTAGGCAGTAGTGTCTTTGAGTCTTTGAGCAAATCCCTCATTCTAACTGCAATAAAATGCTTAAAATAGAAAATAAAATGTACATAGATTTCAACCTACAAGACTAAACTGCATTTTTTGTTTCTTTACAGATGCTATCTATGACATTATCACTGTTGGTGCCCCTGCGGCTCACTTCCAGGGCTTCAAGTGTGGTGGTCTTCAACGTCTTCTGAGCAGATATGAAGCAGAGAAGAAAAGGTACGAATCCAATCTCTTTAAGCACTGTTCTTCCTTGCCAGACCAGACATCCTAATTATCTCCGAAAAGAAGGTTATGTTTTGCTGGCATTGTTTGTTTTATTTGTTTATTGGTTTATAAACTGTTCCTCAATGTAGCAACAATAGTAATGGTAATAGTTTGATTCTTTCTCTTCTGGAATACTTAGTAATGGGTCAAGAAATAAATGATTACTTTTAGTGTGGATCCAGATCACTGTCTTGATCCTGTTAATTTTAAAGGATACATTACCAATATACTTTATGTATGCAGAATTTTGACTGAGCCCATTACGTAAAAGAACCAATGAGAGAAAAAAAAAGCTTGGCATGAACCATCCACTGTTCCAGAATACCAATTATAATAATAAGGTATGACAATTTTTGTGGAAGTAGGTGAATGGAAGGGGTATCTGAGCCACTTCACTTTGCTAAGAAAGTGAATGGGTTCCTGCAGACTTCAAATTGAAACTATGCTGTGTCTGACAGCTCAATTTGACTGGGCTTGTTGAGCGTGATGCTTGCTGGTGGTTTCCACTCTTTTGCCTTTTTTAATTGCTGCAACAGTCTGTAACTTTTCTGAGAAATCCCCAGCTTGAGCTCTAAATTAAAATTCACTTGAACTCGGTGGGCTTGTTTTGAACTCAGAAAGCTCAAACGAATTCATCAGAATGAGTCCCAATAAAGTAAACACTGCATTGCTTTTGAAGTGCAGTTCTGATTTTCAGACTGACCAAACTAAATATAGTTGTGGTTGTTGTCAAAGACAGGGAGAGGGAGATTGGATCTGATATGTGATTGACTGGAGTCCGTGGCTAGAAGCAGTTCCCCGTCTTGATTGCTTGATGGGAAAAATATGTTGTATCTGAGCTTCAACAGCACTCAAGGTTGACTGAGCAAAATGAGAGGCTGCCGCTACGACTTCCCTCACTACTAGGATGATGTATATGCACTCAGAAAATGCACTCTGGGGCTACATATCCATAGCCATATACCAACCTGAGATCAGCAATATCCGGCAAATTGTGCTGTCTTTGCCCCTTTGAACGGCGCACGCATGGAGGTGTGTGTCACTGGCCTTCACTATGTGGTCACTTGAGTGATGCCAGAAGAAATGAAGGCTGATTTTTTTTCCAAAGCTCCCCATAGAGTGCAAAGTCATTACAGACCGTGCCAGATCCAATTAGTTACAGAGTTTGCGGCTCAAAAAAGGCGGGATGAAGGACCAAGATGGAGAAAGTATAAATTGGATAAGCTGATGGGAAAATAGTCAGGGTTCTTTGCTGATAGTGAAAAAAAAGAAAAAAAAGAAAAGGACTTCTTTACGCTGAGGTGCACAAGTGAATTCCGCCAAAAGATGGTCAGTTTTATCTGCTAGCATGAACGCCGATAAGGTTAGCATATTTTCGGGAATCCACTCAAGCGAAATAGTTTTTTTTGAGAGAGAGATTACAGTTCAGAAAAAAATTCTCTCCTGGGAGCAGAGCTTTTTTGTCTCATATTTGACTTAGCTAATGACTCACTGTAGCTTAAATTTTCCAATTTTACGCCTGGCTAACTGACTGCGGCCCTGCGCTCAGCCTTATCCGTATTTGACCTGGAACGCAGTCATTTGTCAGTCTTCATCAGAAATAGGAATAAATGTTTGTACTTTTTGACAAGTAGAATGGAATGCATGGTTACTTTAACATATATGCAACATTTATTTTTTATGTTTTAAAATATCATATGTAGGCACTAAACCTACGGAGCATATGTTTGTGTGCAAATGTGAAGTGCCAGTTGTGTGAAATTGACTTAATTGCTCAGCACGACAAGCTTATTCTTCAGCACCACAGATCAGTGTGTGTCCATGCACACAGCTTTCTACTTCCCCACTATGTCTCCTTTGCCTTTTCAGGACCAGCCTTTTGTAATCACCTTTGATTGAAACAGGAACAATCACCGAGATGGGAGACTTAGCTATTCAACGTGATATTAATTCATCAAAGAGACGACCCAAAGGGCCGAGGGAGGAAGGAGGAAAAAAAAGGAAAAACCTGAGCGCAGAGGTGTTACCAGGAGGGCAATAAAAGAGCTATTCGTCTTTGTTCCCCGGACACTGGCGGAGAGGGAGGGGGCTCTTTCCAGATCCATTAAAATCTGCATTGGCCCAACTTGGCAATGGCCAGAGCCTGTGATGTAGTTTGTCTCTCAGGATGGGCCGGGGAAGAGTTTAATCAATAGCTACACTTAGTATTCCTCCAGAAAGCCTGTACATGCTCGCACAGGGCAGGAGCATTTATCTTTCATTAATGCATGCAGTCCTACTTAAATGGCTGTTTTAAAAGTCACTGGATTTTTATCCGTTTTTAATTGAACCCTATAGACACAGCTGAGGATTTGCTGAGGTGGTCTAATCTTTCATTAACAGCCCCTTTTGAATTATTCAGCTATTTTGCATAATGATGCGCCACACTTTTTTCGGGGACAGGTTTTGTGTACCCAGAGCACATTAAGATTGTTAATTTCTTTGAGCTAAACTAATGGTGCACAGGTGTCTCTGTGCTTCTGCAGCCTGGCTGTGACACATGGTAAGTATAATTGTTGTCTCACTAACTTATGTTCAGGTCATATTTGTAGTGGCAGACAGGTCTCTTTGTAAGGTCGTCTGGATGTCGTCAGTGCTGCAGGTATCCTCTCTCTGTGTGGCTCTGAAAGACTTCTGCGCTAACACAGAGGGAGCACTGTCATTTGGCCTTGTCTCTTGGTCAACTCGCACTGCCCAGTGACACATTTCTGGGACACTGAGCTGTTGAAACCATGTTGTACACCCTTAATAGAGTCTCTGGGGGCTGGTGTTCCATTGTAATGTGGTGCCCAGCATGTTGTCCGACGGAATGAGTGCCTGGGTGCAGAATGGTCGTGTGTGCTGGGGGACAGGACTCATACTGATGGACAGCAGCTTGTTAGTTGTTCTGCGCTGGACTCTGCTCCAGCTCCTCTGGCTGACGGAGGGGACACTGGCAGTCGCCTTCGAGCTTATCTGGTCTGGGATCAGAATCTCCAGCTTGTGCCTCGTTCATTGAGGAAAAGCTTTGGCTGTTACTGTGAGGTGCAATGGCAGATCAGTGCCTAGTGGAGGATGCCGGATTGGGCGACAGATGGAGTTTGGTAGTTAAAGGGATCTGGTTAGAGATGAGCTCTTCCACAGTGCATCTGTAGTTGTGTGTATTCCCTCTGTGTGTGTGTCCGTGGCAGTGGCCTGGTGATAGAACTATGATTAGAGTGGGCTGTCTGGATGACGAAGGAGGCTTTGGCAGTCACCTGGAGTGCTGCAGGGTTCTGTGCTGACGTAGCTGCATTTTACTCCCGCTGGCTGTCAGCAGCAGGCCACAAGCTCTCATTAATTTCCCTTCCACTATTAATTAGCCATGTGCTGGAGATGCTTGCTTAATTAGGCCGCTGGGCCCAATGCATTTTTCCCTCTCATTACTGTTATTACCAATTCCTATTGATCATTTAGGAAAACCAAGGAGGAAGTTTTGCATGGACACATTGCTAATTTTAGTCATGTCTGTAAGTTGACTGGAGTCTCCGCCTTGACATGCTAAAGTGATGTTCTAATTTAGCACCACTTAAAGTCTGAGCACATGGGTCTGCTCTCAGCGCTGTTTGCCAGACTCTAAATCTACAACAATGAAGGGCTATCATTGGAGGAATCAAAAGTTCAAGTTCACAGAACAGAGAGATTCTTGCAGTGCAACTGTGTGGCAGTGGGTGTATTTCTATGGCTCGAGGCGTGTGGCAAACATGGAAATGAGGTGACGGAAGAAGAATTCATTATCATGCATTAGGACTGAGTGCATTAGGGGGCTGCTGGAAGCCTGTCCACCAGCATCGCTCTCTTCACAATAAAGTTGTGCTGTCACTGTGCACTTGTGAGGGGTTTCACCCACTGAGAAACTCATATTGTCTCCCAGGAGGTGGAAAGGGGCAAGAGCAAATCCAAACTAGCATAAATATATCCTCAAGGTCGAACAAAGTATTTAAATTCACTGTCTTTCTGAACAGGCATATGCATAGTGTACACCCCCACCTCTGAAAAAGTTGGTAAATAAAAACTAAATCCAATGTTTTGCAAATCTCACAAAAACAAATATTCACAATAGAAGGTAAACAACATATCAGGCACTGAAACAGAGCTCTTTTACCATTCCATAACAAATAATAGCTCAATTGAATTTGATAGCAGTAACGCAGGGGCAACAGAAGGCTGGAAAAGAAAGTTTTACTTTAAAAAACAGGTGCAGGAGCATTTTGACATCTGGAAGTGCTCCTGATTTTCAACAGAATAATAACTGTTTTAACTGGATGTTGCTTGAGAACCTGAAGATCTTGAGCATCCCCTACATCCAAATTGCATTCTAAAATGCTCATTTTATAGCCAGACCTCTTAACTGAAATGTTGTTGATTAACATAATTAGTTGCAAAATCAATCAACAATAAACTATAATTTATTTAGCTTTTATTATGTCATCCCTGAATTGTGTCTACATTATTGTGTAGAAATGTGTTCAGGCTTCACAACAGTTTAAGCCTCTATTGTTAGTCATGCTGTGTAAACTACGGACACTTGTTTGGACACATCACTCATAGAGACTGATGACAAACTTGCCCCCTGATGTTTTATGCACTGTTGATCATATAAAAGTGAAAGCTCCATATATGCACAGTGTTGTGGGTGAAATATGGAAATGGAAGATTCACTGTCTTCCGAGGGAGCGCTGTCATAAATTGAAGCACAGTTGCAATTTCATGTGTCTGCTGGATGTAATTTATTATGGCAGTGTTACTCATAATAGGCACTTGTTGCTGTATTTTTTTTTTTTTTCATTTTGTTTCTGCCTTTGCCCACAACCCTCTCACTTTCCGGACAAGCCCCATACCATATATATATATATATATATATATATATATATATATATATATATATATATATATATATATATATATATTTTTTTTTTTTTTTTTTTTTTTTTTTTTACTAAAAAGGAAGACCAGAAATTAAGTATTTAGCCTACTGAAAGATTGTGATAATGATGAAATAATGATAGAATATTGAGAGGGCCACAGTGGCAGAATGGTTAGCACAAATACCTCACTAGCAAGGACTTTTTTAGGTTCAACCCATATTCTGGCTTCTCCCACCGTCAAAAGCACATGTATATGATTCAGTTATTGATTGCCTGTAGTTAATGTATGTGAGTATATTCTGAGAGACAACCATTCACTGTCAGTCTCAATGTGGTAACCCTGTGACTAATTGTCACATTGTCCAGGCTGAACGCCTCTTCTGGCCCATAGCTGCTGGGATAGGTTTATTAGATAGTACCATCAAGAAGTGACAGAAAATCATTGGGGAGAGAGCAGGGAGAGACATTTGCCAAAGTGTCGGAGTTTGGACTTAAACCCACAACGCCAAGGCAGGCTGCATTTGCCATGCATATGCGCCGCAGCTCTACCACCTGAGCTATACCGCGGTGCCTTATATTTTTTCTTATAGAGATCAGGAATATTTTGTCACTCCTTCAAGCATTCAGGGATAAGAGGTAATATGGCGTAGTGTGAGCCGCTGTATACCCTCTCACGGCTGACATGGGAGGTTGTTGGCAAATTGCAATGTTAGCATTCACACAAAAGTATTCTAATACTTTAGTCTGTAATAAATATTCACCAGTAGCTGTTAAAAGAGTTGTTTCAAGGCTCATTTTGCAACTTTTTTATTCTGTTGTGACTAATGCAACCCTATATGTCACTGTCTGTAAACCCAAAACCCATCACTCGATGGTTGCTTCATGATGACCTAAATATCACCAGTTTTTTTCACAATCCAAATAAATTTTTTTGAATGGACAGAAAATGAGATTCCAAGATTTCTCTGAGTATTTTAAAACAGTTGATAATTAGCAAGTTTTAGCTCCATAGCTTGGGGCTTGATTAAATCATTGGTCGACAGTGTTCTGTGCAGTGCAATAAAATCTAGTTTGGTTGTGTGAGTCAAAACTAGTCTTTATGGAACTTCAAACTCCTATATTTGACATTCATGGAATACCCCCAAAGGCATAGTATTTTGTTTGTAACATTGAACATTGGCATGGTCAAATTGTACTGGTACTCTGTGTATAACAAAACACAACCACTGGACTAACATAATGGTTTTTGCAAAAAAAAAAAAAAATGTTCATTTGGCTGCCGTATATATGTGTGTTATGTGCATCCAGTACATAATGAGTCTCAAGAGCCCATAGACATACATATACATATTCATGGACTGAAATGTTTACTCTGTGTTTTTGAATGGATTTTTTACTCTTCACTTTAATCAGAGTTGAGCATTCAAGTTGTCAGTACCAAATGTTGCAGTACCACAACACACACTATAACTAACCACTATCATTGACTGAGGAAAGAACATTATCAAGGTGTTGTATCCCAAAATGAAAAAATGTTTACTGGGAAGAATAGGATGCTGTTATGCCAGTTTCTTTACAAAGAAATGAGCTGGGTTGTTGAGTGGTTTTGAGTTGCTGTAAGTCTGCTTCAGGCTTGGCCCTGTCATTACAAGACAAAACTAGGTGTGAGCACTTTCTACTCTTGTTTTCATACAATAATATATCATGTGATACAATGACACTACAAGCTACTTCACCACAGGGCTAACTCTTCACTTGTCTGACACCTTCACAACAAAGATGAATATCAGGATCCCCACAAATCTTGTTTAGTTGTTGTATTAGAAGATTTTTACAGAGGTGTGTTTTTAGGGTCAGTACTTGTTTTGCCTTACAATGTAGACTTGAAATGGGAAAGTATGTTTTTTTTTTCCCCCTTTATTTGAGGAAAACTGATAAATGACTTTGAATACCCCTAGTGAATGAATGTGAGAGTGAGTGGTTGTCCGTTATGTGTGTTTCTGTGTCAGCCCTGCAACAAACTGCCCATGGTCCAGGGTGTGCCCCCCTAAGGCTCATAGTTGCCGGGATAGGCACCTGCAAACCCTAAGGGGATAAAGCGGTATAATTGTGGAAGTTACTTTTCAAAATTATTTTTCTACAACCTTATCCACATATCTTAAAAATGTTTCACCACATCATGTAATCAAAACTATATTTAGACTTAAAATAAGATGAACATTGAAACTATAATAAACCTGCCAGCGGGCCACTTTTGAATCCTTATCCACCAGTTAGGAATCTCTGTTATAGGCTTTTTTATCAAGGATTTTATTCAATTAAAATCACAGGTTGCTATTGTCTTTTGGACTATACTGCGCTTAGCTTAGCTGTCACGTGTTGGATACATCTGTGGTGCCAAATTTGTCAGATTTTTACCTTTTTAACCAAATATAAAACTGATATTTTAATGCTAATGGATGTTGTTTTGTCTCTAATCAAAGTTGTATTCCTAAATTTGTGCTGCTCCCTCTTTTTAAGGTTTGGTGTCTTGCTAGAACTGTTCAGACTGGCGGCCATGCTGATGAGGCAATTAAAGTTCCTAGTCTTAGCCTTCGCCAGCCTCAGAGGGGATCAATTTTGTCCTCTAGCATCAGGTGGCAGATCCCTACATTCATTATTGCACACATAGACTACCTAATAGGATTGGATTTGTACTTACGAGTCAACAGCCCTGTTATTGAATCGGAGTCGCTGCAGCAGTTGTGTCCTTATGCAACAATCTTCTGTTTTTTGTTTCTTTTTTTCTTTATCTATTGTTGTACTCTAGGGTATTTTCTCCTTGGCAAAATATTGTAATTATAAGAGATTATAACCAGATTTTGAAACTGCATATGAAGGACTACAGCAACTGGATATTATGGTTCCTTGTCAGAATATTGCTGCATCTTTACATCTTGCTCTAATTAGGGTCAGCAAGGCAGCACACAGCAAACAAGCAGAAAAATAAGTCCAGTGTTAGGGCAATACTCACACATTTTTAGACCACACTTTTTTTTTTTTTTTTTTTTTTTGGTCTTTCATGTTGTGGCGATTTAACAGCAATCAGGCATAACATTTTCATTACATATTTCAGTGCATATGCATATTATTTGTGTTCTGACCACCGGCCTAATACGCAGAACCATCTGGAACAAATTGAGATGCACTGTGTTTCAGAATCAGCATTAGCTTCTTCAGCAGTTTGGATTACAATAGTTTGGCTGTTGGATTAGACTACATGGGCCAGCCTTTGCTCCCCACATGCATCACCTGATGCTGGAGATGCTCTGACTCAGTTGTCTAGCTATCACAATTTGGCCATTGGCAAACTCGCTCATATCCTTACTTTTGCTTTTTTTTCCCTGCTTCTAACACATAACATATCCAACGCACTAACAGGTGCCATGATGAAGAGATAATCTGTGTTATTTGCTTCACCTGTCAGTGGTCTCAATGTTATAACTGATGAGGGACATGTCTGTGAAGACTGTCAGTCATCCAGGCTGTAGCAATCAAAACAAAAAGGGTTAAAAATAAGTCTTCTGGACATGTTTTTTAGAGTTGACCTTTCATCTCTATCCAAGAGACTTTATAAATTCTGGGCCGGTGTAAAATGTCCCACAACACAACACCCCCATTATTGTCATTATATCATCATGTTCCTCCATCAATGTATAAATATGTATATAGTCTGTGTTTGCACTGTTAATTTTATGTTTATAATTTTATATATTTTAGCTTTTTTACACTTTCTCTTGTAAATAATTTATATTGCTCCTTTTGTTTTTGATTGCATGCACACTTTATTTTCTTTCTGCACTGAAATCTGTTGTTCTGCGTCATTTTGCTAGGTCAAAGTTTTACCATTGTTATAATAAAAGATAAAACAATGATTTCCAAGTAAATTTGTATTTTGAGCTAACATTTATTGCTACTGGTAAATACCCAGACCACTCGAATGCACCATTAGTCCAAGTGAATAAGCAGCGCTGTGTGCTTTTGTGCGTGTGTTAACTCTGACAAAGTTAGAAATCTTGCTGTGTGGGCTTAACTGAGCTATAAGCAAAGTCTGCGTATTCTTTGCATGTAAACTTCATAATTGTTGTAGAAGATTACTGTATTGTTGTTGTTTGTTTTTTTGCAGTAGATAGAAGTAGTGGTCAGAGTGGTTTGCATCCAGACATGGTGGTGGTGTTTCTGTGTGGTCGGACTGTTTGCCCTCTCGCTTAGCTATTCCTTTGAGCTTATGGGTGGTCATCCTCCAGGGGACTCATTATCTTTAATGACAAGACAAGGCCAGGATTTAGAGTTAGCCAGCTTAAGCAAGTAAATGCCCAGTACCTAAGGCCTAATTTCTTAAACCCTTTAAGATTCACCAGGTACTATACTGGGTTTTAGGTAAAATGTTGCTGCAGTGAAGTGTTACAGAAGTCCTTTGTACACGCCTCTCCACTTTGTTCCCTTTCTTTCTTGTGTCAATTATGCCTCCAGATTTGGCTCTGGGGTATGGCCTAGATGGAGACGTGCAGGGCGGACTGCGAGGGTTGCAAATGAATGCCTCGTTCCACTCTCTCCGACTGATGGCAGGAAGTCCGTTGAAAGTCACTGAAACTTTTAGCGGCTGAGAATGTCTGATTGGAGTGATTGGGCCTGCATCTATGAACTGAGGAAATGTGTTTTGTACCAGATTAAATGGCTCCCTCGAAAAGAATGTGATATTAATTATTCATAAAGTGGAAATGGGTTGACATCAGAATGCAAGTTCAATTTGACACTTCACGCTGAGAACCTAGAAAGCAATGCAGTAGTCCATTTTTTTTACCTCCAGCAGCAGCACACAAACAAATTTGATCAAGAAATTGGTACAACACATTGTCACAATCTAGTCAGGCAAACTATGTTTTCTGATAAAGCTTCTGAGTTATTAGATTCATGTTAACATATTGTTTACATCATTGCTCCCAAAAGGTGGGCCACAACCCAAAAGTGGTTGCAGGGAGGTTGAATATTGTTTGTTCAGCTTAGGCCTAAATAATTTAATTACATGTAATGTTAAACCACAACAATACACAAGCCATAAAGGTCATAGCAATGTAATCAATGTAACGCTGACATAGCAAAGTAATATTGAATGAAATATAACTGGTTCTGTAAAAAAGTGGGTCATATAAAATAATCAGGGATAAAACAGGGTCCCACAGTCAGACCAGTTAAGACATATATATTCATTAGTGCTGGACAACAATAAAAATTTTTAATTGCGATTAATCACATGATCTTTTTGCATTTAATCGCAGTCTTGCTATAAAATTCAATCAATAATGTGTTTGGGCTCTTTCACCTCCTAAATGGCTCTTTATTTGATAACTTGTAGCTTTTACTTTTCAGCCAATAAGTGCAGTTTTGACTTGGTTGCCTGTAGTGTCTATAGCACCATTTCAAACATGCTTGACACCCGAATAATAATATATATATATTTTTTTTTTTTTTACCTTTGGAGCTAGACTTATTTCTTTCAATTCCAAAGTCTCCCCTCCTGCCTCTCCTGCTGTTCCCCTGCTGCTGCTGCTCACTTCTCTCTCCCTTATATGATTATCAAAAAAGTTATGGGAAGTACAGAACTCGTTTTTGGTCATTTTTCAAGTAAAACATCATTGATACGATCTGAAAACACCGCATGTTGTCCCAGATAGCGTTAATTAGCTGCATGTATATTTAACAGGCTATATTTAACATCATTAAAAGTTGTAAGACTTTCGTGGTTTGTATCTCAGTGAGTCCTGGGCCGATCTACATGAAACAAACACTTTTAGGAACCTAAAAGTCTGCTCTAAGACCATGGGGTCTCTGTACTCTTTCTCTGTCCTGCGTGGCCCGCCCCTTGCCTGGTGTCACAGAGAGAGAGAATAAGAGACAGATAAACACATGGCTGCTGACGGGACCCGGCTCTGTGAACTGGCTCTTTCGTGACTGACCCATAACTTGTGTTAACACTGCTAAAATAATTATCGACATTAATTAATTAATGCGTTCATGTGCCCAGCCCTAATATTCATATATTGCATGTTACTTCACAGTGACTTGGCTCGACTCCAGAGCTCCAGTTGTTGTTGCATCACCACACAGCCCCTACAGCACTTCCAGTGGAAACTTCCATATTGCATTTCATTCTGCACACGGGACATGGATAATCCATATAAGGCTATGTAAGAGTGATGTCATGTGTACATGTAGTTGAAGACAACCAGACAGCCAGTGGGTGGCCCATGCATGTGTATACATTATGTACAGAGAGGTTTACAACATACAGTATATTCACAAATATACCATACACACTTATCAGTCCAGTTGCCATTTCATCAATGATTTTAATTGTGCATTGTCAAACAGATCTGTAATGGTGTGCTATCAGAACAGGTACATTCCTCATTAGTCCCTGTTGCTGGGGCTGTGTTTTCTTCCTCTGAGTTTGTTTATGCCAGTGTTGATCTTGGCGGTGGGGCGGACTAGGTCAGCCAGTGCAGGCTGCAGTGCGGCATGTTTGATGTTAAATTCTGACTTCTCTTGTTCTGCCCATTTGGCAAATGATTCTGGCACTTTCATATAAACAACAACGAGCTAAATCATTGTTGTGTTTTCATTTTCAGAACAAATACATATGGCCCAGATACTTGTGACTTTGTGCTAGTTTTGTACATGAATTCTAGGCTTGTGATAAAAATGTCTTGTGTTTAATGTGAATGTGTTTCTGTTCTTGTTGCCCGCAGCTTCAGCACTGCCTACCAGTGTATCTACTACTCCCCTGAGCACACAGCCAAAGCCCAGGAGGTGCTCAGCTCCATGAGTCTGCTTCAGCCGCTCATCACAGGCCTGGCAGAGCAGCTCCTGCAGGCCGCCCAGGAGCACTCCTCCACTGGCCTGAGGGACGCACTCAAGAACCTCTCAGACAAGGTACTGCCTTCTCTATAGTGACTTTGGTCTTCTTTTATGTGGCTGCTAGATACACTAAATCCTCCTAAGGTGTATACAATAATATGTTATACAGTACATCAGTAGATAGATTAGATTAGATAGAAACTTTATTGATCCCAAAGGAAATTCAGGTAAAAAATACACATGTTCCGGAACAACTGCTGGGTGCTGTGCGGCAGTCAGTTTGAGGAAAGTATCTTAAACTAACCTTTATAGCCTTTAAAGCTTGTATAATATGCATTTTTCAGGCTTTTTGAAATAGTTGTGGTCATCTTTGTTTTAGTATTTCACGTTTTATAACTTAGAATAATGTAAATGTATGGAAAACATCTTTTGGTGAGCTGTTACATTCAGTGCTTAGATTAGGTGTCTGTCGCCCTCTGCTGGCAACAGTGGAGAAAAGAGAGAGCATAAAATGGTTAATTAGTGCGGCTATTAGCAACATGATGCTAAAAGATATTTAAATGAGCTGACTGCTTTGTAGTTTAAAATGTGGTACTGGAACATTAAATATACAATAAATATTCCTCAATTTAATCAAATTATTCTTCAACTACAGCCATTAATTAAAGAAACCATTGGTTCCAGGTTCCAGACTTTGCTGTAATAACAGTTCCCTTTGATAAATTGCATGGCAGCTTAGTCAGGTGGTGTGTTGGCTTCGTTTTCAATGTTTACTCTCTCAAAGGACAGCAGTGGCTGAGCACCAGTTCTGGTAAAAAAAAATCAATTTCATTACAAGAGCCCAATTTTTTTTCCTTCAGCATAACTTTCCAAACTTAATACCAGCCAACACTTCAGGACATAACACACAAACCAAAGCTTGGGAAAACCCATAACTCACGGTAAAAACTAACAAAAGTGAACAGCAGCGTGCAGCTTTATGGAGTGGAGGCATTTTTTATCAGTATAATTAATGAATTACATCTGGTGCTGTCAGGCTGCAATCTGTTGTGGGGAGAGATTGTTTTTGCCACAGTGGAATAGAGCCCAATCAGCCTTCTTAATTGGTACATTCGCTCTGTCACCACTCCCTCTCATCCTTGATTAGACGTGCCGCGCCATGGCCAAGGCAACCTCTTGCCCTGGTCAGCAAAAACAACACAAAACCCTGATTAAAATCTCGGGCCCTATGTGGATTTGAAAGAACGCCTGAATGTCTTAGAGCCTGAAGTATGAGTGATATTTACTCTGCTACATTTACTTGAGTAACTTTTGGAATATATATTTTTACTTTAAGAGTAGTTTTATCGCAACATGCTTTTTACTTTTACTTAGAAGTAATATTATTTTGAAATAACAATAAAATAATTTTGGACTTCTCTACCCACCTCTGCTTAGAGCCGGTGGTCACGAAACATCAGATGTCATATATTCTCTGCGGCGTATTTGATAATATGTTTGAGTAAATTGTTGCCACTACAAACACAGATGTTCGCAGATAGAGCCACGCTTGAACACACAAGAACACATCTGCGCTCCACGGTTAGCGGCGCTGTCAAAATAACGTGTTCATTTTGATTAATTAGCCGAAGAGAATAACATCGCCAGATTTGACGAAGCCATTTAAACTCATTATGGAACATGATGCAAGCTAATCACATTTAAATAGAAAAAAAAAAGTTCAGCACTGAGGTCAATTAGTGACATAATAAAAGCCACAAGCCTTGTTTATCCAGTGATTTTAACATCGTAACATCATAACATCATTTGTATTTGCATGTTTCCAGCTTACTTTCACCATCCAATTGTTTACTTGTTTACTCAATAAAAAGCTAACAAAAGCCTAAATCCAGTGTCATCCACCCGAAATATGTTCAATATACTCTATATCAAGATAAAAACATGGATGACAACTAACAGGCTAACATTCTGTCTCTACTAAGGTGATTTCTAGAGCCTTTTTGAGAATTTGCCACAAGACTATATAGGGATCCATTCATTGAGTGTGGACAAGTGGTGTAGGAGACCGACAAATAACATCTTGACAAACTGACTTGATGTATTGATGTCTTGTAGTTTCATAGATGAGTCCTATATAAAAATGCTATTAAAGTTTTCTAAAGACAAAAATGCATACTTTTAGGGTCATGACACTGACACTTTCTATCACAGATGTTAGGACGACATGACTCCTTACCAATCAGAATGCATATGGTCCAAAACGTGCAAGACTTCAGCATATGTTTTCAAGTCAATGTGTGAAGTTTCTCTGAAGTCACTGTGAGTCAGGCCTTCACAGAACTGGAAGGGAGACAGCTTCAAATAGCAAGATGCCTTTTCATCACATACTTTTTTTCGTTCTTCAGCCCTTGCATTTTGATGTGCATCGTTTCCATCCCAGCTCTAGTTATTCTGGTTACACCTTGCCTTCTTCAATTGACATCTGCATACATTCTGAGTGGTCGTGTTGAGAGCATCATAAGGACGCATGTTACCCTGATCTGACTTTTGGCCGATCAAGAGTTCCATTCTTTTTCCTTGATTAGTACCAGAGCCAGTAGATGTGCTTGTGCGTTTCTCTCTATATGGTAACGATTCAGTTGATGATGATGATGATAATAATAATTTGGTTCTGATGATAATCACAGTGAAAAGGCAAATTGCAATGCATCACTCCTCCCCCTCGGCAGTGTCCAGGACAATGCAGATTTGTTTTTTGTTTTTTGTATCTTCTCAGTAATGGTTACCTAGGAACAAGACTGGTTTTTGATTGTCTATGATGATTATGTTAAATTATATGGTATACGGAGGTCATACTGTATATGCAAGAGTGAGTGTTTGCAGTCTTTTGTGCTGAATCTAACCAGCTTTTTATGCAGTAGTACTCTATAACACTGAAGAGATTCTTGAACTTTTTTCTTTTTTTAGATCAAACCAATCAATTTTTTTATTCAAACCTATTTTTTTGGAATTGCCCCAAATGTCTATTTAAAGTAAGAACCAATCATTATAATTATAGTTTCACATTACTTTTTTTTTTACTTTTGGTCTTAGATTTGTAAAAAGCTATGAATGATTTTCCCCAAAGTTCTAAATCCTGTTGTCATGACAACCTAAGCCTGATCTTCATGGGGCGATTGTGTTTACACTTCAGTGGCTAATCTTTATTGTTAAACAATGAAAATGAATGAGTACTAGCTTGAAGTGTGTTGTTAATAATATGGACTTAATAGCAGCAGCAGTATAGTAAATATTTAAAATACTTTTGAAGTGTTTTAGGAATACAGACAAAATGGCCACATCCTCTCCTCTTAAGGCTGAATTGGTTGAACTGTATTAATCTCACAGTGGAGAAATTCACTTGTTCAGGCAGCTCTTAATACAGAATAAAGTGCAGAAAGCAAATAAAGTAAGCATGCAAAAACAAAAGGTGCAATATAAATTATTTACAAGAAAAAGCAAAAATATGTAACATTATTAATATAAACTATAAAATATAAAATTAACAGTGCAAAACAACCACACAGGCTATATACATATTTACATGTTGATGGCAGAATCATGGTAGTGTCCCTGATCTGGAAGCTAGCGCCGCTTGCTATAGTGTTGTTTTTGAGCGTGGAAAAGTAAATACATTAAAAAGCAAACTGTGAAATGTGGTCAGATTTGTGGCTAGGCATTGTTGTTGTTACTATGAGGATGCACTGATATTTTTCTTTTAGTCAAACATCTGAGAGAGATCATAGGTGCAGCGAAAGGCAGACACTCTCTGCTCCGAATCTTCCAAAAATATCTGACACTGCCTGATATCTGTCGCTGTTTGTCTTTGGTTGTAAAACGGCTCTATCTGTGATCTTTGTCCCCGTTTCACTGTAAGACATATGACTACTGTTTTTGAGCTACGACAAACAATTTATCCCATGATTAGGAATCTTTGTGTGAGACAACTGAAATTGTGCAGCGTATACCCGGCTTTAAAGCTGTGGAAATGGCGTCCACCTCAACTGACTTTACATGGACTACTAAAACAGCCTGTATCATTAAAAAAAAGCCTTGATGTCTGATGTATGTACTTTTTTAGCAGAGATAGCTTACAGATCCTAAATGTCTGTTTTTGATCTCAGGTGGCGACCATATTGTCATTCTTCACTGTGGTACGCATGCATATAGTGATAAAATCTGCAAAACAAAAAATAACCAAGACCAGCCATTTACATTAGTCAAGGTAGGAGGAGAGCAACCGCCATCATGAAGGAACCAACCCGTCCTATCTCTTAAACTGTTCATACTTCTTCTCAGAGCTATAGGCTGCTGGGCCTTTCATCTACTCATGTCTTGCATCTTGGAATCTTCAATTTACCAAACCAACATAATTATAGCACCAGGCAGAGGGCTAATAAGATTTGAGCTGCCATCTAAAACATAGGAGGTAATTGTTAGTGCCTGGTTCAGTTTAGTTCAAACCTAAAACCATCACTTTTTGAAGACCTCATTTTACATGCCTGCTCATTACCTCCACCAAAAAGTTATTTTTACTCCTCAGCATTGGTTTGTTTGTTGGTTCATTAGTTTGTTAATAGTTTTGCTAATAGGACAGTAATGTTGATTCTCTGCCATTGTGAGATTGAGCCAAAAGGGATCAGTAATGAAACAAATTAGTGGATTAATTTCAGTGAGACATAAGAGATTTTGTGGAGCAACTGATTAAGCATTTACCCCTGAAGTAGAAGATCCCTGGTTGGGGTCCAGGTCTGTTCACCATTTCTTTACCAATGCAGGCAATGCATTGGTAAAGAAATAACAGAGATTTTTGCTCTCTTAGTACTTGTAATTTCTTGCCTGCAATGCCTTAGTACACTAGTTAAAAAGAAATATGAATCTGTAAAAAGTATTTGGTGTGGAAAAATGTGAAAGTGGAGTCATACATACATAAAGAAGAGTCAGTTTTACTCATGGAGGAGCAGAGTTCAAGTGTTGAGACTCGTATTTGAATTGTAGAATTGTAATTTGAACATAGTAATGCCACTGTTTCTCTCTCATTGCACTTGAAACCCAATATGAACACCCACAGAGTCATTCCACACGGGCACTGATATATTCAAATACATTAACTTTCTGACCCGACGGTTAACAAGTGCAAATACATCCCAGATTGTTTTAAATATAGTGTGTGGCTTTGTTCACTCATCTTGGGGGAAAAGATAATGAATAATACATGCTCTCATAGACTGCAAATTAACATCAGGGTCGGATAAGCAGAGTTCGGTTCGAATTTGAATTAGCATTTTCAATTTCCCGTTAAGTATTTTGGTATAAAAATCAAGCTCATGTGGACGGCTCCATTTTTCAAATACTGTTTACTCACACCTTTGTCTCACAATCACATAATTCAGCAAAAAACTCCAGTTCCTAGGCAATTACCCATGTCATCTTATCCACTGTCGGCAGCGTTCACATCATTGACTTACAGTAATGGAAGTCGTTTGGATCCCTGCGAGGCAATTAAAATGGATATGAATTAAATACAATGGTGTTTTAAGTGTAGCTGCTCATTTTCTTTCTCTCCTTAAGCAGTTATCAGATGGCCTTTTCACTAGAGATGAGTTTTTTATATATTTATTTCTGAATCAAGAACTGAGATTTTAATAGTGCTTTAGCACTGCAATTGAAGAGGAAGACAGACGACCACTTTTTGAAGCTAGTCAGCAGTTTAAATTTAATAGGGCTTTATAGATCCCACCACGAGTGACATATTAAGATATGTTGCCCTTACAGTTGGGGGACAAGAGCAGTGTTTTTTTTCCCCATTCATTTTTTACAAGGAGGGAATTAAAATTTTTAATTATTTTGACAATAGAAATGGTTGTTTACAGCATATACTTGTAAAAATTGTAGTTAATTTATGTTAGTTAAAGTTAATTTATGTAGTCTTTAGCTTATTTACTAAAATGCTAGTCTTTAGCTAATATGCTAATTGTATATGCCAGTTACTATATTAAATAAAATGGCTAAACATCAGTACACTCGCTAATGTTTTGCTAACCATCCTCTGACATTGCACACATAGTCACTGTCCATTGCCAACACCATCCAGATTATTCATAACGTGTGATATTTGGTGGCTAACGCTAATTCCTTCATAGAAAATGTATTATAGTCTGCTAAGCTTGGAGCGCAGCCATTCTGTTACAAACGCAAAAGGTGGTCAGAGTAACAGAAGGAGAACATGGCAGCACAGTTTAATATGTAGACATCACTTAAAACACATTACATCTACATTGGACATTGTTAGAAGATATTAGACAAGACAAGATCCCGAAGAGCTTAGACAATAATGGTTAGGGAGTTCAGTCCGCGGGAGAATGAAATGAAGTTGTACAATGTTGCTTTTATCATTTATTATGTCAAACCTGGCAACCACACACGATGAATTGTTTGTGTATTGCTTGCGATATGGATAAATAATTTCTTTAATTAGGCCTGGGCAATAATTCACCAACAGTGGAGGACATTATTTACTCATGGTTAAGTGATTTTGTTTGTCTATTGTGGCGAATATCTGTTCACAGTTCAGTAGGTTGTCGATTCAGGGGCTAATTAAATTATCATTAAGCTCCAGGATATTGTTGCTTCAAAGGGAGAAAAGGCATTTTAAGGTGGCCCCTGTAGTTCACACAAAATTTGTTAGTACAGGATTTCTAAATAGTTAATGTCAGGGGTACATTCAAACTTAAAAAGTACCAGTGCATCTCTTGGCTGGTTGTTTAGCAGTATGCTGTTGTTTTTTCTAGTGATAATTTAAGGACTTACAGCAGCCTCATAGTGGTTGTTGTTGATAGATGGCAAATGAACATATTTGTGGACTTTGTAGAATGATTTACATGCATCAGAACACCTTTTAACAACCTAGTGACTTCTGGCATTGTGCCACTGGCCACTACAGACCTGCTGTTGTGAACCACAGTTGTTCTGTTGAGGCATGGAGACACTTCCAAGACCAGTCTGACCTCTGGCATCAACGAGGCAATTTTGCCCACACCTTTCTTTCACTGAAGTCCATTCTAACATATGGTGGACAGGATTTTATTTAGAGCTAAATATATCGAGATAAATCACATGACATTCTCATATTCTGTTGCTTACAATCAGAATTGGAAAGTAAGTCCATATGTATGACAAAAGAATTTATGCTAGTACATTTTAGACAAAATTGTGACAAAGAGGGCAGTACAATCACCTTAAAGTAGTTGGCAGTAGCTCAGTCAGCCAATAACCTGAAAGATGGCGGTTTGAATCCCACTGGCATTACATACTGTCATTGTGTCCTTGGGCAAGACACTTCACCCACCTTGCCAGTGTCACTATATTTGGTGGTGGTCGGAGGGTCTCTAGGCACAGATTGGCAGCCACGCTTCTGTCCGTCTGCCCCAGGGCAGTTGTGGCTACAGACGTAGCTCACCACCACTGAGTCTCACTGAGGAGTGAAAGAATAATGGATTCATGTACACTTTGAGAAGCTTGTAAAGCGCAATATAAATAGTAGTAGTAAAAGAAGGCAAGGCAGGAGTAGTAGTAGTGGTGTCAGTAGCAGTAAAACATTTTGTTGTGCAGTTACAGCTTTCAAGTGATTTGTATTTAAGTAATCCTTGCATTGAATGCTTTTTTAAACCTTTACATTTTTAAAGATATGATGTAAACATGTTTGAATCAAATATTAGTTTTACTTATAGCTACCAATGATACAGTTGAGTTATTAATAATTAAAATTAGGTTTTAAATAATGGCCAAGTTTATGTTTACATTTTTATTGTTTTGATTCTAAAACTGCATTACCAATTGTCCAATCAGAAAAGAGATCATTGTTTTGATTTAGGCTGCAGTACCGTTTTCAAACCAGTATGAGCACATTCTGCTTTTAGTATCGTTAAGTAATGTTTTGAAGTAACAATACCTTTCCTTATTGCATACTATTTTGATTACTTCTTCCACAGCACTACATTATCTAAATTGTTACCACTACTTTCTCTTGGGCTCTTGCACTGTAATAGGTTTGGATCCTGATGCTGATGACATCTACACAAAGCCCTCTCCAGCACGAGGACGTGTGTGGCCTGGGGTTGTGTTCCTCTGTTATCTTTTAGTTTGCTGACAAAGCCGTCTTGTTAACTACTTACTATTCCCTTCACACAGGGCGGTACGCACATGAAGAGGATTCATGGAGTAAATATATACGTACTATATAATGACCTCATGCCATTCTTGCCATGGAGGACTCGTCTTGTGTTTTCCGACTGCATTTTGTTGTGGTAATAGAATAGCTCATTGCAGTGCTAACTCAATTACTCCAGAGGGCCCTTATCATTTTTTTATGCAGCGGCGGCTCTTTGCTACGGGGATCGTCATCGGCTTACAGTAGCTAGTGAATTTCAGATCAAAGCGGGCGCACTCCTCTGAGAATCCGGCTGGAGGAGGAGTAATTGAATTGTTTGTTGTTTGTTGCTGTTTTTCGTTACTTGCTGGCGCTGCGGCGGTAATGGAGAGCAACTATTTCATGAGAGGGGGAGTGTGCATTTTGCTGGTTTCTTTTCACTTCCTCTGTAAATAGTTACTCTGTCCCAGCTCCACTCCAAACGGCGTTTTCTCCCCACCAGTAAAGTGACACTTGCTTTCTGTCTCTCAATGGCTCTGTCTCCTTTGCTTTGCCAACACTTAGATTTTCATTTGCAGCGCTGTCTTTGGCACAATAACTTTCTTGTATCTGTTTCTCTCTGTGTCGCTTTGCTCCAGACTGAACAATTTGTCCACACACTTGCGGCACCACAATGCACACACAGACTATGTCCTGTAATTCCCAGTGTTAGGGAACCACTTTAAGGCACATACTTTTGACTTTACTTCTTGTGTTTAACTAAACTAGCAAGAAACATAGACCAACAGCCCTTATTGGACAGTGAACCATGTTATTTGTAAAAGCTTTTTGATACAGGCCGAAAATTATATAAATAAAAAAGTTTTGATATCAAAGCCTAGATGACATTTTAAAGTACTTGGATATAAATCACCATCTGGATTAAGGAGTCTTGTGTTTTTTCAGGGAGATTTTTACCATTGCAAGATAAAGTTAGAGGTAACAACCCTGCCACAAGGGGTCATTAAAGTCCAAATGGTTAGTTTTGGTGGTCTTTATCATTGTGAGGTATAAGGGCTCAGTGGCTCAAACAGTAGAACATTTACTGCTGCACTACAAAATAACATATACTGTAGGTCTGGGCACTACATCTTAATGATTGCAAGATGGGGCCAATGCCTTCACAGAGTAGTAATCTCTTAATAGTTTATGTTTATTATCATACATTTTGTTGTCCAGTGTAATTTCATTTAATTTGCAGTGCTGATTTTGCAAATTAACTTTCTTGGGTGTCTCTGTGTTTTTTTTATACAGACAGAGCAGTTTGTCCACACACTGAAGGACGAACTGGTCAAGAGCGCTCTCCTAGCCCTATACGCGGCGCGGCCCGGGTTCGTCTCCAAGAATCAGAAGCAGGGAGGCCAGCAGCAAGGCCAAGTCCAACAAGTGTGCGACCAAAATCAGAGCCCTCCCCAGACGCTTCCAGGCCACACTCCGGCCACAGACAGCCCAACAGTGTGTAATAATGTGGATGGGTCACAAACCACCACGGCGGGAGAAGCTGGATCTCTGCCCCTCAAGCAGCCAGACTCCATACCACACCATAAAGAATACGATGAAGAGGAATGGGCAAGTGTCACTGAGTTTTTCCCTTTTGTTTTCTTCTATATTTTTATGGCCTTTTGTTGAAGCCATACATTTACAAAGCCAGGATTGCTGCTTTTTACTGAAATCTGTGTGAGAATCGCATCTGCCGCACTAACAGCAGGAGTCCTTTATAATTCCAACACAATAAATCATATTTTTGTTCAAGCAACAGTTGAAAAAATAATCCACTCCTCAACTGAAAGTATAAGCTAAAATGATGTGCATGCGTGTTTGCAAATGGGTGTACAGAGGAGGGATAGTAAATATGTGGGTAGAAAGAGAAGGTTAGAGCTGCAAGTTAGGAGGGTTAGAGGAAGACCAAAGTGGAGTTGTATAGATGTAGTTAAAGAGGACATGAAGTTAGTTGGTGTGAGAGAAGAAGATGCAGAGGATAGAGTTGGATGAAGGCAGATAATTTTTTTGTGGCGACCCCCAAAGTTAACAGTTGAAAGGAGATGTTTGCAAATAAACATTATTTTTTCACACAGCGGCTGGGAATTAGAAGAAGAGAACAATATAGACAATATATATGCTTTTAGAGCAACCTTAATACTTAGACACTATTGTCCTTTTCACCCTGTGGACTTGCGTGGCTCGACAGAGCCAGACTCTCTGCTGAAGTATTTGCAGTGAAAGCCTTCTCTGACCAATAATTGTTTATCTAAAACGGTTTGGGCTTTATGCTGTGTTACTTGGTTGTATGTTTAAAACAAAAACAGTTGCACATTGCACTTCTGATGTTTCTGATGATTCTGATGTTTATGTCAATTCATTCAGAGGTAATTAAGGTGGTTTTCACACATGTTGGTGCACTCTATGGTGAAGCCTCAGAGCGCACTAGATTCAGATGTGTTTACTTTTCTGTTAGTACAGTTTGTGTTCACTCGTGTTGTTTACTATTAGCCTGAAATGCCGCACCATAAGCCACGTGATAACCATCAGCTGACCACTGAACTTGTTTCCATGACAACGCGCTCAAGCGCTACATTTCTAAGTGTCACACGCTTAATGCGTGGCTTCACCTCTCCATTATCTGTCAAACTATTTATGGGGATACATGCAGAGGTTTTATTTTTGGCAAAACAGCGCTCTCAAGAAAAGAGCAATTTAGCTCTGTGTTACACATAAAACTCATGCATGCATCACTCATTGCATGCACTCTTTTCATTAACAAAGGTGGTCTAATTTATTACTTGATAACTTTTATTTTGTATTAAATGTAACAATGGTGATTTTTTTTTTTTTTACTTTTTTATTACCTAATTAATGTAATATCACTTTTTTGGCTAAGCAACCTCCACATCACATGCACTTGGTTGCTGTGTTGGGCATTTCTTTGGTCGACTATAACCCTATTGAACTGACTGCTCATTATGTGTTTGGCTCTTTTAGGACAGAGTGTGGGCCAGTGTAGCCAAATGTCTCAACTGTATCATTGCCATGGTGGATAAACTCCATGAAGAGGACAAGAGCAAGCAGGAGCCAGTCCCAGACATGCAGCTCGCTGATGTCATCACCTCACACAATCCCGGTAATGAATCAGACATTAACATTATTGTATACTTATTCAAAACCATAAATAATCCTGACATTGTGCATGTGCCTCGTCTTCATTCATTTAATGCCGGGATCTAAAGTGGAAGAGCGCATGTTAGCCTTAAAGTTAGTTGTAAAGATTTCTGACCTGTTAACATTTTTGGTGGTCTGTTGAAGTTATGTAAGAAAGATTTCCACTTACAAGATATTTTTCCTTTGCACTCAGTGGCCATATAACCTGTGTTTTTTAATAAGGGCTGTCAGTTGTCCAACAAGAACAACATAAGAAAGAGCTGTGTGTAGATGGTATGTGTCATGGTGTATGAAGGAGCTTTTAAACTGCTTTATAGCCACTGGCCAAACTTTGAGTCAACTTCAATGACAAAAAGTGGTATTCACATGCTATTTGTTATTTTGAGTTTTTAAGTAAGAAGGGCCAAACCAAAATGCAACATTACTGCAGTCTACTGCAGGGACTTTTATAATATAATACAGCATACCCTGGTGTTTTATTGCAAAACTAGCAACAATTCTTCATAATGCTTGTTTTCAATATGGGTCAGCTGCTTACGTCCCGCCCTTTGTTTCTCTGATTGGTTTTGCCGCCTGTGGTTGTTCCACCAATAGATGTGAAACTCAAACCATGAGGTACCAGACTAACTTCTTTGTATAGAATAAGAAAAGAGTTTGTCCTGCTGGCCAGGATACATGTTTGATGTTTTAATTATTTTGCTAAAATGGGTCTCATTATAAATCACATCACACATCATGGAAGAGGGTCTACAGAAAAGAGACTTTGAGTTTTACAAGCTTGGAAAAATTAGTGACCTGTCTCTCCAGATGTGTACCGTAAATGATTGCACGAAGTACCTGCCTGTCACAAGACTTTTTTTCAGTCAGAGCATTTTAATATTGTTGACATTAGTAATGGTAAAATGAGTTTCAAACTTAAAGTGCGCCTTGCTGCCCTGGTTTATTGCTCTGAACCCCAAGCAGGTACCCCTAAGAAATACCAGATGAATTTTAGTGATTTTATAACTTTGAAAAAATTCCTGTGCAAGGTAGTGACTTGGAATAAAGCTAGTTTTCTAATATAATTTGATGCTTTCCCCTTGACTGAAAATTCACTATATTTCCTAAATTATGTTTCACAATAAAAACTCACATTATCGCTTAAATAACTTTTGGGAGGCGTTATGAGTTGAAGGTGTGTAGTAGATTAGGTTTTTCACAAAGCCAAAGGCAGGTTGCAGCCTTCACAGTGTAATTAAACAGCACATTTAAGAAGATCAAGTTTGAATGATTATAGCCAACACTTCAATTTAACACCTTCATTTAGTGCATCAAGAACATGTTTTATGTAAGACAGATTGCATTTCAAATATTCTCTCACTGTTATATTTGTATTCTAAATAAATCCACAGAATACTTTCTCAATGTCACTGAGCAACAGCTAATTTGGGCCAATTGTATGAGCCAACAAACATATTTAAATCCAAAACATTTTCTCTTTTGGAAGTTAAGATTGACTAGTGTGCATTTATACATTTGTTCTATGTGTGTGCTCCAAGTCAGAGGCTCCCTGTTGTTTAAGCATTAGAAAAATAGAATGTTAAATAGTTGCCAGAGAAGTGGATGAAAGCTATATTTGATATGCAGAGCCATTCACTGTTGACCACGAGCTGCCCAGTCTTCCCTTACGTCCATTGAAATGCGGCCTTCAGCTTGAGTCCAGACAAGTGGCCAGCCTGTTCCAGCTGCCAACTGGCACCGAGCAGCATTAGTCTGAGCCTCTGTGAGTTTCAGTAAGTGTGTGTTTATGTGGCTCTCCTAAGCAAATGCACATTCTCAGTATGTTTACATGCAGGTACTGAAATTTTTAATTTTGCCTTAGTCTGATTATAACTAGAGTTTTAAACTGCATGTAAATTTATTATTATTGTTGCTGGTACAGTAAATTCTTGAATGAATGTTGAATGCTCATTTTATTGCCAGAGAACTGGTGAGAAAGACAGTGTATATTTGTTTCTTATGTATGAAAATGTATGTATGTTATTAGGGTGGCAGACATTCAACTTTCTCTTAATTGCACTTTGACCCTGAATAAAATTATTAATTGTTGACAGCACAGGTAGAAAAACACTGTTAGTTCATTCAGTACACAGTGTTATTCATCATCATCATTTTTATTGTCAGACTCAAGGTCCATATAAAAACATCACAAGACAAACCCAACACGCAACATATACGGTAGAAAGATTTTTTTTTTAAATAAAAGACACTTTACCATGTTTCCACAGAGAGGACTGGAAATGCGCTGCACTGAACCTGGGATTCACCAGCATCAGGAGAAGGCTGTTCTCAGAGTTATTCAGGCAACAGATAAAGCTGTATATCAGATTTCTCATTAGTGCCTGAAAGGTACTGACATGAGCATGAGAAAACAAAAGACTAGCACTACTGGACCTGGGTTTCTTGAGCAGAATTCTTAAAGCATCATTGTAAGCAACTTTAAGCTTCTGTATACTAGCCCTCTTATATTTACACCACATTGGAGCAGTATAGAGAGGTGTACAGTAAGTTCTGAAGAGGTGGATGTTTATATTGTCTATACACATGAAACACATAACAATATGAAATGTTTAGAGCAAGAGTCAGACATTTTTACAACAAACATATTCTTGGTCTTTTTTTCAGTGCTTTGTGTCGTAAACATTTAAACGAGAAAGCTTGACCGATGTTTTTTTTGTTTCGAAGTCACAGTCACTGAGTAAGGGACATTTTTCCTACTTTAGTGTGTCATTTTTATAAATCAAAGTGTTATTGTATTAATGAAGAAAATGATCATTAGTAAGGTGGTTATTTTCATCATGGCACCTAATAACTCCACCTACAATATCTGCCATTCCCAAACCCGGATAAATTAGGGTTGTTTTAGAAAGGGCATCCAGTCTGGCAACCCATGAAAGAAAGGGAGCAAACATAGTTTATCAGCATTTAGTGCTATAAACATCCACCACTCTGGTAAATATCTAGACCACCTGAATGAAAGATTAGCCTAGTCTCAGACATAGAGTAGAGTATGTTGTGAATGTAAACACACGACTGATGCTCTGTATTATTTGGAAGTGTTTCTCTGTCCATCTGAACTGGCAGTAAGGACAGGTTCCCGGCCTGATGTTGAGTCTGAGAGATAAGCTCAACCCCCTGGCACCTTTATTAAGACGCAGTGCAGCCTCAGAGAAAGTGGTCATCTGCTTGTCTAAATACAAACATGGCTGGAATAATGACATTGGCTTTATCTCCTAAAGGGACCAGCCGGAGCCCGCTCTTTTGATGACAAAGCATTGTGGGTATAGGGATGTTTGGACAGGTGTGCTAGTGAAGGGATGACAGCTGGAGTTGTGTTTCCTGCCTCTGTGTGCCCGGCTGCTATTTGCCCAATGAGATAAGACATGATTTTTGTGACAGGGCAAGGGCGAGCCTGATGCACAATGTACTCTATTCTTGGGGTTTCATATTGTTCCTATGCATCCACAGGTGTGTGTGTGTGCGCGCGCGCGTGCATGTGTATGCGTATGCGCGCGTGCGTGCATGAGGTTTGATGGTGTTCACATGCATGCCTCCCAAATCTCATCTGACTGTGCTACATGTTGATGCTGAGCAGAATTTATACCTAGGAAAAAGGCTTTCCACTTTACTTGAGCAACACTGCCTCCTGTTGGTGCCTCAGAGGATTGGTGGATACTGAGAAATGCATAGAAATGTTATAAAATCCCCCCATAATATGCATGCATTTAGAACATAGAGGTTAGCCATCAAATAGGGCAAGTGTACATATAGTATTACACCCATTTCCAATTAATTTAATGAATTACCTAATTGTTTTTTACTATTGTTCTGTAGTATTTACCAAACTTTTTATTGGACCTAGTTTAAAACTACAAAAGAATTGCAGTTTAACACCTTTTGGTCATTCTTATTGGTTAGCCTCACTTTAGTGTTTTACTTTTTCATTACGTCACTGTAATTATGTTTGGTCTACTATTATTGTTATTTTGTTGATGCCTATAAACTACCATATCTGGTATAATGTTTTGATGATCCAAATAAAATCTTTGGTGACATAATGTCTTCACTACTTTGCTTATACCATAATAATTTATTAAGCTGTACAATATGGTACTTAATACTTATTAATTCATAAATCACAATTAATATACTATTAATATTACTTAAGTGTATCACAAAATAAAAATGCACATAGCAGCATATACTAAACTTACCCAGGTGTTTTGGTATACACTTTCACTTTTCATTTCCCGTAACTCATATTTTTCTACTGAGTTGGCTGAACTGATTTGTTATGGGAGCTTTATTATTTTTGGCACACATTACAGGTGATAGGATGCATCACTGCTAAACTGTTGTGTGTGTGTGTGTGTATGTGCTACCATCTTGGTCCACTCAACTCACTGTTGTTCCCAGGTGACTGGAGGGAGCAGCTGAGCCCGCTGGTCAGCCGGTTACAGGAGTGTGTAAAGGAAGTGGTGGAGAAGGCCAAGAAAGCCATGACCTTTGTCCTTCTACAGGAAGCAGCCTGCAGTGTTCCACAGGGTTTCCTGCTCCAGACGCGCAGAGATGTGGTCTTCAGTCAGGCGGTATGTGCAACACCCTAAATAAATTAGGTTACATAAATAAACTACTAGGCTTCAGAGAGCAAGAGGTTGAATGCTTTTTAAATAATCAGCTTCATCTCCAAAATCCCATAAATAAGAAAAGAGAAAACATACCATTAAAGCTTAAAGAACAAAATTTCAAATTTGGAAATAAAACTGGCAAATTTTAGCTAATCAACTTAAACTTAACTAAACTTAAAATCTTCTTATCCTGAGCCATAGATCAAAGTTGTATATCCCAGTATTTCAAAACTTTGCTGGACTGGATCAAACTGATCCTCCCCTCAGATAGGGCTTTCCAAATCCGTCCCGCCCACAGGATTACACACTTGCACAACTTTCATGACCAAATGTAAGTATTATCTTGTTCAATATTGATTATTTATAAAACTAGACAATATAGAATCAATGCATTTTGAAAATAAAGTATTTAAATCAGCATGTAACTGTTATAAGAACTTAGCAAGGACAAATATGCAGAGGTCCTGCTAACACAAGCTAACTTGTTTCCATTGACCCCTGTTAAGTAGCTAACAATCTACAGATAACAGACCTGTTTGCACAGACCCTCTATTATAAATGTACTTCATGTTGAAACAGTACAAAGCATCACTTTTATTCTGCTTTGTGCCTTTTTTAATGTATCTGAATATACTTGAAGATAATATAATTTAATATATATATACCATGTGAAGAAAATTTTTTATTGTTGTATTGTTGCAGGACGCTCAGGATGGTTGTGGAAAGCTGAGTCAGCTGTCTGTCTGAGACCTACTGTACTACAGCCTTTAATATTTGGACTGTTCTTTATCAACATTTTGTGGGTTTTTTAAATGTGTACGCATGAATATTTAGACTGTGTTTCAGTACAGACCTTTATCATTTTGTGAATAACAATTGTCATTTAAACATTGGAATCTGTTTACAAACATACACACAAAGGAGGTTTTTGAAATAATAATCAGCTTTGTTTAACAAAAGCATCAGGCCTCGTGATTAACTTTGATGTTTCATAATAAAACTAAATTTAGGTTTAACATACTACAGAAATCATTTGGAAAAATTCACATTAACCATTGCACTTCTGACTGCTCTTCCTGCTGGTTCATCAGATTAATGTGGTGGTGGTGGTGGTGGTGGCAGAGCCAGATCAGTGGAGGTGTGTTTGAGTGATCTTCAAGAAGTGGCACTCTTTGTGCCTGAGCTATATTGTGCAACACACTGGACACTTAAACTCCGGGATCGAATCTGGTTTGAAATACCCAATTTTGGATCAGATCAGGGGTTAATCCAATCCACCACGATTTTGGCCCCTGGGGCCAGTATTTCAAACATAATTCACCAGGATTAGTCCTGGTGAATTATGTTTGTACCAGGACCAGTTAAACTCTTGAGTTACATTTAGTAACTATTACACACATCTAACACAGTCTTTGCGGAGATAAACAGCACCTTGATACGAATACAACTGTGACTTTGTAAATTTTCTGCAACTTGCAGGCTGTTTGGGCTCAACACAAGCGCAAACAATGAACAAATAAAATTACCAATGCTTACGTAAAGTTAAGGATTCAGTTGCTCAAAAAACAGTTAAGTAATTAATGTACTGTATTAATGTTTATTGTTTACAAAGACATTTTCATTTGAGTTGAAATGGTTGTTTTTGTTACTGTAATAAAACTCAGACAAAATCCATGTAACCCTTGTATGGAACATCTTTTTTTCTTGATGTCAAAAACTGCAGTAGTGGATTTATGTTACTTATGTACTTTATTTGATTAAGTTTCAGAAAAATGATCTCATTCTTATTTTGCAATTTTTCAGTATGTTTCTATGTATCTAAGTTTACATATTTTTCATATGTGTGTGAGAACCACTTGATCACAAAGAAAACAAATCCATGGGATAAGCCTCAAATCCACCTCTGAGGTTACCTTGCACAGTAAGCTGGATTGACGTAGAAATTGTGAGTTCACAAATTCACGAATATCCATCTTGTCAGGCTCCCGCTGATCCTTGTCCGGACCTGTGATGGCCGGGCCAATGGTGTGGCAGTACTGCCATGAGTGGGCGGGTTTTAGGTTTGATGACAACAACAAGCACTTTTGGTTTCCTTTCCTAGATTACATTCAAAGCTGATTCCTCTTGTGTCCAACCCCCCCGCCCAAGTTACCGTATGTTTGTTGATTACTGTTTAATTTTAAAAATGAAAAAAAAAAAAAAAAAAAAATCAACAAGGAACACTGTTTTGTTTGTAAAGTACGCATCTCATCAACAAGTACCAAACTCAAAGTCATTGTTTAGTTTGGCAGAGAAGCCAGAATAAAATGTACCCTATAAACAGGCCAATAATTATTATATAAACACAATTAGCTTATTATAATTTCAGCTTTCTACATCAGTAATTCTCAGCTGGTCTGATTGTGGGGCCCAGTTATATTTCTAATCTGTAATTGTATTGTATTGTGGCCCACTTTTCATGTTTATTTTTTTATTTTTTTTATTTTTTTTACTATAATCTTTATGGCAGGTTTTTAAAATCTGTTTCAGAATTTCCTATAATCAAAATAGCATTTAGCTTCAAATAAAACTATATTCAATCTCCCTGCAAACAGCTTTTGGGCCCTAACCCACCATTTGGAAATCCCTGTTTTAGATTATTCGTCTTTGTCACACAGTGTGTTACGTGCTTACCAAAATGAAAAAGAAAAGCTCTAACACAGTCGTCTCTGTCTGATATAATAATTGATTGACCTCCTGATGGCAGATGGACTCATTATGACTGTGTGTATTTGATTGCAGCTGGCAGCTCTGGTCTGTGGTTTCATCATGAAGCTGTACGCAGGAATGCAAGACAAAAGCTTCCTGCAGCAGCTCCACCTGGTTGGCCTTGTTGCCCAGTTTGAAAGCCTGCTCAGCACCTACAGTGAGTAAATCTGCCTCCATTACATCAGGGTGGCTCAAAGCCACATCACGTGTTTCCTTTAAGAAATATGTGTCATAAAATAAACTCAGTTAGGATGATTGCAGATATAGAGTTACCTAGTAGTGTTTGGGACTCTTGCTATTCTTAAAGGATTATGTATCATTGCAAGATAGGGCCAAATATACTAACTCCAGCCACAGGGGTCAATAAAAGAACAAATGATTAGTTTTAGTGAATTATTTGCTATTGTGAGTTAGAAGGGCTTTGTGGCTGAACGAATAGAGCATTTATCCCTGTACTAGAAGATCTCTGAGTCAAGTCCAGGTCTAGGTGCTATATTTTTTACCATTGCAAGTAACGGTCAATACCTTGACTGAGGTCTGCTTGTGGTTGAGAAAATGTTATTTTTACTTTCACTTTTAGGTATTAGGTGTTTATTGACCTTGGTGACACAACCAGAAGTGTTGGGTTCAGTTGTAGCAGTAAAAGCAATTTTGTTTTGCATTTACAAAAAACTACTGTCAATAGCAATCTGTACATAGGTAAGCTTTAAGTTGATTGCAGATTAAGAGTTATTAGTATTTTACAAGTACTATTGCTAGACTATTAAACTCTCTGAAACAACTCTTCTTCTTGTGTTGAATGGCTGCAGGTGAGGAGATTGGGATGCTGGAGGACATGGAGGTTGGAATATCAGATTTGCGCAAAGTCATCTTTAAAATTACTGAAGCCAAGTCTGAAGAACTCAGTGACCTTCAACCCTTAGTATGTGGCAGACGGTAGGACTGCATTATATCATATACTTACTATTAACTTGATGTGTTATCAGTTGAAAATGAAGTAATAAAGTGGTGTTCGACCTCCGTCCTTGTATTTTAATGTGATATATAACGTACTAGGTGTGTTCTATGCAGGCAAATGCTACTGTATAACATTATAAACAACAACTTACATAATAAATAAATTTTTTTCACAGTTTTTTTAGCTAGTTGTGTTTTGTTAGAAAATACATACTTTTACTTACTTTGTTGTGCATATAAACAAAACAGCTTTTAGTGATAATTTATATACCTAGTAGAGTGCATAGCACATAGCAGAGCGCCTTGGGTCAGTAATGGGCCAAGGAAAAAGTCATTCATTTATTGCGTGGATTTAGAACATTCCAAGATAGGGGCAGTTAATCTTATTCTGTTTATTTCCCTTTTAAATGGTGCAGTACTGTAAGGAACATGCATTTGTGGGATAGGCAGAGGAGCGTATAGAGCTATATTTTAAATAAAATGTATTGATGCCCGTAGAATGATTTATTCAAAATCCTTAATTTGTGATTTGCATGCAGCAATTTTTGCAAATAATTTCTAATTTGCAAATATATTATTTTTAATTATTTCAAAAATTAAATCATGTTTGTCATTTATAAATCTAAAAATAATATATTTGCGAAATAGAAATTATTTGCAAAAATCGCTGCATGCTAGTCACAACTTAGAGATTTTGAATAAGTTGTACTTGCCTCAATACATTTCTAGTTAGATCAATTAATTTTTTGAGCCAAATATAGCTCCATAGGAGCTGAGTATGTGGGTTGCATCTGTGGAAGATTTGCCAGATATTCTGTGTCAATGGCAAAAAGCTTTTTTTGCTCTTGTTTGGTGTTGTCTGGCAAAGCAAGACACTGACAATTTAACACTAGGGCGTAAATGGGCATTAGGGCATAAATGAAGCATACAAATCAGCCTGGTCACACACATCCCAACAGCATTAGTCACAAATCAGCCAGATTAGGTTAGTCATTCTGGCAGGAACACACCTAAGGACTTATCACTGAACATAGTGTTCCTCCACATATTTAGGTTCCAGTGCACATGTTGCCAATGCCAGCCCTTAAGCTATACTGCTCATCCCCAAAAATGCATGCTCCTTATAATTGTGGTATAATTTAAAAGGGAAATAAACCAATTATTTGCCAAAAAAAAAAAAAAAAAGAATTTACCAAACGCAAATTTTCTTACATTTTGTGCTTAATTTAAAAGATTTCCAGTTTGAGTCCAGGTCTGAGCACCATATCGTTACAATTGCATTCAATTTAACATCTCTAACCTCACAACCACAAGCTTTGGGTAGTAGTAGCAGTATTAGTAGTTGTAGTCATACAGCGTTGTACAATTGCAGTGTTATGGGTGCAGTTGTCAATTTTGTTGTGCATTTAGAAAAACATCCTTTCAAATGTAATCACAAGTAATGCTGGGACAACTTATCTACAACGTTCTTCTTCTCAAACCTGTCACATTTCAGAGAGTAAGATATTATTTATCTCTTTTCAGTCTGTGAAGTGTATTAATTTGTATATGTAAGATTTCTCCATTCACAGAGAGAGAACTGAGATTATATGAGGACAATGACTTAGAGATCAGAGAGCAGTTTAAAATTCCTTCCTTTTACCTCTTCCGTCTCGTTCAGTTTACCTTACTCGTGTACGCTTCAATTGTATCACAGCACATTATGAGTAATTACCATGAGTCATTGCTCTCAGGTTTCAGATTGTACAGCTTCCTAAACTGATCAAATTATACCACACTCTGACATAGAATAAGTTTCTTCCTAATGGCTTTATGTTCCTGTTTTGGTTTCAGAGACCACTTTACTGTAGAAGTGCCATTACCGCGGCAAGTTTTCCAGACTTTGCCAGAGGAGATAAGAGAGGGCAAGCCTCTACAAGTTTACCCGGTGCTATTTAACGTGGGCATCAATGAACAGCAAACAATAGCAGAGAGGTATTTTCACATTAAATTAAATTCTGGAAAAGTTGCAACACTGTGTACATTTACTTTTCCATGATGTTCTTGTAATTTTATGAGATGCACTTGTACATATCATGAAAAATAATAGCTAATAATTATAAATTTGAAAGCAGTAACATGTCTTCAAAAAGCAACAAAGGACTGGAAAGGTTTTTACATTTCTGTGACATTTCTGGGTATAAAATGAGCATTTTAGCAAGTCTCTCTGAAGTAACAGTGTTAAGAGCTTTGCTAATCTAAAAAAGAAAAAAAGAGCGTTTTTCATGATGGTATGTTCTGTAGATGATGGGATATTCAAAGTCTGCAATTTTACATTGAGTTTTTGTACAAAGTCACAGTTACTAACCTGTTGCTGTTTACATTTTACACAGTGCCCCAACTTTTCCAGAAATGGCTTTGTTTTGTAAATAAGGCAAACTTGTAACATTGGTGTAATGTTTTTCTGCTGGTTGTTTTTGTTTTGTTTTGTTTTTTCAGATTTGGAGATATCTCATTGCAAGAAAGAATAAACCAGAAGAACTTTGAGATATTAGAAGCCTATTACAAATTGTTAAGTGATAAGGTGCCGTTAGAATGTAAGTGAAAGGAAAATATTTTTTCATGACAAGTAATTAGAATTAATTTAGAGAAACTCAGGGTTAAAGGAATAAAACTTGCCTCAGACCAGGTTATTAGGTTACTTCTGTGAAGTTAAAAACTGAGATTCCCTCTTTCCAGTTCAACATACTCTGAGTCTGGACAAGAACTTCTTCAGGGCTCTTATATAGTTTACATTTATAGGTTTTATAGGTTTTAAGACTAACACTTCCTTTAGAGCTGCTATTTGTTTTTGAAAAACCCTATAACACCTCCTGTGTTATTTTTGCATCCAGGTCTACCATGTTTTGAGACACAGAGCGATATAAAGGAATTACTTGAAACCCTGGGCCAGAATGTAGTCACAAAGAAGAGGAAGAATGTGGAGATACTCTGGTTAGCTGGAGCGGTGTGTATTTTAAGAACTACCAGTGTACTTTTACTTTCTGACCTTGACAAAAAACTAGTGCTGTCAATCGATTAAAAAAAATGAATCAGATTAATCACACTCTTGGGCTGTGATTAATCACGATTAATCGCAATGTATAACTTGATAGATTTTCCATGACGATATGCAACGTTTAAAAAAAAGTCCAGAGAGGTTGAGTGTGTTTTTACTTGGATAAAAAAATACATCTCAGAAATAACTTCTGAATATTGTGAGAGAGCCTTTAATAAGTCTGTGTAGTAACTGAGATAACAGTGTCTGCTGAAATGTGCTCTGCATTAAATCTACTGCAGACACCTGAGCCTCCCCTCTGCTCCTCTCAGCGCTGCGGACAGGGGCGGGGCACGGTCACCTGTCCACAGTGAGGCTGCCGCTCTGAGTCGAGAACTGACGCTTTATGGAGGAAAAAAAAAACGCAAATGAATGGTATTAGGATTGTTCATTTTGGGTGTAAGCATCAAAGAGGACGATGATTCAGAAGTATAATCAAGTCAGAAGGTTTATTTTAGTATCACACAGGTAAGGTAACAACAGCAGGCCCCGCTGAAAGGGATAGGGTGAGCCAGCTATCCAAAAAGGAGTGATCACAGTTTTTATACTATGTATGACAATGTATGACGATTTCTGCATATCATTAAAATGTATTCTTCAAGAAACTCGAGACCAGGCCACAGACTTCTCATTACTGCGGTGCGTAATCTTCGTTATCTTCAGGAGCGTCCCACGCAACGGCAGGGCCTTGGGAGCCCCCACCTGTAACCTTGAGTTTCCTAACTTTGTAACCAGCTTATTATTGTGCACTTTTGCAAATGCACAATGCACGTAATTGTAGAGTGACCTTCTGAGAGGAGAAAAACATCCTTTAGATCAAAGCATTCTTAGTACTATTGAAGCGTTTATTAACCTTAGCAGTAGTACATCAAAATATAGTTTAGTGGTAATACGCAAAGCCATATGTAGAAATATTCAACAATGGTTTGTAGAAGTTTGCGGCTTGTGGCTAATTAAGTTCAGGGACCGCGGGTCCAGGACGCACAGAAAGCACAGCTCTCGGGAACGCGCACGGACAGAGGCAGTGAAAGGAAGCGATATAAAAAGCACACGTAACATTTATTAGTAAAAAGTTTTACACGAGACTCGTGAGGAGAGGGAAAGGAGAGGATTGTAGTGCAGCGGCCAAAGCACTGGACTCGTCCTGAACCACAGGCAAACGTGAGGCAGCTGTTCTCTCCTCTGTGGACGCGCGGGTCGTTCACCGTGAAAACAAGTCAATGTTGTGATATGCGCACATTTCCAAGACGGTCACGCGCCCCCGACACGGCTTCATGCCCTCCAAAATGCTTTGAGAAGCGCTGCTGTTATGGCAAAACAGGTCGTGTGATTAATTTGCGTTAATAAATTTTAACGCGTTAATTTTTTTTTATTAATCGCATGCGTTAACGCGTTAACGCTGACAGCCCTACAAAAAACAGACCATCCTGTGAACCATTCTTCACTGTCAACAGTAAAAGCTTGGCTATAGTCAAGTTTCTGACATACTGCGGTTTAATGGAGTAGAACGGCAGCCATGAAGTGAAAAAACTGTAACCTGAGCGTGGTTGGGTGATTTGGAAAACATTGCAATAATACTGATGGTGCCCTTTCACCTGATATGCATAACTGAATTGTCAGTTGTGCTTCTACATGTCATTCATAGGAAGGACTCATATTATTCATAGTAGAACATGACTTTTATGTATCTGGTTGATTTATGGCCATCAGTAACCTCATTCACAAAAAAAAAATCCATCCTAGTATTGGAAAACACTCCAATAAATCTTTCTGGCTGGCTATCTAACCCACCATCTTTGGACTGTTAGGCACATATGTTCAGAGCTGGGGAACTCTGCCTTGGATAGTTGTGATTCACACATGTGCCAAGTTTGCTTTTAATTTTAAAAGCAGTATTTTTTAATAATTACAATTTTTATTCAGTACCAACATGACAAAAGTATATGTTCATTCAGAACATTGTTACTCAAAATGTTTCCCCATTCTTTCAAAAGTAACTAAATGGATTACATCTTTATGAACATCTCCAACACCCAATACAAAATATAATCTTTATGTGTAAGAATTTTTTTTTTTTAATTAAAAACTAATTAAAGACATACATGTTGTTGAATTAAACAGAACATACCATCAATACAGAGTAGCTAAAGAACAGTCGGTGTCACTTCTTCCTTATTTTTCAAGTTTTAGACCTAATGTTTAAAATCCAACCATGATTTCCAGCAGTCCCCAAATTGATCCTGTATCCAGTGTCAGCGCAAATGTAAGTTTCTCCATCTGGGAAAAATAATCTTGACCCACATCTATCCAGTCCTCTAATATAGCTCTTTAGAGGACATAATATTATTAATAAATATTATTATTAAACATAATATTGAACATGTATTTTTTTTTTACAAAACCCTTTCACACAGTCTTGAGAAAACTATTTCATGTTTTGTTAAATAGATAAAACCAATATCACACCCAAGATAGCAGTGTTGCAAAGTATGCCAATTTTAGTGACTTGAGTCAGACTTGGACACACCTCCAGTTCATTTGGACTCGACTTGGACTTGGGTTGATTTGGACTGGACTCTGAGACTTTTGACTAGGAGTTGGCTCAGACTTGCACCTCAAATCAAAATAACGCAACTTAAAAATGCTTGAGTGACTCAAACTGGACTTCTACATCAAGTGTTAATGGTCGAATTTGGACCTTTGGTCTTTAGTGACTTAGACTTGGACTGAGGACTCAATTGTACTCTGGCGAAGCAGGTGACTTGACTACAAGACTTCATTTGTCTCTCATACAGTATTTTGCATGTGTTTGCTCAGATCTGCCGGAGGTTGAATGGCATCAGGTTTACCAGCTGTAAAAGTGCCAAAGACCGGACATCCATGTCTGTCACACTAGAGCAATGTGCCCTTCTACGAGACGAACACCAGCTCAGCAAGGACTTTTTCACTCCAGCCCTCAACTGTATGCGCAGGTAAGTCAAAAATACTGTCACAAAAACGCAAGCATACTGGGTGCACGTTATTCAATTATTTTATCATAATAAGATTGTCAGTTACTACATCTGCTAACTCTTGTTTTCTTTGGTATGGTACAGTTCAATTCAAACTTGGAAACAGGGCTGTACCATGTTGATTTTGCTGCGTAAAACATCTATAGCTGCTTCATTTTACAGAAGAATGTATCACTTGACTGTGTATAATCCACAAATTGAATACGAGCATGGGTTCTGACTGAACTGTTCTGTTGAAAGATGTGTGAAATAGTAGTTTTTTTGACAAGAGGAATTTTATAAATAAGACTTTGAAAAATGCTGCTTTCTGTTAATATTTTTTTAGATACAGTGGGGCAAAAAAGTATCTAGTCAGCCACCAATTGTGCAAGTTCTCCCACTTAAAAAGATGAGAAAGGCCTGTAATTATCATCATAGGTATACCTCAACTATGAGAGACAAAATGAGAAAAAAAAATCCAGAAAAATCACATTGTCTGATTTTTAAAGAATTTATTTGCAAATTATGGTGGAAAATAAGTATTTGGTCAATAACAAAAGTTCATCTCAATACTTTGTTATATACCCTTTGTTAGCAATGACAGAGGTCAAACATTTTCTGTAAGTCTTCACAAGGTTTTCACAAACTGTTGCTGGTATTTTGGCCCATTCCTCCATGTAGATCTCCTCTAGAGCAGTGATGTTTTGGGGCTGTCGCTGGGCAACACGGACTTTCAACTCCCTCCAAAGATTTTCTATGGGGTTGAGATCTGGAGACTGGCTAGGCCACTCCAGGACCTTGAAATGCTTTTTACGAAGCCACTCCTTCGTTACCCGGAAAGACCCAGCCACGTTTCATCTTCAATGCCCTTGCTGATGGAAGGAGGTTTTCAGTCAAAATCTGACGATACATGGCCCCATTCATTCTTTCCTTTACACGGATCAGTCGTCCTGGTCCCTTTGCTGAAAAACAGCCCCAAAGCATGATGTTCCCACCCCCATGCTTTACAGTAGGTATGGTGTTCTTTGGATGCAACTCAGCATTCTTTCTCCTCCCAACACGACGAGTAGAGTTTTTACCAAAAAGTTCTATTTTGGTTTCATCTGACCATATGACATTCTCCCAATCCTCTTCTGGATCATCCAAATGCTCTGTAGCAAACTTCAGATGGGCCTGCACATGTCCTGGCTTTAGCAGGGGGACACGTCTGGCACTGCAGGACTTGAGTCCCTGGCAGCGTAGTGTGTTACTGATGGTAGCCTTTGTTACTTTGGTCCCAGCTCTCTGCAGGTCATTCACTAGGTCCCCCGTGTGGTTCTGGGATTTTTGCTCACCGTTCTTGTGATCATTTTGACCCCACAGGGTGAGATCTTGCGGGGAGCCCCAGATGGAGGGAGATTATCAGTGGTCTTGTATGTCTTCCATTTCCTAATAATTGCTCCCACAGTTGATTTCTTCACACCAAGCTGCTTACCTATTGCAGATTCAGTCTTCCCAGCCTGGTCCAGGTCTACAATTTTGTTTGTGGTGTCCTTTGACAGCTCTTTGGTCTTGGCCATAGTGGAGTTTGGAGTGGGACTGTTTGAGGTTGTGGACAGGTGTCTTTTATATAGATAACCAGTTCAAACAGGTGCCATTAATACAGGTAACGAGTGGAGGACAGAGGAGCCTCTTACACAAGAAGTTACAGCTCTGTGAGAGACACAAATCTTGCTTGTTTGTATGTGACCAAATACTTATTTTCCACCATAATTTGCAAATCAATTCTTTAAAAATCAGACAATGTGATTTTCTGGATTTTTTTTTTCTCATTTTGTCTCTCATAGTTGAGGTAAACCTATGATGATAATTACAGGCCTCTCTCATCTTTTTAAGTGGGAGAACTTGCACAATTGGTGGCTGACTAAATACTTTTTTGCCCCACTGTATGTTTGCTCCTTGTAAACTGTATGGTTCGTAATAACTTGCACCCACCACATATATATGTATTATTTGCTGTAAGCTTGACATTGTACAGATCCTACATTGTGTCTACTTCTCCCTGTCCAGCTTATCATTATTGTGTGTGCCAGTGTCCTCATCATACCATCACTCAGAGGCCGCCATGCATGAGCCAATCAGTGCTGCAGGATCACTACATATTTACCAGTATAATATAGTTTATCAACAATGGATATCTGAATCTAAAGAGCCAACTTTGGTTTTTGGCTCTACCCTGTACCCTGCAACAGTGTCATGCTGTATCAGACATACCTATGTATGCTATGCTGCTGATGGTAGGACACTATAGCTATTGAGACAAACTACACAGGCTGATACTGCAGCACACCACTGACTGTCTTTTTTTTTATAATGCATCTAGCAAGTCTAAGTACACTGGGATTGATAAACTGGGATGAAGCTGGGATTGATAATATAAACAATATATCTGCATAATCTGTAATCTAATTTTCTGCTAAAATGTTCTCACTGGCACTGCTGCTATCGTCAGTACATGTAGCATTCATTTTAAAACCATTATTACTTTATTACTGACAGGGAAATTGAAAAAAAACTTTTAAAAAGTTTAGACGGATGTTATCAGGGTAAATCAGTGCTTTTGACCAGAGCTGAAAAATAAAGCAATGAGATGCACCACTCATTCAAGTAGTTACATTTGGGGTTAAAACTATACTGGTGAAAGGCTTAGCAATACTACTGACACAATTTCAGGTTAATTTGGTGATTATTAATTGATACTGATCCACCAAACCATCAGTATCCACTTACATGAGTTGACATTAACCTGTAAACAAAATAGATTAAACCAGCTTACTTGAGGGTTGTGAAGTTGTGACATTATAGACAGGAAAAGCTCTGTGCAGCTGGGAAACAGGCAGGCTGGACCAGTTTACTGTAATGTAACATTAGCTCCTCACGCTCAGATGAATAAGATAAGCCCTGAGCAGAAAGTGACATGAACCCTCACTTCAATCTGGTCTAGCTCCAGGTTATTTACTTTGTATATGGCTCAACTACAGCTTTGTGGTGTGTGTCTGGCTGTGTCCCCACGTAAAAAAAAGTACACTTTTGCTAGCCTTATGACTACCGCTGTCCCCTCTAGAATACATTTCAAAGTGCTTACGGTCACAAAAACACAAGTGCCATTGCATAGAGACCACCAAGAAAGTTAGGGTTAGGTGTGGACAGGTGACCGTGCCCCGCCCCTGTCCGCGGCGCTGAGAGGAGCAGAGGGGAGGCTCAGCTGTCTGCAGTAAATTTAATGCAGAGCACATTTCAGCAGACACTGTTATCTCAGTTACTACACAGACTTATTAAAGGCTCTCTCACAATATTCAGAAGTTATTTCTGAGATGTATTTTTTTATCCAAGTAAAAACACACTCAACCTCTCTCGACTTTTATTTAAACGTTGCATATTGTCATGGAAAATCTATCAAGTTATACATTGCGATTAATCGTGATTAATCACAGCCCAAGAGTGTGATTAATCGGATTAATTTTTTTAATCGATTGACAGCCCTACTTTTTATATACAGAAATAAATATCAGGTTTGTTGGTTTGTTTGTCTTTTAGTCTGTTTGTTAGATAACTCAAAAACTAACATCAAAAAATGGTTTGTTTTTTATGTGGACCTGGGACACTGACTGGATTTGTTTTTTAAAGCATTCTGTACCATTGTAAGATAAGGCCACAAATTCTACCCCCAGTCCCTTGGCGTCTGTGAAAGGGCTAAAGCTGTGTTTAGCGGATTGTGGATGTATAGGTTTTATGGCTTATTGTATAGAGCATTTACCCCTGAACTTCCCAGTTTGAGTCCAAGTCTGGGCATGGTATATTTACCCTGAGATAGGGCCTTCGCAGAGATCTTCGTGTTTCTAGTTCTGCTAACTTAACATGTCACATTTAACCTTTGCTACTTTTCTCTTTGTAACAAATGCTGAATACTATAAATACTACATGAATGCAGTATTAGTCTAGAGACGTAATAGTTTGAATCTCTCCTGTCCATTTAAACTTAGTGGAAAGCAATAGAGGAGTTAATCAATAAACTAAGTGACTTTAATTAAAGCGTTTTTACAAAGTATAATAGATAACCAGCCAAAGGAAACTCAAACCTTTACAGTTGTGGTCAGTCAGATCTAAGGTAAGTACACACATTTGAACAAATTTACATGACTCAGGGTCATGTATATGGGTCAGGCTCAGGGTCTCTCACCTCTCTTCTATTTACAATACTGTTCTAAAACCTTGAGGCAAATATTTTCACTCTGAGCACACCATCTGTATCTAGTCTAAGGTTTTCAGCCACAATAAACCAAAAAAAATAGGTTTAGGCTCTCAGCTCTCTCACCAATTTAATTCAGAATTGACAAAGCATCTTGGATGAAGGACAAAACATCTTCAACTCTCCAAACCACGTCCAGATGACTTCATTTTTTAACCTTGTTTTGCATGACTCCTTGTACTATGTCCCACAGCTCACTTCAACACGCCCCCAGCCAGTGTAATGCTCTATCCTCTTACATCGTATATCCATCCTCCACTCATCTCTGCTTGCTTGTGCGTGGCTTCTGTGGTTGCTGTGCTAATCACCAATACCTCAGTGTGCCCTCCACTGCCACTCTGTATACATATAATGATGTGTCCCATCAGCATCTGGAGCTAACCCCCCAGTGTTGTGCTCTGTGTGTCCGTGTGCAGCCGGCTGACCCATGGAGACATTGGGCAGTGGGACGACCCTGAGGCCGGCTCCGGGACGGGGAACAAACCAGCGTCACGGCACTTTTATCCCATTGCCCTGCTGCTTGTTAGCTCCCACTTGCTGGTGGTGTGGCTCATTTTAAGTCTTGTTTTTCTGCTTGCAAAATATCAATAAATTGCTGATAATGCGACCTCTACTCACTCCTTTTTTTCTCTACCTTTGTTGGGACTTTGATGAAGGTTGGTGCTGTGTATTAGCAGGTTTTGTTTCATAAGGCAGTTAGAGCGCTGGGCTCAAGGTTGGTAATCTCAGGACGTTCGCTCCAAAACCATTGTGGTATTAGGAAGCATATCAGGCAATTAGACATGCACGCTGTCCTAATGAACCTGGCATCCTCTCTGTAAACCTTTTAATCAGGCTAACAAGAACAAAGTCTTGCTTGCTATGTACTGTAATGGCTTTTATACTCCAATCAGGCATGACATTATTACTACTGACAGGTTAAGTGAGAAACAGATCTCTTCATCATGCCACATTGTAGTGTGTGGGATACATAAAGTGGCAAGTGAATATTTTGTCCTCAAAGTTGGTGTGTTGGGGAGGTTAGACCAGATCAGAGCATCTCCAAAACTGCAGGCCTTGTGGGGTGTTCCCAATCTTCAATGGTCAGAATCTATTAAATGTTGTCCCCCGAAGGAACAGTGGTGAACTCGCAACAGGTGACGCAAGCGAAGGCTGGCCTGTGTTTTGATAGAAAGGTGCAAGTACATAGTACATCAGGGGCTGCATATTAGGCATGTAGTTATAACACTTAATTTTGATCACTAAAAATAGGCAGGTGGTCATGTTATGCCTGATTGTTTTATATTCTAAAGACTTATGTACCTCTTTTAAGATTTATGCCACACTAACAAATCAAGTATATTAACATTTACTGCAAGCATATGTGGAATCATGTATTATTTTTTACAGTGTAGGTGCAGAAACATTTACATGATAAAAACATAATAAAACAACAGCACTTAGGTTTCAGCCCAGTGGTAGTCACAAGTTGTTGTTTTTTGAGTGATGTCCTAAAGCGCTAATGAGATGCAAAACGCCTGGAACAAAACAAATTGCAGGTCCGTTAACGCACATTTAGTCACTAATGAGGGTAATGCGGCAGCAGTGACAGCTCTTAAAACAGTGTGTGTTCAAAGTAATGAGGGCCTTGTCAGCAGTAAGTATACAAGACAGGATTTATGGTAACAGCAGACTATTATACTGATACTAATAGTGTTCCTAAGTTTAGTTTCAGTGACTGACAACTGCTGTCATAATCATAAGTATGCACACAGTTCTCCCAGACCTCAACACACAACATTACAATAATTCTCAAACTTTTCACACCTCAGGAAATATTTGGTTTCCAAGTACCAGGATTAAAATGAGCATTACTAAATAGAGACAAAACATGGACTAAACCAGAACTAAGCCAGTAGTAAATGAGGTCTTAACCAGGAATAATCTAGGTCTAAACCAGGACTAAACTCTGTCTAAACCAGGACTAAGCAGCTGTTTACACTACAGATTTAAGCCCCATCCAGTGCGGGACTAAAATAGAAATAAAACTAATTTAGATTCCTGTGTACCTCCTACACCTGAGAACTACTGCACTACGACACAAGTGAATAATTTGAATATTTCCAAATAAACTGACAATTTTAAATTCCACACCACTTTTTAATTAGGATTGGTTTAATGATGAGAACCTCTGGAACTATGAGGAAATACTTATTACTGACACTGCTGGCATGTTGCCTGTGGTACTCAATCATCAACATGACATTTGGCTGAAAAGCAGCATTTTGTCACAATGCTCTAGTTGTGTCTTTCAAGAAGATCGCGATCTGACCTATTAGTAATGACTGAACATGCTCATACTGCAGAGCTTTATGCATAACATTAGTGATGGAAGGAAATGCCACAAACAGTTTACAATCAATGGATTTTGCAGTACAAACAAATCCATGTATTTTATCTTTTGGCTGCTGCTCATGGAAGGGTGTCTTTATAGTAGTGAGTATATGTCTTCTCAAGTCTCAAGGGTAAAACTTTGTCTGTCTTGTCCTGTGGCTATCAGGACCCAGAGGAACTGACGGCTCTGGCTCCTGTTCCATACACAGCCGTGAGCTTTCAAATAAAACATAAATGTTGATTTATGACCCGAGTATTAGGATGCGGTTTATGCAGTGTCAAAGCACTTAAAGGCACTAAAACTTGAATAATGATATTGGCTAAAAGGAGGCTTTTAACATTGACATTCAAGTTCCTCATGCTAATTCAACCAAATGTCTATATTTTATTCATCTAAAATACACTAATGTCTGTTCATTCACAAAGGTGAGCTAAGGACACAATCAGCAAAATCTCACATTACCCAAGCTGATTGGCCTCATGTATGGCAGATACTGGGTCATAGTAATGAATACATTTAGTTTTATAAAACCACAAGCGTTCACAAGCTAGTGTACTCTTTGTGTCAGTCCCAAGCCTGGATAATTAGAGAAGGTTGCATCAGGAAGGTCATGTTCACAAAGTGAATTTATTTTGGATTTATTTCATGTGTGAATAGACAAAATAACACAACAGATTTGGTAATAGAATCCATGCAGTCACTTACTTCCTAAATAGAGACACACTACAGCTAACCTTGAGTAACCACCAACAAAACTGTTATGTCACTTGATTTGTTTCCTCATTCTTCCTCACACTCTTCTTATGTTTCGATTACCAGAGAAGGATGCCGGATTGAGAATGTCCAAAAGAACATTCGGTGCCGGAAATATGCCTTCAACGTGCTGCAGCTCATGGCCTTCCCCAAATGCTACAGGCCTCCGGAAGGAACATACGGCAAAGTCGACTCTTGAGATAAAACATCAAACAAAGTTTATACAATATTTTAAAATCATTCAACTTTGCACTTTGGCCTTGTTCACATTTCATGTGCTGCAGACAATCCACTGTTTCTAGAATGCATTTCTACTTTGAAAAACCAAGTTCAGATGACTCTTTTTTTTCACCTTTTGTTGTGTTTTTAGATGTGTACAATGTTGGTGACAGTTCAGTTTGAGACATACCTGTGCAACCCCAATAAAAAAAAAAAGTTGGGACACTGTGTAAATACTTGGAAATCTAAACTATAATTTATTTAGTAGAACATAAACAACATAACAAGTGTTGAAACTGACACGTTGCCGTTTTGTGAAAAATAATAGTTTCTTTTGAATTTGATGGCAGCAATAACAACAACTCCAGCAACAAAAGGCTGAAAAAGTAAGTGGGCCAATTTGGTTTGCAGTTTTTTCTTTATCAGATTAAAAAACAGGTTTCTATTTTGTCCAGAGAAGGCACTTGTGGACTGTGTTTACATATGGCTTTCACTTTTGCATTATACAGCTTTATGCTAGCCTGACCAGCCAGACTAACTCTTTTCCTATTTTATACAGAGAAGTTAGTCTAGGACCCCTATTCTAAAGTTATGTTTCTTTGGGTGGACAATCACAGATGGCACAATTAATCTGAGAAACAAAGGGCGGCATATAAGCAGCGTGCCACTGACCTCTAATCCAAACACACATATTCTGAATGGGGACAGCAGCAGAAGCCGGTTGTACAAAGAGTTGCAGAAAAGTCAGTTTGTGGTATTGTGATATGCTGTTAGATGAGTAAGCAGTTTTAATCAAATCCACAAAAGAAAGAACATCACACACTTTGGAGTCATTTCCTGGGCATAATATGAGTTGCACATCCCTTTATTGTGTTTTATTTACATTATAGACAGTGTTCCAAGTTTTTCTTTTTTAAATTGGCTTTGTACATGATTTACTGCTTATAGGAAATGTTAATTATCATTTTAAGAGCTGTCTGTACCAGTTACTGTACTTTTGCAGATAAAATTAAGTTGACTCTTAACTCTTGACCAATTCCTTTTTTGTTGAATTGTATACCTCAAGGTACCAACATGAAGTGTTGTCTGCAAACAGTGGTGCACCATATCTCTGCTAACTGCTACAGAACAAATGGAGATATTTATTTTTCTATTGTCAAGTGAGTTTGTATTTTAAGACATTGATATATTTGCCGCATGTGTTGTCCTATACTGTATACTGCACATAATACATAAATAAACTTTTTTTGTTGTAAGAATCCTTTTTGGAAGTGTCTAAAATCCCTCTCAACAGCAGCACTGACGCAGCTCTTTGTCTCCTCTCTATGGAAACTTGATCTGTACTTCACCTAACAAGTAAACAGGGTCAGTGCCACGCCTCGTTTACACATGTCATATAAAGGAAAATAAAAAAGTTCACCCAGGCCAGCAAATATGTAATAGACCAGGAAGCAGTTAGAAGTGTAATGCCAGTTTTGTGTTTTCATATTAGAATATTATTGTACAATGAGAGGAGGTGGAAGAATAGCACTTTCTGAGTACATTTGAATGGGCAAATGTTACTTTTATTTAAAAAATGATAGTAAAATATAGTACTGTATTGTTGTATCATACTGAGCAGTTGTAGTACTAGTAATAGTGGGAATAATAGTAGTAGTAGCCAAAAGTTTTAATGGTATGATAGAATATAGCATACCATAGCAATGTGTATTAGTAGTATTATTATTTTAGTACTAGCAAAGTAAGGCATAATAGCAACAGGAGTTGTTGCTGATAGTTGTTGATAGTATTAATGTAGCAGTTAATAACAGAGGTAGTAGTAATGTTATGGTAGTGGCAGTAAATCATTTGTAAACTCAGTCGGTATTTTTTTTTTTTACTTTAATCAAGTACACAAAACATAAAAGCCTATTTTGTTTCTGTTGATAAATGATTAGTTTTGTTTTAAAAACTACAGTGTGTCCTGGAGTACTAACAGTACTCTGTGCACAATGAAAATAAAAAGGTGTGACCCCACAAACAAGTGAAAACATTTAATGTTTATAGTAAAATAATATCCATGTTCTACAGAGCTTTTACATGCTTCACAATATATTATATGTACACACATATTTACAGTATACACAGCTTATAGAGAACAGGTTTAAATATTTACAAGGTGCTACATTTTGCCATGATTTCTCTTTTTACTGCTCAGTTTGTTCAGTAAGCTTTTTAGGTTTTCCAGGAATATGGTGGAATTTTTAAGTGGCGTTGCTTCACATGGAGGACAGCTCCCCTAAAAAAACACACACCATCATGTTTGGATAGTTGTTGCTGTTATTGGTATGTCATATTTCTATTTTTAGTATAACAACTAATCAGGCATAACATGACCACCTGACGGTTATTGTTGTTCATAATGTTGTGTTATGTCCACCTGCCTATAAAGCAGCCCCATATGTAACAAACTGTAATGCACTGTGTATTCTGAACCAGAATTAACTTCTTCAGTAGTGTGAGCTACAGTAGCTCGTCTGTTGGATCAGATCACGAGCCAGCCTCCGCTCCCTACGTGCATCACCTGTCGCTCCCTACGTGCATCACCTGTCGCTCCCTACGTGCATCACCTGTCGCTCCCTACGTGCATCACCTGTCGCTCCCTACGTGCATCACCTGTCGCTCCCTACGTGCATCACCTGTCGCTCCCTACGTGTATCACCTGTCGCTCCCTACGTGCATCACCTGTCGCTCCCTACGTGCATCACCTGTCGCTCTCTACGTGCATCACCTGTCGCTCCCTACGTGTATCACCTGTCGCTCCCTACGTGTATCACCTGTCGCTCCCTACGTGCATCACCTGTCGCTCCCTACGTGCATCACCTGTCGCTCCCTACGTGCATCACCTGTCGCTCCCTACGTGCATCACCTGTCGCTCCCTACGTGCATCACCTGTCGCTCCCTACGTGTATCACCTGTCACCAGTTCACTTCTGTTCCTTCCCTGGACCACTTCCGATAGAAACTGACCACTGCAGACTGGGAACAAGAGCTGCAGTTTTGGAAGCACAGTACTTTGACCAAGTCCTTCTGCTTGTCCATTTTTCCTTCTACCTCATAAACTTTAAAAACAACATGTTCACTTGCCTAATATATATTACTACCACTAACAGGTGTCATAGCGAACAGATAAGCTGTTATTCACTTCATGTGTTGTGGTTATGCCTGATATAAATATATATGTATATATTTAGTATATCATTAACATAAGCACTATTCAGTTAATTAGAATATCATCTAAAAGTGCATTTTCCTCTCAGAGGTTCGATTCAAAAAGTGAAACATATATATTTATAGTCTCAATACAGACAGATGGAAGCATTTCAAGCATTGTTTTCTTTTATTTGTGATGATTATGACTCACAGTTACAGAAAAACCCAAATTCACAGAATTTAGAATATTGTGAAAAGTTTAATACTGTAAACTGTGTCACACTCAAGCCCTAAATGAGTGTGCATTTGCAAAAACAGTTAAATGGTCTTAGTCTGGTTCAGTCGGCCACACACTCATGGGGAGGGCTATGGACAGTTGTTCAGTCTCTGACTCCGCCACAGAGAGGACAAACCACTGAAGGTTATTTAAAATGAAGCCAGCTGCTTATAGAGTGCTTTATGAAAGCAGACAAATAGACATTTATTGGAAAGACAAAAAGTGTTGGAGCAAAAGATGCCCAAGCAGCAGGACAGCTGCATTCTGAAGACAAATGTCCAGAAAAACCCAGACCAGAACTTTGGGGAAGTTCACAGGAAGTGGACTGAGGCTGGAATCAGTGCATCAGGAGCCTCCACACACAGACAGAGCAAGACATTTATCTACAACTGAGTCAGGGCTGAACCAGAGACATCATCAGCAGCATCTTTTCTAATTGAAGTTAATAGGCCACTGTGTTTCCTGAAATATAGTCAACACAGCCAACACAGTATTACTGGGACAGAAAGACCAGCAAACTCTCCAGACCTGAACCCCATACAGAATCTAGAGTAGTGTCCAGAGGAAGATAAGAAACAGCAGACCCAGTAACACAGATGAGCTGAAGGCCTCTATCAGAGCCACCTGGGCTTCATAACACCTCAGCAGTTTTATATTCAGTTTTAATCATTCTATTCATTGGTCTCATGAAATATTCTAATATTGTGAATAATTGAATTTGGAGATTTCTGTAAGTGCAAGCCATAATTATCAAAATGATCAGAAAACAAAGCTTGAAAAGCTTCACTCTGTCTGTACTGAAGATATAAATATATGTCTCACATTTTGAGTCAAATTTCTGAGAGAAAAAATAACTTTTACATGATATTCTAATTTATTGAATAGCACCTGTATGCCTGTTTAGTGTAGTCTGGTGAATGATAATTCAATAAAGGATATTGTGTTTCCAATTTTAAAAATTGACATCATAATGATACTAATAATAATACTTTTGACACATAACAAATGTATTAGGCCCATTCCGGTTTTCCGGTGTCTGGCCCATTTATTCTGAGAGATATTGACAGAAGTGAAAAACAAACATGTGGAAAGAATTTAGCACTTACAGGGTTAGCCTTTATGGTTTCGTTTAGCTTCACAGTAAAAGCTGAGACGCAGTCAGTATCACTGGGTTCCTTATCCATCACTTGTTCTTCAGTGAGCACCATCCCCAGTTCCAACATGTAACAAAAGAGTGACCAATTGTCACAGTTCTCCTGGAAGAGAAACACACATCTGATTATGACCATGTGCTTCCCATAATGCTTTTATTACTTTTATCAAACTAGAACTTACTTTGATTTCATCAATTGATGGAGCATACAGCATGGCATCAGATTTCTGTTTCAATGTAATATCATAGGATCTATTAGAAGCATTCATGTGAAGCCAAATGAAAAGGCTGCAGCTTATGTAAATATATGAACATATGATAAATAAAGCCAGGATGTGATACCTTCTCTCACCTCAATGAAGGGTTTGAGAGCATTTAGGCTAATTTGCAGATCTCCAGGATCAGGTATACTGTCGGCCCATGTACTTCTGCACAGCACACTGTCAATCACAACATCTACTATCAGAATCCAAAACAGTCCAAATAGAATACTGTTCTCTTTAGATCAGATGAGAAAGCCACAATCACACACTTGTCATGGGTGCACACAGTTATTCTGTCACACAAATAAAATAAGTCCATAAAAGTGAACCTACCCTAAAATCATAAGACAGAGCCACACGTGTCCTCTGTGGCCCTCTGTGCACTGGTTCAGGATCAGCTGCAAGAGGAGGCCTTTCTACAGAAGATCAGAAAGAATATTAAGTGTTCCTGCAGAAATCTCTGTGGACGCTGTTGCTTTCAGTGTATACAGAGAAAAAAGCCATAATAATAATACACAGCAGTGATGATGGGAGAGGTTAGTCAACCACACAGACCAACATGTGCTGAACACAGGTTACACAACATTCCTTCCATATTAATAGTATTAATAGGTGATAAAGCCAGTTGCCAGCTGCACATATGACGTGTTACCATTTAATTATTTACAGATTAGGACCATCACTTTTTACTATGAAGATCATTGTATGCACTGGCTCTTCAGTTTTACTTGCCTACTTTAGGTTTCCGGAGCTTCTCAATATGTGACTTTGGAATAATGTAGCCCAAATGACACATTATTGCCTATGTAAAGTTTGTCTTGAATGGCGTGCTTGGCAGTAACAGTATTAACATCAAGACCTGAAGATGGATTTTGACTTGAGTGAAGAAAGAAATAGTAAGTTAAGTGCTATTGATAAGCCATATATCCCCCGGCCAAGAATGTTTCTGTTTGGCAAATCATGGCTGGGTGTGTCACACATATGTCTGGTGAAAAGGACCAGCTCAGGTAACTGCTTGCACAATACTGTAACCTGTTACATATAGGACAAAAAACTCCAATGTATAGGCCTACTTTAGGACGCAGTGCTGGAGGGTTTAACCCAATGCTGTTCTCAGAGCTGGCCTTAGATCTACTGGCACCCTAGGCAAGATAAAACAGCCTTTACTAACTAATAACTCCTGAAGTGTATTTTAGTAGGTTTTAATGTCATTTGTAGTAGGTGTTTATTTAGTTTTTTATTAGTACAGTAAAAGACAGGGAGGTCACCGTGTATCTCACCGTGTAAGAGGTCGATTGTCAACAAACGAAAAGTGACTTAAAGAACACATCTATGGACTCAAAGCTCTTCCCAGTGTCCATCATTTGAAGATATATACTGTTATTGATCAAGATCATTATTGTGTGCTGAAGCATGGGGCTGTGGCAGGCACCCTTCAGTCTCTCTGCGCCCTTAGCATTTGCCTATATCACCTATGCCACGCTCTGGTTGTCCTTGCTCCATAGAGCACCTGATTCTTCCTTCCCGCAGGCCTAAATAGGCCTCTATACAAAGTAGCGGCGTGTACTGCGGTGAAGTTGGTTGGATATTGGACATTCAGCAGATATTCGCTCCGGGAAAAACTGCGGCACTCGAGCCGAACGAGAAGCCTGTGAAAGTGCCGGCTAATGTTGTCCGTTCTTATTTAGGGACCGTCAACAAATTACGCTACAAAACGATGCCGCAAAAAATAAAATATACATTATTCAAAAGCATTTTCTTATGGGATTATATTACAATAGTGACAAATATAATATAGTTATATAATCCCAGCTCAGCAGTTTAGATTGGGTTTGAATGCTTTTTATGATTTTTAATAATTTTTTGCAACTTTTTTTTTTTTTTCAAAAGCTTTTAAGTCATTTGACCCACTCACCCAAAAATACTCTGGAACATACTACTAATTAAGAACTATCGGGCTCAGCAATTTAGATTGGGTTTGAATGCTTTTTATGATTTTTATAACTTTAAACTATTTTAACTGTTTACTGCACTAAATCAGTGAGAGCTGCAGTTACTGGCAGCAGGACTCAGAGTCTGACCTGCTGTGTAAAAAGACCTAATGTACACATGAAGTCACCTGGGTTAGGGTTAGTCACCTGATCGCAGTTTGAGCCCATACACATTTGCAAAACAGGTCACACCGAAAATCCAAACAGGTTCTCAGATTTCAGGTTCTCAAAACAAAAGCTTTTCTTTGCAAAATGTTGTTCTGTGATCAAAAATCTTAAATTATCTCCCAAAAGCAAGTTTTTTACAACAAAAGGATCAAACTGTGATCAGGTGACTAACCCTAACCCAGGTGACTTCATGTGCACATTAGGTCTTTTTACACAGCAGGTCAGACTCTGAGTCCTGCTGTCTGTAACTGCAGCTCTCACTGATTTAGTGCAGTAAACAGTTAAGTTCATACTTTACACAAATGAAATGAACAGGAAACTATTCATTCTCTACCGCTTATTCCCGTTAGGGGTCGCGGGTGACTGGAGCTTATCCCAGTAATTTTGGGCCGTAGGCAGCTTACACCCTGCACACAGAGACAAACAAAGACAGACAATTTAGAGTCACCAATTAACCTAACACATGCATGTCTTTGGACGGTGGGAGGAAGACAGGACATGCAGACTCCACCCAGAGAGTTTGTGTGATGATGTTTTGGTCGGCATGGGACTCAAACCCACAACCTCCTTGCTAGGAGGCAAGAACACTAACCACTCTGCCACCATGCACCCCAACAGGAAACTATTGACAACTAAATCCTCTTTAATGATGGATCCAACCTCACTGTAAAAAGGTGTCCTCAGTCCACATGATAACTTTTTTTAATAAAAAAAAAACAATACTGTAAATTGACTCATTCTGCTGGCTCTCTATCAAGACCCTTTTCCCTTTGATTCCTGTGTGAAAACACTGAAACAGAAGTCATTTCCTTGTAATCAGTTGCTGAGTGCTCACAAATGTTAGATTTTTTCAGCTACGTTAAAGTTTAAAGAGAGAGCATTTTGACCAAAATTCATTTGCATGTGTGAACATGACTATTTGTAAACATTTAAGTTTCTATATTTAAAGAAACAGAATTTTGACCAAAATCCCTTCCATGTGTAAACAGAACTTAAGCATTGGTCAAACAAAGTGATTTTAGTGAAGCTGTGTGTCTTTGTGACATCTGTGTGAAAGAGATTGCAAACAGTGTAAAGTGATTAGAAATGTTCTAAAAGATTTGCAAACCTATCCTGTTGAAATATACGTTTGAGGAAAAAGATCAACTTGAATCAGGTTTCAGTTAATGAGCAAAAGCAATTGAGAAAAAAAATGTAAAAACTATTGAAAAAAAAAAGAGAATATATACTGTAAAAACGTTATAAAAAAAAGACTTAATTAAATCCAAATCAAACCCAAATAAAAACTCTTTACTAATCCCCAAAGGGAAATTCCAATCTTAGGTCTCTTCAAGTTATTCTTCAAATCTTCATCTGCCATAAACTGATTGTTCAGTCTTATAGCAGTTGGGAAGAAGGAGTTCTTGTGATGTTCTGTCCTGCAGCTCACTGACCTCAGACGTCCACTGTCTGCTCTCTGTAGTTCAAAAGCTGAATTCAGGGGATGGTCCATGTTGTTCAGTGTAGCATCCATCCTGTTGATGTCCATTGCTGCACTACTTCAACCAGAGTCTCTAAACTACTGGCTATAGTTGAACCAGCCCTCTCTATTATTTTTTTCAAGTTTCCTTCGATCTCTTTTTCTGAGACTGCCCCCCCAACAGACTGCGTCATATAAAACAGAATTGGCCATTACCAGTTGATAAAACATCTGCAGCAATTTAGTGTTTGCTTTAAAAGACCTTAGCTTTCTTATAAAGAATAGCAGGATTTGGCCTTTCCTAAAAAGGGTATTTGTATTTGTGGACCAGTTCAGCTGTAGTGCAGATGCACTCCCAGGAATTTAAAACCCCGAGCTAAACTGCTGAGCCTGATAATCCCTAATTAGTAGTATATTGTAGTGTATTTTTGGGTGAGTGGGTCACATGACTTAAAAGCTATTGAAGAAAAAAATGAAATTTTACAGTAAAAAAATATTAAAAATCATAAAAAGCCTTCAAACCCAATCTAAACTGCTGAACGCTATAGTTCTTAATTAGTAGTACATTCCAGAGTAATTTTGGGTGAGTGGGTCAAATGACTTAAGAGCTATTGAAAAAAACAAAAAAACATTTTGTTGCAAAAAATTATTAAAAATCATAAAAAGCATTCAAACACAATCTAAACTTCTGAGCTGAGGTTATATAATTAATTAAATAATATTATATTTGTTACTAATAATATTATATTTGTCACTATTGTAATATGATCCCACAAGAAAATGCTTTTGGATAATATATATTTTATTTTTTGCGGCATCGTTTTGTAGAGTAATTTGTTGACCGTCCCTAAATAAGAACGGACAACATTAGCCGGCACTTCTTGCTTGCACAATCCGCCTCACAGGCTTCTCGTTCGGCTCGAGTGCCGCAGTTTTTCCCGGAGCGAATATCTGCTGAATGTCCAATATCCAACCAACTTCACCGCGGTCAGCGTGTTTAAAAGATCACGTATAGATTAGTCTACATCTCTCATACAGCTACACGCCATGCTACTAACAGTGTTTTATCCTCCACTCCGTAAACAACAGCTGAGTAGTTATTGGAGAATGTTGATCTCCCTGCCTATTGCCATTACACCGGCGGCTTCTGCTCACGTTTCTATGGTAACCACACCTTCTCAAACTTTGTGTACAACAGTTTGAGCAATCCTGTGATACGACTAATTGAGTTGACGCTGTTTTATTCGTCCATTATATTGACAGAGTTTGTACTTGTGCGTCTGGCAGTAAATAAAACGTGTGATTTGTGAGTTTGTGTGTCCTGTTGTGCGAGCAGCTGCTCGAGTGAGTGTGTTGTTCACTGTCCCTAGCGCGTGAGCGAGTGACTGCTGCCTGCAGACAACTGAAAGTGAAAGTAGTTTTGCCAGAGCCGAGTTTTTTTTTTTTTTTTTGGTTTTAATCAAATTGCCAGAATGGCGCACGGTTGACCTAGAGTGCGTGACAGCTGGCGTGGGAACACGTGGATCAGCGACAGACACACCTCCACTGGTTACGCATCGGTGTTTCCTTGGACTGTGCCCTGCTCGTGTTGCACTTGTAGGAGCGTGCGCACGCAGTGTTGGACGCTCAAAGGTCCTACCTGTGAGTGGTGTCCAGGGCATGTGGGTTGGACGGTCAGCGGGAGCGTCCTCATGAAGCCAGTGGTCAGCGCACAACATCACATTTTGGCCCGTGTTTGTGGGAAGCCGCGCTGCGTCGTCTCATCGGTCTGCGGGATGTGGAGTCGGCATGAGCCGGAGGAACGTCCAGATTTGGCTGTTGGCGCGGAGTGAGTCGCACACGCCCTGCTCTCGTCATGTCAGTGCACTCCCCTCATGTAATCGTCACTGGAAGCACGCACCTCCAACTGTGCACGCGCTACAGTCCTGAAACTAGAGTTAACGGCGTGATCGAGACAATTCAGACAAACTCTGAATTAGCCACCACCGGGGGGCGCTTCACAGTGGCCACTCATGTAGCCAGTTTTTACTGGCATTTACCACTTTTAAACGACTGAAAAACCACTGCCATAATGAGCAATACAGATCGAACATTGACCAGACTTTCTAAAGCACATACAAAATATGTAATCAACTTTTGTCAATGAATTACTTAAGCTAGACAGTGCTTAAAAAACAGTTTTGTTTATTAAGAGTAGGACGGCTCCGCTGCCCTGTCTCTGCTTTGCTCCTCTTCTCTGAACACACACACACAACACACACACACACACACACACACACACACACACACACACACACACACACACACACACACACACACACACACACACACACACACAACACACAACACACACAGCGCACAGGAGCGGCTCTGAAGCCCTGCTCTGATTCGTGTGTATGTGTGTGTGTGTGTGTGTTGTCACCGGGCATACGGACCGCGAGATTCGGACTGTACTATCGATATCAACAGGAGAATAATGCAATAAACCCGGCATTGGACACAAACACTCCTGGACTACATGTGCTAAAGCAGGAATGAAAGAAGTCAAAGAGCAGTTCAGACCACTTTCAGCTGCGTAAGTAACTCATTAAATTAGCATCTCAATGTAGTATAATATTAAGCAAGTGATCGACTCATTGACAAAACGTTAAACGTCACCTTGTTCATAAAAGTGAATATTTTGTCATGTAACAGAGAAGGAAAGACAGAGGCCTGCCAGTGGCCTGCACAAGCCACAGGTAAAGAGTTATTACCATGGATGTATTATTATTAGTTCTATAATACATCCATGGTTATTACCTGTTAGCTACAGTCTGGAGATGCTAAAGCAGTGACCGTGTGAGTCTGTAAATGTGGCTCAGGTAAGACAGACATTTTCATTTATCAGAAAAACTGTTGATAAGACTATAGTGCTGTTTCTATTGGTGGGTTAGTAACCTCTCACTGTATTAAGATGATATGAACGATTTTGGACTGAGGTTATTAATAGAAACAGAGAGATGTCACAGTTTTTCTGTAAGGGGTGAATTTGGTATTTTACTGTGGACCCATTGCTTCTACTTGTCTGAGAGACCAGAACCTGGGTGTCCTGTTACAGGGCCCCCTTTTAAAACGCAGAGCCTTTTGATTTGCAAAGCTGTTTGTCTGACTTTGTTGTTTTTCAGTTTATAGACATTTTTATTACTGTTAGAGCTGTCATAACATACTGTATTTTAAATTAGTATAAATTGTGTGCAGAAACTGGGACTTGCAACTTGACTTGGACTTGTGACCTAAAGACTTGTGCACTCTGAGGCACAGGCTTACAATATCACCATTTAAAAATAGTTATACATATTTTCCTGCTGGGATAGGAGAATATCAGAAATAACTAATAGGGTTAGGTTGTTTTACACAATGTCAGGCATATAGTGTTTCATTGAGATGGGTAGGCATAAATTCAAACATTATTATGCTGTTTTTGAATTCAGGTAAAGTGGGACACTTTTTGGTAAACGCTCCAGGAGACATACAAGAAACATTTTCAAATATTTTTTTATTGATTTTTATAAATGTAGGTCTTATTAATCTTTTTTATTATGGATCTTAGTAAGAAACCAAATATTTTTGAAGCAATCCTCCTTAAGATACCAAAACCACCTCCCTCTCAGTCGGGATGTCTGTTCAGGTAAAATGGGACACATGGTTTTGTAAAGTGGGACAGCTACAAAAAACAACAAACACCTTTGAATTCAGGCTGGAGTTTAGAAGATGTTTTGTCTCTCATTCAAGGGACTTGATATGACAAAATCCTTTTGTAAAAAATATAGTTACACATGGCCATTTCCCACTGTTTACATAGTTGTTACAAATCATCACTAATGACAAAAAAATCAAAATTAAATTTATGGTCTTATAATTGAAAAACAGAATAAGACATGCCAATGCACTTTTCATGGAATTCTGCTAGAGTGACTTCCTCTCTCTTCTTGGGGACTAAACCAAAAAATGTAAATCTCAAGAACAGTGGAAACATGGAAGTGGAGCCCATCCTATCCAACAGAGTCAGTCCAGCTCTAGTGTGATTTGTGGAAACATGAGTAGAGAGCACTCACTCTGCTACCCTTACTTGTACAATAATAATTACCACTACTGATACTCTTACTACTACTACAACTAATAGGTTGTGTTCATGTGAAGTCAGTGCATTCTAAAGGGGCCATAGTTTAAACTGAGCTGGAGGCAGGTCAGAGTTTGATGATAGAATCTGCTGCTAAAGATTCAAAATGAGATGTTTTGGTGTGGTTCATGGCTAAGTACTGGGCTTATCCACATGAAACAAAAATTGGCCCAAAGTTCAAAGTCTTCTTTGTTAGTAAAAATGACATTAAGTTATTTCTTCACTGTAGCAAAAAAAAGTTTGCCTTGAAATTCCAGACTCACCGTTGTACCAGCAGATGAGTCTGGTCACCATGGAATCAATTCGATTTCTGGCGCGGAGCAAACCCGAGTTAACAGACAGCAGAGTTAGCCAATCAGAAAATGGCGGACGTGACGTTAACAAAGCGACAAGAAAGTGAGCAATGTGAAAACATTATTATTTTTTTTAATAAAGGCTTCTAGTGCTGTAAACTGCTGTGGTTTTAATGACTCGATATGTTTTTGGTCATTTAAAACGGAATTTACCGCTGAATGAAACAAACTCTCGGCTCCTTGGTGCGCCACCTTGATTGTTGTTGTTGCGGACGCTGCTCGCGAAGAACACGTGACTTAAATAAACGAATCAAAATGCACGGTAAGGTTGGGATTTGAATCCAACCACGGCGGATGGCGTGGTGACCAGACTGTATTATTATACAGAGAAATATCAGAGACATATCAGTCTGGATTTTCCAGGCAATCAAAAAGTGGTGATATTATTCAAACACACAGACATGATTGCTGTCAGGAGACTCTGCATTAAGCCACAGGATTATTATGGTGTGGTTGTAGACCCAGTTGCTAACAAAAAATGATCAGCTTCAATATTTGTGGATTTTCTGTGTGGATATTTCCTGCAGCACTAGAAAGTATAGCATCAACTGTCAATCAATTTTGTGTTACACCTTTGGTCTTATTACAGTCCAACCCACTAAACAAAATTTTCCTTTTCCCCATTTTAGAAATTAGACTCAGTAGACCTCAAACTATTTGATGAATACAATGGCAAAAGATATGTTTGTGGGTCCGAATGACCCAAGGACAGCACAAGGGTTAAAAATAGTACCTCATCTGTACATTTATACAGGCCCTGCCCTCCATCTGAGCTTTTGACATCATCAAATCCTAATGGAGTGCAGGGTACAATTCCATGATAGAATCTGCTGCTAAAGATTAAATTGCAGTTTTCTTGGCATGGTTTATGGGATCTCTGCAATTATTGGGTCTAGCTACATCAAAAGAATACTGGGACAAAGTTCAAAGTCATCTCTGTCAGCACAAATGACCTAAGGTGAAATTATTTCTTCACTATCGTATCAAAAAGTGGTGATATGATCAGGTTCAACAGTTGTGGATTTTCTGTCTGGATATTTCTTTTAAAAATAGTGTCTAAGCCATAGAGTGGTACTGGACCCTGCCCTCCATCTGAGCTTTTGACATCAAATTCTAGAACCTATATTAAAATACTACTACAACTACTCCTTCTACTTTCCGTGCTTACTTCTACTATTACTACTACTAGTGACACTACTACAACTAGTGCAGCTATGAGGCTGCACAGTGGCAAAGTGGTTAGCACTTACGCCTCGCAGTAAGAAGGTTTCGTTTTCGATTCCTGGACTTTGTGGGGCCTTTCTCTGTGGAGTTTGTGTGTTCTCCCCGTGTCAGGGTGGATTTCCCCCATAAACCTAAAATGTGCACAATAGGCTTCAGCTAAGTCTAAACACTCAGACTCCCTCAGACTTCCCTCTTCCTGCACACTTCCTCCTGCTCCTCTGGGGGAATATACAGTCCAAACAGTTCCACATAGGTGTCCAGGGTGAAACCGAAAAGAATGCCCAAGTTATCTCAGCTCAATCCTCTTAATCTCTTCAAAAAAATGTTTTCAAGTTAAAAAAAAAAGTAAATAACTTAAATAACAGCATCTAGTTCCTTTGTGTTCTAGATCATCATCACAGTTAAAGACAAAATAATGCTGAGAATGAAAGCTCTTTTTAGAAACACTTTAGTTTCAGAGTAACAATGATATGAGTAATCACTACAGTCTGATTTTGGGCATCACATATCCGCACTTCAGCTTCCTTTATTATGAATTATTGAGAACTGATACCAGAAGTGTATGCACTTCCATTACTGCTGCCTGCTTTGGAATCATTTTTGCTAATGTCTTTTAATCATATCCATACACAGCACTTAATGCACTTCTTCCTGTTTACCATACTCCTATGTATAGTGCAGTGATCATTTTAAAGCATTAAAAGCCAAAGTGCATCATAGATCAGTCAACTTTGATAATAAAATATCTTGCCACACCTTTCATCATTAAAACCTTTACCATTCTGTTCTAAGGACGATATGATACATGAAGTGGGGTCAGTGTCTCTTACAGGAAACATCCTAAAGCCATAGTTCAAGAAATGCATGCAAATTAGTTTAAACAGTTTTTATTATTTATCAACTAGTAGTCTCATACATTTTGAAGAACCTGAGAGAGAACCTACAGTCACTGCCAGCCCAATACAGTGGCACCAGCTATGCAGTGGTGTACAAATATAATTCCAAAAAGACAAAAAAACAAAACAAAAAAAACAATGCAATGGTTTACAAATCTTATGAAAACCAAATTTTACTTATCAGTTGTGCAAATTGAAATATTTTACCATTTCATGAAAAATAATATCTCATTTTGAATTTGATGGCCACAACACACCTCAAAAAAAAGTTGGGACAATAGCAAAAATTGGCTGAAAAAGTGGTGCTAAATTTATTATTCATTAAGCAACTAATTAAGTTAGTTGGGAACATTTCAGGACGTTGTACTGAGACCATTTCAAGGTCATGGTTCTCCAACAACCAAGACAACCATTTAACCATAAACAGACAGAGACATCATTTTGTGCGTGTGTGGGTGTGTGCACAAACAAATATGTGAACTTTGCACTAGATAAGTCAAATCCATAACACCATCAACACCACAATCCCCATGTACACCAGCGATTCTGAGATTTGTCACCCCTCCTCCTCTCCCCCACCCCTACTTTTTTGTTATTGTATAAATATTATTTTCAGATCTGCTGATGAAGGATGCCTTTTTTTTGTTTTGGTTTTGTGGTGTAGGCTAAATTGATTGAATTAAAAAAGTTGCAGGACATGTAGAGTGTCCCCGAGGGGCAGGGAGGCCATCACCAGGGATCCTGCACCCACCAGTCTCACTTTAGCCTATATGTATGTGTATTTCCTTTTACTGAATATGTTTGATACTAATCTATTATGATGCATTAACAACACAGAACGTGGGGGAAAGGGGGTATACAAGACAGTGTTAATAATAATAGTTTGTCTTTTTATTTTAGCGTCAAAAAGTGGTGATAATATTCAAACACAGAGGCGTGATTATAGACAGTAGACTTGGCATTAAGCCACAAGATTAACGTAGTGAGTTTGTAGACCCAGTTGCTAACAAAAAAATTATTAGGTTCAATATTTGTGGAGTTTCTGTTTGGATAATTCTTTTATAAATATTGTCTACCCTAGGCCTACAGTAATACTGTCCCCTGCCCTCCATCAGAGTTCTTGAAATCACCAAATTCTAGAACGTGAACACATGGGTATCAGAAGCATTTTAAATGTGGGGGTGCCATTAACAGCATTTTGATGCAACAAAAGGTACTTTCTTATCATTATAAAGGAACCCAATCTGAACAAACAAGACCAGATGTTTTTACAAACATTTTCAACTGGCGACATTATATCCCAGATGGAGTCTGCGTATCACTTTGTGGTGCAGATCATTTGCCAGTTTACTCTCGGAGAAGACCTCAGTCAGTGCAGTACAACAGAGTTATTTTTGCCACTGTCATCAACAAGGCATTTTTGCCCTCAGCAGTACACAACCTCTGTTAACATTAAAGATGTGCATTACTCATTTAGGGCAGCAGTGCAGTGTTTTATTTTGTTTAATGTACTTTTATAACTATATCAACTTAACTTCAATAATGTTTGGTAATGAACCTTAATCTTTATAGAATGTACTGTATGTATGAGGAAAGTATGAGACGTGTAGCTGGTAATTCATGTCAGTGTTTCATGAAGCCACTCTCACCTGTTCTGTTGCCATCAACACTTAGCTGTTGGATGGAACATGAAAAGCAAAATTCTTCTGTAACCTTTCCATAAAGCAGAGGTTGTTAATAGGCGGACCCCGGTCCGAATCCGGACCCAGATGCCCTCCCATCCGGACCCGAATCTCTGTCCCACTCCGCGGACCTGAACCCGTTCAGCCTGTTCACTCCCCGGGAGCGCAGCGGCGCCTCGCGTCAACAGCATCGTATCCTGGTGCTTTAAAACTTTAACATGAACAGTGCGGGGGTTAAATCAGCTGTGTTTTCTGTTACTGTCCAACAAAATGAGAGGAGTAGGTCCAGACTGAGTACAGAGGGACAGGACTGTTCTGTTTACAACAGACTTAAGTTTTGTTTTTACGGAGCGGCGAGAGAGGAGGCGACACAGGCTGTGAGCGGCTCTGCCCTCTCGGTGTCTCTCTGTCGAGGCTCACCCCTCCCCTCTCGGTGTCTGTCCCTCTGTCCCACAGAGGACAGAGCTGCCTCATTCACCAGAGAATTAAGAGGAAACCTGTGTTTTGAGGCGCAGTACGTTCCACTTTAGTTTTAATGGGTGAATCGTCTCCTGCGTAAAAGCAGACAGAAAATCTTGCGTGTGACGCTATCAACCAATCAGATCTGAGGATTTGGAAACATGGAGCGGTGACTGTGAGACAGACAGCGGAGAAATGAGAGAGACAGATGTAGAAAGGAACAGAGGTCAGCTCTAAACTCCTGTGTCTCCTGTGTTCTGAGCCAAGGACCATTATAAAAGCATTTTGTTAGATTTTTTTAACTGTATTTGATTGACATAAGAAAAAAAATACTTTTTTATTTTATTATTTGATATCCCCTAGTTTTAAACTAATGCTTATGTTAGCAAAATGCTATTGCCATAATTTAGACACTGATGTAACTACAATGATTTTATTTATTTATTTTTGCAGTACAAATCAACATTGTGATGGCTCCGGACCTTTGTGCGAGAAAATTTTCACCAATTGGACCTCGGTGAATTTTAATTGGTGACCCCTGCCATAGAGCAAACTGCGGGCCAAGTTACTGCAGGTGGGCCACCAGATTTTGTCTATATTGAGTATTAAAAATACATAAAATAAATATTCATTAAAATGTTTTGGACCTGTTCAAAATATATTTTAAACACTGTGTTCCGTTTCTTGAAAAAGATTTTCAGGCCTACAGTTGTATTTTGGGTACTCTTGACTTTAAGAGGGGCTTTCATAAAAATTAAAAAACTTGCCATTTAGCATTAAGAGAGTTGATGCAGGTAATCTAAAGCAATAATTGACTTGTCTGTGGGGCTAAAGTTAAGTATATGCTTGGCCTGTTCAAGGTACAACTGACTCATCTGCGGGGTGGTTTAATATTAAGCAAGTGTGTCGTCACTTAACGTAGATGTTTTAGGAAAACCAACTTCAGTATTATCAGGTTTATCCTGGGGACCATTCTTATTAGACCTTATATATTTAATGACATCAACAATTTATGGATCAGAGTAGAGACCTGCAGCGGGCGGGACCCGACCCAAATGGGCGGTCAAGCAAAACATGCCGGGTCCCGCGCGTCCCGAGAATTTTGAGTGCATGTTTATATTAGTCTTTATGGTAGCAGTAAAATCTAAACGCGGGCGAGTGTGCAGCTTACACGGGGCATTACGGTAACATGATGCCATGTGGCGCAACGGAGAAAGTAAAAAGACCGCCGAGTACAGAGAGTGAAACTGGGAGCTACGCTTTTTATCCTCCGCGGTCTGAAACTCAGGACCTGTGGCCCAATAACAAACACTGCACATGAACCCAGAGCTTTAACAGAACATTCAACATGAGTTACCTTTCTGCTCCTCCCCTGAACGCTGTGTGTGACTGTGGCGTGTCAGAACAAGCAGACACGCCGCTGCCCCGTGGAAAACCCTGTCATATTAAAATTTCTCGGGACATGAGAATCCCTCGGGCGGTCAGGCCATGGGAGACGTCGGGACCGGGGCGGGAGCGGTCAGAAAAACTTCGGGAGCGGGATTGAAGCGTGAGTCCCGAGCAGGTCTCTAGATTAGAGCTTCTGCCTGCAGTGATTTGCATATTTTAACCAACTTTAGAGCCATACATCAATAAATTAGAATTCAGTTCTAGTTTTTTTATGTACCTTTTAATGTATGAATGTATGTATTTAAACAAAGGGTATGTGAATTTTGTCTTGTAATGTAGGAAAACACCACCAGTGCACAGTGAATATGAAATAAAAAGGATCTTGAGATATCGTCTAGGTTTTATTATTAAGAATTGTCATAGATGAGACTTTTTAAGAACGTACTGCAAGACATATGTTGCAAAACCTATTTTCATGATCTCACTTAGATTCATGAGAAATTCTGACTAAATTCAATAAGTTGTTGTTGGGTCTAATTTTAGGGCAGCCACTGATTCAGATGCTGTTTCCTCTTCAGCCTCTTCCTCCTCGTCTTCATCCACATCCTCCTCATCCTCATCTTCCTCCTCGTAATCGTCATCATCATCAAGGTAATCTTCCTCTTGATCTCTACTCCCAGACGCCAGGTTCTTCCAGTACGAGTCGTATCCGGAGGCGCCGTCATAGTAACCATCGTCGTCATCGTCAGCACAGCTCTGCCGGCCGAACTTCAATGAGCGGGCTGGATAGACAGTTAACAAATATGAGACACACACTGACTATGAATTCAAATAACAGGTCATCAAGGCTTAATTATTAATAGATAAGAATGTTGAGCCCTTACGGACAGGCTTTGGCCAGTCACCTCTTTACATACTGTACAATGAAACATACACTAATCAGACAAAACTTTATGACTCCCCTGTTAGAGTGGACTACACAGGCCAGCTGTGTCCCGCCGCTTCACCAACAATTTACAGACCACCCCCACAAGAGCTGCCGTGTTGGAGACAGCCTGACACACCTATCTAGCATCACAATTTTGCCTTGCTTAAATGTGCTGAAATCCTTATGCTTGCCCATTTTTCCTGCTTCTAACGCTTCAATTTGGGGACAAAAGGTTCACTTGCTGCCCACTATATCCCACCCACTAACAGGTGCCATTATAAAGAGATCATTTTTCACTTCACCAGTCCAACCTGATCGACATATATACTGTATAGATGTCCGAAAGAGTGAGACACATAAAAAAATTGTCAATCCATTGACGCAAGCTAGAAGTTATGGTAAGCTCTATATTTCATACAGCTTGATACTGCAAAAACAGGGAAATGGTTCTGTTATATTTATATAGAAGTAATTGGGAAATGATTGCCCTAAAGGAAAGGAACAGTAAACATTTTGCAACTTCCCTCCCTTAACCGACTTACTAGACATGCTCAGATCTTTGGTCTCCTGGGTCTCATGGCCACACTTGGGGCAGGGTGGTGCTCTACCTTTTTCCTGTTTAAACACTTTGCTCTTAGCATGGTCATCGCAGTAGCAGGCCTGAAACAAAAGACAGATCAATGTAAAATATAGTTTGGTATAGTAGTGCTCATCAAATGTGCTGCATTTTGTCTACCTCATCTACCCCTTTTTCTGCATGTCAGAATTACAGACAATTCTGTTTAAATTCAGATATTAATGTGATTAAAAAAATCTGGGTCGACAATGACTTTATTTAGGTCAGTGTCATTTGAAAGATAAGGAACAACATTTGTGACAGTGTCAAAATAAAAAAAGAACAAAAGTATTAAACATGTGTATAGCCTGTATTAACAGCATACAGAATGCAACAGATGTCACTTAATACAATTTAACACAAAAATATAAACCTTCTTAAAATTTCACCTTGGCTCTAAAACAATGACCCAGGGTATAAATAATCTGTCTAAACCTGAGTTTGTCTGTAGCATGCTGTGGCAATTTGCAGCAAGTCTCTGTGTTGGGTTATTGTTTTGTAAGGCATGTGTCATCATTCAACATGATCATTGCAGTACTGACGCTGTCACGACTTTGGGGTCCCGGGACTCTTATTGATTCTACCTTTTCAACACTGGTCTTGTAAATATATATCTGATGTAAACAGTAAATATGTTGTTTTTAACTGTCCTACACACATCTATTACACTGTCAGTCCTGGAAGTGGTTCCCTCAGTCTCTTTCTCTTGTGGTTTTTTTTGTTTTGTTTTTTTTTATTTTGGAGTCTAAGGGGAGGGGATGGTTTTTGTACAGTCAGCAAAGGCCTTTGAGAAAAACAACAGTTGTTATGACTTCAGATGTTGTCTATTTGGATACATGTGGGGTGAGCTTTCTCATCCATTGGTATTATCAGTTTCAATCATATGCTTTTAATTTCCATGTAGGATTTTTTTTTTATCCTTTAGAAAGGACATTTCTATTAATGACCAAAATGGTAGCTGATTTTGGCAGAAGTTTGTGTTTTGGCTTCAAAATTGTGGACATTGTGTTAGTCTTTTAAGTCCATGTGACAAAAATAATTCTTTGCTCCATCTTTGCTACAGTCACTCACCTTACAGCGCAAGCAAGAGTGCTGTCCAAGTCTGTTACAGGAAACGCCTAAAATAAAAATCAGCAGAGTAAACTTAGAGTCACTTTTGTTTGGCTGCATAAGTACCCTGCAGCCATTACTTTGTGTAATGAAAAATATACTTGTTACTGAGCACGTCAACCACAAAAACAAAATCACTCACACTTGAATGTTTCTGCTTGAAGGACCTGGCAACTCGCCTGGTGCTCAAACTGATCATCCTCACACAAGAAGTTTTGACAGAAGGAACAGCGGAAAATCCTGCCTCCTGTTGGAAAAGATACAGCAGATCAAGTTGAAATATTGTAATATTGTTTATATAAGAGACACAAGGCATTACCATGATCCCAGACACCCCGGTCACACTCGATACAGTCTGCATCAATGAGGGGACAAGCACACGCATGAGTGCTTAGGCATTTCCTGCTGTGGCACACCCAGGCCTCGCAGAAATCACACACTGCCCCCTGGTGGATGCAGAAACATAACAGTTACAAACGCAGATATAATTAATTAAATTATAGTGAAAGTAAAATTTAAGTTGAACCAGGCCCAGGACCAAACAAACCTAATGACAGCCTTGATCAGTCTTTTATGGGGTTACATTGTAGTAGTGTACCACAACATACAGACTTTATGCTGTGTGCCAATATAGTGAAAGAACAATTATGTATGTATTATATTAAGTATGGTCTTTCTTGTAAGAATGTACTTTTTGCCTCTGTTAAGCATTGTTCAAAACAACAACAATGTTTTTGTTGTAACCTTGTTCTTACCAGATGTTGATGCCTATGGTTTCACAACAAAAGTTAAAAAAATCAGTCATCTGGATTAGATTTTTCAAGTTGAAGACGTATCACCTCTTATCGAAGAGGCTTTCTCAATTCTGAAATGAACTGGTAAGAGAGCTGGTTTATATTCTTCTAGGAAGGAGGAGTTTAGACCTGAAACTAAATTCTATTGGTCAATGTGACCATGAATAGCCTAGTGGTTTCGGGTCATTAGGAGTCCTTTGTCCTCAGCTGGAGTGAGAGTCGTTAACCCTCCCCAGCCTGGGCAGCTCCTTCAGATGTAAATGACCTGAGTGAAACTGGTTTGTTTTGTTTGGGTTTCAGGAGACTGTTGTAGACAGAAGGAAGGTTGTATCTGAGACCACCATTTCTGTTTAAAGAAGGTTTATCTTTTTTGACAAAGATTGCTTCTTTCACTCCTCGCTCAAACCATCCTTTCTCTCTGGCTAAGATTCGGACCTCACTGTCCTCAAAGGAGTGGTTTGTGGCCTTCAGGTGGAGGTGTACTGCAGATTCTGGTCCACTGGAGTGGACCTCTCTCTTACCAGTTCATTTCAGAATTGAGAAAGCCTCTTGGATAAGAGGTGAAACGTCTTCAACTTGAAAATCTAATCCAGATGACTGCTTTTTTTTTACTTTTGTTGCGATGCATTTACCCTGGACGAGTGAGAGTCTTCACAGATATGCCTATGGTTTGTTAGCAGCTATTTTGATTTACAATGGTCAAAGATGACAATGCAACGAAACTGACAGCTTGAAGCATTAACTCACCACCATCGCCATTCCAGTTGTGTGTATCCCAGGATGTTTGATGACACAGTCTGATGGCTTCATGCACTTCATTTTGCCTGACGGGACATGTAACACCATTGCAATCAATTAAGAACCCTCCTTCTATCTTTTATCATTTCAACATAATAGCATGGCCAATAAATTAGAGTCACATTCGACAGGGGTACTGACCACACTGAGCACACACAGGCAGCTTCTGTACAGAGGAGCAGAAGTAGCAGAAAGCTCTGTTCTTCTGTGTCCTACAAATAAAAACATTCCTGTTTAGTGCCAAATTAATTAATTATAATGCATTGTAGTCTGAATGGACGTCCAATAAAAATACTTACTTCTGACACTTGTCACATTCCTAAAAGGGACACACAACACAGCGAGTGAACAAGATGTGTATGTGTAAGCTGATGTATTTCAGTAGAGAGCTGTGTACTTCAGGGTAGCTCCAGGTTTTGTCTTGTGAAATTTAAGACTTTTTTAAGACTTTTTAATGCTACTCAGAATTAAGTTTAGTGCCAGCATTGCCAAAAACAGAACAATAATCTCTGTGACAGAATTACTACTCTGAAACTCAAGGGTTTTATTTTAAAAGTCTAATACAAATGAAACCAGGGCTAAACCAGGTTTAACTAAAACAAGTCTAAAACAGAACTAAACCAGGTCTAATCATGCATTTTTTTGCAATGTTAACATGTTTGTTATGACAAATTTTAAGGTCTAGATGAACAAAATTGAATACTTACTCATAATATTTAATGCTTTTAAGGCCTTAAATTTGACACGATCAAATTTAATACATGTTTAATGACTTTCAGGCCTTGGAAGTACCCTAGTACTTACTACTCACCATGTTAGCGTTACAAGGATGTTTAGCCACATCCACATGTTTTCTGTTCGCTCGACTCTGCTTCTCCCTCTCCTTACGACTCTCAGCCTTCTTACGGGCACCAGTTTTCTTTTTGGGCATTTTCTCTGTTTTTTTTTACAAGGCGACTCTTCCACTGAGTTCCCTGCAAGCAAGCAAGCAAGCAAGCAAACAAACAAACAAACAAACAAGGGCTAAGCTGTAGTTGACGTAGTTAGCATTTCTCAAGTTAAAATAAGTCACCATCCCGTGACATTTAAAATAGTTTATTGACTTCTTAGAACAAAGACACTGACAGATCAAGATAGTTTGGTTTGTCCTGACGATGCTATGCTAGGGCCCCACCTGTTTACAGGAGAAGTTTTGACATTCTGAATGTTGGCTAGCAGAGACAGCAAGTCACGTGGTACATTATCTTATTTATAATCATAAGTTGGCCAAATTTTTTAGATCACGAGCATTATGACACATAATGCTATGCAGGAGATGTAGTATATTCTGGATCAATATAAAGTTTTTTACCTGATCACAGCCACTTCGGCCGCTGCTCGTCCGTCACGAAATATGTCCGGGTGGAACATACCATTAGTTCTTTTTCAAGTGAACGGTTCCGCTTTCTGGACACTTTTATGAAAAAAAGGGAGAAAACTGAGTGTAAACACAAGTATCTAAAAAAAGGTGTGTGCATAGAGTCTGTAAATAACTTAGGCATATAAACCTTAATAACTTAGAAAAGCGTGACCAAGTGTCCCCCTTTTGGTTGTGCTGCACAGCCATTTAGGCATCTGTCCCTCCATCCCACTTATTAAGATAATGTCCCTCTTTTTCATTGGGGGTCAGTGGGGTCAGTCTTATAAAAAGAGAGATTCAAATTAAGAGGAACAAGTTAGGGTCAGTATTCCTTGCGTGAAAGATAAAAAAAATGTGGGCATCATTTATATGGTTTTCAGATAAAAACAGCATATCATATTGTAACGTCCGGCTGGGCTGGACGTAATAATAGTCGAGATGGATGTCATAAGACCTCGTTTTATCGTGGCACTTAAATGGTTGCTGTCGTCCGCAACCACAGCAATACAACTAGTTAGTGGACAGAAAAGTCTCCGTAACTGCCGTAACTGTCCCAGGCTCTCCCTATCCCTCTTGCCTCGAACACACACACACATATGCCCAGCCCCCCTGTCTTTCTTGTCCAATCACATGCCATGCCATGGCCCCATACACATAATACATCCCCAAAACAGTCATTAACCACAGTACACCTGAACAGCAGTACAAACATTGGAGCAGGAACATTAATGCAGGATCGCTACACAATGTTTTATAGGCCCTAAACTAAAGCAACTTGAATCTCAGTAAGTTTGTAAGCTAGTTTTGTTTCTATCAAAACATTTATTTCCCGAGTCCGTCCCACCAAATCGCGCAACTTGTCCCACTTTTTGTACTTTCTGAGGCAGTCAAAAAAAAAATAAAATCATAAAATGTTCAGATTTACAGATAAGAAACTGCTCCACAGAGGATCATAATAAAATATTGTATATTTCAACGAATTAAGAATAACTTATCTCCTTTGATTTTTAAGTGCGGGTCGTTAATGTTATTACTGCTCTACACGTGGGCAGGTCACGTGTTACTGAGCAGCCAATGGCCAAGCAGAAGCCAAACAGCTGACAGTGGACAACAACAGTCTGTGCTCTGTCCTGCAGGTGGTGGTGTGTAGTAGACTCCCAGACACTGAGGACGGGCTGTTGTCCACACAGGCGGACAGGCTCGGCCCTGCTCTGTCTGCCATGTTCACTTTCTACACCGCCGTAAAAAAAACTCTCTGAGCTCTGAGCAGAGGAGCGCAGCAGACAGCCAGCCCAGCAGCCATGGCACCGTCTCTGATCCGAGCCTGCCGCAGTCTGGCGCTCTCGACGTGGCTGCTGTCGTTTTGTTTCGTCCACCTGCTGTGCCTGGACTTCACGGTGGCAGAGAAGGAGGAGTGGTACACCGCATTTGTTGAACTTACCTACACTGACCCCGCCACTGCAGAGGTTAAGACCGACAAAACGGAGTGCGGGCGGTACGGGGAGCAGTCACCCAAAAAGGAAACCAGCGGTCTGTTGCTGATGCCCATCCTCCCGCAGGACAGACAGGGCTGCGACCCCAACGCCAGGTTCCCGCCCGTCACTCCACGCAGCGCCTGGGTGGCGCTCATCGCTGCAGGAAACTGTACTTTTCAGGAGAAAATCAGAAATGCCGCGACAAACAATGCCACTGCGGTTATTGTATACAGTGTGGGTTCAGGCAGCCCCAACGACACCATCACTATGTCCCACCCAGGTAACGTGTGCGCGTGAGACACGAGAATACGCCTGTTATGTGGACAGTTTGGTTATTGGAGGTTAGACAAAGTTTAGGATAGCTGTTAGGATAGCTACAGGTAATAACAATAAAGGTGGTCAACTGTGTCACTGGGCCTTTACTCCAGCTGCTGACCTACTACTCACCTGTACTATGTAGGTTAGCATTACAACCATACCACAAACACACGTGCTGAGTGGGTCACTTTACTGTTCAATAGTTCTTATGTTTCACACAAGTGGGGCTTCACTATTTGACAGAGGTAGGTCCCATATTAGTAGCAGTCAGTAACCTTAAAGTCTTACTATTCAGTACTTTACAATGTTTTAGTAATTAAGTTAGTAATTAATGAGCTATAGCCATGGTCATTCACCCCACTATGAAGGACTATTCAGGCTTTACGTACTCTTTCTATTGAGGAGGAAGATCTTAAAGAAAGTATAATAAGAATCATACAACACAAATACAGTGGTTATGATTTAGTAGTATTTGTCAAGGTTCACCTAATATTTACAATCTGAAAGACCATTGAAGGAACCGCTGGAACTCTGTTTTTTAAGAACTCTTAAAGACTGATGAGCGCATGAGTGAGTGAAAAGTATTGACCAGACATGTATAGCCCCCAAACTGCAAATTATACTACTGTCTCTAGTTAAGTAGATTGAGACTAAGTGATGGTTATTTTAAGGGTTTTGGACTCATTAAATGTCTTTATTTCAGACATATACACACCAATGTGTTTACTAATGCATCTGTCATTTCACACATTTCAATAAATAACACAATAACAAATGCAGGCATCTGTTTGTCTGTGTGACTCACAATGCAGATGTGTTTAGAAGTGTTATTTTCATTGTGAAATACCTAGTGTTTGCTTGCAGTTATGCAATAGTTTTGTTGTTATTAAGAGGTTTTGAACATGAACATGAACACACTACACTCCTGAGGCTGTTATCCACAACACTGTTGGGCTTCACATAAACTAGTGTTCAAACTTTTCTTTTTCAGAGAAGTGTCACATGTTCTCTTGTTGGTCAAAAGCAGAGCAGGCCAGTGGAACGACATGCACCTCTACTGTATATTTGAATAACATGAGGTGGAGCGTGCTGTTTGCTACCTTATTGTGTGTGACACCTTGATTTTACTTGTAAATGACACATGTAGGCCGCAAACCCAACCCGGCCTCACCGTTTCAACTTACTTTCAAGTAGGCAAAGACTAGGAAGCTCACAGGTCCAATGTAGGTCAGTAAAGCCTGGATCCTTCACACCTAAATCACGAGAAAGCACCCCCATGACGCTCGTAAAGGCAACTTTTTCCACATTAGCTATATATCCAGTTTTAAGCCACGTTGGACTAAAGCAGACTGATGAAACATTGTAGATGTGCGACTTTAACCAATGTCATGTTCATACATGACTTTCTTAAAGGGATTACAATGAACTTGTACTTCAGTCTCTCCATTTATTAACACTTGATTGCAATATTATGGAAGGTGTTTATTGTCAAAGCTATCTGGTTAGCATGGTATATAAATTAGATGACATTTCTACTATAATTCTTCTATGTTTACCCAATTTAGTCATTAGAAATGACATTGTCTTTTCTCATATAGGCCATATTGGCTTATATTGATCTAGTCAACTACAGGACATGGCATGATTACACAAAAACAGCTAGATTAGTCATTGGAGTAAAATCCAAAATTTGGTCATATCTCTGTTATCTTAGAGGGCACTAGGACACTGCACACATGTCCTAATATCACCAAAAGCAAAAAATGAAAGACACCAAGTTATTTTGAAGACATGCCCTCCTGTGTGCGATGGCATTGCCTAAGTATAGGAGTTAAAAAGCACTGCCTCCAGCAGAGATGAGACTTTGTTGACAACTGAACATGGTTTGCAGGTAAAAATATTGTTAGAGAACAGAAGTTCTTGAGTAGTATTTGTACTTGTAAAGTACTGTTCTATTACTACTGCCATTACTACTATTACTACTACGCCTATTACCACGACTATTATTACAACACATGCTCCTACCCTTTCTTTAAGACACTTGAAAAAAACACTTGATAAAAAGTATTAATAAGTTCATAATATTTACTTGGCATAGGGTTAAAGTGTTCCTTGAGCCCCCAAAATAGGCCAGTTTATCAAGTTGGTCAATTTTATATAACATATATATTATTTTTAACAGTATCTGCATCATTGTACACATTGTGAGACTTAAGATTCAGTGTAGCTTAATCCAAAATCCAATTAGTGTGTTGTTGTTAATAGGTTAGAAGTTAATTCACTACCCAGTGCTTTAGTGTTATCTATTGTACCACAGACCTGCTAAAGATCAAATGTTCCTTAAACATTACCCACTCTCTATTTATTTATGCTCTGAAAACATGGATCCCCGCACAAGTTGAGCATTTGTCTCCCTCTGACACAGCGCTCCTATTTTAGCTGCAGCTATTTTAGTTGGCTCTGGCTGCGTCACCGAGAACAGTGGAACAGATAAGAGTCCAGGATTAGGGAAATCTTGCATGCCTTATTACCCTTTTCCTTATTTCAAGTGGGCTCAAGTTTGCCATACAAGGAGACTGTGGTTTGGATTATTTGTTGGTTGGTTGGTTTGTTAGTCTGTTAACATGATAACTTAAAAAAGAAATGGCTGGACTTTGATTACATTTTCATGTGGGTTTTGTGGCTCAATAGATTAGCATTTACCCATGAACCAGATGATGGTTGAGTCCAGGTCTGGGCACAATACATTTACCATTTTGAGACAGGGCCAATGTCTTGACAGTGGGCTGCAATATCTAAGTAGTTCTTTATTTAATCATTGTTAAGGGTTAAATGCACAGTTCGTCAGTAAAGGAACAGTAAGTTTGATTTCAGTGAATTCTTTACCACTGTAAGAGTGCCTTGTGGAACAACGAAAAGAGTGTTTACCCATGAACTATAAGGTTTCTCGTTTGAGTCCAGGTCAGGGCACTGTATTTTTACCATTGCAAGATAGGGGCAATGCCTTGGTGGAGGGTTTGTGCTCTCCATGTCCTTCTAATATTCCTCTTGTTTCACCTAGGGCTCAACAATATTATAAAACATGGCACATACAATAACAGTTTGTTTGTAAGTCCATTATTGTGTTAGATTTAGTTTCTTGACAGACAAATATAGCAGTTGCTGATATCACAATAATGATAAATGTGCAGTATATTGTTTAGCCCTAATTTAAAGGTCCTATACTCTGCGTTTTCCAGGCTTTTTGAAATAGCTTTGGACACCTTTGCATTAGTATCTCACGTTTTATAACTCAAAATAATGTATATGTATGGAAAACATCTTCTGTTAGGCAGCTGTTACTGTGACTTTACAGAAAACGAAAGGATTAGGCGTCTGTTGCTCCTTGCTGGCAATGTTGAAGACTCCTCAGGACATAAAAAGGCTATTTAGCATGGCAATTAGCAACATGCCAACAGATATATATAGGAGCTGACTGCTTCATAGTGACGACAGTTTAAGCTCTTAAATGAGTCCGGTGACGGTGTATGGGCTTTAGAAACACGCAGGAGCACTTCCTGGTTTCAAATGAGACCAAGCGTTTTTCAGCTCTTCAGAAGGGAAGAGCTGAGCAAACAGGATTAGTCAAACAAGCGAAAAAAACAAAATACTACTCCAGATATGTTTTTGTGGTGGAAACAACATAATAAAATAGTTAAAAGCTCAAAAAAGTATATTTAGCATAATAGGGGACCTTTAAATTCATGATTTACCAAGTATCATAAAAATGTATTGGGATGTGTTTACCTTCCTGGGCAAATTTCCGGAAAAAATAATGCTTAAGGTTACTGATGGTTTTGCATTATCAGCAGGGTCAAAACCCAGAAGCTTGCTGTCATATAAACATTTTCTTAGCATTGCATTGACAAAACTAAAGCTTTGGCGTAATAAACATGATAGCTGACAGTCTAAATACACCAGCATGTTCAGTAGCCTCATTACCATCTGTTTGCTATCCAAACAGCTTCTGTTCCACCTAATTCTAGTTGGGAGCCCTGTTTGCTTTATTTATGTGCACAATTTTGAGCTACCCTGCACAGTAATGCAGTATAAACCTTGTGGAGATATTGCCAACTGGATTATTCAGCTGTTTTTGCTTCAAGAGAAGACACACCAAAGCTGTAAATGTATTTACATAGGATTATTTGAATTTCCTTAAAAGAGTATCTACACTGCCGGTGATTGCATAAGCAGACATACAGGCCCTGAGACAAAGCAGCTGTGCACGCTCTGCAACACTCTGGTTACATAAAAGAATTTATGAGCATGACAACATTAAGAGTGCATCCTGAAAAATTGTTGTATGCCGGAAGCTGCTAAGGAAAAGACTGAGGAGCTTTGTTAGGGAAGTGCTTTAGAGAGTGACCTGTGACACGCAGTGAGGCATCATGGGAAGGCGTTACGAGTTCATGTAGTGAGAGCCATAAAGAGACAGTTGAGGGAACATGATGTAACTGTGTCCAGCCTATTTCTGATGCTGTTCTTGGAAATATGAATATGTCACTATAACATATTGAATATGTACTAAAAATATACAATTATATGACTCCACAATACATAAATGAAAGTGTCCAGTAGGACTTTAGCATCTGGGTTAGCAGTTTCAGTAGTTGTGGATTCTTTACCATTGTGAGCTTTGGGGTTTTGTGTATAGAGCATTTACTCCTGAAGTAAAAAATACAGTTTGAGACCTTGTCTAGCCATTATAGCTAGGCTTCTGAGTGTTTTATCTTTTTGTATTGTATCTAATGTTTGATTATAAAGCAAAGAAATTGTGTCTAAACTAAACTCCTGTAGACCTTCAGCATTATGTGGTCTAGAGCAATGTTTCCCAACCAGGGGTACAGGAACCACTAGGTGTACGAGAGCACTTTGCAGGGGTTAGTTGGAATTATTTCATATTTAATTCCAAGATGATAAAAAAGTAATGTTTTCATATTCAACTATTGAAACTAATAAAAGACAAGCTCAAGTATCTCACTGAATAATTGTATGTGAAACTGTCTTGGTTCTAATAAAGACAGCACTGAGCTATTAAAAAATCATACTTGTGATGTGACAAACTCAGGGGGTACACAAGACAAAAAAGGTTTGGAACCACTGGTCTCACTAAAGTCAAATCTTATGTGTCACATTCATATACAATTATTGATGAGCAATAATTCTCAGTTTGGTTAGTTTAGAAATGTGTGCAAAGAGTATACAGAGTAAATATTGTCTTTGTCCTTCTGATGCTAACCCTTTCAGATTACATAAATACTTGTGGTGGTTATAAATGAGCGTAATGTGAGAAGCTTTGGTGTGCAGGTCAGGCATAGCAACAGATGGTTCCTGACAGGAAGCTCCTGACACACACAGTAAAGCTTTAGCTGCTCGGCCTAAGCTCCCAACCCACAGGGAGATCATTCTAACTGAAAAATAAACCTTCTTAGTAGAATGTAGAAGTAGGTAAATGCATGAAGTACGTAAATAATAAGTATCTGGCTCAAGGATACAATTGAATGTTGGTTAATAAATTAGCTGAGCTTAATTGCACACTTTTCGCATTGCCTTGCAAGGTAAATTGATTCTAGAATTTATTCTAGACACATTATTGATGTTTTGTCAACCAATGATATTTAAATAGGGTGGGATTTATGCTATGCTGTATGCTTCTCTGATTGGTTGTATGCAGGGTTGCCAGGTCTGAAAGTCAAATCTGCCAAACAGCAACTTAAAACTCGCCCAAAACCCATGGAACAGTGTGTGAGAATACAGCACGAACCACAATTTTCACAGCATTCTGCCAGTGTTAGTGCCACTGCACCAAAAGGAGCGCTCCTCCGGGGTCACAGACCTGGCCCCCCTACCTTCTTTCGAAAGGACAGAGCAGCCCCTCAGACACAGAGATTTGCTGGTTTGGCTTGGCTGCACTGTGATTATCTTTGGGTGTAAAGATTTCTCATTAAAAATATGGCTCTTTATTTAGAAATAGCCTATCCTTTACAAAATCTGCATGCCAAATACCTCTGCCCAATTTGGGGACAATTTTGTTTCACCTCATGGCAACACTTGAAGCCCAATTACCGCGGCCATGGCAACCCTGGTTGTATGTCTATCAAAATGTGCTCAGAGGAAGATGATTGTTTTCTTTTGGTTGTTTTTTTTTTGTTTTTTGTTTTTTGGTTTGTTTTGTCCAGTTGCAATTTATGGCTACATATCAGTGAGGCTACATTTCTTGGCTCCAAAGAAAGACTTTTTTATTCATGCCATGTACGACATCTCTACTACAGCAAACAGTTTATCATTTAGGATGGACCAGTGATTCTCAAATGGTGGGTCAGGATTCAAAAGTGGGTTGTGTGTGGAGGTTGAATATAATTTCAATGTCCATTTTATTTGAAGTATAAATATTGTTTTTATTACATGCAATTGTACAATATCATACATGTACCATAACGGCCATACAATATTTCAGAAAAACATTTTCAACAGCTAATTCTTGATGTCCACAGTGTGCTGTTTTCCAAACCAGTGTTCTCTTGGGATAATGAAAGCTTGTTTAATGTTTAATGTATGTGATACTCTTTTGTCCTCTGTCATTTTGTAACTCCTATTGCCTTCGTGTGTGTGTTGCAGGGACAGGTGACATGGTGGCCATTATGATCACGGAGCACAAAGGCCTGGAGATCGTAGCCTTATTGGAGCGTAACATTGCAGTGTCAGTACACATCACAATAGGAACACGTAACCTGCAGAAGTATGTCAGCAGAACTTCTGTGGTCTTCGTGTCCATCTCCTTCATCGTTCTCATGATCATTTCCCTGGCCTGGCTGGTCTTCTACTACATCCAGAGGTTTCGCTATGCCAACGCGCGGGACCGTAACCAGGTAGAGTTGCTATTTACTTGTGCAAGGTTAAGATGCACCTGTTTAGAGATTCTACATTAAAGGTGCCACCAAGTCAGACAGTTTCCATAACAGTGTAATAGCAGCCTGGATTTTATTAAAAAGTTAAACAAGACAAATCTGTCACATAAACTTGAGTTTAAAGCTTACTTTGAATAAGATTTGACCATTTCTAGTTTTCAGTGATCTTGTAACAGACTAACAAAGCAACCAAAAACCAATGCCAATGAAAACGGTCTTGCTGTAGGACCAAAAATACCTTCACACTACAATATGATGCTTCTAATTCTTTGGTGTGTGTTTTGATATATGCCAGTGGTTCCTAAACTTTTTTGTCCTATGTACCTCCTGGGATTTTTGGACAAACCACGAGTACCCCTCAAGTATACATTACTGAATCTTATGAAATGTCAAAATGGTATAAAACATTTGTAAATGCAAATCCTCCTGCTCCTTCTCCTCCATTTTTTAAACTCAAATAAAAAAAAAAAAACATAAAAAATCTCTCTGCCTTTAAAATAAATATTAAATAACATTATGACAATATAAACTGATATACAATTATTTTACTATACTTATTTTATTCTATTTTACATATATAATCACATATATTTTATGTTCACAATAAATAATAAATTTTAACTCAGAAAAAAATCTAATTACTTTGATAACTCCATTTCAAAAATGTTTTTATAAACCTAAGTATGTAAAAAAATCTTAAATAATAATCTTTAGCAGTTTCACCTCCTTTTCATCATTGTCATTGAGACACTTTAGCTTACTTGTCTGTAATAAATTTCAGTAGTTAAATATGAAAAGCTCACAAATATTTCCTTGATCATGTTGGAAATAACATATTAAATAATTCTAATAATTAACTACCCCCTGCATAGTGCTCGCGTACTATGAGTCCTTGTAGAACTTGTTGGGAAACACTGGTATATGCAACCACCAACCTTATTACTTTGGAAGTGTGTAGGCAAACAAATGCTGTGCAGTATGGCTCCATGCAACATCAGATTGGATCATTCAGACCAATATAACCAACCTATACTCGAGAGTATTATTTTTGGCCCATGACATAAATCTCTTATACCAGGGTGTCCCTCATTGAAATAGTGTTTGACACCGCTGCTCAGAATCCAGATTACGGCTGACAGCTGGAAAACACAGAGCAAGCATCGAACCATCAAAAAGCCTGGCTCCAGCCCTGCAGTGTAAATACTTGCTTTTGCCCTCTCTATATTATGAGCAGCCGCCTCTGACGTTTCTATGACGTCTGTAATGGCAATCCATCAGCACTAGGCTATGATAAAAGCTGCTGCCATGACAGCTACAGTATGCATTTTGACTCATGCGTTAAGAGTCTGCTATATCTTTGCTTTAAGTTAGCATCTGCAAACACCCAGTAAGACAGAACATATGGTTTTAGGATGATTTTTTTTTTTAGCAGGATCACTTTGTGTTTTCCTTGTCTTTACTATAAAAAGTCAATCTGCTGCTATAACTGTATCTTTTGTATCAGGACAGGTTATCCGCAAGGTCTTGAAAGTATTAAGTGATAATTTTAGTATATAACCCTAACCCTAATCCAGCCATAAGGGTTCACAAGCAAACCAAATAATAATAAAATGCGAATCACAAAATGTACTACTAACACCAGTGTACCACCAATGGAGCCAGTACCGCAGTTTGAGCAGCATTTTTTTAGCTCATATGAGCAATGGAACTGTACTATTTTTTTTATATATTTTATATGTATATGTTTCCAGAGACGCTTAGGAGATGCTGCCAAAAAAGCCATATGCAAGCTTCAGACACGCACCATAAGGAAAGGAGACAAGGTAACCATCACACACTAGGAAAGCTGCCTTTAGGATAAGACTAATTTGCTTTACTTGCTTAAACCTTAAAGTGTTTGATTTCATCTTTTAGGAGACAGAGTCAGATTTCGACAACTGTGCAGTTTGCATCGAGGGCTACAAGCCAAATGATGTGGTGCGGATATTACCTTGCAAGTAAGGCTCTGCAGACTAGTTATTGATTGACGTTGCACTGTTGAGTGGATTTTTACAGCTTTTTTTTTTTTTGCTTATTCAGGCACGTTTTTCATAAGCACTGTGTGGACCCCTGGCTACAAGACCATCGAACATGTCCCATGTGTAAAATGAACATCCTAAAAGCTCTGGGGGTAAGTTGCACTGCGGGTCACACACATGATAAAAGTAACAGTACGTTTCTATGCAGGAATTGTAATTATTGCCATTGCTTTGAACAGCATGTAAAGACATAATTCCTGATTTGGGTCATTGTTGGACTTTAGCTGTATGTATTTAGCTTACCAAAGTAATGGTTAAAAAGAGCAAGCTAGTCTAGTATTGCTTTGGAAATGCTCTGGTGCAGCTGCCAAATATGGAACATGTTTTTCTGACCTTATTGTGTTCTCTCTTCTCTTGTACAAAGTGAGAAATCTAGTTGTTCTTAATGGAGCTAGGAGCTATGCTTGTGTAACTATGATCATGCACCTTCTCCCTCTTTTTCTACTGATGCTGATATTGTTGTCTTTAATCAGCTGAGTCCAGACTGCTCAGATGACGCTCCTCCAGATTACGACACATCAGTTGGTGGACCTCCAACTAACGGCATCACTGGAGCCAGTGAAATCACAGTGAATGAGAGCTCAGTGGTTCTTGATACAGATGGAAGAATAGGTCTGCAGCAGCTTCCAGCTGATGGAGGAACGGCACCTCAGGCTGAGGGACAGATTCTAGCCAGCAGTGAGTACACATATCTCCTATGTATAAAAAACTGTAATTTTTGTTTGCTACGACTGGTTTAAGTTCTGCATATGGCAGTCTCTCCTGACTTCCTACTTAGTTGTATTGATTGTCCATTTGTTCCACCCCCTAGAAAAACAATCACTATTTTCAACAAAAGTATTTTAATACAACAGAAAAAGAGACTGCTTACACTGGAAGCAAAACAAAATATGAAGGTATGAAGCACAAATTCACTGTTTTCATATTGTTGCCAGCAGTAAACAAGCAGGCAATAGCTGTATAGGAAGAGGCTGTTATATCCTTGTGAGAGAGGATGCAGGCTTCTCATCTACCCAGGTGCCCAGCAGCGGTTCCTCTTCTGTTTGCAAAAGTTTGCATGAGGTGACGCCCAGCCTCATGGAAATGAAAAGCCAATACACAACAGAATTATTGCATTTTTGGCAAAACGTGTTGTGGTATAAACAGCCTCTAAACTGGTAAGACAAATCGATCTCCAGTGGGCACATGGACATCAATAGCATTTCAGCCATGCTTGCATTGTTAAACACTTCCAAATCAACAGGGCCAGATGGGATATCCAATCTATTCCTCAGAAACTGTCATGACTCGCTGTCTATACTTCTGTGTTTATTGTTTTGTCAATCACTCTTAACCGGCATTTTCCAACTGACTGGAAATATGCGCATGTCTTGCTTATTTTCATACAAAAAGGCTCCCGTGGTGGCCCTAATAATTACCTATATCCATATCCAAATGTTGTTAAGGTACTTGAAACTATTCCAAATAAGAAATTGTTATTATTTTTGATGCCCGATTCTTTAATCTTCAAGACCCAATATGGTTTCTTAAATAACCATTTAACCACTGACCAGCTTTGTAGATTGGGTGGATGCTTTTGGCACCACATGTTGCCATTTTAGAAAAACTATGAGCTCATGGTATAAGGCAGTGAACGTCAACTGGAAAATGAAGCCTCAGTCATAGCCCTCAGTTATTAGAAATGGAACAAGCTGAAAATGTATATATAAAATAATATTATGCTATTTTTGATACAATATTACATTGTTTTATTTTATGAGATCTGGCCCTTACAGTGTCTGCTTAGAAAAACTCTGGCCCTTGGACAAATGTAGCTGACGACCCTTGCTATAGGAACTGGTAGCTAACTTAGCTCCTTTTCTCTCAAACTGTTAAGTGGCAGATCACAGTCAGTAAAGATCAGATCAGCTATTTCCTCACCACTGGCACTCAAAGCCGGAGTCCCACAAGGATCACCATTAGTGCTAACCTTATTCTTATTATTCATAAATGCCACTACAGAAAGCTTGGAGTAATAATACTAGTAATGGCGCGACTTCTGAAGGTTTTATTAGCACTGCTGACACGTTCTTACTTGTTTTAAATTGCAACATAGAGGCTTTGATCCACAAAGCTAACCAAGGCCTTTTATCCATTACATCATGGGCTGAACGATGGAATATGCAGTTTAATCCCCTTCAACTGAAGCCTTTTTTGACAAAACAACTTATATTAAATTTATTAATCATCCAGTGCAGTTTTGGCCATTACACAAGCATCTCAGAGTGTGGATCAGTGATCGCCTAAAGCATGACAAACAGGTTAACTATGTATGCTGTTAAGCAGATCTTTATGCTTGATTAAGTTCTTTTTCTTGTTTCTTTTTGTGCATGACAAAGACCTTTTAGTTAGAAACTATAAATCATACATTCTCCCTTACTTTGAATATGCTGTTCCTTCCTGGTCATCTTTGATTTCCACTGAAAGAGAACATCTGGAAAAATTACAGAGGTGTGCTATTTGCGTATTTTTGTAATGCTGTTACACACAATCTTTAAATAAATCAGACTTTGCTGTATTGTCACTTGTGCTATTTAAACACAGAAGAAAAATTTCCCCTGCCTGCTATGGTTACAAACTGCCTAATGGTGCATTGCCTAGAGCCCTAGTTCAGTTTTGCCCCACTCCTCAAATGTCCACATTTAACTTAAGACAACAAAGACAACGAAGACTTTACCTTGAATCTCCTACCCAACTTTTTCATACTTTTGACCATTCACATCAGTGGAAGACTTTAAATTATCATTGTGGAGTAATGCTGGATATAAAAATAATTATTTTCTTATGCAAATGTTTATCCTTTTAAGTTTTAGTCACAGAGCATATAGTGTTTTGTTTTGTTTTCTTTTTTCTTTTTTTTTTTTTTGCCTTTTTGACCTAGGTGCAGTTGTGGAAAGAATGTGTTACCCATCTAACTTAAAGCAAGCGTCCTCTGGCCCTTTTGAAAGTAAACTTCCGTTTGCTGTTTACTACCCATGTGATTAGGTCATGGCTCCTGCAAGCAATTAAACATTTTTACTGATTCCATCTGTGCTCACTGTCAGCTCTGCTAAACAACCTCCATTAGCCATGCCATAAAAGCCAATGTGTGTATGTTAATCTGGATGCTGCTAACTACCAAGTCAACAGATAGGACACTGTGTATCGGTCGAAACATTTAACTGTACATTATACTAATAAATCTAATGTGTGTTTATCTGAGCCATGCAATCCAATTAATTAGACTAGCTGTGTTTATTTAACTTTCCACTGTCCCTGTTGCTTTATTGCCGCTGCTCCAGTTCTTTGCTCGCTCAGGTCTGGTTACTGTCAGTTTGAGATAGTAAGATGAGCTTCGAGGAAGAAAACGTGAAAGAAGTTGTGCCAAAATCTTGTGTTTCAGCATGGCTTACTGCCTGCACCGACTCTGTAACCTTGGCTTCAAAACCAATGACAATTCCCTAGCAAGAAAACTAGCTTGTCCTTCTCATCAAAAACGGCAAAGTTATGGAACTTTAAACTTCTGAGTGGATTGTGATGACTCTCTACTCTTACTTATGTTCATGAGATGTGACCAAGAGGACAAAATCATGGATAATAGCTTAAGTTAGTTTGTTCTGCAGGGTGGGTACTCCCTTAGAGATAGTATGTTGAGGAGTTCTGCCAGAGCTTGGAGTAGAGCCGCTGCTCCTCCACATTGAGAGGAACCAGCTAAGGTGGCTCGGGCATCTGTCTTGGACACTACACTGCCTCATGTGTCTCCGCTGGGGAGGTGATACATGATATAACTAATAATTATGGCAGCGTACTTTGGAGTAAACCATAGAAAGATATTGTATCTTTTGTTGTTGTCTACTTTTACCATCTGTAATTTAAGTCCTTATTGTCAATGCAGCCATGTTTTTCCCAAATAGTTTACTAACAAAAAAGTGCTATCTATACAAGTCCTGTGACTAACTGGCCATTGTCCAGAATCTACCCCATCAAAGACCTCAAGTAGCTGGGATAGGCTCCAGCCACCTGTGACCCTCAACAGGTTGAAGAGGTTGAAGATAACTGATTTTAATACACATTCATCCAAAATCTTAATTATAACAAAATATATCTGATATAAAAAAAATACTGTTTTATCAGTAAAGAAAATCCTTAGCAAGTAGTAGGAACATAAAGGGTATATGATTTAAATTGTGCAGTGTACCAAAGACATCCATGAACCTTTTATTATCTCTTTCATCCTTTGTGGACTTTGTTTTGTACTAGTTTACCACACTAAAACTTCAAGTACTTTATCTCTTTGATTTACCTCTCTTTGCCATACGCCAGCTTCTATCACAAAGACTTCCATTTTCTTGTGTGACTTTGACAAGCAGTGCATCAGCAGCAACAAGCAGGCATTCTTCTTGAGTCTAATTAAAATGTAAATCAGATGTGATCCGTCCAATGTCGGGGCACTAATGAGCTAACAGAGACTGTGACACTGACAGACATTTAGCATGAGCCGTACAGACCAGCTTGTCTCTCTCTCTGCCTCTGTGTGCTGGTGTGATGGATGGCAAACGCTGTGTGTCTTTAGCCTGAGTAATGAGAGCTGCTGAAGCTGCTATTGAAGCCATCTTTCTTTCTGGCCACAGTCAGGCTTTAGGAGCTGGATTTCTTGTTTTCCTGGAGGTTTGTGTGCTTTGTTGAAAATAAAATACTGACACCTTTATAGTTCATTTCTTTCTTTAGCAGTGAAAGTCTGGTTATTTTAACAGCGCACAAACTGATATGCAGCGGGTCAGATATACTCCTATGTATTGTTATAGTGAATGGCAGTGTACTTGCCTTTTCTTCTAAACTTATGAATCGGATATTTTCTGTAAATGTCTTTGAGTACTTTCTTTTGATTCATCACAAATGTTGACAAGGGCTCAAGAATGAACTAAATATAATCTAAATGTCAACGGTCAAGAGCTCTGTGACTTCAACAATGGGCTATATTAGGAACACCTCAATGGGCTTTCATTCCATCTTGACCCTTCCCATTGAAAAAGTTTCCAAACAAATCCTGCTTGACCAATCATACCAATTAATTGAAAATGGGGTGAGCTTTAAGCAATTCTGTAGTGTTTTTATCAAATTGCGTCTGGTTCTAAAGCAGTTCCTCTATTGTATTATTATCTATCCATTTACATTCAGAAATACTTTAATCTGTGTCCTTTAGTTTAAACAATCCCACTCAAATTGACAATGACCACACTTATTCTTTGTGTAGAATAGCAAAATAATTTGAATGACTGGACAGGAAATTAGCTTGCATTATATTGATAAGATAAGCTGGCTTATTTGTTCTGTAACCATAAAACTGAAACCTCTGTTGACTGATATGAATGAAGTAATAATGTGTCCTGATCTTTCACAGGTGAGCACCAGCCAGCACTCAGCAGCGGGTCGGACACATCTCTCATCGTGGGAGTGGACATGTCCGAAGTGGATCTGACAGAACAGGAATGTGAAGAGGCCAAAATCTGATCCAACAGAATGTATCACTGCTCCCACAGACTCCACAAAGGAAACCTGCGATATAAAAGACGGACATATTAGCAACAGCACAAGAATTTCCTGTGACTAAAGCAACACATGCAGATTTGTGGCCCATTGTGGTAATCTTGCAACAAAATCCGTCAGTTTGTCCATAGCCCCTGCTGCATCATCTTTAATTCTAGCATCTGAGATTTTGGATTTTTAGGGGACATCTTGGGGCTCCCTTCCTTTACACCAGCTGCAGTTTAAATGGTGTGGAGCAGATTTTTGTAGGTTGAGATCATTCCCTAAGTACGCAACTGGGGAAAAAATACAAGTCACAGCATAAACCCAATTTTTTGGTGTAAAACTGCCACCAGCGTTTTTATCTACTACATTTCAAAGCTTGCCGTCTTCATTTTAACATTTCACATCACAAGAAGATAACGTTTTGCCGTATCTTCCAAGTGGGATTATTTTGTGAGTTTTCTCAATTCTCCATCTTTGACAATCAGATTTGAAGTGATGTCGCCCACTGCCCTTTGAAGCTGCTCTATTAGAAACACATTGATTCACAAGGCCCAGGTGGTCAGTCTGTGCTGCCTGCTTGTACCAGTTTGTCTGCTGCTAAATACAGTTTGCTTGTTCCTATAAGGCCACTGTTCCTTCAAGCCAGCCAATATAAATATTAGAGAAGCGTGACAGGTTTTCAGCAGTGTTTAAACGGTGTTGTTTTGTTGGACAGTGACTCTCCTAGACTTTAACAGCACAAAAACTACACATCAGAAAAGCTATATGAAGGAATACATAATGCTTGAAGGATTTTTAAGGCATGAAAAGTTATTTTTTTGAAAAAGATGTTTACAAAGTGAAGTTGGATTTAAGTCTGGCACCACACTAACTTGTCTGATACATGTTAAGTAGTGTTTCAGGTCATTTTGTTAACAGCCCTGGAAAAACAATGGTGCATCACTGCCACCTATTTGTCATAAGTGGGAATTGTATCCACATCAGTTGAGCATGGTAAACACGTTTACTCCATCCATATAAAGAATACTTCCAAAAGCATTTTATTTTTCATGAAAACACTTCAACATGTTTATCTTCAAGACAAAACAAAGGCAAACAAATTCACTTATTTTTTGTTTTTTTTTTGTTTGTTTTTTTTGTTTTTGTGGAATTTTGCTGTTCCCATGTCACATTCTAATTGTTAGTCAGGATTGAGCTTGCTGTGTGTGTATTAAAAATGTGATGACAACATAGTAACCATAAGCAGTTAATTTGATGACGCCCTAGAATTTGACAAAATGTTTTGTATTATGATGCAAAGAACCAAACTGCTAACCTGGCCAGTACTTAAAATTCTTTTGCTATTGTATATCAAGAATTAGTTTGGGCCTTATCAAATCAAGTTAGATTTCTGAGGAACACAAGAAATGGTCATAAATCAAATTAAACAAAATATTTTGTGGCAGAAACAAAGTATTACATAAAGCCTGCCCCACTTTAAATAAACAGTTTTGATTGGTTGAGCGTGGTGGAAAATGTCTTGGTGTTCTAGACTTACTTCAGTTTGCCAAGAAAGTCAATAGATTTAGTTTTCTTGTTGTCTATGAAAACAAATGCAGTATCAAGTGAAGGAAAACAAAATAAAGTCTGTTCTATACAGCTTATACGCTCAGTTTGGATGTGACATGGACACAACTGAGGGCCTTTCTGGATACAGGACTGTCAGTACTCGTTTATGACCTTAATATTTTAGATGTACGTTCCCTACCTTTGTGTTACAGTCCTACATTTCCTTGTGTGTGGTCAGCAGGATCTGGTCTGTCTCACATTCCTGAAGAATTGCACAGCGCTGAAGCACAAACCCGGAAAAGCAACAAGAGCCAGAGGAGTTATCTTGTGCCATTCAGTCTTTCCATTAGATCATGAGGGCACATGGGACTGGGGTTTTATAACATACACACAGCACACTTTCATTTGAAGAAATACAAAACAAAAAATGCCTTTTATTATAATTACTGCATTAAGATGAGCACAATATATTCTCGACAACTGTTCCTCTTTGCAAGTATAAAGTTATTAAAGTATATTGTTTTTGTGCTAAATAACTGCATTTTGTGGAGACAAGTCATTAGCAAATCAAATCTACATCTGCATCAAATAAGGGAGCACTCTGTAGCACAAAATTGTACCCATGATGCTGCTAGCACTTTTTCCAAATATTCTGTCCTTAATCTAAACCAAGAGTATTATTAACATTGGTTGGACTTCTTGACTGTTCCACTGAAAGGTTCTTAAAAAAACCTGTAACCAATTCAATGAATGTAGCCGACATTTTGCACAATATTGTAATTTTGCTGGGAATACCAAATTCTTAATACAACATTCTTGTACTGTTATCACAACATCCTTATGTATATCCTCTCTGTGTTATTATCCAAGACTTTTTAATTTTTTTTTTTTTTTTTTTTTTGCTGTCTTTCCATATAAAGTCAACAAATGCCTCTCAGTTGTCCATCTATTACTTGCTTCAGTGTAGGACAATACAGTGAACGGTTCAGTTAAGCTATATCTTGCAGAACTTTGCCATTTTGCAGAAGCCCTACATTTTGGCCTGATCCAACCACTTTTTAAAACTCAACCCATGACCAAAACAATATACATTTCAGATATATACTACTTATATGAACACTGATTACACCAAATTCCAACATAGTCAACTGGGAAACTTTTCTGGAATCTGTTGATTTCACTTGGACTCACTTTTTGTTCTGTAAAATCCTTTGTCTTGCACTTTATCCCTATGTGATGGGAAGTGTGAAAGAGGGCTCTGGATTAAACGTGGCACAGCACATGTAATTTTGTAACCTTATGTAAGTATTGATGTGCATAAATGGAATGGAGGTGATGTATTGTACACTATACCCAGCAGCAGTAACAGCTTTGCTATTTTGTATTGTAAAAAGTGTATGAGCTGTGTCTGCACGTGTTTATGATTGTTACCTATAAAACATTTTTCCAAGTTTGATAAATGTGTTTTGTTTTAATGTTTTATACAAGGATTACTATGACATTTTGAGGATTATCTGAACAATTGACACAGTATTTACATCTTAAAATGGATAGGCAGTATTGGACAGTAGCTAGATATTTTTACTAAGTACATTTTCTAAGACATATTCTCCCCTTTCAAGTAAATCTGTACAAAGGTTTTGCTCAGTGGTACAGTGGGTAGCAGAGGTAGTATAGTAATAGTAGTTTTTACAGTACAACAACCAAGTAGCCTGTAGTGTTTATTTTACTTGAGTACAGAATTTGAGTAGCCTACTTATTCTACCTCTGTCAGTATGTAGCCTAATGTGAAAGTATGATGCTGCTACCACCATTTCAAAAGCATTGAAAACCCAAACCATAACATATGCAGGGTATGTTTACATAAAAAAGTAACTATAACTGGGACATTAAAAAAAGTTTATATTATTGCAGAGAAATAAAGTTTATAGGCATTTCAATAAAAATGCCACTTATGAAAATTAAATAAAATAAATAATAAAAAATGCCAAAAAGATCTTCCATTAGGCTACTTCAAAATACTTTCTGACACTTTGAGAAACACTGCAATTAATATAATTTAGAGAGAACGTATTTGGAAGTGTAGTAGGTGATAGTGTCCGGCAGAGGGCGGTATTGTAGATGAGAAGAACTGCTGCTGTGAAGATGCCCAGAAAAGAATGGTCATGGTAAAGTAACGGGCTCCCCAAATTTCAATGTGGATTAACTGTGAGTTGTTATCTTTTCTAATCGTAACCAGCACTAAAACAAAGTAAACTAAGGTCTACTCCATGTCTAAACCTGCTGCACCCCAGGTTTATAGCCTACACTTAACTAAAAATGGACTAAACCAGTAGCCTGCTAATATGGGCTTACATAGTCTACATTTATTTGCTATCTATTGAGGAAGCTTAGAAGCATGACTGGGACATTTTAGGCAATAGAATAGGTCTAAAATGCCCCTGACCTGTTTACAGATACTCTTAGCATATTTATTTCCCATTTTCAGTTCTTGTTTTTTTACTGTGTGTGTACATCAGTCTTGGTAGTGACAGAGCAAGTAGATTCCCCTGGTCAAAGTTAACTCATACTTGTGTGGTAAAAAAAAAAAAAAAAAAAAAAAAAGATACACTAATAACTTCTACAAACATTTTGGAAACCAAAATATGTATGATCTTCACAATAAAAAAATGCTTGTGTGAGTGTATGTGTACACAGTATTTTATTATCATGGCTTCAGACATATTTGATTGGGTTAACTCTAAACTGGTTCTCAATTAGCGTCTAGACATTTAATAAAATGTCTAGCACAAAATGGCTTGTTATTTATATTCTCAATAGGTTGTGTTGACACGAGGGGTCAATATTACTGTATAGGTGAAGCACTGTTTTTAAAAGAAATAACTGAACAGAAAATCCACAAATATTGAATCTGGTCATTCTTTGCAATGGATTGGGTCCCCAGATGCTCTGTATTTTTCTCATGGCAGATCTGTCTACTCTACATGAGCCCGCTTGTGTGATTGAATAATCACCACTATAGTGAAAAAATGATTTCACCTTAGGTTATTTGTTCTGACAAACGATGTTGAACTCAGGCTCAGTAATTACAGAGATATTAACCATAAATCATGCCATGACATCTGAATGCTTCCACTTTAGCAGTACCAGATAATTTAGCCTACCCTCCACCCCTGTCTCACTAACGGGACTTGATGTTTACTTTTTTGCTCACTGGTCAAAGTGGCTAGCCTTTGTCAAAAGTTACTGGCCATTAGTGTTTTTACAAGCCACAATTAGTTACATTTTTGAGTATATTTTATAGTATAAGCTCAAAGAATTTGTTTTTCATAGAGTTAGGATTTTTTTATGGACATATGTTTTTATCAAATATTAAAATCAGGCAGAATAAATTGTATTTCTGTGGATCTGGTGTCAAATCTTTTCAAACATGTTATTCTGTTATAATTATATATTTTTTTTCTTTCTTTAATCATGATGAATTAGTACGAACTGGCATACAATAATGCAGCGTAACATAAATTCAGACTTAGCCTCTAAAGTTAAGATATAGGTATGCATACGATTCAGCTGGCCAAAGTGGCTTGTAGTGGAAGTGTGCCACTAGCAAAACAAAAATCTACCTGCATTTGGCCGGTTGGCTAGTGTTAATGTCAAGCCCTGCTCACAACATAGGCCTTGTATGTTATCACTTCACATCAACGCACATACTCACACATCATAAAACACATTTATTTTAGCAAAATATTTTTGACACAACCTTACCTGTCTGTCAAACTGTTTGTAAGTCTATGATGTCTTTTCCACCCAATTAATTGCAGTGTCTTCACTCTGTGGATGGGTTAAACGACGTTAAGCGTTGGAGTTTATATTATTCAAAATTTTGACGCCGGTATTTTCCCTTTTATCCCTAATGAATATCAGCTCCAAATATCGGTTATCGGCCTCCGTGACTACCAATAATCGCTATCGGTATTGGTCCTGAAAATACATATTGGTCTGTCTCTAGTTTTTATGCTGGATGTCCCTCCTGACGCAATGGTCTCCTTTTATCTGGGCTTGTGGCAAGAGCTCTTGGCCCAATAACTACAATTTACTTTTTAATGTTTCTGAATTCAACAGTAAGACATTCAGTTTGGATTGACATTTATGAGTTCTGTAATCAATTTTTGCAATACATCCATAAAAACACTATTATGTCTTTAGTTAAATATACATTTCTAATAAATCTTAAAGTTTTGATTTTGTCATGGGATGCAGAAACACAGAACAACGGAAACAAAAAGTGTCTTCCCTTATGTCAAACAGGGAACTGAAAATTGCATGTGAAATGGGGATGTAAGTTGGGAACAAAGAACATGTTGGAACATGTGTTGTGTTTTTTACCCTGGAACTACTTTTTGAGAAACATGTCTTCACAAAAATATTTTCTTCAATGTACATGCACAACCTGGATATGGGGATATTAAACATTATAAAGCAGAGTTTCTTAACAGGTGGGTTGGAACCAAAAAAATGGGTCATGGGGAGGTTGAATGTAATTTCAACGGCAAAATATTGTTTTTTTTTTTTATGGAATTTTATAGGCTAAATATTATTTAGATGGAAGAGTAAAAACATGCATGTGCTATAAATGTCATTGTAATACCAAAACCAACATAAAAAACTTTCATGCTTATAGACAATTAAGTTTGTGGTTTGTATCTGACAATAAAAACCCTATCTTTCTGTTAAAAGACTTTGGTTTACTCATAAAAATGTCACTTTACCCCCCACCCACCAGCTGTACAGTCTTGTCGTTTACTGACCCATAAATGACACTGTATACTGCAGATCAATGAGGTCATCGGAAAGTTTTCCTTATAATAATCATAATAAAAATACATATATAGAGGTATTGTGCTTTGTTTATCTTGTGGTTTCCCTTGAGGGGAAAATCTGTAAATATTTGTTCATCTGTATGTCATCTGAGTCATACTGACAGTGATACCCAGCTTCTTCCCACATCCTGTTTTACAGCAGCCACAAAGAGCTGGAAACCAAACAAAACTTGTAAGCTGTGTAGTCTACATCTATGTTGTCATTCAGCCATTCTTGTACCTAATTTGTTTGTCCATGAAAGACACAGGCAGACAAGTTTTAGCTGTGGAATAAGTTTATCAAAGGTACTGTGAGCAGCATGCACTCGGACTGGTTTAAAAACGGTATTTTAGTCTAAATCAAAACAAAGGTCTGTGGGTTGCCAGTCACAGTGAGCTCTTTTGCCAACTGGTTTTGAAGCTCTGCTGTTAGCTGTGTCCACAGCTGCTGCATATTGGCCTGCGTGGCAACCAGAGAACGGAGCTCTTTCCACTTTTCTGATTGATTAACTTTTTATATTATATAACTGGCTACTTTACAGTAAGAAACAGACCAATAGGATCAGCAGTATTACTCAGGTAAAAAATACAATTCAGCTGACTCAGACGTGTAACACATAAAAGATTTTGTAGGCTTGTAATGATAATATGAGACGTGTAATGCATCTATGTGTTGTAGTTTTTAACTCTTCTAGCCAACGCTTTTTATGTCATATTACAGGGAGTCTCTGGTATGGTGGCCCTGAAGGACAAGTCACACCAACAAAAACATTCACACATATATGAAAACACGTACACACATTTGGAAACATGCACACAAATACAAAAACATGTACGTAAATTTGGAAACATGCACAAAATTATGAAAACAGGTAAACAAATTTGGAAATGCACACAAATTTGGAAACATGCACACAAATACGAAAACACATACACAAATTGGTAAACATGCACACAAATACAAAAACAGGCACACAAATTTGAAAACACACACATAAATACAAAAACATGTACACAAATTAGGAAACAGGCACACAAATTTGAAAACACAAACAAAAACACATTCACAAATTTGGAAACATGCACACATATATGAAAACAAACACACACATTTGGAAACATGCACACAAATACAAAATCACGCAAACAAATTTAGAAAAATGCACACAAATATGAAAACACATACACAAATTTGTAAACACACACAAATACAAAAACACGTACACAAATTTGAAAACACGCACACAAATTTAGAAACACACAAATTTGGAAACACGCACACAAATTTGTAAAAAAGCACACAAACTCTAAAACACTACAGCAAATGCGATTACAATTTCAGGACCTTCATGGTTGACTGTGATTGGACAAAAGAGAGATGTTTCTGTCTGTTTCCTGATTTGCTTGCGTTCTGTTTATAGGAACTGCAGTGCCCCATTGTGACCTGTGGTGGCTCTGTGTAACCAGCAGGTGGCAGTGTTCTATGTGACCAGCAGGAGGCGCTGTGTCCTATTCTTACTCGTCTGTTCAAACCCGCACAAACCTCGAGCCAAACTCTGCTCTGAATGAATATTTAAATAATACTTAAATACTAAATACTCAAATGCAGAAACCCTTGTTTAAAGTATTAGATGCAGTTTGTCTATAATAAAGTTAGATCGATCCTCCACGTGTTTACTGCAGTACTTGTCCTACCCTAACTTACAGCCAGGAGGCAGTGAGAGCATAGCCTCTGTTGTTAAACATTACCCCTAGTGATCATCATTGGAACTGGATTTCTTTTGTGACTAAATCTAGCTGTCTCAAAATGTGGGATGAATGTCTCAAAATATATGAATGTGCAGAAGTGATGAATGCACAACTGGAGCGATCCACAAATGCAGATTGGACTATCCTCATGCAAAACTGCAGATTTATAAATGACAAACATGATTTATTTGTGAAATAATTGCTAATAATATATTTGTAAATATTGCTGCATGCAAGTCACAAATTAGGAATGAATTTTGAATTTTGAATGAATCATTCTACATGCATCAATACATTTATTGTTGCATCAAATCATTTTATTTTTGCATTAATTCATTTTATTGAGACAAATATACCTCTATATGATTGTACTTTTGGGAGTGTTTGGTGACATGGGGAAAACAAGCCTAATTTGTTTGGTTACCCATTTGATCACTTTATTTCTCAACTCTTCAGGCCAGAGTGCATAGAATTTTATACAAACTATACACTGCGTCACATTTAGCTTTAGCTTAGTGGTGTACTTGCACTTGTATCCAGTGTTGTTTACATCATATAATCATTAATGCCTCTGAAATTGTCTCAAAGTCAAGGCACGGTGGCAAAGTGGTTAGCATTCTCACCTCCCAGCAAGGAGTTTGTGGGTTTGATCCTCGGGCTGGCCAACTCACAAACTCTCTGGGTGGAGTCCGCATGACTTCCCCGTGTTACCGCGGGTTCTCTCCAGGTTCTCCAGCTTCCTCCCACCGGCCAAAGACATGCATGTGTTAGGTGAATTGGTGACTCTAAATTGTTCTTAGTGAATGAATGTGAGAGTGAATGGTTGTCTGTCTGTGTGTGTCTCTGTGTCAGCGTAACCCACCTAAGGCCCAAAGTTACTGGGATAGGCTCCAGTACCCATGACCCCTAACGGGAAGAAGCAGAAGAAGCACCTATGAGATAGGTCATTGGAGTGATCTTTCCAAACAAAATAGAGCAAAGCTGCAACCTGTTTGTTTTGGAAGAGCAGAAGCTAATTACTTCCACCAAAGTTATGGTGAGTTTGTTTTTATCAAGACAATGTAAAAAGCAACTGTCAATTTTTCTAGGTAATGTCAATAAAGGGCCAATAAAGAAATTATAATTTTTTGTGTGTGTGATTCCAGATTACTGTCTGGATCCAGGTAAGTTTTAAAAGATTCTGTACCATTGCATCATAGGGCCCATTTTGTCTGTTAGCAACATACCTCACACTCTTTGGCCAGTATAGATAATGACCACTACAGAACAGTTAGCAGAGCATCTGGCACAAAGATGCAAACTCCAGCCACAAGAGGTCAGTGGAATGTGTTTGCATTTTCTTGGTTTCCGCCTAAATTCTACTGATCTGAGCTACTTGTCGATGGGTGCTGCCTAGCACTGCTGCGTCTGCATATTACTCACATGCCTGTTTTTTGTTTGTTTATTTGCTTTATTTGCTTGCTCTTGAGGAAGGCTGGCTGTTATGGTTTTAAGTTATGGGAAGCAAGTTTTCTGAATGCCTGAAATACTGAAAGACTACCGCAACAGAAGGAATTGCCATTGCCAAGGATCCAATGGAAGTACCTTGTACCCTATGTTAAGTTTGTGGGATGAGACCCTACATGAAAGCAGTGCCATCAAAAAGCCACTACAAGCTGTTTTTAATAATGTAAGTTCAAGGTGGCATGTAGTGTGTCATCTTTGTGAAATCCATTGTTTGTAGGAGAGATGGAGAACTACTGTATATGCTCCTTGCTGGAGTGTGATGTTGAGAAGAGGATGATTGAAATGGAAAAGTGTAACATTAAATATGTCTTTTGAATTGTATACTGTCATTGGTAGTCTATACTGTGAGCTGAATGGTTTAATTCTAAGTGCTTCTTATGGAGTTTTTGATGTTTAAAATTACATAACTGCAGGGTGAATATATAATAAATGAGAGGGAATAGTAAGAGAAAGGTGAAAAACAGTGGATGGATGCACATAATGACTGCTTCTTAAAAAGTTCCATTATAGAGAGTCACTTTTCACTGCATAGATTTAGTCACATTACGTTGTTTGTTTGTTTTTTTTTACCATGGAGTAAAAACTAACTGCTTGTTCACTGCTTTTTTTTTTTTTTTTTTTGAGTCTAAAGGATTTTTTTTTTCCAGGCACCTTGGAATTTGTCATTGCTTTACCACAAGTGTCTCAAGTGTCTATTGGTGGAAGTAGCAGATTTCAGGGCCTTATTAAAAACCTATGACGCATACATTTAACGCACCATGGGTTAGTCTTGTTAGGTAAAAAAGGAAACTATGTTTCTTAGTGAAACTCATCTTTACAGAATATATAATCACTTTGCTGTTAATATTTCCCATCCATGACTATTATGAAGAAAACCATAAATTACCTAGTCAGAGTATCTAAACTATTACAGTGTACCACTCAGGACTGCTCTTGCCAAACTCAAATTAATCCTCAGGCCCACTTGGCTCCCTTTAGGGGTTTTCAGATGTATTTTTTGCTCTCATTTTTGGCATTTCTTGTGCTAGGGTGATGATATTTGCCAAAGATGTTCATTAATAAATGAAATTTAGAATTTCAGGGTCACAACTAGAAAAAAATTTTTTTTCAACTGTCAAACATCAACAAAAAACTCACAAACACACACAAACTCACAAACATTCTTCCTCTTAAAGCCCTTTTTGGTCCCATTGACAAAATAAAATCACTTTTTTCACTCTACAGAAATGTTAAATCATGTTAATTCCTCCCCTATCAGTCAGAGGCAAAAAAATACACAAACAAAAAATCACCACCAGATTCATCATTTTCTCTTTGCACTGTGGGAAATAATTCCCTTATAATTCCCATAAGATAACGGTGACTGTAGCCCAGCTCTTTTAGGTCTTTAAAAGGAAAAATGTGAGTTTAGGACCTTTATTTATGTGATTTTCTGTCCTTTTTTTGTAATATATACATGTAGTTACTTTTGTTCTGATTTTTTTTTTTTTTTTTTTTTTTTTTTTTTTTACGTTTTATATGTTTAAATGTGACCCAGTGATCTAAAAGGCTTTAAGAGGAAGAATGTAATTTTTGTAAAGGTGGGCTTGTGGGTTAAATGGAGCAGGTCAGTGGCTCAAAACTGGTAGAAAATTGCACTTCTCAGAAATATCTGTCCTCGCTGCTCTGTCTCTTTCCTTTTGGCATACATTATTCTGAGTGCACTCCTTTTCATTGTACTTTGGCTGCATTTTCCCCACTCTCCAGCCCTGACATTCACGAGCTTGTCAGAATGGATAGATATTTCTGCTACTCAACATTCATGTCTGGAAACCAAGGACTTGGACTGATGCAATCTGACCTTTTCTTAAAATCTGTCAGGGCTCTATAGGCACTGATTTCATTTCACCAGAATAAATATAGAAAATAGAATATATATATATGTGCGTACCTATACACGACGTCTTGTAATTCAGAAATGGATAATCTGGCCTTGTACCTCCAGGTAGTGCTGTATGAATATAATAAAGTTGGAATGACTTTGTTTTCAGACACTTTCCTATTTATTTCCCATTTGTACACATCCGTAAACACCTTCAACCAGGTACAATGATAGGTACTGAGTCTAATGATGAGTTTACCAAACTGGTGCGCAGGGCTCAGTGCACTTTGGGACGTAAATTCGCGCCTGTGAAGAAATGTTCCACTTTGTCAATCAGAGCAGACTACAGGAGGATGGAGCACATGGGCAGGCCAATGGGCACTGTTTATGTTTTTAAGACGCTGTAATATAGATGGGGGCGTAACAACAGCCAGTGCAACTGCGCTGGGCCCCATTCGAGAGAGCCTTTGTTCATCTATGGTCAAGTTTATGTTTAAAATAATCATAATAACTAGGAGCAGCATATAACTTCATTACAGGACAGAGTTTTTAACATAAATTCAATTTTAAATCCTGTTAAATTCTGAAACTTATAACAGAAATAATTTTTTTTCTTAACATAAATACACAAATTGTAATAAAAAAAGTTTCACAAAATTCTAAACGTAATAATGAATTATTTATTTATTATTATTTGTTTTTTATCAAACTCCTGTAGTGCATAAACCTGTAGTGCTGAATCTGCTTCGTAAGTTTAGGGCCCATTCTAAAATAATGCACTGGGCCCCCACATTACCAAGTTACGCCACATATAGATGAACAGTATCACCACCAAACTGGCAATCAAGGGAAAACATGATCTCGTTTTAACGAGAAAGTTATTACGGTATAACAAGAAGGTGATCTCTTTGTAATTCTATTCATAGCTTAAACCTGCCAACCTGGACATTTAATGTAGACAGTTATTTATTAAAGAGAAAACATTATTAAAGCCAAATATAACTTTATTGGTTTTTGAAAAAGACTTATGTGCAAGTTTGATGCGTTTGACACGCATTGCATTTACTTGCAAAATGTGAAACGAGCCCAAAAGGATTAACACTACAACACCTTTACGTCTTTGTACCTGCAGTAAAGGGGTGGTCCTGGTTCTGTCAGAGTGAAGGGAGTGCGGCTCCTGCTGTAAGGAAAGGAACTATGTTCAGCTGCGAGTGTGGCTTGTGTAGTGGAAGTGAGTAGGGCGAGGGAGTTTTGGAAAGTGCCCTACTCTTCCCGTGCCTCCACCTCTCTCCAGCTGACGTCGCGCTCGTTACGTGACGCCGCTCCGCAGAGCGTGCGGCACTGGCAGCAGAGGAGGAGGAGAAGGAGGAGGAGAGGACTGCAGCCTTTCTGTCTTTACAGTACAACTATCGCCTTTGTGTTTCATAGCATCGTGAGACAACGCGACCAGCTGGACCTACACACTCTTATATGTGTCTGTTGTCACGGAACAAGGCCGTGTGCACTGGCAAACCAGGATAAAGCTCGACGTTCGTGAGCGGCGGCACCTGCCTCGGAGCAGGGGAAACAAAGACTGCACAGGACGGGAGCACGGGCTTTAGGTTGGACTCTAGCGCTCTCCTGAGGCATTTCTGCACATAAACAGTGAAGTAAACAAGTGTTTTTTCCTCTGCACGCAGTCTGTGTGTGAGGTGTGGACTACCACGGCCCTGGTACTGCGGAGAGGGTTAATTATAGCAACACTTGCCTGCTCGTCTCAGCTACTTTCTCCCGGGCATCCAACCAAGGGTGGAGAGTATCGCCAGGCCTCCATCAGTGTTTTAGTGTATCAACAATTCCAGTTGGAACAGCACCGTCTCGTCTGTTCAATGAGACCCTGAAAACAGCATCATAATGTGGGTCAGTCCCGAAGACGTGTTACTGGCAGGCGCCTTATGGATCACCGAGCGAGCAAATCCATATTTCATCCTCCAGAAACGGAAGGGCCACGGAGATGGAGGCGGAGGGCTGGCGGGTGAGTATACAGTAATATCACTTTACATTCAACACAGAGGCTTTAGGGAGATGCACCATCTCATAAACATGATAAATAAATACAAAAACACATGCATGGACCATGGTGTTGGAAATCACATGACCAGTCAGCTGTCACAGGTGGCCTTTCACCTGGATATGAGGGAGTGGAGTTTTTGATACTGGCTCAAAAATCAATGAATGTACACTTTAGTCTCTTGTTTTTATTTAACCTTTGATTAAAAGATTACAGTTTTAAAGTCTACAGTAGATGCACTCACAGCACAAATAAATTTAATGCATGGAATGGTCAAAGGTCAGGCTGAGAGAATATTTTAACACTCATTACAGAAACACTGCTAACTTCTTAACTTTTTTATATTTTAATATTTTGCCCTGGATGGCTGGAAATCTCCACAGAACTTTTACTCAAAGGTTAATATTTTGTCCCCTGGTTATATAAACAAAATGCCTTGTACAACTTTAATTTCTAAACAGAATTTTGGCCAAAGGGACTGAAGCTGCACTGAAGCATAGCACACACAGCCCTCTGATGCTGCAGTCAGTGGCTCAATAAGAGAGCTTTTATTTGACCACCAACCAGAGTGGAGTCGGTTTGCTAGCTCATGCTGAATCATGCCTTTCTTCTTCCTCTTCTCCTCTCCTCGTCTTCGTCTTCCTCTGTGCTTCTCATTCTGTCCAAAATGGGGCAGACAGCACCAATCGGAAAAGTGGAGATGACTGGCTAAGGTTTAAAGTTCTGCCAGTCCTGTTTTCTTCCCAGGGCTCCAGATTAACTTTTTTTTTTTTTTTTTTTTTTTGCCAGGAGCACTCTAGCCCATGACTGAAAAATGTTAGGGGCACAAGCAGATAATTTAGGGGCACATGCCAAAAATCTGTATTACAATATTAAATCCCCTGTCTTACTAGGCTCACAGTTTAATTGAAATATACAGAATGAAAAATGTGGTCTGAGGAACATTAACAAATGATGACAATATGGTTAAGCATGTATTAATAGTTACTCTTACACAGTCAGACACTCTGCCCCTAAATAAAACTGAATTTAACTGGAAGTAAACAAATGTCAGATCCATAACAGACTAGTTTTCACAAAATACAGAATTAAATTAGCAATAAGTTGGCCTAATGAAGAATTTCTTTTCTCATATTATCAGCTTATTTGTGGCTTCAATCTTCATAACAGTGGCCAACTGATGTTTTCAATTGGCCCTCTGTATTTTTTCTTATGGCTCTAAATAACAGCTCCTCTCTCACACAGCACCGCAGGAGGTAGCAGCAACTCATGCTAAATACAGAAGCTAAATACAGTAGTTTGAAAAAAAAAATACTTGCACAAACCCATAAAATTCTGGAACTGTCAGTCATTTTATGTTTTTGACCTGGTTTCATTTCTGAGCACATGCGCATGGTCAGGTATGCTCAGGGAGGTGCGACACTCACAAAGGTTATTGATATGTTTAAACAGTATACGACTGAGAGCCCTCTTTTATTGACATAGATTACTCTTAAGTACAGAGAAGTGACAGCTGTAACTCACATACAGGTAGATGTTTTGGTTCCTTTTTAGAATATTTTCCTCATTTTGAATCACCTCACAATAAAATTAAAACTCCTATATATTATGCTTTTTTCAGGCTTTTTGAAATAATTTTGGACACCTTTGCATTAGGATTTTGTGTTTTATAACCTAAAATAATGGTTATAGAAAATGTCTAGTTTTTGGGGAGCTGTGACTGTCAATTTCCAAAGAATGCTGGGATTAGGTGTCTGTTGCCCTCTGCTGACAATGGTGGGAAATGGACAGAGCATAAAATGGCTATTTCAGAAGGGTATTAGCAACATGACACTAACAGATAAATAATCGATTGCTTTGTAGGGACAGCAATTTAAGCGGCGAAATAATCGAATGAGTTTGAGGACGATATGTGGGCTTTAGAAACATGCAGGAGAACTTCCTTGTTTCACATAATGTGAGCGGTGAGACTGAGTGTTTGAAAAGGGCTACAACTCAGCATACAGGATTACTCAAGAAGCGTAAATGAAACAAAACACTACTTCAGGTATGTTTTTTGAGAAAACAACATTATAACAAGGATTAAAAGCTTAAAAAGGTTGATTTAGCATAATAGGGGCCCTTTAAGAACTAGGAGTGGTTTGATAAGGTAACGGAAAAACACAGTGACCTGGAATGCACAGTGCATGACAATTGAGTGAACCAAAACTATTAAATGCTGCGCTTGCAAAACAAAACAGGTTTGTCAGTCTAACCCATTTTTATTCTTGAGAGTCACATTTTATAAATACCAAAAAAATCTAAGCAATTGACCTACTTTAACAAATATGCTTTAAAGTTTTTTTTATATATTCTACAAAGAATTCAGAATCAGAATCCATGAAGCAGTACCAACATGTGCAAAACTGCTTCAGGACCAACACAATCTGGAAAATGAATCAGAGAAACGAAGTATACAATGCTGCCTAATTTTAGTTAATTGTTGCAACTGCTTATTCTCAGTTCTCAGTCTGCTTAGTGCTCCGGCCTCTCAGCAAGGAGGTAGTGGCTTCTCTATGGGAACTCCAGCTTCCTCCCACCGTCCAAACACATTAATAGATGAATTGGTGAATCTAAATTGCCCTTGTCAGCTAATGTGAGAGTGAATGTATGACAGCCCTGCAACTAACTGGTCCACGTTAATGAATTAATTAATGACATTAATGTGTTTGAATGAGAGACGTTCCAGATCCGCTACACTTTGCTAGGGGTATGGCTCGTCAGGCTAGTACTGTTTGGGAAACTCTGCTATAGTGTTACATCTTTCAACTCATTAAAAGAGATTTTTTGTAATAATTCATAACAAAAGCTGCACAATCATTCCTCCAATTCAAAACAAATTGTGTGAAGTAGTGCTGGGCAGTGATGTCATTATGTAGATCCGGGGCTTGCTGAGTGGTAGTGAGTGCCAGCTGGCTCTCAGTGCCTAGTCACATAGGCATTGTGCGCATTAATAGGTTGATCCATGGAAATTTGAAGCTGTGAGAATCAGTCAGACCCACCAACATGGCTCACTCGCAAATGTCTTTCAGTCTCCCAGATAAGTTAGTGGGAAGGGTCTGTGAAGTTGCATCACTTTTGTCTTTGAAAGGAATACCTAATGTAGAAAGGGTCAAACCAGTCAAACAAGTCCCTTAGTAGCTTTATGTCTAGTTATAGCCTGTTTTGTTTGTTTGTTTTTTTGTAAGTTGCTTTACACTTTTGAGGATTCAGTAATGGTTTCAGACATGTACTGCTGTGTGTTTATTGCTCTGGTTAGTAGTCAAATCTAAAATGGAAACTATCCATGTTTCATTTGCATTAAACAGGGTTTGAAAAAACAGCCTTCTTGTAGCTGCTGGTTTATTGTATGCAAACTCCCACGGAGTATTGCTTTTGCTGAAATGTTGGAAAAAGTGATCTTTGGGGAGCGGGTGAACAAGTGGAGGCTAAATAAGGTCTGAGGAGCAAACAACAACGATTCTATTCAGCAGTGTCAAATAAACAGGCCAGCATGTCAGTTCTTATGCAACATACAGTCAGCAATAAATTTCACAATATGCTCAGTTATTTCCCAATCACACTTGTGTCTAGGGTCTCATGATTCTTTATATTTATATTCTTTGGCCTAACTTGTGAATTGTGTACTCAATGACCTAATGTCTATATAGAAAATATACTAGAAATTTGTACTAAACATACTAAACTTTAAAGCATTATTACTCAGGCAGAAGTAAAAGTACTCAAAAAAAAAATTGAATAAAAGGTAAAAAAAAAAAGGAGTAAGTGTAATTTTTCCAACTCTGGAATTAAAGCTGTAAAATCCATTTTTATTGAGGAGGTGATCCTGTTTCTGTTTTACAGCTCATTATTTATGTAAAGTCCGTGGTAGACTGTGGCCCTGTGTGATCACACAGCAGCTTCCACCCACAATTAGTAGTTTTGACACAAAGGAAGTGAAAAGTGATTTTACTGTAGTGCATAAACAACTGCTATAGGTAGCATTTGTTCCCAGCTTGTGTGTTTCTCTTTGCTTTGTGCACCCACACGTTCAGTGAAAGGAAACTGTAAACACAGAGGTGTGAGCAGGAGCTTGCTTCTACTCAGTGGAACAGAGTGGTTTTGACGTGTTACAAAAACATTTGGTGTTGTGCTGTGCATGATGATTATGTAGTTTGCAATCATCAAACTAAATGGTTTGAAATGTAATTAAAAGGTTGCTCAATTTCCTTTGTGTAATGGTTTTTGTCTACCCGTGAATTTCAAACCAATATCTCAGTCCACTATAACTGGGTTTTAAAGTGTATTCAAATATTGTACTCTAATTGAGTGCCATCATTCTAATTTCTTTTAATCAGTCTTGGATAATTTATTGTTGGACTGTTCAGAGCCAGACAGTGGCTTGAAGTAACACATGTAAACACGTGACCGCTGGCCATTTGGTTTGGTAGCTTCTTGGCTAATTACTATTGACAAAGCAAGAAATCCAGTTAGTTAGCTTGATATAGCTAATGAGCATAGTTCGGCTCTGCATGGGAACATGAGAATTAGGGCCTGTTTACACAACGACACTGGACAGAAAACTTAACAGTCATGCTGTGAGACCAAAACACCTCCTCCAGCGTTTTCAAGATTTTGGATTCAGAAAATGGAAACCACGTCTTCATATAAATGAAAGGCCAAACCACAATCAAACCTTTGCAGAGTCAGCAAAACGCATTGTCGTCTAAACCGCCCCTTAGAGAGTAACATTAGGTTGTAGCACGATAAAAAAATGGTCTTAAAGTGGTCTCCTTTTGAGGTGCCAAGCCCCTGTACTTCCTGTGTGAAACCTCATCCATTCACATACAGTAGATCTGAAGACTACAGGAACAAAAGCTTTTCATGAATTTCTCACTCAAACCTCACCCTTGTTGTCAGCTGGGTTCACTTGTTGCATGGCTGTGCTCAGGCTGTGAACTACTACCAGATAATTGGTCACGGCTGTGTAACCTTGTGATTTTCTATTGTTAGGAGGAAATTCACACTTCTCTGTTTGTTTCCCACACAGAGACTCCACACAATGTCTCATTTTAATTCCCCAATTGGCCTCGGTCCTCCTAAACATCCAGCATTAACGCAGACAAGCTGAAGTCAATTTAGTGTTATATTGCAAATTTTAAAGGTCCAACAATGCTCCTATCTACAAGACACAAGGCCTTATCAATGGTTGGATGAGCATGGAAATGAGAGAGAGAGAGAGAGAGAATCACATGCTGTAGCTGTCACACTCTGCACATCTCAACTGACTGAACACCTATGGCAGACTGTCCACTGTCTGGGCAAAAGACAAAAACAATGGAAACCCTATGAGACGTGGCATACTTTAAAAATAAATAAAAAAGGAAAAAAAATCTGAAAATACTTCCTCTGTTCGCCATGCCTCCTCTCTAGCTTCTGTCTATGACTCATTGTTTGGGATCTGTTGAGCTCTGTGCTAAAAATAACTATAACAGTTGAAAATACATGCGAGATTATGATAAAATGCTTGTAAAAATCAATTGAGTGTGACAATAAAAAGTATGCTTTAAGATTTTTCGCATTTATAGAAAAAGATTAATTACCTAGTAGAATATCGTATTAGAAGCCACAGGGAGTCAACAAGCCAGCGTACTTTCTATTCAAGTCCCAAGCAAGGATAAATTTCGAGAGTTGCGTCAAGAAGGGCATCCATTGTTGTCCGGATAACTATGCGCTAGGAGGGAGATGATTTGCTGTGGCGTTCCAAAAGAGAGAAGTGAAAAGATATGAATATAAATATACTGTATATAATATAGTATTATCATTCAGGATTTTCAGTGTTCTTGTACTCTCCAAAAAGAGGCACTCCCATTAGCTAAGGCTGAGTTGAATTAATAGCTGTTGCAGAAAAGCGCTGGCTGCGTCTGCTTAGCAAAACAGCTCAAAAAAAGAAAAACAAAGCCTAGTTCCATGTGGATACATATTTGTAATGCAATAATTGTGAGAACAGATTAGTATTAGTATAACACTCTAAGCTTCAGTTTCATGTAACATTGTAATATTTTGCTGTGGTTCATTAGTCTTGAAATGCAGAAAAGATAGCCATGCTAGCATTGGAGTGGGTTATGGACTTATTACAGAAACAGAAAAAATGAAATCAAATAGGGACTCTTTAAGTTGATTCATTTGTTCAGGTTTTGAAGTAACAAAAGCAACTACTGTAGATCACAGGACATACAGTACATGCAACAAGTTGACATATGACCTCAATATGGCCGATGGATGTTCTCATATGACCGTTTAAGTTTAACATTTAATGATCCATTGCAGTAATTGCTGTGTGATGGACACATTTTCCTCAGAGGCGGTTATGCTGCTTTTCATGCCCCATCTTGAAATTGATTAATTATGGAGCTGAATGCATGTTTCCTTTGAATGTCTTCAGAGAGATTTTAAGTGTTCTTTGTTCCTATTACAGGATTGCTGGTTGGGACCCTGGACGTCGTGCTGGACTCGAGTGCTCGCATGGCCCCATACAGAATCCTGTACCAGACCCCTGACTCTTTAGGCTACTGGATCATTGCCCATGGTATGTGCCCTTGACCTCTGAACTCAAAATGTCTTTGTGTTCTTTGTTGAATTACATAACTTGTTGTGACTATAATGCAGTGCGTGATGAGGTCAAAGGATTTAAGTTACCCCTGCATATCCCTCCCCATGTCCCCACACAGCACATGTTCTAATATCCTGCTTTTCCCATGTTAGCAGCTAAATACTGAGCATTACATCATGCCTCAGTGGTTTTAAAGGGCAGGATTACCGAAATGGGGCCCGGAATCAATACTCCAATATTACTGGATCACTTAATGAGCTTTTCCTAATCTGATCTGTTAACACTAACTATATATTATGTTCACATAAATAACAATAATAATTTTATTTAACATGAACAATAAATAAAATTTGACAATGAGTCAAAAATGTTATAGAAAATCTGAACAAAACTGTTTATTTTACATTTTTCTAAATTAAATCTGTGGAATAATGAAAATAGAATTTTTACTTTAAAAAAACTATCACTGTCACTTGTTCTACTCCCCTTAAATAAATCTTTTTCTTCTCATTTATTTCCAACACAACTCTAGTCTACATAAAGTCATTTTTCTCTAATGTCAGCAAAAGGGCCCACAGATGAGCTGAACAGTGTGTGGTTTATGATGTCACTTTAAAAAGCTGTCCCTACAGATTATCTTCTATGAACATATTTAGCAAAGGGAAGGTAAGGAACAGCTAAGAAAGTTAAAAAAGCAAAAAGAACAATTATATTTGTGTGACATACACCAGATAGGTTTAGTAAAGAAGAAAATGAGCTTAGTGCTAGAAAAGATGATTGTGTTCAGTGTTTTAAAATTAATGTGTTTGGTTTTGCTTATTTGACATTGAAGCAAACAAAAGCCAGGCCCCGCACCCCTCCCTCTGTGTACTGTACTGTTCCCTCCAGAGAAGTGCTGGAGATGCACTATAGAGATGGCTAACGCACTTAATGTGCACTCACTGAAGGCCTGTTTGCTGCTCTGTGGATGGATAATGGTTCACGGTGAAGACCATTATTGCAATCAGTTTCTTCTGTGGCCAAGAATCGTTTTTGTCCTCAATACTGCCTGATAACAGTATTGTTATTGTAGATTCTCCATAAACAAAACACCGTCTATTGTGTTAAATGTGTGAATATTCTAAACTTTATCTTGAAACATAACCTACATAGTCCTCTATTTGTGTGTTTTGCAGGAACATCCAGGAAAGAGATCACTGAGCACTGGGAGTGGCTGGAGCACAACCTGCTGCAGACTCTGTCCATTTTTGAGAATGAGAATGACATAACCACCTTTGTCAAAGGAAAAGTTCAGGTAAATGCTTATGTTCTACAATATGGGAGGTTTGTGGTCTTAAACCACACAGACCTTCAGGGTGTTACAGTTCCATTCTGTAATCCTGTTGTACCCAAATTAGCCCTATTTTTGAAATGGTAAAAATCATTTAATAATCCTGCATCCTGACAATGATTTGGATCCACAACAAGAACAAATAACTTGCTCCTTGTTCCATTACTTACCTTTCATGACGATTTCATTAAAATTCAACTAGTACTTGTGAAGTTATGTTGTTAACAGACCAAGAAACGTACATATCCTGATTGGCCAAATTAATTCATATATCCGCCTACCTAAAACATGTTAAAAAGAAAGTAAGTAGACAATTCAATCTTAAGTTACAGCCCAGAAGTTCACTCTTCTGTCTCTTTCACCTCACCATAGGGCATTATTGCAGAGTACAACAAGAATCATGACGTCAAAGAAGATGATGATACTGATAAGTTCAAAGAGGCCAGTGCCAAGTTCCGTAAACTGTTTGGGATGCCAGAGGAGGAGAAGCTGGTCAACTACTACTCCTGCAGCTACTGGAAAGGCAAAGTACCCCGGCAGGGCTGGCTCTACCTGAGCATCAACCACCTCTGCTTCTACTCCTACCTGCTGGGAAAAGAAGGTTTGTCTTATACCACATTTTTCTGGCAATATTGTGTATACAGCATTTTTAATGTAATATCTCCAGTGTCTGAGCTGTCTTTGTCAACATCCTAAACTGCAAATGTATAGATAATATAAAGTATTTACCGTATTTTTGGGACTATAAGTCGCTCAGGAGTATAAGTCGCACTAGCCAAAAAATGCATAATGAAGAAGAAAAAACGTATATAAGTCGCACTGGACTATAAGTTGCATTTTTTGGGGGAAATTTGTTTTTAAAAGTCCAACACCAAGAACTGACATTTCATCTTGAAAGGCAAGTTATAGTAATAATAGAATAGAGAACAGGCTGAACAGGTGTGCGGTATGCTAACGTAACACACTGATGGTTTTTCAGCTACATGAAGCATAAACAACGAAGTGAATAGGTGTCTCGTATGTTAATGTAATATATTAACAGTTATTCACTTAACTATAGCATAAAGAACATAATATAACAAGTTCACCAAACTCACCATCTCACTCCTAATCACTAAATCCTTTAAATTCTTCATCCTTGGTTTTGCTTCTGAACAACTCCGCCAACTCCGGAGGTAGACGAAGCACCGCTTCCTTCTCTGCGTAGCTGTCGTCAGACTCAGCATCAGTTCCATTTCCAATTATTCTGGTCTTTCTCAGTTGTCTTTATAGCCTAAGTCGTTGGCGGGAATGTTTACATTTTAAATTGTCAGTGGTACAGGTGCAGCAGATACTGGTACACAAGCCTAGAGCGCCCTCTAACCAACACCTGAAATATGTTAATATATAAGTTGCACCTGAGTATACGTCACACCCCTAGCCAGACTATGAAAAAAAGTGCGATTTATAGTCCAGAAAATATGCTACTGCTACTACCACGACTAGAACTACTACTAATACTACAATTACTACTACTACTACAGGTATGACTTTACTGCTTCTACTCTTACTACAACTACCATAGCTACCACTACAATTACTACTACCATTTTATCACTACTACACGATTACTATTATTACCCACTTTGCCACTAAGATAAAAGCACTTTTACTCATTTAGATAGTACTTGAGGATAGTATTTTTTATTCAAAAAAGTAAAAGTAATGCTTTAGAAAATGTACTGAAATGTATCTAGTTGTTCGTTTTAAACAAAGTTAAAAGGGGACATTATAAATAGTTCAGTTCTGTCTTTCCTTAGTGATGTATTGATTCAGACTATAGATTTGTTTAACCAGCACATACAGTATTATGCATTTAGTTGTCTGAAGTATTGACCTTCATCTGTCTGCTGCTCACATAAGACTGGCCTGACCTTTAAATTAAAGCATTCTCTTGTCTTTTCCCTATTCTATATAGTGATATTCTACATTTTTCCTTCTTTGTCAGCCAAATTTGTGGTGCGTTGGGCGGACATTACCCAGCTGGAGAAGAGCGCCACCCTCCTGCTCCCTGATGTGATCAAAGTGAGCACCCGTAACAGTGAGCACCTCTTTTCTGTTTTCCTCAACATCAACGAGACCTTCAAGCTTGCAGAGCAGCTGGCGAACATCGCCATGAGGCAATTGCTGGACAACAAAGGTTTTGAACAGGACCGCTCCCTGCCCAAACTCAAGAAGAAGTCTCCTAAGAAAGTATCAGCGCTGAAGAGGTAAAAGTTCACATAACGTACTTTTTTTTTTAATTATTAAAATTTTGTGTATTATTGTAGTGATACAGATTTCTTTGTTAGTAGCTTTTCTTACAAACATGACTTTTGCACAGTTCTGTAATATTTTTTGTTCATTTAGCGTATTAACAGCATGCAGTGGATTAATGGCTTTTATTATGGGTTTGGCAGACCTGCTGTTTATGCAGACTTTGCAGGACAGAAATTGAAAAGGTCAAAAAGTGCATATCTTGCTATATATGCCAAAGCATTAAGTTGGTGTAGATAACTTATGGATTTTTACAAATATCATTACAACATCCTCCTTAACATCTCAGTTCTGTTTACTGTGCAATATTTGTGTAAACATATTTTTGTTTTTGCTCTTTTTGCTTTATCAGCCGCTCAAGGCAGCATGTTCCCTGCTCTTGCATAACATACTCACACAAGCAGTTCATTGTCTGCAAATGAATTCATAATCCCAGTTGTACAATATTAAGAATCTGAAATTTTAACTGTAATAGATATGGTTTTAGCATTTTGAGAAGGATAACTTAATAATACCGCTGTTTTTTGTTTGTTTGTTTTTTTTGCAGGATGATTTGCTATTTTAATTATGAAAACGTTTTATTTAATAGTGTGTACTTTGCTGTTTTAGGGATCTGGATGCTAGAGCTAAGAGTGAGCGCTACCGAGCCCTTTTCCGTTTACCCAAAGATGAGAAGTTGGACGGACACACAGACTGCACTTTGTGGACTCCCTTTAATAAGATGCACATCCTGGGACAAATGTTCGTTTCCACCAACTACATCTGCTTTACTAGCAAAGAGGAGACCCTGTGCAGCTTAATCATCCCACTTCGAGAGGTAGGCATTTCCTAAGGTAGCTACTATGCTCATGGTACACAAATGTGTGACCATTTACTAATTCAAATTTAGTTACAAAGAATACTTTCACTGAATGCTTTTATATATATATAGATAAATGCCAGTAAGAGGATGCCTTATTTTAATATATAAGAAAATGCTAATGTTTGCAAGCAAGCATGTCTCTGGCTGATTATTCTTATTTCCTAATCCTAAATTACTCGCAAGGGTCTGTATTCTGATAACTAGATGCTTTTAGGTATAATAAACTTTTTCACTGAAAAAAGATACAAATACGTATATGTACTGTATATGCATGTTTAAGTAAATGTGTTGTAAAAATCACAAATTATCTTAATATATAAATATTTCTTGTGACTCCAAGGTGACCATTGTGGAGAAGGCCGACAGTTCCAATGTGCTGCCCAGCCCGCTTTCTATCAGCACTAAGAATCGCATGACTTTCCTCTTTGCAAACCTGAAAGACAGAGACTTCCTGGTCCAAAGGATCTCTGACTTCCTGCAGCAGACCACATCCAAAATCTACTTAGAGAAGGAGCTGACCAGCAGCCTCAACAGCTCAGATGACGAGGTACCACTGGCCCTAGATGAATGGATTGCACAATTTTTTTACATTCCTGTGACTTCTATGCGTGTGTCATCTTTAGGTGTATTCGCAACAGAGCTCTCTCCTGTCCAGCAGTCCCCAACACAGTTCAGGTTCGGAAAGTGAGCGAACGTTTAACCTGAACGACAGCAGCGTGCCCACAGCCACACAGGCGCTCATGACCATGTACCGCCGCCGTTCACCTGAAGAGTTCAACCCTAAGCTGGTGAGTCGCGGGATATTCCGGAGGCGCTGTTTGTAAAAGCTAACATGCACTTTGCTCCTGACAATCACAAACACCTAATCCCATCAAATGTAGTACAGCATGTAACAACTCTCATATCTACTAATAATTTTACTAAGTGCAGATTTTGAGTACTTCTTCCACTTCTGCTGCTTAGTGTTTCATATATATATATATTTCAATATTTTCAGACCTGTCCTACTGCTGAGGCATAATTTTCATATTGGCTTTTGTGAATTGCAGTATGCAAATTAGGCTATTTGGAAAATTGCCTCTAGTATCAACCTTTTCATACTGCATTGTTGAAACACTGCCAAGGGCGTTGTTGACCTTAATTGACCCGCATTGTAGGCCAGTAGTTTGAAGTGTGCACAGTCACTATTACCAATAAAAGCCCTGATGCATAAAATATTGTAGATGGTTTTGTCATTTGTAGACTGATGTTATCTCAGCTTGGTCTGCAGTGGTGAAGCAGTCTAACATTACAGATGGTTTTATAGAGGCCTCTATTTTTACAGCTTTAGCTTGCTCTGAGCTGATCGTAGGAAGAATTTTATTTAATTTGTCTCTAATACTTAAAAAATTGAAGAAAGTTTTCACATCTGAGAGTAACAGGGATACAGGGTTCTACTGAGCTGTTACTTCTTCCATTAAAGTTTTATAGTATCTGCTTTTGGACTCACGCAGAGATTTTTTATAATTTAAAAGACTATATTTGTGTGACGCCATAGCCTTTCTAATTTGCGGGTTGCTTGTTTAAGGGAACATGTTTCAGCATTAAACTACGGTGCTATGATTAGGCCTAACAATCTTGTTTTAATGGAGCTAGTTTACTAAGAACTGTTTTTAGTGAGTGCATAGCACTGTCAACAAACCAGTCACTTCTACTGGGACTTGAGCTATGAGAGCTGTTCTCAACATACTCACTCAACATGGTACTAAATATTGGCTGAATTATGTGTTTAAACTCTGACACAGATCAATCAGATAATGTTTTTCTAATTTGGGTTTTATTCATTGGAACAGTAAAGACCTGAGAATATGGGGTTATGAGGAAAGATATTAAGCTGACTAATCTTTATACCATAGAAAAAACAAGGTCCAGGGCGTGCTTGTGACTATGAGGGGTTTCATTTAAGTTTTGAATGAAACCAACGTTGTCTAATAGGGCCACGTATGCATTTCCTAGACAGTTGCTGCTGTCATTGACATGAATATTAAAGTCCACTACTATTACAATCTTATCCAACACTATAGAATCAGAGATCTCGATTAAAAATTCTGAACAGGGACCGGGAGGACGTAGATAATTATAAATATAACATAATTTTGTTTCTTCCAGTTTGGGTAATTTATAGTCAGTATGATGCTTTCAAAGGAATGATACATGCGTTTAGATTTAGGGTTTAGTAAGATTTAGGATTTAGTAAGCTAGACGCGTCATATATTTGACCCACTTGAGACCAATTGACCTGACATATGTATTCCCAACTCTCTCTGTGATTGTTAACGATAAAACCATTTTAAACACCATACATTTTCTTTGTTTGTTATTTGTTTATTCAGGCTAAGGAGTTTCTAAAGGAGCAGGCATGGAAGAACCACTTTGCAGAGTATGGACAGGGAGTGTGCATGTACCGCACTGAGAAGACCAAAGAGCTGGTCCTCAAGGGGATCCCTGAGAATATGAGAGGAGAGTTGTGGCTGTTGTTCTCTGGTGAGTAGATCCAAAAAACACTAAATGATTATTTTGTTCATACACAAGCAGATGACTCTTAGTCACAAGAACAGGAACCTTTAACCTTGAGTTATGGAAATCTACTGACAAGATCCAAGATTAAATACTGCTTAAGGAAATGGTTAGGGCAATGTTCTTCACTTGGAAAATAACTTTAGGCAACAATAAAGGCAATGTCAGTTGTTGTTTAGTTGCAAAAAATGCAATATTCTTATCTTAAAGAAAAGGTCTTGAATCACAGTAATGTTATGGTCTTCCCTCTGAAAATGACCAATCAGAATCTTAAGTTAAATTGACCAATAAATAAAACAGTTCTGATGTAGACATTGCTTAGTCTTGACTTAATTTGGGTTCAGTCTTCAATCTGCAGTTTTGATTTAGTTTAAAACCTTGAATTACTTTGAGCGGTGAATTTAAGTGATTTTTTTTCCTATTAGCTGAATTCAGTTAACACAGCTCATATGAGTATTGAGATGTTCAATGTGGTTAACACACATTCAGTTTTTTTCTAATATTCTGCAGTCCTAATACATGTACTGTAGTCTACATATAGACACCAGTTTTTCCTGTTTACAAGTCAAATGTTTCGTCATCTTCACTGGGTCAAACCAGGCTCCTCCCTCTTTCCCCAGTGACACACTTGCACATGGTGCCTTGTTGTCATAGCCACTCTCACCTGCTGTATCTGGAACGATCCTCTCTACACCTCAGGGCATCAAAATGGTGGTTTTTGGCCATAACAGTTTCCCTCTAAACTCACAGGGAGTAAAACCAGTTTGTTGATCTCTCACCTGGAAAGGTCCCAGAAAAAGGTCAACTAAGATACTTATCTAGGTGTATCAGAGTAAAACCGCCCATTAACTTGTTTTGAAAAGTAAAAAAAAACATTGAACATGTGGCAATCTTAAAGGAGAAGTGTTACAGGTAAATATTATTCATTTGCATACCTAGCTTAGTCAGACTATGTTCAAAGCTGGGTGAAACCTTCAAACTGGATTCCTCTCCTTGTCCAAGAGAGTACATGAACAAGGTAGTATCAAACTATTGAACCCACACCCTGCTTGTGAAAAGGCAGGATTGCTAATCACTGCACCACTGGGCATCCCCTCCAGACTTGTTTGTAGTGGTTAAACTAAACAAATGTATTTTATATTCATTGGTTTCTATATGTTAATATATGAACTTTACAACTTCAGAACATGAGCCACTGTATTCATGCTTTTTCCTTTCAAACGTTTACAATATGAGACCAAAACTCCCAACAACCACGCTAGCCAGCAGCAGAATGACCCAAAGGAGTGTGACTCTTAAAACAGCTGTTTTTATTTGTTTACATATGTTACAGAACATATAGAACATTCTCTTTAGCTTACTTGGATTTAGAGAAGCTTTAATTAGTGCCACACCAGTCGGTGTAATACATTTACATACAGTTCATTTACATAACAAATAAAACTCCAGTTATAAATGTACTAAGGTCATAAATTCTCTGCTTACAGTCCTTTTAACCATAGTGAATACATGTACACACTGTTCTAGTACAAACTGATGGCTAACTTCATTTTTTTTTTCTACTATAATGTGTGCAATTGTATGTAACTTCTGTTGTGTCCTCTAAGGTGCAATCAATGAGATGGCCACTCACCCTGGCTATTACGAAGATCTAGTGGAGAAGTCTATGGGTAAATACAACCTGGCCACAGAAGAGATTGAGAGGGACCTGCACCGCTCTCTGCCTGAGCACCCAGCCTTTCAGAACGAGATGGGGATCGCTGCCCTGCGTCGAGTCCTCACCGCATATGCTTTCAGGAACCCCAACATTGGATACTGTCAGGTAAATCAATTCTCCACAAGATTACTCGTGAATCAGCACATACTTTTCTAAAAACCTTTCTTACTACCCTAACAGGCCATGAATATTGTAACGTCAGTGTTGCTGCTGTACGCCAAAGAAGAGGAGGCCTTTTGGTTGCTTGTGGCGCTCTGTGAGAGGATGCTGCCGGACTATTATAACACCAGGGTCGTAGGTCAGTCTAAACATGTATGTCTGCTGTAGATGTAAGAGTGAATGATTTTCTGTCAATGTGAAAATGTCAGTTCTGTGACTAACTGGCCACTAGTCTACCCCCCTCTAAGGCCTGCAACCCCCAATGAAAATAAGAGTTTTTATTTATTTATTTTAAATCTGCTGCTGCTAAAAGGTGAATTTAAAGAATGTAAAGTTTACTATTGCTACTGAAAGTTGTTTTTCATAAATGCACAGCAAGATACTATCCCACTACTACTGCTACTACTAATACTACTTCTACTACAACTCACCTTGCCACCAAAGTCAAAAAACAGTTATTAGTCATTAGGTCATTTAGATACTTTAAAAATGTTATTCAAGTATAACAATCTTAACATTGTTCGTCTTCTCCCAGGAGCACTAGTGGACCAGGGTGTGTTTGAAGAACTGGCCCGTGAGTACGTGCCCCAGCTGTACGACTGTATGCAGGATCTGGGAGTCATCTCCACCATCTCCCTCTCCTGGTTCCTCACACTCTTCCTGTCTGTCATGCCATTCGAGAGCGCAGTAGTGGTGGTGGACTGTTTCTTTTTTGATGGCATTAAAGTCATCTTTCAGCTGGCTCTTTCAGTGCTCCATGCAAACATCCACCAGCTGCTGGACTGTAAGGACGACGGAGAGGCCATGACTGTACTGGGCAGGTAGGAAAGCAATGGTGTTGATATGAACTGTTCAGCTGTTCCTTCAGCTGCTAATGTTGTTTGAACATTTGTAGGTATTTGGACAGTGTGACCAATAACGACAGCACCCTTCCTCCCATCCCTCACCTGCACTCCTTATTAACAGACAATGGAGAGCCACATCCCGAAGTGGACATCTTTAAACTAGTCCGCAACTCTTATGAGGTACTGAAAGTCACTGTTGTTTTTAGCCTTAGTAATTCGTATGCAACATAACACATAACACTAATGTGTGTGGGATTCTTTTATCAGAAATTTGGCTCTATCCGTGCTGATGTGATTGAGCAGATGCGTTTTAAACAAAGGCTAAGGGTTATTCAGACCATTGAGGACACAACTAAACGCAATGTGGTAAGGAACTTTCTGTCTTGAAGTTTAATGAAGCACATCTTTGTGTCTGTTTCATTTATTTGTAATTTTCTTGTGTTGCAGGTCAGAACTATTGTAACAGAGACTGCCTTCAGCATTGATGAGTTGGAGGAGCTTTTTGTACTTTTCAAGGTGATTACATCTTAAATATTACTTCTCCATATGCATCTCCAGTTAAGCTTGTGCTAGCATATTAGAAAAAATATTCTTTCAGAGAAATAAATAAATTAACATATTTTTTGCAAATCTTTCATCTGTTTTCATCATCATAGGTTTAATTTGCTACTTCATTAATATGATAGTGCTGCTAATGAATCTAATTATTCAACAGTGAAATTGCCTTTAAGCAGTCTGCCATATTGTTTGTTTATCACTAACGAACTGATTTATTTTTAATTGCTTTTTAGCAACTTTTGGGCTTATTTCATCATGCCTATTTAAATTAAAATATATTGGTGTCAGGTTGTCCCTGACTAGCCTATTCTATTCATTCTGCTTCTTCTATTCAAAGAGTTAGCTGTGGACACAGATTAACAACTTCTACGTAACTACTTCTGAATGCAACTGAATATACTGTACTTACTACAGAAAATGGGTAGCAGTCCTCATAAAAGCTACACAAACAGCCTCTAGACCTGCGCAAATATTTAACTAATCAGAGAACCATAACATCGTTCAACAACAACACATTCAGCCCACCCCATTTTAGATGACCAGTCATGAGTGATCAGTGGAATCAACCTCAGTAGATGACAGCTTGAAATCAAGAGGTTTAAGACCCACTCCTAGAGTGTTTGGGACTGGCTGGCCAGGCTAGTCCCTGACCATCTTTATTTCCAGAAATGTTTTGATTCCAAAATGTTTCTTTAGCTGACTGTTCTCTTTGACCTCTGTTCAACAAAAGCGTGTTTTAAATAAATATTTTGATGTCATCAAAAGAAAAATGTGTCCTTCCAGGCAGAGCACCTGACCAGCTGTTACTGGGGCGGCAGCAGCAACCCCACAGAGCGTCATGACCCCAGCTTGCCCTACCTGGAGCAGTACCGCATCGACATAGAGCAGTTCAAGGGCCTCTTCAATCTGCTGTTCCCCTGGTCCAACGGGGTGCACTCGGATCCTCTGGCTGTGCGCTTCTTCCGCCTGCTGGACCAGAACGGAGATGGCCTCATCAACTTCAGAGAGTTCATCACTGGCCTAGGTAAATAATCATAAGAATTATCATTATCTTTGTTTTATTTAAAGAGTACAAAAGTGACAAAGCCTGTTGGTGTGTTGCAGGTGTGCTTTGCCATGGGGACCTCAGTGAGAAGCTAAAAGTGCTGTACAAGTTGCATGTGCTACCAGGTGAGGGAATCTTTAGTTGTACCAAACAAATGACCTGCTATATTGAAATTAACTTTTCCCTGTATTGTAAATGTATTACCAAAAAAAACAAAAACAATAATCAGTAAATAAATAAAGAAATACTGTTTTTCCACCTGACAGAAATACCTAATGAACAGGATGAACCAGACTCTGCCTTTGAAGCCACACAGTACTTTTTTGAAGACATCACTCCAGAAGCATCTATGAGTAAGTTTTCTACAAAGACTTTTGTGAATAATGTTTTCAGACTGTATTATAGTAGTAGTCAATAAAAGAGAACTGCTGTATTTGAGATTTAAAAAAATATTCTGTCACATGTCCTGACGACACACAGATAAAGCTATTTACACTCTGTACAATAAAAAAAACAAAACAAACAACGTATGCTGCTACCTTGCATCATATAAAACTTTTGCTGTTTTGCAGTAGAACAAGTTGTAATTACGCATGTGTATACACCCAGTCATTTTGTCATCAAAGGAACATCATTGTAAAAAGAAAAGTGTGGCTGCACAAACCATGAAACCACATGCTATCAGCAGACTGCATTATGGTCACAAAGCCACAATAAGAAATATGAATTCAGGTCAGATTATGCGTGCAAGGTACAAGTCTGAACCGTGTCTGATGTTTGTTTTTTACTGTGATAGAGTAGAGAAGGTACACACAGATAATACTCACTGGTTACAGTATGTTTTTAGTTACATCAAATATAATGTATGTGGGTTCTGATATGCAGAATGTGATTTTATACTGGGTCAAAAACTAATTTTGATGTAAATAACTGGAGCAGAAATTGAAGTAGAAGGCATTGCTAAATGAGTCAATAGTAAATGTTTGTTACAGTGCTGGAAATAAGCAATAGGTATCATCGAACTGATTATGGCGTTTCTCATTCTGTGTCTCTAGGCCATGACTCCAAATGTAGAAGTGAGAAGGATGATGGCTTTGTCAGAGTCACCTTTAAGAATGAGAAAGGTAAGATGGTCATTTTGTTTTAAGTGTGTCCATGCCAGAGGGAAAAGTAAGTAGATAGTTTACAGATAATAATGGGTAATTCTCCAATAATTCATTTACTTAGTTTTTAATACTTAGTACTGTTTAAAGAAACTTAAATTTGCTTAAAAATATCCACTCAAGTATTTACTTTTGGCACTAACTTAAAGTTACAAGAAGATGATTAGTAGTAGGAGTAGTAGTAGTAGCAGTAGCCTATTAGTTGCTGTTGTACCAGTTGCAGTAGTTGTCAGATTTGTACTCAAAAAAACTTAACAATACCTTTTTATTTTACTGAAGTAATTAATTTTTTTACCACTACTTCTTCTTTAGTAATGTTGGTTTAAAGCAACAGTACCTTTAGTTGAGGACCAGATTTTGAGTAGGTACTTTTCCCCCTCCATGCACCTAAAACTGCTTAAAAATGGAATGCAATAACAGTACTAAATGTAATTGAAGCTAAATTGTTTTATGTTTTATTTGATATTTTACAGTGAAGAAACTGAACACTCCAGACACTTACCGTCACTACCTGAAACTCTGGAACCAGGAGTCTCGGTCCAAACTGGAAAACTCCAAAGACCTGCCCAAACTCAATCAGGTAAGACTCAGGATGCTTGAAATTATTAAGAGGTTTCAGTAGGGAAGTGCCACTGATCATATTTTTGATTTGCAGAGCCAGTTCATTGAGCTTTGTAAGACACTCTATAGCATGTTCAGTGAGGATGTGGCTGAGCAGGAGCTATACCACGCCACAGCCACAGTCACCAGCCTGTTACTGGAGATGGGCGAGGTAGGCAAACTCTTCTCCTCTACTGTAAGAAAGGACAGCACCCAGGAGACCAAAGCAGACTCCATTGCAGTGCAAGAAGCTGTGTCTGGGGCCGCTGTTCTTATCCCGTCAACCCTGGAGAACAAGATCAGCCTCTGTGACGAGGACAAAGCAGAAGACCGGAGTGAGCTGCCTCCAATGCAAGACATCAAGCTGGAGGACTCGTCCCCCAAAGACACTGGCACCTCCTCTGCTATGCTGATCTCCGACGACGAGACCAAAGATGACACGTCCATGTCGTCTTACTCTGTCCTCAGCGCCGGCTCCCATGAGATGGACGAGAAGCTGCAGTGCGAGGACATTGCAGACGACACGGTGCTAGTGAGGAGTGACAGCGGTTCCCATGGCGACAGGAACAACAGGGGTCACATGATACATGAGAGAGGGCTTCCTCACAGCACAAGCATCGACAAGGACTGGGCTATCACCTTTGAGCAGTTCCTGGCTTCAGTACTGACAGAGCAGGCTCTAGTGCATTACTTTGAGAAACCAGTAGAGGTGGCAGCACGCATCACCAATGCCAAGAATGTGCAAAAAGTCGGCCGGGCCAACTCTCTCTCATCAAGTGACTATGAGATCTCGCTGTCGGGGTGAGAGGATACAAGAGCGTTCACACAAAGACTGCTGTAAAAAGGGAAAATCCAGTGACGTATAAAGAGTTTTAAAATGAATGTAAAAGGATGTGTATGATAGTTGGACTATTGTGACCAAAATGTTCTTAGTAATGTATTTTATCAGATGTGAAAGACTTTTATTTGAAGGCTCTCAAGAGTTGTCCAGCTGAGAAGGAACATTAATGCAAACCCAGTTTCTAAAAAGTTGGCACACAGTGTAAATAAAAAAGAATGCAATGGTTCACAAAAAAATATATATAATTTTTTTTTCACAATATAACATAAACAACATACCAGGTATGGAACTTAAATTTGATGGCAGTAACCCCTCTCAATAAAGTTGGGACAGGGCAAAGAAAAGGCCCTCATTTTCATCAAATACAAAATATCTCAATATCCACACCTGCTATGTTGAAGTTCTGTGAATAAAATATGATTTACTGACAGTTGCAAACCATTGCTTGCTGTTTTATTTACATTTTAGGGTCTTTTTTTTTTTTTTTTTTTTTTTTTGCAATTGGGTTTATATACGGTTGGCTCCAATGATGACGTAGTAGCTGTACTTTATAAGACATTATGCATAGATGTTAAGACTGTAACCTCTAGTACTCATAGGCTGCGTAGATATAAATGTCCACAGATAAAGTACACACCCAAATGGGTATATAATACTCTGTATACGTACTGTCATTTAACATACTATCAAACAATTGCTTCTTTATGTTACATATTCACCTGCTGCTATTTTAAACATCTTTATGTTTCAGTATGAAAATAATGCTGTGAAATCATAAGCTTGTCTCAAGTTCACTGTTAAAGCATTTCACCTCTGCATATTACTGTATATTTAATTTTCTCTGTTCACACTAATCACATTCTTGACATTTTAAATGAGTATTCACAAGGACTGTTTTTATAGGAAGAAATATGATGTGAACTAAATGGCAAAAACATTTCTGAAATTCAAATGTTAGAAGTTACTCTAGTACTCTGCACTTTGTTTACACAATGATGCCATCCATTTTTAACTTTTGTTCTGTGTCTTATTACACTATGTTGCTGTTTTTAAGTTTTCTTATGTGAATCATTTTTATTTGTCAATTCTCTGGATACATTATGTACTCAAATGAATTAAAATGATAGTATTGTTGATTCCACTGCACAACTTACAAAGCCTAAAGACTTTTTATTTACCCTCACTTCCCCTCACCTATTTAAAGATACTACATTCTTAGATGTTAGATGATTGTTAGATACTTGATTGTTAGATTTTGACTTTATTTTAGAGTCGCTGTATGGCATTATATGATTTATAAAATATATTTAAAAAACACTAATTCCTACCATTGTAAATAGTGGGAAATTGTGTATTTATTTATATTAGGAGGTAGCACAATTAGTTACTCAAACTCAGGTTAAACCTCAAAACTTACCAGCTGTACACGAGTATAAAATGGATGAAACACTGCCATCTACTGTTTATCGTTGGTACAAAGTTGGCATATTTCAAGTCCATCTGGCTCTTCTCCATGTTACCTCCCTGTTCTTATCATACATTTCGTTCTCTTTACCTTACTCAGAGTTAGGGTCAAAATCCTTTATATTGACTGATAAAATCTGTAAGGACCAGAAGCATAATTAACACATGGGGGATGGGTGCAGTAAAGGGAGTCTGGGGTTTTGCCCGAGCCTGACCAATCACAGCTCTGTACAAAGTGACCATAGTATGAAGTCACATCCACGGTTCATCCACTAATGATTCATAAAACAAATGTCAAACAAAAATAAACAATTATGTCACAATGTGTGAAATAATTTAACAAGATGAAGTTACAGTATCCTGTCTAACATTAGCTTAGCATATTTATGCACACAGGCACATTTGTTCACAAGCTCTAGATTGAATGTGATTGCAGCTTGTGATGTTGACAAAAGATGTCGTCAGAAATAAAGGTTGCATCTTAAAATGCCACTAATGTTAGGACATTTGCGAGTGCAATAGATTGTTATAGAAAGATGGAGATAGAAATTATGGAGTATAAAAATTGTTCAAATAATAGCTTTAAAATGATCTGCTGGTTTGTTAAGATGTAGAGCATTGAATCTATGTGAAACAGGGGCCACCACTGTTTCACAAGGACCCATACGATGCAAGAACCAATCACATCAACAGCAGCAATAGCTCAGTTTGTCCACTAAACATAAGGTTGGCGGTTCAAATCCCGCTGTCACAATTGCATACTGTTGTTGTGTCCTGGGCAAGACACTTGACCCACCTTGCCTCCAGTGTCTGTCCACACTGATGTATGAACGTGTGAGTGCTTGTAAGAATGAATGGGTGAATGGTTCCTTGATGTAAAGTGCTTTGAGTGTCCATGGAGGTAGAAAAGTGCTCTGTAAATGTGACCATTTACTGTACATCAACACAAATTAAATTCATAATTTTGCCAAAAGCACTCAAAGAATGCACACCTGCATCAAGTCATTGGCCATCTCACAATTGTAAAGATATAGTGCCCAGACCTGGACTTTACCTGGAAATTCTATCTAGTTAAGGGGTAAATGCTCTAGATATTGAGCCACAAATTTCTATTTCACTATTGACTGAATTGACACAAGTGACTCAAATGGAGCCTGTGATGCAATCAGTCCCTAAAGCCAAACTGCTGAGAGGCCAAACATGGTGTGATCTTATCTGCTTCACAGTGAACTCCGGCCACCGCTTCACGTCACTACTCTGCTTGTGCGTTTGTGCCTTCTATTGACCATTTCAACACAGTAAATGATACTGTCAGTGCCTTGCTTTAACTGTCTCCTAACCAATGAACAGACAATAAAAGTTAAAGAAAGATTAGCAGTAAAGACTGGAGAAGACTGGAAACTGCTTACTCAGCTCCATATGGGCTACTTTCCCGTTTCCTCTTGCTGCTCTGTGATTGGCTGAGAGGACAAGCCTCCATGAACTATCTGATATGCTCTATTATGACTATTGATAACAGCAGACATCTGAAAATTGTCATTTGCATTTGACATATGGATCAGAACTGGAAAGTAACTACATAGTTTTACACAGTTCAGTTAAGTACATTTTTTTAAGACAACGCACTTTCTGAGTACATTTTCTTAAACATACTTTTACTTGAGTATGTTTTTGAGGAAAAAAACCTTTAATCAGTGGTAGTAGTAGCAATTATTGTAAGAAGTATTATTATTATTATTATTAGTAGTAGTAGTAGTAGCAGCAGATGAGCTGTGGTAGTAACATCAGTAGTAGTCTTCCATGTCTGGGATAAATAAGCGCAGAAATATCATATGCATATCCACATAATGAGAAATAATTATATAATGATGCTCTTATAAGTGAGTGAAAAGGCAATGGTGAACCCAGTCAATGTGAGAGTTGTTGTTTTCTGAGTAGTGTGTGCTCTGTGAGGTAAATTGAACATTGACTTTCTGACAGTGAGTGGACTATGATCTGACCCGACGTACCGGAGTACACAGGAACGCCTCTTGGTACATGTCATAAAAAAGACAGCCAGTAAATATATAAATACAGAGCTTAACATTCATCTTTCCTTTTTGTGCACTGGATTATTATCTGACCTGGCTCAGCCAATAAACAAGATCAAAAGGAACAGGACATTGTAAGTGTTTTTACAATCCATCTACTGTTTGATTAACTCATAAAAACATGGCACATTAAATATATATTCCACTGTTAATGTTTACATAGGGCGGGTGGAAATTAACTAAATATTTTTACTCAAGTTATAGTCTTAAGTATATTTTCCAAACACAAAGTACATTTCATTTTTGTGGAGAAGATCTTGGGTTCAGTTCCAGGTTTGGGTGGTAGTAATGCTAGTAGTGATCAAAGTGTATGTAGTATAATGTTATCTAGTAGTAGTAGTAGTGGCAGTACTTGGAATGGTAGTGGTGGTAGTAGTTGCAGTAGCAGCGGTAGTAGTAATAGCACTAGTAGTGGTAGCAGCAGATGCAGTAGAATCAATAGAGGTAATAGTTTAGTAGTAGTAGTAATAATAGTAGTAATAGAGGTAGTTGCAGAAGTAAATGTAGAGGGGCACTTTTGCAATGTATTTCTCCTTTAGTAGTAGTTCTTTGAAGTAACTTCTTCCACCTGTGCAGTGGTGGAAGAAGTTCCTCAAAATCTATACTCAAGTAAAAGTACTGTACCCCCAAACCTGACTTGACTCCAGGACCTTTGATTGGAAGGTGAGCATCCTACCCTCAATGCCACCAAGGTAAAAAAAACTCACATGAATCTTGAGTAAAAGTATCTTAAGTTACTTTTCTCCACTGCATCTCTATTACATAGTGAGACAGTATGGCCAAATTCTTGCATCTGTTTACCTCCAGAGCCAGGAGACATGGTCGGACTCAAGCCCTCAGACGTCCCTCCTCCTCTGGGGGTCAAGATGGCCAGTGCTGGGGCCGCTGCATGTATAGCTGATATTGTCACATTTCCACTGGACACAGCCAAAGTCAGGCTACAGGTATCTGCACCAAACACAGAAAGAGACCCAGTTGTTTTTAAATACAACTCAAAAGATAATGTAAAGTGTCATTATTAAAAACTGTTGCATAGTAAATTGCAGTGGCTTTCTAACCTCAGATCCAGGGAGAGAAGGCGGCGGTCCAGAACATTAGGTACAGGGGGGTGTTTGGGACGATTGCCACCATGATCCGGACAGAAGGGCCACGCTCACTGTATAACGGGCTGGTGGCAGGACTACAGAGGCAGGTGTGCTTCGCCTCCGTCAGGATAGGGCTCTACGACAATGTCAAAGATTTCTACACAGGAGGAAAGGAAAGTAAGTTCTCTAGTTGACATACTACAGACATGCTGCTACTATATGTTACGAGTAGTCATGTATTGATACTGCATACTTACATTAACAGAGTGTGTTATGTGTGTGCTGAGATGATTTACTGTACCGTCTTCAGATCCTGGAGTGCTGGTGCGTATCTTGGCTGGCTGCACTACAGGAGCCATGGCCGTGTCCTTTGCTCAGCCGACAGACGTGGTCAAGGTGCGATTCCAGGCCCAGATGAATTTGGATGGAGTGGCCCGGCGCTACAACGGCACCATGCAGGCCTACAAACACATATTCCAGAATGAGGGGCTGAAAGGACTTTGGAAAGGTGTGGAAAGAAGTTGTCTTCTGGGCAAATTAAGGAATAAAGCACCAAATTGACTTGTTTAGTATGTCTTTTCAGGCACACTTCCCAACATCACAAGAAATGCACTGGTTAACTGCACAGAGCTGGTGACTTACGACCTTATTAAAGAAGCCATCCTCAGACACAAGCTTATGTCAGGTGAGTATACAGATGTACTGACCTTTTGACCTCCTCCAACTATAAAAACAATTAATTTGGCTTGTATCTTGTTACTTTATAATGCCTTATTACATAACTTGGATTGCTCAATTTCTTCTTTTAAATTTTTAGATAATCTGCCATGCCACTTTGTATCAGCATTCGGAGCTGGTTTCGTTACCACGGTGATTGCCTCTCCAGTGGATGTGGTCAAAACCAGATACATGAACTCACCACCTGGCCAGTACAAAAGTGCTATTAACTGTTCCTGGGTCATGCTGACCAAAGAGGGACCCACAGCTTTCTACAAAGGGTAAAACAACACAGACAAAATGTTTTACAAGATGTTTCTTCTTTCCATAAACTGAATTCATTTATATTTTGTTACAGGTTTGTGCCATCCTTCCTGAGGCTGGGATCATGGAACATTGTGATGTTTGTGTCATTTGAACAAATCAAGAGGCTCATGATGGTCACCAAGAAAAGGATGGAGGCCACTAGTTAAAATGCATGTTTTACAAAGTGACTGAAAAACACCTTTGAGGTTAACAAAAGCCTTACATAAACAGTATTCCTGTCATATGGCAGCAAAAATCCTTTGTTGAAAAAGGAATCTTTAAGACACCACTTTTTATTTTAAGTCTAAAAGATAGTGAAAGCCTTATATTTATCAATTTTCATAATGATAACATTATGGACATTTGGGCGCATTTCAAAACAGCTGCAGTTTCTGGTCAGCTGGAATCAGCGCACCTTTCAATACATAAAATGATGAATTATGTCTATAGACATATTAAATATATATATGTTTTATAAAACCGGTTTGCTTTATTGTCCTGCTGTTATGCAATCACGCCTGCACCATCCAACACACCATAAAACAAGTGTCTTTATTGCCTTTGATGTGTTACTCATTACACAGATGTTCCTCAAAAGACAGGAAATACAAACAACATGAGAGATTAGATATGGTTACATAAGTACAAATTCAGTTACCGCATTGACATTAGAGAATAAATGAAATTACGGGTGGTGTTATTGTTTTCAAAAATTTTGGAAACATCATGCAGACACCTTAAGGGTGGACACATATTGCATTCCTGAGTGGGACACACAGGCCAGTATACAATATAAATACATACAGTGCAGTTTTCTGCAAATGTCCATACATCTTTTTTCAGCTGCTTACTCACAAAAAGGTGCAGACACTCCCAAACATCTTGACTTCTTCAGTCCTCTTCAGCAGCTGTTCTCTACAATATGGAAGTACTGGAATGATCACACTGGGGTACAGGTGATAAACTTGTGCTTTTTTAAAAACACAGGGCTGAGAGTGGTAATTACACAAAGCATGAGTTTTTACGTCATTATTTTAGCAGCATCAGTCCCTTTCCAGTGTCCGGGGTCAAAGAGAGAAGACAGGCCAGGTTCAATTAATTATCCACTCTTAATGTAAGACACACAGCAGGGTCCTTTAAGTGGAGCTGGACTTTCTTGTGGAATTTTTCTCTGTATTCATTGAACAACATGATGCTTTCTGGTTCCTCTGCTAACCAGAATTTATCAAATTCATATGCCAGGAAACCTAAAAGAAAGAAAGGAAAACATTTACAGCAAATGTAACATGTATAGAAAGTGTAGAGCAGTTGCACACTTACAGTACAGCTGATGGAAATGCTGCAGCTCAGGTGATCCCAGGACTGTGTTGTAAAAATGAGGCTTCAAAGCACCACTCTTCAGAAGGCTGTAGGCCATCTCGGTCAGGTTGATTCCAACTATGGCATATGAATACCTATTTGGGCAGATATAAATTCAAGTCAGCACTTAGTTTTAAAATATTCACCTATGTGTGTTACCCAAGTTTACCTTACCCAAGTTTAGGATGGTTTGCATGTGATAAAACTTGCCGAGCTTCCTCTGTGTAGTTTTCACTAAAAAACCTACAAGACAACAGAAAAACACATCAGTCCATTCTCTCTCTGTGTGTCTAAGTGTATTCATTTATTCAACACACTCACACAAGGTTGATAAGTCCCAGTAACCCCATTCCTCTGAAGTCGGTCTTGGGGTCATCTCCCTGGAATCCAATGTCTCCCCACTGTTTGGTTATCCTCGACTCCAGTTTGATGGTGGGCATCAGCATTTCCCACAGCTAAACGCACAAAGTGATTTATTTGGTCATGTTTCTTATTAAAATATACTTGTAATTACCAAATGCCCACACCTTAAGTAGCATAGCCTCATGTTCTGGGTTATCAGAGCTAAACACCTCTTTCCTTAGGTCCTCCACAGCTACATAGAGGTTGTTGTATCCTGTAATCTGTAATAAACAAGTGTGAAGGCTTTCTTTGAACCTAAAAAACAAAGAGATTATTTCAAATCATGCATATTATGTCATACATTCAAGGGTAAAACCAAGGTCAAGAATGTTACAAAACATACAAGGGATCTTTCTGGGGTATGATGTTCTTCTCCTGCATTATGTGATCCACACATTGGTGTAAATCTTCCTTGTTTCTTGTCAAAGCATTCCTTAGGATCTACAAGGGAATAAACAAACAAGGAGACAACAAGTTTTGTCTTAACATGCAAAGATACACTGCAAACACAACTATAAAATTACACATACTTCAAAGGATTTCAGTTAGATCCCTTGTTATTATTGTTATTATTGTTGTTGCTGTTGTTATCATCATCAGGTCTGGAAGGGTCTCTGAGTTCATTTTCATTCAAGTAATTACTTACTGACTCTTATGACGCCCCAGAAGCACCATGTATAATATTTATATTCTCTGTATATTTGTACATTTTGAATATTGAGTACATTTTGTTTCGTGAGAACCTAAAACATGGAGCCATGCCATATGACTACAACAAAATGCTTATCTACGCATGCATATGAAGTTGTATTTTCTAAATATGCAGTGTCTGTTCTTAATAAAATTGCTGGCCTATAAAGTAACTTACCTTGTTCTTTGATGACTGTAGAGAATACTCTGCAACAAAGAACAACACATTAAATTAAAAGTTGCTGCAAAAGTTACCATGTGTTGTTGACTTGTTATGAATCATATACCTGCTTTTGTTGTTCTCGTTGCTCCTGGTTTATATCCAGAGCATATCCTCTGGAGTTCACATTTTCCTGTCGCCTGTCTGATGAACCACTTCAGCCAGTATCTCAAAAAAGAAGTGTAGACATACTGCAAGATGCAGGCCAGCATTTTCTACAACACAACAAAGGATCACTTCGAAAACTAAACTAAAAAAGAAATTGCCGTAAATTGTTGGCTATTTTTGAATGAATGGTAGTGACTGCGTGTCATTTGGCAGCTCCTGTGCTGCGATAGCCAGTGTTACAGGCTGTTCCAACAATGATGCAAGTCGCTATGCAAGTATGGAGCAAATAAGTAATAATGGTCATTAAACTGGATGGTCCACAGTCAATTTCGTATAATCTTGATAACTAAGAATTAAGCCAGTAAAAATACAGGATATATATACAACACCTACAATCAACACTATTGTACTAGTTAGCACTGTGGTGGCTATGGCTATCTTTACACAAACCCTCGTGTTTCTGATATTACAAAAACATATTCACATAACGTACTTATATATAATTATTTGCAAATTTCAGGGAACCAGGTAACGTTATGTGCTGTGAGTTAATTTTGTATAAACTTTTGTTTATTCTTTTAGCCAACAATAAAACTCTGTGACAAAAGAGACAACAGGTTGTCTTTGAACCCGTTAGCTAGCGTTTGCTGCTCAAGAAGTCTACGTTAGCCAGATCACGCAAACAATAAGCCTCCAAGAATGAAGGTAATAGCTTTATTCTCACCCTTCAGCAGGAAAGATGCGAATACTAAAGCTGAGGATAAAGTTGTGCTTCCTCGTTGTAAGCTAGCACCAGTGGAAAGGTTAGCGACGTTTCACTTGACAACAGTCTGTGTGCTACGTTTAAGTCGAACACAAGCACAACAGCAGGCACTTCGTATTAAATATAGAAATCTTTGTAAGAAGCCTACACCTTGCCTTATGTTTTGTTCTCACTGTTATCTTCATAAACGGTTTACAACATTCCCCAAAAATGTACTTTCAGCTTGGCAAATGACTTGAATTCGCACATTTACGGAAACAAGTGAACGTTGCTCAATCAGGAGGACAACGTTAGAACGCCCTCTTCAGGCTTTATGTCTGTACTGCTCTCTTTTGAGACGTTTTTCCCAGTTTAACCACTAGATGGCGTCGGGACCAAAACAATGACAATTTGATAGTTTATTCTCACATACTGGGACACTTTGTTTCTATATAGACCAAACTATTAAAGCCATAGATTATTACACTAACCATACTAACGTTTTGCTCTCAAACGTGTTGTTATCTGCCTCTGTCTGTGTCTTTTCCTCCAACACATGTCCTCCCCTTGTAGTGAGTCTGTCCTGAGTTGTTCTTCTGTGGTGCCTCTGCAGTAATTAAGTCGTGGTCCACCTTCTCTCTTAATCAGTCCCTCTGGGCAGTTAAAAGCTAGAGGTCTTTCTTGCACAATTACAGTGACACAAGCTATATTTGAATACAGTCTACTACAGTATTATAAAATTGCAGGAGTTGTCCGCATTTTAAAACTTTTTATGACAGAAAAATACATAGGTGAAGAAACAGGTTCAATAAGTGGGATTACTTTGATTTAGCAGTGCATCTGGTGTTGTAATAGGCTATAATCAGACCTTGCTTTCTGAAAATGTGTGAAGAAACAAAAGTGGGAGTCACTATGTAAAAAAATACCGATGTCTGTCAAGTTCACATACAGATACAATCAGAGCTTGACACATTCACATATTCAGTCTCATTAGCCACTTTGTCTGGTGGGATTATTCACAGGAATATGAATTACTTTAGACCTGACTTTCTGCTGCTATGCTTATAAATCCACATAATTTAAAAGTAAATAATCAGTAGAGAGACAAAATTAAGCTCTTAACTAAAAAAAAAAAAAAAAAAAAGAAGAAGAAAAAAAAAAGAAAAAGAAGAAAAAGACAGCAAAAGCAAAATATAGAGATATAGAGTCTAAATAAACTTATTTTGTTTTTGATTGTGATAAATTACAGTTTAAAAACAACCTTTTCTGTGGTTTTCAAAAGAATTGTAAAAACAACAGATTATTGTCTTATATACTACACATGAATCAGAATTTTAACATCTAACTAGAGCTGGTGAAAAACTTAAATGCAGGGCAGCCCCAAGGTCTTAAAAGTATTTAAAAGGTACTACATTTAATGTTGTCAAAATCAAGGCCTTAAAAGTATTAAATCTTATGAGTAGGTATTGGATTTTTAAAATAATAAATATTTTTGTTAATTTTAAGTACGTATCTATTATTTACTTAATAATTGACTTTTATTTAATTGCATTTATTACGTGTTTTTTTTTTTTTTTTTTTTTTTCAGCTCTGGAGTTGTTTCATCTGTATTTGGCTTTAAAATAAAACCCTTGAGTTTCAAAGATTAGTACGGAAAATGTCTAAGTGTAAATTTTATACCGATTATTATTCTGTCATTGATGATGCTGGCATTAAATTTCAATCTAAATGGCATTAAAAATGTCTTAAATTTCTTTTGACAAAATCTGGAGCTACCCTGAAATGGCTATAACCTTTAAAGAACACCAGCTAAAATGGCCAGTGAGCAAAAATGTTAATGTCAAGCCCTGGACACAGTATAACTGCAACATTCTACTGCTATTACTTGACTTCTAGCCATTCGCTTACCATTCAGTCATCATTTTTTTAGAGTCACCAGAGTCACACACAATGGTTAAGAAACTGTCATGTGTATAATATTAAAGACCATCCACATCAAAACATATAATTTCTTCCATGGCCCATTACTGACTTTTCCTAAAAATGTCATCAAAATCAGACCACTGCTTTTTGACAATATAAGACTATCCTAATGATTCCATAACAGTAATGTCATATACAATGGTGGACAAAGTTCCTCTACTTTAATACTTGAGTAAAAGTATAGATCCTCCAGGTCAAATATTACTCCAATACAAGTAAAAGTTGCTAAGTCAAATCTTTACTTGAGTTAAAGTACTGGAGTATGTGCTTTTAAAAATACTTAACTATTCAAAGTAAAAAAAAAAAAAAAAAATGTATTTCAAAGGAATGCAGGCGAGAATTTGGGATAAAATTCTGATAAACTCAAGTAACAAATTTGCAGAGCCAAAAATATGAATAAAAAACATTTGACATCATTTTAGTGAGGAAATGTGGAGATCAACTTACAAAACCATGATAGATAAGATTGTTCTACAGCAAAAATGAGCCATACGTATCATAAATAAGGCTGGGTAACCAATTATTTTTAAACTGGTTTATTATAGAACCATCCAAATAATGTTCAAAGCAAAAGCTAAATCAATTCCAGATTGTGTCCAGAGGTTCTTTTTAGTTCCTGAGTGCAAATATGAGTAGTGTTATATAGTAAATTATTATCTTTAGGGAGTAAGTCTTTCGAGTTTAAGACAATTTCTCTGCAGAAGTTACTTTTGCTTTTTTAGAAATGTAGTGGAGTAAAAAGTATTATATTTATCTTTTAGATGTAGTGGAGTAAAAGTACTAAGTTACCCCTAAAATTACTACTCACGTACAGTACAGATTCTCCAAAACTATACTTAAGTCCTGTACTCAAGTTACTGTCCACCTCTGGTCATATGCCATAATGTCACATGCTTCATAATGGTATACTGGGGGCCATAGAAGACTCCAGCACTCTGAATATAATAATGGCTTTGATTAATACAGATATCTGCCATTGTAATGCTAATGGAATTTCAGGGCATTTGAGGTAACTCTCTCTGGGTTTATAGAGGGACATAGACAAAAGTGACATGACCTGACATGTTGCCAATGTTAAAAAATGCACACAATGGAATATCACACTATAGCTAACAATGTTAATGTCATTGTTGCAGCCCACCTCTCTAAAGCACTGGGACTATTACACTTTGTTAAGTCCTTATTACGTTTTGGGGGTTAGTAAGATCAATATTATTTTGTCCAGAACCCTGTGTGGAGCAGGACTGCACGTTCTCGCCACAGTTGCTGGAAATAGTTGTACTGGGATTTTTAAGATATTCTGTGGTCAGCAATGCCAGACACATTACTGGTTTATTTCCCGAATGCATTTGGTCATTAGGAGAGGGGCTTAAGAGCAACCATGGCCAGATGTTGTGCACTGGGTCAATCACAACAACATATGTTTGCATGGAGATTTTCACTCTCTGACCAATCAGAACACACTTGGCTTGGAGAGAATTCTGTTTTGAGTACTGTCTAAGATGGCATTTACATTATTGTATTAGGAAAAAAGAGAAATGTGTGTTGTGTTTCATGCTTGACCCATAACTGACCTTTGCTTAACATTTTATCCAAATCCGACCATTACTCTTTCAGTTATGTTGCCAACAGACTAACTTACTGACAAACTAATGTTCCTTTTTAGCAACTGCACAGAAATATTTTCCTAAAGTTATATGTCTCATAATGGTATATTTGCGGTCCTTATTATAATAATGGTATGGATTAAGCCAGATTTTGGGTATCGCAAATGGCATTTTTAGAAACAAAAAACAGAAATGTTGTGTTGTCATTAGAAAGTCTGACAAACCCTTATTTTAAAGATGATAGAAAATATTTGTGAAACTGCTAAAGAATATTATTTGAAAATAAAGGTTTTTATTTATTTATTTATTTATTTATTTATTTATTTATTTATTTTACAATATTTTTAGGTTTAATAGATTGTTTCAGTGGAGAGTTATTCAAATCATATTTTTTGGTAGTAAAGTCATGAGTTAAAATGTTACTTTAAACATAAGATATTTAGTAAAAATTAATTTAACACAATTCATATTTTTATATCTTTATTTAATATTTTATTGTCAAAGAAAAAGACAAATATTAATTTTATTTGGATGTTTTAATTTGGAGTTTAAAAGAAAAATGCAGAAGAATTTATATATGAATGTATTTACAATAAAGTAAGTATACAGTGTCTTTGTACTAATAAACACAGATGTTTAGTATGACACTTTTTAACTCTGTACCAGTCACTCAACCTCTGTTTTAGGCTACAAGTACAAGTCAGACATAAAAAAAATACAATATATCATGAAATGTACAATGATTTTGGTAGTCTGGTTTAAATTAAATAGTGAAACATTTACTGTAATACACAAAAAGAGAAATAGGCTTTAGGTTATCACTATATTTTGCATTTTACTTGGACTTTTACAAGGTATTGCAGTGTATTGATAAGCAGCTTGTCAAAATTTTCAAAAGTGCAAGGAATGTGTTTAAACAGAGCTGGAAAAAAAAACACAAAAAAAACAAAAAACAAAAACAAAACAACAACAACCACAACGTATAGGAAGCAGAAAGAGAACCTATTACTGCTTCTCTGTTGTGATTTCCATTCCAAATCCAATGACAAACCCTAGTCTTTGCCTCTAAGTGTGCACAGCACCACTGATCTACTCATAAATCTTCCCCTAAATGACACAAACGAAGGTACGGACCAAAACAAACGATGTCGTTTCTTGGAACAGACTGCCTTAGGAAGCAATACTAAAGACTGGATATATAAGTAATCGATGCGAAGCGCTGCCTGGTGACCCTCGTTTGGCTGCCTGCATCTTTGCACGGCGCTGCACACAGACACACAACCTCCTCCTGCCTCCTGCCTCCATCCCCATATCCCACATTCACCCGTTCATCTTGAGCAGTTCAGCCCGGGATAGGGAAGTGAATGGTGCGTATTTTTCCTCCGCGCGTAAGGACACACGGCAGGGGCAGCGGTGACTCATAGCGCGCGGTGGTCACTTTTTCTTCTAAACACACACTCTCTGTCAGAGGGGCTTAGGATGTGGAAATGAGGAATCGATACCTCCACGGACCCATATCGCGATAGAAGGCGTGGTTTTAGCTGTCAGCGACACGGGGGCTTCGTTTTTTCCATTCGCATAGCCTCGTTTTTTACGGACACGGACTGGTGGCACCCCTCGGTTCTCTATCCAAAGGTAAGATTCTCCTTTGCTTTTCACCATTCATGTTTTTTTCCTCCCCTTCACCTGCGCTATTCGTCCGCAAGGTCATATCAAACGCGCATCTCATATAGAGGTGCGGGTACTGTACATGACATACATTCAGCAGCGTTTGGAGAGATTCTGCAGACACTCTGAATAGTGTCATTACTAGTGCGCTGCAGGCAGAGAGCACGGGCACTGGGGCGTTTGGATAAGGCGGGATATCTCATCACGGGCTTGGGATGTTTGTTTTTTTTCCATAAATGTTTGCACTTTGACAACAGACGGGTGGATGAATAGAGAGAGGGAAGGCACACAAAAACGCACTACACCTGTCTATGACCCAGAACTAAGGCAGCTTTCATTCAGCCCATATGCTGCAGAAGTGAATTTGACATATCCTACCCAATGAAGATACAATTTATGCGGTTTTTTTTCACAGACAGTTAGATAATGATGTGTGCGCTCGGGCTTTTGGAGAGAAGGGAGACCAACAATCCAAATCATGTTGTGTAGAATACCTCATCAATAATGTTCCCGCTGAATTATGCGCTGCCGTCTCTGCCTTCCTCCTCGTGTGTACAGGCTCTTATAAATGATTAAGCCCCTGGATCACTGCAATTCATTTGTTCTATTCTAAAGTTGGGGTGTTCTCAGATGTACGCTGTCGTTTTACTGGCAGAGCTGACCCAGATGCTTGCGCAAAGGCAACCAGTCGATTATTTCAACAAAATCTATATAACAAGGTCTTTAAAAAGAACATATGACAGACACATGTCAGCAGTGTGTTGGATACAAAGTCTATTATATTTCCAGTTTGAAGTATAGTGTATTTTTGGTTCACTGTAATTACTAAATGAGACATGGTTTCGCTGAATCAATTTTTATGATCATGGGACAATTTGCACATGATCTAATCTCAGCATAGGCGTTTGGGATAATAAATGTTAAATCAAATTTTTTACATAAAGCCAGGTCTGCACAGTATTAGAAAAACACACTATAACACTGTTGGATATGGCAAAGACAATATATTCTGTAGTGTTAATGATTTATTGACTGAACTTCCACCAATCAATGGTCGGGTTAAATCCATATTAAACAAAATCAGAACCAGAAATTAACCAAGGTATAGGACTAAACTGGAGCTAAACCAGCAGGCCTACAAAAGAAGTCTACCTAATCTAGGAATGATACATACAACTTTGATACGTTTTAATTGCTGCATGTTTGACGTTTCTGCAACACCTTAAAAAAAGTATTGCAGTAACACTTTCATGCATCGTTTGTCATTTTACAAAAAACATGCTACCTAATGGGTGACCAGATTTCTAGAAAATTGGAACACATTTTTCTTTTCATCAGATCACGGTGTTTTTGAACTCCCCAATTGACAAAAAAGCTTCCAAAATCCATACATTTTCTGTCATATCAATTAAAGTACAAAACACTAGGGCTTTGAATATAAAGGCAATTTACTGATAAAAACAACAACGAGGTGAATAAGTCTTAAGAAATGTTTTAAAGTTTTCTATGTTTTTCTAAATGTTAAAATAGGGATAACTGGGACATAATAGTGTTTGTACAGATATTTGTTGGGACATGGGACTGTCCCCATTAAATAGGGACATCCGGTCACCCTAACCTAATGAAACATAGTGATTCTCAACTAGTGTCATCTTGGGAACCAAAATTTCCCCTTAACATTTAGGTGGGACCCACTTTTTACATATTTATATTGTACAATCTGGTCTGTAACTTAATCTTAGGCCAATCATTACCTAATCAAAGTCTCCCCAATGTCTGTGACCCACTTTTGGGTCCTGACCCAACAGTTGAGAATGCATGCTCTGAGGTATAATGTCCACACGGAATACCTGCTGACACTTACCCTCAGTACAGTATTAGAGCTGCTCAAAGTCATATTTATGTTAATGCAATATACAGCTACTATAATATCCTTGCTGTAAAGAACTGCATGTATTGGAATAAATGCATGGCCTTTTATGTGATAAGCATTCAGTGTTTTATTTGCAAAAGAACTAAGCAATCAGATATTTCTTTATGTAATCCATAATTTAACTTTATTATGACAAAGTGGATTCAAATGTAGCAAGTTCTACCATTATTGGAAAATTCTTCATAGTTATTCTATTATGTGTAGTAATCTTTTAAGATGGAATAATGTGCATTATGAGAATATCTTCTCTTGTGTAATAATGTCTATTTTCTTCCTTTAGGAAATTGTTCAGCGACTGAGGCCCCAGTCTTCATCTGTTTTCATTTTTGGATTATAATTAACTTTTCTAAAAGACTGAATCCAATATGGGAACCAACCCAAAAAGGACAGTGACGGTGCAGATGGTTCCTCAGCTGGCCGCGGTGGACACACTGGACAATAAGGAATCCAATGCCAACTGGGCCAAAGAACCCAACCTCAAACAACACTCACAGGTTTGTCCCAGTGCTATCCTCACATCCCCTGACCACGATCCGGATATCGCATCTGTGGCTTCCGCTAACGTCACTCCTCCAAAAAATGCAAACACAAAGTCAGATGGTGCAGTTGGCAGCACTGTGTCTGACAAACCCGCCAATGGAAGTCAGGAGAAGGCCATAGAGGGGGCAAAACAACACCAGCCGGATCTGTCAAGTGATGGGAAGGATGCTAACGCTAACATGACTGACGAGAAGTCAAGTTTGACGTCAAAAGTGGACAAGCAAAGCAATGACTGTGCGGTAAAAATGACAGACGAGACAAAGACAAATACACAACATAGCATGGCACTAAAGGACAAAAATGTATCTAGTCAAAATGGAAATGGGGAATTAAGGAATACAGATTTGGTCACACTGCCACTTGACGGCAAAGAATTGATTTCTTCTCCACCCAAGATAAATCTGGAATGCCCACTTCCAGCAAAGAGCTGAAACCACAACTAACACTTCCTCCCAAGAACCCACTGCGGCTTCACAAGTCTCCATGTCATGCACGCAGAATGCCTCTACCATGCATAGCTCCACCACACGGGACCAGTTGGCCAATGAGCCGAGCCACCCGACCCTCACAGCTGCGAGTGAGGGACCAAGGCCAAATCCTAAGAGCAAGCGCTACACAGAAGCATCCACTATGACCTCAGAACTTCCACCCACGCCTCCCATACAGCGCCATGACATGGAGGTGCAAGCTGTGGCCCACACGTGCACTAGAGGCGTGTGCACAAGCCCCAGCCTGCTACCATTTGCTCAGAGGCCGAGTATAGACGCCGGAGTGGACACAAGGCAGATTTTTGTATCCACTGAATCAGAAACGCTCACGGTCGAAGCAGAGATGTGCCCCAAGCAAAATAGCAGCCCGCTTTCCTGCTCTGATATCTCCCCGCAGCAAGACTCCAGGCTAGGAGCCAAGCCCAAAGAGGGATCATCATCTCTATGCAACACGCAGCCGGTCTATCAAATCAACATCGAACATAGCAAACACAAAGAACCGCAATCGGACAATCAGACAACGGCAACTGCTGAGGCCCCCACTTCTAAATCAGGGAAGCCCCAAGAGACCATGACGGCCAATGCCCAGCCAGGACCTGCTGAAGGGAAGGACAACGCTGATGCAACTAAGTCCGAAGCGTCAACAAAGGCGAGCAAGGAGGAGAGCAAAAAGAAAAGTGATGAGGATGACAAGCAAAACGACAAAAGTGTCCATGATGTGGTGTGGGACGAGCAGGGCATGACGTGGGAGGTGTACGGTGCATCTGTGGACCCGGAATCGCTCGGGTTCGCCATCCAGAGCCACTTACAGTGCAAAATCAAGGAGCAAGAGAGGAAACTGATCGCACAAGTGTCTATCCGGAAGTCGATCTCGGGCATGGATTCGCCGCGACACGGCAGGAAGAACAAACGGAGGCAGGGCAATTTTTTCAGGTCAATGCTGCAAAATGTCAGACGGCCCAACTGCTGCGCCCGCCCCACTCCCTCATCCGTCCTGGACTAACACACACTTCAAGCCCCCGAGGTGGCCATCGTCACACTTCTGAGGTCAAAATGTTTGTCCTCCTTGAGTGATGATTCATAATGCCAAGTGAAAAACATTAATGGGACAAAAATGACCCCTGTAATGTAAGTATACTGGAATGTTGTAGCATACAGAGTCCTCTATTTGTGATGTTTGCGAGCAAAGAAGACAAAAAGGTAGGATATAGAGAACAAAGCAAGAATTATTTTCTAGATATAGACAGCTATTAAAAGAACTTTTGGAAAAACAAGAGGCAATAATAGTGAAACGCATGTATGTTAGTTACAAAGGCAGAGCTAAAGCAGATTATGGGGTAGACTTAATACTTGTGCAACTGCTATATTCAGCATTTCATTCCATTTGGTGCATTTGGTACATGTCGTCGAGGTGTTTCCGGGCTCTATATTTATAAAATGGCTGTATTCTTTTTTGGCACATTCCTTTTAAGTGAGTGATTACTTTGTGCAGAAAGAGACTGTATACATGCACTGTTTAATCTGGTCTCCCTTGGGTTTCTATTAAAATGACAAAGATACACTTATTAATTATGTGTGATTAATTTCCACTATGCTGATTAAGTTTATTCATATGAAGCTTTACATCCAGTTAAACACTGACAGATAATGATATACAGTATATTATATATAATACATAGAGTGTATTACAAAAAGTGGATAAGAAGTCAAAATGTGTACTGAAGTCAAAGTATTGTTATTTCAAGATATTACTAAAGTAGAAGTAAAAGTAGTCAACAAAATTATGACTTGTGAGTATAAAATATTTACAACCGTACTTACCACTACTACAGCTACTTCTGTTACAATCAGTGCTGTAACAACTGCTATTACTACTACTATTGCTGCTGCTACTATTACTAGTAGTGCCACTACGGATAATACTAATCGTACTACTGCTATTTCTATTACAATTTATACTACTACCTACACACTTGGCCACCATTAAGTGAAAAAAATACATATATACTTAGACATTTACTTTTACAAAACACATTTACATTTACAAAATGTTACTAAAATTGACTCAAGTATATTTTAGAATATATTTAATAATAATAATTCATCGAATTTATATAGCGCTTTTTTGGACACTCAAAGACGCTTTACAATTGATCAATTATTCATTCACTCCTCAGTCACACTTGGTGGTGGTGAGCTACTTCTGTAGCCACAGCTGTCCTGGGGCAGACTGACGGAAGCGTGGCTGCCAATCTGCGCCAACGGCCCCTCCGACCACCACCAAACACATTCACACAGGCAAGGTGGGTGAAGGTGTCTTGCCCAGGGACACAACGACAATATGCGCTTCAGATGGGATTTGAACCGGCTACCCTCCGATTGCTGGGCGAATGCTTAACCCACTGCGCCACCATCGCCCCCATTTATTAAGTAGATTTTCTCAGTAAATGTTTTTAAGTAAATTATGTGAGTAAAAGTATTAAGAATGTCAAAGTGTCTATATTGTGGACACAACACTGAAGCACCAAACCGTATGGTACAGTTTGTGAAAAAAACTAGCATCGACCCTAATGAGAGACTTTCTGATTCTTAATGAATGCATGGAATGAGTAAAGAGCTCTCAGAGAGCAGAATTTACATGCAACGTGTCTTTTTAATTGACAAGAGCCTCTAGAGAAGATAGATAGGACAATCTTTTCATCAGTGGGAAATTCAGCTGTATACTGCACACAAAATAAGGAGTACTATTTCTATACTGGGCCAATCCATACATACAGTACAGTGATCTCTTACATTTTTCCATATGATTATTCAAATGGCCATAAACAACTGCACTAATTTTTCATTGAACTTGATAACCTGGCCAGTCATCCTAATTCCGTTTTCCATTATATTCAAATATTTCGGTTTCAGTTTTGGTCCTTGTTGATTTCAATTGGGATGCCAGTCAGAACTGAGGGGCAGTACTACCTTAAGTAGAATATACTGTTTCCAGACCCACTCAATTTCTAAAACATAAAACCAGTTGGGGAAACAAGGCACTGCAAAAAGCCCACCACATTTTAGATAAACTGCTTTTGGTCAAGTACAATAGAATAGGTTTGAAAAGGAGGGATTCCAACCTTTCATTGCTAATAAAGTAAATGGGTCTGGCTGGCCAGGTTTTGAACTTTGTGAAAGGATAGGTCTAATGCATCATCCAAAAACTAGCTTACTAAAGCTATCTATAGTCCTCACAAATATGCTTACTTTTTAAAAATGCATTACCTTTGCAGTGTTTAATGCAGTACTGTATATGTGTATACTATAATGTTTTAAGGTAAGATCATTGGTGCAAGCCCTCAGTGCTTATGTTTATTAAATTCTAAGGTACAAAAAGTTCTCTATGTTTTACTATAATGTAAATTTGTGCAGTGCTTACAAGTCAGCATATATTTTATTTGTTTAAGTCTGACTTTGATCAGTAATACAGTAAAATGGGTTGCTACTACTTTATCTTCAAAGTGTGGCATCCCACAAAAGAAATAGTTCATCTCTACAAAGACCATCTAGTACTATGGACACCCGCATGCATCCTCCAGACAGAACCCCCTACATATAACTAAACTATAGAAGGGTGTAATTTTGGGCCCGCCTGACCTTGAGGCCGGTGGCTAATGTCCCCCCACTATTTTAGATTTCTTATTTTTTTTTAAAGGAAGCCCCTTGTTGATATATTTATAAAAAAGATTTTGCATAGCCGATAGACCCGAGATTATATTGACTTAAATTTAACTTGAAGCAAGATTTGTGTTAACTGATGGATTCAGCAAAGGGGTCTGTTGTCCTGGGCCTCAGGGTCAGAGGGGCCCAGAAATGGTCCCTCTTCTTATATTTCCTTTTATGTTGGGCCCATATGAACCCTTCTTTCCCTGGGCCCCAGCAAGCCTGACAATGGGCCTGACTTACAGCTCATGAGTCATATTAGTGTTGGACTCATAATTTTTGTGATATTTAGTAGCTAATGCTAATTCCTCCATTGACAATGTATTGTAATCTGCTTTTTTCCAACGCAGCCATATTGTTTACAGTGAAAAAAGGACCTATAGCCATCAGGTATTTGCAATCTCTGCATTATTGGCTTGGGCTATATTAGAATGTACTGCAACAATTTGAGTGCGCTGCCCCTAATGAAAACACATGAGCGAGGATATAGCATACAGCACTGCAATAAAGAGAGCGGAGACTGAAATCTGTGTTACCATAGAAACAGTCAGTTTAACTAACCAGCAGCATCAGTTAACTAAAAAGAATCATCAGGTCTTTGAGTGTTTTATTCAATGGGCCGCAGTGACTTATGATTTTCAACAAAACATAATATTGAAATTCTTAAGAAGTGACATGGCCATTCTGATGCTGAAGACTGCCACCAAAGTGAATGCATTGTCCTGAGTGGTTAGCCGCTGATCTTAGGAGACTGCTGCGATGGTTTTAACAAGCGTGTCACTTCTTGTTAGTGTTAGGGCTTGAGAGCAGCGGGTGGACCATCCTCAACAGGCTGCAAAATGCCTGCCACCTCTAAACATCGGCATCTAAGGACACAAATTTGAAGTTCCACCTAGCTTAGTGTCTGTTGCATCCATGGATCAGTACAGGGAGAGGAATGTCTGGGTTCTTTTCACACGTTGGTTGTTATAAAAGGCAATTCTTGGAAATTCAAGGCTGACTGAAGGGTGTCAAAATGTCAGTGTTAATCCACGGCGTCATAATGAACAGAATCTACGCCTCAGGTAGATTAGCACGTCGCTCTTTATCAATCTTCGTCTAAACTTCCTGTCATGGTCAAGTCTCCGTTTGGTCGTCTTTACACAACGACCATCCACATTCTTTACAATCTTTCAACCCAGTTTTAATTAGCTGCGTTTCAATTTTTAATAAGTCCATACTCACTGTGTGGCTATAACTGCTCTCCATTTGGAAGCGCAGATTGGATTTGGCCACAGGCGGCGGCGGATAGGGGCGAGATCTCTTCCAAAAGGAAGGATGGTGGAGATGAGGTTTCAAAGACATATTACAAAAGCCATTCACCCAGCACAAGTACATCAGTCATTCTTTTTGTCAGGGTTAGTTCACAGGGCTCTCCTGAATCACTGCTGCTCACAGGAGAGGAGCACACTTGTGAGACATATGTCAGAAAGATATCTGGCTTGAAGCAGACCTGCTGTGTGGCATTTTGGGCTTTTAAGTCTGGCCACTTTTGCTTTGAGCATAGCTTCAGTTGTCTGGGGTGGGTCTGAAATAATTCTCAGCTGGTTTTGGTTTTCTCAAAATATCAATATCAAGCTTAAAGGTACACTATCCAAAATATTCTTGATCCATCCCTATCCTTCAACAGAATATTTACATTTTTGATTATAGAGCCCCTATTATGCTAAATTTACTTTTTTCAGCTTTTAACCATGTTATAATGTTTCCACCTCAGAAACATTCTTGGAGTAGTATTTTGTTTCATTAATATATATGTTTGAGTAATGCTGTATGCTGAGCCCGTCCTCTTCTAATGATCTGAAAAACATTTGGCCTCACAGCTCTACACAGACACATGAAACCAGGAAGTGCTCCTGTGTGTTCCTAAAGTCCATGCACGGTCACCAGACTCATTCTGATCATTTCAGTGGTTAAATTATTAAATTGTTGTCTCTATGAAGCACTCAGCTCATTTATCTATCTGTTAGCATCATGTTGCTAAAAGCTGTGCTAAATAGCCATTTTATGCTCTGCCCATTTTCCACTGTTGCCAGTAGCTGACATCAGACACTTAATACAAGCATTCCAAGAAGATGTTTTCCAGACATAAATATTATCTTGTTATAAAACGTGAAATAATAATAATAATAATAATACAGAGATGTCCAAAACTGTTTCAAAAAGCCTCAATAAAAGCATAATAAGATTTTTTGGGGGGCTTTCATGGCTTTATTTTACACAGAGGCAAGCTATATTTTAGCAATAGACAAAAACATCCAGCAATTATCTTTGCCTCATTAAACATGATGCAACTGCTTTGACAAAACTGTAGATTAACAGGACAGGCTGCTCCTCTCTGACCCCTGGGTGCTTTTTGTTTGTCCTCTATAACGATGTATCCCAGGGGAACAGGTAGCTCACTCAACAAGCTTTCCTAGGTGTAGCTTGCTGGAGGCTAACTAGAAGATGAAGCTCTCCAACTCCGATGCCACAGCAATGCCAAAGAGGGTTTTGTCAGAGGAGGCAAAGGAAAGAACTGTACTAATACGATTTCAAAACACTGTTGTTCTTTTTGTATTTACTTTAGTTCGCTCTGCCCATGGACTTATAGTTATAGTATTTACAATAGTAGACAATTGCGCCTCTCAACCATGACAGTGTTGTATTTGTTGATATGAGTTTGATTTCCAAGGAGCCAGAATAAATGGATGCAGATTAAAGTAGGTCTGAATTAAATGGCCTAGACATACAATCAATCAGAATTCACTGAGCTGTACCAATTTACACAGAACTGCCTCTGGACAGACACAATTTGTAACAAAAATACACCAATCACAGAAACAAACTATTGCATAAAGCCTGCTCTGTTTTGGATAAACCAGTCAGTAATGTTTGATTTCTGTGTGTTTGAATAGGAAAAGTTTCAGACCCACTTCAGTTTGAAAGTGATGAATAATGAGTATGCTATTCCAACTAAATGGCTATGACCTACAAAATACATAATACATCATTTTAATGATGAGCAAAGTTGTTTATGTAATTATAGAAAACCTTTCTCTGTTTTAAACAAGTTTTGAGTTGTTATTACCATTAAAAGGGATGTGAACCTTACCACAACTCTAGCAGTTTGGCACAATTACTCAGCTTGAGAGCAAAATAATGATTTCCCAAGTGTAAGAACTTAACAAGGAATCTCCCGGGCTGTGTGACAAGGTAAAATTAGAGACTGATAGTGAAGAAGCTGGAGCCTTAAGGGCGTCCCCTGACTCACGCTGAGAAACTCAAATTAATGGTTCTACCCCGCTGTACATTGTATGTGTGGTGAGTGGTATAAATGCGTAGGCGGGAAAACACTTGGAGATTATATATGTTGTTGTTTTATTCATAAAGAAATAAACTGGACTTTAGTTGAGGAAGTGAGGTTCATTTTTGACAGTCTTGGCTGATTCCTATAAAAAAAACATTTAAGTTAATTCCACTCAAACTAAACCAATTGCCCAAAGTATATCAACTCTAACTATTTAAGTCCATATAATTAGTCTAATGAGTCTATGGCAAATTTTGATAAAGTTACTCCAACTCACAAATTCTACTTTTTCCACTTGTAATTGAAGAAAACTAAGTATTAAGTCAATGACACAGCATAATAAGTCATGTCAAAAGAGACTCTAAGACCTTATCTGGGCTTCATGATAAAGTGTTTTTGACAAAGGGGGCACTACAGCAGGGACTAGATTTTTGTTGACCAATCATAAACTCAGAACAAAGGGGAAAGGTCCCATTTGGATCATAGACACTGGTTCACTGGTTAAGTCTAAGCTTGTGTATGCCTTTATAGACCGGAGAAATGATGATGACAGGTCCAACTGGAAAGATAGCCGTTTCAGCGCTGGCTACTACTGCTTACACCATAAAACAGCAGAGAAAAAATCAATGAAGACAGAGACAAAATAAATAGGGAATAGAAGCAAAGCACAAATTGGCCAATAAATGAAACAACATGCAAAGAAATAAGAGAAAGCAGGGGAGCTTTTTTAAAAGTTCGACTTATTTTCCACATTCTCAAAAACTCGGGTAGTCTGCTTTTAACTTATAGACCCATCCAGGAGTGACAATCAAATAAATTGCGTATGGAGCTTGGTACTGAGATGAGCGTTCTATCCTATTTATTTTTTACAGAGCAAAATAGAAATATGAATTCCGACAGCAGGAATGAAAGATTGTTGTTTATATATTTGTTAAAACTTACTATGAATTAATGGTTAAGGTTAAGGTATTACTTTATTGTTCCCGTTGGGAAATTCATTCTCTGCCCTTCCTTCAGTGTCTCTGGGACAACCTGTCAGGAGCAGTGGGCAGTCGCAGGTGCAGCAGGCTGATGACTCTTACCCAGATCTGAGCCAGGATCCTGGTCAGGAGTACCTAGCTGGAGGATTAGCCTACTGTCTATGTTTTAGGTTGATGGGGAAAACCAGAGTACCTGGAGGAAACCCCCACAGACACAGGGAGAACATGCGAACTCCACACAGTCCGCACGCCACATGGTCCAGGAATCGAACTCAGGAACAGAGTGCTAACAACTAAGCCGCTGTGCTGGTGAACCTGAATCTGATTTCAGCTATAGTTGCTATACTTTGAACTTGTTACTAAGATCAGTGGTGGCTGATACAATTGTGGTCTGCTTTTATTTCTGTGACTGCTTGTCCTGCTTTAATATTAAAATGAAGAAAGGTAAACTGCATAGCCTTTAGCTTATATGCTAATTGTAGACTCTAATTTCTACCTTAAACGAAACAGCTAAACAATGATAGTCTGGCCTGCCAGACAAACTCTTTTCCTATTCTATACAAAGAAGTTAGTCTGGTACCTCTTCATTAACATTTTGTTTCTGATGCAGAACAATGACAGGTGAAGTAACCAATCAGAGAAACAAAGGGCGGGACATAAGCTGTGCACCGTTGACCCAAACAAACATGGATTCCTGCTGTTCTTTTTAAATAAAACACCAGAATATGCTGTATTATAAGTAGCTCTGTACTTATTTCTGAACGGGGACAGCAGCAGAAGCCAGTTGTACAAAGACTAGTCATTTTTTGAATGCATTTGTTACATCGGATGTCTACAGGACTTAACTGTTTGTAAAATGGAAACAAGACGAAGCAAAAAATCCCACAGAGGACTGGACAACAACAAGGACTTCAACAAAACCAATAGGTGACAAAGAAAAGCACTAAACACCGTTAATCAGGTCAGAGAAGTTATTAAATTAGCTCAGTAGCCAGTGGTATCTTGGTTAGCTCTTCTACTTTCATAAGACATGCTGCAGATAAATGGCTGTGATAGGCCAGTTCCAAATTGAACTGGAGAAACGCTTAGCCCTGAGAGGGGAACCAGACTGTCCTGCTTGCGAAAAGCAAGTAGGACAGTCTGGTTCGCCAGGCTAAAACATTGATACACCCATTAATGCTTTGCAACCAGGCAGTCAGTTTCCAAAATAATCTTGTTCATTCAGAATTCGGAATCCTTGATGGCTAACGCTAATTCCTCCATTAAAGGTGTATTATCATCTTTTTAACTTCTGATACCATTAATCCAAAAATAAATAAATAAATTAAAAAATCAACAGCTACTGGACTTACTTCAGTTTAGGAGCAAACATTTCACCTCCAACCAGGAGGCTTTATCAGAGCTGGATTAGTGACTGTGAGTCCTGCAGATGACTCCGTGGGTGGTGACGTAATGGTGACATCACCAAAAAAGATCTTAGAAAGTCTTGTGATGGCTCTGCCCCAAGTGTGTGACAGCTGGTAACACAGTCTCATGTCTGTTCAGGGCCGGCTGCTCTCATCTTTCATATATGACCTCTTTTACCTCCCTTTTAAACCACCTTGATTCCTGGTCTAGTATGATGGTGTTTTTATATATATATCTATACAATTCTTTACTGTACACTAATAAACACTGAATACTAAAATACTCCACTTATCAATTCATATATGTTAGCGGTTCATATGTATTATTGATTATTGTCCCCTTTTGATTATTTTTATGGCCTCTAACTCAAGGCTTTGGTAATTCTGTAAATAATTATTTGACATTAGGGACATAATATTGTTAATATTGTTGCTTTTACTGTAATTTTTTATAACAGAAATACAAAATATTTCAAAAATAAAACTTCTAAACTATTTTATTATGCTTGACATAGTTAGTTTTGGGTCAACATAAGATATTGGATACACAGTGAGATGCACTGTTTCAGCTTTTACAGTGTAATTAAGACTACAAGATGTTCTTTTAATGCGCTTGTAAAAATATGTCACTCCTCGGGGGCAAATGGAAACAAGACACACTTGAGTGTGAAAGATTAGAAGCCATCTCAGCCTGATGTTTTGATGTGTGTGTGCAGTTTTGAACATTTCAAAGTGTAAACAGCCACCATGCTAAGTCACTAATAGCATCCAGATTTACAGAGGGGAATTCAGGCAGGCCTACATATTTCTCAGCTATAACTGAAAGTGCTACACAGACAAGTTGCTGTCCTTGTGTAAAGGGCTTTTGAGATGTATTTGGAGTGACCCAGTTATAACTTCATAAACACAGTTGCTCCTTCACGCCTATAGAAAATCCTCCACATAGGCTGTCTGAATAGTTCATTTGGATTTCTGCTCACTTCTAGGAGGCTGCATGCGTCATCCAACTATCTGTGTGAAATGGCGTGCATATGCAAAAGTAATAAATACAATAGCATGTCAAAAGCCCAGCCCGTTACCATGACAACCACATTGAGGCCGCAGCCGGAGCTATTCGGTTTTGTGCAGCGGATACAACACCTCAGTTATGCAAAACCATTAACACAACTTTGTCATAATAATTGAATTAATACATTTACTTGAAATGTGATAATGTAATACTTACTACTATTTAAGTATATTTCACTTGGCATTCAGTAGCCTATGTTGTAAATATAACCTGTGTAGCCAAGTTAGTTGATTTAAAGGGGACATAATATGCTTTTTTTTTTCTTTTCTTTTTTTTTTTTTTGGGGGGGGGGGGGGGTCTGAAATAATTTCCTTTCCATTAGTATGACTGTCACAGCCCCCTTAAAGTCCCAAAAATCACATGCAGACCCCCAGCAATAAAACTTCAACCTATTCTGAAGACTATTTCATGTTTAAAAAAAAACAAAAAAAAAAAAAAAAAAACATACTCACTGTAATATTTTTAAACAAGTATATAACTGTACTTCATTTCAAACTCTTTTTTTTTTTTTTTGAAGTACGTAATATAGACAATCTCTGGGGGGCCCCCTGTAGTACCTTGGAGGCCCCCATAGTGGGGTCTGGACCCCACTTTGGGAACCACTGACTTAAAATAATGTATAGGCCCACGAACAGAGGCCTTTTTAGAAGCTTTTATTTTGACTTTGCAGAGAATTGGATTACATGCCTGATGCCCCCGGCTAGCAACAGCAGGAAATGAACAGAGCATAAAATGGCTAATTACCATGGCTATTAGCAACATGGCTCCAACAGATAGATTTATGAGCTGACTGCTTCATAGAAACGGTAATTTAAAAGCCAAAAGGACAGCAGCTTAGGATTACTCATGTGAGAATGAAACAAAATATTACACCGGGTATATTTTTAGGCCTAAACAACATATAATAAAACGTCAAAAAAGCTGATTTAGCACAATATGGGACCTTTTTAAATACTATTCAGGATATTTTTTTTTTTACCTGGGAAAACGCACTGAGATTAATTTTTTTTGCAGGGGACCTATTGTACATGTTTTAGTGGTAGGAGAAACCTTTGCAGGCACAGGGAGAACATGCAAACTCCATACAGAAAGGCCCACACAGTCTGGGAATCAAACCCGGGACCTTGGAAAATGCCTGAATCAATGTGGCACTAAAGTCAGTTTATGGATACATTTTGTGTACACTTTTTTGTATCAATAACGTCTTCTTTATAAGTTGTAGGAAACTATGTGGGAAGTACTTGTTTTGACCTAGCAATTTGCATTATGTTTCTGTTTGATTAATTAATTAATATGGGTCCTTTTGCTATGTCTGTGAAGACTCTCACTCGTCCAGGGTAAATGCATCGCAACAAAAGTTTAAAAAGCAGACTATACCCGGGGGATGCCATTCCCTGCATTTATGGCCTCCCTAAAATTCACAAGGAAGGTATACCACTCAGACCCATTGTCAGCAGCACAGACTCTATCACTTACAACATAGCTAAACACCTGGCTTCAATCCTGGCCCCTCTTGTTGGCAACACAGAGCATCATGTTAGGAATTCACAAGACTTTGCCAACAAAGTCAAACATCTCCAGCTGGATTCTGATGAGACTATTGTGTCTTATGATGTGACGTCCCTGTTCACCTGCATCCCCACCACAGAGGCAGTAACGGCTGTGAGGATGAGACTGCTTCAAGATGGAGAACTGCAAGAGAGGACAAACCTGACACCGGACCACATCTGCCAACTACTGGAGGTGTGTCTCAACACCACATATTTCCAGTTCAGAGGAAATTTCTACAGGCAAAAACACGGCTGTGCTATGGGCTCCCCAGTCTCCCCCATTGTGGCTAATCTGTACATGGAGGAAGTTGAGAGGAGAGCTCTTGACTCATTTCCAGGTTCAACTCCTAGTCACTGGTTCAGATATGTGGATGACACCTGGGTGAAGATCAAAATCCAGGAAGTGGAAGCTTTCACAAGGCATATTAATGCTGTGGACCAGAACATCAAGTTCACTCGTGAGGATGCCACGGAGAACAGCCTAGCCTTCTTAGACTGTGCAGTTATCATTGGAGAAGACAGGCGGCTCCTTGTGGAAGTGTACAGGAAGCCCACTCACACAGACCAGTACCTGTTATTTGATTCAAACCACCCACTACAGCACAAACTCGGTGTGATCAGGACACTGCAGCACAGAGCCCAAGAGGTTCCCACAAGCTCGGAGGGAAGGAAGAAAGAAGAGCTACATGTCCGCCAAGCCCTCAGAACCTGTGGATATCCCAACTGGGCCTTCTCCAAATCCCGAATGACAAGAAAACAGGACAGGAAAGAACAGGAGCAAGAGCCAAAAAGGAGCAATGTAGTCATTCCATACATCTCCGGCCTATCTGAGAAACTTAAAAGGATTTTTAGCCAACACAACATCCCGGTTTATTTCAAACCTGTCAATACTCTCAGACAAAAACTGGTTCACCCCAAGGACAAAATTCCCAGTTACAAACAGAGCAATGTTGTGTACTCCATCCACTGCAGTGAGAACTGTAATGAACAGTACATTGGAGAAACCAAACAACCTCTGCACAAGCGGTTATACCAACACCGCAGGACCAACTCCAGTGGACCTGAATCTGCAGTACACCTCCACCTGAAGGCCACAAACCACTCCTTTGAGGACAGTGAGGTCCGAATCTTAGCCAGAGAGAAAGGATGGTTTGAGCGAGGAGTGAAAGAAGCAATCTTTGTCAAAAAAGATAAACCTTCTTTAAACAGAAATGGTGGTCTCAGATACAACCTTCCTTCTGTCTACAACAGTCTCCTGAAACCCAAACAAAACAAACCAGTTTCACTCAGGTCATTTACATCTGTAGGAGCTGCCCAGGCTGGGGAGGGTTAACGACTCTCACTCCAGCTGAGGACAAAGGACTCCTAATGACCCGAAACCACTAGGCCATTCATGGTCACATTGACCAATAGAATTTAGTTTCAGGACTCCTCCTTCCTAGAAGAATATAAACCAGCTCTCTTACCAGTTCATTTCAGAATTGAGAAAGCCTCTTGGATAAGAGGTGAAACGTCTTCTACTTGAAAAATCTAATCCAGATGACTGCTTTTTAAACTTTTGTTGCGGTCCTTTTGCTATGTTTTCCTATACTGAGAGAATGAGGTGCCAAGCTGGACATGTTCTCATTCACACTCTGACGGTGATGTGATTACAAGTGGCCCAGGCCTCTTCTGAATGTGTCCTGAAGTGATCAAATTTGAGGAGGGGGCACACTGTACTAAGCTGCACTAATTCACACTTGGTATTAACGCTGGTCACATGACATCCAGTCCCTCAGGATTCCTGCTTCCTCCCCTGACTTCCAGACCATGCATTTTAAAGTGTATTGCCTCTACAGGGACACTTGGAAGCCAGCTTGTTTTGACAACTGGTATTAAAGCTACAACAGCATTGATTGGTTCAAACTGGGCCATGGGTATTATTAAGATGCAATGTGATCATTTGACTTCCTGTATAGACCCTTCCATGAACATAATCAAAGAAGCTGAGCTCACAAGTTTTTTGCCATTAATTTTAAAAAGGGCGCTAACTAAAATGATTAAAGTGAACATACACTGACAAAACTATTGTATTCTGCCACATTTCGGTAATATAAAAATCATATATTATTTAGCCTTTAGTGTATATGTTAATTATATATGCTAATTGCTACATTAACTAAAATGTTGAAAACATTAGTGAAAACACTAATGTTTTCTAACCAGAGGCTCTGACATTATATACATATAGTTGATTGTTTGTCAGTGGCCAAAACAATCTTGATTATTTATAGTTTGTGATATTAATGTGCGATATTTGGTGGCTAATGCTAATTCCTCCATTGAAAATGTTTTGTTGTCTGCTGATGCTGCCATATTGTTTACAAACACTAAAAGGGTCTATGAAAAATGCAGAGCACATTTAGATCACCTTTAGCCAGTGGTGGCAAAGTACTGAACTCCACTATTTGAGTAAAAGTACAGATCCTTCTGGTCAAATATTACTACAATAAAAGTAAAAGTAGCTCAGTCAAATTATTACTTGAGTTAAAGTATGTGCTTTCAAAAATACTTAAGTACAAATTACTTTTCTTCAGAATGCATTTCAAATGAGTGCAGTCAATGAGTGCTACATTCAACTCACAGATTTGCAGCTTCAAAAATATGAATAAAAGATAGAGCTCCACCTTAGAGTGTAAACCAGAACTAAAACAGGTCTAGCCCAAGCCTAAATTGAGATGAATCCATGTTAAATCAGGACTATCTAAACAAAAACTGGAGGTAGCAGTAGTGAACCAGTTCTAAACCAGGTTTAATCCAAGTCTTAAAGTATTAATGACAATTAGTAACTGATTATCTTTAGGGTCTGTAAGTGATAAACGACACACAAATGAAAAACTTCATGAATACAGTCATTTGTTTTTCGGTTTTAAGACAATTTTGTTCACAGAATTTACTTCTGCCTTTATAGAAATGTAGTGGAGTAAAAAGTATTCTATTTATCTTTCAAATGTAGTGGAGTAAAAGTAATAAGTTTTCCCCCAAAATACTACTTAAGTAAAGTACAGATTCTTATGTATAAGCTAGGTTTTATTATGTTTTTTTTTTTTTGTTTTTTTTTTTGTTTAGTTTTCTAATCTGGGTTTGTAAAGTATTAGACCCCAGCCATGACCATTACCCAGAGCATCAGCAGAGTAAAATGTGTTTCCTCACACATCATTTGAGGCATATTAGTTACACTCCTACCATGGGGATGCCTGTTAATTACTATTTACAGATTATAACTGCAGATGGGTGAATAATTAGGACTGCCCCGCTCTGTTTTAGCAACTACTTCTGCACTGTTTCTCATCATCTATCCTCTTCCATGTTCTTCACCTCCCTCTTCAACCCTGGTTCCCACATTTTGTTCTCGTTCCCTCATTTTTTTTTCTTCACATCACAGGCTCCTTTCTGCTTCGCACAATGATATCATAATGAAGCCTTCTAAGCCTGTAACAGAGAGGTGATTAAAGCTTGAGCTGGTGTCGCCTCTGTGCAGTCTTTCCCATAACACGGTCTGGTGCGGCTGGTGCCTTATTTATCCTCCCATTGTATTAGCAAGATAGCTGCAAGTGAGGCTCGTCCTGCTGATGGCCGCTGTGCTCCCAGTGGAATATGTGGCCTATATTTGTTTGTGGTGCAGTGCGAGACTGGAATGTTTGCACATTAAACATTTTGGGACTTTCTGCAGCATCCCCTTTCAGTACTTGTTTTATTGTTGGTCTTTCCTCTGTGTGCATGTATACTGCATGATGATTTAGTTTGAAAAGAGAGATTAGTTGAGCCTACTTAAACATATTGCTTGATTTGGTAACTAATGATAAAATTAAGTTGTTTCAAAGTAACTGATTTAGGGCATATTCATTATGAAAATATATTTCATTCCATTTGAAGATTTGTGTTACAGCAACATGTGAAAAAAATATGTAAAATAATTTTAGTTGGTCACAAATTTTAGGTCACACTCATTTAAACAATGTTTGTTAATCTAATTAAAGTTTTATATTACAGCAACTTGTGTATAGACTGTTTCTTATGCATGAAGTTAAACACAGCAAACAGAAAAAATATAATTACATTAAGTATTTCAAATGTAGCTACAATTTAAGTTGAGTAGAAGAGAGAGAGAGAGAGAGAGAGAGAGAGAGAGAGAGAATCAAAGTGAGTAAGACACATGCATTTAAATAAAAAAAAAAATTAAAAATGTGCATTGCAGCAATTGACGCTGTAATACAAGTTAAAAATCTCATAGAAAAGTCACAGCCATTTAAACAATATCTTATTTCAATTAAAACTTTGTACTAAAGCAAAGTGTCTTCCATGTTAAACAAATGAAAAAAATCTGTAAACTTATTTTAATTAGTCACAACTGATAAAATTAAGCTGTTTCAAAGTGAGACTGATGACGTAAAATTAACTTCACTTTGTCTAACCTAATTAATAATGGCAAACACAAAGTGAAGGTTAAGTGGTCAATTTCCATATTACATATTTACATGAAAAACTGTCAGTTCAAAAAAGCAATTTTCTGTTCTTAAAGTAGACAAATAAACATATTCCAAATAATATTATAAGATTATATAAAAGTAAAAATGTCACGATTTAAAGTTGCATCAAATGTGATCAAATGCAAAAGAGTACTTCACATCCTCTGCAGCACACAGATTTTTACAGCATTATTGCATCACTATGACTGTCATTGATTGTTTACCATTCAATGCACAGACCCTCAGCCTTGTAACCTCTGTGTAACTGCATGTATGCACACTGGAAACAGGTATAGACACACACACACACACAGACACATACACATGCACACATACACACGCACACACACACACTAGGGTCACCTTCTCTGGCTTCATTAGACTCTGCTTTATTATGGCTGACAGATGTGCCCATAAATCATAGGTCCACCTATGCAACGAGAAGATCCGAAACCATCTCAACACCTATAAAAACAGAGGAGGAGACAGTATGGATGGAATGTGGAAACAATATGATGGTGATAGAGGCACACATATCAATACAAGCTCTAACAATCTATAGGACCACTCTGTGCTACTGTGTACCTAGCCATGTATCACTAACAGAGGATATAGCAAGTGTATGACTGCAGGCATTTTGTTTTTCCATTACATGTATCAGTTAACTACAAGCCACTTTGCCAGTATTAAGCATTGGTTTCATCAAGCCTGGGCAGCCCGGTCCATTTACATTTACATAAAATGAAGTGGGTCCAGAACCTTTCCCAATAAACCTTCTTCTATAGAAAATTGCAGACAAATGTTTACCTACAGGCGCACACCAATGAATTAAAATGTTGTGGAAAAGTAAAAAGGTATTTGTAATTCAAAAATTTAAAAGCATGTACAATATTATATAGATTTAGACAGTAACGCATTTCAAGCATTTATTTATTGTAAATGTACTGTAATGATTATGATGATTATGTAAAATTGTATAATTGTTTTACTCTGCTGTTTTCTGATTGGTTAAATGAAAGCAAATTACATTTTAAATCTGTAATTTGTTTCAATTTCTCCTGGAAATCAAACCCAAATTGACCAATTCTTTGTATAGAATAGAAAAAGAATGATCTTTCTGCATTTTTAGAACTACAAAATGTAACAGTTTTGTGTTTTTAAATGACCAATCAACCACTGTGGAACAATAAGCTTGTCATGCTAATAATATACTGTATATATAGCTAATTAATGTATAACTCTGCAATGCATAAGGGATTATTTACTAATACTTAACTTTAGCATGTCAGTGAGATGGTACCAGTCAAACTAGTGGGTCAGGACCTAATAGTGGGTTATGGGAGGTTGAATACAAATTCATCTCATTTGAAACCTAAATAAGCTTTTCTCTTGAAATGGTGAAATTACAAACGACCTCAAACCACCACTGAGTAAGAACAAGAACAAACAGTACAACCTAATATTCAAAAGGATGTTAATTAAAGTAGGAACTTTTAATAAAATACATTCAATGCCAACTCACCATATTTAGTTATAGTTACAGTAGGCATAATAATCTAACTAACTATATATTTTAAAGTAGATAGTTTTTTTGTTGTTTGTTCAGAAAAATGATGTAAAAAACAAAACAAACAAACAAACAAACAAAAATTTAACTCACACACACAGATTGGCAAGGGGCTACCATGTTATGATATTGTTGCCTCATCAAAAACATACCTGGAGCTGTGCTTTGGTTCATTCACACCTGTTTAAGTAATCCTCAAATCTCTGGTGCTGAGTTTCTGAAGGCTCAAAACGCTTGGCTCCACAAACCTCCACCCACTCCAGAAACACTAACCAATCAACAAGCCCTCTACATCCAGTCTGCTCTTATTCATTCATACAAAAAACAGTGTTGTTTCCACTGATTCCTCACAGCTATTTTTCATTTTGTAGTAAAATAGCATCCTGCAAAAAGTTTAAAGTGAAGTGCTCTTTTTCTTTGATTTATATGTTGCAATACTCTACACTCTCCTGCACTCTGCTGGTCCCTCCACCTGTTTCTTTATGGCAACAGTAAAGTACTTGAAAAGGTTTTAGTTAGATAATGTTTATAAAGGTTGTAAAATGTGCAATGCTGTTCTAGAGTTGACCAAGATTGGTTTAAACATATGAATAAAAGCATAATACATTACTTTTAATATTAAAAGAGATTACTATGAAAACATACAAGTTGACTACTGTAGCTCTAATCAGGTACTTATGTTACTGATCCACTTTTACATTGCGCCTTAGCCTTCTACCCTCTACCTGAATGGCCCATGAGTATATTATCAATCCATATTACCTCTTTATGGCATGTTACGCCACAATTAAGGGGTTCAAAGTTCACGTCTCTCAAAGTCTCAAATTGGTGTGTTGATGGAAGAGCCTCAGTTGTGCACAGACCATGGGGAAGAGCACGACCACTCTGGAGAAATGCCTCATCTTCCTGTTTGTGGGGATGACCTGCACCTGCATTGGCCTGGTGGTGGTCTACTTCACTGACAAAGCAGAGCCGACTACTGGAGAAGGTGAGTCATTTTATACTGATCAGCAATAAAAGAGACATGAGACATACAGTAGTTGTGCCACTGGAAGGTATTGTACGTGCTTAACCCAAGGTACAGTGGCTTGTAAAAGTATTTATCCCCCTTAGCATTTTTCCTTTATTATTGCAGGAATTGAAATGGCTCATTGGGAGGTTTATGTTAGAATTCTTGTAAAAGTGCATGCAATCTCACTAGATCAGCGTCATATACAGTAATGTGGAAAAGTTCTAGGCATGTGTGGAAAAAAATGCAATTAAAAGTCCTTTATTAAATACAGACCTTTTACTTATGTTATAAAATTTGAAGGAGAGTTCAATATTGCACCTGTTTAATGTGGATTCAGATTACTGCTAAAATCCAGGAGTGTTTTAAGGGATTTTGTGCTGTTTTGAAATGTGAACCAAAGAAACTAACTTAGGAACACATGTTTAGCTTTTTGATTCTTTACCATTGTGAGATATAATGATTAATGACTCAGTGGAAAGAGCATTTACCCATGAACTAGAAGATCTCCAAGTTTGAGTCCAGGTGTGGGCACTATAACTTTACTACTGCAAGATAAGATCAGCATTTTATATAATTTTTGTATGGTCAGACAACTCGTGACTTTATACTCCAGTACATTTCCTACACCTTAAATCATTAGTGGCATTCCATTATCAATTCAGGGGCCCACTTTAAAAAAGAAAAAAAAAAGAAAAAAAAAAAGTGATTTTTGTGAGCTTCTTCATAGTATGTGATAAAAATACCAGAACCAAGTAACAATATTTTGAGATATGGTACTTCATTTGAGTACAAATGATAAGTACTCAGTATTCATACTGCATCTCATACCAACCACAATTTCCATTATAATTGCCAGTAATTACAAAGTGCAGTGTTCAATATTCCATAGTCTATGATGCTTTTGGATAATGTGGAATCTTCGCTTAAACTGGTAAAAAATCAATATAATGAATGTAAAACGCCTTAGTGTAAAATCTGACTTTTCTGTTATCATCAGAGGTGAAAGAAGTACATACTCAATTTATATACAACTCAAGTAATAATAGTGCTACTTAAAAATAACGGTGACTACAACTAATACTAACAGAACTATTGTTATTACTACACTATAAAGTAAAAAAAGTAGTAGCAAAAACTCAAAAATCAAGGCACCTTAAGTAAGGCAAACAGGGTACCTTAAGATTTTTTAGTTTAAAAAAAAGTGTTCAATTTGAGGTTCATATGTCTATAAACTTCAATTTTAAGTTTTACTCACTATCATTATTTTTTTTAACTCATCTTACAGCCAACTTACTCTCCATTGTTCAGAAAAAAAGTAAAACTGTAAAAGTGTTTTGTTGAATGTCGTATACTAAGTTATTCTTATTATCAATAACACACTTTTTAAGATGAGGTAACAAAAAAATGATAGTAAGTAAAACTTCAAACTGAAGGTTTTTAGACATATGAACGTCAAACTGAACAAAAAAAAAATGTTGCTAACTTGAGATTTTGAGTTCAGAAATCTGGAGGCATCTTTTTGCCTTGAGTTTTCGCAACTTTTTTTTTTTTTACTTTTTTTTTTTTTTTTTACACGGTGTAATACTTCACCAACTTCACTCAAAGCCAGGACCTTCTGATTTTAAGTCAAGTGTGCTACCTACCATGCTACCATGTAAAAAAAATAACACATACAGAACGGTCCTTATTAAATCACCAAAGTGACTGTAGTATTTTCTAAAGCACTGTGTACTCTTTTCTATGTTTCTTGAGAGCAATTTCACATTTCATTAAGAAAGCCTATTTGTTATATTTTGGAGCAGAGGGGAAAATGCTCAGTGTGAAATGGGACTGACTGCTTGTTCCAGCCGCCTTGTTCCCTCTGCCTTCTTTTGTCTCGCTTAATTGAAGAGAGAGAATTGTTTATTTTTGCGCCGGGCCAGTAAAGTCATCCTGTGAATATCGGCTAAACCAATTTGCTTAGAGCATTACAAGCCATCCAAATTCACTGCACAATAAATATGAATAAAGGTGTATGTGACAAATGTGTTTACACCAAAACACTGTTTGAGAAGTGAGAGTGAACATTTGGGTACAGTTGTCAGCCGGAACTGTACGTCTTCATTATGTGCTGTTTCATATCATAAGGAAGGAATATATCTTTGTTGGATGCATCACTGCCATAATAGGAAAATAAGCTAGGTTTTATGACATGAGGTGTAAACATGTCATGTACAAATGTAAAATAATGAGACTTGTCTATTGCTAGCCCTGCCGTCGGGCTGTGGAGGTCCTCAAGAGCTGTCTGCAGAATCTGGCACCTTCACCAGCTGGAACTACCCCAACAGCTATGATAATGGCAAGAGCTGCTCCTGGCACATCACTGTGGATCCTAACAAGGTGATACACACACACACACACACACACACACACCTATCTTTGCATTTCCAAAATCTGTACAGTCAAATGTGTACAGCTGTTACTTATCATATGTTTTATTCTAATGTAAGCTGTAATCAAAGACCACAGTTAATTAATTTATTCATCTTCTGCTTATTTCCTTTAGCACTACCCAGAGAGTATGGAGGGCCGTGAACGCCACGCGAAAAGCAATAAAAGAGTGTTTAAAAGAGCATTTAATAATTGGATTACTAAATGCTTTTATTAAAAGAGTTTTTAAAAGAGCCTTTAATAAATGGATTACTAAATGTTTTTTTTAATGAGTTTTTAAAAGACGATTTAATAAATGGATTACTAAATGGTTTTAATAAAAGAAGGATTAATAGCGTTATTCATTAATCCATTTAGGAAACCAATTTCTAAATGTATTTACAAAACCTTTTCGGAAAAGCATTTGCAAAACGTATTAGCTTCTCTGATTAGCTTCTCCTTTTAGCTTTTCTGTGGCGTTCCTGGTGCTCCTGGCTAAAGTGAAATAAAATGAAAAGGAAAGCGATGTAACGAGCTCTGTGATTGGTCAGAGCTACTCGCGCTTATATATTATTGCATATTATTCTAGCCTCTCCTTTCATGGCAAACTGAAGGGGGCCTGAAAACCGTAACATTCAAACTGAGTTCCACCAAAATCAATAGTTAATTGCACCAGAACAGAGGTATTTAATTGTGTGCAAATAAGAATCAATGTTTGGGTGCATGGCAGAGTAATTTGTCCTCTGGGGCCTCATTTATAAAGCTTACATATGACCAAAAAGAGGGCTGAAACTTGCATACATCACTTTCTACACCAACACTGGTATTAATAAATACAGTTGACTTTCACTTTATATTCCCCAGAAAACCAAAAGATTACACAGGTGTGAGAATTTAATCATGAGCGGTGTTTAAAACACAGGGAATGCATTAACTTTTTATAAATTTTGTTAAGTGTCATTAGGGGATTTCAAGACGTGACTCTGTGTAAAAAGTCCGCTTGGAGCCTTGTAAACGGGAAGCAGGGATGATGAATAACTGGGTGCTTTTATGAAATAATAGCTGGACAAGAGTCTGACCAGCTCCTACAGACGCTTCACACAGGGCTGTGTGGATTCCATAAAGCATTGTGTCAAACATGACTCAGTAGATTGTCATTATGCACGACAACTACACACTGCGGTGTTCACTGCCCCCCTCCCGTTACACATCATTCACCCAGACCTCCACTGCCCCGTACACATGCACATATTCATACCTCTGTGCACTAATACTGTGTAAAATAAACGGTACTTGTTTATGTGTCAGGCCAGTCAACTCTGACCGTCCAGGGTGCACCCCGCCTAAGGCCTGTAGTTGTTGGGTTACGCTCTATGACGGCTAACGGAAATAAGTGGAAGACGTACTGTTGGAATGATGGTAATGCCAGCTACATAATGTTCTGGCTTCTGGAAATCAATTTCAAATGACCGATTCTCAAACTAGTATAGAATAAAAAGTGTCCAGGGGCTGACTGCTGCGGTTCCCTCCTGATGTGTTCTACAGTAGGAGCTGAACACGCACACAGTATTTTGTTTTCAAACACCATATACTTAAAATTGATTTTCTTTGATGACAAAATCAAAGTCCTAAATAAAATCTTTGAACATAAAAAAAAACTTTTTTGCAAATTGTTGTGTACTCTGTGTACAACTGCAATAATTTTCTAACCAACTAATTAGCAGACACAAGGCAGAGAGCAGTAGATGAGATGCACAAATGTACAGATCAAGCTACTTAAATACTGGTGGACCATAAGCAATATATTTTGTCATAGAAGCCGAGGGCCATATGAAATCTTGGCCCGTGCCACAAATGGCCCTCAGGCTGCACTTTGGACATGACTGGTATAGAATAAAAAATGGGATGGATGAGAAGAACACTTTAACAGAAGAAAATGAAAAGTTAGGTCATGAACAGGAACACTTTAATAAAGAATGACCTAAGGCATGCAGGTAGACAGGAACCGCCAACTAGGATCTTCAAATCTTCTACTATCTTTGCTGAAAATAACAGCTTTCCACCTTCGACTTATCAAGTCTATTTTAAGGTCTTTGAGAAGTTATTGCGGTGTCTATTTAACATCTAACTGTTGTGTAAATTGTCTTATGTGAAGCCAAGCAGTGTGGGACAGCTGGGAAGAGTGCAGCAACGTTTAAGACAGATGGCTGCCTTGTCTCTTTCATTCTCCTTAGCTCTCATCACAGCACCCAAAGGAGAAACTCCAAACCTTTTCTCTTCTGGATCCATAGCAGATGCAGTGACTGTGTTCTGCTCTCTGTGTCCCTGAGATAAACAGGGTATACTCACTGTGAATCTCGACACAAGCCTCTCTGTGTGCAGCCAGTATCTGACTCAGAAATAAAGGGAAACACATGAAAGACCTGTATGTGGGACTGTTGCAGGTGATCCATCTGTGGTTTGAGGAGTTTGCACTAGAAGACACACAGCTCTGCACGGGAGACTTTGTCACACTTCGAGATTCACTTGGAGTCATTGGTAAGACCTGCTGGGAACATTCGGAATATACAGTTACATATGGGTTTATAGACAAAAGGATCAACACTTCTGATTATGACAAAGGGGAAAAAGCTTTTGGACAACAAAAATTATTCTGTCAAAGAGATAAGATCTGTGAGTCAATACCATTAGCCATTAGTTTAGGACTTGCCATCTTTGATTATGAAGCCTAAGCGTAGATTGACAGACTTTTGTGGTCTGCCATGGTCCCACTGTCAAGCATAGGCATTCTGTGAGGTTTGGCATATAGCCTTTATCTTTTAATGTAAATTATTCCATAGTTAAAACAGCTAAATACATTATCAAGCTACATGCTACAAGCTAATATTCTCTACCCAGAAACTGACAATGAAAACAGCAATAGCGTAGTGACAGTAATTATTTACAATATTTTAAATTGTTTTCACATTATTCATTTTAAATACAAATTATTTTGATACACCAAAATTAGTCATGATATGTATGTATGTTTTAATCTAACCACTCCTAATTTTTATATAATTATATACACATTTTAATACACATGCTAAGTTGTTACTTGATAACTTGCTCACTGTCACTAAAGGTGTTTACTTTTTATTTTAACTTATTCATTATAGGTTAGGTTTTCCTTAACATTTATTATACAGTATTGAGTTAATTTGACTTGAACTACTCTCGACAAAATCAAATACTATAATGAAAGTTATCTAAAGCTTACGTTTTTTGTTAAATAAATTTAAATATCAAAGTTAAAGTATCAGAAAATGATTTAATAAAAAATAGTTAAATTCACATTTTTAAAACTAAAATGTATCTGTAACTTACTTATTCATTTTGAGTAACTTGTTTTACAGAAAACAAAAATTCTCAGCAAAAAATATTTAGTATCATAGTGTACACAAATATTGTCTACAGCTATCTGTAAGTCTGCATGCAGTGTGATTCCCCATTCAAAGCAAAGGGGATTCAACTTTGATGTCATGCCCAAGTCCGAGCATCCATCCATGGGACAACTCAGCCACAGAGCCCTGCTGCTCCACTGCACACTGCTCCAGAGCAACTGTACCATTAAATTATTACCACTACACCCTCGAGTTTTAGGTGTAGCTTGAAACTTGGCTATTTAGAGCAATAAAATTGGTGTTGAATTTGTATATGATGGAAGTATGCCTTATGAGTTTGTGCTTTGTAGGTAAATACTGCGGCTACTCCAAACCAAGGCCAATTGTGTCACTGACAAATCGCCTGACAGTCTACTTTGACACCAATGAAAGAAAAACAGACCAAGGATTCAAGGCCCATTACAAAGCTGTGGCTCCGGGGTCAGCACCAGGTAAAATGATAATAAAATCAAATTATAGTGAGGAAAATTACATGGATTTTAGCATAATGTACTAGTCTGCAGTATATGTATGACCTAGAAAGTGAAATGAAAAGGGATATGTGGTGGTTGAAGAGAGAGGCATACAGCAAATAGAACAGGGGAGGGGGCTTACAGAGGGCATGCTGAGGTGTATTGGTGGTGTATCCTTGAGGTGCACTGTAAAACGCTGAAGTGCCCTCCATCTCTGCTGCCAGAAATAGCCGGAGCTGGTGGTTTTCTCCAAGGTGACCAGGGGAATCTGCAGACCCCTGGCTTTCCGGGGCAGAACTATCCCAATGATGCACTTTATCAGGTAGCACACTCATGTACACATGCATGCTTCAAGGGATGATGGCTGCATGCTGCCATTAACCTATACAATCAGACACAATCTACCTGCTGGATATAGCCAACATAAGGGGACAATAATGGGCTACAAAAGGTGTATTGTGTGTTCCACTCATACAAAGGAAAGTTAAAAAAGAAAAAAACACTTATAACAGAAAAATAACACTAATATTTTTATAGATAGTAATTTTAATAATAAAGCTAAAGGAGCTAAACAACCACTATAGTTTTTAAAATGAAATCTAGCTTGCTAAATTGGCCGGCTAAATTTCCCAAGTTTAACTGCAAAGCTCCGTTGGTCAGCCATTTGTTACTGTTTTTTAATGAGACACTAAGAGCTTCCTGGCAGGGCCATACACAGGATTTTAGAAATACTGAGGCCCTAGTTTAGATCTGGTTTGGTCCTTGTTTAGACCGCGTTTGGTCCTTGCTTTGACCTGCTTTGTCCTGTCTTTTTTCTAAATAAGTCCTGGTTTAGTCTGTTTTTTTGTCCTGGTTTAGCAATATAGTCCTAGTTTTCTAAATATGCTATATCCGGGTTTAGACTATTTTTTTCTGGTTTAGACCTGAATTAGTCCTGGTTTATTCTTTGTTTAGGTCTGGTTTAACCTTGGTTTAGTCCTGGTTTAGATCTGGTTCAGTCTAGTAATAGAAAAATACCAAGGTCTCGACCTCTGTGACCCCTATGGTGAGTATGGCCATGCTTCCTGGATATATGGGCTACTTAACAGAAAATGACATTAACAGGCTACATAAAGTGTATTCTATTTATTAAAGGTAAAATAAAAAAATACAAAATAAAATATTGTGTTAATAATAGAATTGCCTGCTTTTGAGGCTAAAGCAGCTAAGCTATTATAGTTTTAGCCTTATAGTTTTAGCTGATAAAGTGAGCATGAGCTAGCTAGCTAGCTAAAAAAGCTAGCTTAAAGTTTAAATGCAAAGCTGAATAAAGGTTAGAAGGTGTAAGAGGTCTGAGTGAAGCAGGTTAGCTTTCGCTCAGTTAGCAGCCATTTGCTAGCCTAAGCTTAATCATGTTAACTTACCATTTATGTTACTTATAGTGACAGCACATGCCGCATAGTAGCCTAACATCATAGAGATAAATAAAACACTAGAGTGGCCAATAGGAACTGCTTCAGTGGCAATTCCGGCAGCCATCTTGTGACTGTAGGATAAGGCTAATTCTAATGGTATGTTATGTAAAAACAATGACATAGATTCAAAAAATAAATGTTGGAAATTGAGAAACAGTGATATTTTTTAACTTGTAATAAGTCTGGCAGTCTCAGTCAGTATGTTTTTCACTGAAGTACAAAAATAATATTAACATTATTAATTTTGCAGTGGTGTGTACTTTTATGCAGATCTACTGTGTTTTGTAAAAGTATTAGCACAGATGACCATTCCACCAAGTACAAGAGTGTAAGCACAATGAGTTAGAATATGCCATTATAACAAGTTGAAAAACAAGAATTGTCAAAAAAAAAAAAAAAAAAAAAAAAAAAAAAAAAAGCTTGAATATCCTTCAAGATCAATAAAGTATATATCTAATTTAATCTCTAATCTAAATGTCTCTGAGCTTAAGCAGGTACACTAAATAAGACTATACATTAGATCAGGCAAAATGCAAAAATATACATTTTATCAAATTAACAAAATAAATTAAAAGAATATTTTGAAAGCAAGTGTAGCTCCATATTTGTTTACATAGCACTTGGTAGAATGGCTGCAGCCAGAATATGGCGGCTGTTCCTGAGTCAGTTACTGCGGTTCACCATTAAAATGTCCACTCTAGTGTTTTATTTATCTCTATGCCTAACATGATGTCTGGTAATTTTTTAAGTTTCGCACTCAGCTTTAAGAGAAGGATTCTAAAATGGATTAAGAGTAGAAATATACAGAACTAAATTGTCTGTAATGTTTTATTTTTTATCATTTTAGTACAACCATGTTACATTTTGGATAAAGATTTTCTTCTTCAGACATATATTTCAGCACAGCCAGCATGTAATGCGTTGAATTAATTAAAGTTCAGCTAGTGTCAGGGATGGATATGGCTGCTTGTTTTGGATATGGAGTCATATGGTGTTATTTGGCTGTCATCATGATCTCATCTTGCCGCACTCAGCCGGACAGCTCACCGTCTGTCCAAACAAAACACAGTCAGGGAGACAATTATTTATGAATTACACTGTAGCAAAATGCACCACTTGTTTTAGAGCAGATGACCAGCGGTACATAAGACATAAGGATGCAGAGACCGCAGCAGTTTATGTTATAATAATAATAAATCAATATCTTTAATGATGTTGTACTAATGATGCTTTTGTCTGTCATGTCAGTGGAAAATTACAGTGCCTGAAGGTGAAAGGGTGCGACTGACATTCACCTCCTTTGAGCTGGTCCCTGAAGTGTGTGGTGATTTTGTTCAGGTCTATGATGGAGATGATGCCGGTTCCTCATTATTGGGTAAGTTAGGTGTATTTGTTATAGATAAGAACTACAGTAAATTTATGAAACATACAAGGTTTAATTCAAGGTATGTGGGTAGATAAATAGTATACATTTTGATTTGTTCATACTGAAGGTCAAGAGGTTGTATAATATGCAGAGTTTTTTAATAAAAACAACTTATACACCAATCAGGCAGAACATTATGACCACTAAATACATAACAGATTATTTCTTTATCGTGGCATCTGTAGTGGGATATATTAGGCGGCAAGTAAAGGTTTTATCCTCAAAGTTGATGTGTTAGAAGCAAGAAAAAGATCCAAGCCTAAGGATTTGAGTGTCACAAAGATTAAAATAAGATTTAAATAATTTTGATGATGTGCTTTAAAAGGTAAATTCTGTGGTGGGTCCATGCCAAGACCAGTGGAGTCCATGGGTAACACCATGGTGGTACGCTTCAAATCTGACAGCAAACTGAGTTCCAAAGGATTTACTGCTACTTTCACCAAGTCCAGCCTTCCACCGGTTGTCATCCCCACTACTACATCAAGACCAGTCACAACAGCAAAACCAAGCACCACTGTAACTACAACTCCACCTGGCAGCACTACACCTCCCACAACCTCTGGTAAGTGTGCCATCCACTCAGAAAACTATTTTAGTTGCCACTTCACAGAAAATTACACCTCCAGTTTTTTTAAAATGCATATATACATACAAAATAGGTATTATCCAAATAATTTATGAAGGATGTTACATGTGTACTGCTTGCTGTAAACAAAGTGCTTTAATCAAGAGACAGCTACCAAATAAGGATGCAAACAGCTCTCTGTATTTCTCTCCTGAGATTTATCTGTTCAACAGTAGATTAAATATATTGGCAGACACAACAGTTCTCTCTAGTGACCAATTAAAACGCTACATAATGAACCTGATCATAGAGCAGTTGTGCAAATATCACGGTAACATAGCCCCCATTCATTAGAGCAAAGCATGAGAACCCAAGTAAAGCAAGCTCTAAAGATTTGGAAAACTAAGGCCAAAGTAGGGAGAGATTATGAATATGACTAATAATTTTTCTTTGACTTCCTTGTACAGGTTGTGGAGGTCCTGCAGTGATCAATGGAAGAAAAGGAGTTATACAGTCTTTGGGGTTTCCCAATACATATCCTGCACATCTGAGTTGTCAGTGGAACATTTCCGTGCCCAGAGGTTTTCTGGTCAAACTACAAATTACTGACATGGCAATCACAGGAGAGACTGGCCAGTGCAAGCAAGACAAACTCATCATCTCAGATAAATTCAACACACTTGGTAATACAACAAACTTTATTTTTCATATATGTAGTAATATTGTTTGTATGTTACATGTGTACAGACTATTAAACACCTTACCATTAACTGCAGTACAGAAATAACAGCATAAATGTATAGCCATAAATCAATTTACGACCTTCCGTCTGTTATTAACAGTGGGACTTTGACTTTGGTGCTCGGTGCACTCTATGAGGCTACCTCTCATACTCTACAGTATAGCTTAATCACTGTCTCCTACCATAAAACAGTTGATTAGGAATCTTCCTTGCAAAGCCCACAGAAAACTATAAATTACATCTCCTTCTGAATCACTTGAGCGGCTGCAGTGAAGCTGATACAGCTTTATCTAATGCTGAGCTCAAGGAACAGAGTGCTGAGGTGCAAGTGCACGTTTTGTATTGAAAACAGACCGATATGTGATGATGAGAGTATTTTAAGGAAGCACCCTGTTAATTCAGGGTTTTGTGTGTAAAATTAATATAGAGCATTGCATTGTACAGCTTTTTCTAAAATAACTGTCAACAAGAAAGGCCATTGTTTTCACAATAATAAACTAGTCATTTAACAACTGCGGTACCTGACTACTAAGACAGCAAGTCAAGGTAATTGCCTCCCCATCCATCAGCCACTCTGCAGGTTATTATTAAACAGGGCTTACAATATTTTCTTCTTTTCTCTAATTCTTCCTTCCTCCTTTCTTTCTCTTTTTAGGGACTCATTGTGGCTACATCCTTCCCCCAGTGGTGGTCAGTGCCAGTGACACAATATCTGTCACCTTCCAATCTGACAGCCGCCTCACAGACCGAGGCTTCTCTGCCAAGTGGGAGGCTGTGTATCCTGAGGATATCACAGGTACAGACAACACACAAACATTTCCGCATAAGCACACTATACAGAAATAGCAGCTCACTCAGAGGGACACCTCACACCTGAGGCGCTGTTGCTCTAACAGTTCAGCACCTCATTGAGACACACTATAACACATCTCTCTCCTCTGTCTCCTGTTTAGAAACCAGCAAAGTCATTGCAAAAGGAGTGTAAGCACTATCAAAGCAAAGGTCTGCAGTGATATAAAGCATACAACAATAGATAAAATTCTTATCTTCAGTGTGGTTATCAGGCAAGAGAATTTTGCAATGGCCCATACACAGTGCTCATAATGACAGCCTTGCACTGTCATCTTATTTCTTTTGAGTGAAAACAAATTTGTATTTTCATATTACATGTGTTACAGTTTGCAAATTTTGATATGAAAGCTTCAATTTATAATTTTATAAAACAACTTTTTTAGAGTGAGTATGCAAGTATGTATAGCTAAGCAAATGAGTGATGAGCTATTTAACAATTGATTGCAGCATACTGTCATTCAGTTTATTGACACTATCAAATAAAACAGTGGTCTGAAAGTTGATCACTTGTGTCTAAATTCAAATGCATAAAAATGGTTGGCATTTTACCTTAACATACTGTACCACCTGATGATCTGTAACAATCTTTTTGTGTTTCAGAGATCCAGGGCTGTGGATTTACCTCTAAAGAGGAAACAGGAGTCATAAAGTCCATCAACTGGCCCATGAACTACAAGGCAAATTCTGAGTGCATGTGGAACATTGTGCTACCTTTGGGGAAAAAGATCACTTTGAATTTCACCCACTTTGACCTTGAACCCAAGGACATTTTAACCTCCAGGTGCCTTGACAATATAATGGTGTATGATGTAAATACACTGATTAACAGTATTCAAAAACATGGTAAGTTAGACTATAAAATAAGTAGTTGCTGTAGTTTCTCAATATTCACGTTTTTTGTTTTGTGTAGGTCCATTCTGTGGGACTAAGATGCCTGCACCTATTCAAACTAAAGGCAACAGACTGGTCATACACTTCCATACAGACTTGTTAATTGAGTCTAAAGGCTTCAGGGCTTACTGGACTACAAATCCCAGCCTGTCTCCTCCCACTGAGCCCCCTACTTCACCAAACCCTTGGGACAGCATCCCTATAGGTAGAGTTTGTTTCTCAGCCTAATATTATTCATATCTGCTTTAAACAAACTGTTGGTTTAAGCAAAGAATTGATTTATTGGTGCAGGAATAAATTAATTTTCACTTATCTTTGAACATGGTTTGTTTTACCATTTTACTAATTAAAATTAAGTGCTGCTATTTTGATAATCTTGAGCATGCAGCCAGCAAGATATTTAGAATTTGCAACCCAGCACTGTCACAGCATTTTCACAAACTCCACTAATGGGAAATAGTTTTCATATTCGCAATGCAGTCTTAGCTTAAATATTTAGGTACACACCACAAAAGAGCGTCTATTGTGCTACTGTTATGCTCAAAGTCTACATGGTATCAGGGCAGTTAATGCCCTGATACCATGCATTAGTTCATTTAGTTCATTTAGTTTAGAGATTACATGTAGGTTACATGTAGGTTATCAGCAACTGTTTCCAGCAGAAGTTGGTGACAGTGATAATTGCTCTGTCACAATGTCACAGTAATACTTGTTCTTTCCATCCAAAGTCAATTTATTTCATTGTCGGCTCTGATAATAACTTGAAGCATTAATACAGCTGCAGTTATTTTAAAATTTGCCTGTTAGTTATGGCCATGTCATTTCTATTTTCAGCCTGACTATTACCAAATACAGTTTCAAATGAATACAAACATAATGGCAAAATACAGTGTTTTGGTACTCCCTAAATCTATCTTCTAATAATGCTTAAGTACAAATTTCTGTATTTGTTAGCTTTTCTGCCAATGCTTAATTTCAACAAATGTTTATTTTTGTTAATCTCTTTTCACTGTCTACTAGTCAAATGAGTGAGAGAGTGAGATCAAATAAACATTAATTCTTCCGAAACACCAATTTTTCATTTTAGGAAAACCACAAAGAATGGAATTATACTGTTATTTTAGATGATTTAGGACTATTTTAAAGCAAACTACTATTTACATACAGTATAGAGCCAAAGTCTAAGGAAGGTTTTTAAGAAAGACGGTTAACAAAGAAAGGTGTAGCAATGTACAAAAATACACACACACAATAGATGAGAGATGAGAATCTTCACATACAAAAATACATACAGTTGCAAAAAAACAGAGAAAGAGAGAAAATTAGAAACACTCAAAGTGCAGACTTCTGCCAAGGCACTGGTCCCATCTTAGTGTGTTAAAGATATAGTTCCCAGACCTGGACTCAAACATCTTCCAGTTCAGGGGTAATTTCTCTTCCCAATGAGCCATAGAGTCCTTATATTGCAGAATGGTAAATAATGTACTTAAAGTAGTTATTTGTTCTTTATCGAGTGAAGTTAGTATCTTCAGTCTGTACCACAAAATGGTGCAGAATCCTTCAGCAATTCTAGATTTAAACAGTAATATGGATCCACTTCAAAATTATCATTTTGTCCTTGGCCCATTACTACTAGTACAAATTTTCATATAGAAAATACAAAATAGGATTCTGTGTTTCTTAAAGTATTCTTGGTAACAGCATTTTTCACATCTGACTTATATGCTTGCACAATACTGTATAAAATTTATATGGGGGATCCTCTCTTGTGCAAACACATACACCTGGACTGAATTCATCCCCTCCTTTTCAATCTTAGCCCATCTTCACACCTCCATATACATCTCTTCCTTGTGCACCCAGATGTGCCATAAAACTAGGGGGTCTGATGTGCTGGGTAGGTAACATGAAGTGGCATGGTACTTCACTTTCCTTCTTCGCTGTCGGTCATGCAATCTTGAGTTCTCACCCAGCGATGGGCCTCAGGTGGCCGAGGGCAGTGCCAAGACAATCGCTGAGACACACTTTTATATATGGACTCTGCTGCCTAGAGGGATTTTTTTTTCATCCGGGCAATGGCTAGGGCTGCTCTGTTTATCAGGAAAGATAGGCCATAGCGTACATAGCCTTCAGCCAATAATTTTTTTATTCTATACAAAGGATTAATCTAGTATCTGTCAATCTGAGCTGGATTTCCAAGAGGTGGAACAAAGTAATGCAGATTTTAAGTGCAATTGGATAGACATTTACCAGTTAGAAGAAGGAGACATCACCAACATAGTGAATATACAACCAATCAGATAAGCACAGCATCACACAAGACCCACCCTATTTAGATAAACAGTTAGATTAGTCAGTAGAAGAGAGTTGAGAGAGGTTCCAGACCCACATACTTTACATACTAAATTTAGTAGGGCTGTGGGGCCAGATTCTATGTGAGACAGAAAATTAGTAGTGTAAATAAAAATTGTGATTTATTGCCATAGGTGTTTGGTGTTTTGCTGACCTTTAACTTGTATCTGGAGTATACAGCATTACAGAAAATCTAAACACCAATAATTTGATCCATTCTGTTATTTCTTAGAGTGGCCAAGCACTTGTGGGAAACCAGCCATTCCCCCTTCCATTATGACACGCATTGTGAACGGAGAGCCAGCCAAGCCTCATTCCTGGCCCTGGCAAGTCTCCATGCAGGTGAGAGTCTAAGCACATTTGGACATACTCACATCAAGTTACATCAGAATTTACAAATTAAATTAACAGATGATTTATGACTATGTACATGCTACAGGTTTGGCCAAACTCTCGACCCACATATGCACACATTTGTGGTGGCACACTTATCCACAAGAACTGGGTACTTACAGCCGCCCACTGCTTTATAAAGTAAGTATTTGCACAGAATTCACTGTAGCCAGAGCTGATAGCTGTTGGTTTTAGTTTTTTTGTTATGACCCAATTTTGCCTTTTCCTTTTTGTGACATGCACTCGAAGTAATGATAACAAATATAATGTGCTGATCTCTCATAGATATGCGGATGAGCTGGATCGTTGGCGCATGTGCCTCGGCAAACACAACCTGACCTTCACCGAGCCCACTGAGCACTGCTTCAATGTGACTGGAATCTATCGTCATGAAAGCTTCAAGTATCCCACAGTGCCCACAGTGGAGTTTGACATTGCTCTGGTCAGATTAGATGGAGAAGTTACATCAACAACTGAGATCTCATATGCCTGTTTGCCTTCTGTTGAGGAAGTCCTGCCCGGAGGAAAAAAGTGCTATGCCACCGGTTGGGGGGATGAAACAGGTGCCTTATGTTTATTTTCAAAACACCTGCAGTGGTTTGTGACAGAGCTATTTAGAGTGACTTTACATTGAAGTGTGCCCTCTGGTGGACCTTAGTGTAAGTACAACCCAGTGCTTTTATCCTTTTTTTTCTTGTATTTCCAGGTGATTCACTGAATGCTAAACCTTCCGAGGCCCTAAATCAGGTCGCCCTGCCTGTTGTGCCATATAACACATGTAAAAGGATGGACTACTGGTGGTTTCAAGTCAAGCCCTCTATGATTTGTTGTGGCTATACCTTACCAGATGAGCTCAAGTCTGTTTGTCAGGTAAAACCTAAGACATCAAATGTATCACTGGTGTATCTTAAAGGTTAAGTAATCAGTTTTGGTGATTTTTACAGGGAGATTCAGGGGGCCCTCTGGTGTGCCAAGACACGCCTGGAAGTGGTTGGGAAGTTCATGGCATCACCAGCTTTGGTCCCATTGGATGCATCATGGACAAGAAGCCCTCTGTGTTTACACGCATCTCTGCCTACCTTCCCTGGATTGAGAATGTCATGCGCCGTGATCGCTACAATGAGCACAGTATGATGGCAGATGATCCTTACTGACCCAATTAGCCTAAACCTAAAAATAGAGCAAAGTCGAACATTTTGTCTGCTGCTTTTCACCCTCTGTCCTTTTTGTGCAGCATCTGGCTGTGGTGGTGCAAAGGACTTGAATGGCACAGAAGGCACAGTGTCCTCTATGGGATTCCCTGGCAGCTACAGCAACAAAGCTCACTGCCAGTGGAACATCCGGGTGCCCGACGGCAAACTGGTCCACCTCCACTTCCACAACTTCTCCCTTGAGGAGAGCGACATGTGCATAAGTGACAAAGTCAGCATCACAGACGAACTGGGAAGTCTAGGTAACCTTTTTCAGTGTTCATGCTGTAATCATACCAAAGGCAATCTGTCTATTAATTAAACAGATATTATACTAAATATTGTACAAACAAGAAATGCCACCTCAAATTGTCTATTTCACATATTTAATGCAAGATGATGTAACAGGGAGAGGGTTATTTTGGCTTATGACTGGCTCAAGGGGTATGCTGGCTTGTGACCCCTTGTGGATGTTAGTATCTTTTGTGCCAGCCAAGTAAAAATGATAGTATGATTTTTATTTTCTTGTATATACGGAAGAATGTTTAATCATCTAACCTAATCACCCAACCAGGACTTAACCAGAAATAAACCAGAAAGAGATAAAGGTAAAACCAGGACTGTTAAAACTTAGATTTCATCATAATCTGATTTGAGTCAATAAATGGACAATTATTTTGAAGAGATCAATATCACAATAACAATAAAAATGCATTATATTGTGCAGCCCTTTTAAAGATAACAATACTGTTGATATGGAGTAAGGTTGCGATTGTCACTGGGATGGATCAAAAATGAGTTGTGTATATTTAACCTTGGTACACTGCCTTTGAAATCTAGTAAGAGCATGTCTATTATTTTGTGTATGCAGTGGGATCTTATTTGTATTAATGTCAGGCAACACTTGTTAATGCTTTCCTCAGGCACCCACTGCAGCCATGTTGCCCCTCAGGACCTTGTGAGCATTGGTAACACACTCCACATCAGCTTCTCCTCCAATGACAAAGTGGTGGACACAGGCTTCCGTGCTGCCTGGAGAACTGTGGACCCCTCACAGGGTAGGGCTTATTGCATTTGAGGATTGCAATTCATTAAATTTATGCAAACTTCTTTTTTTTTTCTTTTAATTTGGGCAGCACCATGTGGAGGAAGCTTCAGCAGTGAGCAGGGTGAAATAACATCTCCAAACTGGCCCAATGACTATGCGGCCCAATCTGTTTGCACTTGGAATGTCAAAATCCCCACAGCATCAAGTATCCATGTGGCGTTCACTCACTTTGAATTACAAGCTGTGAACATGTTGGGCAAGTGTGTGGACTATGTGGAGATTTTCAATGGCGCAACTATGACTTCACTAGGTTGGTTCTGGTACTACAACTGAATTCATGGCCTGTACAGTTGTGATTGTGAGAAGAGTGTGATGGGTACACTGTGACAAAGAAACTCTTTTCTTATTATGCAGGTCGATTCTGTGGATTTGCCCCTCCAAAATCTATTACTGTTCCTGCTAACAACGTGCTCATTCGGTTCCTCAGTAATGGAGCCAATCAGCAGAGTGGTTTCCGTGGATACTGGACCACCAATCCTACCATTATACCTACTGTACCTCCTCCACCTCCAAACCCCTGGGACAACATTACTATCAGTATGCAGCAACATCAGCCATACATTTGAAAATGCTTGAAATGTGAAGTGTACATTGTTTTTAAACATATTCCAATAGAGCCATTATTTGTTCACCAAGTAAATAACATACACATTTGCAAAGCCAAGCATATTTCCATGTTTTATAGCTATAGACAGTACTGTGCAAAAGACTTTTGAAGTTTTTTTTAAGATAGGCTATTGTCAGCATGGCCGGCGGAGGCAATAAAGTTATAAATGGAGGCAGACACAAATTTACAAAACCATAGTTTTATCTTTATTTTATGTTTTTCTGACACACACAACAACTCAGAAGTGACACCTCATCTGCTTAAATACCCTACCTGTACAGGAAACAAAAGAAGGACTAAACCAAAAATAGGAGAAACATCACAAACAAAACCCAAAACAAGCCCTTTAAACCACAACCGAAGTACACAGATAAAGTATTTATAATCATTAAGCAAATCAATAATCAAAATAAAGACAATAAAAGTATAACCAATACCCAAACTCCCCTCTAATCAGTAAATGGTTTCTTCCATTCATTCAAAATGGATGGTGTCTCCATTACACTATGAACAAAAAGGTGGGCCACAAATACACAAAATTACACAAAAAAGGAAGAAAAATCATAACTAGAAGCACTTGGAGCATGTCCTATCTCGCAATGGTAAAGAAGAAGGTAGTATGTTCTCAAAGGTAGAATCTCTTCCAAAATGGTACAGAAACACTTGGATCTAAACCGCTCTATAGCTATTTTTGTTGTGGTCATAGTAGTTTTGTAGCCATATAACCTCATAGGTACTTATTGTAATGCAGAGTACTGAAAATATTTATGTATGTCAGACTTTAAAATTTAACTCAAATAATGTATGATTCATTACCTATAACTTCATTGCATGTGGGTCTCTAACATTTAACTTAAGTTCTCTAGGAGTTCAATACATATTTGAAAAAACAACCATTTTTTTTCTACTGCTTAGCCTGTTACATTTTACCATTAGTAACAGTCACTGACAGGCAACCCTTCATACTTCATTCACTAAGAACATTTTTATACTCACCAAACTCACCAAGCTTGTCTTGAGTTATGGATAAAACTGATATATATTCAGATAATAGTCATATATGTGCATTATAGTATAATAGCCATAATAGTTCTTTTTTTTTTTCTAGCCTGGCCTAAGGATTGTGGACATCCTGCAGTAACCCATAGTAATGCCACTTTGAGGGTGGTGAATGGAGTGGAGGCAGTGCCACATTCTTGGCCATGGCAAGTTTCTATGCAGGTTACTGTCATCTTTTTTTTCTTATATAATTTAACTGCCAAACCAAACTTTGCAAATGTAAATAAAAAAAAACCAAACATTTTCAGGCTACACCAATGCTGCCCATTCCTTACATGCATGGCTGTGGAGGATCTTTAATTCATGAGGAATGGATTCTCACTGCTGCACATTGTTTTATGAGGTAAATTTGAACCACAAATAACCAATAAAGATGTTCTCTCTGCTGTTTCTAAACCTATTCTTGTACTGTTCTGTTCTCTCAACTGCAGGCCTTTGAACAAACCTTCTTACTGGCGCATGTGTCTGGGGAAGCACCACATGAACTCATCCATGGATGTCCCATCGGCAGAGGAATGTTATAAGGTTGACGGCATCATCCGCCATGAGGGCTTTGTGTATGAACAGGATAAGACTGACATTACTAATGATATTGCCCTGGTCCATTTGTCTGAACGAGTCAACATGACCAGAGAGATCAGTCCTATCTGCCTGCCCAAACCTGGAACTGTGATGCCTGCTGGGACGCCCTGCTTTGTCACAGGCTGGGGAGATGAGAAAGGTAAACATTATCATGTATGCAGTTTCACTAGGAGTGGAGAACAGAGGTTGTAAATATACTCAAAATCTATTGTCAAGTAAAAGTACTGTTAGTGAAACAGTAGCAAAACCAGTCATACCAGTCATACTAACAAAGTAAAGGCATAAGAGGAAGTTATCTGGAAATATTTTATAAAGAAATTTCATTATGCCAAAAGTATTTTTTCCTTCTAGCGTGCAATGACTCGCATGTTGATTTGGCATAGGTTTTACACTAGATGCCCTTGCTGATGCAACTCCTTTCCATTTGTCCGGACATAGCTGTAGGACCGGCACAAAGGGTACACTAGCTTGAGACCACCTATGGCCAAATTACCAGTTTGATCACAAGTATTAAATGAAAAGGTCAATTCCAAATTACTTTGAATGTTATAATAAGAGTAATACCAGTAACTATGTTGCACAATGTACGACTGCTACTACAATAAGTAGCCCTTTTTGTGCTAGTACTTTTGTGCTACTTACTACTACCTATTTAGAAATAGACTCTTAAATAAATACTTCTACAAGTATTTTTTCTATAAAACATAATAAATAACAAGTAAACTTGACATCCACCTCTGCTTGTAAAATACAGCTTATCTGTGGCTCTTATTTACATAGTTTTGACATTTTATTTTCAGGCAGCCTTTTCCCCAAAGTGGCCGAGCACCTAAACCAGGCAGCCCTTCCTATAATTGACTTCCCTACATGCAGTAAACCTGCCTACTGGTGGGACGTACTCCGGCCTTCCATGATATGTGCAGGATATGAGTCTCCTGATGAGCTGAAGTCTGCCTGCCAGGTAAAACCACCACTCTATGCAAAGCAGAATAAATGGACATAGTGGGACTGATGAGAGTTAGAACAGCTGCTCATGATATTATGTGTGGGTATCTTGATGATGGGGCACAATGTGTTTTTTTTTTTTTTTTGTGATCAGTCAGCCTTGATAGTTAGTGCATTGCTGCCCAGTTTGCTGTTATAATTAGATGGAAGGAACATTCTTATAGGACAAAAACGCTTGCAGACATATCACTGATTCAAATGAGTATTAGAAAGCTATAGAGGATATTCACATACTCATATTTTTTCACATTGTATATATGCAGTCCCATACACAACAAACTGTGAGGCGCTGTGTGTTCGGACACTTTCAATAACTTCTACAGCAATTCGAGCTACAGTAGCTTGTCTGTTGTATCAAACCAAACGGGCCAGCCTTTGCTCCCCATGTGCATCACCTTTTCCTTCGTTGGATCAATTTTGATAGATGCTGATCACTACAGACCAGGAACACCCCACAAGAGCTGCGGTTTTGGAGATTCTCTGACCCAGTCATCTCACACAATACAACAGATTAAAGAGATAATCCGTGTTATTCACTTTACCTGTCAGAGGTCATGTTATGCCTAATCGGTGTACACTGTTGTTTTAAATCTCAGTGTTGGAGCTTGGTCATCTCAGTCCCTCCTTGCACTTTTTTATAGGGTGACTCAGGCGGTCCTTTTGCCTGTGAAACTACAGGCTCGTCCTGGGAGGTTCATGGCATCGTCAGCTTTGGACCCCAGGGCTGCATTAGAGACAAGAAGCCTTCAGTGTTCACTCGTGTGTCTGCGTTTAGTGACTGGATCGAGCACAACATCAAGAAATTTATGTATGAGAGAAGTCTAAGGTTTGAGAGCTAATGTATTATTATGGAGTAATTTCTTTGCTGCAAGAGTTATCAGGAATAATGTAAGTTGAAGCAACACTTCACTTGTCACTTTTTGCCTCACAACACAGAGCCTGAAAGTCTTAAAAAATAATAGCCTCATATTGAAACAGTACAAATACACTTAAATCCTTTAATACCTTTTTAAGTAACTGGCAACATGTCCAACATATGTATCATGTATATACAAGCCAACAATGTGAATTTGTGTCCTGAAAAGTTACATACCATTGCTTTAAACTCTGCTCTCTTTACCATACTGTGAACTAGATAACTGATATCTTTTTAGTTATCTTTTATTTTATGTCATTTATCACAAATATTGTTTTAATTAAAAAGTAATTTATTGTAAATGCATTGAATATACAATATGTAAATCATTTTTAATAAAGATCATCTCAAAAGTATCACAGTGTGTACTGAATCTATGTAATGTGTTTCACTTTGAATTGAACTACTGCATTATTCTTAAGTGTTGCTGTACTCCTTGTGGTTTTATTTCATCTTCACCATACACACTTTCTTGCTTTTTACTGCCTTCACCTTTTCCTTCACCATCTTCCTGTCAGCCACAGACAGATCCCGCAGGCACAGATTTCAAGTTTTGGGTTTGATCCCCCCTGATCACATGACCTCCACCTTAGCCAATCAGAGAGCCTGGCTCAGATTTCAGCCTAGGAGGAGAGGGAGGGGGGGTGAAGAGGGAGGAAGAGAAAGAGACAGGCACTAATCTCTGCTCATGGGCTGGACCCAGCACACAGTCCACCGGGAAAGTCTGCCCCTGACAACACTTCTTCATTCTCCAAGACTGTCATGGATTATGGATGGAACATTTTAAAGTTAAAGGGATTTTTAACTCTGGGGGAAGTCTAGTGTGGCTTGGCAGAGAGTGAGGAGAGAAGGAAGAGGAGAAGGAAGACAGCAACACTTTTCCCACATCTTTGCTTTTCTTCACTGAAAGAATGGGGGCAGGAGCTCTGACCATCTGTGTGAGTAGAAGCTCTCTTAAGTTGGCACAAAGAATTCCCATCCAGAGAGTGATTCAGAGTTGGTGAAATGCATAACGGGACGGTCTGACCACACACTCTTTTGTGATGTCCGGGTTTAAAGTTCCCTGAGATACAAAGGTAAAAGTAAAAAGTCAAAAAAAAAAAAAAAAAAAACTTTCTCCACCTCTCAGAGTTTCAGTAACTGATCACATGACTTCCGGTGCCGTAATGAGCACTTTCTATTGGACACAGTAAAATAGGTTTGCCAACACTAACTAAACACATAGAGGACTATGCAAAAAGTGAAAAATGCAGTTAACTATGAGTGCTTTAATAAATACAGAACTTTTTTTTGTGTGGAAAAAAATATTTGGTTTGGTTTGATTAGGTTTGTTGTGGATCCAGATCACCAATAAGATCCAGGAGTATTTTTAGTAGTAGATTATTTACCATTGTGAGATATATGGGTTTTGGGGCTCAATGGTAAGAGCATTTACCCCTGAACTAGAAGATTTTCTAAGTTTGAGCCCATGTCTGGTCAATATATCGTAGTCTATCTTTACCCCTGCGAGAGGACCAGTGCCTTGGCAGAGATTTGTGCTCTAAGAGTGCTTCTGCTTTAGTTTTTCTTCCTTTTTTAGCGTCTTTCTTAAAAACTTGTCTAAGACTGTTTGGTACTGTAAAATTAAACATTAAGCACATCATAGCAGTAGGAATGGGGACAAATACATACTTCAAGCTAATGTTTACTTTCCACACCTGTCATTTTTTCCTTTTAGTCACTCAGTGCTTTAATGAGTTCACTCACTGTTTTTAAACCTAGAATTATACAAGGCAGAACGTTTGCATTTTAACCCTTTTTGCTGGGGTTTGTTTTCAGTGCATCTTTATGAGAAGTAGTTCCAGAATGCACTGCAGCTGTTGTACTGTTGCTGCTACCACTTGTCCCAATGCCCACATGGGGAGATACACAAGTATGAGGGGAGGAGAGATAGGAAAGACAGAGTATAGGGCAGGAGGGTGCATGCTGGGGCTTGCAGTTCCCTCCAGTAAAGACACAAACAAATGGTCTGGTCTAGGCCTTTTTTTTTTTTCTTCTGTCCTCAAGAAACCCTGAGTGTTTTTACACACTACAAAAGCTTTTGGAAAAGTAAGACACAAACTTGACTTGAATCGTCTTAAGAAGTGAAAGCTGTCATTATCTCAATAAGCAGTAGGCGTTTGACAAAGAGTTGTAGAGCGGTTGTTGTCAGAAGTTGCAGTGTGAAGATGTTTGAAGGATGGGGGAGGGAGAGGTGTGGGGAAGAGGAAGATTATTAGGCTAATCACAGCACACTGTCTCTGCAAACAATAGAGGCACTAACAGCATCATGCGTTTCCTCTTTTTTCAGTGCAGCTCAAACTCTCAGGCTTCTTGTCAGATAGAAATAGTGCCGTTCCCTCTTACATGTAGGAAGAAAACTTTAAACTTTGGTAAACCTTGGAAATAGTGCTGTATGTGGTAGTGCTATAGATCAGTGGTTCCCAACCTTTTTTGTTTTTCCACCTACTTAAACAGGTCTAAACCAGGACAAAACCAGGTCTCAAAAAGAACCAAACCAGGTCTAAACAAGGACTAAACAAGGACTAAATCAGGTCTAAACAAGCTCTAAACAAGGACTAAACCAGGTCTGCACAAGCTCTAAACAAGGACTAAATCAGGTCTAAATAAGGTCTCAACAAGTACTGGTCTCAACAAATACTAAACCAGACTAAACTAGGACTGAACAAAAAATAAATTAAGACTAAACCAGGACCAAACCAGAACAAAACTAGAACTAAACCAGGGCTAAACAAAAAATAAACCAGGACCAAACCGGGACTAAACAAGGACTTAACCAGGACTAAACAAAAAATAAACATGGACTAAACCAGAATTCTGCATACAGCCCTGTTTGTAAATAAATTCTAAAAAATAATTCCAAGTACTCTCTGGAAAGAGCTCACATAACCCTAAGGGTCCCTGCACCCCTGGTTGGGAAACACTGCTATAGATGCATACAAATTAGATCACATCAAACAAATAAAATAAGGTAAAACCAAGATGGAGGTCTGACGAAGAACAAACAACATTAACGAAAGGTTAGTAATGGGCTAAGGAAGAAATTAGTAGCTTTCAGTGTGGAACAGGAATTTGTAAAAGTTGCAAGAAAAGAGATAGGCCTACTAACTCCAGCCACAAGGGGTCAGTAAGAGAACAAAAATTATTAATATATACAAAGAATTATTTTAAAAGGAGTAAGTGATTCTGTATCTCTTCGTAATTTGTTTGTATTTTACATGTTGGAAAAGAATTCTGACATGTAATTTATATTGTGCTAAATAATTAGTGGACATCTGCTCAAAAGGCTTCCAGACCAAGCTCAGACTGGCTTATGTCCTTAACACCTGCATAACAGTAGTAGTACTATTGGAATGTATCCAACTCTGCTAAGATCTCCAAATGGAAAATACAACTAAACAGGCAGTTTGACAATGCACAAGTCTTTAAATCTTTTGCCTAAGATTCTAATTTATACCATCTTATTACCAAAAAAATAGAAAAAAAGAACTGTTTCTCTGATACTAATTAATCACTTCTAAGTATTGTTTTCTCCCAGGCAGTTAAAGTTTAATTGTTATACTGTCAAATGAGTAGTGTAAGATACTCTAAAATGTACTGGTAGGGAGCGCATAAGTGGCTCATGTGCTTGGCCTATTTCTCTAATCACTTCCTATATTTCCTGTTTGTCTTACTGTCTATCCCCAAAAAACAAAGTCAGAAAATATATACTAGGGGAAGTGGAGTTTCAAGCTTAGCCATGTAAAGCTGCTCATTTGATTGGAGTACAGATGTATGGTGAAGAATTACCTCAGCCAGGGCATCTGCCATAGAGCAGATCTAGTCTTCTTAACCATCTTAGGACCATCTGTGAAGAGTGTTTAATCAGCTGACCTGAGAGTGGCACACACTTATACCCACTGTGTTGCACCAATTGCCCAAAAGTGAAATAAAATGTTCTTCTATTTGCTCACTGTTGACTGCCTTTAAACAGTAAAGCCACTGTGTCACTGGGATCTTTTGTGGCCTGATCATTGAGGGCCCCTCTTTCCATGCATGGGTCAGTTCACTTGTTTGAAGTGGTACACTGTAGACTGTCACATGGTGTGGCTGTTTCCATGGTTACAAGAGGCAAACTTTTTTATTGAAGCACGATGGACAGTAGGCTACAATCAAGTGGAATAAGGCTTGTTTATGAAAAAACAAAACAGGAAGTATGTCATTAACCTGCAACCAGAAAGCACCTTATCATAAATGGTGATTTTTATTACACCCAGCAGGCCGTACCAAAGTATTTATTTGACTGTAATCCAGAACAGAGCTAAATGTGCTCACTACATCAATAATTCACCAGGGTTTAGCTCATGTTTGCTTGCAGAATGGATCAGATGTTCATTTGTGCAAGTGTTTGCTCTTCAGGAAAGACTGATTACAAAGCCGTCTGTGGATGCGGTCTATATATTTGTAAAAGTGACGCTGACATGTGGCACTGTTTGCCTATAAAAGATACCATACAGTGCATAGAACTGGCAAGACAGTATGGTGTGTGTTTGTGTGGCGTTTGCTCTGCAGTGTGTCTCAAAAGTGGTCCAACCTGGAAAGTAAAACAGACACACATTTTACATTACAGTGAAAGAAGCTTCTGTTCAAAGTGCCAAATGTTTACCTTCAGTTTATACATGCAAATGTTGCCCTTTCCTTATACACGTCTATGCAATATTATTCATAAAAAGAAGTACTGGAAGTACTTAAAATATGTACTCACGTAAAAGTACAGTAACACTATAATAACTACACACTATAGTGCATTATTTGAGTATTAGTCAGATTAGTAACCACAAACTCAGTAATCAACACCACTGAGCTAAACATTGTTGCAGATAAATATTGTGTCATGTCCCACTGGGAGGAGGGCCCAGGGAAGACCCAGGACACGCTGGAGGGACTATGTTTTTAGGGTGGCCTGGGAACACCTTGGGATTCCCCCGGCAGAGCTGGAGGAAGTTTTAGAAGAATAAATTAATTTATTGATAATTATATATTTATTCATACTTTATTACTTTTTGGAGTAAAATTCAGATACTGAATGTACATTTTACTTAAGTAAAAATAACTTTTGAAAGTAGGTTTTGCAGTTGCCCATGCAAAACTACTACTGTTACAACTATGCAGAATCACAGTCAGGATTATTGTTATGTAAAGGAATACATTTAATATTAATTATTAATATGCCAAAGATTATTATTTTTATTTTAATTTTATTTTATTTTATTTTTTGGAGAGGGTTGTGTTAGGAGGGGCATCTGGCATCTTCCATTGTATAGATAACTGCAGCAATGCCTTTATCCACAGGTGTTGCATGGTAACCTGATATTTGTCGTAGCAACACTTGCACAGTCAGCTCTCCATTTTTCCTGCCTTTCAGCTGTTAACACATGCTGTCCTCTCAGTCTGTATGCGTGCGGCTGCAAGAGGTGTAAATTATGGACTCCTCTGAGACATCACAGGCTTCGAGCTCACCTCTTAATCCAGGGAGCGCAGTGGGACCTGTCTGGGACATGAGCTTGTGCCGGCTCCATGGCCATAGTGTCAGTGGCTAATCTGTGTGCTCTTTTTCCTGCAGCACAACAAGGCAGCAGTAAAGGTGAAGGAAGATATGTTGAAGATGGTCCAGATTCCCATTCTGAGACCCAGGGGTACAACAAAACAGCACACTAAAGTGTTTGGAAAGTCTCTGAACGAGCTGCAAGAGCAAGGACTGGTGAAGGATGGTGTGCCTCTTGTGGTGAGGAGGATGGTGGAGCATCTCTGTAGTCATGGTAAGGCAAAGGTAACATTATACTAATAACATAATACTATTTGTCATATCTGAAAAGCACATGTTCAATAAATCAGCCTTTATTTAATTCAATCCAAAGCAAATGTGTGATGTGTGAAACGTTGGGTTCTACTTGTCTGTGCCAAGATGAGCATCAAGTCTGTTATGTTATGTTTTTGGTATTTACATGATATTTTGTCTCAGATTGTTTTAGTACCTAATCAGTAATATAATAACCTAGGGTTTGAGATGACCTATGGACCTTTAATTAATTAGGTTAACTGAATGCTATTAAAATCCACAGTAACATCTACAAATTATGTAACTTTGAGTGTCTTAAAATGTAGCCTACTATAACACTCATAACATAATAATGTGGTCTCTTAGCCTGTCTAATTTGAATTTCATTTTGTCAGTGGTTGTTATTGGTATCGTTCCCTGTGGTTGGTCTCCCCAAAAGTCTGATGAAAAGGATGTACAATACTTTAAATCTTTACCTGTAGCCAGAGCATAGCCTACTGCATTAACACACACCTCAATAAAGCTGGAAAAAGACCTGCCTACCACACGCTCTCTGTAGTTCCCGAGCTGGACCACTAGATGTCAGTCTTGAGAAACACTGACACAGCAATGCTAATTGTTTGCTGCGTATAACTTTCAATGTTGATAATTGAAGCTAGCAAACCACGTTGTTTTCAGCTTCGTGTCTTTTTAATTTGTGTGAATATTTTATTTTTATTTTTTTACATTTGAGAGTATTCCACATTAGGTACAACAGGATACAAAAAAGAAAGACAACAGGGTCATTATTAACAGGAAGGCCCCATGGTAATGTTTGGAATAAATGTCAAACAGAGCAACTGTTGCTAGCCTTAAACTATAACACTCAAGTTAGCTTCTGTCAAATTAAAGGTAGGCTATTACAAGACAAAATAAGACAATATTTAGATGCAACCTAAATAGCCAGAGTTACTATCAGGTTGTACTGACTGGACATTTGGCTTTGCTAGCAAAGGCTACGAGGTCTATGTAATTTTAGAGTCATGTCATTTTCTATTGCAGGCAGCTGCCCAAAGCATCTGTCACAAAATATGTACAGCTACCTGTGGCACGAGCTGCACAACACTGTGCTGTAGTTTGTGGTACCTGCCAAACCACATTCCTTCTTAGGGACATTTGTTGTTGTCTTCTGTGTAAATAATCAACTGACAGACAGAAGGCTAATGGGCTTATTGTATAGTCATCTCAGAGAAATAGCAAATGTAAATTTATTTAGGAAAGTAGGAGAGAACACAGCACGTAATAAAATATGTTTTTGAAGACAAATTTTTGTCAATAAGCTGACATAGTCAGAATTTTGTCATTGTCCACAAACACACTTTTAATAGATGTTTTATGTCTTTTAGGCCTACAACAAGAGGGTTTGTTTCGAGTAAATGGTAATGTCCGTGCTGTGGAGATCCTAAAACAGCGGCTGGAGTGTGGGGAAGATGTGGACCTTGTCTCTGAGACTGATGCTACTTCTGTGGCCAGTTTGGTGAAGCTGTACCTCAGAGAACTGCCACAGGCCCTGATAGACTCCACAGTTCAACAGGCGTTGATACAGCACTACCAGGGTAAGAGTTTTGGTGATTACTTCAGCCATTTAAGGTTTGCATATTTTCTTACAGAGTCAGTGTAACTTATTACTCATGTCACTTATAATTACAAATGCCTCCCAAAATAAACACTCATCCCTCATCACCATACACTGCTATAAAATGTGTGAGCGCAGGCAGAAATACAGAGATAGAGTCTGTCTGTGTGTGTGGTTTAAGGAGTAATAGACTGTAGGTCATAAAGGTTAAACAGGTTGTTTTGCAGGTTTTTTTCTTCACTGGCTTAATTGCTTTCATGGTTAAATACTGCATTTTGTGTGCCTCACAGTGTTTGTTCTTATAGACCCCATAAGTAACTGGCCAGCTTTCAGGGCCTATATCCAAGATATTTAAACATTAACATTTATATAATAATAATATATATATTCATAATTTGAATATTTGTTCATGGTTGCTCTAAAGGAACTGACTTTGAAGTAATTGTATTTATCCCAGCTATTTTACTTACTTGTGTATGTTTATTGTGCCAGTTAATATTTAGACCTCATATAATGGCACCGTCTAATTAAATCATAGGCTTTTCTAAGCAGTAATATGCACCCACCCAATCACACATTTGCGTCACAGAGTCATTCAGGATTCAATCCGATCAAACTCTGACCCAATTATGTATCACGAGTAATAGCATCAACATATTTTCAGGTTCTTTACTCTAATGCTCAAGTAATACAAGTGGGCATAACCAAGATTAGATATTACGTTGATAAGCCAGCATTACAAAAGTTGGTTGTGTCATTTGTCACATTAAATTCCACTGGCTCCATGTGTGATAAAATAACTGCTTTGGCCAGTGCAGCAGTTGTGTTATTATTTTGTATAGTTTTTAATATGAAGTGAGATAACAAACATTGGTCCTTGGTCTTTTATGTGTTCATAGATTGTGGAGACAGTGGCTCTTGTTCAGACATTAGAGACCTGCTTCAGCAGCTTCCAGATGTTAACCTCAGCGTCCTCCGATACCTTTGTCACTTCCTCACTCAAGTGGAACACAACCATAAAGAAAACCGCATGACTGCACACAACCTTGCCACTGTGTTTGGACCAAGTGTCTTCCAGTGAGTTCAACAATTTTACAAGTTTATTTCAAAATGTCAAGATATGGATGTAAATTATTTTATTTATAGTTTTACCTTTTATGTTCTAATCATTATACAGTATTATATAACTGGTTTAGTCTGGCTGAAATAGCCACTTGGACATACTACTGCTGATGCGGCGTCCTTTATTTCTGTCCAGTGAGTCTGATATTAAATATTGGCGTCTTGTCAGAACAGCCCACTGGGTGTAGTGATATCATTCCTGAAACACTCTGTACACTATGTACTAAAGACGAGTCCAGTTGGACCCACTGACTCACAGCTTCTACTGTAGCTTCATACAGTATTAAATAAAAGTTAGAAAAAAATAGGGTTGGTGTACAGTATATTCCTAAAGTGCTACTGCCTACATTTCTTTTTTATTACAGAATTTAGCCAGCAGGGGGTGCTTGAGTTTGTGCTATTGAAAAACATGATTCCCTAAAAAGTCAGCTGTCAAAATCCCAATGATCCTAGAATCATAAATAAATAAATAAATCTTTTATGAACTCCATACTTAACACTTTAGTAAAGCCATTCTTTTTATGTGGTACTTTTCAATGTATGTATGTAATCCTTGTAAAATTAAGCTATATGTTGTAATGTGCCAGAGGTTGTATTTAACAAAGCTGCAATTAGATAATTTCAGTCATGTTAGTCAATTTCAGGTTTTTACACATAAAACATGCATTTTAAACAGTAACATTTACCTGCATGTTTTATGAATTTGTCTATTATCAAGTTGCATAAATAAGTGTTATGAATAATGCAGTGATGTCTCTCTGCAGGTTTCTGAGATAAGGACACCTTGTCTTTGAGCAGTGTGTTTTTGCATTCATATTCATCTCATACTGAAACATTTCTCCACACACGTATGCACTGTTTGCATGCTGAGTACTGGCCAGATTGACTGTGGGTGGTCACGTTCATAAACTAGACATCCTGTATAGAAAACATATCAGACTTCTCTTGTACTGTAAATGAGAACTACTAGCTGATCTTGTGTGTATCTGTGTACTTGTTATGTAAGTAGTGACTGTTGGCTTACACTTCAGTCAACTCATCTTCTTGACTTCTTAACTAACTTGCTTTTTTTTATCTCTCTTTCAGTGTTGCTGCTGGTTTTGAAGCGATAAAAGACCAGACTATATGTAACAAAATCATGGTCAAACTCATCCAGAATTACAACAGTATCTTTGAGGCCGAAAAAAATCATAAAAGCTGCATGGAAGAACACCCAACCCTCATCATTGTCAAGGTGCTATATCCACTTCTGAAACACTAGATGATCATGTTTATATGAAAAGCCCTGTGCACAGTTAGTTAGACATCTGTCACATGTTATGTCCATGCACTTTAAACAGTGGGAGCTCCTCTCTAGCCTCACCCCCTGCCCATCAGTTCAAACATGTTATAGTTTATAAATATCCTCTTACATAAGGTCACACTAAATATTGATTTTGCTTTTGAACCCCCACAAGTGGCTGTTTTGAGTCTTCATTGGTTCATTTTTTCTGCTTCAATGATAAACCTAAATTTAACTTATTGTTTGGATGTCTCTCAAAAATAAATAAATAGTACTTAAATTTATATTATTTAAATACATTTTGCTCTAGTAAATATAACTATTAATCTTATCTTGTGGTATACAGCTAATAACCAAGAGAAGATGATGATGATAATAATCTATTATTTAGTTAAATGAAAGCACTAATACTGCCACTTGACAAAAAGGTGTTCATTTTTGCATAGTATATATTTGCATACATACAGTGTACTATAGAGAGGTCAAATGGGCTCTAAAGTTCAACATAAATTTGAGTCTGTCAAAATCAAGGCCTTAAAAGTATTAAATATTAGGAGTAAACAGGGGTGTCGAACTGGGGGGGTAAAGGGTATTGTTTACTCAGGGCCCACTGCAGGAAGGGGACCTTAAAAAGCCTGGAATATGTTTAAGAGATACTGATCAAGTGAGCAAAGGGGCCCACCAAGATGGTAAATACAAAGGGCTACACCCCTGGGAGTAAGTATTAAATTTAGTTCATCTAGGTCTTAAAATTTGTCAAAACATTATGTTAATATTACGAAAAAGTTGAGTCACTGCAAGAAAAAGATATATTTATTGAAGAAATATTGTAATTTAAATGCATGATTCATTTATTCATCTTTTCTGTAGCTGTATTAGACTTTTAAAATAAAACCCTTGAGTTTCAGAGTAGTGTAATTTCTTAGTGTAAAATTCATACAGGTTATTGTTCTGTTGTTGACAATGCTTGCATTAAATTTTATTCTCAGTGCCATTAAAAAGTCTGAAAAAGGTCTTAAATTTCACAAGACAAAACTTGGAGCTACCCTGTAAAAGGAAATGGGGCCAGATAATATGTCCTTTTTGGGTGGTCTAAAATTTGAAGTGTGATCACAGTCAGCGTAGAGTAGTTGCAACATAAATAATTTCATTATCGTGCTAGCCTAAAAAGTATTTTCTTTGAATAATAGACCATTGGAATTTTCTGCTTCCTAACATATCAAAATATTAGTGATTGCTGTGACTGTGGTTATAGTTTGGAGCATGTCAAGTCTCTTGAATATGACAACTATTAAGTATATTTAAAATAATTTGACATATTAACGTAAATAATTGACATCCCTCGTTCCCCGACATCTCTGTTAGTGAAGTGGTTGGTTCCTTTGCCCTTGGTGCATGAGGTCAGGGGTTCATGACCTCCCCCAATGTGGAGCCAAAAAACTCCAGCCAAAATCTGTGCAAGTCCTAAGTAGAGAGGGTGAGGCAGCAAGAGCATCTGACGTAAAAACATGCCCATGAGAATGCAGTGATACTACACCTGAAAGTAAAGAAGCTGCTGAAATGGACTTACTATCTTAGTAGCTAAATTATAATATATGTCATGCCTTAACCTACATTTACAGACAGTTGTCCACTAAAGAAAGTAAACTGAGTAAAATATTTACCGTTGTTACAGCTGCATCATCACTGACCTTTGACTGATCATGTCACTGGCCCGACTGAAAAACCTGGCCCAAAGTTCTATTTTAGAAAATGGTTCACCCCGGTCTGAGGCAGCACCATGATGGTTGATTAATGGCTATGTTGTTCGTGTGATTCGTGACAGGGTCCACGTGATGCCACAGAAGGGTGACGTGGCAGTGGATTAGGTTTGACCTCTCACCACTGTGAGGCTACCCCTTGTGCTATTTTAAAAACTTAAAAGACAGTATTTGGTTCCCATGTGACCATCTATTTACCATGCAAAAATGTATTAAAATATAAAAACTTTCAAGAAACTTATTGTCTGCAAAGTGATCTCTGAACATTTGAAGGCCATATTAAGGCCATATTGCTTAGTATTGAGTAGATAATTGGATAGATTGTAGGTCATACATGTGGGTAGTGTGTGTGAATATCTGGCGAGGCATGTTCACATGAGCCTTGCTGGGCTCTGGGAAAACCCTCTGTCAGGACATGATCAGCTTGCACACAAACATGCACTCATAAACACATGCAAGTGCACAGTCAGTCTGAGGAGGCCCTTGTCTATCTCTGACCTTACTGAAGGCCTTTGAATGCACCATGAACACCTGTGCTGCCCTTTGCTTTCAGTCATAAAATACTCAGGAGTAGGAAATGTTACTGCTTGTATATAGTTTTAATGTTTAAATACAGACTGTATCATTGTGTATCAATTCCAGTTAGACTCTTGTCACAAGAATATTTCACCTTTTGAATTTTCTGTTTTGTTGATTAAATACATTGTTGCACATTGATAACAGCTGTGACCATTTTCATTGTCCTCCTTTTATTCTCAGGAGGCACAGTCAACAGATGTGGACACAAAGAAGTTGCCAAGTTCTCCTAATCCAAAAACACCAGTAGCAGCTCAAAGGATCAAGGTAAAGTGTTTTTCATATTCTCTGTGGAGGTCATGTACCCTCTTTAAATCTGTTTTGTTATTTACTACTAGTACTTTCAAATTCCTGCACATAGCCCTGGTAACACCAATCATGTGACCCTGTGTGACGTGATTAACACAACGTTGGCGTGTTTTGGAAAAAGCTGTTTTCTAACCTCTACTTTTTGCTGTATGTGAGTGAGTGAGTTTCTGTGAGCTTAGGAGATGTTATCAGTGTCAGCTGACTGTGGAGACTGGCTGGAGTTGTGTTTCAGGTCACTCAGTGTAAAAGATCATGACCTTTTTATTACAATGCACGTCATGACATAAAAGTATCATTTATTTCTACATTTCAGCATCTGTAAAATTGTTGTTATTTCACCCATTATAATTATAAAAATACTAATCTATTACTTTGCACAATTGTTGCTGTCACATTGTAAATATTTTCAATGGTTGAAATAAACTAGATTCTTTTAATTTCAGGACATTTTTTGAAAACATTTTTGTAAAAGCATATTTTTACTTTAAAAATGTACTATTTCATTTTTTAAATATCTGATCGAGTTGAACTTTGTGGTAAAGTGTTTAGTAATAGTAGTATTTGGAGTATGAGGAAGAGTTTTAGTAGTGGTTTTAATAGTAGTAGTAATAGCAGTAGTAGTAATATTAATACTATTAGAACTAGTAGTCAAAAGAGTAGTAATCATTGCAGTGGTAACAGTAGTAGAAGCAGTTAGTAATGGTAATAGTTGCAATAGTGGTAATAGCATCATTAGTAGTAATGATGGTAGTAGTAGTCTAAGTTGTAGTGGTGGTAGTAATGGTTGTAGCAGTAAGTGCTTTCTACTTAAGTAAGCTTTATATTCCATACTTTTTTACTCATGCTACAAATTCATACTGCTAACGGCATAATATTATTTTGTAATACCAGTACTTGAGTACTTCCTCCAGCTCTAAATATTTTACAAATATATCATACAACCTCTTTCACAAAAGCACTTTCAAATTTGTTTTTATATATATATTCTACAGTATGGAGCGGTAAACCCAGCTCAAAATGCAGGCGCCCAGGACCAACCTAGCACTGATACACCAAAGGCAAGGCCAAGAAAACCTAAGGTACAGTTCTTCACTGTCACTATGATTTATTATAAGGGCTTGGTCTAATAGTTTACTACAGCCTATTTCTCACCGTCACCAATAAATAAATACTTTCCTCCATCTTATCTGCTGGATTGCCTTGGTGCTGATTAGCCATAGGTCATTTGTTAGGCAGCCTGTGATGCCTGTGGCCTCGCTGCTCAGTCACATGATTTAATTTGATAAAGGCAAGCTGCAGCAGCAAAGAATAACAGGCATGTTTTCAGAGAGACAAACAAGCCTTGGTATTCTTTCCAGCACCGTGCCTTTCCTTTTGCTAAGATATCAGTATATACTTCAGCATGTGTAATGTTCAATTCAGTTTTATTTTTATAAACCAATTTCACAACAGGAGTTACCTTCAATGGTTTTAAAGATGTAGACAAAGAAATATGACTGTACAAGACCACACCCCTTGTCATTAGATCCTTCATTTTAAATAGTCCATATATGAAAATAAAAACACAATTTAGTTAAATTGCAAATAGTAAACTTTCAATTTCATTCTGTTTTTTTATTGGGATATTTTCTGCCGTTGTAAATAAAAAGTGACGTCATTGTTGTAGTTAGTCAGTAGAGGTGTTAAGAATTGCTGACACACTGTTAACATGCAAAGCCGACCCAGTCTAACTGGCCTTAAGCTACAATCAAAGACAATAACAGTGACAATGATATTTGCTAATACCAATAAAATGAAAATTGCTTATGGTCCGTTCCCTTTCATTTACTACAAGTATTAACTTTAATTGCCCCATTTCCTGGAAAGATGCACAATCTGTAAATGTTTGGTCCTTAAGGCCAATCTAGCATTGGCATTAATAGACGAGTTTGGATAAGGGAAAGTTTGTTGGGTAGACTGGATTATTGAGTGATCTTTTTAATTGTGTTTTTGGTTAATGATCAGCTACGTGTTAGAGATATTTTGTCAAAGGCATATCTTTTATTACCTCCTTAAGGCAGTTGTGTTTTTGCAACTGGTGGTTTGTTTGACCGTAAACAATAAAACTCAAAACGTTATTATTAGATTTTCCATGTATTTCAGTAATGGTCCAATAAAAAAATTATAAATTTTTGATGTAACTCAGGTCCACAGTTTGGTTCCAGCAAGTGCTTTACCATTGCAAGATAAGACCATTGTTTATGATCACTATCTGAAGCCATATACACAATTCCAAATACTAGGCTTGTAGATTATTGGGCTCTAGGAATCAAAAATTGAGGGTTGCACAACATTGGGAATAAAACCCCTTTTTGTGAAACTGAATGTATAGTGTTCTAGAAGATTGTAGTTAAATATATTGTGTCGATTAAAGGTTCTAAAAAAGCAATTAAATGTAAGAGAGTGAGTCACATGTTTGTTAGATCATGCAAGAAATATAGGCCAGTGTAAAAAGTTATTATTATTAATTGTTTGCCATCTGGTCTTCTTAAAATGTATTTATTTGGCTTAGATTTTTATATTGTCCCCAATTACTTTTTATATATTTGCATATTGTTTAAGTTGCTATAATGTGATAAAATAGTTTTAAAAGCTTTAAAACAACAATAAATTTTTCCATGACTTCATCGCCCAGACATTTAAAGTGCCCCTTTCCTTTAATTTTGTTCTCTGATTAGTTTCACCAGAATTGAACCAGATAAACATTCCCTGAAGGCACTACCAGGATCTGCTAAAACTGCTAATTACATACACTCATTAAAAGCACTAATGACTCTAAATGGAGCTTGGATCCATAGATTTCACACCCATTAGATGTAAATGTTCCACTGAATTTGTGCTCTTGAAAGTCATTTACCCGACTCACCTAAATGAATGTCTTTGCAGCCCTGGCTACTGTAGACCATTATCAATAGTTAAACTCCTGGCAACAGACCTACTTCATGCTAGAATAGGGCTGCTTGGCTTCAGAGTACATTAGCTGGCAGTCTGCCTCTCCATATATTCTCAGAGAAAGCTTTTGGACACATTCTTATACCGTCTCTCAGGTAGCCTTGGTTCAAACTACGTACGTACAATGCAGAAAGGGACTTTTCACAATGTTGCAGTAATTAGGTTAAGGTTCTACTCCTACTCAACCGTTGGCGGGGTAGACAGCTTACACCCACTCAAGGTCAGCATGGTAAGAAACATCAGTCTAACTTTACACTTTTACAAGCCTACCCTTTGTGCTTCCTTTATTACTTTCTGTATCAGCAAGAGACAGATCCTCAAATGCATGTTTAATTCTACCCCGACAGCTCAGTGTATGGTTTGCTCCTGAATGAGTGTTATTGTTTGCAAATGTTAGCAGTCATGTCTCATATTTCGTGTCACAGGACTCATCTGTTGTTTTCTATGTAAAACAGGTGAGGAGAGGTACGAGGAGTGACACCTCAGCTCAAGTTTTCCCTAAGCCCAGCCAGTCTGCCAGAGTGCCCCATGCAAGGCCTCTGCCCACACCGGTCGTCCTGCCTGTGCACTCAGAGCCAAGGAGTCCAGAAACAACAGAAAGTCAGTTAAGAATTCGGCGCTGCTGCCTGCAAAGCACTAGCCCACACTCCTCTGGCCTGGACACCAGCCCCTCTAGCAGCATGGACAATATGAGGAGGTCAGTATGTCCATATAAGCCGCATACAACCAAATATGAGAAAATTACAGGACTCCATACTTAACAAGTTTTGATTTTTTTCTATTTTAATTGAGCAATACGTACAATATGCATGCCAATAAATTACAATATTGTGGGAAAATAAATGTATTTCAGTAGTTTATTTAAAGTAAAATGTATATATTATATACATTCAGTGCACACACATTTTTTCTTACTTTTGAGGACCCCCTCGAAAACGAGATGGTGCATCTCAAGGGGTTATCCTCTAAATAAATAAATTTCAAATTTCAAACTTTTTGAGTTATTTTGCTAAGCATTTAAGAATGCCGCCATTCACCAATGCCGCCAAGACATAATCTCCTTGTCACAAAGGCAACATGGTGCCACATAGTCAATATAGCTTTGTTTTGTTTTTTTAGTTAAGTAATTCTAGTTTTGTTGTTAAACCGTTGGAGGGCCCTGCAGTAAATAGGTTATGGCCACAGTTTGCAAAGGGGAAGTGCTGTGAGCCCAGGGTGAAGTGGACACTGACACTGATCAGGGGTCTAAGGCCTGAGCCCTCATGGCAATGCGCCTGTGGCATGCAAAGAAGCCTATTATAAGAAACTGAAACCAGAACCACCGGGTGTCAGGTGTCCTCAGTCCTGGAATAGCAGGACCACAGCTGTGTCTGTTGTTGGGTCTCAGACCAACATTAACCTTGGCTGTGATCACACCTGGATTAAGTCAGTTTGGGTTTTACCTAACTTCTGTTACTTCTGAATAACCTCTAGCAAACTAAATTGTTAGATACTTCATTAATCTAACCACTGTTCCCACCTCTACCACTTGGTCACTAATACCTAAGTAGTGACTTGTAAATTAGCACCACCATATAATCTGTCTGTCACCACAATATGGAGATATAAATAACTTTTATACCGGTGTGAGATATGAGTAGAAGAAATGAGGACTGAAGCAATGGCCCACTGAACACACCAGTATCCTTTAGTACAACATAAATTAAGCAGTTCAAATTCATGTCAGCACCAGATACATGAACACATTACATAAAAGTTAAGTGTGACACTTGTGGTGTGACTCACTCTCAGGGATATCACTGTACCCCACTATAGCTTTCATAGCACATGCACGTTATCATTTGTAATACTGTATACTAACTTATACACACATTGTGATAATGTGTTGTTTTAATTTGATCCTAATTCACTGCAACAATTAAACCTACAATATTTTTACCTTCACAAAGGACATTTTCAGCAGTCAGTAATAGGAGTAGGTGTTGGGACTAAATGAATGGAGCATTTAGTCCTGAACCAGAAGACCTTTGGTTAGAGTCCTGGCACAATCTTTATTACAAGATAGGGCAAATGTGATGGTGGAGGTCTGCACTCTCTCAATACTTCTAGTTACTATATCAAATTCTACACTTTTTTTTGCATTGCTTTATAATACTAACTCTTGCATATAAAGTACTAACTCAAATGCGCCACATCAAAGGGCAAATGTAATATGTTGGAGGTGGCAATAGCTTTCCCCACCATGCCGGGGCTTCAGTAAGTCTTGCAGTGAATTTCCCACACAGACAGCTCTTCTAGGTATTGGATGACTGGTTTTGAGATGGCATGACGGGGGTACCCCACAAGTGTGCATCAGCGATCTGTATGTGCTGGTTTTTACAAATAGACACCACACATGGAAAAAAAAATACTGACATGAACTTACCATGTCCTGATTAAAAGAAGCTCCTGATACTTAACACACATTATTTTTGACGTGACATCTTTCTGCAAGTAACAATAATGTAAGCTGGGATGTTGTCAGCTTGCTCTCACTTTCCATAGCTATGTGTTGACCAACTTGTTTCAGAGATGCTCAAACTGCAGCACAGTTAGCCAAGGGGCCACTAACTCTTACCCAGTTCTACTATTGTGGGAAACCTGATAATTGAAAAATAAATCTCTATGTTGCTGTCGACACATTTTTTCAGTCATTCTAGGAACTGAGCTCGTCTGTCCTGGACTCAGTACACCCGGGACATTTTTAGCACTCGCTAGAAATCAAATCATCACACTATAATTGACTGCATTTTTTAAACTATGGTTAAATTAAAAGTAAGACAAAGTACAGCCTTAATTCCAAAAATGTTGTGACAATGTGTAAAGTATATACAAATAACATAGGTGTTGAAACTAAGATATTTCACAGTTTCATTAAAATCATGGCTTGTGGCAGCAGCACGTGTTAAAAAATTAGCACAAAGGCAACAATGGCTAAAGCAGCATTTTGGAACCAACTGGGTTAATTGACAAGATTTCAGCAAGATGACTGGATATAAAGGTTGCAGAATGTTGTAGCTGTTTTTCCATGTTTTTGTTGCCCCTTTTCCAACTTTTTTGATATGTGTTGCTGCATCAAATTTTATATGAGCTGTGTTTTTGTGAAATGTTACAATGTCACTCTCAATGCTGTACAAACTTGCATTCTGTTTGAATTTATGTTTTGTACTTTTTTGTAGTAAACAATAAACACAATCACATAAAATAACAAAATACTAATTCCTTATAATAATTTTATTTACTCAATTCGGGGCTCTCATCTAACTAGAATTGTGACATCAGTGTCAGGCCACACAGGCTAACATAGCAGCGTCATGCGAACTTATTACTCCCCAAATACGGCATCGTCGCACTCAGGGGATGCTTACTGGCTTTTGTGTGGAGTTGCCATGGTTCACTGAATCTTGTGACGTAACCGCTGGGTTTCTTAGAAGCCCATTGGAGACAGGTAGGAGTGAGGAACGTTGCAGTGTGGTGTAAGGGCAGGTCCCAGCGGGTGGAGCAGCAGGACTGGCTCCCTGTCAGGTAGCTTCATCCATCACTCCCTGACAGCACAGATTTTCAACAGAAATATGCTCACTCAAACAGACTATTGCAACCCACTGAATGTGTGTTTTTTGATTTTTATATACACAACTACACAAAAAAAAAAAAAAAAAAGGATAATGAACAGAGTGTTAACTTTGTCCTGCGCTCAGCCAGAGAGGACAGACCAAGGCATTACAGCTCCAGCTTGGATCCAAAAAATTGGTTATAATGATAAATGTTATTCCTTTTACTGAAAATGTCATAAATATACCTTTATAATCAACTTTTTGAGTTACCATGCTATAAAAAAAAGTGCAGCAGTAAAGCTCAGTTGGTTAAGCATACATTTTCTGCCATTAAAGCCATCAAAAGTCAAATCTGGAATTTTAGTGTATTATGTAACCCAGTGGTTCCCAAAGTGGGGTCTGGGGCCCCCAGAGGCTGTCTATATTCAGTACATGAAAAATAAATTCAGTTGGAAATGAATTACTTTTTGTAGAGCTGCAAAATATATTCCAAAATTATCATTATCACAGTATCAGCAAATGCAATTTCAATATTGCAAGACTCTAAATATATCAATAACGCTATGGTCAGAGATTTACACTGTAATAAAATAAAAATTATTAAATAAATTAAAGAAATAAATTAAAAATAATTTGAAATTAATTTTAAATCATTTTCCTACCAAAGCCTTTAAAGAAAATGTGTTGTGACTATAGAAATGTTAAACTGTTAATGTTAATAGAAATTTTTTAAAAGTCTAGTTTTAGTGGTAAAATGTAGCCTTGTTTTATTCCTGGATCAGTCTGTGTTAAGTTCTGATTTTGTCACTGTTTTTACTTACATGTATTTTTAAGTGACTTTAACTTGCCATGTCAGAAAAGTAGGCCCTATATTAAAACATTGCAATAATATAGTTATTATATAGTTATATTGCTATAATATAGTATAGTAATTTTCAACATAGTTATTGAATATCACATGTTTTTTATCATTCGTGCAGCCCTAGTTTTTGGCCAACAGTCAGTATTTTTTGCAATGTTTTTATAAAAGTATGTGGAGCAAAACATGATCATTTTTTGAATAGAGGGAAGTTCTATAACTGGGGGTCCGCGGGGGATTTTTGGAAACGTAAGGGGGCCACAACGGTCTTGACTTTGGGAATGGCTGATGTAACCCAATCATAAGCCAATGTAGTCTTTGAGCCATATCTAAACCTGGATAAATGAACAGGCTTGCGTCAGTAAGGGCATCCTAAAGTTATGTCAAATCAATATGTGAATTGCTGCAAAATAAAAGGCTCACGATTTGTTGCAGAGACCTCAGAAAAACAAAAATGAAAAAAGACTTTTTGTGTTAGGGTGCAGATCAATAAATATGAATTGATGAGTGATTGATTGATATTGGTGCAATTTTCAGCAATAAAACTATACTGCAGAAAGTAGGTGTACGTGATAACTTACCTTGATCTGCAAAAAAACAAAAAAAGCTTTAAGGTTTAAGGTCAGTTTGTGTTTAATAAATACCCAGTTATGAAGTTTAATGGAAAGAACATACATCAAGCAGGGGGCTCAGCCAGGCTTAGCCAACAAATACTTCAGATCTGACCACCACACTTTGTCCACTAAAGAATTCAAAGAATGCCCCAAGGTCTGTTATGGATAAAGAGGTTAACAATTCAAAAAATATATTTAATCTAACTCTGTGTTCCACTTTGACATTCTGACTTTCACTGATTCTTCAAATGCACATTGTTATATATAGATAAGGATTTTTTGGGAATACAGCTGAAGTTTGGGAGCTTTTCTGAAACTGCTTGAGAGTCTGGCAAAATTAACTAATTCTAATCATTTGTAACTCAAGGTGGAAGATGTACACAAAATCTGTACTTAAGTAAAAGTAATGTTACAGCAAAATAAAGTTATCAAAGTAGAAGCAAAAGTTCTCAACACATATACAGTATTATATCTATAAAAGTATAGAGAAAAGTATAGAATTTACTACTGCTACTGCTACTGCTACTATTACTGCTTCTTCTACTACTACTTTGACTACTACTGGTTGTACTTCTGCTACTAATACTATTCCAACCACTACTACTACCACCATAAAAACATGAACACACACACCCTGAATTTCTGGTTGTGTGAGGTGTGCACTGTACTGTTATATTTAGTATTTCTTTATTTCTTTTTTGAAATGTTGAGAAATGTTGTAGAAAAAGTAACTTGTTGGTAACTTTCCATTCATGGTGCAGGGCTCAGGCTGGTTCTGAGTATCCCCGCAAATCCCCTCAGTAAGGTAGTGGGTAAGCAGGATTTCCGCTTTTGCAACTCCTAGTGGTAATGACGGCACACATTATTTTAATACTCTTGCCAGACTGTGCAACACCAGATAAGAGCCTGTATTTGAGGGAAAAAGGGAGGGGGTCACAAAGGAAAGTGGTGGAAACAACTTTGTGTTAATGACACCTGCCACAGAAAGTAGGAATTTTGTAATTTGAGTGAACTACAGTGGTTCTAATATGGTGTTCATACAAAGTGTCCCAACACCACACCAAAAATGTCCTCCTTAGCCCAGTTCTGACCTTTCCTGAATGGCAAACTCTCCCTAACACTGCAGTTTTTATTTTCTACTTTGCTTTGGTAAAGATAAGTACAGTATTCTGTTCTGCTTAGCCAAGTAAAACTGATTTGGCAATTCTCACTACATCGCTGCCAGGACATGAAAACATTAGGCAATCTGTGCATTCGTTGTCAAGTTCCTTTTTATCGTTGCATAATTTGATCCCGTATTCCTGGCAGACTTACAACGGCAGCCGCCAGCCTATATTTTGGAGCGGCTACCATTTCTCTTGTCACTTCATAATTATTACCCGAGACAAGTTTCACAAAAGCACTGATGTGTGGAACTGCATGGCTATTCTTCTGCACACAAAAGCCAGCCTTATGTTCCTATTCTCGCCCCCCAATAACATGTGTTGGTGGGGGTGGCTTGTTTTTGAACACTGCATTTAAAATATCCACCACAAAATGAAATAACTATATGCATTTTCTAAATATTTCAGCTCCCAAGAAGAAGATGAAGATGAAGAGAGACCGATATCTCCATTCTACATAAGGTAATTCAGTTAACTATGTTGTTTTGGTGTGGCTGTATGGGGGGAAGTTGCTCTATTATGATGAATAACAATAGAGGTACCAGAGGGGCAGCAGGCTGGCCTGCACATGCAACACTTTGCACACTGTTGTGAAGGCCGTTGAGTCACAGGAATGTGTGTGCTCACAAGGTTATTATAAAGTAAACAAGTCTCACATATTTGTAATATTTCTTTCTAGAGTCAATATACAGTTACACAAAACAGAGACGATTGCTTTTTGAATTATCTATACACATAGCTGCATTTGCCATATTTTTCTTGCTTTTATGACAAAAATCCCACCTGTAACACCCCAACAATTTGGGTCTTGCTGCTTTAGTTGATTTAATATTTAATAAATAAAGTGGCCACCAAGACATACAACTAACTAAGACATAACATGATATTAAAGTTTAGTACGTAACCTCTTCAAATTATGTGAATTATGTTTGAATATTTATAATATTTATAGTGCTGTCAATCGATTAAAAAAATTAATCAGCTTAATCACACTCTTGGGCTGTGATTAATCACGATTAATCGCAATGTATAATTTGATAGATTTTCCATGACAATATGCAACATTTAAATAAAAAAAAGTCCAGAGAGGTTGAGTGTGTTTTTACTTGGATAAAAAAATACATCTCAGAAATAACTTCTGAATATTGTGAGAGAGCCTTTAATACGTCTGTATAGTAACTGAGATAACAGTGTTTGCTGAAATGTGCTCTGCATTAAATCTACTGCAGACACCTGAGCCTCCCCTCTGCTCCTCTCAGCGCCGCGGACAGGGGCGGGGCACGGTCACCTGTCCACAGTGAGGCTGCTGCTCTGAGTCGAGAACTGAGGCTTTATGGAAAAAAGAAAAAAAAAAAACGCAAATGAATGGTTTGTAGGAGTTTGCGGCTTGTGGCTACTTAAGTTCAGGGAAGGCCATGGATCGCCCCCCGCTCTCTCCGGGTCCAGGACGCACAGAAAGCACAGCTCCCAGGAACGCGCACGGACAGAGGCAGTGAATGGAAGCACATGGAACATTTATTAGTAAAAGGTTTTACACGAGACTCGTGAGGAGAGGGAAAGGAGAGGATTGTAGTGCAGCGGCCAAAGCACTGGACTCGTCCTGAACCACAGGCAAACGTGAGGCAGCTGTTCTCTCCTCTGTGGACGCGCGGGTCGTTCACCGTGAAAACAAGTCAATGTTGTGATATACGCACATTTCCAAGACGGTCACGCGTTAATTTTTTTTTTATTAATTGCATGCGTTAATGCGTTAACGCTGACAGCCCTAAATATTTATTTTATTTACTTCTATTTTCTCTGTTTATATTTTTCTTTTTTGGGCTGTTGCATTGTGTAAGCCAATATATCAGTGATAACAATGCTGTGGAAAGACACTTTCTCTGTATTATTAGCAGTCATTGATTCAATGTTGACAAGCATCCAAGCAGTCAACAGTAATGACCCCAGTTCTATGTGAGTATTTGATTGGTCACTCAACGTGCTCATCTTTTAAAATCCTTAGTTTCAAAAACAATTCTTATTAAAAACATAGTTTATATTTAAGATGTTTTTCATTCGCAATCTGACCATGGCCACATGTTTTCCCCACCACTTCCCAGTTTCTGACCTATGTAATTTTGCAACCACATGACATAATGTGATGGTTTTACTGATTAACCATCTCTTTTATGGTTACTTTTTAAGATTCTTGATTTCACAGGTAATTCTTGTTACAATATGGCATTAAGTTTTTAAAATTTTTGTTATATATACTTTCCATTTAAGGCACTGGTTATTCACCAAATCGCCCTCTCTGTCTCTTCCGCTTTCTCTCTCTCATTCATGCTCTCTGCTCACGTTCATCAATGACTAGCTCCATGGCCTACTTGCACTTTGTCACATACACACACACACGTACACATACACACATACACATACATACATACACATACATACATACACATACACACATACACATGCTGTGGTGACCTCTCTCTGGGGAAATCATCAAGTATTCGTTCCCATTCCTCTTCATGTGCCACATAGTAGTCTGCATTGCCAAACTGGATCACAGATGGAACAGTGCTTAGGCCAAAATCAAGCTACATCTTGAACTGCATAACCTGAATGGACTAGGTTCACAGTGCCAGGCTCTTACTAGTATAAGCTTCCTCTCTGGGGGATTTAGACTTATTACTTCCTGCGTTTTCATTCCTCTAAAATCACTTATGTGCCAGTTCTTGCAGTTCTAAACTAGTATGCACACTATTTGCAAGTTATAAAGTAAAGACAAACTTTGTAACCGAAAGTTTTGCTGCACACTCAGCATTTTATACACAGCTGTATTGCGCAATTAAAATGTCAGAAAGACTGGCTCGTTACATAACTGAGCACTTATCTCTTCTGTAAATATTCCCTCAAAAGTCCTGTGCATGATCTTTATTCCAGGTGTAGGGTGGAGCAGCCCAAGCCAGACACTAATAAGAAAGGCATAATTATAGCAATAAGTAAGCCACTATAAACAAAGCATTGGCTGTTCAAACACAGATAAAACTAAGCATGTTACATGAAGTACAGTTATATTACACAGTGGTTCTTGAAATGAGGTTCAGAAATATAAAGTGGGTCCTGGGGAGGTTGAATAAAGTCAGTGTTCAACATTTTTGAAGCCTAAATTTAGTTTTAATTACATAAATCTGTGAAACAAATTTATTGCCTTGTGGGTTCGATCCTCATGGCGGCCTTGTTACTGTGTGTTCTCTCCAGGTTCAGGCTCATAGTTGCTGAAATAAGAGCCCCCTTGTGACACATAACAGTAAAAAGTGGAAGAGGATTAATGTATGTCCCATAAAGTCTAGAAAATAACTATGATTCTGTAAAAAGTGGATCACTATCACTTAATAACTATTATAGTACCATATGCCTATGTACTAACTTATGTAAGTTGCAACAAAATAACAACTTGCTAAAACTTTTGGCTGTAGCTTTAGAATCTATTGTTGCCTCTGTCCTAGTGTCACAGAATAAATAGCCAGCAGTCAGTTCATATTTTTAGAACATTATACAAACTGTATTTTTTAGAATGAGCTCATCAATAGGAGATGGAGACTGCAAATCCAGAAATGATTGCTGCATCTATTTCAGAATGCTTATGTCTCCAATGTAGTCTTAAATAAGAAATTTGGTCACCCATGTATTTTAAAGGGGTTTATGGTTTGGATCTGATGTACTGGTAGTACTATGTCATTCTGTATTCTGATGTACTGATTCATCCTGCTGGTTTTCACAGTTGTTCATGAGTCAGACAATGACCAACAAACTGTAAAAACTTCAGAGGCTTATGTCCAAGTATAGTGACATGATTCTGCATGATTGACCAAAGTACAATTCCCTGCGCTGTACCAGCCAATTCTAGTTGGGTGTATTTTAGCAGCTACTTGATTTGAGGGCTTGATATTCCACAGTCGGCACTTAAAAGGCAGAAAATAAATGGTTTGTTTCATCACCTGTCTAAATGTGGCAGACAGAATTACAAAAGCATTTTAACTTGCCACCAGCTCAAACTGGAGTCTTTTCAGACTCACAACATTATATTTCAGGTCATCATGAACTGAAATGGTATTTATTGTCACAAATTTTCCATATAGCAAAGTATTACTAAGTGGCTTTGTCCTTTGTTTGACCTCATTGTTGCATTCACTATTGAGGAAAGTAATGTGCTACTTTAACTCGAGTAAATTACTACTATTAAGTGCACTTTTACTCTCTTGAGAAAAAAATTAGGGGAACAATACTAAGTTTTAAAGTTTCTAATGAGTAAATGTTTTACGTAGCATGCTTGCCTCACAACCAGCTTTGGGCATAGCGTAGTAATAGTAGAGTAGTATGAGTAGTAGTAATAGTAGTGGTAGAAGTAGTATTGGTATTAGAGTAGCAGTACTTGTAACAATGGACTCCATTGCACTCCATTATAACACTTTACAAATGCAGTATTCACTCACTGCCCACAGTCAGTGGTGGTGAGGTTCTTCTGTAGCCACAGCTGCCCTGGGGCAGAATGACAGAAATGTGGCTGCCATTCTGCAGCCTCACTAATCACCAATCGCATCTCATTCATACAGTTATACAGGTGGGTGAAGTGTCTTGCCCAAGGACACAACAACAGGGAGTGTGAACCACCAATCTTCGGGTTAGTGGGTGTGCGTCTCTGCCAACTACAAACATGTCCATAATGAACAGCCATAATTGCGAGTTAGCACTAACGTTTAACTTGATTTATTGGGTTCTTGACTTGATGAAGTTGTACCTTAAGGCAGTTCACTCAGCAGTAGTATGGTGTTAGATGCTTTTAACTCCAACCTGTTGCATTCAATAGGTGTTCTATTATTAGGTATCATAAGCTAATATTTTATAGTGTGCCTAGAGATATTTGAGTGCTTGTCTTGCACTGTGATCTGTGGACTTGTTCATGACCTCTAATTTACTCTTAGTTCAGAAGTGCACCACATGATAGAATATATTGCCACCAGCTCTGTTGTGTTAATAAAAGCCTATGCAGGATCACTACAGTCACCTTCACAGTGTGCCACAGATCTATAATAATCTGTCCCATTATCAGTGCATCACCCAGAGCCTCTGCAGGACCGTGCTTTCACTGTCAACAAAGTTCTACATGGGTGATCTCTTTCACATCACACCTATGCACGTTGTTGTATATTTTTAGTATTCCAGGAAAGCTGTTGTTGTTAGATACTAAAAGATTATTAAGTCCAAGTACTTTGTTGTTCATTATATGCTTATGATAACATCAAATCTGTGCTTTTTACTCAGTTCCAAAAAAATGTTTGGCACTGTGTAAATGTTTTATTCACAATTAAGCATAAAACAACTTATCAAGTATTTAAACTGAGATATTGCTATTTAATAAAAAAAAAAAAAAAAATCATTTTGTATTTAATGGCATTTTAAAAAGGTAGGCAGAGGTTCACCAATCAGTAAAAAATAACATCTATAAATTGTGGAAAAAGTCTTCCTGAGAAACCTTTTCCCAATCATGCTACTGACCCATTGCCAATAATAATCAGCAATGGTGGAAAGTATCTAGACACTTTTACTCATGTAATGTACTATAGTATGTTCATTGTACTTTGGGAATACATAAACATGCTTGTACCTTTTTTTGCAATTGTAGTGTTATTAGGGATATAAAAGCATTATGTAATGCACCCTGAAATACCCTTTGTGTATATGCTTAACAATTAAACTTGCTTTGCACATCGGTAGCCATAGAAGCCAGACACTTGCTCCCATAGGATTTTACCTATGCTCTAGACACAGCTAAAGTTAACACACGGTCATACAACACACAAGATGCCTCAATCTCCTAGGGCAAGGAACATGGCTCTGGGGGTTTAAGTGTTGCTCAGTGACCTGTTGTGACCACCTGTTTCACTACTCACCTTCCCCCTTTTCTGTTTTTAAGTCACCACCTCTCGCCTAGGCATTGCAGACCAGATGTGGTAAAGTAAGTAAAATGGCTTTTTTAGGATCATTCTTATAATTTTAAACTCTGAAAACACTAGTTAAACCCTAATGTTTGTTTCTGATTTTGTCTAGTTATATGGAAAGGACAATACGTACGACAGTGGAGCAGCACCTCTTTAGTATTAACCCTTCAGAGGATCTAAGGTCAGAGGACTGTGACTCGAACCCATGTCCAAAGAGCCCAATTGGGACTCCAACAGCCCGAGAGAGACGGCGAAACCAGAGGCAGCAGCAGGACATAGAGAGTCCAAGACACAGAGACAGGAGCAGGTATTAAGCATCATGAGTAGTTGTAGTAGTTTAGTAGTTTCTGGTACCAATGTCTATAGGAGGTTTTAAAATGCAGTTAATGTCGAAATGTTGTTCTTTGGCTGGGTTGTACATTATAGTTGTAAATAGTTTCTATAATGGGTATAGTAGATCATTTCCAACTGCAAGTGCTGTTTTTGTTATGAATGTTCACCAGTGGTAAGTCTTAGTTATAGGAAAACAGCATTTTTAACAGCAGACAAAGTCTTTGTACCCATAAACACTGTTTTGAGTTTAAGATGCATTCCTTTTCTTACACAAAGTTAACGTCTATACTGATGTTCATAACAAAAGCAGCACTGGCCAACTTTTTAAGGGTATACTACCCAAAAGTTACCTATCCCGCTTTTAATTAAAAAATAAAAAACTGGCCCAACTCACAATTGCAAAATACACTTTCCAAATTCAGTTTTTGCTTTCATTTTCTCCATTTATGATTTTCCTTTTAGGCTGTTTTCTCTGTGTAAATAGATGTAGCCAATCATGCTGAAATAGCTACTTTTATTTAATATTAACAGCTACTAATTTGGTGTTGAGTGATGTAGACCAACCAAAGCCTAATATGACATCTTTTTTTTCCCCAAAATAATTTTTTTACCATATGCTATTAGCTGGTTTTCAGTGAGTACAAGAAACAAAACAATGCAATTCAGTTTTATTTATATAGCCCCATATCACAACAACAGTCGCCTCAAAGGGCTTTACAAACAATTAGTCACATTATCAAACATAAGCACACAATCAGACATAAACAATAACTACACTAAACTAAACAGTCCCAGGACATTCCCTGTCTTTATAACCTCCTTCTCGGTAAGGAAAAACTCCTAAAAAGCCCAGCTGTGGGAAAATAATAGAAGAAACCTCATGGAGACACTGAAGGAGAGATCCTCTCCCAGGAGGCTGTAAATGTGTCTAGGACTATTAAATAAAGTCCATTAGCTCATCTATAGTATCATAGTTCAGATCTTTAAGGATGCAGCAGGTGGGGTGGGCTTTATCCAGACAGGTGAGTTGTTGGTGAAGTAGGGGTCCGGGAAGTCCAAGAGGTCTAAGAGGTGAGGTTGAAGGCCCACAAGTTGGGACAGGAGCACAGATGGGGTTAACAGCATACTTTCACTTAGTAAGTAAAAAAATACCACTAAGTAATAGTCTATTTTTATATGGTTTAGTCAACATACAATATATACTGATTTTATTATTTTATGTGGTCAATACAGTTTGCTACATAGTATCTTGCAGTTGGTGTCATTTGAGGCCCACTGATATCTAGTACAGTCATAACAACTGGAGTCATCTCTGCAGCCAGCTAATCCTTGTTGATGGAGACCTGTGAGCAGTGGCACACAGATTAGAGTTGTGCATTAGAGTCCATGATATGTCAGTAAGAGCGTGGACAGTAAATAGAGAATAAACAGTATTAGCTCGTGGGCTAAACAGCTCATTAGCATTCAAAAAAGGTATAAGTACATGTGGTCAGAAATGTCCTCAAAGCATCAAAACATAAGTGACAAGAGTAAGGTTGGAGAGCAGACTCAATTTCCTCACCATTTCCTTTATGTGCCCGACAACAGAGCTGCATCCGCCAGGACAGACACCAACAAGGAGAATATCCAGTCGAGCAGCAGCAACAGTTGTGGCAGCGTGCTGGTGGAGAACGCAGGCCAGAGGAGTCTCGTGGAGCGAACACCAAGAGCTAAGAAGTGGAGACACAGCCCCACACTTGTGCCGCTCAGTGACAACCAGGACGCCTACGCAGTGAGTCATCTCTCCCAGTCACAATCTTCCAGGGGTCTGTCTCTTGTTGTTTTGTTGCTTGACATTGTAATAAATTGTGTCACAGGTCAGTGTTAGTTACAGCAGAATATTAGACACATGCATTCTTTTCTGATCCATGTCAAGGGAAGTACATGTGCTTTGTTAGTAAATTGATGCTTTATCCAATTTGAAGTTGCCTAATGGCACCCCTCCTGTCATAATATTGTGGGTTGCAATGCACAGCAGGCTATGCTAATTGTTAACCACTTTTGCAGAAACAGAATAGATGTAAGAGCCACTGATGTATGGGCAATTAGTAGGTGCTTTTATCGACAAAGCAACATGTTATTTTAGCTGTTGTCACGTGGCCACTACAGACCATAATGGTCTAAACAGTATTTGCATAGTTTGAAGGAAAAGCTTTTTCACATATCATTAATATGTGTTTAAAATGTAATACATGTGTTCATTAGCATGGATTTATTGTGTAAGATCATGTAAAGCTTAGCTATAGCTAAAGTGAGAGTGTCAATTTAACTGTAGGTAGGATAAGTAAGTAATAGTCATTCATTTTCTGCTTATTCCATTTACTACTGTTAGGGTTAGTCTAGCAGCTCTGGGCCCTAAGCGGAGTATACCCTAAACAATGGCCAGATACACAGGACTGACAGTTGCAAACACATTGACGGACAAAAATTCACTTTGATTTTCATTCACTTGGGGCAATTAAGATAAACAGTTCACCTATGCATCCATGACTTTAGACAGTGGGAGGAAGCTAGATTGCAAAGAGAGAATCTACTGTAACAACGAAGACAACATAATATAAATGTTTACAATCTTTAAACTCATTCTAATCATCCATTTACTAATTCCAGCACAAAAATGGCTACATATTTTTTGTACTATATACATAAAGGTAAATTTGAATAAGGAGAAAAGAATCCCAAGTGAGCACCCTCCTGTTAGCTAGTCATTAGTCCACTGCACCTTACAGTGTCACAGAACAGTAAGAGGTCTCTATATGCACTAAGTGTGTTATGGACTTAATTATGCCAGGACACTGTGTGAAGAATGCTGTAACTCGATTTATTTTTATGACTCATCTTTTGTGACAGTTGGGTCAAAGCAAGCAACGTTAGCACATAGTTGATCTGTGAAAATGAAAAGTTTAGCTGCAGCACCAAGACTGATGGAAATAGATTTGTCAAGTGCCACTGTCACACCTCAGGAGGGCTGTTTTTCCCATGCCAGTTCCTTATGTAACGGTACGGAATCAACATAAGGTATTTGTGTGATACCTGGCACAGCTGAGCGCTTGCCAAGATCATCACGACTGTCTCTGATGCCGCAAATATGAGATTGATCTCTGAGGGCAATCACAGGCTCTGAGAACCTCTCCAGTATAATGCTTGGCCATGGCCCTTATACAGAAACAAGTTACATAAAGCTCCTCATGTTGGGAAAAAAACTTTATTGTTCACAATGGGGTATGCAGTGGCAGAGTGGTTAGGGCTTCGTTCTCACAACAAGGTAATTATGTGTTTGATCCCTGGGGCTCCCGACACACTATCAGTTTGGAGCATGTCCTCTCTCTCTGTCCTCTCTGTGTTACTGTGGGTTCTCTTCAGCTTTGCCACTGTGCAAAGACATGCATGTATAGATGAATCCTCTACTGTAAGTTGCCCCCTAGTTAATTTATTTGTGAGTGGCTGATTGTCTGTCTATGTGTGTTCTCAATGAATGGTATGCATATCTCTAAGTGTTGGCTCTGTTACTAAATGGCCATTGTCTAAGATGGCTGTGTAAGCCTCATGCGCTCCTAATCAGAAAATACAAAACAACAGTTTAGAGAATAGTGTAAATAGCTTTACCTATTACCTTTCATTTCATAATCTTTATGGTTCATCAACATCATAAAGTGATAGTGTGTTCAATATTATGGTGTATTATCAGTAAACAATAATATTATGATTTTTCTTTCAAAGGAGACCTATGAGAGATCTGAGGCAAACTACATGGAGGCATTCAAAAACAGGTAAGCGCTGCAGCAAATGTTTCCTAATTCACAAAATATTTCTATGATACTCTCAAGAACTTTTTTTGCATTACTGTTGTACTGTTTATAACATTCACATTCACATCACTATCAATGATATACTGTAATTACTGTTATCTCTGTTGGTTTAAGGTTACTGATAAAGGAACCATTGATAAAAGTATGTTTCCTTTCTTGTGTTTGCAGGAATGACACTACACGAGACAATGCGCCTTCCTCTTCATTAGTAAGTACAACACAACATTACGTTCCTAAGACAGGTGTACAAGTTACTCATCACCAGCTGTTATAACATACTTTCAGAAATAAAAACTTAAATCTTTAATCGAGCAGTCTGGAAAGGACATTGTAATGTGTTGATAAAGTTAATCCTTAAAAGATAGCGAGGTTAAAACATTACAGACACAGTTAAGGGAAGCAGTAGACAGGAGGCAAAAATGTATCAACTCAATCTGCTCACCACCAAACAGAATCTGAAACAGGACCATTGAGCTTAATATCGGCACACCAATATGGTCTTTTGGATTTTTATTCTGATAGGTCCAGATGGTTTTTGTCACAGCTCAGGTTGTAGCTCTGCCACCAGCACCACACTGAGCCACTGAGCTGCCATCTGGGCCCGGCATGGCGCCACTTTCTAAGCTGGTTATTGATGCTTGTGCTTAACACTACGCTAAGGTCCAGTGGGATATCAACACACTTTTTTTTTTTTTTATAGAAAGACCATATTTATAGGTAGAGCCGGATTTTTGACATAATGTTTAGCCAATATTTTTTTTGATGCAGATAATAGGGGTGCACAGTGGTAAGTGCCTCTGCCTGAACGTCATGGCTTTGAACCTTAGGCCAGCTGACACACTATCTCTCTGAGTGGAGTCTGGGTTCTCTTCACACACCATCCAAAGACATGTTTGTGTTTAGAGAACTGGTAAATCTAAATCGCCCATTGCCATAACTGTGTGTCTTTAAGTGTCAGCCCTGCTACACTGCTTATTGTCCAGGGTGTACCAGTCTAATGTATCATTCAGTAGCAGTAGTACTTTTCCTGGACTTGTTTAGGTTCATGTGCTTTTATCTCAGAAAGTTGTGATATTGATGTCACCACATGTAGACCAACAAAGGTATTAATCAATAATGTTATTAATTAGCGTTTAACATGGCTAACTAGATTTAACTTAAGCCTTCTCACTACTAAAAAGCTGAACATTTAGTAAACTTATATTATTAGCAGCTTTTAATCAAAGAACACATGTATGAAATGCAAATTAATAAATCAGCTACTTTTCTCCTCCGTCCATGACTTCCACATCAGGTGTAAAAGTCAGGCAACAGGTTTTGACCCGTGTTCCAGAGTTCTTTTTCTGACTTGTGCAGGCATTTATGTGCATCTTTTAACTCGGAAAAATATTTTCCATAGTTTCTGAGAAACACTTGTGCCATAAGGCTCACATTTGCTGAAGAAAATAAGAGAATAAAAGAGAGAAGATATATAAATGATGAAGATAATATTAATTCATTGTCTTAAATAACTTTCTAAATTATTAAACTATATTCAGTAATCCAACCACAAGAGGTCACAAGCCAGTGTACTCATTTGCCCACCCCAAGCCCGCATAAATGGAGAGGGTTGCTAAATATGCAAATCTCTGCTCGCTAGGAGGCAGTTAGTTGTTATTCTGTGCCAATGCCAGAAAGGAAAGAAGATTTTATGTTATTCAGTGGAAATTAAAGCTATCCTCTGTTTCTTTGCAAAAGACCTAGCTTTTAGATTTAGATTTTTAAAGGCTGATACAGACCTCATACAGAGAAACAGTAAGTACCGGGAAGGTCTCAAGTAACAAACACAGATTCATTCTAATTCTCTGCAAAAGCTGTTAGTGAGACAGCACTTCCTGTGTTGATGGGCTTGACCTTATAGTAGGCCTTTGAGTATCATTAACTCTGTGTGGGAGGCTGTACTTTCATGTTTGTGTTTTGAAAAGCAAAAATAGAGGCCATTGCTTTGTTATGCACACTGCAATGTTAACAGTAACTAGTGTAATGTACTGTCCTTAATTTGTACTTGAAGTTTGTTTGCACACTCAGCATAAGCTGCCCCAAATAGAGCTTTAGGCATTGTCTAGTAAGTTCCTACCCCCACAACACACACTCTTAGACTGTCCCCTGCACCAGCTGGGCCTCTGACAGTGATGTAATCGTGGCTCAAGCGTGTTGGTGTGAACACAGAGGCTGAGTGTACACCGGCGTCCGTTTGAACTGAGCGCAGCGGGCTACAACATCTGTGCTCCCGGTAATCCGCGCTCTTACTCTTCACAGCGTCTTGAGCTGCTGGTACACTGAACTGTGCCACCAAAAGCTGCTTTCAGAACACACTGTGGCTCTCTTTAGATTGATTTCATCAGTCTCTGAGGATTATCTCATTATCATCTGAAAATACATCACCTTTGTACAAAAAAAGGATTTGACAAGAGCCGTATATGTTGCTGACTAAACTTTTTGGGGCTCTTGAGGGTTATGTAACAGATGCATGTATTATGTGGTCAGATGTGCTTCATCTGCTTCACATATTTCACCTCAGAGACTTATGGCATTATGTAACGGCCTCATTTAAGTCGACTCTTATGTGGAAAAGTCGTCAAGTGCACTGTTAATTACTTGATTACCATCAGCTCCTGTCAGTAGCCGCTCATTAACAGCCTTCTCCTGAGCCTCCATCAAAGAGTACTCAGACTGCTTATTATGTTAAATCAACTGTTAACTCAACATTAAAATATCATTGATTTTGGTTATTGTTGCTCAATATAGAGTAGATAATCAAGGCAGAAGATGATTGTTATTCAGCTTGTATATTTTAATCATCAATATCTTTCTTTTCCTTTCTGGGTTTGCCGCAGCAAATCATCTGTCTCCATAGTAAGCAGTGATTCGCATATTGATTTGGCTTTTTTTTTTCTTTTTTTTTTTTACAACAGATGCACTTCCTGACACAACCCTATCCATTTATCTAGGTTTGGGACTAGCACTAAAACTACTTTGGTTTGTGACCCTCTATGGCTGGATTATTAATTATCACTGTATGTATATAGTAAAGATGATCATTATATCATTCTTATGTAATCTGACATTATTTTCCCCCACTACAAATAGCCAGTGAGGTAACATTTTTTTAGAAAGAAAATATACACCTTAGTAGATAAAATGCCTATAATAGATAAGGCAATATTAAACCTAAAAGGTACATATACAGCAGAGTAAATAAATTGTAATTGTGGATATTGTGTCACATATAATGCAGCATACATAAACAAAATTGTCGAATTCAGTTCTAACAACATTAGAAACAATAGTGGATCTCAATACTTTGAACTTGTCATTTCTAAAAGCATATATAGGTTTGTTCTAATCCTTGTTTATTTGACACCCTTCCTGTCAGTGCTGTTCTAAAGTTCTGTTATAAACAGATTTAGTAAGACCAGTGCAGCATGTACTCTCTCATAGAGGGGGGCTTTGCTGTCATAGATCAAAATGGTGTCGGTAACAGCTACGCAGGGTAAATTTCCCCACTCAGCCGCCAACAACCAGCATGTTCCCGGGCATTAGTACCACTTTGTATCCACTGCAATCCACTTGACTTCAAAACTGTTTCCCATCGAACAGCTGATCCTTATTTTGGCCAGCTGCCTTTACTTCAGCACAAGAACTCTAACACCTGACGGGAAATAGCAACACTGCATTTTTTTATATAATTTCCACAATACCCCAGACCATGCACACTGGCATTTATGAGGTGTACTAGAAGAAGTGTGTTTATTCTAAATTTAGCTTGGTCCCACGCCCAGACAGAAGAAATAGGACCCTACTTTGGGTGTGAGTGAGTGACCCATGTACATGTTCTAAATACTAGCTGAGAATGTTGTTCCATTAAATTATTTATTACATCGAAATTTGATTACCCAGTTTGGCAATTAAGTGGTCTTGGCAATAAAGTGAAGTGAAGGTGAATAAAAACATGGTAACTGTTTTGAGCTGTCTGTTTCTATGCAGAGACAGATTGGGGAAAAGAAAAAAATCACTCAGTCAGCCTACGTGTGCTGGCTCACAATCTGTCTGCTCCCCCCCTCCCTCTCCCTTCATGCTGCACAAACAACAAGTACAAGGCAGCTCCTGGGTGGGGAGGCTGGCGCGAAAGCAAGGAGGAGGGCTACTGTCGAGAGATTACAAGCAGGAAGAAGGGAGGGCACAGGGATTCTACCAAAAAAAAAATAGTAGGCGGGGTCTGTCCACTCCTGCTTTGCACACACACACACACACACATACACACACACACACACAGCCTTAAGGGAAATGGGCGTATGTTTTGGCCAAAAGCAACTGACCAATCAGACGCGAGGACCAGCCCATTCTGTGAGGGCAGGGCTTCGGGAGGGAGTGTGTAGCCCAACTTAAAGAGTGTGTGTTTCCCAGTGTGGACATTGTGGTCATCAAGCTTTGCTCTTTTACCACTTCTTCTACTCTGATGGTTGTGCAGACGTTAAGGATGAAGATTCAGGAGTCGCCCGTCGCCTGTGACGTGGGAAGGGTCGGCGGAGGCGGTGGTTCTGACCCGGATTGCGAGAAGTCGGGCTGTGAGGACGTGCCCCGATTGGACCTGACAGCACTGACCGAGGACAACAACTGGGGAGGTGAGGCTCCAGCCTATCACATGCTGTTTTTAATGCATTACACTGACTCCATTTTGGAATTTGGTAAATAGTAACTGCATTGTACCTTACAAAAAAAAAAAAAAACCTTAAGTGCACCACATGGATCTCAGCTGCCTTTTCCTCTTCCTGACGCAACTCCTTGTGCATCCTGCAGGATTTAATTGAAACGATCCTCTTAACTTCTCCAGACACTTTAATGTGGCAGCATGCTTGTTTACTGTGTAGCCACTTTGAAGCAGCTACTTCTCCAGCTTGTTCGGTTGCTTCTGTTAAATGATAGAATCTAGGACATCCTTGTTTGTTTTTGGCACTGTCTGGAGCTACTTCAGTTGTTATTGAAAAACTACAACTTTTTCACTTGTCATTTTACTTACTTGGCTGAATTTACTGGCTCTCTTGCAAATTGACTGCTGGTGTGGTTCTCAGCCAGAATCGATTAAATAGAAGCTTGGATGGTGATAACAGTGTTGTAGAAAGTTGGGCTTTATTGATTTAAATGTTGACACAAATAAGCCTTCTAACTTTTCCACACAACCTACATTTGTCAGTGAAAATGATTTATCCTTATACATGTGCACCAGATCAAATATAAAAGCGTGTTTCATTTATTTATGCAGGCTTAGTAAGTGTCATTACTAATGCAGAATGCAGATGACAGTGCACGACCCCCATGTAGAGACCTGTCTTCTTGGACTTCAGAATCAGGGTTTGTTTATGCTAAGGAAGTAGCACACAATGCACTAACACTGCAATTGTTTTGTTAAGATGTTGCGACACTGTATATTGTGGGCGGAGGTTGCCCTTCAGTAAGAGTGAAAAAGGCAAACCAAAACGTTACGCTGGAATGACAACCAACAGGTTCCTGCAGTTAAATGGTTAAAGGGCATGTTGCAGTCTTTAACTACTAAGAAAGAAGCGTGTACTTCTAGTGCAGTGTAGGCAGCAGCAAAGCAGCAGTTTCCTGTTGCGCTTGAAATATTCCATGCAGCAAAAGTTCACAGCCTCATGTTTGGGGCTGTGAGCAAAGGGAAGGCATGATTTATAGAGCACTCTAGTGGCCATATGTGAAAACACGAAAACACACAGAAGTCTGGGAAGGGCTGGCTTTATTGTACAAGACACATTCTACTTGAAATTAGTGGGATACTGTGACATAATGGAGCCAAACTTGTTAAAATAGTCTCACTCATTGGTTTGCAAACAGTGTAGAGACCCTCCAAGTGGGTTATCAAAGATTCTCTTGTTTGTGTCGCACTTCTTAATTTAAGGAAAATGCTGTGGTCCATAGTAATTTGTATAAAATGCGACACATGATGAAAACAGGAATGTTGCTATGATAAACTGGATTCCCAAAAGTAAATGAAATTATGATTTAAATGACCAAAATATGAATAAATGAAAATAAAGTAAAAAAATATAATAATAAATTGGATCACAATTCTTAAGGTCTTTTGAAATACCAGTCTCATAAAAAGTTTGAGAAACATTGGAAAAGTCTTCAAATAGAACCTATAAGACTATAAGAAAAAAATATTGCATTTGTGTATAACATGCCTCTATGATATTGATCTGAATCCAGATCATGTATAGTACGTGATCTGGATTTAGCTGCGTACATAGTGTTACTGTGTGGGTGGCTGTGGTTGTTTTGTGAACCAAAGAATGCAGGTTACTCTTATACTTTCTTTTTCCGCTAGTGGTTTCCTTCTACTCGTCTTTTCCTCTAACCTCCTTCCTGCTGTACACCATGTCCTCAGTGCAGATGACCTCATGGCTGCGGCGCCACAGGGAGACTGTATGATAGGCTGTGACAGACCACTCAGTCGAACAGTGCAGCAGCTCTGGCATAGCACATGAACTGTTGAAATGAATTGGGAGTTTGTTTGTCTGTAGCTGGCACGGGCCCGCAGCTGGCAGCTAAAGATGGATCAAAACACTCTTCATAAAGCACTCCACTATGTTTGCAAGTAGTTTTTTTTGTGTGGTGGGGTATGTATGGTACTGTACTGGGGCCTTTAGTGGGCACAGTTGGGGGACCTTTGTCCTAGTACACTTTGTGCCAACAGTTTGGTGGGTGACCTGATATTCTCTGCAGCACTGTCTTTGCCTGGCTGCCAGCTTGCACAGATAGACTAGAACAGACATTTGGACGGGAAGCCAGCTGATCTTGTGTGTCTGGTGTCCTACTTTAAACCACAGGCTCTTTCTATTAACCACATTAGAATTCATTCTCTCCCCATGCTTTTTTTTCTCCTCTTCCCAGATCCTCCATTCTTAAACCCACCTTTCCTTGACTTCAAAAGCATATTTTATTCAAGTTGTTGCGATGGTAAGTGTTACGAATATGGACTTGCATCTTCTGATTTGTGGAGAAAGGAGGAAAAAAAGTTCCCTATTTTATCTGCATGGCAAAATGTGAGCTGCCTGAAACTTTGTGGCACAGTACTAATTGCAACCTTTAACAAAATGGCAAAGTGGCGTGTTTTGTCTTATTAGTCCTGTTAATCCCAGACCATCAGCGAGCACTTGATTTAAAGGATTAATTCCCAAATGCCATGGAGCGTTAGCTTTAGCTTTAGTAGCCGCCTGCCTGTAATGGACCTTTAGAAGAAATTATGTGTGATGGAGCGCCTCACCTGCTTTGATAGTGAAAAACTGCACGTACTACAAGTACAGGAGGAACCCTGGGGACTATCCCGAGATGGAATTTGAGCTAGGTCGCTTCCCGTACAGACCCAAACTCACCCCACAGCTAAGAAAAATACGCAAGGGCACTTTTTAGACTGGCTGTGCATATTTTCACGACACCTTGAATGTTTACTTGGAATATCTCCCTCTGAGTTTGTTATGCATTCGGGTTCACTTTGTAGCATCTCGCAGTATGTTCTAATTTTCCATGAAACCTTCAATACAACTCTCACCAGGCTTCCTGTCCTCATGTACTGTTTCTGGAAGATTCCCTCCTTTTCTTGTAAGCCTTTCTCTGTCCAGCCTTTCATTTGGAAGCGAAAACAGGGTTTTTGGAAACTACAGCCTAGACGCATCACTGTAACTTTTTTACAAGGGTCGCGCCCTGACATTATCCCACTGAGAGCCAAAGCTTTATTAATAGCTGGGGATTGTCAAGGCTATCTGCAAAGCTATTTCAACTAAACATAATTATTGCCAGACTTACAGAGAGAGAGAGTTTTGAAACAACATGTACAAGCGCCAAGCCCAAGAGGAAGCCTATTTTCAGCCTTAGCAGTTCTGACTTTCACAGAGGATTTTAGAAAGCCTGGCTTAATTTAAAACTGAGTTAGCCAAAGTTAGTTAGCCATGTTATTTATTTCTATACTACATAAAGAATTGGTCTCATCCCTGCTGATATACTGTATTTCTCTGGTATGGAACAAATGGACACAGAATAGATTCACTTTACTGACTCCAGCCAGAAAGAATCACAATCCAGAGTCCTCCTTGTGCTGGTCACAAGCCTGGATAAATAGAGAGGGTTTAATCAAGATAGGTATCCGGTGTTAATCCTATGCCAAATGAATATGTAAATCACTGCACACAAGAAGGCAGATGATTTGCTGCAGGGGCTCCGGAGAGGGAAAAGCTCAAAGGAAGGAAGATTCCCTTTGCTTTGCTTGTGCATGAGGCAAGTGTTGTTATGATATTGGGTTGCATAAACAAAACTGAATTAGGATTTGTGTGCAGATGCTATTGTGCATGTTAGCATGGCTGACTTCATCCTATTTATGCCAATGAGAGAAAATGCTTAATGTTTTTGTGTATCTGTGTTTTTCAGAGCCAGTCCCAGCCTACCCACTGCTGCATAGGGAAAGCATGGACAGAGAAGAGGCCAGACTATCTCCTCACGGCGGTGGACGTCTCATTCGGCAACTGCTGGAGGAGGACAGCGATCCCATGGTGTCCCCTCGCTTTTACGCCTATGGACACGGCCAGCAGTACCTAGACGATACAGAAGTGCCCCCATCTCCGCCCAATGCACACTCGTTCATCAGGTAAAAGCTAACAGATTCAATAAGGTCAAACTATATATTGAGAGAGAAAAAAAATCAAACGTGAAATTTGTGTTTTTAGTCGGAGAAGAAGTTCATCTCTAGGCTCGTGCGATGACGAGAAAGAGGAGCTGACTTCTGCCCAGCTTACAAAGAGGATTCACGTCCTGAAGAAAAAGATTCACAGATTTGAGGAGAAGTTTGAAGAGGACAGAAAGTACAGGGTAGGTCGGGGCAACCATGATTTTACAAAATGGCTTTTTGTTCTGCCACTTGACCTCTTTGAAGGGCAAAACAACCAAAGTAGCCTGACTAGATATTCTAAGTATTGGTCTGTTCTAAACAAAGAAATAGTCTGGTCCTAGTCAGTTCAGGGTTTTGAGCGGGGCAGAGAAGTGGACAGAGAATGAGGACATATAACTAATCAGAATTAAGGGGGCAGAATAACCAATTTTAAGATAAATTGTTATGATTGGTCTGGTAGGATTGATTTGGGAATCAGTTTCAGTGGAAAGGGTTCCATGCCTACTTCACTACACTAAGAATTGGTCACATTCCAGCTGTAGTGTATTATCTTGATTTTTTTTGTACCTATTGTTTATATTGAATATTTTATGATTTCTTTCTCACAGCCGTCCCACAGTGATAAAGCTGCCAACCCAGAAGTGCTCAGATGGGTTACAGAACTTTCCAAGCTGCGCAAAATATTAAAAGGTAACAAAAAAAAACAACACATAATCCAAAGAGACGACTTTTCAATCAGTGAATAGAGCTCACATTGTTTTTTTTGTTTTTTTTACTTCATTATCAGAAACCAGATTGTTAAAGTCCGAAGAGGACCTGCCGCCCCTGACCCGCCAGCGCAGCAACACACTACCCAAGAGCTTCGGCTCGCAGCTGGAGAAGAAGCCCCAGCAGGAAAAAGCCCCTAACCCCCCAGCAGACATGACACTGGAGAGCATTCAGAAGAAACTACAAGAGAAGAGGAACGAGGTCAACCGGCCCGAAGACATCAAGGTACAGTTCACATTCACCACACAAATGTCAAAACAGTTCTTTTGATCCAGGGTGAGGAATGTGCTGCTTTGTAACTGTGAGAGCCCGCGACTTTGTAAAAAAAAAAAAAAAAAAAAAGCTGACTCACTTCCCGTTTCTCTTTGGCAGGACATGACCCGGGAGCAGATAGCAGCAGAGAAAGTGGCCCTGCAGAAAGCTCTCCTCCATTATGAGAGCATCCACGGCCGACCAGTAAGTATCATGATTTTGACTTGTTTTACAAATACGCTCAATTTATAAGTCAGCCATGTTGGCCCACAAAAAAATGTTGTTTACTACTTCTTTGTGACCTAGATTGCAAGTCAGGGGTGCATAATGTCTCAAGAGTGGATGTGTGTGTTTGACTATGTGCTAAATTATAAAAGAGATGGAGCGAGCCTTTCACAACATAAAAATAAATACAAAAATGAAAGTTAAAGAAGGCATTTTGTAGCAAATGAAATGCTATACATACACAAAATCAATAAATTATAACATTGTGGAAGAGCCCATTTATTTCAGTAGTTCATGCTGCTGTTGGTGTGCTTTGTTCAATGACCTTCATGCGCTAAAGGCTGGCATGAATACTGCAGCAACTTTTCTGGGTTAGCAGTCACCTTGTGTTAGTGCCATTTAGCATGCAGTGATAGCCACAAGGGAAATCCAAAACTAACAAGTTCTCTTTTTTTAGGTTACCAAAAGCGAGAGGCAGATTATGAAGCCTTTGTACGACAGATACCGTTTGGTGAAGCAAATCTTGTGCAGAGCCTCCACTATCCCAGTCATTGTAAGTAATATTTTTTCATCTGCTACTTAGCTGACATGTTGGCCCACTCCACAACCATTTATTTAAGTAACTACCTTTAACATGTAGGATATGACAAGTTATGTTTGTCTAAATGCAGATGTTTTCATGACAAGATGGGAATAATGGCATTATACTCTTCCCATTCTAATAATATTTAATAAATAATAACCCCTTCATTATGTAAGAGCTGTAATATGGACTGACGGTATATGGATTATATAATGCATCAGCTCTAATCCCCATCATGTAATGTGCCGATGTGTAATATTCTACTCAATAGAGGTATATTGTAATAGGTTGTGTTCACTTTCATGTCAAAAACTCACATAGATTGTAGGGCAGGAGCTAGTCTTTCTCTAGGGGCCAGGTGCTAGATCAGCTCAGGGGAACAGAGAAAGAGAGAAGCAGCACTTACAGACACAAGGGAAATTGTTGTTAGTTTCTCAGTCTGATTATTCTTCCATAGAATTTTTGCTACTTTTCTGCCCTCTGTCTCATATCTCACACAATCCAGCCAGCCTCATGTGAACACAACCTATATTTATTATTATTATTGAGCAGTGTATTTTCCAGCCTCCCACCAAGGAACATAGAATAGTAAAAGTGTGTCTCCTCCTTCTTAATGGTCGCCACAGGGTTCCCCCTCCAGCAAGCGCAGAGGGCCGCTCCTACAGCCCATAATCGAGGGCGAAACCGCACTCTTCTTCGATGATATCAAGGTGAAGAGCCGCTGCTACTGCTGGTGCTCCTCCTGCTTTAGAAATCAGTGACTAGCAAACCTCCCTCATTTTACAGCCCAAAGCCCCTCAGTTGAAACTGATTGCTGCTTGTTGATTGGTTGATTGGGCCATGGCCTTTTTCCCCCTTCCAAGTAGAAAAATTGTTGAATCAGTAGATGCCTGATGTCCTATGTCTGGTGTGATTTGTGCAAAATGTGCTGACCAACTTGACTGAGCTTGTTGGTAATTGTAACTTATGTAGTGGTCAGATACTATTCAATTAGCCTGGCCAGCCATCTTAATTGTTTTTCAATTCTGTACAAAGAATTCAAAAATTAATTACTACTACTGAAAAATTTGTGATTTAAAAAAAGGAATGTGAGTGGTTCCATGCCCACTTTACTTTGATAAGAAAGTGAATGGGTCTGGCTGGCCAGTCTAATATTTTTGTTCTTCATATTTAATTAATTATCATTATAATTATTGACCTGATGGATACCAAAAGCTTTGAATCTGCTAACATACTTGTATATGTCTTAAATTCTAGAAGTGCACAGACTTGAATCAACTGTATTTTCATGCTGTAAAGTGATCGGTAACCATTGACTAACCACGCATGTTTGCACCTGAAGACCTTCTTTGCTTCTTGGCGGCACGGTTTGACCTTCATTTGTCCTTTTCAGGAGGAGGAGGATGGCTCAGAAGACGAAGACACAAAGACACAGTTCACAGTGACGGTTAAACCTGACCTAAGTGTGCTGGGCTTCATGGACCACATGGACGAGGAAGTGGATGGCTTCATCTCTCCTGTGGACGAACTGTCGCCTTCCAAGAACACAGCAGACATGGGGCTGTCTAACCTGCACTCAGCAACCATGTAAGTATAGGGGCAATAATGCATTTTATTGTAACAAGTATGCAGTAAGTCTTTTAGGCATATGGAAGCAAAAAATTATAATTCTTACTATTAATATTGTGATGATGAGACAAGGACAGAAAGATACAGTTACAAAGCAGTTTCTCTATAGCTTCTCTTAAAATGAGAATGTTAGATTTTCAAGCCTGGTACCAAGAAAAAACACAACTTATGTTATCTTACTGTCTTTTACAGTGAGGAACTCGTGGAGCAACTTCAAGAGACGCGCGAGGAGAAAAAGCGAATCCGCAAGAACTTGAAAGAATTCGAGGACCAGTTTTTTAGGCAAAACGGAAGGTAAGACAAAGATTTCATTCACGTTGCATAAGGCTACATAATCGCTTTTTCCAACCAACTTAATGTTATGTCATTTCCTCCATCTCAGAAATGTGCAGAAGGAGGACCGCTCCCCTCTGGCAGTGGAGTACAGCGAATACAAACATGTCAAGGCCAAGCTGCGGCTGCTGGAAGTCCTCATTAGCAAAAGAGACTCCACCAAGTTCATATGAAAAATAAAACGGACTGTAAAAAAAAAAAGACTGTTACATTTCATTTTGGGTGCAGCTGGAGAACAAATCAAAATGGCACCCCAATGCTTCTCTACTGCCACCAACACCATTTCAAACAAAGCAAGATGCACACAAGCAAAAGAATCACACTTGTACTGCTGATAATAATTTATTTCTTTCAATGTTTTTATTGAACAAATGTTTTTTCATGTTCTAGTCTTAAAGCAAGAAAGATTTTTTTCCAAATTGTTTTTAAAGAAAGATTATGAATGGCTTTTGTGTATTTTTGTAAGGGAGGTGTTAGTATTTGTATGACTTCAATCAGTATTCTTTAATTTTGAATAGCTTTCTTTATTAGATTGTCACTTACTTGTATCTTGTTTTCTAATCATGCTGTTGAAATGCAACCCAAAGACACAACAACCAAAAGTAATCCGGTACTGAATGTTTGATTGTTCATTTGTCGTGCTAGTTCTTCTTTTCCCTTAAATAAGCTATTGCCTGTTGGAATCACTGGTGTTTTTGCTCACACTGAAGTAATGGGCGGGCCGTAGTTACAAGATGGAGGATGTTTTTCTTGGCTAGAGACTGCTTCTCCTCTTGACCTCCTCTTCATCTGTTCGTTGTAAATATGGATCGCTGTGTTTGTTTACATTTCTGTGAGCAAGTACACATTTATTTTCTCCAAAATGGATGATTTATCAGTGTGAATTTCTGAATGTTAACACTGGCAGACTTAATTAATTTGAGTGTGTACATTTTAGTACATAAATTGTATAAATTGTATTTTGTATATAACACAAATGAAATCATATTTTTACTGACTTGACTCATGTGGTTCGTGTCCTCATTTTGAAAAATAGATGGTGGAGTTTACCTAGTCTGGACAGTCATACTCATTTGTTTTTAATTGTTGAAAGTAATAATTAGCCTGGTTTCTGATGATAGTTTAATTTTAAGGGGGAAAAATAATGGATGCAGATTAAATAGAATTTTACAGACATACATGGCATTATTTCAGTAGTTTGTTTCAAAGTCAAACTCATTACAAAGATTCATTACACAGTGAAATATTTCAAGCGTACACTCTATTTTAGTTGTGATGATTATGGCTTACAGAAAAATGAAAACCAAAATTCAGTATTTTATGAAATTACATCAAAATACATAATCATCAAAATCATCACAATTAAAATAAATAAAAGATTGGTAAATGCTATGTATTTCTCTGTGTGTACCAAATCTATATGAGAGTTTCAATTTTAATATAACTACCAAATGTCACTTTTCTACAATATTCTGTTTTATTGATGGTTGCCTGTATAACCAATCAAAAAACAGAAGGCAGTACCAACATGAGCAGAATAATTCAGGACAACTTAAAAAATACAAAGTACTGATTAAATTCCTTAAAGCCATTTTAGATTGATGACTGGTCAGTAGAAGAGGGAGATGGGTATGGAAGAGGTTCTATACCAATTCCACTTTATGCTTTTCCACTAACACAGTATAAGAGATAAGTCACAAATATGGCCACTCAGGTCTGAGCTTGCGCACTCAATTTATTGAAAAGTTGGCTGAGCAGAGGAATCTTGTAGATTGATAGATACATTATGCAATACAGATTTCTGTAACACAAGAAAAGGTGCAAAAAGAAGGTTTGACAAACCATTGCATAGGACTAAACTTTGCAGAAGAAACCAGCATCATGAATTGAGAACCATGGGCTGTGTACATGCACTAATGTAATGAATCCATTGTTAGGCCTGCCCAGGAGCAACCCAGTCTGACTACATCACTGAGTTGTTCCTTATTGCTGTAGAAATTGATCAGTGTAGCCAAGTTGCTCACTGTCAGTTGTCCTTTTTACGTATGTATGTGTTGTATAAAAATATATCATGTATGTATTTAAGAGCTTTTCACACATTTCACACCATTGTACGTCACATTAAATTAGGCATTTTGGATTAAATACAGCTTATGGGCTTCAATAGAGACAAGTCCTTAGCCCACAATTTTAAATAAGCACTTATCAATGAGATAAATTTTTAAACACTCACAGATTGACAGAGTCTTAATCTGAATTTTAGAAAGTACACTAGTCACAATTATTAATTCTAGGATTAATATTTATCATTTGCTAGCACACATGCACACAGACAACGTCCAGTTCAACTAAATGTTGAATGTCCATTTAATAGAAGGCAACACTTTTAAAGACAGCTTCAAGTCAGCTGAGACTGTCCATTCTCCTTGCAGCAAATTTCCAATTGTCTTTTCTTGAGTCAGGCAGAGAGGACATGCTGGTTTAAAGGATCTACATGAGGCGCCGGCAACTTATAGTCCAGAAAACAACTAGGAACAGATAATTACACACCACCAGACTATACATTAAGTATTACATTGTCAAAAATAACTCTGCCTCTGTTTCATAAATTCAAGTTGCAACTAACAAAAGTACATACTGTATCAAGTTAACAACTCATAATTGAAAAATATAATTTAGGAGGTTGAATAGAAAATACATAACTTTGCAAAGAAACATAAATCTGCCCTAAGCCAGTTTGTCAACTCCACGCATAATGTCATGCAAAACTCAATGACAGCATCTCTGATTCATTTAGTTTTAAAAGATATTTTTCAGACTACCAGATTTCATTTCATTCAGATTTTGGCCTATAAAATACCCTGGTCCTGGTCTACAATTTAGAAACAGTTCCACAAGCAGTAAAATCTGTCACATTTGTACTGACATTTTCCCTTATATCTTGTAAGAGCATTTTATTAAGAGTTTTAGTCCTTGCTCTCCTTTGACACAAACATAGGGCTGTTTTGCTGAAAGTGCATTGAAGCTGTGCAGCTGGACGTCCCGCGGACCATGTGGCCCTCATATCATCAGACCAGACTGAAGCCCTCGTACTGCTCCACGGCCTGCGTGAGGCGCTGTTTCAGGATCTCTTTGGTCTGGTAGCGGGGCATGTCCAGCAGGTTGTAGCAGGTGTGGGCCACTGGCAGATAGTGCTCTTCAGCCGTCGTGGACTGGATGACGATTTTTAGGCTTTCCATGCCGTGGATGGGAATGCGGTCGCTGCCAGTCAGGAATACTGCAAACAGAGAAAGTCAGGGAAGCTAAAAAATTAAAGTTAAATAAAAAGTATGTTTTTTCTTCTGGGGAAAAAAAAACAAATCACCTAATATTATTATTGCAATAAGATGGAAAAATCTAGAAGGATAAGAGAGATAGGAATATATATTTCCAGGATTCCTGCAGGTATCAGCAAGTCTAATTTAATGCTTTTTAATGCCATTTTCAAGGCCACTTTTAAAATTTTTAATGCCACAAACACATACAATCGCGGCAGCCTAAATTGTCAGCATTTATTTGCAAGTCTTGTAAAATCCAGCTCATAAAGCACCAATAATGTTGAAAGTCAAACATCTGGTGTTTAGATAATGTGGTCCCACTGGAAGTAAACTCATTCCTCCATCTATCACACTCGTGTAGGCTACGAAATGAGTAAATTATTATTTATATTTACATATTTATATTCACAAATAAAACTAACAATGTAAGCAATTTTACTTCAAAAATATTTTAATTTTTTAATGCCTGTTGGAATCAAATTTAATGCTTTTTAATGCCATTTAAGGCCTTTATTTTTGCACAATCAATTTAATGACTTAATGCTTTTTAGTGCCCGACGGGAACCCTGATTATTATTATTATTATTATTGGTCAATAACATGCTTGCATAGAACTAGGTCAGAAGATGGGTTCACTGTCATTGGCTGGTTGGTCTACATCACCGTCAGCATCAAATCGATCCTTGTTCATAATACAGAGAAAATGTCTATTAAGCATTGGCAATCTCTGTTTACCCAGCAAAAAGTCCATAATCCATAGTAGTGGGAGAACATTCTAGCAATGTTTAATAAGACTGAAATAATAACAACAACCAACAGTCCAACACCTTATCTCAGAGCTAGAAGTTTAAGCTCTAAATTTGGCTTTGGCATAGTATTATCTCAGCAAATATCTTCAATTGAACTTTTACATGAAAATAAAAGGACATTAGCTGTGTTGTTTCAGCTAGTGTCACTTTAAATACAGCGTTTACTTGTTGGTTAGACTGCAGAGCAGAAACAAACGTGAGAAGGGTAGAGAAGAGAGTAATATAACATTTGGCTCTCTGCACTGGCAACAACTCTAGAATAAACACTGTTGTATATCAGCTCCATGTTGGACTGCTGTGTGGATGCTGCTGAGCAGTTGCTATGGGAACTATTGCCATCGTTACCATTCTCTTCACATGCCAGTCACGGTGATTAAACTTCAGCTGACAAATTAATCTAAATGAAATGATAGCAATTTCTCACTGATTGACCTTTTCTTTTAAATGATGCAATTAATGTAAAATGAGCAAAAAAAAGGTATTACTTAAAAACTAGTTACACCAAGACTCTTAAAAAAACATACAATGCAAAATATCACGTGTTTCAGCTTTATTCTAAAATGTGACTGCAATATAATGCATGTTAAAGTGAATTACACAGTCTGAAGCTGCTTATTATGGACCATCTAACTCACTGGGGGACAGACAGGATGAGAATGAAATTGCCATGGAGGTTGCGGCTGTTTGATGCTTACATAAGAACTGCTTCTTTTTCTCAAGAGGGAATTCGTGGAAGACTTCCCAGAAAAGCCTCACTGTCGGGTGAGTGGCTGAGTATTCACCTTTATACACAGCATTCTGAAAAAAACAAAAATAAAGCACAAGTAAATGAGTAAGAATTTTGCTGAGTTCATGCAAATATGTTTTCATTTTAAAACTCAGATTTTTTTTCTTTCTGCTGAGTCAAGACCAGCATGTTTGATGAGAACAACACTGACAGTGTAGTTGTACAGAGAGTGAAGTGTGAATGGTGATGCAGATTATGTGCCTGAGGCTTTTTGATTTGTTGAGAAAGGTAAACAAGATTACATCTGTTACTAGTGTCAGTAGAAAATGCATAAATGCGGACGCTAATGTGGGCACAGGTAATTTATTAACTAAATATATACAGTTGTCTTATTTACTATAACATGGTTTTATAAAGGCAAACTCTAATAACCTACTTTTATCTAAATCAGAAAAGGTTCTTATAAATGTCAGCCCAATATTAGAGTTGGTAGTGTTTAAAGCTGTTTGGTAGCAAACTTCTTTTTTAAAATTAGCTTAATTAGAAACTCTGGATGACATGATGGAAACCTTAATCCACCTATTAAATCTTTGGTTCTCAAGTGGTCTGATTGTAGAACTCCACCCTAGTTTAGTCCACCCTTTACGTCACATGTACTTTAAATCTATTTCACCATTTCATGTTAATAACACAGTAACACACTTTTGTAACAATTTTGGGCCAGAGTAGAAAAGAATATTAAAAGCATCAATATATTGTTTATAGTTCTGGTTTGGAGAGAAGTGGCTAAAAGATCTGAAAAAATATTTATTCATTACATTTTTATAGCACTTTTTAGGGCTGGAGACCGTTTTTAACACCAATGGTGTTAAATGGTGTGATTTTTGACATATACAGTGACTCTGCTCAAAACACAATAATGCACCAAAATGTATTTTGTTTTAAATTATTGACATATGTAAGGCAAACATCAACCCAAATAATCCTCTTTGCACCTTATTTTTGGAAAATATTTCATATTTAGTTTTTTTTCTCGCTACAATTTGGGGTACTTTTTTCAATAAAAATAGCCCTAAAAGTAAAAAAATATTTAGAGGATCAATAAAACCTTTATAGTTGTAACCAGGAGAGAGGTGGATAAAAGATTTGAACCTTTTAAAGTAGAAAAAAATATTAATCTATTATAATTTTAAAGCAGTTTTTAGGTAAGGGTACCATTTTTGGCACTAATGTTACAAGTGTGAGTTTTACATATATGCAGCCACTGCTCGAAACACAATTATGTCTCAAAATAATTTTATTATAAATTATTGACATATATAAGACTCTATCATTAACCCGAATAATCCACTTTGCACTTTGTTTTTGGAAAATATTTTACATTTTGTGTTTTTTCTCACAAAAAAATCTATATAATTTTATAGCACTTTTTAGGCTAGGGTAACATCTGTGACACTCATGGTACAAGTGTAGTATTTTTTTAAAGGGTGTCAGAGGCTTAAAACAATATTTACCTTGAAAATAAGCTAAAAAACAAACAACAAACCAAAAAAAAAACTATAGCATATCCAACGTCCCTGTGACTCACCTTTGGATTTAAACCCACCAGTTGAGAATCATGGTCTTGTTGAAATGTGTTTGATAGATGACTGAGTGGCTTTAATATGTAAGCAGTGTAGTGTACTGTAGGTAAAAATAGCAGTCTAACAGGTTATGTATTAAACCCGCAACAATGTGAAGCTAATGACTAAGATTTGGATAAAGTCCCAGACCTATTTCCATCCCATGACTACAGCCTGATTAGGAGCTCAAACTTCCATTAAACCCTAAACCAGACCTTTTCCATCTCGTCCCAGTTGTAGTTGTTGTTGCCCACCACCATGGCCATGAGCTCCGAAGGCTGGAATAGCCACAAGATCTCGCCTCCGCACACTTTGAGGAAACCAGACGAGAATGCTTCGTACTGCTCGCTCACTGAATCGCAGAACACATAGCGCAAATATGCGTCCACAAACTCTTTCCTGAAACACAACAGTACAAGACGTCATTCACAGCCAAAAGATAAACAAGGAAATGGCATCGTTTGCAAACTTGCCGACACAGGCCTCTTTGTAAGACTAGATGTACATTATGTGCTCTAGAGGAAGCAAATAAAGAGTTGTTATTCCTGATGTACTTGATGTTTTGATGTCATTAATATGCGGTGTCACCTTTTTTTCCGGCTACGTGCCAGCCAGGGAACACAGATAGATGTGTTTACACTATGAAGTTGCTTAGTTGGAGTAAATGGATAATCGCTTCAGGTCACTACATACTCATAGAGCAACTAATGACTCTTCAGCTCTAGGACACTCCTATTTAGGAACATGAAAAAGAGTTAAGCTTCAAGTACACATGTTTTATATTTGCCTAAGTAAATCATTTTCATTTCAAGTTATGCAACAGCAGAGAATGGACAGACTGTTATGGGCCCTCTAAATGCCGATCTTGGGGCCAAAACAGATCACTAGAAAGCCTCAATATTTTCTTCACAGTATATTTTGGGATCATAATTGTAAATTTAAATAACTGGAGGATGACACTGTAAGTAAGTGAAACTTGAATTGCATATAAACCTTCATTAAAATGAATATGCTATTTTGTTTTGTTACTTACTTGATTAGACTTACATTTAAAAAAAGAGTAAAAGGAGAAAGCTAGGCATCTTAGCAGGGAAATTTACTTAACATTAATGATAAAGATGAAAATAAGACTGGCATTGACTGTGCTAATCCAGCCACGAGGGGTCATAATCCAGGTAACCAAATCTGTGCCACTACTACACTCGGATAAACAATGAGGGTTGTGTCAGGAAGGGTATCCGGCATAAATCCTATGCCAAATCAATGCACACTAGGAGGTAGATGATTTGCCGTAGGGGAAAAGAAGATTGCACAGCAGCTCGGGCCATCTGTTTCACAGAAGCACCCAACTCTCTGTAGACTCCACACAGAACACAATGTGAGCTATTTCAAATGTGTCCACAGAAAGGACATTTAAGGGTGGGACATAAAAAGTGAACTTGCAGTCCTATAACTCAACATGAGTGATGCTGACCTGTTGTTTTTGTCCACGTTGATGCTTTCACCTCCTGGGACCAGTTCCTTCACCTCTGTCATCCCATAGTTCTCCCTGGTGATCTGCCAGCACAACATAAATAATCCACAGAATTTATTTAAAAAAAAACATTTATGATGTAAGTACACCACACACAAAATTAGAGATTAACCTACAAATGAATTCATCATCAGCTGACTACACAATGACTATCTCACCATTCTGTCACATAGCTCAGATGTTGAAAGCTGCAAGGTACAGATTATTTTTGTCATTACAAATAACCTTGAGATTTGCCATGCTGTCATTGTTAAATTTGAAACTTGTAATTTATGCTGAAGTATGCTTTTGATGTTTTAATCTAAATACAAAATACTGATCTTCTTGTGGGCAGATTAGAAGCTATTATTTTAAGTTATCTTATTGCCTCACTAATCTTGGCTAATGTATAAACCAGACTTGTTGAGACGTACCTACACTTTTATTTCCAGCAGGTTAGCCTAGTGTAACGCCCTTTTCAAAACCAAAACATACTGTTACTTAGCAAATTCAGAACATTGTTTGGATCTGACCCAAAGTTTGACTTTAAAACAGCATGCTTGTCTCTACATGGCTTAGCTGCACAATATGCAATACCCTTCTGGTTTGTTAGAGCCATTCTTTATGGCTACACTGACACTATATAATGACAAATGAAAATGTTTCATCTGCACTCTTTCTATTTTAATTCTGTGTTTTACAGTACTTGTACCTCTAAATGTCTTTCTGTATTTTCTGTATACTTGTCTATTTTTATTTCTGTGAAGCACTCTGAACTACCCAGTGTAGGAACTGTGATATAAAAGGAATAACTAACCACTATTCTGCAGTAATGTGGCAGTTATCAACATGCATTTTACATCAAAAAACTAAATAAATCCTGACACATAATTCACTATAATATAATTAACAGAATACTTAATGGTGATTGTGATGAAAGCTTCACTAGCATACATTTCTTCTGTCACAGTGCCAACCATATTGCACTATTTGACAGCATATTTAACTGTATACTTTCCATTTAATGTGGAATTAGTATGTTGTAAATGATAAATTAAGTACTTAGATAATGCTGAACAGTGTGTAGCTGTCTAAGTGGTAGTAAGGACCAATATTTTTACTTTTGAACTCAGCTGGAAAACTGTCACTCATTGTTGTTAACATAACCGCGCGCCTTTTCCCATAACCACCCACTGCTGACAGTAGACTGTTTGTTTTCAGATGGTGGAGTGAAACAGGGTTAGCGGTAGGAGGTTTGCCTTTCAGCTGCAGCGTGCACAGAGCCAGAGGTTAATAATAGTGAAAAGATGTTAACATTTGTGTAATTAGCAGCTTTTCTTGACAGCGGCTGTTGCCTGCTAGTGCCATTAACTCCCAGTGTTTCTTACATGAACACAAATCCCCTCAGCAGTATTGTTTTGCTCAGTGGATCAGCAGCCTTCCTTTTCTAATTGGTGTGAATCATAGTACAGGATTATATGTTCCTACTCACAGCAAAGTTAAGTAAAAATGTGTCCTCCACGTCGTTGCCATCATAGTCCAGAAGCTGCTGAAGGCTCCTGCAAACAAGAATAATGATAGCAGATCAGTCAGAAATATGCTAAATGTAAAGATGAAGAAGAAATGTCAGTTAAAAAGACAATCAAGCTATCTTTATTTACACTGCTGTGTAGTTCTTTGCAGAGAGAGCATAAATATTGGCCCTAAACTTTGAGGTTACTTGTGGTGCATTTCCGTGTATACTAGACAAAATAAAAACAAAAACCTAAAGCACACAGCGAGCACAGATCTCCACAAAGGCCCTATCTCAGAAAAAAAAATGCAAAAAAGTGGAATTATTTCAGCAGTTCAATGAAAAATCTAAAACTCATATATTATTTAGATTCTAGTTAATTAGTTGATTAGAGTCTGCAACTATTAGTCAACAATACTGAACTTTTTCAGAATATTCAAATTTTATGAGTAGATAACTGTAAGCAATAATAATAGGAAACAGAATTTAAATAAATGCTTGAAATATTTCACTCTGTGTGTACTGAATCTATATAATACATGTGTTTCACTTTTTAAATTGAACAACTGAATTAATTTCACTTTTCCATTATATTCTAATTTACTGAAATGCACATGTAACATGGAGACCTGGACTTGAACTGGAGATCTTTTAGATCTTTTACAGTCCACTGACCTACAAAATACACTAAAAGTGCCTCAAGGCAGTGATTCTGATCCACTGGCTAGAGTTTGTATCTTTGTGGCAGATGGCCCTATCTCGCAATGACAATCCTAAAAAAAAAATCCATGATAGAAAAAATGCTCTGGACCCACACAAAACAGACCAAGCTGCTAACAGACAAACAAATCAACCAAAAGAACGATGCAGGCATAAACATGGCAGAGGCTATTATAAATTATAGATGTCTAATTAGAAGCTGTGCAAGAAACAAAGCTGTTAAATTAGATGTACTGTTTACAACAATTAGATATCAGGGACATGCTAAGCCTTTCCTGGTGCAAGGTCAGTACAAGGCATGTCCCTGAGGAAATTGATGAAAGACTCCGACGGTATAACAAGCAAGTTTCAACTTTTTGCCTTCATGAGCAATGTGCAAAAATAAACAGCACACACTTTGTCTTGACACCATACCAGCCACATTTTACTACGTTCTGAGTATACATTTTCCAAGTTTTATTTTGGCAAACCTGTTTTTTATTTTTTCTTAACTCAATTCCCAGAAAATGAAAAAAATGCTTGATACCTTAAGTGAAGTGTGGCAAATTCTTTTTTTTATGTAATACTGTACAACAATAGGATTTTTCCATTTGTAAAGCAGGTCTATGCTGTGAGGATTGTGGGGGGGGGTAAATGAGTTTGGTGATTACACAGTTTAACTAATCAGAGCCGTGGTTAAGTGTATGTTACAGTGAACATGACATAACCTTTCTACAGTCAAATAATTTGTTACACTTTACACCTGTTTTTCTAAATCAACGCTTTCCTACATTATAACTAAATTGTCCTAATTTGTCTTTCAGGGTAAATGAAGACCTCCTCTAGTTGTAATTGGTTGTCTGCCGCTGTGCATGCAGAGCTCGCATGTTTCAAACTGCACCAATCCTTGGCTTTATGGCCTTACTTGACATGACCCAGCCTACACAGTGACAACTGCACACACACAACAAAGACGTGATGATATATTGTGTAGCCCCACACTAAATTGCATGTTACATAACAGACCAGCAGACACTAAAGACCTAGACAAAATAGACCAAAGACTAAAGGGTTAAGAAGTCAGAGATGACAAGAGGATTTACTGTCACTTTGTAACAATTGGGGGTTATGTTACCTGGCCTCAGTGGGTGACAGCTCTTTGAAATCCTCCAGCGCTGGTGGGACTTTGAGGAGCTTTTTGTAGAGCGCCAGAGGAAAGTGTAGGTCCACCACTGTGGAGTTGTAGATGGCCAGGCCACAGATGATACCAATCAAGTGGAACCAGTTTGACTCTACAAAACACTGACAAGAAAATAGAGCTGTGAAAACAAATCTAGCCCACTACTCACCTCACTTACAAACACAGCTAGATATATCTACATACAAAAAGGTATAATAATCACAGTAAACAGTGTGTGTACTGTATATTTTGCAGTTTTGACCTGCAGAAAAGCTACAGGCACACATCAGTAAATAATAGAAGTGAATATATTTTATATATATTTCAGTAGTTCAATTCACATATATGCAGACTCCAGTTAAAAAATATATTGCAAGAGTTAAGTTGACTTCATGGAGGCTGGTGTTTTGTAAACCTAGAAGTCTTTGCTGTAGTATCATTGTGCATAACACTTTATACACATCCACTAAAGAGGCATCTTTCTTCAAAAACAATCTTTCAAATCAGTGTAAAGAGACACATGATAAAATGAGCCATTGTAAGCTTATGTGGTCAAGTGCAAAAATTCTAAAAAAAGCTTAAGCCAAGCTCAGAACAAAAGGTCATTTTGAGTTATTATAATATCAAACTCAAATCTAACAGATGGTTAATCCTTTTTTCTGCAATGTCATCATAACTGAAATGAAAAAGGGACAGAACGGAAAAAAGTGTAGATTTACATTCAAGCTGAGAATCAATTCGAGTCAATTATTCTACTTTAATAACACAACAAACAAGTCAGGTTAACAATGGCTGCTTGTTTATATTTAATAATCAATCGAGCTAATGAGCCTTGTCCCTGTAAGTTCTGCATGTAAATGTACTGTGTGAATGCAGTTTAGAAAAACGCACTTTGTCTGAGAACCAGAGCAGGTTGGAATCTTTGTAATTTGTGAACATGCCATAGACTGGATCCATTAGCTCTTTTAACAGCAACAGGAAGAATTCTTTAGTCACCCCTCCTGCATCTACTGCCTCCTCACCATCGAAGATCACCTAGAGCCACAGTGCAAAAAAGAGAAGTTATGTTTGGTTAATTTAAAATCCAAAATTACAAGAATTACTGATGATCTTGAGTGCCACTCTCACCTTGAGAGGTTTCTTGAGGTCCACGTCAGAGTACATGGTGAGCTCACGCAACGTGTCACTAACTAAGTGGTCTCTGCGCACATGCAGGACAAGGTACGGGTTTCTTGCTAACTGTGGTTCCAGTGTGAGCAGCATAAAGACATTGTGTAGGTTTGCACCACTTACGGCCATCTTAAAAAAAAGAAACAGACAATAAATACAACCAAACTGGAAAATGTACTTATTAGTTAATAAAGTAGCATTTTAAGTTATTGTAAACAAAAAATCTTAGAGGAAGAGGTATCAATAAATCTGGAATTAGGGAATATACCAGATCAAGCAATTACAATAAATATGGCAATGGTTACAGTAAACTGTTTAATATAATAGAGTAATATTTAGTAAATAAGGAACAAAGCTGAATCCAAAACTATTAGGATACCTGCATTTGCAGTTCAGCGTCAGTCTGCAGCATGGTTGTCTTGGCTTGAGCATTCAGTATAAATGGGTAGGCACATAGGTTCACTGAGGGAAAGTCATTCTGCAAGACAGAAAGTCATATTAAAAAAGTAAACTGACTGTGGTCCCCAAATGGTGGGTCAAGACCTCAAAGTGGGTAGCAGGGTTAAATGGTGATAATTCAGCTTATTGGAAATATTGTTTTAATTACAAGAAATGGTAAAACAAAATGCAGTATACAACTGCAAAATAACTTTGTATTTTTTTTTGTATTATTTTATTTATTTTGAGCAAGTGAGTAGTTAATGGTGTGCAACCAACAACAAAACACAAGGCTGAAAAAACAAAAACAAAAAACAACATCAAGATAATAAATTATTGTGTAATAATATTCATAACATTATTTTTAGCAGAACAATAAGTTGTCATAATAAACCATAATAAACCATACAGAAAGATCTGCTCAAAAAGGAGTAGGAAGAAGAAAACTTATTTAATCCCACCCCGTGTCCAAAAAACATAACACCCAAAATCAGACCACTTGAGACCCACTAACTTAAAAGAGGGCAGAAATTAAGTCAGTTACCTTGGATGGAGATGACCCAGTTTTCTAAAAACAAAACAAAACAAAATTTAAATTTAAATTAATTAAAACAGTTTATACACATTAGGACGCTGTGGAGATGGGATATTTGTTCTCTGCAGAGGACATTATATCACCTAAATAATTGCAGCCGTTAATTGTGCAGCCCTAATTAAAATGATTAATTAAACAATATGTTTGTAAATGACAATCTACTTTTAAGCCATTTATAAAGCCTAAGTTAAATGCATGACTCAGTATATACTTGGAAAAGACAGTTAAACATAATTGGGAAATGTGAACCAAAATGAACTTTGAGCACTCACAATGTCAGCTCGACTCAAAAACCACTTGAGGTAGTCTTCCTGGATGTCCACCAGGTTGGTAATGTCAGGGATATAAAAACTGTTGTAGTCTACGTGCTTGGCCTTTAAGTTTACCTGGCAACAAACAACAGACATGCTTCACCAGACAGGCTCAGGGCCCAGCACAAAACAGCCACCAAGAATGTTGAAGATTTACAAGAATCACAATGCATTTCCACTTATTGTATTGCAAAACAATACAGAAGAGCTGGTTTGTTTACCTTGTGAAGTTTTTCCAGCAGTCTCAGAGTAGCAAGAAAATAGTTTTCATAAAATACAGGCACGAGCACAGACTTCCCAAGTGTTAACATGAACACGACAATGCTCTTGTACATGTCAACCATTCTGCTGAAAACACTGCTGTCCACAAAACACCACCAGTTATCTGCACAGACAAAGAATACATTCACAGTCATTAATATGGCAGGATTTCATGTTTTTATGTCATATTAAAAAGCTCCCCAATCTTTACACTTGATTGACTTGAAGAATTATTGTCTCTGAAATAACTGATGTTGACTTGAGGTTGTATATAGATATCTTATAATGGTATAGGTTCTGGACCCACTTCATTTAGCAAACAAAGTGAATGGGCCAGGCTACGTAGGCATCTTTCTTAGAAATTAATAGTCAATAGTTAAGTGTCCATTATCATGTCTTTACACTGTTAACAATTTTACAATAGACAAATGTGTCTATTTTATTGTTAAACCATAAAAACAGATAATAAATGGAATAAAACAAGCTCTAATTTATTTACAATGAAGTACAAATTACTTGTACAGTCAGTGTTTCCCATTAATTTGGAAGAGTATGGTCACCCATAATAATTTTTTCCCATTGGACCTAAACTGGACTTAAACTTTTTTTCTATAAATACAAAATATATAACTTTTGTACACAGTTTTTAAGTCATTTTTGGTTCCCATCTTGAAACAGGGAGTGCAAATTATATAATCATAGTTAACCAATCTACGAAAAATATTTAGAGGCTAAAAATGTGTGTAAAAATGCAATGACCAAATAAACATTTTAGACTAGGTCTGTAATGTTTTAAAGAGCTAAATATTTCAAAAGAAATAAAAAAATCTTGCTGGACCTGATCTGGTATTAACAAATTACCCCCATAGAAATACAGTATGTAGGAAACACTGGCAGTCTAATATTGCAGTGTATATCTGCATATTTGTTACCCAACACTTTGCTGGGGTTGGTGTCTAATCGAAGTATAGCCATTGCGAAAGGAATTGTGAGGCGGATGAAGTTCTTGGAGTCGTGCATTAACGGACACTCGGACAAAATGAGGTAGATCCTCATGGCTTCGACATCTGGTGGGGAGCTGGGCAGCTGGGGGATCAACAAGCTCTCAAAACTCTTGGTGGCCTGTCCAAAATGAGGGGATAGAGAAATAAGTGGATTTAAATCAGCTAGTCAGCATGAGAAGACAGGCGTCAGATACATCAGACTCTAAAAGAAGAGAGAGAGGCTTTTTGTGGGCAAGAGTAAAGCCACACACCAAAAAAATCTTATTGGTTTGCTCTGTATGAATTCCAAACCTAACATTACTGGGCTAACCCTAGCGGTTATGCCTCATTTTATGCCACAGATCTGTAGCAGAATGTGGTGTACCATCAAAACAAAATTATTATTTATTTTCCATGTACTGTATGTACTAGTATACAGTTTTACAGTACAATTTTACCCATGATTGAACAAAGAAAATAACTAACATTCATATCATCATACAATTACCTCTTGTGTAAACAGCAGTAAACAAATCATATCTATGGCGCAATACAGTACTTCCTGAGGCGATACCTATGACTTAACTTAAATGTTCTGCTTTATTTTTATATTATGATATATACAGAGATTGTTGCTAACACTATTATGATGTTTTTATTTTTCCACAAAGACATGCCTGCTCCAGGAGTGCAGAGAAGGCTGGCTGGCTGAGCGCCTCAAATAGTGCTCTGACAGAGTTGATATCGATGCCTGGGATCTTTGGGTTGGTTTTGAAGTGTGCATCATCACTGCAAAAAATCAAACCAAGGTGGGAGTGTGAGGTGTACCAGTGACATTTAGGTACTCACTACTGAGATTGAAATAGGTCAGTGAATATCTTGAAAGGGTTGTGGGTAAACCCTGATATAAAAACATACAATGCAGTGGATTAGCACAAGTCCTTTTGAACCCACATTGACGCAGGTCAGCTCTGAGCCCAGTTCACTAAATACTCCGCATAGACATATACACAACATGAGTAATTGCTGCTACGTGTACTGTACACATGGCCTATAGGTATTTAAGTCAATCCTAAGCAGATTTCCTCAAGTCCTAGAACAAGGGATAGTGCGTACAAACTGCTCAACAGATCCGCGCTGTTAGCATCATTATAGCCAGGAAAAACCCTCAGTGTACGCAACAAAAACTATTTACAGTGTAAGCTGTCACATTCAAATAACAGAGGTTTTATTTGGCCATCAGATCTGCCCTGGAAATTGTTTGCCAAACAAGGCACATGTAGATGAGACTGTCAATGACCATGGGCAGTGACCTAGTGAGGGATATTTTAGGAAATCAATGGCCATGACCAAACCACACAAGCATCTGTGGCTCTCATTTTAAAACCACTGGTCTCAAATTCACTGTTGTCATTGTGTTCAGAGCATTGTAAACAAGGGTGACACAACTCTCACAAAGTACTTATCCTTTATGGCTGATTTGATTTCAAAAAATCATCTTGACACTGTTAAACACTTAAAATTTTGTTAAAAATAGTTAATGAAATGTCGTTTGTCATAGATGTATCGCTTCAAATTGTTTGAGTTTGTTTGAGTCTTTGTGCTAAGATAGCCATAAGCTTCAATTTGTCTAAAGCTAATCATTATTTTACCACTTAGCTTAAATTTACATTGTATGTGTGGTTTTATGTATATTTGCCAGTTATATGTATGTAATTTCTTCCTGCTAGAGCTTTTGGTCAGGTCATGTTTGCAAATGAGAACTGATTCTCAAACATTTTACCTGGGTAAATAAAGGTCAAATAAAATAAAAAATAAAATTTCATTGTTGATGTAATCTGTATTAGTTCATATCAAGTGTTTTTTTTTACCATTAAAAAGTAAAAATCAAGGATATACGTCATTACTTGATGTTGTGAAGACATCTAAACCATTCTAGCTCAGTCAGTCTGAATACCAGTAGAACAAAGGTCTCAACCCTGATGCCATTGCCAGCTCATTCCCAGAATATGATAAGCATCTGCTGATGGAAAATTGTTGCATCTACATACATTACATGCTAAGGGTCAAATACAGCCTTGACAATGCCTTGTGTAGCCCTCATGTTCAACATGTTTTGCACAAAATGATGACATAATATGCAGAGAACACAGATTTTTAGGTAACTTTTATATAGATATCTTTAACATTTTTAATGCATACAGAACTGTGTGGAAATTGAAAGAATGTGAATGTCATATGAAATGAGGTTCTGCCACTGGGAATTATTTAAGAGATGTTCTACATTTGATATTTTACGGTAGTAGCATGTGCCAAAGTGCAAGCTGAGGTCAGGTGGACTGAGGCTCAACGGTTATGCAGAAGAACAGCGCAATCTTATAGCATAGCATCTGTGCTTCTTACCACCTCTCACCTGCTTATACTGAGGCTCAAGCACATGGAGCTCACATGAGCTCCACTATTTCTGCAATGTTAACAAGGTAATTTATGCACTGTACAGTCATTTACATCAGCCCGTTCAAGGATTGGATGCTACTATCCAGTACCTACACCCCACAGTGCCATATAATCATATTTCTCTAAACACATGAGCAGATACACCTTGTTATATTATTAAAATAAATGTTAAGTTAAGTACCTTTGGTCCAAGAAGCTGCCGTTCCAACAAGCCGTGGAGGAGAGCTGAATAATAATGTCACTGAAACAAAAAATAATAATTTTACACATGTAAGAACCTGACCAGAATTAAACTGATCTCAAACAATAATAGTATTGCAAAGTACAAAAGTAAAATATATGCTGTATGTTTAATTTAAATACAATTTAATCGTTGACTTACTTTGTGACACTGGACTCTGTGCTGTACATAAGCTTCAGCCTCCATGAATTAATCCTTTCATAGTTTATTGGGGAGAGACTTTTATTGATAGTATTCACTCTGAAGTCTTCTGGAACGGCTGAATTCTGTTGAGCAAGACAAACAGGCATTTGTTTATTAACAGTTAATGGTGGATTTACTGGATTATTCAGGATGTGAATTTTTCTTGTGAGGACAAAACATGCAGGTCATGGCTACAGTTCACATGTTGTGCTGTGAAATGTTTGTTTTGACTTCAGTAAACCACAGGCAATTTGTAAATATCTGTTGCAGTTAAGTCCAGTAAAATGTGTCAGTAATAATTAAATGTGGCATTACTGCCACCAAGTGGTCAATAAAATTACTGTAAGTAACACAACTATTGCACGCATTAGCCTAGATTAAATCTTTAAAGGCCCCTTTGACAGTATTCACGTGGAGAAATGAGTCTATAACTAATAAAAGACTAACACTGACTTTACAAAAACTTTACAAATAATTGTCGATACATCTCGTAAATTATGGAACTGACATTTTCAGTTGAATTTGGTACAGAATAGTTGAGGTTACTTTAAGTATTGGTTTTCAGTGCTAGGGAAGGATTACATTTACATACCTTGTCATATGTGTACAATAAAAAACTATGGTCACCTCCACAAATAATTTTGGTCACTGTGCATTGCTTTGAATCTAAAAAAGAAAAAAGAGTCAGGTAAGTCGTAATCTCGAATGCATTAGAATTATGTGTTAGCATTATAAAAAGATGTTTAAAGGAACAAAGATCCTACTCAAGTTTTCTATATTGTATTACCTGTGGACACAACTTGTTATAGTTCTATAAAAAAAAATAGTGTCATGTTAATACTAACCTCCTTTATTAAAACATCCAAAGAAAGGAATCCTGACAGGACATGGGCTTCTAGAATCCCCCCAAACCCCTGTACCCAGCTGGCCATGGCTGTTACAACCAAATGCATACACTAATCCAGAGGAAGGCACAAATGCCAATGTGTGGTGTCTGAAAAAGTTTCAAAATACAGACTTACTTCTTAGCCTTGAAAAGTGAGATACATTTAAATTATTATATATTTTATAAAATTCACAGATTTAAACATTTAACTGCACCTTCCACAGGCAATTTGGGACACCTCAGTGCCCATGAGCTCCAGCACACGTCTGGGTAGCAGTTCATTATTAGTTGACCCATGACCCAGCTGACCCCAAGAACCATCACCAAATGTAAACAAGCCACCATCCTGTAAAAACATATTTTTCCAAACCATCTCAATCTGCCTTTCATTCAGCTAAAAATGTTCACACTACTTCTGTATATGAAATATAATGATGAATTATACCTTTGTAAGAGCAGCTGTGTGTTCTTCTCCACAGCTGATGTAAACCACTTTCTGAGTTCTCAAAAATTTGATGTGACAAGGGACTGCACGATCTGACAATAGCATAAAAAAAAAAAAAAATCAGACCACACTGTTCTACAATGCTTTTTGATATAAACAATAATATATATCTGGGACAACTGTATACAAGCTCCAGATCAACAAATTATTGTGGACTGTAGTAGTTTGATTCAAAGTGCAATGCATACATTACAAAGGTTATTAAATAAAATAAACACAACAGAAAGAATTAATTCAAAATGCGATGATCATGGTTTACAAAAATCAAAATCCAGTCTCTTATAAAATGGGAGCATTACATCATATTACATTATCGTCACAATTTAAATTTAAAAAAAAGCTTTACCTGTACTGAGTCTAAATATGTGTTTTACTTTTCAAACTGAACAATTGAATTGAAATATTTAACTTTTACACAATATTCTAATTGATTGATGTGCGACAGTATGACCATGAAACTATCATTTGAAAATACATAATGCTGTCTTTTTTCAGCGTAGCTTAGCATGCAAGAAGAGTAGACATTTATATTCATACATTTTTGGGTAATCATTACTCAGCAATCAATCCATAATTACCTTGTTTATCATTTAGCCCCAGCTGTCCAGCCCTGTTCTTGCCCCAGCCAAACACTGCTCCAGACAGAGAAAGTGCAAAGCTGTGGTCACCACCAGCTGTTATTTGTGCCAGAGGAATCCCTGCCAGAGACTTCAAGGGCTGAGGGAACAGCTTGCTGGGTTCTCCTTTTCCCAACCCAAGTTGACCACTTGTGTTCTGACCCCACGTGAAGAGTTGACCATCTGAAGAGGAAAAACTGTGAGCTGGGTATTTCATACACAGTGCAAAGCAACTGATGATGGGCTAGGCTGGATTTTTTAAATGTGGAGGCTGTATCAATAATAGATGGAGATGCATGGTATTACATAGTGCACATAAAGAAGAAGGTGTTTTTCACACCTCTAGAGAGTGCAATGCAGTGCTGGTTCCCACACATAACTTGAGAGATGTGGTGATCACAGAGCCTCTTCACCAATCTTAAAAAAAATTAAATAAAACAGAAAATTTGATTTTCAGTCATAAAGAGGGAGGGATGTGTAGAGAGAAAGAAAAACAGCTATGTAGATTTTATGATTAAAACAACATTGTTGTTTTCTTGGTTCCAAGTGCATAATGTGGTCACCTGGGTATTCTGACTGTTGTCTCTGTAGTCCCCAGACCAAGCTGCCCACCTTCTCCAGCTCCCCAAGCAAACACCTGGCCCTGCTCACTGACTGCCAGAGAGTGGGCCTGGCCACAAGACACCCTGGTAATTTTCTGTGTATCCAGAGCACCAACTAGATCTGCAAAGAAGAAGGCCACCAAAGTAGTAATAGAAATAATATATTATTGTGGTAATTTAATAATACATTTTCTTTTGTTTAATGATTTATTGATTAATGTCCTTGTCTATCTATATTGTGTTTTAGTCCAGCTGAGATGTTTCAGGTTGATATTTTCATTATCCAAATGTATTTTATCATCACTGCTACTCTAAGTCATCAAGTATAATAGGTATCTGGCACAAAAGCAGAGATACTTTTTGAATAAATTATCATGAAAGAAAACATGCACAGTGCCTCTACAATAAGAGAATTGTGTGTTTATTACCTGTTTTATGATAAGTGCATGTGACAAATAAGTTTGTGTAACAGACAAAAAAATGGTATTTATGATGATAAATTATATAATAGAAAAATTACTGCTGAAACAAAATCTAGAGATATTTTAATTAGCCAATGGTAAAGATAATAAATGCTTACCTGGAGAGATCCCTGGTTTGTCATGGCCAAGCTGTCCACAGCTGTTGGAGCCACATGTGTACACACTCCCATCTTGAAGTAGAAAGACAGTGTGCTGCCCTGCACAAGCAATCTCTTTCAACCCTCTGCCACAAAACACCTGACAGGTTTTTGGCTCACACACTGGATTCTTCTCCACACCAATACCCAACTGTCCATCTTTTGCATTGCCCCAACACAGCATACTGGCACGGGAGATGGGATAAGCAGCACTTTATAAGGTGAGTCGCGTGCTAGCCAGATGGAAGAAGACAAAAATGTCTAGGCTTGATGGCAGCCGCATTTTTTCCTTTTTATGTAAACCCCAAACCTGAAAGATACCAATAGAGCCATTAAGATATAACTGCACTCTTGAACACACCTTAACACTTAGGCTGTCTTTGGTACATTTTTTGTACTTTGTCATTGAAAATGTTGAATAATTTTGTCTGTGCTAATTCAAAATTTACCAAATTTGGAGGTATGGAGGGAGACAAAAATTGTTTTGGGTTATCACCTGTCTCTCTCTTGAGTCCTTGACCCAAATCAGACTTACACACTTTTAGAGGCTCTCACACAAACACTGATGTGTGAAATTTTAAAAAATATAATTGTTATGATCAGAACTCAAGTTGACTAAAATATTTAAGTGATTAAAAGTGGAAAAAATATCTTCAACAATATAAAGATGTGAACATGTTTGGCACTAAAAGAAAAAAAATGTTTAAAAAAATATTTAAATATAATACTTTTTATAAAAATTGAAGTTGGTTCAAAGAATTGAGTCATTCAAAGTGTAAAAAAATGTCATATATAATATTTTGATGACACTTTTAGAGAGAGGAGCACTTTTGGGACTAAAGGCACTGAGTGTAAGTGTTTTAAAGCGCTGCTTAAAAGGTTAATATCTACCTGTACATTAAAATCTTGATAATGTATAACTATCGAACATGAATGGTTGTGTGTGACAATGATGTAGCCACAAACCAGAGAAAGAGACAGGGCTCTCAAAAATCTTGTCACTGTAATCCCTGCTTAAGCGGCTCCAAGTTCTTATTGTCAGTCCACTGTTAACATGCATGTGACTGCCTGTACTAGGATTTACAAATATAAAAGAAAAATACACGAGGATTAAAAAAAAACAAAAAAACAATATGATCATGTAGCTTGAATCTAAATATCTTAAATGTAGACTGCATGCACTGTTAACAAAACATTTTAATGAATTTAAAAATATGCTTAAAACATTTAAGTGACCAAGGTTTATAATTAACTACAGTTTTGTATCATAGGTTCATAACAACATTTTTAAAAACTTATAATATTTGGTAACGATAGTAATCGCAAAAACACCGCAGTATTGTATTACAACAAGGAACAGAAGACTACACAAACCAGCAAAAATAAAATGTAACGTTAGATACTTGTGCTATAAAATGACCCAGCATTATTTAACATAGTCAAATGTTCAAAGGGGAGACTTTCTGGACATTTTATAACAGATTTGTGTGCTTATGGCCCAAAGACTTTACCTGTCTCTCGTTAAATTTCGGAAGTAAAGATACAAACAAACATGTCCCATGCAAAAGGGCGTATAATGTTAATAGTTAGCTAGCTTAAGTACCATTAGCACGCCACAAAGCATTGACTTCTACGACACATAGGGGCAAAACCACGGATTACATTCTTTTCATCAAAAACAGTAACACAATAAAGCCTGCGCATTATAAAATATGAAAGTGTAAGACGTATACCTGAAGAAATGCATGCTGAAATAGGGCGTTTGGTTTCGGTTCAGCTCAGTCGCGAAACAAACGAGGAAGTGCCACAGCCGCCTACGTCACCGAGGCGAGAGCTGTGATTGGCTGAAAAATGGAGACACTTTTTGCTCTGTTGATGAAACTACAGTAGTCTTTTATACTGTCTACATTTATTTGTTTATTTAGTTTGGTATATTTGTGTTATGTTAGCCCCAAAAACCTGTGAACTTTAAACTTCTATCATTAAAACTACATTCTTTCTACTTTCTTATTGACCAATATTATGATATTTAGGCTCAGTTTTACCCACAGACAGAGCAATCTTTGTTTATTGAATTGTGTAATTATAAGTAAATTATAATTAATTAACTTCATCGTGATACTGTTGTGTATTTGTGGGGGTGGTAACCAGTGGTGGAATGTAACAAAGTAAAAGTGCTTAGTTGCTTTATTTAAATACAATTTTCATGTATCTGTACTTTACTTGAGTAAATTTTACAAGGGACACTTTTACTTTTACTTCACTACATTTTAGAGCAAGTATCTGTACTTTTTACTACACTACTTTGTTAAATTGATTTGCAGTAAAAAGTTTTTAAGTTTTTAAGTATTTTAAGTTTGATTTAAAATCATGTGTTTTTGACGTGTCGTCATTGTAGACACAGTACATAGATATAAAAGAGGCAGTAAAGTAGCACTCATCAGAAAAACTTCACCTACAGATTCAGTCTCTTCTATTGCACTGGCTAACCATTATTTTTCAGCACAGTTTTTCAGCAAAATCTGTCACATTTAACAGATTCAGTTCTTGAATTTGTGCAAAATACTTTTTTTCTCACAAGTACAAAGTAAATACTTTTATACTTTTACTTAAGCAGAAATTTTCATGTGATACTTTTACTTGAGTAAATGTTTGCTCCTTTATCTGTACTTTTACTTTTACTCTTTACTTCTTCCACCACTGGCAGTAACAACCTTTAAACCTGGTTGTCAGCCACAGTTAAAGAAGCAGAGTGTATGTAATACCTAAATGAAGAAATAAACAATAAATAAATAATTATACATGAGCAGTTCACAAATAACACAGCTTTGTAGTACAAGGTAGTGTGCAAAAATACAAGTAATCAGATAAAAGGTTATATTTTCTATTAAACATTGTCTATTAAACATTGTACACACTATTTAATAGACTTTTACCATTGTGTTAGAAAAAAAGGTAAGGGAGAAACCAATTGTGTTCCTGTGTAACCACATGCTGTAAGCAAGGGCTGATAGTAAGAGCTACAATGTATACAACAGTTATAATCCTAATATACATTGTTTATTCATAACACGTCCCTCGTGTTTTACCTTAAACAGTTATTATTGTATATACAGTTTACACTGCCCTTCACTTTCTTAATTAAAGTGCAGAATGCGACAAATAGAGTGTAATGTCTCAAGAATTTGAGGAAAAAAACACAAAAAAGTAGCACAACTATTTAAAAAATATGTTAATTACTACACATAGGATTTTTATTTTTCAAGTGCATAGTCGATTCATTCACGGGGCTCACATGTTCGCCATGGTAGTTTTTCTACGGATCAATGATTAGTCTATTTAGGTGTCACTCATTAGTGATTGGCCAATCAAATACAAGAGTTTCTTGGGCGTCAAAGAGGCGTCGCTCTTTCTGGAGCGCTGATTGGTGCGCAGTCACATCACAGGCCTTGTTTGATAACAGTTCCACTGCGGCGACGAGGGCGGTGTTTTTTTTCATTTAGCTCATCTCTAACCCACTTGCAGAGATAAAAGATACCACAGAATATATAAAGGGTAAGGTATTTTTTTCACCTGCACTCAGTTTAGAGGTTAAAGAAAATGTCTGAATGTGAGTGGATAAACTGCGAAATTTAACGAGGGCTAACTACCCAACGCTAGCTAGGTGGTCGTCGCGTTAGCATTATACAGCGAGCTAATATTGCGTATATTGACAAAACTGTGCTTATATCACTCTTTTTTTATCTTATTTGTCATTGTACTCGTACGCAATACTTTATTTGCAGAGATATTTCACAGTTAGAATGACGTCGTAGTGCTGCGATCCCAGTGATGCGTGACCCGCCTAATCGCATTGCATCATACGGCTTTTAACAATGTTACGTCTTAATTTGTATCTGTCATACGTAAGTCGATATTAGACCTCGACGGTATCAATCCTAACCGCTTTACTTTATTGTTCGCTTGGGTCAAGCGCAGATATGTTTTAAACATAGGCCTATTATTTAATCCACGTTAATGCATGGTGCATTCAATACAAATATTGCATTAGCTGTACTACGTGTGAGTGCACTGTTCCGGTAAACGCCAACCATGTGTTTATTTTGGCTCCACAATTGCCAGTCCAAGTCATTTTTATTCCATTTCTTCCTCATTTTTGGCCTAAAATGTAATACATTAACTAATGCAAAATAAAGCGTATCATTATTTTGTTAAACATTAACTAGTCCAACTGTGCTTAATAATTCTAAGTTTACTGCCCATTTAAAATGTGTGGTAAATTTGGGACACCTCAGTGGTAAAATGTGTGGTAACTGAGACCAAGTAAACAAATGAAAAAACTGATACGTGTGTTTATCTGTCTGTTTAAACAGAACACTTCTCAGCTTCTTCATCAAGTTTCTTCATTGTTTGCACTAAAAAGGTGATGTCAAGAGTCTGTCTTGCACGCCTGACCAGGTGTACTGGGCCTCATGGCCGCAGCAGCCTTTTACAGATGACACTGAACCAGCAGTGGCTTCAGCAAGACAGTCAGATTCAAATACCTAGGAGACAGCTTTACAGCCCTTCAGAGAAGCGTCCAAGCAACACACGCTTTGACCCAGACAGCAGTGGCAGGCCCACTACCTGGGACTCATTTGGCATCTGGGACAATCGCATTGATGAACCCATTCTGCTGCCCCCCAGCATTCGCTATGGCAAGCCCATTCCCAAAGTGAGTTTGTCCAGAGTAGGTTGTGCCTCACTTATTGGTCAACGCAAAGAGAATGAAGATCGCTTCCAGGTCTCACAAATGACTGACAGGATTATGTACTTTGCTGTGTTTGATGGCCACGGAGGGCCTGAAGCAGCTGACTTCTGTGAGAAATACATGGAAACATTTATTAAGTAAGAAATGCAGGCATTACCACTAACTCTCTAATTCTGTGGTCTGAATGTATGTGTTCACGGATGTAGCTGGTGTTAAAATTCTTGTTACAATTAATGTTTTTTGTGATTGTTTCAGGAACCTTGTGTCAGAGGACGACAATATGGAAACTGTTTTAACTAAAGCTTTTCTTGAAGTTGACAAAGCTCTTGCAAAGCACCTCCACTTCTTTCCAAATTGTAAGTTCTGTCATGTTATTTTAACATATCATGTTTATGTTTATGTTATCCTACATGCTCTGAAGGTTAAATGACAGTCTTTAAATAGTACAGTACAAGGGCTAGGAGTGGGCAGTAGATCTTTGCTGTTTGCAGTGGTCTATACATCAACAAGCAAGGGTGACTAATTTAAGGAAATACTTAATATGTGTCTGTTAACAAAAAAATATTTCTAGGCTTCTGTATTATCATTAAACAATGTTGGAACTGAAAATGTGAAATGCATATCTGATTATGCTTCACTCCAGTGCATTTTTACACACATTAAACATCTTTAAAAATTAGCCAGTGTACCTAAGTTAATTACTAACATGTACATATTTTTCCCTTAAATTGTCACTCACTTGTATTTACAAATACACTTATATAGATTGTAAAACTACTGCACAAAGTACTTTATCTTTATTAAATCTGTCTTTATAAACAGCATAGGCTAGATTCACCATATTTATTGAATGATTTATGTTTTTTGGTTAGCTGTTCCAGCACTAACAGACCAGACAAACAGTGTAACCACAGACTCTAACTTTAGTCACTGTAGAGCTTTTGAATTTCTGTTCATTTTTTCTAGTAGGTTTGATGAGACACTCTGTTGTGACAAGCTTTCATTGTATTTTTGATTAGTAGTCAAAGGGATCACTACTTAGTAGCTGCTTGTGTGTACTTTCGGTTAAAAAAAGAAAATCATTAATGCTATTTGTTGTGTAACAGTTTGAGTTAAACATATCAAAAATATTTAAAAGAAATAATAATTTAATTAGATAAGGGAACTCTGAGAGCTTTTGTTAAAATTTCTGTATTGACATCAAAGCTAGTGTACCTGTACGTGGCCTTGCATTGGCCGCGCTGTGTGAAATGTCCCAATATGCCTGTGTGTGTGCATGTTATCTATGGCAGTTGCTGAACCAGCTCAGAGCTGGAGGCCCTTGGCACCAATGTGGATGACGAGAGGCTAGATTTTGAAGGAGAGTCCAGCGGGTCCTAAATCCTGGACTACTGGAAGGTTCCCTATCTTTCTCTCAGTTCTATCTTTCTTCCCTTTTCTTTTCTCGCCAAGTGTATGCAAAGCGTCTCCAGAGTCAGTACACGTCTAATTATGTGTCATGTGTTATGATAGCACCAGAGCTACTCCACGCCTCCCCTTATGGAATAGAGGTTTACTGTTTGTACATTCACAGCTGGTTATGGTACAGTTTAGCTTTAAAGCTGATCATGAATTATATCATCCTTTTGAACTGCACAGCCATTATTTCCTAGTTATGACCAAGAAACTGCAACAGTGTTTCCAGATAGTAAGTTGGTGTATTAAGATAAGATAATCAGAATTGTGAAATGAGTGTACCTAAAGTCAGTTAGTTAATTTGGTAATTATTAAACAATAAACATTTGACCACAATTACTCTATTATTACCACTTCATATGATCTTGCCTTACTTATTATTCCACTAGTAATATTATATATCTGAACTCCAATAAATAGTTCTTCAGTATTCAAATGATTTAAGACCTATGCTTCTTAGATATACACAAAAAGTTGTCTATATTCATGTCTTATTTTACACTGAACTCATTATCACTTCTATGCTAAAAGAAAACCTGCATGTTAAACTGCCTCTATTGTACCTCCCATCCATGTGTTGTGGCTGTGAGAGAGTGAGATGCACCATATGGTCCAAAACAGTGTGAACAGCAACTTTGTGTTAAAACATTTTATGGTTTCTTCCCTAACTCAGGACTGTTTTAATGTTTCTGTAGCACCTGCCACAAATGCAGGCAGCACAGCCACAGTTGCCTTGCTGAGGGATGGCATTGAGCTGGTGGTGGCCAGTGTGGGCGACAGCCGAGCCATGCTGTGCCGCAGAGGCAAAGCCCTTAAACTCACTGATGACCACACTCCTGAGAGGAAGGACGAAAAGACAAGGTAAATAAAAGTCCTTCAATTCATTATAATCAATAAATACCCAAACTACTATGTACTTATCATGTGTTTGCTTGCAGAATAAAGAAGAGTGGCGGTTTCATCACCTGGAATAGTCTGGGGCAGCCAAACGTAAATGGCAGGTTGGCAATGACCCGCAGTATTGGAGATTTTGACTTGAAGAACATGGGTGTGATTGCTGAGCCTGAAACCAAAAAAATAACTGTGAGTCTACCAATACATTGTAATAATTTAACATATTCAACACATACCTTTTTTTTTTTTTCAACACCACTGTAAGTGGTGAGGTGCTTTTTCAGAACAACACAACTCAAAGAAACCAGGCTCAGTTTTAGAAAGCTGCTCATTGAGGAAGATAAAACACTTCAAATACTGTAATTTTCTTTATGATAACTTCCATGCAATATTTATGCTGTGTATTTCTCTACAGCTGCACCATGTTCATGACTCATTCTTGGCGCTGACCACAGATGGCATAAACTTTATAGTGAACAGCCAGGAAATCTGCAATGTCATCAACCAGTGCAACGACCCTAAAGAAGCTGCTCAGAGGATCTCAGAACAGGTGAGAGTCAACCCAATAAATGTGCATCTCAACTATGCATATGTATATCCAGTAGGTGGCAGTGAGGTTTAGGTCGTGACTCGTGTGAGATGACTTTTGTCTTGATGCTTTACACTGTGGGCTTGATACAAAAGTAAGGGATGTGTAAATAAAGTGGACTATTTCCTGATTTCTCTTTACAGGCTCTTCAGTACGGCTCAGAGGACAACAGCACAATTATTGTGGTGCCCTTCGGTGCCTGGGGAAAGCACAAGAGTTCTGACATAAGCTTCTCCTTCAGCCGGAGTTTTGTGTCAAGCGGTCGCTGGGCATAGTCATCCATTTGAATCAGAAAATATGTGGTCTGTGGACCTAATTAATGTGTGCAATACAGTCAAACAATGGTGCTCTTTGTGTGCTATTCTAAAAAGTGGTTTACCCAAATAATATCTAAGGCTTCCAATGTTATTTAGCGTAGTGTGATATTTATTAGTCTCTGTGTTGTGAGAGGCAGTGAATTCATGACATGCACTAAACTAAGCATTTGTACAAAGTTTTATTGAATTATTAGCCAATGACCTTGTGAAAAGTTCAGATGGTATGGTCCAAGCAAATATGTGGTCTGGGCTACATTAATTTTGACTGTAACAAAAATATTCCTTCTGACTGACCGCTAGAAAACATTTCTTAACCTAGCTAAATATTCTTATTTGGACATTTTAAAAAAGCCAGTATATCATAACCTCGGGAACTGTTGACATTTTTTTTGCGTAATATTATTGTGGCTTTTGTTTGAAAAGGTGGGAAAATATTTTGGTAATTGAACAGTAAAATGGCAGTACATAATTGATTAATTGGTATATTAACAAACAATTGATACAAGTGGTTTTGGGATTGGCTCTATTGGAAACAACAAGTATTGTTCCAAGAGTATTTCTTACAGCACTTTCTGTATTTGGACATGTGGTGCTATGGGAGTCTAAAATGTAATTATTTTAATAGTTAAAGCCTATAAAGCTCTTTTAAGTGGCATTGTAGCTACAGTTAAAAGGGTTTCTGATTTCTTTTAACGTGCCCCACGACTAAGAGCTGCACTTCTTTTAACTTCATCTAAAATGCTTAAGCCACTGGAAAACATTAATGCTCAATTGCACAAGTTCAGTGGCCTAGGAAATGTTAACAAGCTTGAATGTTTTGTGAATACTTGGATAAATTTGTATTTTTTCATGTGAGAGGGACTATACTATGCTTTACTCAGTTAGGTTTGAAACTAACCTTTTTGACTTTAAATACAGTTTGCAATAAGATGGCAAAGAAATATGTACTAGCACTACATTTTTCAAATACTTGGTTGGATAGACCAAAATGGAATAATATCTATCTCTCAATGCATCTGACAGAAATGACATAAGTGAAAAATTGTTGCAGCCTTAACTGAAATGTATATGTTGATATAAAAGTGTATAACAGTGCTAATGAGAAGTCTCTTGTTAAGGCACTCAGAAGTGTTCAGGGTACAGAAATGTATAGGTTTTGTATATAATTTTATTTATGTACATCTGGAAAACTGTTCATTCTGTTACATGTATGTACTAATAGAAGCTTGACAGTGTTTGTATCCGTCATTGTAATTCCTGACTATTAAGAAGAAGCAACACTAAAGATTTGTGCATTTGAGAGCCATGTATGACAATGTGAATGTTTGCTTCTAGGGTTGCACAGTCTACAGTATTGCAAATTTATTGTTGAGATCAGGCAATATCAGTATCACAATTATAAATGTATTGCAACAATATTATGGTCTTTTATCTAACAGAAATTGACACTGCTTTAGTCTTTAGTAAGTTTAGATTTAACCCCAGCTTTGACCCATGAGTACAAAGCTCTTTACCATGTCTATGGTTAATAGAACCCTTACATTTATTAAGAGTATTCAAATATCAGCGATTATATTGTTATTGCGTGATTGGACATAGTAATCGCATATTGTTTCCTTATTGTGCAGCCCTTTTTGCTTTAATGCCCTCCATCTTTATACAATCAGACCTAGGCTGTGTGAGTCCAGTGAGTGTACAGCAAACTTTAGTTTCACTCTTAACAGCTTGGGTTAAGATGCGACTTTAGTTTTGTGGTTGTCAAGCTTTGCATACACTTATCTACATGTTCTGGCTGTGACAATAGTTGACATCAGTTTTTTATTGATCATTTGTGATACAAATGTTCTTTTATTATGAGGACTATTGTCTTCCTATTTAACACCTCATCTGTAAGTCTGGTTTTAAGTTTTCATAATGCATACTCTGTTCTGTACAGTCTTTGTATTTTCTATGTGACTTTGTTGGTACTGTCATTTTGGCCCAAATTATTCTCATAATAAACATGAGCATCAAAAATGAGACTTGTCTGTATTGAATTCAAATAGTTGTTCTCCACATTGTTCTAAATTAACCCTGCAGACTTGAATTGTTGCAGGTCCAGTCCAATCTTAGACATTGGCCTGGTAACACAAGGGTTAAGCCAGCAGGCTGCCTCTTGGTGCAGTCCGGTGAAGTGTGTGGTTGTGTGGTAAGGCACCTGTCTCGCTGTCATGAGCTGATGTTAGTCTGCAGCAACAGCACAGCGCTGAGGACCACAACTCCACTCAGAACCACTCACCATCTGCTTTCGTCCATGGTCCCTGCCTGGTAAGCCACTTATAGAAGAGCTAACTGTCTTATTTTAGGAGCTTAAGATAAAATCAGATGTTTATCAGAAGTTTATTGATCAAACAACAGGGAAAATCGTGTTAGGAGAGCTCACAAAAACATTAGAATAAGCAGAAAGTGCATTTGTAATAAACAGCTTGTATGTACATTTTGGTCAATTTAAAAAGTAGTATTTCTACATAGTAACAAATGCGCTAGTGCTAAATTGTGTAAATTTGATGATAATACATTTAATGAGGAAAAAATAGCTTTACAGTATTTGTGATATCAATACCATATTTTGCTATTGCTGGATGCAATGCTCATGAAATTCAGCAAATGCTAGCAAAATGACAAAAATATTCTGTTATTTTGCAAATTGTGAAATACGATTGTTAGAAGTCCTAATTTGCCATCCAAACTTTTAACACTAACATTTGATTTATTGATTATCTGACATTTCTTTTTTCTATTGTATTTAATTTTCTAGGATCTATATATTGTTTACCCATTAATTCACTGATAATGTTTTAATCAGCTTAATATCCTCCTTACTGTTTTATGTTTCATAAAAACTTTTGTTCTTCATGCTTCAGAAAAAAATATGGAACGAGCCAATCACGTCAACATTGCAATGATCCAAGACATAGGCACCAATGGGACGTCCAGGTCGGAGGTGTTGACAACTGCAGAACATGACATGAAACCATGCGGCTCCACCGTGAGCTTCCACAACATCCAGTACAAGGTGCAACTGAAGAGCGGAGTCCTGTGCAAACAGAAAATCAGCTCCAGAGAAATCCTGCTGGACCTCAAGTCAGTCACGTAATACCTGTCCTTTTATTATACTGTATTATATTATACTGTATATTCATTCAAATAATAGAAGTACTCCAAAGTTGTACTCAAGTAAAAGTACTACTATTTTAAACTAATATTACTCAAGAAGACCTAAAAGTACTCAAATTTGTTACTTGGGTAAAAATAAAAATGTACCGAGTGGAAAGGTCACTATTGCTAGTACTGCTACCATTTCTATTACTACTACTGTGACCGCTGTCCTACCACTACCACTGCTACTATTCCTACTATTGCTACACACTTTACCACCAAGGTAAAAATATTATATGTAATCCATTTAGAAATTCTAAACTAAAGAGTAAAAGTAATAAAAATTCCTCAAAAATATACTCATGTAAAAATATGTTGAAAAGTAACAAAAAACAGCAAGACAAACAGTAAAGATTTATATTCTTTAGCAGTGTACAAATGGACAGTTTATTGTACATAAGGCTGGCAGGGAAGTACTGCACATTGTATTGCACAATTAGTAAAAGCTAAAGCTAGATATTGCACAGCCTGATGTATACATAAGCACTTTTTTATCATTTTAATGCCACTAATCTTTACATATAAAGTTCAAATTAATCAAATGCATTATAACAATAGCTCTTATATATTTACTGCCTAGTTTTTTGGTCAAATAATTGCATTTTAAAATTAACTGAATCACGTATAACTTTTTTATTCACATTTTACGGACATCAAAGCCTGTAAATTTACTTTTCATACCATTTTATCAGTAATAAATTACTGGTCTGTCACACAGAAAGGAAGGATGATGGGCAGTTTCTCAAAAACAGTGTTAATTATTTGAAATTAAGCATGGGCTCTTGCATATAATCTCTCTGATGAACCAAAATGCAGCCTGCCAGGGGAGCGAATTAAACATAATCACGTGACACTCTGCCTTTTATTCACTCTTTTCATTTTGTTTGATATCTCTATGACTTTTTCTGATGCTATTGTATAACTGCTCTCACTGGAGTCAAAGGATTTGCTGTTGAAAGGTTTCCCATCATAGCATTTCAGTTTTCATGTCCCAGTATGAGTCATGATATCAAAATGCAAAATGGCTAAAATAATCCCAGTTTGATTAAAAAAGAGAAGGCTTTTAATTCTAAGCCATAAATTGCCCAATCAAAGTGTGTCACATTGATAAGACCCCAGTACATTAGTAATAGTACAATATATACAGTCATATTTATGGTAAAAAAAAAACAAAACTGGCTGTTGTGGTTGGCAGAATTTATCTATAAACATATGGTGATGGCAACAGCAAGTTACATTAAAAATACCGTAAAACAAGATTGTTTTTTTTCTATGTTAATCAGAGTCTGTGAGTGACATAGACATGGCAGAAAAAGAATCGCTATATTTCATTTAATATCAAAGTTTTATACTGAAATTTGTAACTTATCAGCAATGATGAGTCATGAAACATTGACTTGGAGCAACGATTGTTTTATTTATTTGCAAAGAAAGGACAGAGAATTTCCAACAGAGTAACCGCAAGAATCAAACAGGTCTGACCCTGTACATTGGGGTGTTTTTAAGCAGGTTTTACAATACAGGATGAAGGGACAAACGGAACAGTGGGTGGGCTGAACTTCCTGATATTTCAGAGGATGAAAGGGGGAAAGGTAGGTGGTGTGGGGTTACATGAATGTGCTAATGTATGTAACTGACACCTTGACTTTCCATACAAACAGAGAGCAAATGGCACAAAATAATATTAGAAGTAAGAATCTATAAAATAACAGCTGCTTGGGTAATTCTCAGTGTGTGGAAAGATACATCCCCTCCAGAGTTCAACAGGTAAAATATGTTAAAAAATGTATCATATGAAAAATGATTAGCCAGGATTAATGAAGATTTGGACAATTTTGCCAAAATTGTGCAGGGGTGTTTTTAGCTGAGACATTCAGGAGAGGTGTGGCTAATGATAGTAGTTTTGTTTTTTTGTTTTGTTTTGTTTTTTATGAGAATGTGGGTGTAGCTGGAAATGTTTGATTGTACAATTTCTGTGCAGCTTTTGTTTTTTTCACAATGTCATTATTATAGTGTATAGGCAATTTATGTTTTTATGTTTTTTTGTTTACGTTGGGCCCGGAATGCAAATGGGATGTGAGTTGTGATATGTGCTGCTGTCTGTTTAAGTTTGAAGTTATAAAGTTATAAAAGTAAATAAACAAAAAATAGAATCTATAAAATGTCCATCACACTATCGCCAGATATTTTTACGGTAAAATTCTGACAACCACAGCTGGTTGTCAGAATTGACAACTGGCTGGTTGTCAGTATTTTACCATAAATTTTACAGATTTGTTTTTACAGTGTAGCAAATACAATATTAAACTGTTGAAAAAAATTGTTAATTTGCAAATTGGGTCACAGTTTTGTGAAATTGTTGGCAGTTCTGATTTTGCCATCTTATAAATTTTTATAGCAGCAACACACACACACACACACACACACAAAATTGCACTTAAACACTTAAAAACTCACAACTATTAAGCAGTAATAATGCATTAATAAAAGCAATAACAATAATCTAATGAATAAACAATTCATAAACCCTGAATTAACACTGATGTTTAAAATATAGTACAGATTTACATGAGCGTATTACTGAAGAAGTAAACGTTAACTTAAATAAATAAACTAAATAATTAATTAACTGGTTACTAATCCTCAACTTACGTTTTCTAAAGTGTACCAGGGCAACAAAAGACTGGAAAGTAAGTGGTGGTACTGAAAAAAAATCAAACAGCTTTCAATAGCATTATGCAGATGCACAGAGGTTCACCAATCTGCAAAAAAGAGCATTTAACAAATGGTTGCATTGCATTTCTATTTACATTTTACACTGTGTGCCAACTTTGTAATGTATTTGTTTTGCAGTGGAGTAATGAGACCAGGTCTGAATGCTATCCTTGGTCCTACTGGAAGCGGAAAGTCTTCGTGAGTAGCATGCGTTTCCCCAAAATAATGGCCTAAAATTGCTGCTAATATATGTTTTTATTTTTTTCATAGGTTCTTGGATATTCTAGCTGCAAGGAAGGATCCTTCAGGTCTCTCTGGAGAAGTACTTATTGACGGAGCACCTCAGCCTCCAAATTTTAAGTGTCTCTCTGGATATGTCGTGCAGGTATGTCAGCTCTAACAATAGCAAACTGGGCATCTTGTCTCTGACCTTTCATTTTATGCTATTTTCATATTTCACACAGGAAGATGTGGTGATGGGGACCTTGACTGTAAAGGAAAATTTGCATTTTTCTGCAGCGCTCCGACTACCCACATCTGTTCTACAAAGTGAGAAAGAGGCTCGGGTTAATCACCTCATCAAAGAATTAGGTCTCACAAAAGTTGCTGACACCATGGTAAATCTCACAGTTATTGTATTATGTATTAATAAAAACATATGCAAAATACTATTATTGATAAATGCATTTGTAATGGTCTAGGTGGGCAGTCCAATGAAAAGGGGAATATCAGGAGGCGAGAGGAAGAGGACAAATATTGGGATGGAGCTGATTATTGACCCGTCAGTGTTGTTTTTGGATGAACCAACCACTGGACTTGATGCCAGCACAGCCAACTCTGTTCTTCTGTTGCTTAAAAGGTAGCTCTCAGTTAATAGTTATTATTGGAATATAAAAGAGTTTGAAGAGACTTTGATTATTGGTTTATACCAGTTGTTCACAGCTGGTCCAATTGCAAGACCCACATTTATCTATCTCTTATTTATACTTTTTGTTAACCAGTTTTTATTTTTTATAAGTTATTTCTCAAAACTATAGTCACTTGTATTTTTAAAGTCTGTTTCACCATTTCATGTAATTAACATTAAACTATGACAAAGTTGGGATCCTGACCACCAGTCGGGAATCACTGCTGCCTAACAATAGGAAAGAAGGTTTGGTTCAGCATTTGACTTTTCTTGTGTTCAACTTGCATTAGCCTGCTCAGGCCCAGACTCTGAGCATAAGCAAAGAAATAATGTAAACAAAAGAGGAGATTATTGTAGTATCAAAAGTTTGCTACACAAGAAATTATGCTGGGATGACAAGACAGTGTCGTACATGCTTGAAGAATTTATCTCCTTTTTTATGCCATGTTGTAGAATGGCGAGTCATGGAAGAACCATCATTATGTCCATCCATCAGCCACGCTACTCCATCTACAAACTCTTTGACACACTCACATTGCTGGTCAGCGGCAAAATGGTGTACCATGGACCTGCACCCAATGCCCTGGACTATTTTGCCAACATTGGTTAATATGATAACATTTTATTCTTATAATTAAGATTTTTTTATGCAGACAAAATATTAACAGACAATTCATACAGGATATCCATGTGAGCCACACAATAACCCAGCTGACTTCTTTCTGGATGTCATAAATGGAGACTCTACTGCTACAGCAATGATAAAACTGCAAGGCTCTGAAGGTAACAATATTAATTAGTTAATCTAGTCATGTTTATTCACCACACACAGTTGCATTTTAATATGTGAATTTTTCGCATGTATTTATTTATTCATGTATTTATTTTTATGGGACTATTTTTTTTATATTTATGTATCATATTTATGTTAATCCATATGTATGCATGCTCAGATTTGGACTTTGAGGAGCTGAGCAGCTCAAGGCAGAGCATTGAGGAGCGCTTAGTTGAGAAGTACAAGAACAGCTGCTACTTCATCAACACACAGAGTGAACTTGAACGCATCATCCAAGACAAAAACTGCATGTCACGACCACCATCTCGCACAATCACTTATAACAGCTCCTTCTTCCACCAGCTGCACTGGGTGCTGAAGAGGACCTTCCAAAACCTCATGTTAAACCCACAAACGTCTGTTGCACAGGTAACGTCACATGGTGCACTTGGCTTCACTATATCTATCATCTGGATAATATGTTTATTTTTGTCATTCCAGTTGAACTATGACTTCTTTAATTATTTGTTTGACACTGCGTCAGTTGAAGTAGTACAGATAGTGCAGAGAATGATCTTATTGTTATGAACAGGATACACAGACAACAGATTAGGGGTCAAACCTTAATGCTCTCATTAATCTCCCCATGGCGTCAAAATGCCATCAGAAGTATCCTCACTTTAAGAATTATTAACAGCTAATTGGCCCTAAATAAGTCACATTAATCCTTCTAAAGTGGCTCTAGGCGACGTGGGCACCCTAATCGGCTTTGGTGACTGTTGTGACCTCACTCTTGCCTCTTTGGGTGAGGACCTGCACTGATATCATATCTGGCCAAAGCCCCTTGGCCTCACGATGGGATTCATCACATGATGGCATCATGACCTATCAGTGCATTGGCCTGCTTTCACATGAGAACCCAGGGGGAATGAGGTGAAAAAGGCTCACCCTTATCAGCTTATCCCCTTCACCCTGGGAACCGCTTTGCTCTGTCATAATCTGTCAATTGTTGGGATTAAACCTTGTGTTGCTTTATGTTTTTCTCACTCTTTTTACTTATCACCCAGACCACGTGTTCATGTTGTTCTATCTGATAATCTGCTTAATCAGTTTGTCCTTGGCCCATTACTGACCTTTCCTGAAATTATTTTAATAAGAAATACAATACTGTGTTTCATGAAGCTTTTTAGTCATCCATCAGCTGGAAGGTTGGTGGTTTGATCCTTATTGCATACCGCTGTTATGTTGGCAAGACACTTCACCAACTTTGCGTGATGTATGAATGTGTTGATGTTAAAGCTGTGGTGTGTTTAGTGGTGGAGTGTTATGATTATTATTATTATTATTTTGTTTTATTTTCCCCTCCTAGTTGGTCGTCAACATTTTTCTCGCTTTAATTGTGGGTGCCATTTTCTACTCAGTCAAAGACGATCAGAGTGGGATTCAAAACAGGTAATATAACTAGCCAAACTGTTTCACTGTATTACAACAAAGGAATTAATAATCTTCTTATTCTATTGGGTAAAAGCTGGCAGTGAACAAATCCATAAACATCTGAAACCTCATTGGTCTCTTTCTTTATCCTATGCACGCTTCACTGAAATGTAAGGCCTTAATGTCTTTATGGGCTCGGTCATTGCATAGGCCGGGTAGCAGACTCCAGTGTATGCAGCTTAAGTGTCTGCCCCCTCCCTATAGAGTCAAGGTCACGTATTTGGCCATAGCACAACCTTCTAAAGAACAATAATCTCATAGAAGTTCATACAAGCTTTATGTTATATGAATATTTGGGGTACTTAAAGTCACTACATGCCACTGAAGCTAAACATTTGTAGTGACATGTGAATTTACTTACAAGTAACCAGGAAATGTTTATTTTTTGCTCTTTAGGATGGGTGCCCTCTTTTTCATCACCACCAACCAGTGCTTCAGCACTGTGTCGGCAGCGGAGCTCTTTATCATGGAAAGGAAACTATTTGTGTATGTCATTTATGTAATTTGTGTTCATGAAGTCAGTTAGGGTTTCTGTCTGTCTCTGCTACAGCACAGGCATGTGTCTATTCATTGTGACATTGTGGAAAAGTATATTTTTCAGCAGTTCAATTCAAGAGGTGAAAGCATTACCTAAATTTAAACCCAAAAATGAAAATATTTCAAGCATTTTTATTTGAATTGTGTTAAATAATTTTCACCTTTTATGATTTTTACTTTATTCCTGTTTTTTGTCTATTCAAAGTCATGAGTACATTAGCGGTTATTACAGAGTGTCAGTCTACTTCCTGTCGAAGATCTTTGCTGACATCACTATGCGTACCATTACCTCTGTCATCTTCAGCTGCATTGTGTACTTCATGATTGGTAAAATTCAATAACATACTGTTAGATATGAAATATGGTCTCTTAAATAAAAAAACAATGGAATTTTTGTTTTTTTGTTTGTCCTTCCAGGACTAAAATCCACCATCAGTGCCTTCCTCACCTTCACTCTGACAGTCACTCTTGTGGCCTATACTGCCACTGCAATGACTTTGGCCATCGCTGCTGACCAGAGTGTGGTGGCTCTTGCAAACATCCTCATGACAATAACTTTTGTCTTCATGATGGTAACGTAGAGCTGCAAATAGCAGCAGTAACGTGAGCTAAAGACAAATACAACAGATATAAAAATCAACAAAAACAAAGCTATTGAAGTTATTATGACTTTTGTGATTCAGAACTGTGCTTTTACCTACTACTGACCATTATGTTTTATGTCTATAGATTTTCTCTGGGCTCCTGGTGAATCTCCCAAGCATCATGGTCTGGCTGTCTTGGCTGAAGTACTTCAGTATTCCTCGGTATGGTCTTGCAGTAAGTGCTGTGGTTTTTCTTATAATAGATGAATGAAAATATTGCTAAGGTTAATATGATATGCTTTTAATCTTTAATTAAAATGGTATTGTATGGTAATGTATTTTAAAGTTGCTACAGTAACAATGGAATTGCACATAAGTAAATAAGTAAAGTAATAATATAAATATCATTATCTTCAATAAATGCTAGTACTTACGCTTGAAGTTACATTTAGGGCAATTTTAAGCAGCCTCCAAACCATTAGCAGTTTACACAGATGCTATAGGCCTACATGTAAATGCATACACATACAGTAAGTATAATGCATTCATATCATATAAATACAGTATCTATATGCCTTACAAAATAGAACTGTTGTGCATCTTTGCATTGTAAACATTTATGTTTATGTTTTTGTCTTCAGTATAAATGTATTGTAAATAATTTATTGTATTTTCAGGCCTTAAAGGTCAGTGAGTTTTTAGGTTTGAAGTTCTGTGATGAAGATATGATTCAAAACATGTCGACCACAATGACCAACTGCACAGTGAATACAGCTGGCCTGATGTGAGTGGTTTCTGCTCACATTTATCTACTCAGATCAGATCAGATTTCTAGTATAACATGTTACCTTTCAAGTAATTACGTATTTCAAGTCAGACATTTGTGACATACTGTATAAAAGTTGTAATATCTGACAAACCTGTAAAGTGATAATATTTAGTAATTGACTAACAATTTCATTTACTGTTGTAGGTGTACAGGTGAGCAGTATCTGGATTACCTGGGAATAGAGTACAACGCCTGGGGACTGTGGAAAAATCATGTGGCTTTGATTGCTATGATGCTAATATTCCTCATTATCTCCTATCTCAAACTTCGCTACATGAAAAAGCTGACTTAAAATTTAAGTAGCTGAGGAAAATACAGTTAGATTTATTTATGTGCATTTTTAGGTCAGTGTAGTGATTTTAAAATCTTCAGCCTTTTCTTTACTCATTAAAATACGCCCTATTAAATTGCCTTTAGCAACTGATAAATTGCTGTTTTTATATAATGATTTTTAAGGCTGTGAGTGGTTTGCCCTTTATATATTTATCTGATAACTGACTTTATTAGCAGACTATGCCTTTGGTCTCTGGCTGAAATGTGGCTAAATTTTTTGTTCATATTCTACACATTATGCAGTTGGATTTAAGATCTTCTTCTGTTTTCTAACACATATACACGCATATGGCCTATATTTTTTATTTTTTGGGATTTTTGGGGGGATTTTATTCAGCAACATGGCATACAGTACTGTTGACAATAGTTAAGCAATAAAGCTAGATTTATAGAAAAAAATCCATTGGTCAAGCTTTAATATATTTTTTATAGTGTACCATAATTTAAATAAACATCTTACATTTTGCAATGGTTTAATTCTTTTGTTCACGCTGTATGTATAAATATAAAACAAAACAACACAGATACATTATAGGTATATTATTACTTTATTGGCGTACCAGATAAAAATGAAATGCATTATAAAAAATAAGGCACATTGGAAAAATAAATGCATGGGTTTCCCATGAACACTAGATGCACTCCAAATCGAAGTTTGTTTTAAGTTACAATATGTATCACACATTGATAAGCTATAATAGAAGCTTAAGTGGTGCACAGAAGGTGAGTAAATATGACAGAATGTGCCACACTTGTACCTAATGTTAACCTTAGAGTTAATGAAACAACTGGCTACATTAACATTCAAACATATGGCTTTTTGTATTTGGTGAACCATTCATTATTATTTATGTGAAAACAGAGTGATGAAAGGCAGCTGAGCATACTTCATGTGTAGTAAAAATTATGCTATGTTAATGACTGCATTGTACCATCAATAGTTGGGGTGCTTTCATCCCATCCTACTTGATTCTACAATTTTACATCCTTCATCTTTATACTTCTCCTGAAAGAAGCTTTCTCACAGAGATATAGTGCAATGCAGTGTATGTATATGGTTTATTTATACAGGGACAACGCACAACAATACATTAACCTCGAGAAAGTCACAAGGAGAGATGCTTGGTGCCAGGTTCTAGCAAAAGAGCACTCATTTCTACCTGTAGTCCCCGGACAGGTGGAAAGAGAAGATTTGAAAGAAATTTACCTTAAGTGAGAACGCTGTGCAAAAAGTGGCACGTTTCCTTAAGAATTACTTATACAGCTGCAGGAAAAATGTCCAACTCAGATTTTCCACGGTGAAAAGGTTTTCTTCTGGCTGAGACTTCACACATGGCCACTGCTCAGGGTTGTGTTGTTGTCAACCCCATCAGTGGACAAAGAAGAGGAAGGTCGGGGCCGGGGACCCACAGGAGTGGCTGGCTGGGGGTGGCTGACCTGCGAGGCCATGTCATCAGACTCCCAACGCTCTAGTTCCTCTCTAACCAGCCTCTCCATTTGTTCTCTGTGGCCTTCCGTGTCTCGTCCTAACCGCTCATCCTGACAGAGACAAGCACATTAGTACCAAAGACGAAATTAACAGTAAAAATACTTTTGGTTTATATGATGAGTCTTACCTCCATGACTCCATCCAGCAGTCTGCCTAGCACATCTCTCCTCTTGAGCTTGGCCCTCTCCATGGTCTCTAACTTCACTATCACAGCATCTATCTTAGACACTATGCTGCCTATTGAGTGCTCCATTCTGTCCACACGCCTCACCAGCCTGAGAATTACAAACAACATACTTCACACATCACACATTTGACTGAGTATAGTTCACACAATTGAAAAAAATACAAATTCATACACTTGAAATTCCTCGTAGGAAACACCCCCAGAGCTGCTGCCACGGCGACGAGAACTGTGACCGCTGTCCTCATCGTCATCTTCCTCTGAGTCATCCTGTGTACGAGGGAAGCTCCGCCCAGTGCTGGGTCTGGTCAGTGAATTACGTTCCAGATCCAAGTCCTCCTAGCATATGAGCACAAACACACTGAACATGGCCAACCCTATAGAACATGACATTGGTCATTAGCTTGTATTGACTCACTCTCTCTTTCTCCAGATCATCCCTCATTTGTTGGTGTTCATGCTCTGTCAGCTCCTGGTCGCCATCTTGGTCATACTTGGCAAAGATGGCCTGGATCTCTGCATCTGTGTGGCCCTTTCTGAAAAAATATAAATAATAACATTTAAATGAGGATGTACGTACATTGCCAAAAGAAATTCTACTCAATAAAACAACCAACCCTTTAAGATCTTGCCGAAGTTCATCTAAACTCAGTTTGCCCCCAGCTTGACGCAGGCTGTCCGAAATGTCATCAACTGTTGTTTTCTTAAGCCTCAGCTTCATCAGTGCTTTGTTACAACCCTAGAAAACATGGTTAGAGAGTTAAAATGTATGGACCTAGTGTATATAATAAAAATTGTTAGTTCACATAACGTGTAAAAAAAAACAAGGTAATTTAGACATTATTTAAAAAGATTAACTATTTTAAGACATGGCAATGTTTCACAGAGAAGGGTCGCATGTTGTGGATGCTCCCATTAACCAGCAGGTCTACACAACTTGCCAACATAGAATAATGGCTACCAATAGCAAAGAGGTTACTATAAATAGAAAAAGGGATGCAAAGTGAAATGTGGATTAGGTATGTTGCTGAACTCAAAGCTAAGAATTTAACTTCAGCTCAAAACTTGATCTGATGAAATATTTTGCATTGGTCCATATTTACTTAAGCATTGAAGCATGTTGGGATGGGATATGGGGTTGAGACTATAAAGAAAATAGAAATTGGGTAGTGTAGCTTTAAAAGAGCTGCCTTGAATGTTGCACATGTGTACGAAAGAAAATAGTCTATTTATGTTCTTTTGGAAAGGTTTATTACCTTCTTAATAAGGTCTGTCATCTCCATCTCAGACCTCTGCTGGGACATATCAGCTTTCACCTCAGAGTAAGTGTCATTGATGATGGCCAGGAACATATTCTGTAGGGAGACAAAATACAAATGGTTAGGTTGTGTGTTTGGAAGATCCAGTTAATGACATAAATTGACAATCAGCCCTCACCAGAAGAATGAAAAAAATGAAAAAGACAAAAGTCGTGAAGTAGAGCGGCCCAAGCACTGGGTTAGCCTCCTCTATTTCTGAAAAGTCAAAGTCTCCCAAGATGATCCGAAACTGGGTAAAACTACACAACAGACCATAGAAACATAATATTACTGCTTTGTTTAAGGTACTGAAATGTACATAATAAGATTGATGCACTGATCTGTTCTTACATGCTGTCTTGGAATGTGCTAAAATCATCGACTTGGGTTCCAAACACTAAGTAGGCCAACTGGGCATAAGCCAGGAAGATGATGAAAAACATGATAGCAAAACCCACAAGGTCCTTGGCGCAGCGAGACATTGTGGTGGACAGCTGGCTCATTGTCTTGTTGATGTTGATGAATTTAAAGAGCTGTGAAGATGAACAAAATGTAAGAGTGTATTTCAAACACTTAATTTTAAATACTGATCAAAATCTCCATACCTTGACCCATGAGAAGAAGACAATGACAGCTGCCACATTGTTGTATTGGACCTGCAAGTTAGCCAGTGCCTCAAAACTGGGGTGAGCTGTGTGGTTCTCCAAAAGGATCTTGAGAAGGTTTCCTCCCATGGCTGTTCTGGTTATGTTCATAATAATGGCAATAACACTTAACTGAAAAATAGACAAATAAGAACTCCGAAAACTGGTTACAATATGCAGTGTTTTAAATTGCATGAATACAAACCATGACGATGAGAACATCAAGACAGTTCCACAAACTCTTGAAGTAATGCAGCCGATGGATGCGGATCTCCAAGGCTTCCTCCACCACATAGTACAGAATGAACAGGCAGAACGCTATCTCACAAAAGCCCACAAAATAATCCCAGCTTGACACGTATCGGATTAAACGAACTGTCTGAAACTGCCATGACGTCACTGCTCCACCTGTAGCAGGAAACTCCACCAACAACCTAAGAAAAAAATATAGGAGCTTGTTGAGAGTTATTGTCTGAGGTAATCTTTTCTATTAATACGCTATAACTTTATGATTCGTACCTGGTGATGCAGAAGAGGTTGATGTTCCCATTATAGACAGAGAAGTCAAAGAATACGGCTCTGGTGCCTCTGTCCAGCCACGAATTTTCTTTGAGATATTGCAGCTGAAGTGATGAGTCGCCTTTTGTACGAGACAGGTCTTGGTAGAATCCTCCACCTCCATATTTTGAAACTTGGCCCCAGTGACTGCTTCCGTTCATGTCACTTTCTGTTGTGTAGACCCATCTGAAAATCACAATTGCAAAACACCTTAATCATTAAGATCTCTTAGGCTAAAAATGCTTTTGTATATTTTCCATATACTTTACATACGCAGTTCCATTCTTGGGGCCAAACGAGGCAGTGTCTTCATTATTTGGGGTGTACATATTGTAGCAGTCTTGGACTATGTCTCTGAGGTCTTCATGAACAAAGCAGGACTCATTGCGCACTTTGACTTGCCGCAGCCGAGGTACACCGAGAAGGAGATTCTCATAGTATATAAGGCTTTGATTTGTTGGCAGGCTTTTGTTGTTGTACCACACATCCCAGTACATGCCAGTTAAGAAATGGTCCTTCTGTGAACTGTAATTTTGGAACATAAATGATTTACTGTTTTATCTTTAAATAGAAAGTGCAGTACAAATCTGTTATATCTGTTGTATCTTGATACAAAGATAGTTTTTACTTTTCTTACTGATTAATGACATTTGATTATTAAGATAAAGGATACACCACTGCAGTATTTTTACCTTCCAGAAATCATCCATGGTTGATAGACTTCTAAATGTTGCTGGATCTCCAACAGAGAGTGGTGTGTCCAAAAAAAGTTGAGACATGACTTTGGTATAGTAGTACATATTGGCACTCACCATCCCATAGGTCACTGTAAAAGATTTTACCATAAAAGTAAAAAAAGCCATGTATGACATCAAGTGTAAACAAGATTTGTGAAATTTTCAAGATGTAAATTACAATTTCTGTTACATTTAAACATGCAATTTTCTGTAGCAAAAAGTAGTCAACAGTGACATGGTCTGGAAATTATATTTAATAGTCAAGCTCTGCTTGGCAAAATACGCTTTAATTGAGTATGCCAGGAAATCATTTCCTGATCCACCCCAAACCACATTTAGGCATGTGCCTTTGCAGCTTAAAGAAAGCAAAGCTCTCATTATGTTCTCAGTCTTGCCACTGTTTTGTTGTGCATTTGTCACATTTATGAATATGTTGAAAACAATTTACAGACCAGCTTTAATGGAAGACTAGCACCAGATATTTAGACCCAAAAACTGGCACACCTATATATATTTTTCACAAATCACAGTGGATTTGAACTTATCAAGTGACAAAAAAGCATCTAAAATCCATACAATATCTGTCATTTAATTACATTTAAGGTGTAGGACACAGGGGCTTAAGTTTTCAATAGGATGACAGTTTATTAATTAAAACAATGACATGATTATTAAATTTATTGATAAGTCTTTCCTATGTGGTTCTATTGGTTAAAACGGGGACAACTGGGACATGGTTTAATGAAAACTGGGACATAAGAGTGTTTGTTGGGACATGAGACAAGAAGCCTTAAACTGGGCCTGTCACAGTTAAATAGGGAGGTCTGGTCACCTTAATGTCAAGTGAATTAATGGATGTGTATACTTACAGATACAAAGAGTAAAGAGGAATGCAACATATGTAAGCATTTCCCTTAAGACGTTCCTCAGATACCTTTCCCTGCTACTGTCATTGTCCTCCATCAGCTCTGTGCCCCACAAAACTGAAAAAAAAAGCAAAAAATAAAGTCATAAAATCTTTTTGGAGGAAAAAAAACTTGCTGTCTAAGTAAATACCTCTGAGCCTGTGGAGAATACGCTTCATGCAGCTCGGATGTTCATGTCTGTCCTGCTGCTGGCTGTCCACTGTGGGAGTGGGGTACAGGGCTCCTCGGGGTATGTGGCCGCTGCTTCCCCCGCCATGGTAGCTGCCCAGGCCACTGCTGCAGCTGTTGCTGGAGGCCGTGGAGGCAGATCTCCGGCCGGGGCTCGCTGGAGGCCAGTCCGCTTTCATAATCTCATCCTCGGGCTCAAACCCTGGGTTATCCCGGCTCCACGCTTGTCTGGATGGTGTGGATGGGGTTCCAATCACTCCCCCAAGTCCCAGATCTTGATGTTGGATGTTCTCCATCTCTATCCCCTCATTAGAGTCCGGTTTGTGTGGAGACCTGTCCGCTTGACTTTGCGGTAGTTGTTGAGGTCTAACTCGGGATGAACTCATAGTCCAAATGTGCGTTTAAATCTAATCTTACCCTTAAGAACGTATAACAGTGAAATGCCTTACAACGAGCGAGGCATTTCTTTGCTGTTTTTTTAATGTATTTATTTTTATTTTCAATCTGCATTAACTTTACGTTATTACTGGATTAACTTTAAGTTAGAAAACACGCCTAAACTGTGCTCATCTTCCCCGTTACGCTGCCCCTAGTACATTAGCAGCTTTTGCCCTTACCAAACTCATCAAGAAAGCATCAAGATAGGCTCCAGAGACAGTAGCTTTCGTCGCTTAATCGCTTCTTAAATCATAAAACGATCTGGTTGTTTACATTTTCGAAGCAAAACGTAAAGTTTTCCTTTTCGTAGAAGTAGGAGAAAGTTAGTTTTCCAGCTGTGAGACAGCCATCTTGTTCCTGAACTGTTTTCCCCCAAAACTCCGACTTTCATTTGATGGGCTCAGGTTACATTAGAAGTCATGGCGTCGCGGTGAGACTGGAAAACATTTATGGAAAATGTTGCGCTAACGTTACCCACTCTTAGCACCAACAGTTAACAGCTACTTTCATGACATGAAAAAAAGTTGGTTAAAAACAACATCAACATGATTTTTAAATTTAGTTTTGTATGTTTATCTAATACATTGATTATTAGATAAATTATTTGACTAAAATAAAGTGTTTTTTTTTTTTCTAGTCCGATAAATCCAACATCTGGAAGAAAATGAGCCTTTAGGCCCTTTTAGCGTTAACGCTACGTAATCCAATATGTTTTGGTCAGCGGTTGCTATGACAACAGGTCCCTCTAACCATCAGCTGCGGAACATGGCTCCCTACTAAAGCTCTTTAGATTAAGGCCTCAGTTTATCAAATTGAGCAACATCATAAGAATACAAAGGAAGACTTTAATTGCCTATACGTGGGCTATATGTGTTTAAAATTATTAATATATATATACGACTACATAAATGAACAATTTACCCGTTATAAACAGTTTTGTTATAAACAACAATGACAAAAGAAGTAGCTAGACTAATACACAGCCCTAGGAAACTGTATAAGTTTTGAAACTTATCCAGCAGCCTAGTTAACTTCTGTTCTTTCACGTGGAAGTAACTATACGAGCAATTTTGGTCACATATTGAAAAATTATCATAGGGCACAAGATTTTACTAAAGTGGTGAGTCATAGTTATGCAATCATTTTGACCACATAAACCAAATTTGCACCCACTTTGGTGCACAATATTTTTGAATATGTGGTGATACTCACAGTAGTGGCAACTTGTACAGAGCAAGACCGCCACTAAGCCACACAAAATATAAAACCCTGACGAAGCGTACTACATGCAGGCATTGCTTCTTGCATGACACTTCACCATAAGTGTTGTTTCAGTGGTTATGTAACTTACAGATAGGCCTAAGCCTTATATATATTTGTGTCAAGTCTTTTTTTCTAGACACACGTTTAAACCAACTGCAGCCCAATTTTTAAATCTTGATTCTTGAGGAGAAAAGAGAGAATCTTGAGCAGTCATCTTTTTCAGTAGTGTCCACAATGCAATACTGATATTACAAGTAGGGTGACCACTGACAAAAAGTACTAAAAGTGGTACAAGTCGTTCAAATTGGTGGGACAAGGTGGGATGGACTCAAGAAATAAAAGCTTTAATAGTATATATTCTTACTGAGTCTAAAACTCATTTAGATAAAAATACAGGCTGCTGTTTTTATCCCAAAAACACACACATTTTGCAAAAAATGTATTTACAGAGACTTTATTCAATGGAATAAAAAGGTGGAACAGAAAACAAAAACTAATAATTATAAAAATGAATTCTCTCAGTTGCATTTTCCCAATCCTTTCCTTTCATGAGACACAGGGGCAGCAACACACCAACATTATATTCCAGACCAGCAAAATATATATTCTGCAGTTCACACTGATCTTAACTTGTTGTTCTTAAAACTTGAATCTCACTTTTTATAAGATCCACTGAGCACCTAAGAAAAAGTAGGACATTATCAGTAAGTGGGACGGGAATGTTTAAAATCTTGTTTTACCACTTGGTGGCGCTCAAAGCCAAGAAGTGAATTCAACTTGCCAACATAGGTTACAAAGGTACATAGTAGCATTTGGCCTGTTAGTTACGGCCTGTTAGTTATGGTTACTGGAGGCAGGTAAATTCTTCCTTCCACTCCATTAAGTTTCATCTTTATTTTTTGTATACTATCCAAGACTAGAAGAAGCAGTGAGACATTCATGCCCCACTGGTAGCTATACACAATTAAAACATATTTTTGCATGCATAAACTTCACTGTAAACAGTAAAACAAACAAACAAACAAAAAAAACAACAACAAAAACGTGTTAATTATCTACTGATGTATGCCGACTATGCTAAAATAGCCTAAACTATCAGAACTCAGTTTACTAAATAAAATTAAGGTTTATATTGTCACTTATTATCGTTTTTGCTACGTGTGAATAATCGACAGAAGATTAACAGGGAAAATGGTCTCGGGTTATGCTGTGTACCTTGGTGTGCGCTATATTTACAAGGCTTCAGTCATCACATCAGGACAGTGACAGTGAGTGAAGTTCATTTGTGAAGGTGGTGGGCGGGCCGTGTATGACGCTCTAATGTATGCTGCTCAGTGTAAGCAGCTGATTGGTTGAACTGCCCTAATGGGGGTTCCCTGCCCGGGATTGCAGGGGTAAAACAATAAGTCGGACCTATCACTTTAAACCTTCAATCTCTGGAATAGCAGAGTTCATAAATTGTTACTAGTGCGTGGGAAATATCACTTTACTTACCTGGGTTAATTTTTAATTCAGGGCCGTTCACAGTCCAATACTCGTAGTTATTTATTATAAACTCATCTGTCTGCATAGATAGGTCCTTCACAAGGTAAGTGAGCCTTCCGCTTTCCTATAACTTATATGAAACGCTGACAGGCTAACGCTAACCCATAAGCTAATGTTAGCCGCATTGTCTAATTAAAACCACGACAATTCGACAGACAGGAGATTATTTTTAACCATTGACAGTCAACTAGATTATACTGTAAAATAGGCGAATGACCAGTTCCTTTAAAATTGACCAATTAAAACATGCATTTCTTTATTATGTTTGAAAAACATTAAACTTCTTTCAATGATATTCGACAATGAATCGAAGGAAAATCGTATTAAGTGATGCCCCATATAAAAAAAATTGTAAAGCTCACTTGTAACGCTTTTATAATTAAGCTTATTTAAATCGAAAGGGCAGTTAACAACACTATGTTTACGACAGACATAATCCAATCAATGTAATATTTATATACACTTACGTTAAATTTTACTAACAGTTACTGGAGAATTATTTCTTGTAATGTGTTAACAATGTCGCTTGCGAATATATTACTGTAAACTAAGTGGTTTTGTGGTAAAAGCATTGAGTAAATGTGACAACCGGCTTTACAAAAAACGACGACGCCACAAGTCAAGCTAACGCTAACACTAGCTCACCACCAATGGAGAAAAACGGGTAGTTCTTTTCATATGTGCCGGGGAAAGAGTCCGGCAAATTAGCTATAATATTCATCTGTACTTAACCTACATAATTTAATATAATTTAGATTTCATCCGCAGTGGTCGTTCAAGAGTGCCCTGAAACCGAAATATTCTAAAGATATTCGTAAAATGTACATAATAAATGTGTCATGTCAGAACGCTAATGAACACGCTGCTGATGATGTTCAAATGTTGTTAGCATGAGACAGAGGCCTCACACATACAGTAGGCCTGACAACACTCGAGCTGTAAACATTACTGTGCAATATACTACTGAGTAGAGTATTAAATTGATTCTGATTTTGTGTTTATCTTTCGAGTCTTGGTAATAGTCGCTTCGGTTTTTATTGTAGCCAGTTTCCCTTTGTCCATGGCGCAGTTGAATGATAGCTTGTGTTAGCCAGCTACCAACCAAATATCTGTGTATTGACTGGTCTTCCTATAGCACAAAGAAAATAGTCTACATCTGACATGTCGCACTTAAAATGAGTGACGGCTACAGCAGTCAATTTATTTAAGGGATCAAAGATGTTGGCATCTTTCTCTAAATTGAGAAATGGATGAGAACATAGTTATTTGTTGTTTTTTGTTTGTTTGTTTTAAGATCAGTACATAATGTTCCGTTTTATAGTCTTGTTAAATAAATTGGTCCCGTTTAATGTCGTTTTGCACTGAGCTAATGGTTTCTGTTTTGTACTGTAGTCAATATGTGAGCATAAAGATGTTTGTGCAGCATAGATTTGTAAGTGGCCAGCTTTGGCCCCTTGGCCAAGTGTTTGAGTTATGCACAGATTATATAGCATCTGTTTTAGATCAGTGTTTTCATTTGCATATGATCATATAATATAATATTTGCATATGATAGTAGTTGATTATTATTATTATTGTTGTGTTATTTTTCTAACACAGTTCTGCTCTGTTTTATTTACAGCACTTAATATTGTTTACCAAAGAAATGGTGATGGAGAAGCCAAGTCCCCTGCTTGTAGGGCGGGAGTTTGTGAGGCAGTATTACACACTTTTAAACAAGGCACCTGATTTTCTGCACAGGTAAAACACTAAAGCACCATTTTCCATATTCTGAACTTTAGTGCTGAACATGTTCTGAAATTTCCCCTTTGACACTTTTGTTGTTATACTCAGGTTTTATGGGAGGAATTCTTCCTACGTTCATGGGGGACTAGACCCAAGTGGAAAGCTGGCTGAAGCAGTTTATGGGCAAGCAGTACGTTCACAATTTAGTTGATTAACTTGAATTATCCAGTGATACAGTCTCTACAAAAGTTACTTTTCAAAGTGTAAAATTAACAAATGTGCTTTGTAGTGAATAGATGTTTTCAAAAATATGAGTAGTGCACTAAATGAGAACACTTACAAAAGCATAGAACAATGATGTAAGTAAATGCTTGGTAGTTAGGCACATCATGTTGCAGGTGTTGCCTTGTTGTTATTCAGAAGCTCAGCAATTTACTTTTTACTTTAACTTTCCACATTGTAGGAAATCCACAAGAAGGTGATGTCACTGCAGTTCAGTGAATGCCACACAAAGATAAGGCATGTGGATGCACATGCTACATTAAGTGATGGAGTTGTGGTGCAAGTCCTTGGAGAACTGTCCAACAATGGTCAGCCCATGAGGAAGTTCATGCAAACCTTCGTCCTGGCTCCAGAAGTGAGTACTGATTATTATACTCTTAACAATTAAATCACTAAAATTAATGAAAACATTAACTTTCGTAAGGACCTCTATGGTTCTATATGGCAGTTGATAAGCAGTAAAGCAAGTCCTGTAGTAGGACAAACTTCACATACCACACATTCACAAAACATTCTCAAACATGTTCTTTTTTAAGGAGAGGGAGTATTTTCAGCATTAAAAACATTGGTTATTTAAAAAGCACCAGTGCCTTGTGTAATACAATTATTTGTCCTGTAGGGTTCAGTGGCAAACAAGTTCTATGTCCACAATGACATCTTCCGGTATGAGGATGAAGTTTTTGGAGACTCTGAAGCTGAGCTTGATGAGGGTATGTTTTATAATCAGCCATGACCTTATTTTCTTGAAGGTTCATTGTGAGTAAGTAGGTTTTTTATATTATAGTTATTATTATTATAAGATTTTGCAAACTATTGCCTTTTTATTATCAGAATCTGAGGAAGAGGTTGAAGAGGAGCCAGAGGAGAGGCAACCGTCTCCTGAGCCACTTCAGGAGAGCCCAAACAGCACCACCTATTATGAATCTCACCCTGTCACGTAAGCAGAAATGAAAATATACTCATTTATTGATTTCAGCTTGGTGCATTTCCAAGTTACTTATGTGTTTCATATGGAAAACAAACCCATTTGTCCTCTGCAGCAATGGTGTAGAGGAACCTATGGAAGAGCCAGCAGCAGAACCAGAGCCAGAGCCAGAACCAGAGTCAAAAGCAGAGGAGACAAAACCTGAAGCTGATGAGAAGGCTTTGGAAGAGATGGAGGAAAAGGCTCCTTCACCAACCCCAGTGGAGTCTCCCCCAAACACCCAGGAACCACCCAAAGTAAGGCCTGTTCATGGCTTGTCCTATTTTACCAAAACACAAGATTTTAGCCATACACACACACATTTATGATGTTTTCTTCCAAATTCTCACATAAATATCTTGTAGTAAATGACAAAAGCACTGAACACTTTCAGAGTAAACCATGCTGTAATTGCTTAATTATACTTAAATAGTACATCTCATAATATTAATTTATTTTAAAATATTATTATGTACTAGATAACACCTCAGTCTAACACTTATTGCTGCGCTAACCCTGTTTTGTTACGTCTTTAAGGCTTTCTCCTGGGCCTCTGTTACCAGTAAGAACTTGCCTCCTACTGGACCAGTCACCACCTCTGGAATCTCTCCACATGTTGTCAAAGTTCCAAGCTCACAGGTAACCAACCATACATACATAAGACACAAGTCTTAAAATTGCATTATAAAGGATTATTTCTTGGTTATTTTTGCAGTTTACTCACAGCACTTTCAACTATGTGACTACATTTTAAAATGTGTAAAAATGCCTTAATGACTATCTGTTTAATATTAAGCTTTGTACTCCTTTCCCAAACAGCCACGTGTTGAAGCCAAACAAGAGACACAAGCTGCACCTCTTCGACCAAGAGACCAGCGCACACGTGATAGACCAACCTTCACTTCTCGTGGTCCCAGGCCTGGTAATACAAGAAATACTCTCCTTTTTGGTCACATGCTAAGGCTTTATGTTTGAATTATCAACCTTGTTTCTGAATTGCCATTTTAGATGGTGTTGCATCATCTGACTCCCAACCAGGAAAACCACACTTGAGCTTTGTTAACAAAGGTAGGAGAGACTTTGAGTTAGTCATTTAACCATTTTGTCTAGTTATTCAGGAACTTTTTCATCGACCTTTGTGATACATGATTGATTCTGTTCTTTTCTGCAGGTGGTCGAGGAGAAGACTCTGGTGATATGGACAGCAGACGAATTGTGCGCTACCCAGACAGCCACCAACTTTTTGTTGGAAATCTTCCACATGACATAGACGAAAGTGAACTGAAAGACTTCTTCATGAGTATGTTTTCTTACTATGCATTGTACAGTTCTGTGTGCAAAACTATTTGATTATTCACATTAAATGCTTATGTCTCCTCTTGTAGCATATGGAACTGTTGTGGAGCTGAGGATCAACACCAAGGGTGTGGGTGGAAAGCTACCCAATTTTGGATTTGTGGTTTTTGATGACTTTGAACCTGTGCAAAAAATCCTGGGGGCCAAGGTAGAAGGGGCATGTATTGACATTTCATTATCCATTTCATTCTTCTGGTGGTTGTTATGTGTGTGTTTTTTTTTTTTTTTTTTTTGTTTTTTTTTTAAATTTAATTGAATTTGTCAATTCATGCTTGACATTTGAACAGTTGTTGTTTATGTTACACACAGTTTTATTAGTGTTACCAACCTCTGCAGTAGTTATCCGATAGAAGAGTGGTTTTGAATGGGTCTGATTGGGGCATCCAATTGTATCCTTCATTGTTTCATTAAAAAATATTTAAAATACACTGAAAACTAAAACTATATTTATGCTTGCAAAAACTCTAAGGCCCGACTCACCAGTTGAGAATCATTGCTAGTAGTTAGTCAAATGTGATTATTTTGCCAGATGTATTTTTACCACCAAGTTTTTATATCTCGTAGATTGCAGTTCTACAGTACTGTGCAAGACAGGTGGTTTAGTAAGGTGTATCAATGAACAAAAAGAGAGCTTAGACCTCTGGATCCACACCAAAATCAGTCATTTTGTCCTTTGCCTATAACAGCATTTTTCACACCTCACTAAAATGTTTGGACAGAACTGTATATTTCACAGGACCTTGCTTATCTCCATGTTCAATAAAATAACTTAACTCTCTTCTTGCAGCCCATCATGTTTCGAGGGGAGGTGCGTTTGAATGTAGAGGAAAAGAAGACAAGGGCAGTGCGTGAGCGAGAGACCCGTGGTGGAGATGAGCGGCGGGACATGAGACGCAGTGACCGTGGACCTGGAGGTTCTCGAGGCGTTGCTGGAAGTGGAATGGTGCGGGAGCGCGATGGCAGGGGACCTCCACCTCGTGGTGGCATGGCCCCCAAACCTGGTATGGGCTCCGGCAGAGGCTCTGGGGGTCAGAGCGATGGCCGCTTTGCCACCCAACGGCGTTAGGAAGAGCACTTCCTGCAGTGTGGAAGTAATAACGTGTTCTTCATCCTCAACCGTTCTCAATAATGAAAAGAAATCTTCATGTACAAACGTATATCTTTGGTTCTGTTTTTTTTTTTTTTTTTTTTTTTTATATAAACGTTTTTTTTCCCGTTTTGCTTTGGAATGTGACACAGCTTGTCAACTATTGTTTGTGAAATAGACAAAACAAAATAAGCAAACAAGTTTTTTGCTTTAGTTGTGAGCTGAGCAACCTTTTCAGGTATCTCAAGAATTCACAAACTTTAATTTGTAAACTTGTGGAAAAGGCAAACCAACCAGGAGTAATCTGCCACATTAGAAGGGACTGACAAAACTTGTACCTACGATAATTCAGCCCATCATTTGGATAAGAGATTATATGCCTTGACCTAACTGGGGCGCTGCTTCACAAAATTTCTCTATTGCACATTTTCTATGGTAGTTTTCTGCCTGCCTTTTGGAAAAAGAGTGAGATGCAAAATTTGCCTTTTACTTTTTTTCTTATGAGAGACCACTGCTTGAAAATTGCATAAAGCACTCATCAATATGCACTAATGGGTACTTTTTGTCGTGTTACATTGACATCCATGCTCGGAACGCAGCTGGAGAGACACGTTTGTCTCAAAACGATACGACTTTTTGGGGCAGGCCTCATTCACAGCTTGTCTGCTGTGACCAATGTACTTCACTTTTGACCTAAAACTACAATTACTGCTGGATGGACAAGATTACAAGCAAATTTACATTATATATTTCCTCATTTATACATGAATAAAAAGTTCAGATTCTGGACTTCCACCAAATGTTTGGGGGAATGGACTGTGTATAAACAAAATTGAACAATAGTAGCGTGGTGGTAAGGATGGCGGCTTGCCTTTTTTTTTTTTTTTTTTTTTCTTCTTTTTTTTTTTTTTTTTTTTTTTTCTCCATGTGTTTCTCAACCAGCTAGACTACAAAACACGGACGACAGCTCCCTTCCTCTTCCCTTCCTCTCTTAAGTGCGGAGAAACAGAATAAATGTACAGTAAAAAAAAAAAATTCATAGTTTACTCTACGCTTTTGATTTGTTTGTATATTTTTCATTTGTCAACTTGATAAAAGCATGATGGTGCCTTCTCTTTCACCTTTTTGAGTCTTACTACAGCTCTGCAGCTCAGGCTCGCTGCCTCCTAATATTGAGCTGCTTATTTTGAACTATTACCTTCTGGGAGCAGATTAAAAAAAAAACTCAGTATTCACATGATTGAAGTTTTCTTTTCAGGTGCATATATCATTTTTTCCATACTGTTTTACTACCTAAGATAATCTGCTGTGATTTTTGTACATTTGTTTTGTATGGTGTATCTGTTCTGGGTTTTGTAGAGACAATAGGTGCCTCGCGTTCTGTTTTGTTAAATGGTTACGAGGTTCAGAACTACTCACAAAAGGTACATTAAAGACGCTGACATTAAAATGCTTGGTCCTTTTGGTCCTTGGTTTAACATAGTACAAAACAACCATGCTGACAGTTACTAATTTGGAAATCGGAAATGTCTCATGGTGCAATGTTTTGAATCCCAAGCATAGTTTACTCCATTTTATGGCAGCACTTCAAGTAACCCCAGGAACTAAAATGTCAATGTTTTTGATGGAGAGAGCTGGCCATCGTCCCAGCGATAGAATGGCAAATAACTGTGCTCAATTTTCTAGTAGTTAATGAATTTGTATTTTCATATGCTGTTCATTGTGCTATGCTATGCTTTGTTTTGTTTTTTTTTTCCACTATATAGGCAAGTCTAATTTGATTGCCAAAATACAAGTCCACTGACTTTTACCACTTGGTATGGAGGGAAGACCTCAGTTTCAGCTGGAAAGGAAAAAAACTTTGTTGTCTTGCACTGAAATGGGAAGTCGATGTAGCATTTTTTTTCTGGACAAATACACTCATGAGGTCTTCCTTGTCTGGTGGTATTGCACTATTATCAACATTTCTGGGACAATCTGTCAGTTTGGATACAGCCTTTCCAAAATTCTCAAGCATTACCATCTGGTATCTGCATAGAGTAATAATTTTCTCACTCTGTGTCCTCAGTTGTATTCAGCTCTTGTAATTTAGCTAAATATTTTTGGATAGGAAATTTCCATTTAAAAAATACTATTATAGAACTGTGGCCTCAAATTGCTGAAAGCTTTTGGTCCTTGAATGTTGACAGGAAGCTCTTACAGTTGCCCTTTACCCTATTTGTATCTTCAGTAGGTACTTGCAGTCCTACTTTAAACAGTAATTACCAGTGAAAAGTGTGGTGAAGAAGAGCCATCATGCTTTGACACTAATCTGTGCTTTACATTGTATTGGTGGTAAAATATTTAAGCATATAATATAGTTTATTTTTTCACATTATAAAATTTTGAATTACCAACCATCTTCCAAAGGATCCTTAAAAGCTAAAAACAGCTGTAAAAATATTTTCTCATGGTTAAAAATGCAGTAAATGGGATCCTCATTGTGAATCATTCCAGTCCTTTAGAATAGAAAGAAGTACCTTTTAAAAGCGGGTTCATAAACAGGTGGCAGCCATTTTAATGAACTGTGTTAACCCTTTACATGTTGCTCGTGCAAAACTGTTGCAGGTGGAGAATATTCTTTTTGAATTTTACTTTTATTTTCCTTTCCATTTTTTGAATGTGTTGGACTTAACATACAATAAACTACTGATACCATCACCAATCATACCGGTTGTCATGTTTACAGGTTACTACATAAATAACAGGTCGTCACTGCTGCAGGAATGAACAAATTTTAATTTTGCATATTGGTTTTTGCATCAAAGTACCCCCTTGTGCAGCTGAACAGGAACAAATTTCTCAAGTTGTTTGAAGCAGTGTTGTGGTCAAGTCAGTTTTTGAGTTCGAGTCTAAGTCATAAGCATTTAAAGTAGGAGTCGGAGACCAAGTCACCCAAAAGTCAAGTCACTAAAATCAGAATTATTTCTAGAACATGAAGGGGCCCTATATAGGCTCCAGCTTTTTGTAAATCCCACTTCAACTCAAAAAAAAAGGTAACAAGGGGCATTTGATAGAATATATGTAAGTGCTATAAGATCTTTTTTTGCCTCATCTTCTGAATCGTGACTATGCATATAACAGACCGGTGAATGTAGGACAAAATAAGGTAGGCGGGGTCCTTCCTTAGCAAAATTTGAATAAAACATATGAATTCCTGTATTTTGGTGCATTTTAGATGATAAATATTTTAAGATGGCTACAATTTATGGTTTGACTTCTCTCCAGATAGGGCCCTTTTAGGAGAAAAGTGAGTGGTTGTTGCCTGTTGCTGAAACAGATTGTTCACTATTGTAAAGGTAAATGCCCCTCTCCCCCCCGGACTTAAGGTTGGAGTCAAGTTGGAGTTAAGTTGTGGTGAGAGTCTAAGTCATGTCCAAGTCAGTGAAAAAAGTGTCAGTGTCCAGTCCAAATGAACCGAAGGCAAGTGCGACTCTTAACATGCACACACTTTTGCATGCACAGCAAACATAAAACATGAATGACCAGTGTATGTTTGCAGCCCTGTGTGTCCTAGTCATTGTCCTCCGATGACATTTCACTTGATCCAGAGGAAGATTTGTGAGCTAAAGCAGGCTTCCTGTGACCTCTGCCTGGTGGCTGGTAACCAGATGCACTGGGTCTTGTCTTTAGAGGGTTGCCGTGTGTATTTTCAGTATGGTGTTTGCCATACACTGCCACATTTGGAGGTAGAAGATAAGATAAGACAGGTAGGTACAAGAAATGAGGTTGCTGCACAGTCTGTCCTTTGTTGCCATCAGAGGGTTTCTTTCCTGGTAACTTGACCTGAGGTTGTGCAGTGGTTGTAGTTTTGTCAATGAAGTCATCTATATCTTCGATTTGGCATGGACTCTTTTCCGTTTGTGTTTGTACTGATCGAACTTCTCCCTGGCTGAGTGGCAACACATATGGAGGCATCCCTTAAGAAGAACACTGAAATGAAGGAGGTTTTGTTGCTTTTATAGAAGTCCTGTCTACTTCTTAGTTACATCTTACCTGTTAAGTCTTGAAAGGGGCTAACAAAGTTCTGGTTAACAGGACGTCCTCCTGGAAAGAAACAATACTGTGACTATCTAACACTATATTTACAATAACTTTTAAATGCCTTAATGTTTTTGAACAACAAACAGGATAGAGCCAGACCTCATGATGCATTAGATTACATGACAAAAAAAAAAAAAAAAAAAATGCAGAGGAAGTAGTAAAATCTGATAAATCTAGACCAACAAAAAAGTAAAAGTACTAAAGTGCTGAAAGCAAACACTACCTAAAAAAAGTAAAAAGTACTTTTTCTTTTTTTACAAATGCACAGCAAAGACTACAACTACTACTATTATTTCTGCTATTACTATTACTATTACTACACCAGTATTACACCTACCATTACTTGTACGATTTGCTGTTTCTGCTTAGTACTATTACAACTACCACTAATACTACTGTAAAAAAACATTTATATATTTTAAAAAGACTTACTAAAATATCTAGTTACTTTCTATCTCTGGTAAATGTACATATGACAGTAATGGCAGTATTGTGTATATTTTAGTATAGAATTAGACTTACCTGCAATGCTGATCTGTAAATGTAGAAAAAGCAGAGTTGCTGTGATCACTGCCATTTCTAAGCTCTAACTGTGAAAAACTGACAATCCTTTTAAAGGAGTAGGTGGATCTTATTTAGCATTTGTGTGGTGGGGAAAATTTATTCTGTGAGTCACCTAAATATTTAATTGTTTTTACAATGCTGAAAATATAGTAATTATATTTAATAATAAACTTGGATTGCGTAACTGTTTGATAAGTAAGTATAGTCTAATTGTAAAATAAACAAAACTGAGAATTGAGAATTAGGTGGATACTGAGATGTAAACTCATTGGAAATAATAATAATTTATTATTATTATTATTATTATTATTATTATTATTATTATTATTATTATTATTATTATTATTATTATTATTAACAAACCATTTCACAGAAGTAATTGAGAGGTATCATTTCTGGGGTTAAATGTTTCCCATCTGTGCTTTAAGACCCCTGTCTTTAATGGTACTCCAAGCAGCATGCACTCGGGACACATGTGGGTAATTTTTATGAAATATAAAAAATATAATATATACTGCTCATAGCACCTTTAAGTACCACAGTACAGCAGGTCCCATGATACGTCCAGCAATATTGTTATATAGTCACCTGTTGTAGTTGTTAGGGTGACAAGTTGTGTGATTTGGTGGGACAAGGAGGGACAGACACGAGGAATAAAAGCTTTGATAATATACATATCTAACTTACTGAGTCTAAACCTCATTTAGATAAATATGCTTCCTACTGTTTGTGAAACATTTAATGTGCTGTTTTCATCCATGGAACAAAAAGGTGGAACTGGTCTAATCTAAAATCTAAAATTAAATCCCCCAGCCTCATTTTCTCAACACTATAACTTTTGTCACACTCTTTATAAGATCCAGACCCGTCACAATAGGGTAGGCAAGGTAGACAATTGCCTAGGGCCCAGAGCTGAAGGGGGGCCCCCCAAGGATTGTAATTTATTTGTACAATAGTAAACAAGCTGTTTGAGTGATGGAAAACAAACTACTGATGTGAGAAGTCAAACCATAAACTATAAGATGTCCCTCTTGCCTAGTGTCTAGAAACAGTTCTGATAAGAGCCACTGAGCACCAACGAAAAAAGGACATTATTTTATTAAGTGGGACGGGGACAGATGCCTAAATGGGTGTGCAGTACAACCAAAAGTGGGACAGGTGGTCACCCTAATTGTTGTATATAAAAACATGCCTTATTATCTATCTATCCTGCCCATTCATGGAGTATTGGACTTATCTACACCAGAGCACACAAATAACATTTCCCTTTAAAAAACTGGATCAGCCACGTATCGCCACGTCTGAACGCATGCGCAGTTCGTAAACATTGATGAGTTTCCGGGGTAGCCCAGTCAGTGTACACAGTGTAAAAACCAGCAGAGTGTACCCTTTTCTCGTCTTTTTCATACATTTATTTCACTGACGACACCGCGAGGGATAAGTGTTTCTAGAAAGGGAAGAGATCTTCTGAGTAAGGCACTCGTAGGACGTCTGGAAGGATGAATTTCTTCAGAGGAGTGATGGGTGGGCAGGCAGCCGGGCCGCAGCCTTCGGGAGCCGAGACGGTGAGGACCAGCTCGGCTAGCTTCGGCTGCCTTCGACTAGCTTTGTTTTTCACCACCAGACAGAGCCACTGACAGCACACACACGCCGCTATGTCTCATTAACATTATGTTGTCAAAATTCGTACCTGTTAAGTCTATAACATGTATTGAGACTGCATGCTTTTGTTAACTTAAGGGCATCTATTAGCATTAGCTTGTGAAGAGCCTAATAAGCTAACACAGCAATCTGTCAGTCTGCTGGGAGCCCTGCTGTCATTGTGAGCAGCACTGTTTGGCTGCTAAAAGCACCTAGAAATGCGTTCAAACACTCAACAATGTGGCCAAGCAGGCCGCCTCTCCAGTTCTTGACTACATCTAGACAAGCTGCCATTCATTCGTTTTAACAGTCATTGGCGCCCTTAAGGTTGTAATAAGAGCTGAGTTTAGGACTGCATGACATTGTAAGAGCTGTGTAGCCCAAAAAGTTATCTGTATAAAGCATCTTGTTTTAGATCATTTATCATAGTTAAAGATCTGTATATACATAGTTTTATTCATGTGTTCCAGATTCAGAAATTGTGTGACCGGGTGGCCTCCTCCACACTTCTGGAGGACCGCAGGGATGCTGTCAGAGCCCTGAAGTCCCTGTCTAAGGTATGAGATACCTTAAAATTACGCTTTGTACTTTGTGTATGAAATAAGACATAGGCTGTCATGGGTGCTGATGGGACACAGTTTTTTAACATGTTTGGATACAATTAAAGATATTTAATATGTGCATTAGCAGTTCTCTTCCACTACCCCTGCATTATGTTCTGCTTTTTGGCATTTAATTTCAGTAGTTATTGTGACCATCTTTAATAACATTATGACCATTGTTGATATTGATTCTCACTGGTTGTATTCTAACCTGACATAGATCAATAATGCTATTGCAGACTAATGCTCTCTTCCTAATTTGACCCATGCTACAAAATTAATTTCACTGCCTCTCTTTGTGAAATATGTATTTTGTTATACAAGGAAGCAGCTGTTGTAGTTTCATATCCAACTACAATTCTGCTACAGATGTTTACCAACTGACCCATCACTCATAAATAAACCTTTACCATGATTCTCCAAAATACAGACTTCTTGTTACTCAAACAAAACTTTGTGGAAACTATTTTAAAAATATGATTAAAACAGTCACTGATGTTATGTTGTCTTTTTAATTTCTAGAAGTATCGTATGGAAGTCGGTGCACAGGCAATGGACCACTTGATCAGTATTCTGCAAACTGACAGGTTTGTGTGTGTTTGTTAATGAGTCAGTTGTAGCAGACATAGTCACGATTTTTTTTTTTTTTTTATAAACTGAGTTTGGAAACAGTAGCTCATATGTTTTTTGATATTGTGGTGCATTTGTTTTTATTGACAACAAAACAGGTCTGACTCTGAAATTGTTGGCTATGCTTTGGACACATTGTACAACATAATCTGCAATGATGAAGAGGAAGAGCAAGGTACAAACTGCCTTGAAAATGTTCATATGTTAAATAGATATTTTAATGCCTTCTCTTCTTAATGGTCATGTTCTGGTTGCATGTAAAAAAAATAAGTCATTTTAATTAGACGCCAGTCATTCTTTCTTAAATTACTGGAAATTGATTGCTTAATTTAAAGATTCTATTTTCTTCCTTCTCTTCCATGTTTATTGCTACAGATGAATCAGAAGGTAATACCCTTTGAATATGCATGATGCTATAGCTATATCCACCTGCAGTACTTAATTTGTTATTTTGTGGATAAGGAGCACAATAACTTCACTGCTGTCACCTGCTGCACTGCCAAAAACCTATATATGACATTAAAGCTTCAGAGATAATCAAAACTTTTTTTCAAAATCCATGAAATGAAAAAATAAAAATAAAATAGCTTGTGCGATATGCTTTAAACTTTTTCCCCTACCCTTGCAGACGCAGTAACCCCTAAACATAAGCACAAGACTGTATCAATGCCTGGTTAGTATGGGGTGTGACCTGAGCCTCACTTCTAATACTGCTAGAAAACTAACTTCACTAAAATAATTTGGCAGTGGAAGGCATTTGGGTCATAACAAGGGTTTACTAATAGCATCACACCATCCTGTAGTGATTTTTTTTTTTCTCTCAACACTCCTAATGTTTTTCACACTGTTTTAACATAATACCGTATTGCTGATGTTTTCAGTTGTTACAATAAGATCTGAAATATATGCTATATTCTATATATTCCTATGTTTAGTTGGTGTATGTTGAGGTGTTGACCTATGTTTTCTTTCCCCACTTCATCGAACCTTAGTGTTTTAGTATCCTTCGTGCATACATACTTACATCCTGTGTCTGTTACATTTGTAAAGTATTTTATCCACTAGAAGTAGTGTTCATAAAAATCACATAATTTCAGTTATTAACCTATGTTTATGGTTAAAAGTAAATTGTGTGCATATAGGTAGTTATTATCATCATATTGTTTATTTGAGACACCTGTTACTGGTGTATAATTGGCTGATTGATATGGACAGGCTGTCTGGTGTCACCCTCCATCGTGATGTTTATTGCACAGTTTCTTGCAGTTATAAATATTTTTGTTCATGTAAATGTTCTTCACAGATGAAAATGCCCAGAAACAGGCGGATGACCTGGGTGCACAGTTTACTGAGAAATTCATTGAGGATCCTGAGCATGTGACCCTTCTACTCACGCTGTTGGAGGTATGTACTCAGTTCAAATATGGGTGTAATTTTGTTGTTAAATACATTTGTCTAATATATTTATGTAATTTTATGCTTTTTAGGAGTTTGACTTCCATGTCCGTTGGCCAGGGGTAAAGCTGTTAACTGCTTTACTTAAGAACCAGGGCCCTCAGGTCCAGGGTGTCATCCTTGTTAGTCCCATGGGTGAGGTTCTCTTTGTGAGAAGCTGTACATAATACACAAATCCTGTTATGTTACTCTGCTTATATATATTTTCTTTCACAGGCGTTTCTAGGCTGATGGATCTACTGGCTGACTCCAGAGAAGTTATTAGAAATGATGTGAGCCTTTGCTTTCCTTCTTTGTAAAGATCACATTTTATTGATAATGTTTCTCTTTCTCTAAATTTCACAGTTGTATGTTTCCAACAGGGCCTCCTGCTGCTTCAGCAGCTGACTAAGAGCAATGCTGCCATACAGAAAATTGTAGCTTTTGAAAATGCTTTTGAACGGCTTTTAGATATAATCACTGAGGAGGGCAGCAGTGATGGAGGTACAAATCTTGATATAAGTGGTTTAGATGATTCTTCAAGGTTATAGTAAATGCGTATTTATATCTGTTATCTGTTTGAAGGCATTGTAGTGGAGGACTGCCTTCTGCTCCTGCTTAACCTGCTTAAAAATAATAGCTCCAATCAGAACTTCTTCAAGGAGGGCTCATACATCCAGAGAATGAAGCCCTGGTTTGAGGTTGGCGATGATAATGCTGGTTGGTCTGCACAAAAAGTCACCAACCTACACCTTATGCTACAGGTAATCCACATTTACATTTATTTCAGTTTTTTCCTCAATTTTCAGATATATGGATTTAATTGGTTCTGAAATAATTTCCTTGCTAGCTTGTGCGGGTCCTGGTGTCTCCGGTGAACTCTCCGGGAGCCACAGCCAGCTGCCAGAAGGCCATGTTCATGTGTGGTCTGCTACAACAGCTGTGTACCATCCTCATGGCCACCGGTGTGCCAGCAGACATCCTCACTGAGGTACAGTAGTTCCCAGACTAACAACTGTGGAGAAAAACCTTTCAAATTTCTTATAGCCTGGTTTAATTGTGTTTTCTTTCAGACCATTAACACTGTGTCAGAAGTAATCAGAGGCTCCCAGGTCAATCAGGACTACTTTGCTTCTGTTAACGCTCCCTCAAACCCACCAAGGCAAGTTCGATTAGAATATGAACTTACCAAACATTAAAATCATTCTTTTATTAAAAGGAATATTCCTCTTGTCTTTCTTGTCCTTAGACCAGCCATTGTGGTGCTACTCATGTCAATGGTAAATGAGCGACAACCATTTGTGCTTCGTTGTGCAGTCCTCTACTGTTTCCAGTGTTTCCTCTACAAAAACCAAAAAGGCCAAGGGGAGATTGTAGCTACCCTCCTTCCATCCACTATTGATGGTAAGTTACAATACAGTATTTTTCATCTCAGAAACTAGCCATTCTCCTTATTGGTAAAATGCATGCATTGTTGATGCCATTGTATTCTTATGTGCAGTTTAATACAACAACTAAACTAAAACTGGCTAGTAGGATGCCAGTTATTAGCATAAGGTGACACATATTTTCTTCACTATGCTGTTTAACTGCCTAACTTCTTTGTTTCAATTAATAGTTCAGGACAGTTTTATTGTTTTGAATGTTAACACTATTATTACCTAAGCCAAGGAAATTATGTTGTCACCAGGATCTAGAAATTTCCTAACGGCTTTTGTACCTTTGTGACATAGGGATGTCTTTATTTTTGTGGCTTAATGGATAGAGTATTTACCTCTGAACTAGAATACCTCTGTTTTGAGTTCAGGGCTGGACACTATATTTGCCATTGCAAGATGGGGTCTATGCTTTGGCTTGTTTCAGTTTTTAAAAATCTATGTAAAAAATTCTGCCATTTTGCTAGTGACCCATTCTTTAATAAAAGAACACCTCCAGGTTGTTATAGAGGGATATGGTATATGATGATGTGTTAGAATTAGATAGTTTATTAGATTATATCTGTAATATACTTCTTACACAGTTGTTCTTTTCTGTTGTTAGCTAATTCCATCTCAGCCGGCCAGCTGCTGTGTGGAGGACTGTTTTCAGCCGACTCTCTGTCCAACTGGTGTGCGTCTGTGGCTCTTGCTCACGCCCTCCAGGAGAACCTCACCCAGAAGGAGCAGCTGCTGAGGGTCCAACTGGCCACAAGCCTTGGGCAAACCCCCTGTGTCTCTTCTGCAACAGTGCACCAACATCCTGTCCCAGGTAAGCCGGTAGAGGCAGGCCTGTTGCAGTCAAAGGGGCATTTATAGACAGGGGTCCTTTTTTCAACAGTGATTAGAGTCGTGTTACATTATTGTGATTTTGCAGGGAGATAAGATCGCCAGACGGGTGAGTAATGAGTGTAATGTGTTTGTGTGTTTGGGTGGCAACTGTACTGTTTTATTTTATTTATTTATTTTTTTTAAGCTTTGCATTTGTTATAAAGGTGTCCCACTTTGACCCATTTGTTGGGGGTTTCCCTCTAACCTTTAACCCTTACTGGTCCCTAATCCTTGGCTATGATTTCACTCTCCCTCTTCCTCCTGGGGGGTGGTTGACAGATAAATGATGTTACTGCTATTTTGGGGTTTCATCTGCTGATATTGTCCCAACGCCTGCTCTTAGTTCTTTTTATAACTTATTATGCATGTCTTAGATTCTTCCTACTTCTTCCTCTGTTGAGGTAATTTCTGACAACTTTGACTTAGGGGTTTCCACCATGCTTCTGTGTGGTACCAAATTCATTTTTAAATTAATATAAATGAAACAATCTTTAATTTTTGTTAAAGCTAAGATAAGCGTATCTGGAGCTGGTACAAATGTAGTCTTGTGATGAGGCTTATTTGATTCCGGGTTTTGATTCAGGTTTGAAAACCTGGGTCTAGATCAAGTTTCTGACTTACATCTGCAGGTTTTACCAATCACATGGGTTTTCCTCAAACTATTGCTTCTCATCCTTTGAGCATAAACTTGTATTTCAGGCTGTTCCTGTTTTTAAGGAATTTCCAGTAATCCTGGCCGACTGCTTTGGCTTGCATTTATACATCAAATTATAAAAACAAAAACTTCTTACTTTTTGCAAGTGTTGGTGTTTGTTGTCACAGACAACAGTGTATGATCATTAGAATAGAATAGAACATAAACAAACTCAAATACCAATTATTTTGATAGTTACTATACAAGACTTGTTTCTCAGTGTTTTGTTTATGGTATTTTTAAATTATAGGTTATTAGGCATTTGATAAATCCTTGTCATTTTCCTCTTGTTTTTTTCCTTATTGTTGCATTCTGTCACATTTGGAGACAAAATCTCAAAAGGTGATTTTGTGAGTCTTTGTAATTGGAATGCTAATAAAATTAGCCATACTACTGGATATATATTATGTACATATTATGTACACAAACATCAATTTTGGCTTTCTATTAGAGCACTGGAAGGGTTGTTAAGCATGTTGCGCATTAAATGTGAATGCATTTGCTTCACTGCTGTCAACAGTAGACTTGAAACCGCATTTCTTGCCAACCTCCATGAAAAAACAAGGACTGTTGATTAAGTTTCTTTTACTACACAATTCTTTGTCATGAGGCCATTTCGACCAAAAACAAGTGTCTACTTAAACAGTTTTCATGGAAATGCATTGAGAAATTAATTTAGTATTTCTTTGCTTGCATGTGCTGTTATTTGCAAATGTGATAAACATTTATTAAGAATGCAAACTGTACTGATACAAATGGGTCAAGAAGAAGACTGTCAAGAAGGATTGTTAATGTTTTATCTCATGCTTTGATGAAATGCAGCTTACATAAATGCATGGTCTTAGCTTAACATTGATAATAACAATAACAGCTAACTAGCACAAGCACTATTTTGTTGTGTTTTTTGTTTGTTTTAACTCTTTAATCGCTGCTTGTTATTTTATGAAACTGTATACTTTTCCTCATAGTGTATTATTTTCAGTGCTTACTAATGTTTGATATCACATGTAATGTAATAGATAATATTCACATTTAATTGCATTAGCTACATTTCCTAATGGTGCCATACACTAAACATTAGCAAATTAAAAATGGCAATGTGAAGGCCAACAGTGGACATGTAGCCACCATAATGCATTTTTGTTTTTACCAGGTTAGGTTCAGGATGTGATGTGTGTGATGCTGTTGACATTGTTCCTGTTGTTGTCTTCCTCAGGGCAGTAAAGTGCAGACCAGAGTGGGTCTCCTCATGCTGCTGTGTACGTGGATTAGTAACTGTCCCATTGCTGTCACACACTTTCTACACAACCAAGAAAACGTCCCATTTGTATCCTTACAGAAAGACATAGCATATAGCACATTATAAATACGTCTATACAATTGATCCTTAATCTGGGAATTGCACAGCTGACTGCACAGATATCAGAGAACCTGGGAGAAGATGAACGGCTTGTGCAGGGTTTGTGTGCGTTGCTTCTTGGCATCTGCATCTATTACAATGACAACTCTTTGGAAAACTACACAAAGTAAGTGTAAAACAGACCTTTTTCTTGCCTTTGAGAAAAACTGTTTACACAGCCAATAGCACCTTGTAATATGAATGATCTGTGAAAAAAACAATCAACATAATATATGCTTTTTTATGAACAATGTGGATAAATGAGAATGCTCAGGCCATTTGCATGTTTGCATATATTTTGGCCTGTGATCTAAAGGACATTCGCATTAGTTGCAGGTCTACCCTATTTTTAAACATTCAGCCAAAAAAGTGTTAAGGTATTGCAGCTCTGAAGTACTAAACACCTTCCCATTGAAGTGCTTTGTTTTATTTTTTAGAGAGAAGCTAAAACAGCTGATTGAGAAGCGAATTGGAAAAGAGAACTTTGTGGAGAAACTGGGTTTTATCACAAAACATGAGCTTTACTCGAGGGCAGCACAGAAGCCACAGCCTGTGTTTCCATCTCCAGAACAAATGCTGTTTGACCACGAGTTCACCAAACTAGTCAAGGAACTGGAGGGTCAGTAGGAGACATTTTTTAACCATCAGGATCATTAAGCACTTTTTTATAGTGATATTAAATGTTGCTGTACTGTACGTAGGCATGATAACAAAGGCAGTTCACAAATCCAGTGAAGAAGAGAAGAAGGAAGAAGAAGTTAAGAAAACGCTGGAACAACATGACAACATTGTAACTCAGTACAAAGAGCTGATCAGAGAACAGGTAAACTCCAAGCATCAGGCAATAGCTATATTTCTAACATTGGATGTACTGTATTTGGGTTGTATGATTTCTGTGTATTTTATTATGATCTTCAGGATGCTCAGATCCAGGAGCTGAAGGAACAGGTAGCCTCCATGTCGTTACAGAATGAACAACTGCAGTCTACAATAACACAACAACTGTCCCAGATCCAACAACATAAGGACCAGTATAACATCCTCAAGCTCAAATTAGGTTTGTCACTCTCAGTTTCTCAGTAGAAATGTATCATAAGTAGTGTTATTATGTGTTGGTTTGACCATCTTACATTGAGAAGATTAAGGTAGTTTTATGAAGTTGATGTTTGAATTCTGGTCATTGTCCTGGTAGTCACTGATAATGTCTATTTCTTAACTGTTAAGCTAAATGGCAACAAAGCATTGTTTAAAGTTTCTCTGAGACTCTGAAGTGTTCATAGTGCACAGAGATCCGCCAAGGCATTACAGTTTCACTCTGGATCCAGACAGTAATCTGGACTCACACCAAAAACTAATCATGTTCTTTTCATAATTTGTGGCTTTTGCTAACAGACATCAAACAAACAAATATAGTCATAATCTAGGCCAAAGTCAACTGAAAATATTTTTACAGGTTTTTTCTAATCATGTCACACTCTGGACAACATTTCTTACATATATGCACATTATTAGTGTTTAAGATTGATTTCTGAAATGGTCACATTTGCAGGCAAGGACAATCAGAGTCAGTCCAACAGCCAGGGAGATATCTCACAGGTGAATGGGCTGCAGACAGAGGAGCTGACGCAGCTTCGAGACGAGGTGGAGGAGCTTCGCAAGCAGAACACACTCCTTCAGACACAGCTCGGCGACAAGGATTCACTCATCAACACCTTGGTTAGTAATGTAAACATGGACCTGGAAAAATTGTGAAGCAGGGATACTCCATAATGGGGCACTTTGGTTTATCTGTAACATGAGAAACTCCCTGTGAGTCACTGCTCCTGCTATTAATATACAAGTTGTCTGTTAATTATGTGTTGCGTAGTTCAATTTTATTTGTATAGCATTCAAAACTGAATCATCTCATAGTAACTGATTGTAGAAAACCCCAAAAATACATCTTGAGCAAGGTCTTAGTGACAGTTGGATGGGTAAAAACTGTGGCTTTATAGCACACCTTTAGGGATTTCTGTATCATGTAATGATCTATAAATATTACTTTTGTGGTTTGTACCTATAACCAAGACTACTACTTAAAACAAAAACAAGCTTTTAAAAAACATCTGTTTAGCAAGTGTGCTAAAATTATATTGTAGATGTTTATCCTAATACTAGGACTTGTTTTGTTATAATAAAAGGTGTGTTTTTTATGTGACTATAAACATATTAATTGTTCTGATTTCATCATGTTGCCATAGAGATCTGAGGCGGCACAAACAGCAGAGGGAACATCAGGAGCATCAGACAACACAGAACTACTTCAGGTGAGCATAAACACATTAACTTTACACCCAATTTGACATTGTTGCATTATCAAATGGTGCTGTCAAAAAATATAATGTATAATTCCGCATGTTTCAAAACTGTAAGTACTTGATAAGTTTCTTTAAATGGTTTTAGGAGTTTGAAAGCCTAAGAAATCAGGTTCAAGCCCAGTCAACAGAAATTAGCCAACTACAGACAGAGAGACAAGAACTGCTGAGAAGAGCTGAAGCTGCTGCGGTAAATGACACACGACTTAATATTTATGGCAGAAATGTTACATTATGCTTAACAGCTGCATAATAATAAAAAATCTGTTTTTGTTTAGTCTTCAGAACCAGTTCCATACAGTGACAGCTCAGTTAGTGATGCCAAAGTGACAGAATTAGAAAAGACACTCGCTGCACAGACATCAGAGACAGAGAGACTAAAGGTAAACAAAGAGAAGACTTTCTTAATCTCTCATCTAATGATTTCCACCATAAGAAAAGAGCTTTAGGTAAATGACCCAGTCAGTGCAGTTCATTTCATTTATTTATCATTGTCTTTTTATGCTCTGGCATAGGGGGAGCTCAAGAGCTTGTCAGAAGGGAGGGCAGACTTAGAACAGCAGCTGGCCTCAGCCACCAGCTCTGTGGCTATTCTGCAGACAGAGAAGTCCAAGCTGCAGACAGAGGTTCAAGAGTCTAAAAAGGAGCAGGACGACCTGCTTATGCTGCTGGCAGACCAGGACCAGAAGATCCACAGCCTCAAACAGAGACTCAAGGACCTGGGAGAAACGGTACATAATCACAAAAGACATCCACAGCTATTGTAGTTAAGCTTTCTAACAGCTAATTTGAGTAGATATTAAATTTTGCAACAGTGTTTGTTTATATTGAGCATTACATTATGTCATTGTAAAAGCTTAATTAGTACACATGGTTATAAACTCCGACAAATTGGATGAATGTCATCTAGCATTGTATCATTTAATGCATTGGACAGTGTAAAGAATTTTTGTTGTGGTATTTCTAAAACATTTACGCACATATACCTCACTAGGCACACTTGCATCATAAAATGTGAAAATAAACACATAAGAACTTTGAGTGAGTAATTTCTACTTTTTTTAATATCACAACAGTAAATAACTTCTTTGCAGCCAATGGATAAGGATGACATGTCATCCTTATCATGTAAAAGCTGAACCATTGATGATATTCATTCATTCATTTTCTACCGCTTATTCCCGTTAGGGGTCGCGGGTGACTGAAGCCTATCCCAGTAACTTTGGGCCGTAGGTGGGGTACACCCTGGACAGAGGCCAGCTTGTCGCAGGGCTGACACAGAGACGAACACAGACAGACAGCCACTCACTCTCACATTCATTCACTCACTAGGGTCAATTTAGAGTCACCAATTCACCTAACACATGCATGTCTTTGGACGGTGGGAGGAAGCCGGAGAACCCGGAGAGAACCCACGGTTACACGGAGAGGACATGCAGACTCCACCCAGAGAGTTTGTTTGTGTGGTGTGTTGGTCCGCCCGGGGCTCGAACCCACGACCTCCTTGCTGGGAGGCGAGAACGCTAACCGCTCTGCCACCGTGCACCCCCCATTGATGATATGGTTATATGAATTCTAGTTCTGAAGTTGCTTTATTATGCTTTTCTATTACCTAAACATCTGTTATTTTCTCTGTTCAGTTTACTGTAGTTAGACTGTGACATTGTCCTTACAGGTTGAAGATGAAGACGACCTGGATGCTAGGGACCAAACGGATGACGATGATGAAGAAGATGATGATGAAGATGAAGACTAGAGAAAACACTGAAGAGATAAAACTACAGGAGTATAATGTGTCTGACAGGAGGCCAGAGAAGACAAATGACAAACTGGAAAACAGAACTCAAGTAGTTTCTCATTCCATTTGCCATTTCTGCCATGACTTTTCTTTAGTCTTATTCACATGTTCACCGTTCTGTTTGAATTTCTTCTCTCAATTTCTTTGCCTTCAAGACATCTTTTTCTGCCATCAGATTGTTATGGATTTTAGCAGTTCAGCGTTCATTCTCATTTAGTTTATTTACAGAAAGACTTGTAACATTACAGAAAAGTAATTTGGATAATATAAAGTGTATTCAAATGTAGCAAAAATCATTTCTAAATCTATTTAATATAATAGAAATTGTGTAATATTGGAGAGCTACTTTACCATACTCTGCTGCTCCCTCATCTTTAGTGTACCCAAGTTCTCACCTAACAGTACCTACACTCTGTACTTGCCCACAAGCCCAGGTTCCAAGTCCAAATTCCTTGCCTGCACACCTCCATCGCATTCATTTTGGCATCATATAATATTGCTACAATTTCAATTCATGATTTCACTTTTGAACTGCTCTAAAAATGCTGCAAAATACTCAAAAGATGTAAAAACGAGAGGGATATTTTTGCAACTTTTGTCCACTTCTGGCATCCTGCTTCTGTATATTGTGTAACTTATCAATTTATGAGCCACATCAAAAATGGTAAACAAAAAAAAAAGTGAGTCTGTACACCTGTGTGGAAATATAATTGTAGATAAATTAAATTTTACTAAAGCTACATATCTGTATTGTTGCATCACTATGTTTGCTCACATTTTGTAACTATAATGCATCTATGATTAATTATTGACAGAAATACTAAACTTGGTACCTATTCAAGTCCTTTGTGTCATTACAGAGTATCAACGCTTGGAGGCGACAAAGAGTAACACGTTCACAAGACTATGTGCAGCAATTTAAAAAAAAGTAAATACAGTTGATTTTACCGGTAACTTTAGATAAAGTGTTGCAAGGACTGCATATTGGTTGATACACCCTTCCAGTTTAAGCTTCAATATAGTATGCTTTAGTACCTAGAGCTATTTGTTCTGTTTTGAGAACATAAAGTGGTTTATGCAAAGCTGACGTGAATGATCTTCACATGCAGAAAAGGGTTTATATTCAGTTATGATGATTAATAGATAAGATCTGTTATAGCTGAAAGGTAGAATTTAAGTAGATTACTGACAAATGTATAGCATCAATACTGTGTACCTCTGTCTTGCGTTCACATTTCAGCACAGTTTTAGTGTTAAACTGGCTTGTCTCAAAGTTAGAAATGCAGCCATCCATGACTATATTGTACAAGCCAGATAATAATAGTTGTATTAAGTCCAGTGATTTTTGTTTTAAGCAGAAAGAACATATTAAGACTAACTGCATTGTCAGTGACAATGCAATTAGTCCTTTATGACATTAGTCTCACATACAGATTCTAGGAAAGGCCAGTGATGATTTGGTGATCACGGTGATCATCTTCCCCTGGATCAGCAAAGCAATATAGTAGATGTAGGGGCGTGGTCACATCCTAAAATTACACGCCAACCCACTGTGCCATAAGCAGTAGAATGGAAGTTATGTTAATCTATATAATCACATTTAGAGCCAAGAAATGCAAAAATAAAATAAATAAACCTGGACCAGTTTTGTTCTTATGGTATGCCACTATTTCTTTTCCTTTCCTTTTTTTTTTTTTTTTTTTTTTTTACATCAAAAAAACTACTATGACTATGAAATGTAGCTCCATTAATAGCTAAATAGGCTAAAGCTAAGATAAACATCCAAAATAAAAATAAAAATTCAGACAGTAAAGTTATTTTCCCCGTACCGTGGGCCACTTGTTTGTTTGCTAAAGTTCTTAAGCTTATAATAAGATTCAATTTTGTGGTATTTTTTTTAAACCAATAGCCAACAACAACAGCAACATTATTTCTGTATGCTTCTGGTTAACCTGGGACATGTAGGACAAGCTGGCCCCGCCCTCGCCTCTTCCTCGTCGCATCCTGCTCCCATCTCTCCTCATCCTCCTCCTCCGCCCGCCCTCCCCTCTTCTCCCCGGGCTGGTGGTGGTGGTGTTTTCCTCCGCGCTCTCGGTGGCGGCTGCTCTGAGTCTCATAATGCCCTTCCTCTGAGCTCACACATACTTTTTTCCATCCTCTCCGTTTCTGACTCCCAAGGTCAAGTCTGGCATCATCCTGACTCTGACATGCCGTTCATAAACCCCCAGCTCTGGTTCTACTAACTTCTCTGCTCCAGCCCCGCCGCCGCTGCACTTTACCGACCCCCAGCAACAACTCCTCTTCGGGGAAACTGAAGCACCTGCCGCCTCCGCCGCAAAACTCGCCCCATATGACCGTCTCAAAGGTGGGTTGACTCACACTCTCGCGGCCTTTTACTGGACGCTTGTCGTGTTTGTTGTTTAGTGTACGTCTTAAACGACTTTAAGCGCTTTATATGACGCTGCGGTGTAGCTTTATTTGCGGCGTGGGTGTACCATGCGGCCGCTCTGCGTCACCGTGTGGACATGACATCGCGGTGCCTCTGGTGGTTTCACTCGTTCAACTTAAACCTATTCCAGCTGGTTATTGGCTTGGCAGCAAGTCTGTTTACGTCCCGCATAGAGTAAAATGTCCACTTTCGGTTTTTTTTTTTTTGACAGACGTAGATTGGATGGGACACAGACTACGTTAATGGCTTCTAGGGCAAGGGCCCTGTATGGGATTTTAGAAATACTGATGGCTCCAAAGGTTGTGTACTGAAGATGCCTGCCTCCCTAAATGTCCATATAGTTTAAAATAAATATTTGTATCACGTTATCTTAAACCCATCCTGTATATTTAGGCCACTGAAATTACTACTGACTAGGGTACAGGGCCAAAGTTGCTTCCAACTCCAAGTTTCCATCAAAGCCTTTTCCTCAAATACTTACACAGTGCTTACACAGACTACACTGTCAATTAATTTCCCCCAAATTATTGTAAAATGTAAACTGGATAAAGGACCTAAAAATAAAAATAATGAAATATTCTTTAATAAATACATTGTGGACCTCAAGGCTGCATACGACCATGATGGCAACCCATTCAAACAACAGTAAGTCTCAACAATTAATTTATTATGCTTTATAAATATTTATTCTATGTGTGAGTCATTATAAGACTCACACTAGTCCCTTTAGTGACCGAAGGCCTAAAGTGACATACGGTTAAAATGAGGTCAGCCAGTGGAAGTGCCCCATGTCCAGACACAAGCCTAATCTGAGCCAGGGATGCACCTTTTATACAGTTTCTTTAACAGTTAGTTGGTAGACTTAACAAGCAATAATTGATTAACCATTAACTGTCTCTATTTTGCAACATAATGGTTAATTGGTTAAAAAATGAATCAAGCATGCTCTTAATGACAATTAATTGGTTAACCACCAACACCCCGAATCTGAACACTTGAACCAGAAAAACGAAAATAAACCTTTTACAAATAACACTGTCCAACACATTAGTACCAACAGTGAAATGTATGATATTTCTCAGCCTGTCTGCACTGTGCAAGGCCACCAGCTCACCAGATGGTTTGCATCTATTGTTTGTCCCCTTTTTTTGTCCCGACATAAACAAACTTAGGACAATAGAAAAAGCAGTTCAGGTTTAATGACCCGAGGCTAATGCTCACCACATGTGAAGCAGTGGGAGAAAATGGGCAGAGTGTGCCAACTGCATTCATTCTTTTAGCTAAGTACAGTGACACTTCCACATGGTTAAGCTCAGAGAATCACTGTGTTTACTGTGTAGTAATGGCAGTAGGGGTAGTAGTAATACTTGGAAATTTTCTGTCAAGTGAGAGTTTGTAAATGGCCAATTTTTCTCATGTTGCACCATTTGACATTTTAACAGTTTTGTGTAAAGTTATTTACAGGCCCAAACTTCACTGGCTTTCATTCACAAACTTGAAGACTTTCTGAAGACACCAGTGTGAGTTTAACACCTAAGTGTGATGGAGTGAGCCATGACTTTTTGGAGCAGTGCATAGAGTAGAGGTGTCATGCTAGCACTAGAAGTAGGCTTGTCATCTACCTAATGGCAAACACTTGCCAAAAACCGCATTAGACTAATGAGTTAGTGCCCAAATGCTGCCAAAATTCATATGTGGGAAGCTGAAGGCTCACAGCTAAAAATAGACTCCTAGCATGGGGTTGAATAAGAGGGTGAAAATATTTTATTGTAGAGGAGCGTCATCATCTCCTCTCTATGGGGTAGCACTGTATATAGGCTGCGCTTTGATGTTAATATTGAAATATTAAGCTGCATCCCCAATGCACCATCACGCTTCTAAAAAAATATATTGACTCTGAGAACAAAAGGTTACTTCTCTAAAATGTGTCAATTTACAACCTTAAAGGCCATTTATAAACATTTGTATATTGTGGTGCACAATGGTAGAGTGGTTAATGCTTCTGCCTCTCAGCAAGCAGGATCTGGTTTTGATCCTTGGGACTGGCAGCTACAATTTCTCTGGAGTTTTACATGTGCTTCCCAAGAGTTTACATAGTATTCATTCATTAATTCTTAATGAATGAATACTCTTAGATATCATTTTATCAGCAGAAACAGGGCTTTAGTATGATTCATTTGATTAATTAATTTTAATGATATTTATTTCAAGAAAATGGATGATGTGTATGCGCCTTCTTTTTTTGTTTGTACTTTTAAAGCAGGATTGATGATCTTATTTTACTGTACACAATTGTAGAATCTCATAGCTGTGTGAGATTCAAATCCAATAGTGTGACAGTTCATTATGCAACCATATCTGCATAATGTGCATGTACAGACTTTGATGAGATTGATCCTGTATTGATTTACGCAGATCGGACTAAGATTTACACATTGCTCAATACAAGTCAATAATGATGCCAATATTTAAAACCCCAAAGGTCGGACTTTTCTTGTTTACTTCCACTTCAGACTGGAAGGATTTTGGTTCCCAGCTGTAAGGAGACTGATGTTGCTGATAAATTGAGAAGCCATGTCTAAGCCCCCAGAACAAAGCCCTGAGGGAGCTTTAATCCCAGTTCAGCGGAATCACCATCTCCCCTGTGTTTCACCCTCGACTAACCTAATGAAGCTCTGCCTTATGCCCAGCAGGACAACAGTCATGTATCCTTAATCTGTACACCTATACTCTTAAGTCCAAATATAGTGATTCACTAGTGCAAATTTATGCCAATGTAAAATCAGAGACCAAAGGTTAGATAAGGTGAAGTTGTTTAAGGGTGTGAATGAGATCAGCCGCAGTGTAATGGGAAAAATTCTTATAAAAATGGCACTTGTAAACTTCATCCAGATGCTTGGCGTAAATAGTTGTGTTGATATTTTTTATTAGTGGAATTCTTTAAAGTATTGAACATTTTTGTGCTTAATGTTTTTGGCATGTTTACAGTATATTTTGGGTGTCATGAAAAGTGCTTCATAAATGGAAGCTGTTATATTATTGTTATTAAGCATTATTAAAAAGGCCCATCAATGCCCATACTTTTTGAGGAAGCTGAAATGTACCGGGGAAAGCTCTCAGAACCCAGTACTTTTATAAAAGGTGTGTGTATGAGGAATGACCATAGACAATAGTAAGGTTTATCATCAGGGAATAACAGTAAAATCTTGTACACCAGCTAGCCAGCCACCAACATCAAGTGGAAGCAGGTCAGTCAAACAGTAGTCTCAACAGCAGGACACAACTTTTGCCTGTACTTTTGCTGCTCTTCATCGATCTCAGCCCATCCACGTCACCACAAGAAGTTTCATATTCACAGTTTATTTCTTGTCCTGTCTGTTATCTAATTTCAAACAATTACAGGCTTTCTTACTTATGCTTTAGCTCTGTGAATATATATGATGCATTGCCTAAACCTACAGAACCTGAATGTGGCGTCCACACTAAGTCCATGGTCTGAACCGGTACACTTTGTAAATCTGCTGAACTAATAGAGAAAATGATGAAAATTACAGTTTGCTGTTATAAAAACCATAGAACTGCTGTAACAAGCAATATGTTGACTTTAATTTAATGGATGTAGCTATCAGTTGTTTATGTTTAAGTGATCTTGCTTTATGCAGTGTTTTTCCATTTAGTTCTATACTGACATTTTGATGTTTTTTTTCTGGTTATGTTAGTACTTCCTCCTAAATGCTGTTATGTAACCAGAGCCAGCATGTGACAGCATAAAGTTCACTTATTGTCAAGCACAGACGCCTTAAGACCGGCAGCTTTAACACATTAAAGCTTTTGCTGTTGCTTCCCGTCACTTTAGGGCTGGGCCATTACACAGCAAACCTAAGGGCTCTTCAAACAGTGATTAAAACTGAGCTGTTGTGTTTTCTGTGTTACATCACTGTGAGTAGGACGGCCCGTGGCCGGTTGTCCCGCACGTTTCTGACATGACAGCTGTCCGACTGTTTGCGGATTATCTGCGGCTGCTCCCACGTGGCACACAGCAAGGGATTACCTTTAGAAAAACAAACTGTCCATGTCTATTCACCGTCCACATAGTGTTGCTGTTGAGCTGGCAATGTCACCTAACTGAGTACACTTTGCCGTAGGTCATCTTTTAGGAGGTTAGCGTTGGTTTGTCATAAACTGGTGGTCGGATTTTGATGAAATTTTACATGAAAAGTTAATAAAAAGCCAAGGAAGAAATTATTAGTGTAAGGCAATTCTGTGGTGTCCTGAAGGTGTAAAAGACAGGCTGGGTTTATTTACCATCAGTACAGGACCTGGAGACAGTTGAACACTCAACACATTGTGACAGTACTGACCATTCAAGTCTTGCTATACTATGCTATTTTTATAACATAAGATGGTCATAAATAGGGTGATCCACAAATAGATGTAAACAAAGACAGAACTGGAGGTGTCCTTGGTACGGCTGTGCAGGGGACATTTAATTCCCTAACAATAAATATTAGGAATGTTTGAAATGATTCTTACCAGAGAATATCAAAGATACTAACTCAAGCCACAAGATATCAAAAGAACAGTAGCAACCCACATAAAGGCTTTGTAACTCAAGTGAAGCATTTACCCCTGAACTAGAAGATTCCTAGTTTGAGTCCAGGTCTGGGCGCCATAATTTACCATATCGAGATATGACCAACGCTTTGCATTGGATGTTCTCAATTCAAGAGTTCAAATTTATGAACTGACATTACAGATTCAACCTTATCCAGAGTGAATTTCAAAACTGTTAAAAGCCACCAAGCTCAAGCAGACAGCCAAAAATTATTCACTCTTATATGGCAGAAAACCAGCTGTTACATAAATATTTTAATTAGTTGGTTGTAAATATTTAGTTTTTGAGACATCTAAGTCTTTTGGGAATCAAGGAAGCATAGTAATTTATTATTGACAAGGAAAAGTAAACAGACTTGTCTTTTTGAAGTGTCTGTGTTCATTATATCAATCCACATTGGCTGCAATGCTTCGCCTAATGAAAAATCAATGCCGTAGCAAATGTACTGATCACCTTAAATAGCCTGTTCATTTGTGTAGTAGGCTAGACTAAATGTTTACTTTGAATCACTGCCCAGCACAGATTTATTGGTTGGCAAGGTAAAGGCCTGTCAGTGTACCCTGAATTTAAAAAATGATAAGCTAATTTGTACATGGTCAATATACAGCTAATTATGGTGAGTGCTCATGTCAATTATACATTTAGCTTGCCTTAAGCTAGTTGTTTTATACAATATGTGTCAGACTGTGAGACCTCTGCGGTTGGCATACTGAAGAAACTGAGCCTGGGAAGCAAAGAGCATGTTGACAATCTTAGCTGTTGTCTGTTACTTGTACTAATTAAATGTAAATTAGTGGCAAGCTTTATAGCTAAGCATTAGTAGAACACATAATTTGAGGGTCTGGCCTGTCATGGCAGGTAGTCTGTCTTATTTTACTTAAAGAAGAAGCTTCAGAGTTGGCTAGCTACATGCAAGCTATAGTATCAACCTGCCAGCTGTCATATTTAAAAAGGTTAAGGCTGTTTATTAGTTTTTTTTAAATATATTTTTGTATTTGTTTTTAGAAAAGGAAATAATGAAACAAAGACAATAATTAATAATTATTTAAAAAAAATGTGTCTTTCATTCTTTGGGCTTGTCAGACTGGGAACACATTACACTAATTTTTGTCTGTAATAATTACAGCATTAGCATAACAAGCCTGGTATTAGCATGTTTAGTTAGCAACAAACTTAAAGCAGATACATCATCAGAACAATGGGTCTTAGCGCAGTCTCTGGGCTGATAACATTACACAGCTCAGTGTACATGCAGCACTGTGCATATGTGTATATTGTATATAAAGAGAAGCTGGACCTATTTAAAGACCAGCTAATCCTCTTGAGCCCCTGAAAGTGAAACTCACCTTGACTACAGTTACTACGATTAATGAATGGATGGCTGGGCCACTGACACTGTTACTGAAGAGATTGTGATCCTGCTGACTGGTGTGGTTCGCTTATACCTAAATTATCATAATTTTAAAATAAAGTTTAATAATAGTTACATTTGGCAGCCTAATTTATGCTGAAATGTATTTTTTTACTTTGCTCTTTTTATTTTCATCTTTCTCTTTTTTAATCATTTCCTGCTTCTATCTTTTTGGTGGTGATTATTTTTGTCTCACTTTAAAGCTTGTGCTACAAAGACAACTTCCTCTCTGCACAGCGCTGTTGCTTAATTAATAATGACAACCCTCTGGAGGCAACGACCTGCTACAGTGCTGTGGTGGCACTGTTTTCCTATTTATAGCTCTCAACAGGGGTTTATGTAGTGCTTTATAGGGCATTTGTAATTTTTTGCATGTGCCCATGGTCTTGCTCATCATCCATATTACCTTTTCGGATTTTATTGTCCTCCTCCAATATGCTGACTGCTACAGTTTTTGGCACTGTATATTTTCTTTTTGTGGAAGCTGTTTAAAATTCTGTCAGTAGATGTTGGGAAATCTAGGACATCCAAATACAGAACAGAACCCACCAATGTGGCAAAAAGACAAAGTGTTAGGAGGATTATAAGGCAAGTTCTTCTGCTTTTATATAAATATTCTCTATACTGAATTTTACATGCAGTGTTGCTGTAAGGATGCAATTTTGCCTCATGGTAACCTGATGGAACTCATGAACAGGGCTGAGTGGGCAGGAGTCAATATCAGTTTTCATTGTGATTTCCTGGTACTGTCATACCTAGGATTTCATTACATGTCAATCAGATTATGAGGAAATTATTGATTATAAATAGGATGTTGTCAAGAGTTGGTCTTTTGTTGTGCTTTAGGACTAAGACTCTATTGGAATAGTGCCAGTACTACAGTAATTGGAACACTTTTGAAATCAATAAAGAGACTGACTTAGGTCCAAGTTTGACCGTTGTTTTCTTCCTATAGATAATAGCCACATGCTGCTTTGTCTGGTGCGAGTTGTGCATAAAATTGGAATTTAATTTACATATTCTTCAAAGTGTGTTTTTTCCAGAGTTGTTTGAAGTTATTTCAGAGTATTGGCTGCCCAGACTGCTCTCACTGCCAGGCTTGATGTCAGCAGGTATGGCTATGATATCACTGAGAAGTAGTTAGTCTGTTTCAAACAGATGTGGTAAGGCATATAAAGCAAGTGAATCACACATGAGAACATGGGAGACTGAGACACACTGCTCAAACAAGTTAACACCTGACTGTAATATTAGGTGAGCTCATGTACACTATGTACTGTAGCAGGATGTGTGCACAGTTTACCAAATACTTTTGTATTTTGTGTTCAGACTACAAGACATGTTTAATGTTTTTTATTAGTTGTAAATGAGGACAAACCAATGTGTGGTTAAGTAAAATGAAAAAAAAAAGTTTATATTTTTGCAGTCTAGTATGCAATAACAGAGTTAAATCTAGAGCTAAATCATATTCAAAGTAGCCTTAATAAGCCAGAATGATGGCTTATGCGATGCATGTTCTTCAGGCTATCAATCATAATACCTTTCAAGCCAAAGAAAAATAATAAAAATCATTTTGTTGGGTGTTATATAATTTTGCTCATATACTACTTTTTTATTGTAGTGACATGAAACCATATAGATTTGTAAATGTGGTGGATTTGAAAATGTGTAGCTCCAGGAATCTCTTAAAGGTGTTTTGAGCAGTACGTAGAGCAGTACGTATTTTATTATCTTATTTTATATTTAATACAATTTACCCACGTCTCCCAAGATATGAGGTAAAAATGTTTTAGTTAAATATTAGTTTCACTGATAACCATGGTACAGCTAATTTATTCACAATAATAAAAAAAAGGAACGTAATGCCCAAGTTTTTTATGTTTACATTTACTGTTTTCAATCCAGTACGGGCGCATATGCTGCTTCCAGTACCTTGTAAAATATTAAATGAACAAAAAAATATTGTGATGAATAGCAGCCAAAACTTTGTCGCCGGGAGATGGTAACAAATATTACAAAAGACAAGATTTTTCTTGTCTTTACTAGTACTAAGAGTAATTACTGACCACATTTCTCCACCCAGTCAATACTGTTTAGTGCCACACTTCTGATTGGCACAATATTAATCAATAAAGAAATTATCCACAGTATATGCATATAGCCAAATTTCACTTCCTTTCATTTCTTTTGTATTTTTGATGCTCACCAGCCTGTCAACACCTCTGACCTGACCGTGCATGCTGCGTCTTTGACTCTGTTACAATCTTTGCAACATTTACATTCCTGGAGCGTGAGTACATCACACGTATGTTTAATAAGCAGATGTGTTGTCTGATAGCGCTACTGCTGGTGTGAATGTGTGGCACAGTTCCAGCCTCAGTCCAATGTTGCCAAAGTTGTGAACAGTTGTGTCAGTGCACTTAGTCACCCCTCGGCCTGTTGAGGCATAGTTATGATTTCACCGAGTGGCTTGCGTTGTCCTGTCCTGTCATCACGAAATGTACTTTTCAATACCAAATAATGAGTCGTATACATGTAATTTGATTTTTTGGGCATTTTGCCATATTAGATTGAAATCAGGTAATAAAATTTGTTCTCTACTCATTTTCGCTGCATTATTTGCTTCAGCTTTTGAGTACTGTTTGAGAAGTTGTGCCTCCTCATTTGCACACCCTGATAGCCAAACCAAATCCAGAAGCCACATGCAAATTTATGCTACCTTATCATACTCTGCTTTTCTCATGCACTCTGCTGGTCACTGATGAAAGAATACCTAGATGATGAAGAAAACCTAGAAAAAAAAATAATAGAATGTGCTCTAGAATGATCAGTAGACAAGGACGCCATGTAAGTCCATTGAATATGCACATATTATGTTTCAAGTATTTGTGTCTATAAATACTACAGACAGACCCATCTTCTTATATTTTCTTTTATAATGGGCCCATGTGAAGCTGTTTTGCCCCGGGCCCCAGCAGTCCTGTCGACAGGCCTAACTACAGACTGTTAGCCCTGATGTTCCAGTAGTCCCTTGCTAACATTTGATTGTACCTTTTGGCTATTGTGAGCTGTACAAGCAACAGGGTGAATGAAACTGAATTACTGAGATGTTGTTTTATTGCATGCAATGTTACCATTGCATAACATGGATAAGAAATGTGTGTAATGTAACAGTCTCACATTGCATCCAGATTGTTTATTAGTGGTTTCTAAAATGGAATTTCGTACCTAGTAGCAGAATAATATTGTATATAGTTTTAAAAATTATATGGCAAATGAATTAATCAACATTTTATCTACCCCTTGGAGGAATTTGGAGGAATATTGATATTATTTTATAAATAATTATTATTTTAATTATTTTATAAAGAGGTCACTGTGACTCTGTGTCAAAGGCTTTGGCCTATTTTCCCCACACAGCTAGTTATTAGTGAACTATTGTGTGAGGTGTGATTAAAGAGAAGTGCCACTAGAACAAGCTTTTAGCACTGAAGCGTTGTCCTTACTGATAATTACTACACATAGGGTAGCACTCTGAAGCCTCATGATCACAGCTGAATGAAGTGAAGCCCAGTGAGCCAAGAGTGGAGCTTCGGGCCAACAGATAGTGTTGACTGTCTGTGGCAACTATTGAGGTTTTTCATGGTCCTTTAACTACTAGTACAGCATATTATAAGAATGAACTGACTTCTAGCATGATGTAGCCTTTAGCTGCTGTGCTCTCTGTCTGCTTTCAGTTGCTTCTATAAACAAAATTAAATATGTTCTCTGTTCAGGCATTAACATTAGACACTGTATAATGTAACTGGGTGGTTGTGATTTGTGACTGCACAGCTACAATAAAGGGTAAGCACTTTAAATAAATCATACGTATCACCAAAATCAAATTAGTTCAACATGGAGATAACCCAGTATGTCCAGATATATTGATTGTAGCCATAGAAATGAGACTTGGCTCATTACTGTCTTATCTCAGACCCTTTGGACTGTGTAGCAGGGGACGTGTGACACTGTCTTTATCAGTAATGTACACAGTGCTGTTGTGTGTATCCAGAAATATCCCTGAAGGAGCTATCTGTACTATTGTAAGTTGAATTATGCAAGCACCAGGTGTCTGCTGCTAGAATTATTGCTCTTTAACTTGCCTGCACTTGCAAATGTCATAATGTAGTTGTAAGTCGCTGAAATTGATGTTACAGATAATCAGGACGCTTAGAAGCTAGTTTGTGTAAGAATTTGTCTCAGAGATTCCAAGTCTTTCACACAATTGGATTCAGATAACCATTATACTGTATCTTTAGCAGGGCTGAGCAATATAAAAGACAATAAAAATTTGCAGGTATAATTTTTGAGATAACAGTAACACTTGTGATATAAGATTATTTCCATAGCAAAACATTTACTGATTTAGTACAGGGATTTCTAAGACACTTTTATTATATTAAAAGGTCATTATTGTTCTTGGTAATGCCTATAAAAAATCTTTGCCAACCCATTTTTGGGAAAATATTAAAAATAATAAGTAAGAAATAAAATAAATAAGAAATAATTAAGACTCAACCAACACTAAACCTGCTCTAAACCGAACTTTATTTGTACACACCACAATTTAATTTAAGGTTTTCTTTCTTTCTTTTTTTTTTTGTATGTGGACTCAAGGCACTGAAGCTATAGGTTGTATTTCACTTCCCTTTTTATTTTGACGTAATGGTAGCTCTACCTAAAGAATGTGCACTTTATTGTACACTTTGGTCTTCCACTAATGTGTGCGCGAGTGCACATGTGTCAGATAAGATCAATAGCTGAGCCCTGGGCAGCAGCTCCTGTTAGTCCCTGCGAAGGCCAGCTTTTTCAGCCTGTCCTCACATCGACCTGTCAGCCCACTGCGTCCACTGGCCTCCAGAGCAAATGGACCATTGCATAATGTTTTATTTACCATGGCTCTCCAGTACAAGTGTTTGAATTGGGTCTGACTAAAAGTATATTAAGCCCGCACCTTTTTGGAATTTGCTGATGAACTGTACTTAAATACAACACTCAAGTTACAATACAACAAGGTCTGCCTCACATTTCTGGTAACAATTTATTAATTTGATTTGATTTATTTTCTGCACATATGATATAAGTAGCCATTTTAGATAGACAGTTTAATTGTTAATCCGATTACCATTTTATGAATATTATGTAAAAAAAAATGTTGGGGGTAGAGATTTGTTGTATTAGACAAACATAATACACAACCAGGGCTAAACAATTTTGAGAGGCAAAAAAAACGTTTGAATCGACAATTTCGTCTTCCATGTAGTAATCAGTTCTTTGTGATTTTGCAGTTCAGATTAACTTGTGATATTTTGTGCAGAAATAATAATTTTTTTTTGTGTGGATCTGTAATATTATCTGGAACCAGGATTTTTATATTAGATTCTGTTTTCTTTTTTAGTTCTATTGTGAGATAGGACCAAAGATACTAACTTGAGCCACAAGCAGTCTGACTTTGGTCAACAGTCTTTTAATAGTTGTATTATGAATAGGGCTAGGTACTGTTCAGATTTTTTTGATACCTGTACTTAAACGATACCTTGTTTTCTGTGGCGGTACCTTTCTGATGCCTATGGTGTGCTAATTCATCTTCTACAATCATAAAACACAATAATATGGAATAAAAGGCCAATCTTTGGAGCAAAACCAGTAGTTTGTATGGTGTTTTCTGTTGTTTCTTTGATTCATACATGCAAAGGAACATTTAAGGTCTCATAAGTATTGAAATTTGGTATTGAAATTAAAAAAAGTCAATCCCAGTACAACCGCCCCCCGGCCCTAGTTATGAATGATGTAAACAGAGTTATCTAAAAGGGTCAGCAAAGACACTTTCCTTTCCCTGATAATATTGCAACTGTCATGCCACATACTTGTTACATCTTAAAAAAGGTGATATGAAAATGATAAATGTGACATGTGCTAATTAGCCTCAGTTTGAATGAAAAGATCCATATGACTTTAGGCTGAGTTGTGCAACGCGGGGGATGAGGAGGCTCGTCCCGTCCCGTCTCCTCTCCTCAGGCTGGGAGACGTCCTGATTGAGCAAACAGAGCAGAGGAGTGGAGCGTCGGAGCAGTGAGAGGAGTGTTACCTGCCTCTCTGTAGTCACTCCCTCTGAGGGGAGTGTACACTGCACTGCTCTCTTCCCACTTCACTCTGCCTGTTCACACACGCACACTCTGCTCTCACCGCCTCTAAGCCACACACAGACTGCCTTTGGACTAGATGATTTCACTAGACTATTTGCTGGGCTGCACATGTTTTGGAGCTCACTAGAGAAGCCTAAGAAGGAATCTGAGCCATACTTTACACACCTTTTCATTCAAAGATCTAGCCTTTTCTCACTTTGAGGACCACTGTTTGTTCTCGTACCTCTGACAACTCTTGCGGCAGGGTGAGTGCCTCTTAACTCTTCTACTTTGCCTTTTTCCACACTCAGTAACTTCCTCTATTTTGTGTTATTTTTTTCTTCTTTCTTACAAAGTGCCATGTCAGTCAAGCTTATGTTGTGCCAGATTTAGCCATACAGAATAATTAACATGCAGTATGTAGTCTGGACCTTTTACCCAAAATTGTGTCATTGGGATGTTAACTGTAGTTTTATGTTCAGATTATTTGAAGCCACAAAGTTTAAAATACATATACCATAAATAAATTATTTAGAAAAATAACACTGTGGGTCACAATAAAATTATTAGAGATGTACTTGGGCCCCGCAATCAGACTAGTTGAGATCCACTGACCACTGCTGGGAACTGGTAAACAAAATTTTGGCAGAATTTATTTCAACACCTTTAATTAGCTGGTATTTTTATTCATGATACCATTCATCTGTAGCCCACTGTAAATGTCTGTGCTTTTCCTCTAAGGATAGGTGTGTGCATGTTAAAAAAAAAGGCAGGCTTCAACAAGACAAATCTTCCAAGTATCTACTGTTCAATTTCTGTTATTTTTTTAACACTCCACTTATTTTTGTTAATTGCGCTTTGCTTCAGCTCAGACCAGTAGCCGCTCATTTCTCGCCACAACCGTAAAAAAGTATTTTCTATTCTTGCTGACAGCCAAAAGTCAAGCAGTTCCACTACATTACAAATGACATCATCCAGATCCTGGTCAAGTCTTCCCTCCATACCACATATGGCTATTTATGGCAGCATACACCCTACCAAATACTACCGTGGACCCAAATATGTGCCTTGTGGTTGGAATCACAGTCTGGTTGAGGTCTTTTCATTAAGCCGCCTGTCCCTTTTTCTCATGTTTGGCTTTGTGAACACATGAGGCTGCGAGGCGCTGTGCCCAAACTCTGCACACGTGAGCAAAAGTTGAAGCTTGGTAGTGACAAGTCATAAGTACAAAAAGATGCCATGGACCATTGGCATGTTTTCTTTGATTCTCTATGCTTCAATCATATTATATTACAAGACACTCCAAAATACAAGGTTTAGTTATAGTTTATGAACTATAATTGAGAGATGTGTGTACAATAATTTTTTTATTGATAACAAATGTAATCTACTAAAACAATAAACCTCTATAGACCTACTATGGTGCCAGATAGAGCTCCAGTTCTTTGTCATAATAGGTGGTCAGAACACTGACCACCTATTTGCCGAGGTCTTGGTTCTGACTGGATAAAGATGCAGGATATAAATGATTCTTTGTAGTGATGTAATCAGAAAGCAAGCTTGTATTTTGGCAACAAAGCCAATGAGACAACAAACATAAACCAGTGAATCAACAAAAATGGCTGTAAATATGGTTGTATTGAAAAATGTACTTTCTGATAAGAACACGCTGATCTGGTAGGCATTTCTTTTAGCTAGTGAGTTGCAGTTTTTGACAGATAAACATGCAAGTGTATCTTGACCAATATTCTGGTCTGCCATGGTAATGTGTTTGTTGTGCTGAATAGTAGTTACATAACCATAGTCAGTGACTTTTAGCATGTAGTGTTTAGCTTGTGTGGTGCTAATTGTTTCTATAAAAGCTGTTAAATATTATAGCTACAGTTGCTAATGTTCTCTACCCAGGAACTGACACCAAACACGTCTTTGGTTGGTTGCCATTTGTGAACTTGTTCCGCATGCTACTGCTAATTCATCTATTTGAATGTAATGTTTTGTATGTTTGTTTACCTTAGTCATCATAGTGCATGCAGCCTATGTTGTTTACAATTTATTGAAATGAGCTTGTGAAAAATACTCAATCCGTCTTTGTCTACACTTGTGTAGTCGTTTGCATGGTTGGATTTGTGTGTGCATCTAGTGTCAGCTTACAGTAAAGCTCTCTGTGTACAATCCATTTTATCTCATTGTTCTGTACTCTGTGTTGTCTTGTTGGGCTGCTGCTAATGGATGTGCTCTTTTCAATAGGACCTTAATGGAAACATCCTTGGGCTAATGGGATACCTGCCCATAATGAAGCCTGATATTAAATTCTGTCTAGTTTTATGTGGATATACAGTACTGAGCAAAAGTCCTAGACAGGATTTTAAGAACGGCTGTGGTCAAAGTAAGGTGTATCAGTGTATAAAGCTCTCAATTACAAAAGGAAGAAAGAAAAATCAAAAGTTCTGCAAAGGCACTGGTGTGATTTTACAAGGGGAACGATATATAGCCCAGACCAGGACTCAGACTTATTAAACCCCTTAGTTAACATAATTTTCACACCTCACTAAAACTTTTGCACAGTACAGTATCTCTTGGCTAAATTATTTGTATAGAGTCATCTATTATTTTGGTTCCAATTTGTGTCATTGTGGTTGGCTATTAACAGCACATCTTGTAAGCCTTAAGACAAAAAGATTAGCTTGTAAGGAATCTGCCTTGTCTGTTATTTTAGGCAAAGACTGGAACAATGGTACAGCTCTTTTCACCTCAAGGCTTTTTTTCTACAATCACCAGCCCATTCTGTCATTATGCATGACTCAACATATCCATATTCTTCATTAGGCAGGAAGTAAGACGTTTTCTCCTTGACACTGCAAGCGATTTATGACTTTAATTGCCCAATCTGACACAGTGACCATTGCACAGCGACATGTTTGTATGAAATCTGAACCTAGCATTTGATTGTTTGGTTGACAAGTTTGTTTCATTCTCAAGACCCATTTTTATGGCAGCATTAAAAAGATGTATTGAACTATTGTTTATCGTGGAGTAGATCCGTTTCATATACTCTATGTATTTTGAGTGTAGATGGGACTCCTGTTAATCATTAATTCTCTTTGGCTCCTCATGAATTCAAACAGCTGTAAAATAGATTTGACAAATAAAAGACTATTGTAAGCTAAGCTGAAACTCCGAACAGGTTTGCAACATGGAATTAGTACACTATATCAGAGTATGAATAGTGGACTTTTTCGCCATCATTGTATTTGTATTTGTATAGGGCTATGTGGAAGTATGTGCAAACACACCTTTGTCATTCTTTAAACTATGCTGCTTGTAAAGTTGTCACTACTGTTTGTGAGAGTGCCTTAAATATTTTGTAAAAGATATTTTACTACTACCACTTACTGTAGCTTAAAGCAAGACGTATCTTATATTTTCTGGATCTTGTAAAGTGATACCATTTCTTTTTTTTTTTCTTCTTTTTTTTCTTGAATTTGAAGGGAACAGTTTAATCACCAAATAACATAATGTAAGAATTCAAGACACCTTACAGGGTTTATTTGATAAGGATTTTCAGCCCATAACAGCATCCTTTGGCTAATCACAGTTGGGTCTGCTTACCTGTTTCCATATTAGAAAAAGTGACACTCCTATTGGCTCTTGGTCTACTGGGCTTGTAAATTTAAATTATAGAAAAAGGGAAGCAAAGTAAAATTCTGTTGATAATTGCTTATCAAGTTTTAATGGAACTTCAATTTTTGCATGTGTTCTAAAGTAGTTAAGGAGGCATTTTGAATTACAAGTGAGGCACCTTTTCCTGTAACAAGTAAACAGTTTTTGAGCATGGTAAGTCATTTTATATCTACAGTGTGCCTCAATACATACATATTTGCATATTGTATAATATTACAAACATTTGTGGAGTCTTTTTACTTTAGTGCTAGGTGATGGAGAGATGGGTTTTCAGATTAGCTTTGGGTTTGTTAGCTCAGCATTGTTCCACTGTAGACATGTCAAAGGTCACTCAGACAATTGGACAAGTGAGTGGTGGGAGATGAGGATTAGCACCTTTTCTTTAGGCTTGTAGTTTTCGCTGCTCATCGCTTTAGGCCTTAGGTAACCAATATCTTGCTGCAATAAGTAAACTTTGAACTCCCCCTCCTCCAGCGCTGAAACTTGGCGAGCCAAAGCGAGGAGTGGCTGCTCATGTACATGTTTATGAGTTATGAGGTGCTCAAAACACCAGCCTGCGAAGGTGAGCAGTAAGTGTGTGTTCTGTTTTTACATTCTTGCACAGGGTAAGTTATTTCCACAGACGGATGCTTAGATTTCCAATCATAGTCATATCTGTAGGACTAAACCAATGTGAAAACAGTAGGGCTTAACCAATGACTAAACCATGGACTTAACTAGTGGTCTGATTCTGAGATCCAATTTCAAAATTAGTATTTTGACATAAGATTGAAACTATATTGAATTTACCTATGACCCATTTTGGATAATGACCCAGCAGTTGAGAATCACTGGACTAAACCATTACCTAACAAGGTCTAAACTAGGACTAAACAGGACTCAACAGAACTCTCCAGGACTATTGTATTTGAACACACCACAGTATAAACTGAGAATCTCATTTCGCAATTATTTTAATATCGTTAGTAAATGGGAGACTATTTTGTTTATGCAATACTGAGCAGTTGTTTACGATATGGCTATTGCATTTGGTAAATTTGAAATACGGATAAATTTGTGATCAATTGTGCGGCCCTAGAGTTCAGTTTTAAAACTATTTTTAACCACAGTCACTTTCTGGTCATGGGCTTAAACACATTTCCTCTATTCTTTTTCTATTCTCAGACATAAAGCTTGTGTAGGAGTTCTTTTGAATCAAACAGCTTTTTATTGTTTTGGTATTGTTTGATCTGGAGGCTGCAGTGTATAAATAGCCTGCTAAAGTTCCTGTCATCAGTTCTCTGTGATGCTCAGAGACAGGCTGCCCATCACGCTGCGCTGTGTGTGCATACCTGCTGCTGGCCTCATTACAACCTGCTTAGGATGTGACAACATGTCACTGCTTTCTGCCTCAGAAGCATCTGCCAATGCACTTGTAAACCCAAGCAAAACATGCACATTGATTACACCAACAACCCTGGTGGCTTGAGCTTACTGAGAGAGACATCCAGATTTGGGACATGTCAGAATCCAAAGAGATGTTTGAAGAACATTTCCTAAAACCATACAGTATTAATAAGAATTGCCATTATCTCACCAGCCCAGCTAATTGTATACAAAGGATGACACTGGTCACTATCTGAAATTCCAAGGGGAGCTGATGCACAGGGTGAACTAATTAATGCTGATTGTATTAGAGTGTGTTGGCCACAATAGCTATTATTATTTTTGTTTTGTTTGTGATCCTTGTGCCAAAACAATATATTTGCTCTTATGGATACATTACACTTCTGATTAGCATAAATGAAAATAAACCCAATTTACTAAGAAGAAAGAAAATATTCCTAAATTCAGGGGAAGTCCTCTTTTTAGTATAAATTCTGTTCTAAATTTAGCCTTTCATTTATTGCTAGAAAAATTAAAAAAATTCTACTTTTTGTTGGAACCATGTCAGTTTGTAAAAAAAAAAAAAAAAAAAAGAACATGCATAATTCTTTTACAGTCAGTTTTGCCTGTTTTTTGTATGTTGCTTATATATTGCAAGTGAAAGTGTCACTTGCAGCACAACAGATGACAGAGCTTATAAATCATTATTCTCTCCTTTGACACAGTGTGTAATCATATTGCACTGCCCTGATTTCTGACATACTTGTATGGGTGTCTCTCTTTGTCCCTATGAGGAAGTTACAAGCCTGTTGTTTTTTTATTGGCAGAACTGAGCTGGAGGTATTTCAGTGTAGCTGCGATAAGGATCCAAATATGAGGTGGGTGTACTTTACAATACAGAGTACTTCAGAGTACACAACATGCAAAAGGGTTCACATTAAGCTGTTGTGGTCCATTATTTTAAAATAATGTGTATTACCTACCAAAAGTATTGTGCTGTAATGTTTCTGCCAGTGTTGGTTGGTTTGTTAATTTGTTAAGAAAAAAACTCAAAAGCGATGGTTGTATTTTGATTATTTTTTTTAGGAAATGTCAGAGAATCTTGCCAAGGAAAAAAAATGGTATGAATGAAGTCCTAATTGTGAGGATCCAGAAACATTCTGTGCCATTACTAGATAGGGCCAAAAGCCAAAAGGGGTCAGAAAAAAAAAGATTAGTTTTGCTGTATAATATACCATAATGACATGTAAGGGCTTTGCAGTTCAATGCATTTACCCCTGAACTAGAGGAGCCCCAGTCCATGTCTTGGTCTGGTAACTATATCTTTACCATGGATGATAGGGCCAACAACTCTCCAAATGCTTCTAGTGTTTTTGTTTTTTTAATTGATGAGACTATCTAAGACTATTGTTCTCAAATTGCCATAAATAAATGATTTGAACTTAGACTCAGAGGTCATGTGACCCACGGAGAATGTCTGAGCTGTAGTCGGGGCGCTGTAGATGTGAGTAATCATGTCCCAGAGCCAGTTGCTCCTAAACACCTGTGCAGGTAAGTGAAGCCCTGGTCAGGTTTGGAAACATTCCAGCCTGTCAGCGCTGAACTACCTCTGACCTGGGGGCAGAAGATGAGAAGGAGCACAGGAGTAAACTGAGTCACAATCCCCACCTGGCTATTACTCTAAGACCCCTTCAGACTTTACCTGCATGTTCTTGAAAAGTCTTTAAAGGTCTTAAATAAAAATAGGTAAAATACAGTTCTCAAATTGTCATAGATTTATTGAAACTTTGTTTAAATTTGGGGAGTGTGTAACTGCAGGTATTATAAAATCATTAGTTTGTGTTTGCTTAATAGATGTGGTTACATTTTGTTACTTACTCCAGAATGTATGAAATATTTTCAGTATTGAATGAATGATGTGTCACCTGCAGACAGCAAAACTTGGTTAACTTATCAGGTGTTGAAACAAGTACTTTACCATTTCATGAGGATTTAAAGCACATTTTCAATTTGATGGCTGCAGCACATCTCATATGGGGCGGCGCAACAAAAGACATCTAACTGAATTGTTGCTAATGAACATAATTGGTTGCAAAATGCTCCTTTAGCTGTTGTATATTAAAACTTTCTTTACCAGCCTTTTGTTACTCTTTTTGGTTTGTGTGTTGGTAGGTTAGCAAGATAACTCTAAAAAAGCATTGGTTGGATTTTGATGAAACCTTCAGGAAAGGCCATTGCCCATCAACAAATGTTTTTGGTGTGAATCCATCCAGAACACTGTTTGGATTTAGGATTCTGTACCACTGTAAGATATGGAGTTCCCTGCTGCAACAAAGATACCTCCAGCCACAAAGACGTCAGTAAAAGAACAAATGATATGTTTTATTGTGCTCTTTTCCAATGTGAGATATGAGGGGTTTGTGGCTCATTAGATTCAGCATTCACCCATGAACTGGCAGGTCCCTGATTTCAGTCCAGATCTGGGAATTTTGTACATCTTTACCATTGTAAGATAGGAAAAATGCCTTGACAGAGGTCTGTGCTGTCCAAGTGCTTCTAGTTGAATATTTTTTATTGTGCAAGTTACAACTAATCAAAATAACAAGTCTTAGAATAACATGGTGCTCCTTGCACTTGAGAATACACAGGAGCAGAGAATAAGATCCTGTTTGCTAAATTTAACAACCTCTAGTTTAATTAGTCTGCTTTCTCTACATAACCTTTAAATCATTTACTAGTGTCTTTTCTAGGTTTGCAGCCAGCATGACTGCCACACCTGCCTCTGCCTGCTGCCACTGTTTACACTGCTCTTGTATGAAGTTAGCTGCTTTATCAATAGCCAGCGGCCTTTAAAAATAAACACACAGTGATGTCATTGTTTTAAGGCGATATGATTTCCAGAAGACTGCTTTGTTGTGCCCTGGTCTTTTGTTTTGCTCCTGTGTATCTTGCTGCTCGTGTCCGTTTGTCCATTAGTGTCTTGTACATGAGCGTCCTCCGCCCTTAATTCATTAGTAATGAGTCTGCAGAAGGTGTGCAGGGCCTGGCAGAGAGCAGACTCACAGGCTGGTCCAGGCCAAGTCCCAGTGGGCCACAGCCACTTATCTCTCACAATAACAACATATGCATCGACTAGCAAGATGTGGCTAAAAACAGACGTGGAGTTGGGAAGTAGCGCGATGTATCATCCATATATTTAACTCAAAAAACACCCATTTGCTGACTAAGGAAAATACACAGCACCTAACATTACCATTGGCTTTATTAGACAAGCTGTTTGTAGCTCAAACACGTAAAAGCATGGTCTTATATTGCCACTGAAAACATGACAACAAATGACATTACCTGTTAACAAATGACAACAATATTATGTCAGAGGGAAAACATAATGATGTCAAATATCAGCTAATAATATCAAGGTATGACAAGAAAACTAACTTACTGAGCTGAAATGTAGTACAGTAGCCATAACCTGCCATCTAGTTTGGGCTGAATTGTTTGAAACCTATAAACATGCAGGCCGCTTTCTGGTTTAGGTTTTTGATTCAAAATAAAGAAGGAAACCAGAAAATGTATTCTTAATCCTTGCAATATGGAGGAGCAAGGATATTCAGAAAACTCTACATGTAGCATAAACACTGTCACATCTAGTTGACTTTTTTTCTAACATTTTCTTGATTTCTATGACCTGGATAACAAAGAATTTCCTATTTTTTTAATTCATGATCATGTCAAATAAAAAAAAGATATATTCAAATATCAAAGGTGTTCTTAAAAACAGTTCCTAGCCTGCTTTCTCTATCTGCCATCATTCTTTTTTTTCATCCAGCATCCTGAATTGCATCCAGAATTTGAAATGCCTACAAAATGCTGCCTTGATGCCCGTCCTTCACTGACCTCCGCTTCTCCTTCTCTGTCTCAGATGACATGGCGTCCCCAGTACCGCAGCTCCAAGTTTCGTCATGTGTTTGGTAAGGCCGCCACCAAAGAGAGCTGCTTTGATGGCGTGCCAATCACCCGCAGCGTCCAGGACAACAACTTCTGCGCCGCCAACCCGCGCTTTCTGGCCGTCATCACCGAGTGTGCGGGGGGAGGGGCCTTCCTGGTCCTCTCTGTCCATCATGTAAGTACCAACAGTGCTTCTAAAATTGTTAATATTTCAGTTTAGAGTTTGAGTTATAAATTTAATCAGGCATTACAACACCTACAATACAAAGAAAATTAAAACTACAGTAAGTGTAGTAAATGTTTTTGCTGGTTCAGTCAATAAACCAAATGAAGAGACATGACCTCATATTTATAGCCCACCAGCTAGACTCATTCACTTCCTTAGAGAATAAGTCTGGAGAGGTCTGGAGAGGTGGGTCTAGCACCAAAAAGTTTGGACTTCCGATTTCTGTGACCTCACATGGTATTCCTCTGGATGATGTTCTCTAGCGTTCTCATAAAACATCCATGGTCTTAGCCTGTGATTGAATATGTGACTCTGGTTATTGTATTATGCAGTAATTTCAGGAAAACATGTTTTTTCTCATCATAACTAGAAAGTTCTTCTCTCAAGAACACCTTGACAGTACGGTGAGCTGTAGTTGTGTATATGCCCCGCATGCTCTGCCATCTGAGCTATACCGCAGCACAAAAGACCATTTATTTACCCTACAGTTAGGCACAGTTGAGTCGACATGCTCTTTTGTCTCCTTGCACACACTGCACACCTGGAAGTGACATCTATTAGCTCTCGCAGTATAAATAGCTGTTCAGCCTTGGAGCCAGAAGGATGAGAATCCCAGGAAAGCCCTGGCACATAATCCAGCTGAACCTAACTACTGCATGTGGTCTTTCCCATCTCATTATTTTCTCTTATCTTCCTCACTAACTTCAGCTCCAACACCATCCATCAGTACTCACTCCGACATGTTTATACATACTGACTGCTGCTGGTGTTTGCTATATAAAAAGTGATCTCTCAAATAAACATAGGTTAAATTTAACGTGCGGCTGTAGACCTCTAGAGTAATTTGTCATGCTCTGCACATCTCTCTCTGTCTATCTGTCTACTGCTTTTTTGTTGTCATTGTGAGTTATCACCAGGCTCTTGGCATGAGCAGGGATGACCTATGAGTTCAGGAATGGCATAACTTAAATTTTCCCTCCTTGCGTCAAAGTTGGGTTAAACGTCTTGGGTCTTCTCAGAACAGATGATCTAAGTGTTCAGTTGGGAAAGTCATTAAAATGCATTTAAAGCACACATTTGACTTTTTCTTGTGGATTTGTGATTTTAAACAGCATTACGTCATCCTTTTCCAAACACACCTTTTAGTGCACAGTAATCTCGCCCGCAGCTCTATGTCTGTCAGTTCAGTGAGTGTTTTGTTACAAGTGTAATTAGGAGTCTTGTTCAGGCAGAAAATCTTTACTGACTTTTTTCCTTGTAACTGGATGAAGTAATACCAGAGCATGTGTCACAAACGTTTGTGTAAGTCCGCCTGAGCTTTAGAAGGTTTCATCCTGGTGTTGAGAAAAATATTTATGGTGTGGAGATGCCTGTTCTGACCTGCAGACCTACATGATCAGGTCAGTCGTCCTGTACATTCATATTTACAAGGGAGTTTAATTTTTAAAACTGACTCAATACCCAAGAATATATTAGCCTGGCCATTTTAAATATTTGTATATTCTGTTCCAAGAAACAAGTCTGTTCCTTTTTTGATTCATGTTGGATTTCCAGTGGGTGGAACAAAAAGACACAGATCATCAACCAAATGCACTCAGAATTCAGGGTGCAGTACCAATATATGCAGAATTAACTGTCACTAAACACTGTTTAAATGACACGCATCCTTAGACATCAGAGAAATAAAGTATCTCCTGTTTTAGATAAAAAGATAATTATTTGTAAGATTGAGTTAGTTTCCTAAGAAAGTGAATGGTTTTGGTTGACCAGGCAAGAGATACTGATCCATTAAAAGCAATTCTTTTCCAAACTGAATGTGTTCTGTGATAAAATTACAGTTATATTGTAAAGTAGTTGCCTAAGCTACATAATGTCTGTGGTTGAAAGTACTGTTTGCAAGAGCATGTAGAGGAAATATTTTAATAGTTTTACTATGGATTTACTAAATGTTGTAAACACTACAGCATATTAAATATGCAGTAGAAAGGTTATAAGCTTGGCTAATCGTTACTATCTATTCCGTTATGTCTTTTTGAGTGAAGTTGTCTCTCATTGTTTCACAAAACCCCTTTCCAAATACATGGAGAAAAATTCCATTTATGATTTGTTAATATAGAAAATTGCCTACCATAGTTTTAATGGAACTTAAACTGTTACTTAATGTAACAGTTGCGCTTTAATATTGAAATTGATATAACTTTTTTTATACGTTTTTTTTAATTTAGACAGGTAAAGTAGACCCTCACCACCCAAGAGTGTCTGGCCACAAAGGAAACGTGTTGGACGTGAAGTGGAACCCTTTCAATGATTTCTGCATCGCTTCATGTTCAGAGGACACCACGGTTTGTGCCCCCCCCCACACACACACACACACACATACACGCACAACCTGCACCGAACTGCAGTTTTATGAATGTGTTATCATATCCCGGGAATAAGAACATGTAGCAGCAAAGAACTGTTGTTGGCTACCACTTGTGGTTTCAAATCATGCCATTCTTCACATTCTTTAGTTCTGACCTGGCTCTAAGCTAATCAAATGTTGATGTGGATTTCTTTCGCTTTTATTATTGTTTACCCAGTAATCATATTGTATTATGTGTATTACATGGAGACCCTTTTAGTGAACTCTGGAGTTGTACATGAATTGTGTATTAAACTGATACGCTATGCTAAAATACAGTATTTGCCACTGCTTTTAAGCATTCTTTCAGCATTTGCTTATGATAAACAAAACATCCCTTTTCTTCAGTTTTCTTTTTTCATGTGGTTGTTTGTGAAAGAATGTACAATCTGAATTTTAGTTCCCAAGCGATTATTTTCTCTTGGTGTATGTTTTGACTGTGTCTCCTTTTTATCTCTCCAGGTAAAAGTATGGGAAATTCCTCCTCATGGTGTCTTCAAGAACATTACAGTGCCATGGAAAGAGCTGCAGGGTCACAGTCGCAGAGTTGGTCTCATTGAATGGCACCCCACCGCTAACAACATACTCTTCAGCACGGCATATGACTACCAGGTAACACAAGGGAATGAATATACTGTGTACTGTTACATATTCAGTAGATCTTTTTACAAACCTTAATTCTTAAAAATGTTTGGACACTGTATGAAATGTAAGTAACTCAGAATGCTTTGATTTGCAAATATATAAACCCATATATTTTTAGTAGTAATATTGCTTTTTTTTTTTTTTTTTTTCCCTTGTCCCAACTGTTTGAGATGTGTTACTATCAACAAATTCTCTATCAAACTATTATTTATCATGTAATGGTCAAATGATTATGTCATTTATGTTCTGCTTCTTCTACTTATGTTCTTTACACAGTGTGCCCCCATTTTTAGAATTAGGGTTGTATATTGTACTGCACAAAAACAGGCCGCAGCTACAGAAATGAATCTATTAATAATGACTCGCCACATAGAACCTGTAATGTAATCATAGTGTTTTCTTGACCAATTGTATGTGTGCCATTTGTCTTGTCCTCTAGATAATGATCTGGAATCTAGACTGTCCAGAGCAGGTGATCAAAAACCCTGTACGGACTATCTCTCACCACCCAGACGTCATTTTGTCCATGTCTTTCAACACAGACGGCACACTCCTTGCCACGTCGTGCAAAGACAGGAAGATCAGGCTCATGGAGGCACGCTCAGGGAATCTTTTGCAGGTACGAGTCGAGTCTGTGCTGGCTTTGTAAGAGCCACTTTAAACACTTAAGTGAGAACCTGGCCTGATCCTCACCTTCATACCCAGAAGGAATTTTTGAGAGTTTAGTGTTTGCTGGTTTTATGAGCTAACTAACATTTTGTAAAGAGTAACCCCAAGGTATGGTATTCAATTTGATGGTGTCAAAATCAAGCCTTAAAGTATTGAATTTTATGAGAAGCTATCTAATTTTGTTCATCGAGGAAATGTTCTAACTCCAATGTAATTGTTGACTGCTTTATAGAGACTACTATTGGAACACTTCAAGTTATTTCTGGATCCACATCAAAACTAATAATTTGTTAATTTCTGCATTAAGCACCTTTCAAAACAGACACATTTTAAAACATTAGCAGGTTATTTACATTTTAAATATTGCATTTGTTGCCAAAGCAGTTGTTCGAAAGCAGGACGATCTGGTTCCTATGGCGGCCCAAATATGAAAACATGCACACATATATATGAAAGCATGCACGCATATATGAAAGCATACACACCAGGGGTGTGGACTTGAAAGTCATGACTTGGACTCGAGTCGGACTCGAGTCACTAATTTGATGACTTTAGACTCGACTTGATGAAATGGACTAAGACTTCAGACTTGACTTGGACTTGAACACCAATGACTTGGGACTTGACTCGTACTTGAGCCCTGTGTCTTGAGAAGACTTGATGCTTCTCAAAGAAATAAAAATATGATTTTTTTTAAGTGTGCGAGAAACAATTAGCCTATTTAAACTCCTCCCGCAGTAATGGGCGCTTTCTCTCACCGCGCATGTTACTAGTGGGTGTTTTCTGATGCACATTTCAAAGTATACTGAGCTGTAGGAGCACATGACATTTTAACATAACGGCAGAGGTCTGAGGATCTCATCTCAGTACCTAATGGCAGTCAGGCTACCTCTGGCGAGCACATGGAGGGCTGTGCGGCCCCCCAAAAAATGCCACCCTGCACCATTACTGACCCACTGCCAAACCGGTCATGCTGGAGGATGTTGCAGGCAGTAGAACGTTCTCCACGACGTCTCCAGACTCTGTCACCTCTGTCACATGTGCTCAGTGTGAACCTGCTTTCATCTGTGAAGAGCACAGGGCGCCAGTGACGAATTTGCCAGTCTTGCTGTTCTCTGGCAAATGCCAAACGTCCTGCACAGTGTTGGGCTGTAAGCACCACCCCCACCTGTGGACGTCGGGCCCTCATACCACCCTCATGGAGTCTGTTTCTGACCGTTTGAGCAGACACATGCACATTTGTTGCCTGCTGGAGGTCATTTTGCAGGGCTCTGGCAGCTGCTCCTCCTGTTACTCCTTGCACAAAGGAGGAGGTAGCGGTCCTGCTGCTGGGTTTGTTGCCCTCCTACGGCCTCCTCCATGTCTCCTGATGTACTGGCCTGTCTCCTGGTAGCGCCTCCATGCTCTGGACACTACGCTGACAGACACAGCAAACCTTCTTGCCAGAGCTCGCATTGATGTGCCATCCTGGATGAGCTGCACTACCTGAGCCACTTGTGTGGGTTGTAGACTCCGTCTCATGCTACCACTAGAGTGAAAGCACCGCCAGCATTCAAAAGTGACCAAAACATCAGCCAGAAAGCATAGGAACTGAGAAGTGGTCTGTGGTCACCTCCTGCAGAACCACTCCTTTATTGGGGGTGTCTTGCTAATTGCCTATAATTTCCACCTGTTGTCTATTCCATTTACACAACAGCAGTGAAACTGATGTCAATCAGTGTTGCTTCCTAAGTGGACACAGTTTGATTTCACAGAAGTATGATTGACTTGGAGGTACAGTGTGTTGTTTAAGTGTTCCCTTTAGGTTTTTGAGCACTGTACAATGTACTGGTGAGGTATTTAAGTTTATTGTGCATCACTGAAACTAAAGAACTTGGCTTTACTTTTAAAGTATTCAGAAACCTGTTTTCTGTGTAGGCCTCTTCTAGTCTTAGGGTGTTACAATAAATTGTAAATAAATAAAAATAATAAATGTAAATAGTACAGCAAACAATTTACCATCTGTTTATCGTATATTTGTTTTTCTAAGGTGGGACATGAGAGTAAATTCAACAATCTAAAACGTGACAAACATTAAGTTTGGAGTCCTAAGGGTTAAAAAGACTTGAAAGGACTTGTGACTCGGCTTGGACTTGTGAGGCATTGACTTGGGTCTTGACTCGGACTTGCCTGTCATTGACTTGGACTTTGACTCGGACTTGAGGCCAAAGACTTGAGACTTACTTGTGACTTGCAAAACAGTGACTTGGTCCCTCCTCTGATACACACATATACGAAAGCACGCACACAAATTTGGAAGCTCCCACACAAATACAAAAACAAGCACACAAATATGTAAAGACGTGCACAAATATGAAAAGACGCACACAAATTTGGAAACGCGCACAATTTCAAAAACACGCACACAAACTCTAAAACACTACAGCAAATGAGATTACAAAAAGGGTAGGACCTTCGTGGTTGGCTGTGATTGGACAAAAGAAAGATGTTTCCGTCTGTTTCCTGATTTGCTTGTGTGCTCTTTATACAAACATCAAACTTTTATGAAGCAGCTTAGCAAATTTCAAAGATTTTGAGGTGCTTGTTTTATTAAATTGGATACCTACAATCATGAGATTACCTAGATGACACAAATGCTTGTTAATGACTGTGATATTACTGTATTAGTACTATTACTGTATATAGTTTACGGTAACTGTTGTGTTGCTTTCAGTACTGCTTTTCAGTTTATATACATACAAAGGTCTTTGAAATTTGCTCATAAAATTTGCTTCATAAAAGTGGAATGTTTGTATAAACAGCACACAAGCTAATTAGGAAACAGCTCTCTTCTGTCCAATCAAAATCAAGCACGAAAGGTCCTATCCTTTCCCTAATTTCATTTTCTGTAGTGTTTTAGTTTTTGCTGTAGTGTTTCATCATTTGTGTGCATGTTTCCAAATTTGTGTGTGTGTTTTTGTGTTTGTGTGCGTGTTTCTGAATTTGGAATTTGGGTGCGTGTTTAAGTTTTTGTTTGTGTGTTTTTTATTTTGTTGGTGTGACTTGCCCGTCATGGCTACCGTAGGTTCCTTACTTGCAGCAAAGCTTTTCTCTCCAGACAATTTGGCATATCACAGCCGTTTATCTGCTGCATGTCTTATGAAGCAAATTTTTATTACACAATTAATCTTTCCTCTTAAACCAGGAAGTAATGATTTTGGCCATTAAGCCCAAAGATACATTTAAACAGTTATTTGTGTAATATGTTTTTAATAATAAAACAAACAATACGAATTTAGAATGAATACAGACCTCTCAAATCATATTTTGTCAGAATTTTGCATTAAATTATATCTTTGACATAAAGCCTTTTAAAAGTTTTAAATTTCATCTGGAAAATTCTTGTTCAGCCATCTTTACAATCTTCCGTTTTGGTTATTTAATAATCTAAAAGTACCAAGCTTTAGTTTGCAGGTGATATCCATTTTTCATTTTTTTCTATTTTATTAGAATTCTTGAACATGGCAGCTCACATTGTATAAGCTGGAGCTGCTGCTGCTGTCTCCCTTCCAGGCCGAGGCACTCATCCAGCACCACCCAGCCAAAACTGACACCTCTGGTCGGCTCTGGCCTTGAGCATAGCTCCTTAGACCTGTGGGTCAACAGCCCAGTGACTTACCTCTTAATACCTCTGACTGCTGCCAAACAAGCTGGAACTGGGCAGCATTGCATAACAGGGCAGCCATAAAATGTAATTCAGGTTATATTTTTAACCAAATGTTTTTCATCCACTTCATATGCTTTGTGTTTTGCAGGAGGGAAACTGTAAGGCGCACAAAGCCAGTAAAGTCCTGATTCTAGGGAACATGAAGATGCTCGTTACATCAGGGACCTCTCGATGGAATGACCGACAGATCGCCCTGTGGGACCTGGTGAGAGGCCAGACTGACTCATACAAAAGTAATAAATAAACAAACAAAATAATCCCTGGTTAATTAAAGAATTAGTCTGGGGGTTACTTATGATCTGTGGAATATTAAGTCATGTGACTCCAGTTTTTAGACTTATAGTTTCTCGGAAGTTAGCCAGTCAGACTAGCAACGCTGAGTGCTGCACCAGTCTAATTGAAAACAAAGCATACAAGGAAAGATTATGTTTACCTTCTCATCTACAAAAAATAAACATTGGAGAAAAGACTAAGAAACAATAATATAAATATTATGCACTTGGCAGAGAGAGCTTCCTTCTTTTATGTTAATGTGGGCAGCGGCTTTGCATAATTCTGTGAACAAACAAGGTTTTTATATAATTTTAGCCCATTTACCATGTAGTAAAATATGTCCTAATTTAATTTTGGATAATTAAATATGCTGTAAACCATACAAAGACTGAGCAAGTTAATGCAAACAAGCCATAAATATGAATAAGTAAGCTCTTAAGTAGCATATTGCATCACTACCAAAGTAGCCATGGCTCTAGTTGGTTATGTACTCTGGTCAACCTGATTTACCTGAGTATCTTGGAAACATGTTCATAAAGGACAATAAATAAAAGCACCACTCAAGAAAGAGCTCTTTTGCAAATGCCCTGTCTCTTGTAATACAATCAAATATTCTTATGTAGTCCTCCAACATGTACTGGATGTGTCCTTGACCTGTGTCCTACATTTGCAGCACTTTCCATGTTAAACAGTGCAGGTTTTGCATAATCAAACCAGCAAACAAATTAGTTTACTTGGAGTTCAACAAGGATCTAAAGTTATACTGACACACAGAATATTGCAAATGTCAGTCATATTATATATATAAAAAATAACCACTCATTTAACTTTGTCAATTTCAATAATATTGAGAGTAACAATATAAAGTGGAAAAAAATGTTTCTTTGTTTATTCTAAAATGCACACTGTAGACAGGTAGCCAGTTTCCAAGTTGGAAAATCACCTTCACCTGTAGAAGGAAGCGAGTTTTGAGTCTTGAGTCCGTGCTGCTGCGCCACCTAGTGGACAAAATGCTAGCTGAACTACCATTCAACTGTCCACTGTAGTTTACTGAACATGAAAGCAAAACAACAGTTTCCTCTTAAAAATGCAATACACAGCTAAGGATGGTGTCTGCAATGGCACTGCTACTGCTGGTTTCTTGTTATTTGTTAATATATACTGTACATGTATCTTAAACATCAGGGCAACCAGAAGAGTGATGATGCTGCCCGTTTGAATTATTTTGATGCTGTATATTATTTTTTATAAGTGAAGAATTTCAGTGATCCACAAAGCAAATCTTTTAGTGTGTGGTGGTACAGATGGGCCGTGCTGCTGTGATAACTGTGCTTTGGATGTGTGCGAGTGTATCGTGAGTAGAGGATTAGGACTAAGCATTAGATTAGAGAGGTTGTTTTTAATTCAGCATGGAAAAGCCATTAGATTTGAATGGCTGTGTGTTCTTATCAGTGTCAAGATCTTGACTGATGCCTAGAATAAGATTTTTTACCAAATGTTGCATATTTATTTTTAGGATGACCTGTCTGTGCCTTTACTACAAGAGAACCTGGACAGTTCATCAGGGGTCCTCTTTCCATTTTATGATCCTGACACACACATGCTTTACCTGGCTGGGAAGGTGGGTCTAGAATAAATCCCGTATTGCTCAATATTGTTTCCTTTTTTTTTTTTTTTTTTTTAATTTCCAATCATTTTTCTTCCTCCCAGGGTGACGGCAATATCAGGTACTATGAGATCAGCTCAGAAAAGCCATATCTTCATTTTCTTACAGAGTATCGCTCTACTGTGCCTCAAAAAGGAATGGGTAAGACATAATATGTACAACCCAACTTACAAGACAAAATGGAAATGTACTGAATGTGCCATACTAGCTCCTTAGTGAATATTATTGTATGCATGTTTCTATACTGAGGTTGTTGGCCTCTAAGCAAGCTGGTGCCGTCTTTGCAAATAGGCATACAGTATTTGAATAACCAAATTAGTGGAGTACACTGAGTTTGTAGATTATGGAAAGTGACACAACAAGCACTCCACAGAGACAATAGGTGTTTAATTGTAGAGCTTCTGCTAATTAGTGCCTTTGTATAGAATGCGGCTGACTCCACACCACTGATTATTACATCCTGATTATATAATATAGGAAAGTCCTAAGTTGTGCTGTATGCAAATAGTGTGGAACATGCTCAAGCACAGAAGAATGGCCACTGTGAATATTTTCCCATTTGGCTCCTTTCTTTTGGTTTGTAGAAAAATGTTCATAGTAAAAACCTGAAGTAAAGTGAAATTCAGCATTTCCTTCATGTTCCTTGTAAATTGTATTTGTGTGTCTTCTGTAACAGGTATAATGCCAAAGAGAGGTCTGGATGTGAGCTCCTGTGAGGTGTTCAGGTTTTACAGATTAGTGACAATCAAAAGTCTCATAGAGCCGCTGTCTATGATTGTACCTCGAAGGGTAAGAGCACAAACTGACATTATCTTAAGACACATGCTCTGGTGTCTACTCCCACAGCTGACCGGTGCACTATATGCTTTCAGTCGGAGTCTTACCAAGAAGATATATATCCAATGACTGCTAGTAACAAGCCTGCACTAGCAGCAGAAGAGTGGCTCAGCGGGATAGACAAAGGTCAGAAATTAGTCCTTTATTCACTCAACGATGGTTTTTGTTTTGTTTTAAACTATTCTGGAAAGCAAGCAGCTTCATCTTGGGATATGCAATCATTGTCTACATGTTTGATCCTAGTATGTGAAGATTATTAACCATCATATAAAAGGTAATGTCAATAGTAATACTCTAGTACAATGTGTATTAAAAGTAAATTATGCCAGGTTCAAATTTTAGGAATTACAGGGTAAACATTTTGCATGAGAATTTATAGGCCCTATTAGGGTTTGTAAACAGAAAGACTGTGCTCCAAAACAATGGTGCCATAAACTAGACCGTAATACATTTTCTGTAGAGTATTTAGCATTAGCCACAAAATATTGCAAATAATAAATAATGAAAACCAATCGACCGCATGTATGCAATATCAGAGCCTGGTTAGAAAATATTAACAAGTTTATTACCGTTTAGCTGTTTCATTTAACCCTCCTACACCCTTAAGACATTTTTTCATGTTAGCATAGATTTTGCCTCAGGTGAGTATTTTTAGATGAATTTTCAGATTTCAGAATTTTTTTTAGAAAAATCCTCTTAAAAAGGTGTCTAAAAAAATTGTCACCCCAATAATATTTTTTGTGACATTGACAACATTTTTTATAAAACAATGTCATTGCCATATAATTTCACATTTTTATCAAGTATTTCATGGATATATATATATATATATATATATATATATATATATATATATATATATATATATATATATATATATATATATATATATACCGTAAGATCCAAACGAGACCATCGCCTGAGCCGCCGCAGTTCATTGGGAGCAACTGCGGAGGCTACACGGCTCATTGCATGATGGGAAAACACACACCGGTGAGTGGTGAACGGACAGGTGATTGGATCTGAGTTTAGTGCTGATCAGAAACGTAATGCACGACACTTCACTGCCCTCCTCTCCTTCTTCCCCTGCCTCTTTTTTAAAATACAGACTAAAGTTACAGTTTTGACCTGGATAAACCAACACACGCGAGAAGTGGATTTCGGGCGTGATGGTGCGTGATCTGAGCCACAAACTGTCTGACTTCAGTACAGGCGTATTTCCCCTCCTCTCATTGCAGGCCGTGCACTCTTGTTCACAATCCAGGCGAGGTGCAGTTCATCTGGAATGAGCCTAATGCGAACAAGTGAACGAGCAAAAGCAACATGAGTGACCAAAAAGACACATTGCTAAATGGACAATTCTGCTTCAAATCGTCACCAGACAGCAATATAGACAAAACAAAAGTTATGTGCAGTCTATGCAAGGATGAGTTCAATTACTACTGAAGTAACACAGTTCATAGTATTCACACTGTTGTGAACCACAACAATTATTAATTGAAGAATTAAACTTATTTTTGTTAAAGTTCTAAAAGAGATTACAGCATGCTTTTTTAGGCAGGTTTTGTGTATTTGTTGGTTGTACCTTATTTAGGCAAACTTTGTCTGAGTTACAGGTCTCAAAGAGACTAGAAATATATTTTCTTTGCAAGTTTTGTTTGCATTGCACAAGTTTACAGTAAATTATATGAAGGTTAATTCAAAATAAATGTCCTAAATTTACAATTTTGTGTTTGTACGTGAATTCATAATACGATTAATTGCGATTAATAACTGGTAGTTATTAACCACAGTATTTTGCCAGTTACCACAAATCTTACTTTCTTAAGTTAACTTTAGTAAATGCAGCTGACTATCAGATCTGGTGATATTTATTCAAAGTAAACTGTAACAAATATATAAACAACAACCACTAGTTTCTGCCATCTAAAAACCTAAAATTTAATGTTAAGTGCTGTTGTTACCAAACTGCTTGCACAACTTATTTGAATGAACTTGTGAAAGGGTCTATAGTCATGACCTGGAGACCAGAACTCTAAATTTAAGATTGTACTTCATTAAATCAATAACAGGATGTTCTAATCGGTCCTGTGTCAGATTATTCTCTTAATGGCTGTGACTGGGGCTGTGTGCACTCTTTACTCCATCTCGTAGTACAAAGTGAAGGGACAGAAATGGCTTTAGTGAATAATGATATAACCAGAAGCAATTAAAGAGTGCATACCTCCACCCTGACATTGACCCTATCTTGCAATGGTCTAGTACCCACACCTGGACTCAAACCAACGGATCTTATAGTTCAGGAGTAAATGCTCTATATTGAGCCACGAAGCCTTATAGGACTGTATATCTCACAGTGGTAGATGAAACAATAAAACAAACTTGTTCTGTTAATGTCTCCTTTTGGCTCAAGTTTCTATCTCTGACCCTGTGCCACAAAAATTCCAGGATCCAGACCAAACTCTAATAATTTCTTCCTTGGCCTTTTAGGGACCTTTCTTGAATATTTAATCAAAATCAAACCATTACTTCTTGAGTTATCTTACTAACTCCTTCATACAACATGTAGCAGTACTAGTTTAGTCTGTAACTTCTCCATTGGTTTATTTTTTGACTTTACATTAATCAAGCAAACATTGTTCTTTCCTTAACTAAAATAAATACTTGTATATGGGTCTGCAGCCTTCTTGTCCATGAAGAGTTTTTCAGTGCACATTAATAAAATATTGTGTAGAGTGCAGCTCATATTTCCCCTTGTCTCTCTGACTTACAGGCCCGGTGCTGATGTCCCTGAAGCCTGGAAGTCAAGCGGAGGAGTCTTATTCCGATCTGAGCAAGGCTTTGGGAAACTCGCTGGATACTCACAGGGCTCCGAGCCGGCCGGGCATGCTACAGCTATCATATATTCAGGACCAGCTGGCCACCAAAGAATGCAATGAGGACAGCAGTCTATCGGCGGAGGACAGCAGTCGGTTGCCACTTAGTAATGGGGAAGACCTTGCATTTTGCTCTCCTCCAAAGACAGAGAATGAGGTAATGGATTGGTGGTGTTGTCAAATAGATCAATAGATTTGTTGTTTATGTGCATAATTTTACAAAAGATCTATTTTTGTCTGTTATATTTAATCAATTGGTATGGTCTCTTTCAATTCAAGTTTGAGAAACACAGATTAAACTATGTCTGAATATAGCTGGATACACATAAGCAAATTATAACACGGGGCAGTAACAGCATACGCAGAATAAAGTGTCTCCAGACCAATGCAATGTGAAAAATACACCGATCAGGCAGGTTAAGTGAATGACATTGATTATCTCTTCATTGCGGCAAATGTTAGTGGGTGGGATATGTTAGGGAGCATGTGCACATTTTGTACTCAAAGCTGATGTAGCTAGATGACTTGGTGAGAACATCTCCAAAACTGCAGCTCCTGTGGGGTGTTCCCAGTCTGCAGGGGTCAGTATCTATCTAAAGCAGTCCAAGGAAGCAACAGCAATGAAGGAGTCCAACAAGTTACTGTAAATCAGGGATGCCCAAACTTTTTCGGCTCGCGAGCTACTTTTAAAATTACCCAGGGTAGGAGATCTACCTAATTTTTTTTTTACCCATTATTTCAAATCGGCACAGAGTGGTGGGCGTTTATCAGCTATTATTATTGCAGTTATTAAACATAAAAATTAAAATAGAAAATAACCAATTGATAAAGTCAGATCTTATTACACTGAAATTAAAATGATTCAATATCAGCATTAACTCACAACAAACTACTGAAGGACAAAATCAGAGCAAACAGGTAGAATACATCAGGCTCTGACTCCTTCCTCACCTGTCTCCTCCCTGATACTGCTGCCTCTCGTCCTGTGTGCGTGCGTGCGTTTGCGTCAGCCCCATGGCAGTGTTCAGCGCGGCCGTAAGCAGCGAGCCGCCCACAGCCTCCATAACAGAACTGAAGTGAAAGCGGACAAAACTCTGATTGTTATTAAGTTGCTATTAAGTATTCGTAGCTCGTAGTATTCGTAGCTTAACCCTCAGAAGCCCACGGTTGCAAAATTGCAACATGTATTTGAAACAACCTTGTAGTGCCTATTGCTGCTGAATATAAATAAAAACTACAAATCCCAACACCCTAGACCTCAAACTTTAAAACTGCAACATTTTTGGCGGGAAAAAATTGATACATTCAGGCAGGCTTTGCTCTAAGTTCACACAACATGGCTGGAGGCTTCTAACACCACATCTCTCTGTTTTGGCACAATTTTATCAATTTTCCAAGTAAGTACTTTATGTGTAATATTTTTTTTCTTTATTCTAAACATGTTTAGTCATAAAAAAATGTTTTAATTTAACAAATTAGTGTAATGTATATTATGTAGAGTGATTTTTACGGATGTTGTAAAATCGCAACACTGGGCTTTAATGGTCGTCCATTGGCCAAACAATATGTATTGTTATTGCTCAGTTATTGGTAGCAATTCAACTATATTTATAGGCATAATGCAGTCATAATCTGTAGTGTGTTATATTATACACTCACTGGCCACTTTATTAGGCACACCTGTCCAACTGCTCGTTAACACAAATTTCTAATCAGCCAATCACATGGCAGCAACTCAATGCATTTAGGCTGTAGCCATGGTCAAGACGATCTGCTGCAGTTCAAACCCAGCATCAGGGGAAGAAAGGTGATTTAAGTGACTTTGAACGTGGCATGGTTGTTGGTGCCAGACGGCTGGGCTGAGTATTTCAGAAACTGCTGATCTACTGGAATTTTCACGCACAACCATCTCTAGGGTTTACAGAGAATGGTCCGAAAAAGAGAAAATATCCAGTGAGCGGCAGTTCTGTGGGCGAAAATGCCTTGTTGATGCCAGAGGTCAGAGGAGAATGGCCAGACTGGTTCGAGCTGATAGAAAGGCAACAGTAACTCAAATAACCACTTGCTACAACCGAGGTCTGCAGAAGAGCATCTCTGAACGCACAACACGTCCAACTTTGAGGAAGATGGGCTACAGCAGCAGAAGACCACACCGGGTGCCACTTCTGTCAGCTAAGAACAGGAAACTGAGGCTACAATTTGCACAGGCTCACCAAAATTGAACGATAGAAGATTGGAAAAAAGTTGCCTCGTCTGATGAGTCTCGATTTCTGCTGCAACATTCGGATGGTAGGGTCAGAATTTGGCGTCAACAACATGAAAGCATGGAACCATCCTGCCTTGTTCAGGTTCAGGCTGGTGGTAGTGGTGTAATGGTGTGGGGGATATTTTCTTGGCATACTTTGGGCCCCTTAGTACCAACTGAGCATCGTTGCAACGCCACAGCCGACCTGAGTATTGTTGCTGACCATGTCCATCCCTTCATGACCACACTGTACCCATCTTCTGATGGCTACTTCCAGCAGCATAACGCGCCATGTCATAAAGCTCCAATCATCTCAGACTGGTTTCTTGAACATGACAGTGAGTTCACTGTACTCAAATGGCCTCCACAGTCATCAGATCTCAATCCAATAGAGCACCTTTGGGATGTGGTGGAACGGGAGATTGGCATCATGGATGTGCAGCCGACAAATCTGCAGCAACTGCATGATGCTATCATGTCAATATGGACAATTGAAGGCAAAAGGGGGTCCAACCCGGTACTAGCAAGGTGTACCTAATAAAGTGGCCGGTGAGTGTATATCTAAACTATAAATTTTATTTATGTTTCAGTTTCTCAATATCAGTTAGCCATTTGTGGTAAAATGTTTTTTGTCATTTTTTTAAACTAAACTTTAAACGTTTGGTCTCCAAATCAAATCAGTTAATTTCATTAACATAAAATTGCATCAACTCATAGCCTTTAGTTAAAGAACATACTTCTTACAGGGTAATAGAATGCCAGAGAAAACTCTCAATATCAGTTAGCCATTTTTGTTAAAATGTTATTTTATTAAACTAACATTAATATTTGGTCAAAAATCAGTTAATTTTATTTAGATAACATTGCATCATCTCAGTGAATTTTTAAAAAATATTTTGTAATTTTCTTACAGTTTTAAAATTTTACTGTTTATTGTGCTGTTCAAAGCTGTTTGATATTATTAAAGTTAATTTTAAAACACTTGTAATGTTATTTATTCTTAATTAACAAGATTTTGTGTACCAGTGATTCTTGCAACCACTAAGACCCAATGTTGCAATATTGCAACGTTTTCACAAATTGCTCAGAAAAAAAAAAAGTGAAAAAAATTTTATTTTCCTGATCAGAGGTCTATTACTGTAAAGTTAAAAAGGAGAAAAAAATTTTGTATCCACAAACTCTACTGCTTGGGCTTCTGAGGGTTAAGTTCGTAGCTCGTGCGGTTTACTCGCGCTTCCGCGGTGGCATGTGATTTAATTTGGAAACACAGGGCTCCGCGATCTACCCGGACTACCTTTATGATCGACCGGTAGATCGCGATCGACGCATTTATGCGCCCCTGCAGTAAAACAATGTGTTGAAGAAGTTAATGCTGGTTCTGATAGAAACGCGGTTGCATATGGGGCTGCATATTAAGTAGGCTGGCATAATCATAACATCATAACCAATATTAGGCAGTGGTCATAATGTTGTGCCTGATCAGTGGCTGTACAACCTTGGGGCAAGCCCCAGATAGGGAGAACCATTCGCCCATTAACTGGACCGAAACCGAAAACCAGGTAGTGTTTAAGTACTGGTATCGACAAAATCTGAACGGTACCCAGCCCTACTGATGTATGAATGTGTTAATGTGATTGTTGTAGTGTGTTTGGGGGTGGTCAGACAGGTGTTAGGTGAGAAATGGCTGACACAAGGGCAGCTGTGGCTACAGAGGTAAGTTTATCACCACCAGTGTGTAACTGAGGAGTAAATGACTAATGGACTATTGTAAAGCGCTTTAAGAAGCCATGGGTTTGAGTGTGGACTCCGACAATTTGCCGAATGTCTGCTCTTACTCCCATGATTTCCTGTTAGGAAAGCACAATATATATTTAATTCTTGCTTATTTATTATTCAAATGAGGAAAATAAAGAAGCCAGTCCCACTCTAAATAAATGGGTGTGATTAGACCTGCACCACATCTCTTTTTTGTTTTACTTGACATGTGTCTTGCTCCACCCTACAAGTCAAAGCCTTTGTATTCGTAACTATCACCTAAAACTGCTTTAAACTAATACCATATTGTGTGTTTTGTCTCTAGATGCGGCTGAAGTTCCACAAACAGCAGGAGGAGATTCGACGACTCAGGGAGCTCCTGAACCAGAGAGACGTGCGCATCAAGCAGCTCGAACTGGAGATCAACAACACCAAAAACACACAGCCTCCCAGTTCACTTTGAGACTGTACTCGTACTACGAAGTTTAGTTCACCTCCTCACACGACACATTACTGTACAAAGCTACTTACTCTGTTCCCAGCCACATACCCAACGCGCAGGGAGGATTTCAAGCCAGTAGCACCATAAATGTGTGCTTTTTGTCTCTGTCTTAGCCCAAGATGCACATTCATGTTGTACATACACTTTAGTCTTATCCATGATGTTTTAAACACTGCGCCTGTAAACTCTTTCATTTTGTACTTCTTCACAGCTATGCAAGTTTATTGTCATTTTTAGCTTTTTATGCTCTTTGTAGCGAGAAAAAAAGATGTCTGTGCCACTTTGACTGTTGTAGCTCTTGTTTGAAAGGTGTTACATGTTTGAAGCAGACATCCTGTGTGAATGTTTAACAATGCTGATATGTTTTTCTCTATTTAAACTACTGCAATTGGATGTGGCTAAGGTGTGCAGTTCTATAAAGGGCCATGTATGTGTACTCGCGTGAAAGAGAGCTACATGAATGATGAGATCTTGTTCCAAGGTTCCTTTTAACAGATTTGAATGTGTAATTTTGAAATTGTGAGAAATCAGTTCATTATGTTCCTAGTACTGTGCACGCCTTGTTTATACTGATGCTGAGCAGCATTTTTTATCATTTAATTTTTGTCTTTTTAAATTCTTTTAATTTATTTTTACACAGATAATACAGTCATTTGAAGTACTTGAACTACTCGAAAGTACTTGAAATTTAAAGCGAGATTGTAAATGGGGTAAATACACAGTCACCTGTATAAAAATTGTCTTCATGCTTTTTCCTATTGTGTGAGGATTAAAAGCCATCATTTAACAGGGACTGCATCTCCTATTACTAATAGTACAACTATTTTTACATTTCATTATACTGGTTAGCCAGGTTGTGTGAGAAATATATTGCAATAACCCAGCGCAATACAGAACTCTGAATTGCTTGGTAATTTTACAGAGAATCATAAATACATGGTTTAAATAGAAGTCATCCTAAAGTTTAAGACCTGTCACTAGTCAACTGAGAGGCTTTGTCAATTCTTTAAAGTCCAGATACCTTCTTTTAAAACCTTGCATTTGTGATTCAGTTAATCTAGATGACTGACAGTCTTCACAGATATGTTTACAGGGAATAATAAAATTATAACATGAATTAAAAAGTGCCAGTTTGTCACTAACTATGGTACATTAACAGATAGTTTTAAATGAACTTTACATTATACAAAGCATAAGAGCAGATAATGTGCTTTGGTTGTTTTGTACCTACAACCAAATGGTTTCACAGGGTACTTTGGCAGGTTTGCACTCCAGATGCTCTTGCAGCCCTCTCTTTTCTAACCAGGCTTGGGGCTGGCACATATTGTAGCATCATCTTTTACAATTTGAGCTTCCAAGATGCTTTGGCACACCAATTAAAATGGTATTGATTTAGATTTTGAATTACAGAAATTAGACTTTACCAGGGATTACAAAGTATGTTCAAGCAACTGCTGCACCTTAGCTGTCAAACCTTCACTGACAATGAGTAACATTAACATAAAAACAGAAATGATTTGTTTCTAGCCCTTGCCATTTACATTGGAGCACTTTGTTATAGTTGCTGTTTATTGTATTTGGGCAGCATTTGTGAACTGCACTTGTAACCAAACATCATTCCCCTGTATAAATGTTTTATGAATTGATGGATCCCAAGATACTCTACAGTCTACAGTTCAAAAGCCTGCAATGTATTCAGTAGAATTTGATTCTAGATTCTGTCCTGTAGCCACTGGTTACATTGAAGCTGCCACACCAATCCAGAAACATAGAGACCCACTGGCCTGAATACTGTTGTGATGCCTGACCCCTGTGACCTCTGGCTGGATAGTTCTAGCAAAGGGATATCCCTGAGCAGTGAACACCAGTAACTTTTGCATGTGATTACAAGTCTCCACACATTCCACAACAGAGAAATTCAGTCTGTATTCTGCCACTAGACTAACTCAGGGGTTATTATAGACAGCACACATTCAAATGTCATTTCTATCTGTAGTTTAATAACCAGAAGTCACTTTACCAATTCTGATGACTCGTACATTCCTTGGACTTGATGAGAATTTAATTTTGGACTTGACTTAGACTCAACTTGAGATTTTTGGATGACTCGGACCCTGAGGACTCCACTACAAACTGAACCATTACAAGCAGTTCATAAACAGTCTTTACCAAACAAGGAGGAGAAATTGCAATGGGTCTCCAGTGAAAATAAATCCTTTCACTCATCAATCATTGAAAACTGCCTGGAAATGCATTTAGGACAAATCAGTGGTGGTGCATAAAGCTTGTGCTTAATGCATCTAACAAATAAAATGATTACATCTACCCGGAAGCCTGTTTTCTTTTTGTGTCTGAGTATATTTGATCAAATACAAAATAATTAGCCTTATTATTGTTAGTTTTGTATCTAACTGGGGAAATTAAGCACAAGTAACCAATTATTTCATAATTACACGTTATGATTTTCACAGCTATTAAGCACGTGAGGAGTGGGTTATACATACAGTATATCAATGTACAAAAACATCTTCCAATATCACATTGCATTATATGGAATGTATTTTCCTTTGTTGTTACCATGTACCATGTTTTATAAGCGAATAACCACTTATTGCATCACACTGTTCATAGACAGAAAAGTGATGCAGTCAAAAGCAGAGAGAATCCAATCATTTCCTTAGAGCTCGGGGAATCTCACTAGCAATTTAAGTCTAAGTGAGTTAAGTGTTAGTTTGATGGCTTTTACTTCCAGACCACTGCTGAATCTACTCCTTCATTAGCCATTTTTCATCCATGCCAGACTAATATTTGGAGTAAAAATAAGCACTAAAAGCAGCATATGGTAACCCCCAGTGTTTCATACTGTTTTATTAGATGACAATGGTGTCTTATAGTAACCTGAAATCATATTTTGTCTGTTTCCCAATATTTATCTGTCAGTGTTATAACATGACTGCTTTCATGAAAAACAGTTTAAAAGGACACATTTCTGGTAGTGAGGGTAATGTGCCAACCCAGGCTCTGAACAGCATCCCACTTAAGATTTTGAGAGATGCTTTGACTCTGAAAATCACTGGGAGCGTTGAGTACACTCACAAGGTGCATACTTGTGAGGTAGTGTTCAATTGTAAAATGTGTAATTAAAATATTTTACAATATTTACTTTACTTTCAGGACATAGCTCTTATACAGTTCAAAACAATCATGTTTTTGACAATGGCATGCAAGTATTGGAAAACAGAAAACATGGCTTTGAAGTTAATTTAAAACATCATTGTCACCTCATAACATGAAACATTACGTGTTTGTGTACTCTTACAAGGTGCTTTGCTTTTTAGAATCCAGCCACAAGAGGTCACAAGCCAGTGTTAGCCAATATGGCACTCTATGGTCACCTTGTAATAGTACAGTACAAAAATCAGAAAAGGCACAATAGGAAGAGAAAAAGCACAAAATGTTAACATTTTATTTACAAAGTTGTTTTTTGTCATACAGAAAGTAAAAATGTAGCTACAACCTTGATTTGTGCAACAGGTGGCCACACTAAAAATAATGGCTCACTGGTTGCACAGCTGCTATAGCAATAATTTTATTGGGGGGAAAAAGGAACAGAAAAAAGACACAAAAAAAAATGAGAAATTATAAACCCAACAACAAAAAATAATTCATCCAACAAAATATTAAAAGCACAGACCCAAAACTAGATACCAGTCCCAAAGTCCTCACACGGGAATACATAAAGAGGGTGGGCAGTGAAACTTGTGGAATGCTGAGTGGTCGCTGCCTGAGAACCTCGGACTCGGGTTGGGTGAAGCTGAGGATGTTGGTGGCTCTCAGTCCCATTGAGAGGGGGAGGGGGGCAGCTCCACTCGGCCCACCCATCCGGTACAGTCTTGCCCCATGACAGAGCTCAGAGCTGGGGAGGAGGGGGTTAAATGTGGGTTACAAAGGTGGTGCAAGTTGTTTAAAGGGGGGACTTTCGGTTTTGTTTGGGATAGGAAAGGTAACTCAATAGGCTCTCATTTTCAGTTTAGCTTTTTAATCGTCGTCCTCATCATCGTCTTCCTCATCTTCGTCCTCTGGGTCTCGCTTTCTCTTCTCTCCTCTGCCAGATTCTGCTTCTGGGGAGAACAAATCATCTTAAATTACAAATCCTTTTGTTGACACAATGAACATTAAGAATACAGCTTTGTTCAAACAAAAGTGCTAAATTTGTGGTCTCAGAAATGTCTCTCTAGAGAAAGAAAATATATACTGACATTTATAAACCATTTTGTCTTTAGAACAAGGGGCCCATTTAAGATTAGTTATGCAATAGTTAAGGTTAGTAAGAAGTTCATTACTTCAACATCAACACCATTCAGTTTTAAGCACCATTACATAGTAACTTTTAATGCTTGAGTAGTAAGGCTAAGTAAATTATTGCAAAATTATAAACATCAGTGTCACAACAGAATCTATAAACTATTCATTAAAACATCACTAATTCCATATTTATTAAGGCTTTTTTACTGCTAAATAGCGGTGAGTTATTCTACAGTTACAGGGGCCCCTACTGTAAAGCATTACCAGTTTTGCTATAGTCAAAAGCACTGTTCAGACAATATAATGTCTTGATAAGTGGTAACAGGAGGAGTACACACCATCCTCATCTTCGTCCTCATCGTCATCATCCTCATCTCCCTCTCCATCTGGACCAAAATCTTCCTCCTTTGTTAAAAAAAAAAAAAAAAAAAAAAAAAGAGAACATTTGTTAAATCCAAAGCCAAATCAAACAGCCTAATCTATACATTTGTTTCAAGTATTTTTATTGGAAGCAAGAAACTGAACCATTTTTTTGTAAATATAGTAGGGCTGTAGTTGACCAAAGAAATTGTTAGTTGACCAAAGTTCTGCCCAGCACAGCGATTAATCGACCAAAGCCTCTGTGGTGGGAACTTACCAGAGTCTTACACAAACAAGTGACTTCACATTAATTATGTGATAAAACATTTAGAAAACATGGCTGTAAATTATGTTATCTAAAGTCATTTCTGCTCTCTTAAATAAAATGAAAAATAAAGTCATCTAGTCATAAATCAGACCAGCTTTGTTAATGCAATCAATCGACCAATAAAATTTTAGTCGATTATTAGTTGATTATTAATCAACTAAGTGACCAGAGGCTGCCAGCTCTAATATTTTATACCTCATCTTCTCCGCTGACCTCATCATCATCCTCTTCTCCTTCTACCTCCTCTTCATCTTCCTCATCATCCTCCTCTTCATCAAAATCCTCCTCTCCATCTTCATCTTCTTCCTCCTCTCCATCTGCAAAACAAAAAAAATCAAATCCTTTAGAGCAAAGTGAAAACTACTTAAGGATAATGACAAATATGACAACATTGTGACCAACGACAAACTCTTACCTTCATCATCCTCATCATCTACACCGTCTCCTTCAACCTCTCCATCTGAGGAAGCTTCTCGATCTTCCTCGTCAAAACCGTCAAGATAGGTGAGCTGGGTCAACAGCTTGAAGACACTGTCTTTGTAATCATTTAGGTTTGTAACTTCACAATTAAAAAGGTCCAAACTCTTGAGGTTGCGCAGCTTTTTCTGAAAGTCAGACAGGAGGCAATATAATAACTACTGTCTTTTTACTGGATGTTCTACTGTTGTATTGAGTGCATTTGACTATATATATTAAGCCATTCAAGTGTGTAGTATGGCTTCCAAACATTCAGAGCCACATACCAATGGTTCCAAAGTGCTGATGTCTTTCAATTTGTTGCCGCTCAGGTTTAAATGTGTGAGGTTGGGAAGTTTCTCTGCTAAAACATCAAGGCCACCGCTGATTCTGTTATCACTCAACTCCAGCTAAAAAATATCACACAGTTAGTTAGCTGTAAGTTGTCAAGATTCATCCTCTGAAGACCGATGAGTTTCTTACCTTTTTGAGTTTTGTTAAATTTGGAAGGTTTTCGACTGACATTAGGCCAACATTTATCAAACTGAGGAATTCCAAGTTGTCAAACTCAGATGTGAGACCTTCAATTTTTCCCTCAGGCGATCGACAATTATCAAGAACAAGTTCTCTAACCTAAAAAGAAAGAAAAAGAAAAAAATATTTATGTACGTACGTTTTCATATTGCCAAGACAATATAGGCCTCACGCATACTGTTCTCCCATAATTGCAAACAATTTATTAACTCATTGACAAAATACAAATAAAAGTATTTTCAAAATGTTTATAAAACTATTGCACAAATATTAACGCTTTATAAACGATTTCAGTTTTTAAAATGGCAGAAATTATTATGTCATATTTTGTGTAAAATTGGGAAAATCTGAAATGTGTACATTGTGTAAAAAATAAGAGAAAACAACTTTGAAGGCGGAGTTACTTTGAGTCCGTTAAAGCTTTCACTGGTTGCGCAATTCCGTGTTACACAGAACAGCACAAAAAGTTGTTGTCAAACGTCAAAGATGGTGATTTCTTGAGTAAAAGACAAAATGGGTACAGTATGCCTATAAAATACTTTATACTAAGTGATCTATCTATCCGGCCACATGTTAATGCATTGATTTCTGGAAAACAGGGCTTCTTCCCATGGCTCATTCACTAATGACAAATGCAATGGTTTCGAGAGCTAGCTCGCTTGCTAGCCATTGCCCTTTTAAACGGAGCCGTGCGGTAGAGCAGCAGTTACAGCGCTGTCTGTCCGCCATTAGACCCAACAGCAGCGGAAAGGACTGCGAATACACCCTTAGTACAGATGTGATTTTTTGTAAAACCAGCTTTCATTTGGGAAATGGAATATTTCTCGTCGAGGAACAACATTGCCAGTTTGATACTGGGCACCAGATCGTTTTTGAGGTCGAAGTGGCGAAGAAAACATATGAGAACGGAAATTTAGTAAAAAACAAAGATGGAGACAGTTCCTTTCTCAAAGAGCTTCAAAGACGACAGAGTGACAACATGGCGATTCCTCAGACACAGTATGCAGTTCTCTGAACACTTCGCTAGCCAAATTGTTGTTTACAAAGAGAAATGAATTATCTGTTTATATTACTGCTATAGTTCTATAAGTGATATTTTGTTTTAGTCGATGCATGACTCGATGAGAAACACCGAGCGTCGAGTTTTTGCTGCCCACGCATTAAGCGCGGCGCTCGGCTCACTGTCAGTGAGCGGGCTGCTCCGGCTGAGGAGCCGCTGCCGGGCAAAGCCGTCGTTAAAACAAGCGACGATAACTTTTGCATATTTCATACTTCGTTGAGGATAAATGCACTGCATTTAACAGTTTCCGTTTCATTTGTGACATATTTCGCTTACATAGACCAGTGTGGCGAACGGGATAATATGGCGGGAACAAAATACTAACTTAGGTGGCTGCCGTCTGAATGTCTCAAGCGTGGATTTAGTAAATTAGGCTATTATAGTTTACAGCAAGTATATAATAAGACAAAGAAGTCCAATTACTATATAGTACACACATGCAAGGCATTTAAAAATATCGCTGCACACTGCCTTAAAAACTTAGGAACTGCGAACAGCGCTAACATTTACAAATTATGGTCGAGGGCCAAATATTTATTTTATAAATACCAACATAACATTAGTTTTATTGAGGTTTATGGTTAACTAGCAAAGGTATGGATGACTCGTGAATCAAGTGACTGTTTTTTGTTGTCACTGCTGATCTGATATGAAGGTTACTGTAACAATATTTGGTCCGTTTTTGTTAGCTGCGGTGTTAACTCCAGATAAAGCCGCCTGTACGTTTCAAGACGAACACGTTGTAGTTTGGTAATATTTTTGTGATCACAGAAGCGCCACATTATAGCAGTAGTGCTAGCAGCAAACATGGCTACCAAGGTCTGTTTAAAATTTACCACGACAGCCAAACGCAACACGGGAAGACAATTTGCTCATATCTGCGTAAAAACTAGTTTTCTAAATGTGCCACAGCGTTGAAGTAGAAGTGAATCGTGTGTGCACCGCTAGGCAAGGTTGTGAAATGGTTAAAGCACTGCAATAATGCCAGCAAGCCGCTTCAAAGTAACCATTCAATATAGCTTTTCTCTCCTCCGATTGCCATATACGCCCATTGCCGAAGAGTATAAAGCATTAAGTTTGCGTGAGTGCTTTCCGCCCGAATAAAAAGAAGAAACAACCTAAAGCCCATGTGGTCACCATTAGCCTCACAGGTCACTCGCAAAGCAAAAAAGTAGCAAGCTAGCTAGCAGGGCTAGCCAGAAAACTAAGGGTTGGTTTTAAAAAGCACGACTCACATCAGACGGCGACTTGTTTCTTAGCTCCAAGTGGATCCTCTTTTTCATGTCCATCTTGCCCCGTGAAAGTACAACTTTTCTCTCCTGGGTTTTGGTAGGATCTTCAGTCCAAAGACAGAGATGCCCTAATGGAGGGAGAATATAGGACTGTATAATGAACTGAGCCAAACGCTAAGTTAGTCGGAGAGAGGAGAAACCATGGAGGGAAACGGGACTCAAACAAAATATATGCACAACAGCGCCATCTCCGGCCAGTTACGCCCATCTCCCGTGAAAAGGCAATGCAGTCACAGAACATGACGCTACCCGAAAGAGCCCTGCTGCAATTTATTTATGCGAAGAAAAAATAGTTTAACCCGCGTGTTAACATTAGAAAATAGTCTATACTTTTTAAGGCAGATCATTCAAAAGTGTAACAGCTTTGTTCAGAAGCTATCGGCCCAGGCGACATCGGTAAAGTAGGTCATACTGTGAACTTTGTTTATCTTCTCAACTTAGTTTCGTAAGTTGAAACATGGCCACGGCTGCAAAATATTGCTTATGTTCTATATCATATATCTGTATTAGACTCGTCCTCTAGTAGACACGTGGCCAGCTCTATACTGGTAGTAGCCTATTCAAATGCCCGTCAAAGCAAAAGTCCTTCGCACATGTATCATAATTTGTTGTAAGTTCTGTGATCATTTCTTTCAATAAAGTATGTTTTGTAGAAATGTTTGTAAATTGTCCTTTTTATATGAATTCAAAGTCCCCCAATCCCATGTGAACACATCTCTAAAAAGGAGGGGTATATTTGGTTTGCAGTAAAGGGAGCTTTGTACATATGAGGGGTAGCCCCCACTCACCCCCCAGTACTTCCTGAGATACCACAGCCCATAAGTAGCCTTCTTTTCTACGCTCCCTGTAACATTCGCATAGTGCCGATTTTTTTCCCGAAACTATAGAAAATTTTTCCAAAATGAATATTCGGCGCATATAAGAACTTATTGTACTATTTTTTTGTTCTCTTTGTCAACTAATTCAACTTAGCCTAATCTAAAAGGCCACTATCGCTTGTTTCTATGTTTTATACATTCGCATAATTTAAATATTATAGTCAGTTTAAAAATGCTCTACACCAGTGGTTCCCTCGGACGTAAAGCCCAAGATATTGTCAACATATGTAATTTAGAAGATACCCCACAAGATGGCAGTGTGTGCAGTCTATTTGGACACAAGCTGAATTTAGTGATGCTAATAGTAACAGTGAATTTAATCACACAGGGCAAATATAGCCTAGATAGACAAACTGCATAGCGTCTTGCATGATTATAATACAAAGTCAGACTATAAATAAAAAAAATGTGGCCAGTTATTGACATATAGAAATTGTAAGTAACAGCTTTACTCCAAACATTGAAGATATTTAAGCTATACCAAAACAGTAATGACAGACAGTAACCCACATGATGAGGTCTGACTGACAAAGATTTTTGCCTCTCCAATAAATGGCCCTGCTCATAAACTCAGTGCAAAAGGAGGCCCTTTTCAGTGTGGGGGCCAGTTGGCAGTAAAGTGTGTTATTTACGCTATTGGGCAGCTTCTTTTACTGAGCAGCTCAAACAGACACATCAGGACTCAATGTGCTGTGAGGAGATTGAGAAAACACACCCCAACTGAGCCGCTCTCAGACGCCAAGATAAGGTGGGTATGTCCAAACTCAAGTGAGGCAGGATTCCTTAGCTGCTCTCTAGCTGTAATACTGTACTTCTCTTTTTGTTATTTCCACACCATTTCAAGGCATTATTTTGAAAGTGGCATAAAGTGTTTGCTGGTTATTAGCCGTTTAAAATTCAAAACATATTAATAGCCAAAATAGAGAAATACTCATGCAACAACTTAAACCAATCTTATGCAAAATGTTACTACAATCAAGTCAAATGCACAGTGTAAAGATATATGGGTGTTTCTTCTATTATTCCAAATACAATAGCTATCCTCCTCACATGGTCACATGTATTGCCCACACACAACTTGCTGCAGTTTGTAAGCTCTGTGCCAACTCCTGCAGCTTTACAAATATGATAAGAGCAAACGCTGCAAGAACTCTCCCAGCACTATGGTAATGGTTAACCAGATAATTCATTTAGGGGTGGGAATAGCAACAGTGACAAGTTATTCTGTCTTGTTTTGTGTTAGCCCGCCTTCAATGGTTTGAATTCATTCATTGCAGGACTCAGGATGGCGGAGCCGTTGCAACAAGAACCGCAACAAGAGCAGCAAGAGCAACAAGAACTGGATTATGAAAACCCAAATGAAGACCAAGGTAAATTAGATTCATCCTCCCATCTGTTATGTTAAAATTCTGAAGCATATGTTTACCTACTTCTAAGTGAATTATAAGTGAACCTTTGGGCAGCTGATGCAGTATTTTTAATATAATTGAAAATGACATTAACCAATCACACCTATATGTTCATGTCTAATGTTTATCTGTATTGTTAAGGCAATATCCGGTGGCGATTGCGGGACAGAAATCTTCTCAAGAAAAGAAAGGCTGAAGCAGAGGAGAAGGAGACTAGCCAATGGGATTTTGGGTACATTTGTAGACTACCATTGTCACAGTGACCTATAGTTCACACCATGCTTTGAAGTAATCATTATTAGTGGGACACTTAGCTGAAGTTAATATGTAGTTCATACATCACTTGAATTAGTCTCTTGTGCTCCAAAATAAACATACAGTACACTGAATGGCTAACTACAAAGTTTTGAACTGTACTAAAAGGATAAACAGATGTTTATTGTAAGCTCTACATTCTACATTTTATTTGTTTCTGGAAACTTCATTGACATTTGAATGGTATTTTCATTGTGCACCTGATACTCATGCACTCCCATTTTTAAAGGCTAATATGTTTTAGTAAGCTTCTCATAGTAAGCCATGCCCGTTCCTGGTGCATTTCATTGTCTGGTGAGACCATTATCTGTGCTCCCTGCTTATCACTACTCTGGTTTATATTGGATATGAGGCAAGAGCAAACCAAAGGTCACTGTGGTGTCTGTGTTGATGTCTCAGTACTAGGTCAAAGACTTTGCACTTTTGCCAAGTATCAGACCGAGATGAATCAATGTGCTCTGCCCACTATTGTTTAGGACGGAGAGCCCAGGGAAAAGAGGAAGGAGTGGGGCGAAAAGAGGCAGGAGAAGAGGAAGACCGTGGAAAACGGAACCAGCAGTGATCACCAATTCACAGAATGACGCTGCTCTGGATCAGGAAACACCAGCAGCAGTGCCGGTGCCTGTCTTCTCAGAGGCTATCCCAGGCCAAACACCAAGCTCTCTGACCTGGCTATTGGAAACACAACCAGTTTCTGCTGCCCCGGCTGTTGTGCCTGTCTTTGAACCCCTTAATCCGACACCACAAGCTCCCGTACCTCCTTCCGAGCTTGATGTGAACACAGCTCCCATCCCTGTCCAAGATTTAGCCCCAGCTCCAGATGCTGTTCCCATCCCGCCTGCTTTCCAAGAGCCTCCTCAGGTGAAGCCCATTTACACAGAGCCGCAAAGCAAGGCAGCACTAGACCAGATCCTGATTGAAGACTTAGGTCCCGATGAGGAGGAAGACCTGGGTCCATCTCAAGACAAACAAGTTGAGGAAAGTAAGTGAGAAAGCATGTTCTAGCATCAGAAACTGTATAGACATTTGGGTGATTTAATTTTTTCTTTTATTTAACTATAAATTCTCTACACTCCATTTCTGTCTATGCTTTTTTACAGATTTGAATGGGAAACCGTTAATCAGCGCACCAGAACCAAATACATTGTCATCCCCACCTCCTCCTCCTCAGGAATATGTTCCAGACAATTCATTCTAATTTCTATAGTTCATTTGGTAGAAATAGCTTTACTTCATTTTCAGTGCATCCATGCTAGACAACACCAGCTGGAGAGTTACTGGTAAGGTGTTGACAACTGCTCTGCTTATTTAAATATGAATTTTTGCAAACCTTTATACTTATTTATTTAAGGTTTGTGCCTTAATAATTTTATATTTTGCATTTATTATTCTGAATTTGTTCTTGCTTGTATTTTTAAAATGGGTTATAATTCTCTATAAAATGTAAAATTGTGTTTAATTTGTTTTTGATGAACAAAATAAAGAGCTTACATAACTCTTGTGTGAAATTTCTATCATCTCTAAAACTGTGATTTATTGCGCATTGCGTAACAATTTCATTGTGTATTTCTGTATTATATAACATAAAATGCCATATTGTTGGTTTAAATTTTCCCCGATATAAACTAGCTAAAAAGCTATAATTTTCTCATTAATGCCTTTAGCGCCCCCTGCTGATGAAAACATGCCAATAACCCACAGAGATAAAATTGATCTTTATGCCAATAACCTTTGGGTCTGTTATAACCAAGGACTGTAAAAGTCATTTAAACATTATAATGAAACGTACTTACGTACTTAACTACATTTTATTATAGACTGTGTTCTTCAACCTTAAGTTTTTACAGTGCTAAAATGCCTAAGCTCGTCTTCTACTCACATGTTGTTGTCACACGTGACGCATCTGATTGGCTAACCAAGTGGGACTGACTTCCGCATTGGCATACTTTTAACTCGTGTTTGGCAGGTCGTTTCTTTTCACTTTTTTTTCTGCCATCTTCTGATAAAACATGAGTCCCCAGTGCACAACCTGTCAAGAAAACATCAAGAAACTCAACCAGCAAGTTTGTGTGATGAGAAAAGAAATCAAGAACCTAAGGTATGTTCACGAGTAGCCTGAGATGCTAGTTGTAGCTAGTGTAGTTCTGTACAGTGTATAATGTGGATAATGACTCAAATCAAAAACGATTTAGTACTAACAGCTAGTCTGATAGGCTGATGTGTGTAGTTCTACACGGTTCTATACATACTATCAATTTAGAATTTCCTTTTTGTGTTAGTGACAAGTCAGGATATTTTTCTGTTCTTTTTGTGTTTTATACAAACTAACATTGTCAGTTTGCTAATTGTTTAATTTTTTGTCAGGCAAATGTTAGATGGTGCATCAAGAGCCCATCGTAAACAAATCTTATCACTTCACTCCGTTGTGTCAAAGATTGATTTGAAGGAGCCTTGTAAATCCCAAAGTACAGCATCCTCAAACAACTCTGCATCCCCAGTGAATGCATTAGAGCAAGGTAAAGTGCGGTAGCACAGCACCAGACAGAAATACATTTGACGACTACTACTAGAAGATTATCAACATACTGATCAGAAGAACAATGAATGAATGGTGTTTATGTCTGTAATGTTAAAGGAATCATCCAGACAGTTCCCATCGGTTATATTAGCTCCTGTTTCTCTACAAAGAATGGGACACCCAGACAGCCCACTATCTGTGGGGCTTCCAGGGCTGAGCTGCAAGTTCAGCAGAGTGTCTTCAACAACCCAGAGCATGCTTTGGTGGGATTGGAGCAATACTCTCATGTCTGGTGAGTCACATAATTCTACTTGTCTATAGTCTGACTTTTGGTCATGAGAACAATTTAAAACACAGTTGCATGTTGATGAATTTGTGTTAGTTGGGTTAACTCTTCAGCTGTAACGTGCTGTTACTTTCCTGTAAGATGACATGATGGTGTTTTCTTCACTTTATTTCTCCAGGATAATTTTTGTCTTTCATAAAAATGGTCATCTTTCAGTAAAAGCCAAAGTAAAACCTCCAAGACTCAATGGTCAAAAGGTTGGAGTGTACTCAACACGTAGTCCACACCGACCTAACGCCTTGGGCTTAACACTGGCAAAGCTGGATAAAGTTGACGGTCGGTATTCAACTAGTTATTTGACCAATAAAAGAAGAAGAATTTACTTAAACTTGACGTCTTATTGTGTTTTTGCAGGTGACACTATATATCTGTCAGACATTGACATGATTGATGGGACCCCGGTCTTGGATGTCAAACCCTACATTCCAGAGTATGACTCCATTCACACTAGAGTGGACTCTGAAATTTATGAAACAAACATAAACAAAAAAGAAATTACTGTAATGCAAAGTGAAGAGTGTCTACATAAAGAATTAGAAAATGATGATTACCAAAAGCCAGAAAATGAAGGAACTGACATGAATAACTTGGAGAGTGTAGTGAAGCGACAGAGGTTAGGACAGGATCATGTAGATAAGAACACATCAAACACAAATGATCAGTTATCTCATCTACACAGTGCATTGGAGCAAGTCAAGGCCTATGTGACTCAAGGTGACCTAAGTGAACAAAGTTTAGAGATCAAGAATAAGGTTCCCAACACGCCAAAAATAGAGCCGTCAGAGTCTTCAGACCGGCCTTGCTATGGAAAAGAAGACTACAGTACTATTGCTAGCTGGATCAGAGAGCCTCCAGTTTCAAGTCTGGAGGTGCGCTTCACTCCTCATGCTGAGAAAGAGCTTGCAAGATTTCTTCCAGCAGGTAAACCATTTAAAATGTTTTACAAACCCATTTCCAAAAAAAGTTGGGATGATGGGTAAAATGTAAAAAAAAAAAACTAAATGCTGTGGTTTGCATTTATGATTTATAAACCATTGCATTCTGGTTTTTATTTACATTTTACACACTGTCCCAGCTTTGGGGTTTAGGCTGTGTTGTCTTATTTTTGTTAAATGAGGACTGTGATAACAAAAAATTACTTTCTCATGACAAAACTTCCTTCAATACAGGGTCCAATGAAGGTGAGGGCCCCAAGTTCAAGTTTCTCCACAGTACAGAAGAGGCTATGGCTGCTATCAGAGGAGTACTGTCTGCAGACCCACGCTCTGTGTACAGGAGAGCGCGCTGCACTGACAAACTATTCTACTTCAACCTTGACACAGCTGATGTCACATGCTGGTTTGGAGAGGGCATTGCTGAGGTTTTGCGAGTTCGACCAGTTCAGCAACTCAATATATAAACAAAACAAACTGATGAAATTTTTCTGTGAAAATTTGCAGATGTCACTTTTTTTTTTTTTTTTTTTTTTGTCAGAATAGAGTACATAGTTTAAATGATGTTCTATTGATTGATTTAAATGATTGTTACAAATCATTCTATCTATGTTACAAAATAAAAAGACTGAATGTGTTGCTGGAATTTTTGTGTATTTCATCAGAACTCTACCTTTAAAAAAAAAAAAAAAAACACTTGTAATTGGTAATTGTGCCAAAGAAAGAAACATAATATGAAAAATACAATTATTATTAAAAAAAGAAAAATAATATATAGATATAGATATATAGTTGGTACATTCATAGTTTTCAGTCAGTTTTTGCAGAGATGGTTATGGGTCGGGGCCCACAACAGTTAGATACAGCATAACTGCCCTCTTCTGGGCTTTTGTGTCTCTTCAACTAGGAAGTTGAAAGTTTCACTGTTCTGCTTATTTGTTTCCTTAATATTGATTTAATTACAGAATCATTCAGCCGCAAGCAGAATGAAAACGTCTGGGAATGTGCTATGAAACATCTAAAATATTTTTGTAACAAAATGTTATAATAAAGTTTGATATTGTTGTTGTAAACTACAGTATATAAATCTATTTTACACTGCTAAAAAAATTGATAAAAACAAACAACACCAATTTTAAGTTGAGACACAGTGGAAAAATTTAAATAAATAAAAAAAAAAACAGGTTGCAATGATCTGCAAACATTTTATTCACAATAAAACAAATGACATTTCAGGTGTTGAAGCTGAAGTATTTGAAGTATGGGACAACCTTTAGTTGCTTTTGTTGTTCAGAGCCTTTTTTTTTAACATTTAAAATATCTTTGTTTCAGTATTTGATACAATGTCTATCGTAAAAAATGTATGGTTTTATGAAATTTGCAAATCACTGCACTTACCTTTTACAGTGTTCTAATATTTTTTTGAAAAGGGTTGTAAATAAAAATCTGGCCCATGAGGCGGGGGGGTCCTGTCCCTGGGAGGTGGACGAACATGTTCCCTCTTGCTCCCCCTTGCTCCCTTTCAATTTAAGCCCTGCATGAACGTATTAAAAAAAAAAAAAAAAAACTCACTATCGTCAACCGCTGGGCTGCAGAAACGCCGAAGCCCAGAGGAGGGCAGGGATGCGCCAGCGTGCACAAACACCCTGCTGAGGTTTGCCCTCGAAGAAGAGAGACGGACCAATAACAGCGCTGACATTTGTGTTTTGAATGAAACGCGGTTGGCAGCTGCTAAATCTCACTGGATTTTGTTTATCCGATCCACAAACCCAGTTTACATGGTTCCTGACAGTTTCCTGACTATTGAAAAGGTAAATTGTCTTTAATATACATTGGCCGTCTGGTTAAGCAAGCTCTTTAACTCAGCGATAGTTTTAGGGGGAATATTTACGCTAACGTTGCTAGCAAACGCCTGTAGAGACAAACTGCTTACCTTTACCGTAGAGTTACATCTAAGAATGAATTATAATAGCTAATAACAAAACTCTTTCAACGTCTGTCATGTCACTAAAATACACTTAATGTTAAGCTCCATATCTTAATAGAATTTACTATTAACGTTAAGTTTAAAGAGGATAAAAGATATTTAATGACTTAAGCTGCCACGTAATTTATTATTCGTATGTTTTTTTGTGATCCAGCTTTTGTTGAAATATTCATTTTTTAAAAGGCGAAAGCCTGTAATTCATTAGTATGTTTTGTTGTTGAAGGTTGGTGCATAGAACTCAACAAGAATGTCCTCTTGGAAGTCGAGTTCTGGTGGAGATTCCTTGGTAAGGCATGCGTTTTGAATTGTATTTTTCAGCATTAAGATTACTTACTGAGATAATATGTATAATGCTTTGTTTCTCATCATGATAGTCCTTCAGCAGAAGTGGTGAGCGTACTCCCTTGAAAAGTCTGCAAAATGAAATTCTTCATCATTCAATAGAATCACCTAAAGTCAAAATTAAATCTGTCGTCAGTTCCGAAGTGCTGAAACAAACCAAGGTGGGAGGATAACATGGTAATGTTTGAATTGTATGTATTTTTATTTGTTTATTTATTTTTTATTAATTGGTTTGTATGTTGTTTTTTTTAACCAGGAAAATGTCTCACTCCATGCTGATCAGAAGAATGCCTATGCAAGTACAACAGAGGAAATGTGTGAACTTGCAGATGTAACTTACAAATCTTTCAGGTGTGATGGTGGAGAAATTGAAGTTTTTAGTTCATCTCTGTGTACAGAGGAGAGTATTGACTTACCCCTGGAGCAGTCCATTAACAGCACTCATGGAGCAGAAGACACAGATTATTCTGGCAGTATGATTGTTCAGTCATGCAATGAGCACACTGAACACCCTTATTTTATCACTTGTGTAAAAGATGCCACTACTATAGCTGCTGATGCTTTGTGTCTCAGCAACATCTCCTGCACAGGGTCTGCAGAGCTGGATAATCAACATGCAACAAAACGTTGGAGTGATGTGACCTGGAAATCCTACATCTGTGATGGTGGTGAAGTGGAAATTTTACAAGACGTGATAAAAGCAGATGACACTATTCCTTTGCCTCAACCAGGGCCTAGTGAATACACACAGGAGCAGACTTTTGATAGAAGTAATGGCTGTGATCTCTCTAATAACTGTTACTATGAAGGAGAAGAAATAGACCATCCTTACTGCAGCAGGGAAAGTGGTGTTGCTTCTGTTACCAGCGTTTCTGGAGTTCTGCTTGACACACTTACTGATGGACTGGGTGATATAACTTTAACATTCCTGAACTGTATGGGAGAAGAGATTGAAATCACAGACTCAACTAAGTATACTGATCTGATAGTTCCTCTACCAGCTGACCAGAGTGGGAATGGCTTTGAGTCTTACAATAATGGTCTGGACTCAAGCCTTTTTACTGAAGAACGTGATGTTGATCATTTAGATCACCCCTACTGTAATACTGGGACAGTACACAGTCTTCATGTCATGAATCAACCAAGCATCCATGAAGTTGTGCATGAGAAAGAACAGACAAATTCTAAACTTGAGTACAAAAAAGCTGCATCTCTGATGTGCTCTGAAGTTGAACACATTAATCGAAGCATCATGCCGGAAACTGCTTCTTTTGTGCCTGAGGAGCAATCGTGTGAACAGCAGTTGTGTCAGCCTCTGGCCACCGACACTATTTTAAAACAGTTAGAAGATCACATTCAAGATAATAATATGTCCTGTAAAAGCATAATTGAAAATGGTGATGAGGGGGTGAATTTCGTTCCACCGGTTCTTATTTCTACTCCAGCTTCAAAAATTGATGAATCTGTTAATACTCAACATCATGAGGCAAAAGAAGAGTTACACTCTGAGCTCAGTGCTATGTCCTCATCACAACACTCACCTGAAACTGTAACAGCTCCATCCACAGGTGCTGAAAAGCAAGAGGCTACACAGAGTGATACCCAAGTTCTCTCCAGCATCCCACCTTGCCATGCCAGTGATACAACTGACAGTGCCCTTGGCTTGTCTCATAATGCTCCAGCCCCCTCTGTATTTACAGACCAACCAGAAACCCTTCCTGATGTTTTTAAAGCTCTCTCAGTGTGTCCCAATGTGGCCTCAGCTCTGCAGTTTGAATTTTTCAGTCCTGTTGTTCGAAAAGCCTCTTTTGCTTTAATACAAGCTCAAAGGGAACTGGCTACAGATCACTTTGTGGCTGGTGATTGTCCCCTTACAGGGGATAAGTCTGTTGTGGCTCCAGCTGATGTTGACAGCAGTGAATTGTGGAGAGAGGACCTTGACGGTCCCTTGCCTCGTCCTCTATTTAACTCAACAGCACTGGTTCACAGACCACAGCCATTTGCATTCACAGAAAAAACAGAAGATGCCCTGCCTTGTGCTGTGCCTCAGCCTGAAGCTAATAAGCCAGATCTGGGTATCCCTTTGATTAGTGAAGGACCACTGCAGCAGCAGCTTCGACAAATGGCAGAGTTTCTCCTTTTAGCTTCAGGAAAGATGGGGCCCACTCCTGTTTCTGCTCCGACTCTCTCATCAGCAAAAGCAGAATACCACAATGCTTGTGTGGGAACTTCTCCTCCAAAACTGGTCCACCACAGCATCAATACATCTGGACAGTTCGAGAGAAAGAGGGACTTCTCTGCAGCAGATCAATGTACTCTAACTGACCCTCTCCTCTGGAAGTAAGTGTGTACAACCACAGTTTAAAAAAAAACATTGACTCAAATGATATATTTTTTTACATCACTGTTTGCTCTTTTCCAGTGTCCTTCCTGGCAATCTGGAGTCACTTCCCAGACCAGAGCTGGAGCAGAGGTTACTCTCAAGCATGATCATGGTGGAGGCTCTGGTGCAGCAGTTAGCAGCAGCTCGGGCTCACAGATGCAATCCTGCTGTAGTTGCCCCGTCTGAGCTCAGAGAGAAGGTAGTGCAGACAGAGCACACTGAACTTAGCCAGGTAAGGACATACAGAGAAACCTCTTATAGTGAAGAGAATTGTCTTACTTGTGTGTTACTGTTATTAAAATTGTAAATAACATATGTTTATGTGCAACTTGTGTTATTGTAGACCTCAATGCACAGGGATCTGTACTTGGCAGCTCTGAATAGAATAACAGAATTGGAGACAGATGACAGCTCTCTACAAAATCTTGTTCAGTGCATGCAGAATGTGAAGATCACTACCGTAAGAAAAAACAATGCATAGTCAAAGCAACATATTTTATACTTACACCAACTGAATGAGTTTTTAAAATTTGTATTATTTGTCCGTATAGACCTCTCTGACCGGTGATACTAATGCAGCTCTCTGTCAATTGAAGCAAATTGAAGACATTGTTAGAGAAGACCACCAAAGCCTTGTTTCTAATGTATGTATTATATGCATAAACCACATTTATATTGATACTTGCGTATTTAACATTGTTTCTGTTAAATGTGGTGTACAGTATGGTCAGATGAAGTCACTGTTGGAAAAGTCAAGGGAGTCTCAAAACAGAATGATACAGAAAGTTAAAGATGCTCTCCAGCAGAGAGAAGACATGCGCACACAGATGGAGGATGTGTTTTCTGCAAAGGAAGCTGTAAGCATTTAACATGACTAACATGACTAATAATATGACTTTAGAGGTCTTTGAATTACAATTGCTATACTCAGTATACTGTGTGTCTGAATGTTTTTACCAAGCAAATTATTGTTTCTTTTCTGGTTAAGGCCTTTTGTGTAATGGACCAGCTTAGGAAACACTGTTCGATGGAAATTTCAGAGTTGGAAAAATGTGTGGGGTCACAGCAAGAATTATTGTCTACTCTGAATAAAGCCCACCCAGAACAGGTAAAAACACTTTGCACCAACAAACTAATTATAAAAACTCTGTATCTTGAAGGTGTTGGAGGGACTATGGAAAAAAACAGGCAAATTAGGTTGATATATTGTCTATTTACATTTTCACAGGTTGCTTTAAATAAAGCCTACTTTGAAACACTGGACTCTGCCTTGGAACTTCTATCTAAAACCATGGAGGAACAGTCCACTCTGACAAAAGAGGCAAGTCTTTCCATATTTAAAATAATGACCAATGAACCAATAAGACTTTTTTTTTTATAATATTAGACTCACATCATCTAAAACCATAAAGCCAGTATCATTAATGGAGAAAATGTTGAAATTGTGGACACCAACAAATACTTACTCGGAACTTTGACTTATATTTGCAACAGCAAACTTCTGTCAACAACAAATCCATTTAATGTCCATTTCAATGTCTCTTTTTTTATGTACTTTTTTATCATTCCTTTTAGTGAGAGTCTTATAACCTTTTATTTTGTCTATTGGTTTTATGGGTTGTCAGTGAAAGACAAAAACAACTTGACCAACATTGTACAAATTAGCTCAAAGCTCACTGGGGTGCAGTTGCATGTTTTACACTCACTGTGTGGAGTAGGCAGGTGCTCCAGAAGCCTAACAGAATTATGAGCCACTTTGACCATTTCCTCAAAGATTTTCTTTAATGCTCTCTGGACAGTGCCATCTTGGTCCAACCAGGAAAACAAACGAATATGCAAATTACTTTATCCTTTCTGCCATCAGGCTTTTAAATGCTGGGACATCAGCAGTGTATATTTGATTGGTTCTATTTTCTGTTGAGACATTCATTTATTTTATGTATTTATCTCTGTATTAATTATTGTCATTGCACTTTATTCTTTGCTGCAATAACTGCTCTGTACCTTTTTGCCCAGTGTTTTGCCCACACCAGCCTTTATGGCTGATGTGGTCTGCTCTGCTCTTGATGTTTGGTCCTGACTCCTGCTGCACTGATACGAACTGATCATTGTGAACTGTTGAATCTGTTGTTTGTGACTTATTTTGCTTCAAACTATGATTACAAACTGAATTGCTCCTTGGGGATAAAAACATTTCTGAATTTGAATCTGAGAAACACATCAGCTAATTGTCCTGTTTGTTTGGGATGCTCATGATTGTACTGTAATCTTTTGACAGCTCTGCACAGTGAGGGGCCTTCTGCAGAAATGTACTCCCATTCTTCTGAAGCTGAACGAGAAGGCAGATGCTGCTTTGAGAGACAGGGATGATCACATCGCTGAAAGAGACCAAGCCATACAAGATAAAGAGCAGGTCAGAGAGCTGTTATTACGTAGTTTGGTATATATTTAAGAATTTAGATTTAAACAAAGTTAAATGCACCTGTGTCTACTAGATTGAAGAGCAGCTGAACCAGGAACTCCTAAATCTCCAAGCTGCCAAGGAACAGATTGGTGATTTAAATCTTCAAGTGACAATTTTGACATCAGGTAAAATATATTTACAAACATGTATTTTATTTGACCTCATGTTGGGCTACTGGCGTTATTTAAATTCCTAATTTTTGTGTCTATGGGCTAGAGATGGGAGTGCTGCGCCAAAAGCTGAGTGAGGGTGAGGAGGAGCGTGCTCAGCTGGACAGGAAGGCCACAGAGTTGTCCGCTACGGTCTCTTCTACCTTTGCTTCATATGCATTCTTAGAGCAAACCCTCGCTTCTGAAACTACAAAGTATGATTTATATAGAAGCATTACATTACATTACATCAGCAAGTATGTAGCATTTACAAATGTTTCAATTATTTGTTTTAATTGTGTCTTGTAGGTTGGAGCAGTCATGGAAAGACATACAGCACGCCAGGGACAGGGCAGAAGAGTAAGAGCCTATTTATATTTTATTAATGCTCCAGTACCCAAATGCCCACATTAAAAGAGTACATCTCTTGCTTTTTATTGATTACAAAACAAAAAATAAACCATTTTTAAATTATGCCAAAATACTAATATTTAGTTAAAGTCTAAGCCAACCTTAAACCTCTAGCTCTGAGTTTGTCAGACCTCATGAAATAATCTTATTAATTGCATTGCCAGTATTTGTCTGTATTTCCTCCACTCAGTTTTTCTCTTTTTCTTCTTTCTGTAAGCAGCTATAGACAAAATACTTACAAAAGTGGTTATTCCATCTTTTTTTTGTTTTGTTTTTGTTTTTTTGGCCACTCTTTCAACAGCCAATGGGAGCATCTGTTATTGTAATATGGAAGCAGGCCCAATCCAAATGAATGTATCCATGTGATTGGCTAACGCTTGCAAGTAAAGGCTGAACATTATCCATTTTAAAATCTTTTGTGATGTTTTAAGGTCTCATATGACCAAAGATGTGTCCTGTTACTGTATGCTAGTAAGCCTTAAAACAGGTTTCTTCAAGTGCAATGCCAAAAAGGGGAATTATCTCATGCTGTGTCCAGATTGGAGTTGTCCCTCGGCCAATCGGAGCAGCGCGTGTGTGACCTGAGTGAGGCGTTGGCCCAGAGTGAGGAGCAGCTCAGTCAGCTGCAGTCCCTCTCTGAGTCCCAGGCTATCCAGATCCAGCAGCTCCAGGACCTGTGCACTCAGCTCAGTGGTGTTCGGGAGATGAATGAGGTGAGACTGAGAAACACATGTTCATTTATTTACTGTAATGAAAGTTAACAAATTCATTACCATCTTCATTCTATTACATCAATAGTTCCCAACCTTTTTTGTTTTGTGTACCCCCTGGGCTTTTTTGTCATATTATGAGTACCCCTCCCGCACAAAATTAATTAAAAAAAAAGGTCATAGAAAACATCTGTCTCTATTAATATATTTTATGCTTACTTTATTGTAAATGGTAATTCTCCAGCATTTTTTTTTGCTTTAAAAATTACATTACAAGTTAAAAAAAAGCCTTTAAATAACAATGATTCAAGTTTAGCAATATAAACCTCGATTACATTAACTATTTATTTTACTGCATATTTTATATAGTGAAATGAAAAATGGTAAACTAAAAATATTAATAAACCCCTAATACATTTACTACACAAATTACAAATTATTTAGAAATTCACATTACCAAGAAATTAATTTACTAAGTAAAATGTATTAAAAATAAAAATTATTTGAATCACTCCCTTTTGAAAATAAAAGGGGAGCTATTAAATAAAAAAAAAGTAATATTTTAGCAGTTTCACCTCCATTTTGTCATTCAACACTTGAGCTTGCTTTTTTTCTTATTAAATTATGGAAAAATTGCAAGTACCCCCTGCAAAGTGATCTCATACCCCTAGGAGTCCCCGTACCCTTGGTTGGGAAACACTGCATTACATCACCAATCCAATTATGGTTTTGAGTTTACCTCAGACTTTCTGATATAAAATTAGACTGACACAGCCAGCACTGGGATAGGCCCTCTTTTGGCAGCAGTTTATTTAGTTTGACAAGCAGTATAAACCAACCAGCCAATGATGGCATCTTTAACTCGAACTTAACTTTTGTTTAAGTGAGAATGTGATTGGCTCGATCTTGCTGTTGCACACAGATTCTTATGTGTTAAAATGACTGAAAATAAAGTCTAGATTAGAGATTCCCAAATAGTGTTTAAAGCCTAAATATTGGCCTAAATACTTGCAACGGAGAAACAGATTTTAAAATGTTCCATAATGGTAAAAGTAATAAAGAAAACTAAGCAAAATATTTTTTTGTTCAGTAATTATCATAAACATGAAACATAAATCTGTGTTTTTAGTTCTTACAGATGGAGAACGAGTTGGCCAGGGAACAAATGGCTGAAAGTGAGCGTATGCTAAGAGCAAACCTACAAAGCTTGAGGGAGAGGAACATCCAGTGTGAAGACCTGAACGGAGAACTCGGTCAACTTCGGTAAGTCCAAGTCCGATTCTACCATCTCATTTGCTTTGTATGATAAACAGTAAGTGTGTGTTGTTGCAGACATGAGAACAAGAACTTGCAGGAGGAGCTGGACAGTATGAGGGCCAGATTCAGTGCCAGTCAGGTGGAGCACAGGGAGAAGCTCGCACAGGCAGTCACTGAAATTACCATACTGCATCACACTCTGAGAGGTCTGACCGATGAGCTGCATGCATCTCTGAAGGAAGAGGTGAATTAAATAACAAATATGTATAAGTGACTGGAATTTGGTCAGAATTTGACTTTTACCAATTTACTTTTAGAAACCAGACCAGGAGCTTCAACCGGCCCACAATGTAGAGCGCCGTCACCCTTCGAGCTCCTTTGTGGACAGCATCATGGTAGCCCTGACAAATGAGAAAGAAGAAAACTCTGAACTAGGTTAGTCACTCAATAGAAATGGGGAATTATGGGATTTCTTAATCAAGGTTTGGCCCAGACATTATTGTTGTTGAAGTGGGTCATGAACTATAGGCAGTGCCTGACCCACCGATTCTTGTATAACCTGTTTACCAAGAACGTTAGACAAACACCTTTCAAACACTTAAATATAATAGCTGTAGCAAAACCATTTTTTGTTGGCACTGTTGGAAAATGTATACATTAAAATAAATATGGCAGAGGTGCAAAATGTTATTTAATATGTATACACACATATTAATATGAATGTTGCGACATCTATCTCCAATATACTTGTTTCCTTACTTGGGTGTACTTGTACTAAATAAATAAACTATGTTCACCTTCCTGTGGTGGGAGCTTATCCTATAACTGTGGTCCTGAGGTGGGGTACGCTAAAGATAATGGCCAATTAATCACACACTCTGATGGCGAACCACTGCACCCCTAAATTTCTTATACACTTTTATTGCCTTTTTGTATGTGCCAAATGTTGTATGTAATTTTAAATTTAAACCGTTTAGTAAATATTTGTACTTGATATGTTCCTGAAAACCAAATGGTCACTTAACACCCTTTCTCACCCTTTGTGTTTTAATTGTATTGATATTCTTTTGGTGTATTTAAGAGTTAGCTGGTACCAACAACACTAAATTAAGAAAAAGTACAATCCAACTTGGTTGACTCTGTGCTCAGTCTCCTCAGATGTAGCCGAGCCCCAATGCGACACTTTGTTCAGTGAAACCAGTGCCTTCACGCGGATCACAGCCATCACTTCTAAGAAGAATTCATCAGAGTCTGAGCCTGAAGAGGAGCAGAGCAATGTGTCCGAGCTGCTGGCTGGGTTAGACAGCACAGTAACTGAGCTCAGCAACACCTTAGCCTTTGTGCAGCAACGCAAGGACACTCAGCTGGAGGACAGGCACAACACCATGTAAGTACTCTATGATCTGTAGTATTCTGTTCATACCAAGTGGCTTCTCAGAAGATATTTGGCTCTCCTATCAAAGTAATGCTAGACATGTTTAGGGCTGGGTACCGTTAAACAATACCTTTTGTGGTATCGAAACAAAAGTTACAATATTATTGGTATCGACAAAAAACATTTTTATTTGATAAGTTTCAATACCTAGTGGGACCTTTTTAATGTTCTTTTGCATTTATGAAGCAAATAAATAACAGAATAAATCATACAAACTACTGGTTTTAACTTGCAGCTAAGAATTTTGCTCCAAAAATTGGTCTTTTATTCAATATTATGGTGTGCTAATTTATCTTCTACAATCATAAAACGCAATAAGTGTCAGGAAAAAGTCACTCGGGTACTGGTTTTGAAACCCAGATATCGTTTAAGTTCTGAAAAGAATATATCTGAGCCCAGCCCTAGACACGTTTGAATGCATTTGAATGGTCTGTTCCAGCTGCCGCCTGCAGAGGGAGCTGGAGGCTGCAAACAGCGCACATGAAACTGAAGTCTCAGAGCTTCAGTATCAGCTGAGTCGGCTGAATGCTCGGGTGGAGAAGGGTAACGTGGCTCTACAACAGAAGTCCCAGGTCAGTATTCATCTAGATGTATAGATAAATTAGCTACATAATATAACAAAGGGAAATTGTTGTAATTTGTTTTCCTTTTTTGCAGGATGATAAAACTATGTCAAAGTTGGTGGCAGAGATGAGTGAGGTTCAAGAAATGCTGAATAAGCACAAGGCTGACAATAATGTAAGACATAAACAATAAAAAATAGCCCACATAGAAGAAATTTAGAAACTACACAAACCTACATATCCGATCCCAAAATTATATTTACCCTGTAAAGCATGGTACAAATCAGTTGTGTCACACTCAAGGCCTTAAAAGTATTAAATACTAGGAGTACGTATTATTTTTTGTCCATCTAGGTGCTCAATTTTGTCAATACATTGTTAATATTACAAAAAGTAGAGTCACCACAATAACAAAATATATTTATGGAAAAAATGTTATCATTGAAATACATGATTCATTTATTCATGATTTTTTTTTTTTTTTTTTTTTTTTTTTTTTTTAAATGCAGCTCTGGAGTTCTTTCACCCTTGAGTTTCAGAGAGTTGTACAGATAATTCCTTAGTGTAAAATTCATACAGATTATTGTTCTGTTGTTGACAAAGACAAAACCTGGAGCTACCTTGATAAATGCTTTGCCAATATTTATCCACGTTTTTTTTTTTTTTTTTTTTTATACTGTTGGCTTTACACTTGCAATGAAAGTCTACAAGCTGAGTAGCCAATGGGAGCATATCTTTATTTAATACAGTAGCAACATTCTGGTCTAAAATCTATTAAAATCTCTCAAAGCCTTCATGATCTATTTCAGAGGTCGTTAATAGGCGGACCCCGGTCTGAATCCGGACCCAGATGCCCTCCCATCCGGACCCGAACCTCTGTCCCACTCCGCGGACCCGAACCCGTTCAGCCTGTTCTGCCTCTCAGAGCGCGTCAACAGCATCGTATCCTGCTGCTTTAAAACTTTAACATGAACAGTGCAGGGGTTAAATCAGCTGTGTTTTCTGTTACTGTCCAACAAAATGAGAGGAGTAGGTCCAGACTGAGTACAGAGGGACAGGACTGTTCCGTTTACAACAGACTTAAGTTTTGTTTTTACGGAGCAGCGAGAGAGGAGGCGACACAGGCTGTGAGCGGCTCTGCCCTCTCGGTGTCTCTCTGTCGAGGCTCACCCCTCTCCTCTCGGTGTCCTTCTGTCCCACAGCTCACCCCTCCCTTTCGGTGTCTGTGCCTCTGTCCCACAGAGGACAGAGCTGCCTCATATTCACCAGAGAATTAAGAGGAAACCTGTGTTTTGAGGCGCAGTATGTTCCACTTTAGTTTTAATGGGTGAATCGTCTCCTGCGTAAAAGCAGACAGAAAATCTTGCGTGTGATGCTATCAACCAATCAGATCTGAGGATTTGGAAACATGGAGCGGTGACTGTGAGACAAACAGCGGAGAAATGAGAGAGACAGATGTAGAAAGGAACAGAGGTCAGCTCTAAACTCCTGTGTCTCCTGTGTTCTGAGCCAAGGACCATTATGAAAGCATTTTGTTTGAGTTTTTAACTGTATTTGATTAACATAAGAAAAAAAAAATTTTTTTTATTTTATTATTTGATATCCCCTAGTTTTAAACTAATGCTTATGTTAGCAAAATGCTATTGCAATAATGTAGACACTGATGTAACTACAATGATTTTATTTATTTATTTTTGAGGTACATATCAACATTGTGATGCTCTGGACCTTTGCGCGAGAAAATTTTCACCAATTGAACCTCGATGAATTTTAATTGGTGACCCCTGATCTATTTTTTTTACATGATCTCTTCTGCTGTTGTTTTTCTAGGAATTACGAAAAGAAGTGGTGGAGCTGCGTCGTTCTCTGCAGCAGTCCAAGGCAGAGGGTAACTTTCTGCGTGATGAGTTGAGGAAAAATGGTGGCCACTCATCCAACCCAGCTCACTTAATGGAGGAGAAGTTAGGCTTATTGAAGGAGGTATGATTATAATGAAGATGCTGAAGACAAATTTTGACAAAACGGAAGGCTAAAGACTTTGATTGAATTTGTAGGTGGAGAGACTGAAGACGAGCCTTCAGGAAGAGGAGCAGGCTAGAAATAGACTACTTGAAAGAGCAAAAAGACATGTAAGTCTGTAGTCAAACTATATTTACGTAGATAAAATAACATGCAAATATCCTTTTAATAAATACATTTGTCATTGTATTTCTGCAGCAAGTAATCTACCAGACCAACCAGCAAAAAAGTGAGAAGGAGCTCCAAATGTTAAACAACATGATAAATAGAGTCAGAGAGGTGAGCTTAGATGCTTTATTTTATGTCACTATGATTATATATTTTTCTTTATAATAGAAAAGCCTCATAAAAGGCTATTTTTATTTGTATTTATTTACTCATATTTAATTTAATGACCTTGTGTTTAAAAGATTAAAATTGCTGTACATTTCATCAAATGCTTTTTCATTGTGGTCATGGAAATTCGATCAAAGGTTATTGGAAAGTAATAAAGTCATGCAATTACAAATAATTCCTTTTTTTTTTTCTTTGCAGATTCTGCTTTCTTTGCCTGCCGTTGTGAGAAACTGTCAACAACTTCAGCAGCTGATTGAATATATTGGCTGACGTGTTTTATCAGTGTCACTCTTGTACTTATGTATTCTGTTTTAAAATGTTTACAGTCTTTGAATATAGATTTAATATGAATGTAATAATTAAACTGTTTTGTAAAATATACTAGTTTAACTGGCTAATAATCATCTTACTTTCTACTGACCACAGTTTGATTTTTCTTCAGATATTGGAACAGCTCAAACAATGCAATACAATGCCTATATTCCATAATTCTCTACAACTCCTTGTTCCTAATTACATAGCTTAAACATATTTGGTTAGGCTTTTAAAATGTATAATACAGTATCTACACAATAGCCCCTAACTATTTAAATAAAAAAATGTCCGAAATATCATACCCACTTTAATCTACTCCACTTAATACCTATAATTATTAAGCAAGCTGACTTTAATCCAAGAACCTTTGTACTGAATCACCCCGAGTGCTGCGAGTGCTGATCTTACAAAAAAAAAAAATTCTTTCAAGTTTCTCATGCACAAACTTTGATTATATGGATTATATGAGCATTAGAAAATCAGGGACACTCAACTAAAATTAGCAGCTATTCAACTGTAATTTGCCAAAGTCGTATCTGTCAACAATAGCCTTTTTCTTCTGATGGCAAAATCAAATGTCTTCCCTGTAATGAGGCGTTTTGCTTCCAGTCTTGTCTTGCCTGTTGTGCAAACACGCTGCAGACGTGGTCCTTTTGTTGAAATGGAAGGACCCACCACTTGACTCAAAATATCAAGTTACAAGTGAATCAGTTGTCTTGATTAGTGGATGTACATGGTAGATTAAGCGTGTGTCTTAAGTGCGCTGCTGATGGCTGGGCATGATAATGGCGGCCGGTCATGGAGTCTGCTAATACCACGGCTCCAGACAACACTTCAAGCCTGCTGGACTGAGACTGGGTAGAGGGACAATGGAAGATATTTTTTTTTTTACCGACGTGATTTATGATCAGGATATCTCAAACCTTGGCGTTTTTGAAACAACTCCTAATAAACAGGTTAACAGTTATGTTTAATAATTTATTTCTTTTTTTTTTTTTTATTTCCAAAAAACAAAAGTGCTAAATAGCTCAGCTTAACATGCAGTTTCATTTCGCAACAAAATACATGCAAATAAACCAAAGTGTACGTTCTTCATACAATTAAGCCTTGCAAAACCTATAACCACAAAGCACAATAATTTATACAAGTCTCATTTAAAAGTTCACTGTGAACGGCAATAGTATTTATCTAAAAAAAAAAAAAACATTTTCATAACTAGAAAAGACTGTGACTGTCACACAGTCTGCAAACCCTGATAGAAGTAAATGTCCATCATGTAAATGACTGGTAAAGATGTGGTGTATCACAGTTGAATCAGAAGAGGTGTTTTCATCAGTCAACTCACATTGATTTAAAGAATAAAAATGATGTTTGTTGCTTGTGCGCACTAAAGTATGGCTCCTATTTGACCAGTCAGTCTGTAGTGTTCAAAGCTTTAGGTGCTAAATTGCAGGCACAAACCTGTCCATGTTCCCTGGGTATGTGGGATGTCGTAGATACCCGCTGCTGTTGGTGATAGGAGCAGTGCTGTTGTACTGGGAGAATGAGCCCAGCTGCACTGGGGAGATCCTCCCGTAATGCTCCATGCTTTCAGTGGAGTGGTGGCGTCCCATACCGGCGTAGCCCTGGCCCGGATGGCTCTGTCCGTAGGAGCTCTGGGGCCCGTGGTGTGGGTTTGGGCCTGAGTAGAAGCCTGGATGTGTGGAGGTGCGGCTGGCCACTGACCCTGCACATGACTGGCTCTGGAAAGCTGCTGCTCCCAGACCACAGGGACTGGGACCGTTTGGTAGCCCCTCAGGACTGAAGCTGCGGCCAGGCTGCTGCATGACCTCTGGCCCCTGTCCTGACAACATACCGGCTGGACCAGGGTGTCCTATGAGGTTATTGATGCTGAACATGCGGCTCTGAGCAGGTCCAAAGCCCGGGGGTGATGAAGAGGGGTAGTAGGCAGATGGCAGCTGCTGGCTGTAAGATGGGCTGACCGTCATGTTTTGGTAGATGGAGTTGGTGTATGCTGCTGTCCGGGCCACATGAACAGGAGAGAAGACTGGACTCTCATGGACATATGAGTTATAGGTGCTCAGATCACAGCGTTTGAACCTCTTCCTGCGTCGGAGGAAGCTGCCACTCTCAAACATATCCTCAGCATTGGGGTCCAGAGCCCAGTAGTTGCCCTTCCCGGGCCGCCCAGGCTCTCGGGGAATCTTTACAAAGCAGTCATTTAGGGTCAAGTTGTGTCGAATGGAGTTCTGCCATTTCTTTGAATTGTCTCTGTAGAAAGGAAAGCGCTCTGTGATGAACTTGTAGATGCCTCCTAAGGTAAGCTTGCGGTCAGGTGAGTTAGCGATGGCCATGGAAATGAGGGCGATGTAGCTGTAAGGGGGCTTCCCTCTCTGCAGGGGCCTCTTCCTCCTGCGTCCCCTGGGCTGCTCCTCAGTCTGTGGAGAGGGGTTGGACGCAGACAAACTGCTAGCTGCTGGAGAGCCTTTCTCCACTTTCACCACTGGCATTGTCATTTCTGCTACAAAATACTGAAATCAATAAAACTTTTGCTCTTACTGTAAATTCTGCTTGAGGAGTCCACCAGTCTTAATGTCAGTTAGTAAACAAGTTAGGTCCAAAGCAAAAAGGCCAGTCCTGGTTCTGTTGAGTCCAGCAGCAGTAATATTCAGATGTTCAGATACTGAGTGTAGTCCCACAGTGTGTTGTCAGCTCAGTGAGCCAGAGCCATGTGCCGTGTTGCAGGTATGTGAGAGTGAGTCACTCGGGCTTAACTGAGAAGTGTAATACCTGTAGGACACCTGAAGGGCCACACCCCCCTCAAGCATCACATGCTCTTGGCATACCTCAGCTTTATAAGGGCCTATTGTGTGAAACTCTCTGCACTCACAGAAACACTGCTTGTAAGCACATGGTAAACATGAAATGCACACTGTCACTAGGTAAGCCATATCACACAGGAAGGGCATCTGGTGTAAAAACTGGTTCTCTGGTCTGGTTCACTCTGCCCACCCCTAATGAAAAAGAGAGCAGCCAAAAAATAAAAAAAAGTGAGTGCATGGACCAGTAGACAAAGCATTGACCCTATTGCAATGATAAAAATATAGTGGCCAGTACTAGAATTGAATCGGGGATCTTCTAGTTCAGGGGTAAATGCTCGATCAATTGAGAAACAAAAAAATATTTCACAATTGTAACAAGCCACTAAAAGCAATCATTTGTTCCTATACTGACCCCTGGTGGTGAGATTTAGTAGATTTGGCCTATCTTGCAATGATACAAATGCTTTAAAAAACATCTAGAGGCAGACAGTGTTTAGGATCCACACTAAAAATGAATTTCTTCCTTGGCCCAACACAAAATATTTCCAGAAAATTTCCTCAACCAAACATAATCAACCTGCTGACGGTAACTAAAGTAAAAAAAATAAAATTAAAAAAAAGGTCCTGTTTCAGGCAATTTGTTTCTTACTTATTTGAATCAATTCATTTCAATTCAAAAGTAAGTTTCCTAGTGTTTTATTTCATGAAACTGTCCAACATCATTACCTCTCAATATTCAAATTTGTCCCTAAAGTCAACCTCAGTTTATTTAAAAAAGTCGAAAATGGACCATGTTGTTTTGACGTTTAGCACTAAAAGCCCTCTTTAGTGGTAACTTAACCTACGAGTTGTTTTTCTACCTTGCTTCCTTGTTTGTTTTGTGCCAGTGGTTGGGCAGGCCAGCTGTGTTAAGAGATGTAAATGTTTTCCAGACAAAGGCCGTCCGGTGATTTCAGCATGCAAAATATAGGCCATCATCATAATCCCCAGATGCAACCCGAGAGACGGGAATAACCAACTCGCAGCATGGAAATCGCTCACTTAAATGGAGCTTTGTTTGCGGATGATTTCAAGGGATTGCCGATGTTAAGGCCTGCTGGATAGGTTTTGAAAGTCAATAAGATAAAATGAGATGTTCTGATTTGAATTCTGACTCTGCTGAGGCTACGGCAAAAAGAGCTTTGTGAAAAATCACTAGGCGCTATTTTGTTATTGGTGTTATTTTTTATACTAGAGACATGTGTTGCATGAGGCGATGAGGTCAGGGCCCAGTGCAGATTTTCAATGGTGAGCCTCAAAAGTTATGAAGCACACTTAGACTGAAAAATGAAAGCAAATAGTGTTTTAATTAGCCTATAAATAAAAGCACCCTGAGACAGACAATGGTCCTATCCCACAATGGTAAAGATCCCCAAATCTGGACTTGAAACAAGGATTGTCTAGTTTAGGGGTAAATGCTTCTTTCTTGCTGTGTAATCACTAACCCCATGTAGTTGGAGTTAGTATCTTTGGCATCATCTTGCATTGGTACTGATTCTTAAAAAAATATCCTTAATCCAAATCATGTTCCAGACCCACACCAAAAACGAACGTTCTACCTGACACATTACTTTTCTAAATTTCATATCCACTCAACAAACCAATGCACTAATAAGGTAAAATCAGAACATTTTAAAGTATATTTAATCTCCCAACTAACTTGTTGTTTGCTTTACTATAGAATACATGTTTGTAATTTGCATTACAGTTTAACATTATAATACTCAAAAATAATGGTCAGATTTAGAGTTAATTCTCAGGAAAGCTGAGTAACAGGTCAAGGAAGAAATTATTAATTTTCTAGTTATGATTAATTAAAGTGTAATAAACATGTTATTGCAATAGGGGCCAGGGATAGAGACACACTGGCTGCACTGCTTTATACTATACCTTTGTGAGGCATTGCTCTAGTTGCATTGAGTATTTGGGGTTCACTGCGTTAATCTGTAAAACAAACAGGGCAGCTGCACACTCCCAGAGCTCATCACCGGCTGCGTTCACAATGACGGCATGTGTCGGAGCCAAGCGTGCTGAGAGAGCACGGAACAGGCCGATGAAAGCTGGACCAGGGGGAGGGCTGGGCCACAACCTGCAAAAAAAAAAATCAACTTTAAATTCTTGAAATAATTGCAATAACAAATAGGTTAGCAAGCTGACTGAATAAAGCAGGGCTCTAGACTGCGACCAGAATGGTCGCATATGCATTTGTGTGAGTGAGCAGTGATGTTTAGGTGTGTTGCTGTAGTAATGAACTTTTGAATGGACACGGTGCCTGCTGTGTATTTTGGGGCTGGTCCCCTCCACATCAGCAGCTGCAGCTCTTACACTGTGTGAGTTCAATTGGATCAAAGTTGCTATCCGACTGCAGCTGCTTCACGTGGGTAACGTGTAGCAGGACATGAGGCACGGGCTACAGGAGAAGACTGCATTCCCTCTGTGTTTGCAGATGTTCAATGTATTTGGTTTGGGTTGTGCGCACCCCTCAGCTTGTGCCTGTCGACGTGAATGAGCTCCAGCTCTAGGTCACAGTTCATCTGTGGGGAACACCAAACCCAGAGAACGAGGCAGTAACTAACACATGAAACAAGTGTTTTTCTAAAAATCTTATGTATGAATTTGTGCAATGCCTCTGCTACTGGCAATGCAAAAATCACACGTGGCACTGTTGTTGTTGGCCGCTGAAGCTGATCCTCCTTGGCCTCATTCAGAAGAAAAAGAAGAAAGAAAAAAATGCAATCCAATATTTGTATAATTTCTTGTATACTGTCTGTGCGACCAGTCAACATTTTTGTGACCAATTGAAAAAGTTGGTAACTCAAGTGCTACCAGTGAAAAAGTTAGTCTAGAGCCCTGTAATAAACAGGCAAAGTGTAATTGAATTCTGAAACTTGCTGATGAGTATCACCATCAATAATTGATATGGTGCACAGAGTACCAGAGTAGTTTTTTGCATCTTTCTCTTGTTTTTTCCAAAGCACAGTTGTGTTTACAGTTTTTTTTTCTTTTAGATTTGCTCTTTGCTTGTCTTTTTTCTGTTCTGCTGTTGTAAGCTGTTAGAGCCTGCGTGGGAATTGCTATCTTTCCAGTAGGACTTGCCACCACTGTTCCAGAGCATATCATTAATGTGGTGAGATGTCACTTCAGCAGCTCATTTTACAGTTTAAACAGTTCCAACCTGATTATTATTTTTATTAATATCAGACTCGCACAGAACCTACAGACAGGGTTACAGTTGGGGCTGGGCAATTTGGCTAGAAAATATTAGGCTAAAACTCCAATAGTTATAATCTAGTTTGAGAATGTGCAGATATAAGGTGTTGAGGTTGGGGCCCTAATTAATTAACTCAATATGGTCAACTAGTTAATATGTTATTGTTACATGGTTTGTGCAATATTTCAAAGGTTATTTAGATGGTTTGTGTAATTCTTTTCACAAAGAAGTGGTTTGTACTTAAAGTCTGCTGTGGCCATTATTTCTTACAATGGCTGTTTGATCAGTGTGAGAGTTAGGAGGCATTCACTTTCTTTTTCCTGGAGCTGGTTATTTGAGATTGTGTGTATTTAAGACATGCAAAACCACTTCACATGTGATAAGATATCCAAAAGAAGCAAACGTACTGACACTTTATCTTATAGGTAGGTAGTTTTATCACCACCACTATTTTATCAGTAGAAATATATGTGCTGATAAAGGGAATATTCATTATTTTAGTTTTATTGGAAAGTTTTGGGTCGCTAATTTTGAGGCAAGAAAGTACTCAAAGCTGTATGGCTAACTACAACTATTATTACTTTGCCACTGAGGTTAAAAAAAAGTATGGTATTAAATTTAGAGATATTGAAAATGTACTCAACAATTGATGGGACTGATATTTTGATATTTACATACAAAATCAATAAAATATTCATGTTAACTCAGATGCAGCATAGTTGTTTGCATGAATATTTCTGATTGTCACTTTTCAAAGCAAAGATGAAGAGGAATCATGCACTCTTAACCACACGTCTTTAATGTGACTGTGACGGGAGGTCCTGACAGATGTGATGGACATGATGATGGACCTAACCCTCCAGATAAGTCTGCTTATTATGCTCCATGGCTCTGAACAATCAGTGGTGAGTAATTTCTCAGCGGCCTGTTGTTACTGGAGCTCGGCCTCATAGCTGCCATACTTTGTTCATGTCTCACCATGTGGCACCAGCGCAGCAGCAGTTTCTCCTAAGGTTTGCCCCTGATCTGTTTAGCTCTGGGTTGAATGCCGGTGGGTCAAAATGGATTTTCACACGCTTTAACATCTTTAACATAGTGTGATGTAATGTCTGAATCCTTACATATGGATGGATATTGTGTGATTTAATTAAGGCATTGTGATTTTATTGTTAATCCAGCCACAGGGGGTGGGAAGGAAGGGCATCCAGCGTAAAATATATGCCACATCAATATACAAATCAGTGAACTGAAAGCGTTGATTATATTTTATCATTACGGTTAAATTTTTTTAAGAACCCATGCATTTAATTGAATATATTATATTATAGATATTAGCATATTTAAAATGTTCAGAAACTTGGAGCACTTAGAGCTTTCAACCACTGCAGTACTACATCTTAAAGTAAAGGGCTCTCCAGTTGAACAAGTGTAGGTCCAGTGTGTCCAGGCCTGTGCACTGGAGGACCCTGAAGCCACACATGGACGGTTCTGAGGACGGGCCCCCACCTGTCAGTCACCGTGGAAACGCACATGAGCACTGCACGCCTGTACAGCTGCACAGCCGAGCAGAGCTGCAGCCGAGGCAAATGAAGAGCTCTGCAGATCGTGTCCTACATGGGCCTGTGTGAGAGGCATGAGAAACGGCTCTCTCCAAACAAAGACAAACAAATGAGCCATTTGAATTTAAACACTTGTCTTTAACCATGTGACGGACTCAGTCCAGGTGACAAGTCTCACACTAAACTGACACTAATACAATAGATGCCAGAGGCCATTATTGTGGATGTTTATTCATTTGTTCATCTAATAGTCCCTAAGGAGGACAAATACGCAGTGCTATGGATTAATAGATTAGTATTGCTATGTGTACATTGTATATATATTTTCTTAATATATAAACAGTATTATTAAAGTAATGTTTATTTGATAACAAACAAAATAAGCTACAGGCTAATTTTTGCAGGTAAAAATACAAAAACGATGAGAGCATTACATACATGTAATGTAATTTTAAATGTCTTCCTATACATTGATATATTTATATTAAAAAATTGCCATAATATTATATGTATCTTGCTATTCTTGCAATTAATTTGAATTCATTTTAATTGTGATTGTGATTATTGTGAATATTATATGTTATTAAATCCAACGGCTTGGATAAGGTGAAAGTTATGTTCATAACTATCTTATACGCCCCGTGTCATTACATGAAATGAAAATTCTTAAAATAAAATTTACTGTTAATACACTTTTTATTTTGTACCAAGCATTAAACTACGTTGTTTATGATGCAGGTTAAAATATTTCAAAGTTTAACACTATCAGTAAATCATTTTTTGTTTTCTCATAGTTACATACAGTAGACTGCATAATTTCTAAACTAAAAAAAAATAATAATAATAATAATAAGTTTCTTGCTATTTTTATACTGTATTTGTTTTTACTTATTACATTTCATCACCAAAATTTAAAGCCATATCACATATGGCTCTTTTTCTTTACATAGATGACAAGTGTGCCTTAAAACAGTCAGCGAGTTCCAGCAGCCTGTTCATGTCAGTTTGTGTGCACTGTTGTCGTTGTGTGTGTGTGTGTGTGTGTTGTCCAGCACAGCCTCTTTGCATTGGCAGCTGCAGGGGCTTGGCGACGATGCAAAGTCCTGACGGTTGACTTGCTCCAAACCTGGGCCAGTTTACATAACTGAAGCACTGCTGCTGCCTAGGAGGCTGCCGTTAAATGTGGACACGGGGAACCCCACAAACATTAGCATAAAGACATATTGTGGAACACTTACAAATCTTTTATACAGTTGTGTCTCTGTCCCAGACCAATGAGATAAGGGTGAGAGTAAGATTCTTGTTAAGTGAAATGAACTATGCGCCTTTGTAAGCTTTTAAAGAAAACATAACCACCACAAATGCATGGCACAGCGTAAAATAGCAGAGGGCCAAGTGGTGTTGACCTATTTGTGGTTGTACAAAACACAACACACACAACAGTAAACCAACAAGAGTGGGAAAGTATATAACAGCTATGTAAAGAATTTAAAAGGTATGATTTTCTTGTGTTTTAAGACACATGTTTAAGAACCAAATGGCAAATTGTCATAAGAATCATCTGTAGAAAAACAAGACCTAGACTAGGTTGAATGGTCTAAACTGCCATGACAAAAATGACATAATACAGAGGAAGCGTCTAAAAAAACAAAGTTAAATGTAATCTTGGCAAAGCTTTCATGCTAGGAAAACACTTTTCCTAGATTTGTATTTTCTATTGTATACAGTAAAAAGAATGTGGTCCATGTTTCATTTCTAGAGGGTGCAGATTTAAAACCTGAGGAAAGTCTACTACAGTTCCTCTGAAGTACAAAGCCCCTGCAATAAAAAAAAAATCTACATATGGAGAAAGAAGGCAATATGTGCTGTCCCATTTCAGGTACATGGTTATAATGTTTTAGAGTCACCAACTGACCGAACACATGCATGTCTTTGGGCACTGGGAGGAAGCCAGGGTACCCAGAGAGGTCCCACAGTAACACTGGGAGAAAATGGAGACTTCACAAGAATGTAGTCAGCTGGCCCAGAGTGGGATTAAGCCTGCAACCTCTTTGCTGAGAGGCAAAAGCATTAACTACTCTGCCATTGTGTATACATAAACATACAAATTAAATTGTGCTATGTGCTAGCCATTCACACTTGGAATGACTATATACAGTCATGCATATTAACTTGAATGTTAGCTACTTTCACTCTTGGTAACAAACATTATTATAACCCGCCAGTCATATTTCAGTCATTTCTAAAATGAATTAATTGATTAAACCCTGTAAAAACAACTCTGTATTTAAAAATATCTAAACAGACAAACCAATATCAATTGTGGTTAGAACACTATGATATATAAAACCATTATTAATATACCCAGCAGTAATAACACATTTGTAAGAAATAAATGTGTGCTCCATCAAAAGCAACTGTCTCGGCCATTCTAATTAAATCCACCCACAGCTGTTTAACATGTAATTAAAGTTGTGTGCCGGTCCCAGGACATTGGAGCGGCTGGAGTGATCCGGGGTCAGGTGGCTGTTTGTTTTCAGTTGTGGATCAGGATCTGTGTGTGACTCACTTGTCATATGACTCACCTCTTACCTGATAGACACTCTATCTTTCTCATTCACTGTAACCAAGCACACAATTATAGTCATGCATGGCTGCAAATGTCAGTGCATCCATGTCAGTTAGTTATCCGTGTGTCAACACCTTGTCGCTGCCCCAGCCTGCCACAGCCGGGGCAGCCACACAGGAGCATTTTTACCCCTGCCTGCACCTGAATGAAACTCCCGGTTGCACAATAGGGTTGCACGATAGTTTGGCTGAAGCACCTGAAGACTATCTGTCGTATTTTGTTCTACTTCATTATAGTGGATTCATTTCATGCTTACTGTGCCTGTACTGCAGAAGCACAAGGAGAAGTCACAGACTGTGCGTGTTCAGTTAAAGCAACCCTAGCTTTTCAGGATAGCTCCATCCACAAATATACTACTGCCTTGACCGGCCAGAGTCATTCAGCTTCTTAGTAAAGTGGCTCTGAAACCTTTCCCAAACAAACCTATTTTTACCTAAATTATGTAATTCCTGGCAGCCTGTTTTTTAAAATTGCAATTGTTCTAAGCAGTCCTAAATATTAGTAGTGTCCCCTGTTTTCCAATTGGTTGTAGGTCTATGTTATTGCATTCAAAGATACTTTAATGATTTCCCAAGAAATTTAATTCACATATTGTACTACTGCCATTTATTTTATAATGATGTAATTTATTTTTTACTAATTTATTTCTTACTAGTTGTTATTGTTTGGAAATACAGAATTTGCACACTGTTTTATATGTTTTATGTGTCTGAATTAGATACACAAAACCGTTACTATAGTTGAGTAGTTTTTTAATTGGATGACTACTTTTTACTTACTGTTACTGATACTGTTATAAGTAAAACTTATCTACTTAAGTAATTTTTTGAAGTAACTCTTGATTTGAGTACAGTTTTTGGCTTTTCTTCCCTCCTGTTTACAGTATTGTAGGTAGAGGTGGTTAATGTGATCAGCAAATTGTGACTTTGTTTTTTTAATTAATTCTGACAGCAAATAAAAACTGTTTGTGGTTTATAGTGGCTACAAACCGGTTTGCGTGGGATGATGAGGAAATTATTCATTTTACTGCTAAACCTAACAGCTATGATGAACTAGGTTTCCTGCTCTGCAGCAGCAGTTCTACATATTAGTACTGTCCCATTTTCCAATTAAGTCTGTGCAGTTCTCTTCAGTGGCAGTTTAATGCTACAGATTGTACCGGCAAAGCACTGGCAAGGCATGCCGAAAAACATTCACCTTTACTATTTTACAGTGTTAATAATATAAAGCCCAGACCTGGATTCGAACAGGGGACATCTGAATGAATGGGTAAATGTTCTATCCATTGAGCCACAAAGCTCTTCTACCTCAGAATGATAAAGAATTTACAAAAAATATCTAAAATATATAAAGTATTCATACAGTGATCCAAATCCACACCAAAACTAATAATTTCTTCCTTGGCCTATTAATTTGTTCTAAAAAAATTTCATAATCTGTCCATTGTTTGTTTGTTGTTGTTGTTTTTTAAACTAACAAATGAACAAAGCAGTTTCTTGTGCCTTAATTTGTTATACTAATTGTTATTGTTTATTGTTTGTAAATATAGGATTTGCACATTCTTTTTTATATGTTGTGTCTGTCTGATTACATCAATACTAAGTTAGAGATGGTTAAAGTGACCAGAAACTTGTGACTATATTTTTTTTAATTAACGCATAGCAAATAAAAACTGTTTGTGGTTTAGAGTGGCTACAAACAGGTTTCCGTGGGCTGGAGAGGAATTTTTTTATTTTACTGCCAAATCTAACAGCCATAATGAACTAGGTGTTCTTCTCAGGAGATAGAGATAGCGATCAAGATAAGATCCATGTGATTACATGGGCAATGATTAAAATCTTTAATCGCAATTAATCGCATAATTTTTTTTTGTCTTACAGTCTTACAGTCTTATAATAAAATTATAGTCTTATAACTATAAAATTCAATCAGTAATGCATTTGGGCTCTTCCAGCTCCTAAATGGCTCTTTATTTGATAACTTGTAACTTTTACATTTCAGCCAATATGTGGAGTTTTGACTTGTAGTGTATATAGCACCATTTCAAACATGCTTGACACCCAAATAATATAAAAAAAAATCATTATTTTGCAGACAAAGAGCACTACAGCAGATACAGCTAGGCCTATATTTTCACTTTTTTTTTTTTTTTTTACCTTTGGAGCTGAACTTATTTCTTTCAATTCCAAAGTCTTCCCTCCTGCCTCTCCTGCTGTTCCCCTGCTGCTGCTGCTCACTTCTCTCTCCCTTATATAATTATCAAAAAAGTTATGGGAAGTAAAGAACTCATTTTTGGTCATTTTTCAAGTAAAACATCATTGATACAATCTGAAAACACTGCGTGTTGTTGCCGATAGCGTTAATTAGCTGTACGTATATTTAACAGGCTATATTTAACATTAATGGTTGAGTCCTGGGCCTACATGAAACAAACACTGTTAGGAAGCTAAAAGTCTGCTCTAAGACCATGGGGTCTCTGTACTCTTTCTCTGTCCTGCGTGGCCCGCCCCTTGCCTGGTGTCACAGAGAGAGAGAATAAGAGACAGATAAACACATGGCTGCTGACGGGACCCGGCTCTGTGAACTGGCTCTTTCGTGACTGACCCATAACCCAGTGTTAACACTGTTAAAATAATTATTGACGTTAATTAATTAATGCATTAATGTGCCAAGCCCTAGTTAAAAATGGCACTTTATGTAGAAATAATACTACAATTGGTAACAGGTGCAGGTCACTTTGTAGCCACTGGGTTCATTAACATAACCTGAACATGTAATGTTATGAAGTCAATTTGCAGATGATTTTTTGCATCTCTTGTTATCATGGCTGTGTGAGCCAGGCTGCCTGCCAAAAATATATTGTCTGCAATGTTGGCCAATTCTTAATCTTATCATCAATTTTGCTTTAGTTGCAGGTTTTCAGAAGTAAACACCAAGGCTTTTGTGTGTGATCTGTGACAAGCTTTCAGCGCTCCCGATCACTAATCCTCTGATTCCTCAGCAGGAAGACACAGGTATTCAGTGAGATCCCAGAGCACAGGCTGCTGTTTTCTCAGCTGACACATCCTGACATCTCTCTTTGAGGCTGCCACAAAAAGCACTTGTGGAAAAGACCTTGGCTTTGCAAATGCATGTTTGTCATTACATGATGGGATTTTATATGAGAGCTGATTGATTTTTAGGTAAATGTATTGTAAACAGTGAAATGATAATAATTTGATAATTTAGTTTTCTGGCAAACTGACAAGTTATAAGTATTACCACAATGAAACCTTTCTTAAAGTAATACATATAGATATAGTTATTTATTGATTTAATTATTAGGTAATTATTTATACTTAAACACCACAGAACACAGCTTTCCTTGGGGCTGTAAAAACAATACATTCTCCTCAACACATCCAGTCTTGGACTTAACTAGTACTGCTAAAACTGCTACCCTATCTTTTTACAATAGTAATAGGTTGATAGCGTTAACAGTACAACTAAAGATTATATTTTTAAATGGGTTGATTATTTCTACTATACAACATTTTAGAAGTGATGATGACAACTGCACAAAAATCATATTAGTGTTACAGATCTGTAAGCTTGCCTAAATTATCAACATGTTTTAATTTGTTTTTTGTTTTGTTTAGCCTTTTAACATTCAACAATATTAACAATTTGTTTCGTGCTTTTAGAAAACCTGTATTTCCTGAATCTAACCACTAATTTGTGCCTATTTCCAAAGCCTACTTGTCACCTTGCCTTGAAATGGCACAAGTTGCAGACACAGTTAAAAACAAAACACATAAACCTATGGAGCTCCTTTAAGACACTTGTTTAGTCCCTTTAACACGTGGCTGGTTTGTTATGTCCTGGATGCATGACCTAATTGTTGGCTTTGAGCGTGACCACACAAACAGGATGTGGTTCTAGGACCAAGATGGGCCGTGCTGGGAGTCGCAGGTATGTGGATTTCAGAGGGAGGTTTCCCTTCTGACTCAGCCTTGCTCTGTAATTGGCCAGAGAAGGCGCAGAGCAAGAATCTAGAGTGGTATGTCGTCTCTTTGCAGTGCCACCTGTGTGTCTGTTACTGTGGGATTTGTACCACCTCAATCACTGACACATGTGGATTATGTGTACTTAAGGCAAAAGCCTGTGCAAGCCATATCTTGTATGTGAGCAATCAGGCACTTAAACACAACATATCTTTCCCATTGTGGGCAGGATCTTTTAAAGAAGTGCTACCAGTCTAATTGTGGTTATTACCCTGAGCAAAGTTTGTTTTCTCAGAGCAGCCTCTTGTAATTGAAAATTGATTACATTTTAAAACATACAAAATACTCTAAAAAAATGTCTCTAAAAAAACAATTGTTTCAGTGTTGTTTCTGATGTTGATTCTTGGCAGCACTTTAAAAGTGCTTTATCTAGGGTTGTGTCTGGCAAAGAGCACTAAAACTCAGGTGCAAGAGCAGGTTAAAGGTGTGTCAACATTGCAAACAAGTGAGTTGGTAGGAAATGCTATTGTACAAAACTGATAATCTTCAATCATAAACAAATCTGTCATGTTGATTTGCCTTTTTGTCTTATGCACAGGTGCAGGTGGAAGTTGAAGAATAGTGGGTGTAGTCAACATTTTAAGATGCTATCTGTATTTTCTTACAATGTCTGTAAAATCCATCCACATCTATTGAGTATCCAAAAGATTTAATGACTGATCCCACAGTCAACAATCTACTTATTCAAAGCTCTATTTACACACAAAGTGCATTAAAAGACTAAGAGCTTGCATCGCATTGTCCCTAGTACTGAATTCTATCAATGAATAATAATAATAATAATAATAATAATGGATTAGACGTATATTGCGCTCTACAGACTCCTCAAGCTTCTCAAAGCGCTTTACATTCGTCTATTATTCAATCACTCCGCAGTCACACTCGGTGGTGGCAAGCTACCTCTGTAACCATAACTGCCCTGGGACAAACTGATGGAGACGTGACTGCCTACGACCTCTCCAACCACCATCCAACTCACAATCACAAATTGCATTCATAAATAAAGTGTCTTGCCCAAGGACACAACTGCAGTATGCAATGCCAGTAGTGGGGATCGACCCACTGACATTTCAGTTAATGGGTAGGCGTCTTTGCCTAACCACTTATGTGCCCAAATGAATTGCGTTTTGTGACAGGCACAGGCAGGTTTGAATGAGATTATTTTAATTGGAGTTAAAATGATTATCCTGGTGGTTATTACAGTGTGTTTGCCTGGGGGACTTTGTCGCATGTCGCGCTCCATTTGTCTCTCCATTGTGTGCTGTCATGCTTAAACTTTGAACTGTCTCAAAAGAGTAAGGTAGATTGCTAGAGAGTTCACAGACAGACTTCCTGATTGGCTCTCTGTAGAGTGAAGCTTCTTAAATTGTTATAAGATTATTTTTTGGGAGTGTCAGTCAAGCACTTCTATTACTAATATTAACTGTGTCTTTATTCATTTGAACCTATGGGAGCAGTCCATAATTCAAACGGCCAGGATGACATTTAAAGATATGAATATTCTTACCTCAAGCTAGTAAAGATTTGAATACCGGGTACAGTGTTTATTTTTGTGTTTTTGGTTTGTTTATTTGGTAGTTTGTTTGTTAATGGATGGATTTGGGAGGAAGTTTGAAGAGAAGGCCACAATGGGCCAAGAAAGATATTAGTTTTTGGTGTTGATGCTGAACACTATCTAGATCCATCAAATTTTTTTGTAGGTTTCTGTACCATCGCGAAATAGGGCCAACTGAAGACACAAGGGGTCAGTAAAGGAACAAATTATTATTTTTACGTGATTCTTTACCATTGTGAGATATAAAGGTTTTGCAGTCCTGGCAGAGGTCTGTGCTGCCAGTTATTTTTTGCACCATTTCTCTGTGATAGTAGTCATAGTCAGTGCTGGAATACCCACTTTTCCAGTGGGACAACTAGATTGGTAGACCAAAGGCAATATGCTTTTTTGAAATATAGAAGCAGAACCAAAAGTACCCTGTATCTGAAACAGGCTGAACATTCTCACTAACTCCAACTCCTCACTCCCATTAACATATGCTATAATATGTCGTCAAGATCACCAAGATTTTGTAGTAAAGACTCATTCACAGAGAAACAAGTCTTGCATCGCTTAGTTACAGTGAATAGTAAAACATGTAATGCTAGTATCAGTAACTTGAACGCACCCTGTGTAAGTACAGTAGAGTGATCCTTTAAGACATAAGTGACAAAGTGCTATTATGACACATGCCGAAATCAGGCTTTAGTTTTAATCTAGGCTTGGAGTTCTCTGAAATTGTTTGACAAGTATAACTTGTTGAGCAGTCCTATTTTGGATTCCCCTTCTTTATAAAAGCATTTTTTTTTTTTGTAAAGGTGCTTGTTAAGTAAGAAATACGCAATAAAACTGGCAGTAGTCATTATTATTTTTAATTAAAAATCTATTCATCAGAGTGTAGATGTGGTCATATTGATGAGGACAGTACTTAGTTACACAATAGTAAACCCAAGCAGCCACGCTCCGTCATGCATAGAGAGCTCTGAGCTGTACAATGGCAGTGAGAAGGGTGTGACATTCTCTGGGATTAACAATGAAGTTCCATTGCTATCTCATACTTGACAGGAAGATCTGCCAAGTTGTAATGTCTAATGATCTAGCCACTCAGTTCTAGTCAGAGTTTTGTAAATGAATAATAGATTCACACTGAAGATAGAAGCACATGAATTTCTGTCCTTATATTTGATGAAATTTGTCTGATCACTTGCCTATTATGTTTTCTACATGTAATTTCTATTCCAATAGAAATTATAATCATTAAATCATAATAATCTTTATTACTAAGCTCTGATTGGTCACTCTACACCAAGAGTTCCCAAACACTGGATCACAAACCAAAAGCGGGTCTCTAAAGAGTTTATTTGGTATAATACAGTTTCTCAAAATAAGAGCCGTACAACACTGCTCTGTCGCCCCTCGCCAACAGTCCCAAAGCTTTTTGGGGACACTTCGGACACCTTTTGGGAATGGAAATGCCTCCATGCCAAGCTACACTGTGAATTTTCTATTGTTAGTTTAACCTAATCTCATTTATACTTTTGTGGTATAATATTTGTTCACAAAAACATAGTTTTGCTTTAATTAAGAATGGGATGGGCATGGATGACAATTTTGGGTAGTTATCTTTAAAGGTACTGTAAACAACATGTGCTCATTCTGATTTGAAAACAGTAATGCAGTCTATATCAAAACAATGGTCTGTGAGTTGCCAGTTTTTTTCTCTTTTCTTATTGGATGATCAACAATACAGGGTTTTAGAACCAAAACAGAAAATGTAAACATAAACATCTTGGGCATTACGGTCAGTATTTTTTGAGTTGTGAATAAATGAGCTGTAACATTGTTTTCAGTAAAACTAATATTTACTACTGTTTAAGTCATATCTGGGGACAAAAGTGGGTAATTTTTATAAAATTTAAAAAATATTTACTGCTCATAGAAGCTTTAAACATGTTTATTTCAGTACAACAGGTCTAAAAAAAATCTTTTCCTTTTATTCTGGTTTCTTCCCTCCACAGGTTAATTGATTTGTTTGTGTATCAACTTTTTGTTTGGTAGCCCATTTGAATGGACTGACAGATTTGCACACCAAATGTTGTCCCATTGTACTGTTTTGCATGCTATGCAGCTGGCCCTGAACCTAGCACTATTTGTCCTGAAAGCCACTCTCTCTGGTCCACTCCAAAAACCTTTTCACAGACTAGCCCTCTGTGAAGGGTCAGTGGGCCTTTTCTATGAACTCAATAATCTCTCTGAACTTAAATATATAAATATTGTTGGCAAATTATAATATCATCAACAAGTAGCTTTACCCTCTAGTGTTCTTTTATCATGTCATATTGAAGTTACATATTTAAATTGAAATAATGCATTTGTGTATTTTTTGGCATTATAGTGCCAATAATGTTGATATATAATAAAACACATTTTAAAATAAAGTATATTATAGATAAAAGGATTTATAATAACAGAATATTTATATCTTGCAGTCTGCCATGATTCTGTGCAGTTTTTCAACAGAAATGAAGAATTTACTTTTGACTTTTAGCATGTAGCCTTTAGTCCATGTAGAGCTAATCACTTCTGTAAATAGGATCTATTTTTAATACAACCACTGAGGTTGTCTTCCCCAGACACTTGTATTGCTCACAGAGTACAGGTTTTTGGTTGCCATTTGCTAAAATCTTGATGCACAACAGAACATTTTGGTGGCTAATGCTAATTTGGCTAATAAAAAGTACTGCAGCCTGTCTAACTTGCAAAATCTATAGCACCTAAGAGGACTATTGTCAGTATAATGAATTAAGTTGTTAGAGCTGTTGACCTACAACACTCCCTTTGTTAAAAATGTTTTGCCAAGATCAACACAAGTAATGCGGAGGAATAATAAATGGATGTGTCAGTGCTTCTGCCAAAGTCTAAACAGGATTTACAAAATGTGGCTGTAGTATGATGCAACTTCCAAGTTGAGCTGCATTTCAACAAATTAGCAAAATCACCTTTGCTTCTGTTGTTTAAAACCTACCACACGCTTCTTCTGCATTAGGGTGAACCTTGTTACACCTGATGCCTACCAGCATGTTTTTTTAGTTTGAAATCTTTCTCTAAAGACTCAGATACCTCAGATAACACGCTGAGTAAACACACCTGTCTTTATCTGTTACTCACAGTATTTTATAAAGCACTCTCCACAAGACCCCACCCAGATTCACTACTGTTGAGAGACATCTTCTATGAAATATTATCAACATAAGATCAGGATGTGTAGTAAAATAATGGCTATGTAACTCAGGTCAAGTACCATATGTCTTTTTAGCTAATCATTCAGTGTAAGTAAAAATAAAAAATTTCTAGGAATAAAAATAAATACATATTCAAAATCAACCTAAACATCTTAAGTTAAAAAAAATCAATGTAGTTTATATAGCTAAAATTATTATCTAAGTCTTTGTCATCTCAGCGTCTTTGTTTGTGTGTTTTATTGTGTGTTTTGTGTGTTTTAACAAGGATCCTATGAGCTTTCTAAAATCTGAAAGAGATCTGAAAATAAACAGCTCAACAAAGAACTGAGGTGGTCCCATTGCTTACAGCAAAATGGCTATATATGTTATTAACTACCTTGTCATGTAGTGTTTTGTGTGTTTTCAATAGCCCATTTTATTATATAGATAGGTTTAGTCTGCTGTGCTGTTACATCCATCAGAAGTGGTGAAACTCTGGCAAGAACAAAGTCTGCATACACAACAACACAAATACAGGTTTTAAGGGGGCTATACTTGCATTTCAGTCATTGCAGTATCTGTGTTAATTTTTTGGTATTTCTTATTTTCTAAATAGTTTACACTTTTACTGTTGTTATAAGGGACATGCAAATATCACATGCAGTATTCAGGTCAATTGGCGATTGCATATAGCATTTTTTTACGTCATGCTTATGTAAGAGTGATCTGGAATTGTTGCTGCTTTAATCAATATATGGATTCCACATTTTGTTAAATTCGTAAACTATGCATGATATGAATTATTTCTGATATTTTGCCGCATTCAATATTTGGTCTTTAGATTCCACTGTGTAAGCCTGACTGACAGCGACCCTCACACCAAACTGAGGTGGTTATCTAAGTGTTTCAAATCCGGAAACAACCTTTAGCTTTCCGCATGAGGCCTTGACAGATAAGAGTGGCGTCAGATCCCCCAAAGACCCTCACAGTGGGCAGGTTTAAGAAATGCTCTCTCACACACACATACGTATAATATACACACTTAAGACTACCTCGTCCCAGTTGGCTCGCACACATTACCCAGTCTCCACCCACGGTGGAGTGCTGGCTGGGCTTTGCAGTGGAGCTGCCTGACCTGTCTTACTGCCTCGTTTGTCATCTCCAATCACTGGGTCTTTGAGCGCCTCTGACAGACAGGGGTATTAGCGGCCTCTGTCTGGTGTTGAGAGCTGGGCTTTCCTGCTCAATAGAGAAACTATGTGTGAATGCCACAGGGAAACATGTAATGACACACACACTGGCACACTCCCACCACCAGCTGCTCCTCACAGAATGCTTACAAATGACCTTAAATAATATCACAAAAACTGTGCTACATTTACTCAGAGGGCCATCACCAAAAACATATTTGAGTAATGGATAAGTGGCCAAACTAAATGTCATACCGGAAGAATATTTCTAATGCACAATATTTCAATAAGTATAATACACTGTACAGTACAGTACAGAATGTTTGAGGCGAATTTCAGGTGAAAGAAGAAAATAGTAATACTTTTTAACATCTAAAATATCAGTAGACATAAAAGTAATAAACAAAAATACTACTTGACTAACAGCTAACTATAAAAAAGTACTGCATGAAAAAAAGTACTTTTAATTTATTTATTTATTTATTTATTTTTTGCATATATGTATTGGTTTGCATATTGATTTGGGTTAGGTTTTTAGGCCAGATGCCCTTCCTGAAACTTTGCCATCATTGTCAAAACTGTACTCAGAGACTGAATGTATCTTTTAGAAAAGAAAGTAATTAGGCAGACATTTTGTTTAACAAGGAAATAAATGTCTGCAATGTAAACAAATAAACACTACAATACAATGAATAGCCAGCTCAGGTTTCTCAAAGCTGAAACCTAAATGTGCAGCCTTCATCTTTTCTTGTGAATGAGTGGCGGAAAGTAAGTAGATACTTTTACTCTAGCAACACAACAAAAGAAAATGTACTTTTTGGGTACATTTTGTACAACATACATTTACAAGTAAATTAAGTAGATTTTAAGTCTTTACTTTGTGACCTTAGTTGCATAAGGGTGCCATGTTCGCCTTGCATTTAGAACGTCCTGAGTTTGAGGCATGGTTGGGGACAGTAGTAGTAGTATTTTGTAGAGTTAGTACTTAAGTACACATTATAGTAGACAATTTTTTACTTTTAATCAAGTAATAATTTTGTTGAGTACTTTTATATTTATTTATTTGATTATTTATATAAATTTAAATAGCAGTACTTTAACTTAAGCACTTCTTTTCACCTTTGTCTAATACAAAATCCCATTAGAAAACATTGATGGAGTAGCTATACCAACACTTATATGAATGAGTACAATTAAAAATAAGTGTATGAATGACCTAAATTGTACATCATCATATTCATATTCATCTCTTTCAGTTATTACCTGTAAGCACTAGGTAAATGTAATGCAGTAAGAGCATACTTTTAAGTGCAAGCAGATAGTGGGAGGTAGATTCCTATTGTTCATCCTGTCTTGTGGCCTGCTGTGGTTCGGAGTTGGCCAGGAACAGATGCATACTGCCATTCATGCATCTCGAGCTGTGGCTGATTCAAATGTCAAATATGATGGAGTGGCTCACTACGTTGCCAGTTTTAGCTTGCCATGACTGGCTTTGCGAGCAGTTCCAGCACCATTCCTCTTCATTCACACGCTAACGTGACGCATCACTCTATCGGTCCTGCAGACGAGCCAGTTTATGTAGCTCCAACCAGAAACATCAGATCTAATCAGACCTGCTAATATGAGTTTACAATTAAGTGTTTAGCTGTTGTGAGCGGCTAAGGTTCTGTGTTAGGGCTAGACACCAAAGCTAAAAAAGCTGTCGTGGAGCATCTAAGCAGGCCACCCACCAGGATCCAGAGTCTGAGGAATGCTTTTTACTGGATTGCTCGGCTTGCTGGCCCCCCTTAAGGACTTGTGTGTGTCACTAGTCCCATTACGTACATTATCTAGAGAGGGGCTTGTGTGGAGCTGGATTCCGCAGTGTTTGCATATTCAGAGTGCAGCGCTTTGCCTGGACATGGACTTTCTTTATGCAGTGTGACCACCAGAAGAGGTTTCTCTTTTACTAATCACAAGGGAAAGACATATTTTTTTCTGTCTTTTTTTTCTTTTCCATGTGAAAATAATAACAACAATAAAAGATTAGATTTCTTCTCAGCTTCTTAATGTGCTTTAAATTAGTCCATTATTCATTCACTCCTCAGTCACAGTTGTGCGCCTGCGCTCTCTCTGACCACCACCAATCATATTCAAACAGGCGAGGTGGGTGAAGAGTTTTTCCCAAGGAGACAAGGGCAATATGAAATGCTGGTAGCGGGGATCAAACCACTAACCTGAGCAAATGTCTCTGAGCTACTGCCGCCCCAACTCATATTACTCATAACTCATAATACCAAGTCCACTTTTAATAATAATAATGTGTATTTTGTAGGTCCATTTTATTATACTAAACAGCTGTGTTGGTGGCAGTTCCAAAAGGCCATAGTATGTTTCAACAAGCTTCTCAAAAAATAATTCTGCTATGGAAAAGAAACAAAGCATCAAGGCAGTGGCACTCAGTCGATGGCAATATTTCTTTTTCATAAAACAAATATCACACAGTCGGGGGTAACTGCAGTTTACTTTGGGAGTCGACATATTAACCATCCATCTTCTACTGCTTATCTCGGACCGGGTCATGGAGGGAGCAGTCTAAGCAAAGATACTCAGACTTCCCTCACCCAGACATTTCCTCCAGCTTCTCCAGGGGAATCCAAAGGCGTTCCCAGGCCAGCTGAGAGATAGTCCCTCCAGTGTGTGCTAGGTCTTCCCCAGGGCCTCCTCCCAGTGGGACATGCCTGGAACACCTCCCCAGGGAGGTGTACAGGAGGCATCCAGAACAGATGCCCGAGCCACATCAGCTGGCTCCTCTCAATGTGGAGGAGCAGCGGCTCTACTCCGAGCTCCTCCCGGGTGACTGAGCTCCTCAACCTATCTCTAAGGGAGCACCAAGCCACCCTGCAGGGGAAACTCAAGCTCTGCACGATCCACATTGCACCAGTCCCCTACGGTTCCCTCTCTCCCCTCTGGGTGGTGAGCCTACAGAAGGTCGGGCCCAAGTTGCTCCTTCGGGCTAAGCACTCCAGGAAGGAGCCAGGCCTGGAGTTGCGCCATACTGGGTAACATCATGATCTGGCCCGTCACCTAGGACCTGTTTGCCATGGGAGACCTTACCAGGGGCATTAAGCCCCAGGCAAAATAGCTCCTAGGATCATTCGGGCACTCAAACTCTCCCACCACGATAAGATGGCAGTTCAAGAGGGAGTTGACATATTAAATTAGGCTATTTTATCCCTTTAGAAAACTTCACTCTCACACTCTAACCTCCTAAAAAGTGTAATTAAAATATTATATATTTTTTCCACTTTGAATGATTCAATTCCTTATATTTAACTTTAATTTATATAAAAAACTATTATATTTTAATATTAAAAAAAAAAAAAAAATTCAACCCTTTAAATGCTATTTTGCTACTGCAAACCACTGTCAGAAAAACCCAATTGGTACTAAAGACCATGAGTGTAACAATTGTTTGTAAAGAGAGTATTACTACTAGACAAATGAGACTAAAATTTAAAGCTAACCCAAGCCAAATTTGGTAAATTTTGAATGAACATAAACAAAATGATTCAACATTTTCAATGACAAAGTAGCAAAAAGGTACCAATGGCAGCCCAACATTTATGCAAACCCAGTAACACCACAACAATTTTGCTACATTGACTGTTTTAAGACTAGCTACGTGCTAGCATTGACTTACCTCGTGAAAGGGCTCGTGCATTACAGGCCACCAAAACTGTAACGTGCAGGTTCAGTCTCAAGCAAGCCTGCCTAAAATACTCTCACTCCATTTATCCATGTACATCTTAATTCACATTTTTTAAAATGCTAGTATAAATTGCTACCAGACTATTGTATAAATATTGTATATATTTAAGAACATGGATATTTAAACAATCAATTACAAAATAACGAATAGTACCTAAACAATTTTCTTCCCATGTAGTGTTGTAGTATGCATTCACTGTAGGCTTGTCACCAGCAGAGGGAGCGCTAGTACTTGTTCAACTTTATCTGATACTCAAACAAGTAACTGGCACAGTGTCGGTCGTCAACAGCATTTGATAGGAGGAGACGCCCTTGATCCACACAATATCCACCTGCGCACACAAGACAATGCCAGCTACTGTACCCTGTGGTCAGTGGAAGTGTTTGTAGACCAATTTTAGCAGCACCAAGTCAAACAAAACGCAGCCTGTGTCTATATTTGCAGTGATCAGCGGAGCGACAGAGCACAGGGCGTATGTGACGAGGATGACATGCTCTGCTGCCGGTCAGAAGCTCTCTCTGCACTGGAGGATAATAACTACAGTGGCAGGAAGATAGTATGGCCTACTACTGTAAGTGGATAAAATGTTCTCTCCGACAATAATTTCTACACCTTACATTAGCAGTAGCAGAGCCATGTAACTGTAGTAGTAGTAGTAGTAATATTAGTAGGCTTGAAGTAAAGTAAGCAGTAGTGTTCGTAGGCACAAGGTCGTAGTAGTAGCCTAGTAATAGCAGTAAAAGCGGTAGTAATAGTGGATGTAGTACAAGTACTTTCTAGTTACTACTGAAATGTACAATCCATACCTTTTTACTTTTACTCAAGTAATAAATCTGTGGAGTTGTTTTACTTTTAGAGTATTAATGCATCGTCTTATTCCTGTTAGGGGTCACAGGTGACTGGGGCCTATCCCTGTAACTTTGGGCCTTAGGCGGGTACACCCTGGACAATGGCCAGCTTGTCAGGGCTAACACAGAGGCATGCACAGACAGACAACCATTCTCTCTTACATTTATTCACTAGGGGCAATTTAGAGTCATCAATTCACCTAACACATGCATGTCTTTGGACAGTGGGAGGAAGCTGGAGTACCTGGAGAGAACCCACTGTAACACGGGAGGACATGCAGACTCCACCCAGAGAGTTTGTGATCTCCTGAGAGCAATAACCGCTCTGCCACCGTGCACCCCACTTTTAGAGTAAAAAAAAATATAATATATAATATAATATGATAACAATATAATAGCTAATTTTTTAAAAATAATTTAAATCATAATTGTATTTTTACTGGAGTACAGAATATGTCTTTCACATGTGGTCTGTAGCAGCTAGTTTCACCAATGTATAAAACATTTCAATATTTACCATTACATGAACACAAGGCTGCAGTTAGAACCTTTTACTGGTATTTATTTGAATAAATTACATTGACTTATCACATTTGATTCTTTACATCAAGCATACAGTCTGAGAAACCAGTGCAAGAATTCAATAAAACCAAACAGAAAAAAAAAACAAAAAAAAACAAAACAAAAACAAAATAATCCAAAAAAACAATCATGTGCAGCACAGAGACCCCTCCTTTCACATTGCTTCTGGATAATATACTGTCTATATATACATCTAATATGTGAATACGTATATGTAACACTTACAAAAATAAGATACCTTACTGTAGATGCGCAACTATACACACAAGGTGAAAACAAAACACAGAAAAGCTGTACAGTCCTCATTGAGGGCAAAGATACACACAATTGTTAAAAAAAGTGAATGAGAAAACAAGGAAGGGATTGTACCGCTTAATAAAAAACATGATCTTTTCGTACTGTTATTACGACAACTATCTGCTTCAAGTTGTGCTTCCTTTAAAACTATGGGTAATGAATTTCATATCTGTGATTATTATTGGTATTATTAGTCTGAGCTTATTGACCTCATTGGAAGAGGTTATCTGCATATAGTAACACTATGCAACCCCATAGAAACAGCCAGGCTCAATACACTCAACAATGTCACATGACGCTGAAGCATAACTGCTGCGGGGATGCGTTTTTTTTTTTTTTTTAGCAGTAAATAATACACAGACAATCAAACTGAGGCTGGCAATTGTTGCAGTCATGTGGTACACAGAAAGTCAGGAAAAGTTTATCTGAGTTGAGAAATGGGCCTGCACAAGCTAGAAAAAGAACCGGAGTTAACACTTCTTGCCTGACTTTGTTATCTGCATCATAGACATACAAGAAAGTAGCTCTTAAATGTTTAGTTTATTAACCTTCAGCTTTAAATATTTTTGTCAAACACAAAATTAATGACATTACTGACCAGTAACTGCAGTTGGTCAGTATTCCAATTTTCCCAGATGAAAGCACATCAACATTCAAGAACCATATGACCGCAACACATGTACTCAATACATTATCATTTAACGACCCCACACAATACTGCATACAAGCGCAGATTTGAACATATAACACTTTCTTTGACGTGAAAAGGGAGGGGAAGAGCAGCTTCTTACAAAAAAATAGTTCAAGAGTAAGTTGCATCATTAATTTGTAAAACATTTCCACTCTTGTTCCTGTCGGCCGTTGGTGCACTCAATGCAGGCTACATCTAATTCCTTAATCAGTGCTAAGCTACACGTTGCTAACCAGGCCAGCAGGGATCGCAGCAGGAAGAGCTATGGCCTCTGCTGCAGCAAAACTCCTACTAAGTTATCAATATCACAAGACATAGAGCATTTTCACACAAGTTGTTGATAATAAATACATGTCCGCACCATAATCATACCTTCAAAACTGGATACAACTTGTGGTTGTTTATTTTTGTTTTTTGCAAACCACTTCACTAATCACTGGCTCAGATATTTGAGATTACACCTCCGTCAATAGAAATACCAAAGGATTGCAAGTTTGTTGATAAAGCAAGACTTGCTGACATCGCTGACTTTAGATTTTTGCAGGTAACTTTGGTATCTACAAATAGTCTATGTCTACAGTTAATAGGAGAGGAGTGAAGTCTGCCATATTAAAAGGAACACTGAAACAAAACCATGTATGTAAGATAAATCTCTGAAATCATGCTTGAGCTACCCAAGAAACAACTAAAAGCACATGGACGTTTAGCATGTGAGAGAATTTATCTATCTAAGGGTTTCCACAAAGTACAGTGTGTGCATTCGATAAACTCATGAAAGACTGAACTGAGACAGAAGCTTGATGACTACAGAAGAACCTCCTGCAGAATCTGGGGGTAAGCAACAACAACAATTTTCTTCACTGAAAGTTTTACAGCTCGATTGCTTGGTTTTTCATCTTCTTGCTCACATCTCGCTTCACCGCAGTTGTGACTCCTTTTAAAGCGGAGTACAGGTGTTTGGAAGGAATGTTACAGAGAAGGTGACCGGGAAATACTTGGGGGGACAGGAACTGCGGGTTCGAGGGGAGGAATTGTGTCGCTGCTGTCTTAGTTGGGCAGAGGCACCAGGATGTCCACATAGTTATTGGGGAAGAAGCCCGAGTTGCCATGCAGCATGCCCTCCAGCCAGTTCTCGTCGATCTTGTTGGTCAGGGTGATGAGGTCGCCCTCCTTGAAGCCTAGCTCGCCTTCATTCTCAGGGTCAAAGTCGTAGAGGGCGCGACAACATGGCTGGTCCATTGGGGCTGCAAAGAAAGTAAACAACATTTAGAAGGTACACAGAGAAGATATGATGGCTGTATACTGTACATGCAATATTACATCACAGTTAAGCTCAGAAGAAGCTCACCTGGTGACCGGGCTAAAGGGGTGAAAAGAGGACAGAGAGATGCAAAAAGAGAGACAAGATAGATCATTGAGCAAAAGCATAATCAAGCAACTGAAGTTATACAAGACGGTAAAAAGAGATACAAACAGTTAGACAGAAAAATGTCAACCCAGTCTCCAAATGAAAAATGTTGCATCGAGAACATCTCACTAAAAATCAGGCTCAAAATCATAGATAGTTCACAGTGGCATTCCCTAAAAGGAGAATCCAAAAGAAACTGTTGTAAAATGTAAACATCCTCTGTCATTTAGACATGATGTAGATACTAATGTGATCCTAGAATATAAAGATACCGCATTTCTTTACTTTAGCACTGTCACTGTTACAAGATTTTAGTAGCTTATACAAATACACAACAGAGATAATACTTGCCTTTTCTTGTTGGGTTAACATGGTTATGGTTAGGAAATCAGGGTATTGTGTAATACATAGTAAAGTCCATAACATGGTGACTAAAAGCCAATTAGCCAATCTTTCTACACTTAACCTGATGTCAAAAAGCCAATAGGGTTTTGAACTGTAAACATTGTCAACATATAAATTCTCAAAGACTGGGTTGAAAATGCATTGCAAACAGCACTGCAAAATAAAACACTTCCACAACAGTCTATTAAGAGAAGTAAATAAGAGTGATCGAGATATGGCATCTCTTCCCCTGTTCACTCTTGCTCACCTGGAGATCTTGCTGCAAAGGGGAGAGGAGAAACAACAAATTAGTCATAAGAGCACATTTCGAGCAGTTCTGTTAAGGGAATGATTGGAAACCAAACCTCACACTGATGAATGGAAAAACATGGAGAAATGAAATGGTTATTCAACAGAGGAAGGAAAAAAACAATGTTAAGAGACAAACAAGAGAACTACAGAACCAAAACCGAAACAGCAAACGCTTCTCCGCTGCATATCTTTGTGTCATTATTCTCTATACAGACAGCAGCCGCACTTGCTATTTCTGTTAAGGAGAAATGGCCAAAAAAAAAAAAAAAAAAAAGATATGAGATGTGGTGAAATGATGGAGGTGATATTGTATGTATCCGGATTCACTTAGCCTCACCTGGGGACCTTGCTGTAAAGACGGAACAAAAGAAAACATGAGGGATGGGGGAGAGAGTTGGAGAAGTCAGTTAAGGTCCTGAATGTTGGTAATGGAATAGATGCTGAAGAATGAAGAAACAGAACAGACTAACACATGTGTATGACCTATCTCACCTGGAGACCTGGCACCTGCAAAAGCAACAGAACAACAGAGAAAGAAAAGAGTGAAGAGCAATGTTTATTAGTGTGTTCGCAAGGCAGGGACATTCTTAGCAGTACAACTTAAATGATAGGAAAAAAAGCTGGGGGTAAAGAAAGCTCAAATTCAGACAGTATATAAGAAATTCTCAAATTAGTGCCATAATTCAAGCTAAATTGCTAAGACATTTCTGAAAGTACTATACAAAATACTAGTGTCACTGTCAATTCAAGTCAGATTTCCAGGGGACAAATGCACACATATTAAACTACCCTTGAATGCAACTGGAAAGACATACAACCAATCAGAATTTTGGGGCAGTACTAACATGTGCAAAACTGCTTTAAAACTTTAAAACTCACAATTTGAAAAACAAACAACGAATCAAGATAAAAATCTGGAAAATTTATCAAAATATAAAAAAATATTAAAATATTTAAAAGGGAAAGGGTCCAGACCAACTGCTTAAGTGAATGGGTCTTCACGGCCAGGCTAGACTTTAGTTACTTGGTACAAAACAATTTAAAAGAAAAAAAAAAAGATCATAATAAAATGCTTACAGAAGATATTGGGAAAATTCATAGAAATTTGATCTAATTATTGTCTCCAAATTTGCACTTTTCTAATAAATAATTATCTAATACACCTATAGAAAAAATCATTTATTTATTTTAAGGCTTAATTTGAGAATTTTGGGCAGAAAAAAGTAGAGGGGGTTAACAAAAAAAAAAATTATGAAGAAACAAAAAAATTTACATTTATCAGACAACATAATAGTCCATAACTTTATGTTATGTGTTATGTTCTCCAAATCCTTTTCACACAACAAGGCTAGTTTCTAGATCAACAGACAGGATTTGAATGGGCCTCACCTGGAGAGCGAGCACCGCCAATGCCTCCATTGAAGTTCTCACTAATGACTAAGTCCAGAGAAGTACGAGGTTTGGGAACAAACTCTTTTCTGGGTTTATTAGAAGTTTCTCTTATCCTGCAATGACATACACAAGCACAACATTGAAGTCCAAATCATCAGAAGCATTGATTAGAGACTAAAGGATATTAGAAAAAAAAAATACTGACCGTTCATCGATTTTGCTCTGCAGCTGTGTGAGGATCTCAGCTGCACGACTGTGGTACTGCACCTGAGCATGGACCAGTGCTGCCAGCTGGCTCACCTGCTCAATCTGAGGACACAAAAAACAAACATAATCTCACATATAGTCAGAGTATATGGTGGCAGAGTGGTTAGTGCTCCTGCCACTCTGGGTTTGATCCCCGGGCCAGCCGAGCACTTCAGCTTCCTCCACTGTCCAAAGTCATGCATATGTTAGGATAATGGTGAACCTAAATTGAGTTTGACAGTGAATGGTTGTCTCTGTGTCAGGCCTGTGACTAACTGACCACTGACCTTGGAGAGGCCAACCTCCCACGGCAATATGAGTAAGAAATAAAATAGTATGTACATATCATAGTGACTGGGGACTGGGGACTGTGTACGTGATACAATTACATGTCTTCAGTTTAATGGCTTATTAAGAGAAGACAGCACCTACAAACTTACACTTTGTTATGGATATCAACAGGACTTGACATTACCTTTTTTACCTCACTGGCCACCATGGCTAGTCTACGTCAAAAATTACTAGCCAATTAGTATTTTTACTAGCCACAATTTAATTAGTGGAATTTTTGTGTATATAAGTATACAATAAACTTAAAGAAACATAAAATTAGTTTTTATCCATGGACCGAGATTAAACAAATAAATAAGGCTGGGAAAATTATCGCGTTAACGCAGTGCGTTAATTTATTGATTTAAGGATGAGTTCAATTACCACTGGAGTAACACAGTCCATAGTATTTACACTGTTGTGAACCACAACAATTGTTATTAATTGAAGAATTAAATTTATTTTTGTTAACACAGATTACACATGCTTTTTTAGGTAAGTTTTGTGTATTTGTTGGTTGTACCTTATTTAGGCAAACTTTGTCAATGAAGACAAGTTACAGGTCTCGTTACAGGAGACAATTAATTTATTTTCTTTGCAAGTTTTGTTTGCATTGCACAGTTTACAGTAAAGTATGTGAAGGTTAATTCAAAATAAATGTTTTAAATTTACAATTTTGTGTTTGTACATGAATTCATAATACAATTAATCGCGATTAATAACTGGTAGTGATTAATCGCGCTACATTTTTTTCAGATTTGCGATTAATTAGTTGTTTGTTTGTTTTTTTTTATCAATTCCCGGCCCTACAAATTAGTAAAACAAGTTTATCAACATAAATTCAGGGCTATGAAGTTAAGATATAGGCCTAGGTATGCATAAAATTCAACTGGCCAAAGCGGCAGTGGAAATATTTGTGTCACTATCCAAAATGAAAATACCTGCATTAGGCTAGTGTTAAAGGAGATGTGTGGACCATGTTGAGATCCCTAATACCATGCGGCATCACATGTTAAACAAACACTATTGACATACTATTCTCAAGCCTGTCACAGCTATTTTGGAACAATGGCCATCCGTTTGCAAAGCTAACATTTAGAGACATACACAGATTTATTTATTTAGATTCAGCACTTCACCCACACATGCATGTTTTATTATGCCAACATCTGCATATACGTACATCACTTTCCAACAGGTTGAACATGCTCTGCTCGGCGATCTCCTTTGAGTCGTCGAACTTCTCTAGAGCTTGTTTGATCTCATCCTCTGTCACTTTGCCCTGACGCTTCTTCTTATAATCAAAATCCAAGCGACGGCCCTGCATCTTCTTCAGGTGGTGCTATAAGAGGAGCATAGGTTCATTTCATTAAAGTCTGTATATCTCACGTTTACATTCAAATGTCAGCTATTTTGATCACAGCACATACAGTACATTATTTGCAGTAATCTATACTCTAAGTTACCTGAATCTCTTTGAGGTCCTTTTCGTGGAGGTTTTGCATTGGATCGATGAAGTTCTGCTTCACCTCCATGTCCAGAGCGTCCTTCACCTCCCCGAGTTCACGCATGGCCTCCCCGGCATCAATCAGAGCTTGGCCTGGTGCAATCAAGAATAAATTGACTCCTTTAGCAGTCTACACTACTCTCCCTTTTCCTTACCTTTTTCCTCAAATTCTGTCTCAGTATATCGTGTTGTAATGAAATGTTCAAGTGAGGTTAGTCACAAGCTAATTGCCATGAATTTGCCAGTTGGATTTTATAATTTTATTGAGTCTAAATGCAACATCCTGTATAATGCTAATTAAAATCTATAATAAGCTCTTAGTCACGTCTTTGTCATACTCTCTAGACAATTAAGTGAAGCCCACAATCTGTTATTCTATCAAATGAATGCCTCTCGGTGCTAACTAAATGCCTAAGTGGTTGCTGACTGAGGTTGCTGAAGGAGGTGGGACATCACACCTGTCAATCAACAGACAAGTAATGTGATTGGTGCTGGTGCTGTGTAAACCTAGGACAATAAAAAATCAGCATGTTTCTTACATTTTAATGGCAATTTAGGGATATCGGTGCTGCCAAAATTAAAAACAGATCTATCTAGGATTATTTATGTAAAGGTCCTCTTCTTCTTAATTGAATACTACAATGCTATTGCATATGAACACAGCTCAGTAAAATGATGCATCTTGGCTCTTAAAACATATTTCCAGTAATGTTTTTTCTTCGTAGTAGTAGCACAGCAGCTCACCAAAGCTGGACTCCTCTCCGAGCTCGCGGCCAAACCTCTGCATTGACTCTCCCAGGACGGTCTCGGTCTGCGTGTAACCCGGGCCCTTCTCCTGACCCCGCATACGAGACATGGAGTTCATCATGCTCATCTTGGCTCTGGTGGCTGTTGAGGGATCACAAGGTCAGCAGCACATATACACTACCTCTGAGCACAGTATTAGCATAATGTTTAAACACAGGCTCAGATGATGGTACAGTCTGTGATATGATGAGGGGATTTCAAACGGCTGTTGTTTCTGAATGTTAATGGTACAGCTGTGTTAATGTTTGATTATACAGTGCTTGATTTAAAGCTGTCACCCACTGCAACAACATAGCATACTGCCTGGTTTCTCATACATGTACCCCACCTTTTGCTAAATAGTAAAGTAGTAAAGAGACTAAAATGCATGCATCCATGTGATTGGTGTAAACTCACCATTGCAAGCTGTAGGTGCCCTCTACTGAAAATCAGGAAGTTGGCTATTTCTTTTTAAAGGAAAACTGAGCGTTTAATTCACCTACTAGCATATTGCTATTGGAATTATTTGTGAAAAAACATAAATGCTTCATAATGGCTTAATTTATATAGTGCTTTTCTGGTGCACTCAACACATCTATACACCAGTGTACACATACACTTGAGGGAAAGATGGGTGAAGTGTCTTGGGCAAGGAGTAATTATATTTTTGAATAAAAGCTAGAAATGTATCTCTAAGTTTCAGTTTAGTGTAATATTTTGTGATAGCAGTTTGGTTGGAGTTTTACTAGATAAGTTATTTGTCACTGTTTTTTTTTTTTTTTTACCTGGATTGGGCTGCAGATACTCAGTGGTCTTGGTCATAATGTCCAACACCGCCCTAGCGGTAGTATCCACTTTCTATAAAGGATAATAAAGAAGAAAAACATGTGGAAATGACCATAAAAGCTTCAGAAAGAGAAAGAAAGTGAAGGGAATCAGCACACAATGAGGTAATAACTGAAGGACACAGATGAAAAGCATGAAGAATAAAGAAATTCATTGCTGGAAAATGTCCTGTTTTTGTGCAGTATATAATGAAAGCGTGCACAGCTCAGGCCCTCTTTCGACCTGAAGAAGTGTAACATAATAGCACACATGATCAAAGCAGATTACACACACATACAGTACTGCGTGGCTCCAACACATCACGGGCTAGCATGTGTTATTGCTCACATAGTGAAAGAGCACAATATGTTATTCTCAGCTGTCAGCGGGCACGACCATGTGACACACAAACAAACGATGCTGCCAAAATTCATGAATGTTGCAATAAACTCAGCCTTTATATAAGGTTGTGTAAAAAAATTATGGCACAAGGAATTTTAATTATATGCACTTTGCATGTCTCTATTTTATCATTAGCCACAGTAACCTTTAATACAGGTAGACAGGCATATGTGTATGATTAAAAATGTGCAAAACCAACTTGTGCCATTATAAACCATAAGGATGGATTCACAAGAATGGTGATAAAAGCTCAGCAGATCTCAACACAATTAGCACTAGCTGCCAAATGTCACAGATAGAAATTACAAATTGTGAATAATTAAGACAGTTTTCCAGCTGACAACCAACTGAATACAAAAAGTTTAATCATTTAGCTGTTTTATTTAATGTAGCAGTCATTCTCGAGTCTTACCTTTTCCATTTCAGTGAAGTCCTCATCGAGTTTTGTTCCTTCAGCGCCACCAACTTTCTCACTCACTTTCTGCAAAACAAACAGAAAAGTGCAGATTAGGGTTTGAACTGCAAAGAAGTCATCCAGTAAGTGACAAAATCCATATAGAAATTATTAACAAGAACAAGTTTTGTTTGTGTTTATTAGGAGCACACAATGGTAATGCAGATTCTTCACATAATACATGACACAAGTACATAATTTTGTAAAACAGCAGTGTGAACAGCAACAATTCATCCACCCTCTCATGACACCTTATACTAATAATGACCAGTCAGTAACAGGTTTGACACAAAAATAGTGTCATTATAATATAACAAACAAGTAAATTTCCCAGTAAACAAACATTGTGTCACAATGTTGTTTGTTTCTTTGTACATTTTGGGAGATACTTCACATTTCCAATACTTTTTTGCTTTATTGGTCACAAGTAAGATAAAATGTAAGACCATAAGACAGCTTTGTACAAACAAAGTTTAAACTACTGTATTTATTTACTTATTTTATGTACAATACTCCAACCATTTATACCATGTGCAAATATCAGCTACATTTAAAAGACAAATACAACCCCTCCTCAGTAGGACTGGGGCATTCCAGATTAATGGTATCTGGAAATAAAATAAAAAAAAAACCACACACACACACACATACTCAGCAACAATGTCATTATACTGCAAGTCCCTTTTTAAAACAATTTGTTTTCTGTCATGTTTTTGACTTGTTTGATCTATTGTATACCCACAACTTGCCTTCCTTTAACTGCTGAAATTGTCTTAAACTGTCTGTAAAAAAAGACAAATACATCCGCTTACTGTGTTACTATGACAGATGTTACCATGTTGCAGATATGAGCTGGAGACTAGACTAGATATGAGGGTCGTAACCTTTTTATTCCCACTGCATCCTTCTGACCTTGTGCTTTCCTGAACAAACTGGCCTGGCTCTTTAATTATTCATAAGTGCCCATAGTGATTCAGACTCTGGTGACACACAGTGCTCAGAGATGAAAAGGTCAGCCACACTTCAGTTAGCACTCCGCATTTCTTCTGGTTAACAGTTAAGTGTCAGCGTAGGATGCTACATGAGTCCTTTATGATGCAATGCAATGTTGGTAAATGATGAATAACAATGATAATGAACAATGAACAATTTCTGTTTTTTTTTCATCTGATTGGCCCTATATACAGAGGGCGGGGGTTTAGACTGACGAGCCCATTCACTTCCCGTTTCTTTCCCGTTAAACCTATCTCCTGGTGAGTCACTGATTGTAAAAGTGATTGGTTGTCCGTCAGTGTGGCTCTAAGTGTACTGTGAGTGACTGGGCCAAAGTAGCTTCATCCATCTAACTGCAACCCCAAATGGAAATAAGCAGTACAAGAAGAGCGAGTATATACTTATGAAAACTACAATGAACACAATGCAAAGTATTTATATAAAATATTGTGCAGAACGTTATTATAACTACAGCACATCCATGATATAGATATAGAACCCAGACCTGGACTCAAACCAGGAAAGTTCCTTACATCTCATAACATAATGGCAAAAACCCCAACAGCCAAACAAATTAGTGCTGTTGAAAACATAAGCTTGGAGGTAATGATGGTGCAATTACAATATGTTGCAGTATTGTGCAGAACAACAGATAGCTCTTTGTAATGCACACTTGCAATTGTAGCCTATAATGCAGTCTTACCAAGTCTCCTGTACCAGGGTAGCTCCAGCTTTTGTCTTGTGAAATTTAAGACCTTTTTAAGACTTTTTAATACCACTTAGAATGAAATTTAATGCTAGGTTTGCCGGCAAAAGAACAATAATCTGTATTCATTTTACACAAATTAAATATTAGTACTACTCTCTGACACTCAAGTGTTTTATTTCAAAAGTTAAATAACAGTTAAAAAATCTTAAAACAAAATCATACATTTTACATAAAGGCATTTTGATGATGTTTTTGCAACATTATGTAGCTCATATAAACAATAGACCTGTAACAAAAGCTTTCAGAAACTTACAAACTTAACAGACTTAAAACATTTTTAACCCATTTATGATAGAATGTAATGCCTAATTCCAACTCGCAAATAATACATACTTCTCTATTATTAGTTATGAAGTATGACTTTAAAATACTCTGTATTTATTTTGTCAACGACAAGCATTTAGTTTGCACTGAACATGAATGTGACTCACTGCACTGAAAAGACCTTTTTAAAATTTAAGACCAAAATTAACAGAATTTAATAACTGCCCATACAATTCAATACTTTTAAGGCCTTGATTTTGACAACATCAAATTTAATACAAATTTTATACTATTAAGACTTTGGGGCTGCCCTGATAACATTCATTATTATTTTCCATCTTATACATATTTACACCTCATCATTTATTTAACCTATCGCAGTTGCAGATGGACCACTCAGTCCAAACCCCAACAGAAGGCAGTATCCCAGCTCCTGGTCTTTTCAAATGACAATGTCAAGTTCATGGCTCAGCAGCACACAGACTGTCCATCACCATTAGACACAGCCACGGTGGTGGAGCGGCTCATAAACTAAGAGGGAGAGATGAAGTGGGCCAACAACAAGCCGCCATGACGGACACTCAGGCTCCGGGCCATGTGCAAATCCAGATACAGCTCCCTCCCTGGGGCTCTTTCTCTCTCTCTCTCTTGCTTTCTCTCTGTCTGAGGAGAATATTTCCAGTTTTACTCTGTGATGTAACTATGGGCCTTGAGGGGGCAGCATTTCTGACACAATAAGGCCAGACTGGGGCCTCAGAGATAGGCCGAGGCAAAGGGTGTGAGTATTCAGGGAACGTCACAACGGCTTAAGAAAGAGAATTCACACTTGCTACACACACTTCTTGCTGGGGGATTTGTGAAATATCATGAAACACATGTAGTACAGAGTAAAATACATGTGTGTGGCAGACAGCAGTGGGCTTTACTCTAGTACTAAGCCTGTGACAGCAGTTTATGCAGCGTAAGACTTCCTAAAGATCGCTGCTCTATGAGTCATCCCTCATAGAGGCTTTCCTGATCCCACTTCCAAAGATTAATATTCTGACAGCGATGCAGAACATGCAGATAGGCACACTACACTTTTATTTGCATTTGAGGAAAACCTAAAATCACCTAATAGCACATTGTGATAGGAATCATCTGTGAGACCTTAGGGTGCCATGAAAGATTTTATCGCATACTAGAAGCTTTGGCAAATGAAATGCTTGAATAAGGGACACTCCCATTGGTCTTTTACAGTAGTCTGCAACCTTCTGGATCCAAAGAGACAATTTTTCCCCATAATACAAAATTAAAAACTGTAAAGATTCGCAGACAATTTTTATGCACAAATATGCTTAACTGAATTATAGTAATAGCAATAAAAAATAGTAATAATCTGAAACTAGGCTAGACTACTGCTTTAAGAAAACAAAAACAGAAACAGTGATATGACAGGAGATGCACCATAAAACACAAATAAGATTGTAAATGCATTCACACAATGTTAAGGTAAGCTATTATTTTACATGATAGTAGTATATTGTGGAAAATTGGTTAAGTAAAAAAAAAAAACAGTTGCACTGTGTTCTTTTAGGAGCATGAGGGTGTGAGTTTTCTGGTATAGCAGCTATCTGTGAACCACATGTGTTGCCTGTCATTAGCTTTACCTCTACATACTACATCGTCACATCCCCTGGGGCCAGTCGCCATGGAAACGGGTACCTGCTCGGAGCACGTGTAACTTCCTGTTCTCTCAGCACTTTGGTCTCCAACTCCATCCTTGTCAGAGCCCCATGATCAAAGACTAACAGGCAAAGCGCCGCACCAAGACATCATTAACACTTAGAGGATAACGAGAAATTGAGCGGCACAACTTTGAAATAGCACAGCCAATGATGGGTTGGAGTAGACGTGCGTGCCTGCCAGCCACAGAAATGCAATTAGACTTGATGTCAGACTCCCACCACGGGCCACACGACAGAAGAAAGGTAACTTGGTATAGCTTTCTCACAATGATTGCTATTATAGCATTCAATTTGAATGAATGCTTTCTTGGAAGAATTATAGGATACGCTTTTATCCCCATGCTTTGGTCAACAGCTGAATCAAGTGACAGCAAAAGTATTCTGGGACTCCTCTGCGTTCCTCTGTATTTCTCATTTTGGAATTTAAAGTAACAACTGATAAATTATATACATGCACTGTGTATTTGGATACCTATCTATCAGAACTTCATGAACTTCTTCAGCATGTTGAGCTACTGTAGCTCGTCTGCTGGATCGGACCACACGGGCCAGCCTTTGCTCTCCAATTGCATGTCCCACTTTGGCCCTTGTCAAATGTACAAAATGTTTACCTGCTGCCTAATATATCTACTAACAGGTGCCATAATGAATCTGTGTTAATCACTTCACCTGTCAGTGGTCATAATGTTATGGCTGATTGGTGTATGTGTCTAGTGCTTGGAAAACTATCTGGCGGTGTGCTAAATTTATTTCAGTGTGTAACGGAGTTAGATCAATACAACTTAAAATTAATCACAAGATGCATATTTCACCAAATAGCAGACATAACTTTAATCCCAATTTCTCTCCCATGTGCTGTAATGTCATTGTTTTGTTTGGTTTTCTTTTTCTACAGAATCTGAGCCGGTGTGTTTTTGTTTGTTGTTGTTTGTGTTGTAAAGTTTAATAACCCAATTAAAAAATAAATACTGTAACATTAGTGAATTAAAAGCTACAGGCATCAGACAGTTTCTGGTTTGGTTGAATTAGCTAATAGCCACCAAAACTCAAAATTGCATTCACAAATGTGCACGGAAGTTCATTTAAATAACCATAAATGACCTTTCAATACAAAGCCATCACCAAAAATCTCCCTACATTCCAGTCTCTATTTAACACAATGTCCCCACACTTTTTAATGAGCCTTCTGAGCTGATTTCTAACCCACACTAACTTCAAAAAGAGAGTGACATTTTATTTGCCGCTTTAATCTTTCCGGAGATTGGGCCCATAATGGCTGCTGGTTGTAATGAGTGAGTGTAATGATTCTCACACTGGCTTCTGTGCTGTTAGATAGATATCGCCACACAAAGACCATACAAAGAACAAGCAAGGCCGCGCAGCATGAATCTGACTGGAGGAAGTGTCCAAACCAGAAGAGCCTCTTGTGAATAAAGACCTTGAGCAGGAAATTCAGATTCAAGTGGGAAACGCAGTGTGGGGTTATAGCATTCAGGCTAAAAGTAGCACATTGTGGACAACACAGCTGCACATTTATGACTCAAACAAAAAGTGAGGAGAAGTAGAGGTGCTATGTAATAGTCACAATCAGAGGTGGAAAGATACTTTTGGGGAAAATGTACTTTAATGTACTTACCATTTTTGATAATCTATAGTTACATATTTTGCAACTTTAATGGTGAATAGTAGCAGCAGTAACAGTAGCAGGTGCAGTAGTACTTACTTTCAACACTTTTTATTACTTTGAGTCAACTAATATATGTGTTGAGTACTTGTACTTTTACATAGTAATATTACTTTTACCTAATTACAGATTTCAATAAGTTATACCACCGCTCATAATTGTTCCGGTATTCTTTAAATACTTTGTTATTCTTTACATTTATCTTTTTGTAAAATAAACCGTATCCTTTTTTTTTTTTGCGCATATTCAACGTTTTCTAATTTTTCTGTCCCCTTTACCACATTGTTCAGAAATATACTATGCTAACCAGAACACTCTGCTAGGTAAAAAAATAGCATATTTTGGACCACACAGATTCACATACAAGCCATAAAACATTATATGTAAAAATGTTTAAACATGGAAATTGTGGCAATTATCTCTTACTATTCCTGAGTGTTCTTCGGGGTGATAGTACCTATCTAATGGCCAAATCAAAGCTCAAAGGAAAAAGACTGGGGCTAAAAATGAACAAATGGTGCTAAATGGAACACTCAGTAGGGTGTTTCTGCATGGGTAAAATTAGCACATTGAGGACCACACAGCATTACAAGTGAGTTAAAGGAAGAAGAAATTGTGGCATTTATCTCCACTAATAGTAGGGGTGTAACGATACAGTAACTATATCGATGTATTAATTTTTTATTCCTATGATACAGCTATATCGATACACAATACCTTGTATCGACTCATACTGTTCTCTAGGAAGTGTGTATTGATATACATGGAACAGACCAGGTACATCTTTTTGGATGTCATTTTTGTGATTTTAATAAAATAATATGTTATATTCAAATTTTCTTCGCTCTCTGGCTGTCTCTGGACATAATCAACCCCAGCTGCGATGCTACATTTGAGAGTAAACTTTTATGATATTTGACAAAGGTTAGCTGTATCGATAAGGAGGAATTAAATTGTATCAAACTGTATCATTACAAATTAGCCAGTATCATGCTTAAATCTTATCGAAACAATTCTAATTGATATGTATTGTACTGTTGCAAAAATGTATTGTTACACCCCTAACTAATAGTAATTTGGTTGAATACTAAAGAAAAGGTTGGATCTGGTTTTATGAGTAGCAGAGGACAATACATAAACAATCCATTTTCAGATGTAAGCATAAGGTCATATGAACTCTCACCTCATGTAAGAATTCATGACTTATAACTCACTTTTATTCATGCATTATAGACAGCTCCAGTTCTAAACCTGCTGCAGCAAAAAGATAAAGTGAACAATGCTAAATAGAACACTCAGTATGGTGCCTCAGCATTAAGACTAAAAATAGCACATTTTGGACCACACAGCATCACGTTCGAGTCTAGAAGCTTTAAAGAACTAGAAGCTTTTTAAAATAAATGACAGTGCTACATAATGATCGACGAGTACATTTTTATGACCGTGACAAATAAAGACAGATAAAGAGAATGGATGATAGGTAGAAGTTGGTTAAATGATGAAAAACAACTCCAGCAGAGCGCCCGTGGGGACTAGAGCAGTGCTAGGCGGAGGGAAGAGCAGCTGAATGAATAAAAATGAGCTGTTGGTGGCTGTTTAGAGTAAAGTGGAACAGTGCGGTTGTGAACGGAGCCCCGGTGGCTGCTGTCAAGGCGGGTTCACTCCCGAGACACACAGCAAAGTGGAGAGCAAACACTGAAGTAGCTGGCGGTTTATCGTCCACACAATTTGTTTAATGCAGAGAACAGCTGAACTATGCCTACGACTCAGTTAAACCCTCTAACTGGATTTTTATTTGTCCAAGTTTATATGCAAAAGGGACAATAAAACTCTTGTGGCCCTAATGCTAATGCTATGGCTAATGCTACATTATGTAAAAAACGCTAAATCACAGTTGAGTCATTTCTTTCTTTTTTTTTTCTTTTTTTCAGAAAATAAAGAAAAAAAAATATAAGCTAACCATGTTTGTTAGAGTTAGCATAAGTGTGTGCTGAGTCTGACACATTCTATTCTAAAAAAATCTACTTTTTTATCTTCAACAAGTCATAAAATTGCTCATTTAATCTCTTCATTAATGCAAATTGTATAAAATATATTTTTTTTCTGTTTATAACAATATATTGGTTGCATAGTTTTTTTTTAACAAATATTTTATTGGCCGTATGAAAGAGCGCTATCCCCCAAGGTTTAAGCTAGGCAGTGCTATGGCAATGAGTCGCACACACAAAAGTTCCAATATTGGACACTCTCACCTTTCCAGCGTTTTCAGGCATAATTGTTGGCAACTTGCAAGGGAAGTATTCGTTTATTCATATATCAACAACTACAGGACATATAAAGAAGAAAAACAATAAAAACCTGAATTTGTTAAAAGGCTCTAATAGACTTAAAAATATTACAATATTACAATTACACTCCAACCTAGAGAAATGAAGTATACTAGGGCTACTTATTTTGTTCATAGTGCTAAATGCTAAGCTAAAAAAAAAATATTAACACATTTAAATTATTAATTCATTTATAAAAACTTTGTGTCATTTTGATTCTATAGAATAAAAATAAAATGTAAGCAAAGACTAGTTTTCTCTTTTTAAACAAGGTAAGAGGCTGAAATAACGGACAAACATGTTAGCTAGCAGCAGAGTGAGCTTGTTTTTTTCTCCTCATTTGTTTACATGTGTAACTCTCTGCCACTGTCTGACTCTGGAGCAGGCTTAACTCAAATAATAATGCAGTAATAGTCCTACAGGAAATTGCCAATATACAGGTGTGTTGTTTGGAGAAACTGAATTACCGAGGAAAGAAGCAGGAAAGCCCTCATAAGTATGGCTGACACGGAATCATTGGGGGCCAGTATTGGATGTCAGCTCCACTAACCGCAGCACACAAGATGGATGACTGTGTCACTGTGACTGCATGAGAGGTAAACGTGATCTGAGACAGCACTTTCACCTAGACTCACTAAATCATCACATGTTAAATCACAAGGGTCCACTGAGTTTTCACATGTCAAAATAGCCCTGATTTTTTTTCCTTTGCTGCAGCAACATTGCTTTTTGTAACCTTTTAGAGATGAGGCTTCAGGCTTTTCTGTTTCTAGTCACACTTCTAACAAGACTTCTGAGCTGATTTGTACCTGACATGAACAAGTGTTGTGCCTTCACCAAGATGGCTGACGTATAAGGAATTACCAGCTCCTTGTATGGGAAAAATAAATTTGTCATTGTGAAACCCGGAGATGCAGAGACGTCACCATCTCATCTGTCTTTATAATCTCTCCTTCACTCAAAATCCCACCTCCCCCTGCCTGGGCCGGCCCATTCCTATCTCCTGTTCTCCACAGGGAGAAGGACGCCACAAGGTGAACGGAGCAGTGTAAGTGATCCTTGCGGGGAAGAAGAATAAAAAGCACAGTTGGCTGTAGGAAAAAAAAAAACAACTGCAGTGGCGTAAATGGTGCGTAACTTGTGATGTCAGCGTGTGCAACGTCATACATGCCCCCGATGCAAGGACGAGGAAGGTGGGGGTCTTGCATAACTAAAGGTGGGGATTCCAGAGCTGGCTGCATCACATTACTGGAGCACATTACTGGATTACTGTTATTTGACAGGCACATTGGTTACATTTCAACTAACGCAGCCTTCACGCAATGAAGATGAACATGAAACATAGGCTGCTTTAAACTAAATAAAATGCCACATAACCATGCTATTAACATGAACACAGGTAATGATGCAAGGGCAAACAGTAGATATATAGAGGAATATCTATATATCCTCTATATATGATAGTTGGCTTCATAAAATAAGAAAATGCTTCTGATGTATTTGCTGTGAGAAAGAGTCAGGACATGCTGTAGGGACTGTCTCTGAGTAGCCTGGCCAGCAAGCCCCACCTACTTTTTATTGACTCACTGAACACCAATTTATCACAGCCGTTTATCTGCAGCGCGTCTTACAGAAGCGGAAGATAATCTCCTATCAAAAACAACTAATATGGTGTCAGCTTATACAGAGCGAATTCAGTAACTTGTCTCGCCTGATTAGTGGCATTTTCTTTGTCTTGCTGCCATTTTAACAACAGCGACGTCCAACGCAACAACCACATTCAAACTGATTTTTTTTTTAGAGTTTTTTGTACAACTTAATAAGTACAGAGAGTTGCTAATAATACACATAGTCTTTCAGCAGCCTGGGAATGCTTCGGTTTTCCCCTGGAAGAGCTAGAGGAAATGTCTGGGGAGAGGGAAGTCTGGGTGTCTCTGCTTTGGCTATTGTCCCTGTGACCTGCCTGCAGATAAGAAATAACATGGATGGATTTGCCATAAAGTTGACAGCATGTTTTTGGCATGTGCTGAGATCAATTTCCAATGTTAAATTCAGTTACATTGAACTGAATCACTAAAGGTCACTTAATAATTTCACCTACTCGCTAAACATAACAGAGCTTGTAACACACTTTAAAATATGCTAGAATAACTTTTTTCACCCAGTCAGAGCTGTCTGTCAGGGACCATACTCAAAAGTCAAGGTTGTGAATGTGTGAGTGGGCAGCAGCTGGCTGTCACTCACATGTGTCAGTCAACACCGACATGACACATTTTGGCACAGACAGTCTAACCAAGGACTACTAATGATATGATTATTTGCCAATTGTTTAGAGCATAAAGGGATATGAATTAATGCATGACTGTACAGACTGTAATGCCAAAGAATTAGTCAGAAAACATTTGTGCAGCTTTTGGTTGTGTTCAGATGGAGATTTATGTCTCTTTCAACAAATCAGCGGAGATGAAATAAGTACAAGAAAACAGCCAACAGCGCCTGCCAAATATTTCCTCCTGAAACCAGAAAGTGTTGCGTCATCTCTAAAGGTCAGATGAATAAAAGTCCCGAGATGCTCTGGACACTGGACACAAGGGCTGCACCATTTGAGGAATCATGCAAAATGGTGTAAACCTGGCAACATTTATATCCACCTAGGCATGTCACACAGGGTGAAATTAGTAACACAAAATACACTAATTTACAGTTCTGGTCAGGCTGGGCTTGCTATATTTACCTGGAGCTGCAGACTTGATAGTATTTCCTGTTCTAAAAGCATCCTGCACAGATTAATGAACTACACCAAAGTGAGGGTTAAACTGGAGCTTTTACGCCTCTGTGAGATAATACCATTAAATACCTGAGCAGGAGGCGTCCTGGGACATGCTCTGACACACAAAGCTGCCACTGTTTGTGTGAAACGGAAGTTAAGGATTAGATTATGCTGCAACTGAACAGGGCAGGATCAATGCTCCCTCATCAAACACGAAAGCACTGAGGTCTGGCTTATGGCTCAGCTTTTAACATGGGCTTTACTAGTAATGGATGTGACTGCAAGAGACAACACCTGCGGTTTTTCTCTAAAATGACAATTTTTACATTGAGTACAACACAACCATGTAAATGTAATGGAAATTTAAAAATGTGTTTGACTGAACATTGCAAGCCTGCCATCCACAGCGTAAACAGGCTGTTGTGGACAATTGGTCAAATTATGCTGAACCCAATTTCACAGTCGCAATCTGAATATGCATCTAAAATAACAGTAGCCTTTGTTTTGAATATATGTTTCTGAACCAGGCGTAATAGAAAGTAATAGAAAGTAATATACATCAACATTCACAAAACATTTTTAAAATAAGCCTAATGTTGCAACATAGCCCTAGTAATTGGGTAATACATGAACACTATACTATCTTTATTATTACACAGTGTGCTGAGTTTTTTCAAGTTAAACTTAACAAAGTCATTTTTAGTTGTGATAAGGAATGGGAATAGGAAGGGAATCTAAATATAACAGCAAAGTATTAAGAAACCCTCTGTGAGTTACAATGGAAAACCTTTAATTCAGTAACATGGAGAGAGTTCTGTTGGAAAAAGGTTTTTCATAACTCCAGTAAAAAATAAATAAATAAACAAAAAATCACACAATGTCATCATCTTGCTGGAAACTTAAGGCCTCTTTCAGATGGACATTCTTTTCAAATTAGAGACTTTATACCTGGGTGTTTTGAGGGAAGAAAATGTGACACAAAGAAGGCACACCCCTTTTTTTTTTTTTTTTTTTGTTTGTTTGTTTGTTTTATGTATCTTTCCATTGTTTATAAAAAAAATCTGGAAAATATAGAATTTAAAATGGAAGGAAGAAAGAGAAGAAAATGACTGTCCAACATTTTTTGCTATGCATGTCAAAAACAGAATTCCTTTATTTATCCCCGAGGTGAAATTCATATATGTAATAACATTTATGTGCATCGTGTAATTTGATTCATGGTGCCATATGTGAAGCATTCAGAGAAGGCAGATTTACACCAAGTCATTACAGTTCAACCCTAGACCCAGATCCCAAACTAAAAGTAATCATTTGTTCTTTTACTGACCCCTTGTGGCTGGAGTGTGTCTCTTTGGCTGCAGATAACAGTAAAGATCTGGATCTATACATCAAACAAATCATTTGTTTCTTGGGACATTACTGAACTTTTCTGCAAATTTCATCTAATTCTGACTGATTATTATTATTATTACAATGCCTGCAGCTGCACTAATTAAAGCTAAACTATCAAACTCATGGTTAGCCCCATTTTGCAGTTGCATTATGATAGTATTCACTTCAAAAAATATATATAATGCATTTGTATTTATTTTATAACTGCCATTTGTAAACTAGTAAAATGCATACAGACAGTTTTGCAAAGGTGTAGCAGACCTCTCTGTTTACTTGCAGAAACTATTAATAGAAAATGCATTTTATCATTAAATTATTTAGTCAGACAGCTCTAGGGCCATAAATAATACATTTTAACACAGCAACAGCAAAAACCTGACCTTGTTCAGAGACTGTCCACTGCACCAGCCTTTAGACATGACTCCAAAACTACAAACACCCCTTTATTCTCACCTATATATTATTAGGCAACACCATCCTAGATCATATCCATAATGTTCTTTTGTCCAGCGGCTGTCATGACATACACGTCATGTAGCACACTCTGACGTGTCTCCTAGTGATGACAAATACATGGTTAGCTTTAGCATGAGTCACATGGCGCCCAATGTGAGACAGACAGGGAAGCTAGCCCTCCCCCTTCTGCTGCTCGCTGGTCTAATCCCGGCCCGGGCACACCGAGGCCTGGCTTTAAATACGCTACGCTGGTGGAGGAGGAAGAGGCAGATTAAAAATGACAAGAGTGATTAGTGAGGCTATTAGGAGGAGAGGACTGCTGTCGGACAATACCAGGAGGCAAGTGAGTCCTGATGGAGCTAAAACACACAACCTGTACATTAGCCATAAGGGACAGGGGCGTTTGAGGTAGGACATTCCTAACCTGTGATGGAAAGTTACTAGCTAGTTCACTCGTGCAGTTTTTTCCCTAAAGAATATGAGCTCTCTCTTCTCTTTCTACTTTCTCTACTTTGACTAAAGCATATATGTGAAAGAAAAAATGTTCTTAGAGTATCTAAATGAGTAAAAGTATTTTGTGACTGGTGGTAGGAATAGAAGCACTAATAGTAGTGATAGTAGTAGAAGTGGTAGAAGCAGTAACTTTCAATTAAGTAAGCTCCAGATTCAGCATTTTTTATTTTCACTCAAGTGCTTAAGAGGAAATGTATCTTTTTGGGTACATTTTCATAGCAGCAGAAGATGTTGTAGTACAATAGTATTCATGATCGTAGTAATAGTAATAATAGCAGTTGTAGTAGTAGTAGTATTAGTATAGTTTTAGTGCTAGTGACCATAGTAGTAGTGGTAGCAATAAATATTTTCTATAAGTGAACTATACATTCAGTACTTAATTTTATGAGCACTTTTCCTTCACAGTAACCGTACTTGAGTACAGACAGTGACTACTTCTTCCTCTTGTGTTGCTAACCCTTCAGTATAGACTAAGTAAGTTAGCATGCTTGGGTCCTACCCCTAACAGAGAGGAAAGATCCTAAAGGGTGTCACAGAGAGTTGCAAAATCTTTAAAAGTGTTATATAACTTTGCCCAAAAGATCTTGTGCTCGCTTCTCTCCTCACCTTCACACAGCCCCAAGTCCCTGTTGTTCTCATTGTCACATTGTTCATACATCACCAACGTGCACTATCCTGGCTGCTAGACTCTGACTCAGCCTGAAATCGACAGCCCTTAACCTTTGTGCCCAGCTCATGGAGTGACCTTAGTTGGCACTGGAACAGTGTTTAAGAGGAAAACCTATAAATATCATGTGCACTCGTGGAATCAGGGAACATCCATTCACATCCCTAAAGCCATCCCATCAGAGCGCAAAGGGTTACACTCTGTCAAGGTACACCTACTCATAACATTCACATAAAAGCAAGTATGCAATTGTCAAAAGCAAATACAATGTAATACGTAATACAATGGTAGTGGCAAATATGTCTTTTTGTAAGAAACATTGATTGAAAGGGTAAAATAACTATATTCTGAGGAACACAAACATGTTACATGCAAAGTAATAATTACAAGAAAAAAAGGAGCCAGTGATTATTACAGATGGAGGTGTATCCAGCTGGGTAAGGTACTGGATATTTGGACAATATGTGGTTAATGCTAATGATAACATACACTGCACTCACTTACAAGTTCTTAATACAAACATATGTAAAGTGTGGGACAGAAGTGCCTAAATAAACTACTGCTTTTACACTATTCTCTGGGGTTGGACTGATGGTAACACATCACATTTTCATACAGCACTTTTCCACCTCCATGGGCACTCAAAGCGCTTTACATCAGGAAACCATTCACCCATTCATACATCAGCGTGTGCAGACGTGGGTTAGGTATCTTGCCCAATGACAATATGCAACGGTGGGTGTGGGGTTTGAACTGCCAACCTTTGGGTTAGAGGACAAGCGGGTGTACCAATTGGCTGAAGATGTTGAGGTTCTCTCTGGGGGTGAAGAGATTGGATAGATCAGGAATGTAAACATCAGAGGAACCGGTCATGTTAGATGTTTGGAAGATAAAGTGAGTGATGTCAGATTGAAATGGTTTTAGGACATGCACAGAGAAAGGATAATGTATATTTTAGTAGAATAATGCTGAAGATGGAGCTGCCAAGGAAAAAGGTCTAGATTTATAGATGTAGTGAGAGGATATGAAGTTAATACGTGAACTCCTGCTTCCATGAAGCCAGTATGGCTTCATGCACATACAGCCTGGACAGAGCGCTTAGCCCGAGCAAGGTGCCAGCAGACTCCAGCCGCTCTCCGCTGGTTTGCCATGTTGCTTCACTGACCTCTATCTTGCACGATGTGTGGCCTGTGGACGTTCTAATCTGATTTGTAAGCCTCTGCACGCCTCTTATGTAACAGCGGGACGTGTGTGTGTATATGTGCGGAGATATGGACCGCTGGCTACACAGGGAGGAGGACTGGACCAGCTGGCACCCGAGTGTGTGAGCGCGGCGTGCCAGGGAGCTTCGGCTGCGTGACGGTGATGATGAGAAGACAAAGATAGAGGATGAGTAAATGCACATGCGATGTCGATAGTGAAGCTGAGCTGTGCAGTGGGATTGGGAGTATAATGCTGATGACAAATTACTATTTACAGAGCCTGTGGTTATTTCAGGAATGTACAGGAGCTATTTTTACACGAGGTACTCGAGTAATTGTTAGTCTGCAGATTAGAATGAGAATTAGACGGTGCATGTTTCAGCAGAAGTAGAAATGTAAGTAAAAGAAACTGGTTCTAATTAAAATGCAACCTTGAAGAAAAGGTTAAGGTATACTTTATTGTCTCCGTTCTCTGCAATTGATCCACCCTTCAATGTTGCAGAGGCAACCTGTCAGGACCCTTCTCTAGATCTTAAGCAGTATCATGAGAATTAGCCTCACGTATTCATTTTCTAATGCTGTACCTGACTTTCATGTGTTGGTTGTAGGCTGAGGAAAATTGTCTTTCAGTGTTGCACGAGGACACTTCAACAATCCGAACATGTGAAGCAGGAATCCATTTGACAACCCTACAATTAGAAGACAAGCCCCACACAAGTGAACTAAAAATATTTTTTTCACCAAGACAAAGAAGCTAGCTGTATAGTGCTGTGTGTTTGACAGACCGCCTGTAGCTCTGGACATGAGCCCTGACAATGTGTGAAAAACTGTCACACTTTCAGTCCACATGCTTCTAATTGTTTACTAGAGCTTACTTTCCCAAAAAAGACTTGCATCCTGACTTTTTCCTCAATTCACTTCATTTTTCCTTATTCATGTCTATATTTGTCTTATTCTTTGTTCTGGCCTTTTCTTTGTTGACACACGCCCTCTGTCATTATCCATGTTCTGTTTACACACTACAATAACAGAGGATTAAGGCTCATATTTGACTTTTAAATGGCTTTCTTCAATGCTAAAATCAATTTCATTCATGATTTAAAAGAGCAATCATCCGGTAGTTAGTCCTTTGAGAACAACACAACATCTGGACCTTTCTATGATGAAGAAAGGTTCTTCAGACTGCTTATTATAGTGATGTAACCAAACAAAGGGTGATACTCTCCAATGGGTAATTTTTTAGGTAAAACAGACATTATTTTTCAAACCATCTTGTGGCTTGGAGTTTTGATTCTGATGTCTTTCCCCTGCGTATCAGTACAAGCACTCAGACATTCTTCACTAACCACCCTAATGTTGTATCAAAGCTCTTTATAGCTTTTGTTTAGTCATGTATCATCAATTCATGCATGGTTTCCCCTAATGATAAAGTGACAAGGTGACTTCAATATTTTGTAAGGAGATTTGCACCAGACAGGTTTACTGCATTCTCTTTGATTGCAGATAACATAAGCTATTAATTACATCAATGCAATATTTATAAATGCGTGTAATTTATAAATGACCAGGCACAGTTGTTTGTCATTTCAGTTCATCAGTAAAACTCCCACAGCGGGACTCAAACATTAAAGAATAAATAACAATCTCCTCAACCCCACTTCACACACAGATACAGCAGAACTTCGCTTCAAAAAAAAAACAAGGTTTCTGCAAACACGAACCACTTTCCCTTCATCTCCAGCACGACTGTCTCACATGAAGATAATGACAGCGCTCACAGCCTTAAGACGACGGCTGCTTTATCCAACACATTATTATTCCAGAGGAGAGAATCATCATTGTGCTGTTTACTCGGTGCGTGGGGTTAAAACCTATGTGGGCGTAATGACAGTTTTCACAGATAATGAGGACTGAAGAAGGCTCCTGACGAATGATATGATAAGAAAATTCCTGCTGTATTTAAGCTAGCTCATTTTAGGCAGTAAGTACAATCCTAATTCAAAAATAGTTGGGACAATGTAATCATCTTATTAGTATCACTTTCTCGTGTCCCATTTTTTTTTTTTTTAGATGTGTTGCAGACACAGTTAAGTTTATTAATGATAATCTTTTAATGTATCTTTTTCATTCCTTGAGTGTGGCAAATTGAAATCTAAAGGACAATAGTAAAAAGTGAAGGTGTGCACAATGAGATAGCATTTTGGGATGAATGATCTTAGATTATATTAGAATAGAATATAGAAGAATAAGAATTAGAATATATTTATGAATAAAAACTCTAAAATGTACATGCGTTTTCTTTTTAATTTTCTTAATATAAGTGATTTACCACTTTACCAATACATTATTGATAAAGTGGGAGAGTGTGCTTTTCTTAAACCTTTTCAGCCATTTAACTTAATGTAGTGTTTTTTCTTTTGATAGCTCCCACAAATATGAGCAATTTAACTAGATTTTTAAAATTAGCATTTACTTAAATATTAAGTTTTTTCAGTGAGGTTTTAAATTTGTAGGTCACCATGAGCTGTCATATATTGCTGTTTTATTGTTCATAATAATTAAATTATTATATTAACATTTCTGTCCCTTAATGATTGCGGTTATTTGCAGCCTATTTGAAATGTATAATTTTTGTTGTTTATGCTTAAGTGTGTTTTCATACCAAATATTCCATATGTTTAAATGTTCCCCTTTGCCAATACTTCCTCTAAAAATGATGTTTACCTTCAGTATGTGTTTGAGGAAGAGTCTTCAATTCTGTGTTTAGGATTTCACTTTCTTTCCATCTGTAATGTGTAGTTGAATTCTTAAGATGTTTAAAAATGTATTACATTAAACGTTATAGCATTTGAATTAAATTTGTTATAACATGGAAACTGCATTTTCAAAAAGTGTCCTACTTTACCCATATTCACCCTACATTTTACATGATCCCCCAACTTTTTTGGAATTGAGTTTGTACAACATTGGCAAATATTGTATTAGCTTGTACTGAGTGTTATGAAAAAACAAATCTAATCTCATTTTTGCATTATACACAGTCCATTATGTGTTAATGGATTACTGTTATAAAGGCTTGGCAGGTCAGAGCATAAAGCCTAATGATCTCCACACTGTGTTCTGTAGATACTCAGACTGCCTTTTCTAAAGTGTTCCTCCAGACATCTTACTGACCTGTCACTAATTAAACTAATTAGATGCAAAAAAGCAGCACAGCGTTGCGCCCATTAAATCTAAAATGTTGACATCAAAAGCCATTGTATACATTGTCCCAACTCTGCTAAATGCTGCATTAGCTTGTTCCTTCCAAACGTTATGTAAAGATTCAGATCTCTTTTTTCATTAAACCGGCCATTATGTGAGGATGGATTATTGCTATAAAGCAAGGACAGGCTGGAGCATAAAACCCACCGATCTCCACACTGTGTCCTGTAGATACACACACCAAGCTGAGCACTTAGTCACACATTATCAGAGAGTCAGCAGAGCACAGCACATCACGGGGAGGTTTAAAATACATTAAGGGTTACTGTATATGAGCATATTTAATGTTAATTTGAGGAAAGCAACACTATAGCTGAATGTGTGATGAAAGTAACGGGACTCCCATCATCCCAAACACAGACAATGTTAAAGCTTGTTACCTCATTGCTGGAGGTCATAGGCAGATGGTAGGTCCAAGACTACGAGATGACTGGAGCCCTTTTCAGCAATTATGGGCTTTAGGCAAGCTACACTCTAGATAATGCGCACTATAGTTTTAGGTCTGACACTTTGAGACTGAGACACTGCCAGACAACATTTCACTCTCACATTCAATTACTAAGATAAATTTAGAGTCACTTAAAATAGTCTACTGGCCTGTGGACTGAGCCAACGACTGAGAGACAAGAGCACTAACTGCCACTGAGCCACTGTGCACCTGAGTTTAATGAAGGATAGGTAGCAGATGCAATGTTTTCAACTCACAAAGCTAGATGTACCAGACACCAGATAATAAATGTTATACAATTAGCACTGGTGCTTCTTGTAAGCATAATACAAGTTTCCCAAAAGAGAGCATCACTATTTTTGGGTTAGTCTGACCAGATCCATTCCTAGATGCCATCTTTCACCATAAAAGATCCAATAAACCTATAGTAGAACTTTTTATCTGGAATGAATAAATTAATTTAAAGAATTAAAAAATACATTGTTTTGCTGATTGTTTTTCAAATTGTGTCGATCCAGAGGCAATTTATTTGACATGTTTTGATACTGTTTTCTGATTGCATTTGAAGTGAACAGACTTTCCTATGCTTATCCATACTAATTTGCTTTAGCAAATTCATCCATCTTAGGCTTGAGTGTAGAGAGTGAGTGCAGCCGTCAATGCTAAAAGACAAAGGGAAAAGCCTTTCTCTGCTCTAAGCAAACTCATTAATATGATATCCAGATTACATCAGCTAGTACCCATCTCTGTGTTCATGTGTTTTTGAACGTAACATTACTCACAGTAGGCTGAGATTCGCCACTTCCATTTATCAGTAAAAAATAAATAAATAAATAAATAAATAAAAATAAAAAAAGATAGATAAATGACTTGACCCTGAAATACTACTCTATTCATAAACATGCTCTAAAAGATATGATAATTTCAAGGTTGCATGTTGTACAACCTTTAAAACTGACTAAAAGAAAATGTTTGTAATAAAAATGCTGAAAGTAGCTGTGAGGAACCAGTGGAAGCAGAAGGCTTGTTGATTGGTCAGTGCTTCCTGGAGTGTGCAAGGGTTTGTTGGAGAGGCGGAGTTTTGTGATATCAAGCGTTTTGAGGCCTCAGAACAGACAGAACAGCCGTGCCAGAGAAGGATTACTAAACAGGCGTGAATGTAAGAAAACACAACTCCAGGTATGTTTTTGATAAGGGAACAGGATTGTAAAAATGATAAGAAAACTTAGAAAAGTAAAGTCAATTTTGCATAGCCCCTTTAAATACCATGGTATGAAAATAATACAATAATCAAAATATTAAAACCGCTTTCTTTTCATGGTTCACTATCACTCATCTCAACTATGGTTTCCCCACTGTTCAGTAGTCAAAACATTAAGTGCATTATAGATCACAGAGCAATGATAGTACATCAGCGTATATAAGCCTTGTACTGTATATGTTATGACAGAACGCCAGCAGACAAACTGTATGCACCATTAGCCCAAACAAAATCCTGTCACAATCTGGCAAGAGTGAACAGGGATGGGACAGAGCGGAACGGCACCAAAAACAACTGCACACAATGCACAGCTGAACCCACACCAGTGCCAGCTATTCATTACAGCCACTGATAAAGATTAATGTGTCTAACGTACAGGCTATAAAACTAACGGTGCTACCTCGACAGCACAGTAATCAACACTGGAAGAAAAAGAGCAATGGTGCATGGTGCAGCCAAATCGATAAGACAACAAAAACACATACTTCAGGATCAAATACTGAGGTATCACTTTCAATCACAGGATGCACTGCCAAAATTATATGAATGTATTGACTGGATGCTATGAGACATTAATTATGCATCAGAGCAGTGTGTTGTGGTGTTATATTGACTGTGTGCTAGTCAAGACACGTCTGTAAATGAGGTCACGACAACAGAGATAACAGGCAGAATACTAATGGATTCAGAGGCACCTACACTAAGCAATGTACTTTATCATACAGTAAGAACAGTTATACAATATGCTTTTAATGAGCCATGACTTCATTGTTTTCTTTCTTGTATTTGAGGAAAACTGTAGGATCTTCTAATAGCAAATTCTAGGAAGGATCTGTCTAAAAATGAAGTACTATGATGTAGATGTCGACTGATATGGGTTTTTCTGTGGCTGATGCCGATTTTTAAAATCCAGAGCAGCCAGTGGCCGATAAACACGGTCAGTTTTTTGGGACCAATATGTTGGGCTGATTTTCTTGATTTTATGAAAGAAAGTAATATTTTAAAGTCGTTTGTAATAGTAATTCTTATTATTAAAACACACACAAATGTGTTAGAATTGGACAGTGACAACAGTTAAAGATGAGTTTTTGAGAAAACCAACAGGGCTATCTCAATCAAACTTGCTGTGCAAGTGAAGCTTGGGGAGAGCTACAAAATGCTTTTTAAATTTTTGTTCTACGAGGTTCTGTGTCAGAGAAATGAGCAGTCTTTTTATTGCTGTTTTGAGCTTTTCAGGCTGAGATAAAGCGTTTTTGGATGTTTCCTATAAACTGCAGAGTAAGAGCCCAAACTGCTACCAGATGGGTGGGAAAGCTGGGGTCCTTCAGTCACATGGTTGCCCAGACATGAGCCTGACCAAAAATCTGCATTAAAGGGCAAGAACTGGCTAATTGCCGATTGACTAAAAAAGCCAAAAATTGTCCCGATATATATTATGATGTCAAATTTTATTTTGCAGGACTTTCATAGATAACAATGTTTAGCCTGTTTCTGTAAAATCTGGACAATCACAGGCTTGCATACATTTGGATCTGACAGGATCATCTGCTTCTGAATTATAATAAGGGAAGCTGCTGGTGAGTTGAAGCCAAAAATTTCTACAGCATCTAACTCTGAGTTGTATGTTAGATGTTCCCCGGAATCATTTACGCCTGGTTAAACATGTACAAAGGTATATCCATCGTTTCCTTTGACTTAGAGCAATGGCTTTCTGGAGGTCTGTAAGAGCCTCTATTTTTTCTGGCTTTATTGTTTGTTTTGGACACAGACGAATGCTTAAATAGCCTCTTTCTCTGTATTATCTGCACCCGTTATTACAATGTTGATGAGTAATACAGGCTAACCAATGGAAGCCTGATTAGATACCTTTTCACAATCTCATAACAATGTCTTGGACTGTTTTACACTAAAAAATCATACCTTCACTTAAAAAAACGAATGCCTTTGTGATGTTTACTAAGTTCTATAGAAATCCAAGCTTCAGTGTGACTATATGTGCCTGTGTGGACAAGCTGCACATTTCCAACCAGCAGCACGCAGACATTCCACCCTTGCATTGTCTGCGAGCTATTGCAGCTTTAAACCTATTACATCACATAACAATCTGCTAGAAAGCTATTAAAGTTTTAAGAGACTGAAGATAATGTTTCACGTGTGATCAGATTCCTATATTAACCATTCAGAGGTCAGCAAATGGCGGAGTTACTATAAAGGAATCAATGGTGCATCTATTTCAGGAAACCCAACATCTTAGCCAGGACCATTGCTCTTTTTAGACATGTCCTAAAGACACATTGAGAATGCATTTTATATACTAATGTTTTAAACTTTTTTTAGCCAGCCTCTGTCTTTGTATTTGTATCTGCTGCGACTGACAAGCCGTGTAAAAAAAGAAAACAGACAGGATTTCCTGTGTTTTATTATAAATAGTTAACCTACTGAATAAATACATTTGTGTTTTTTGATGTATACAAACCATGTTACAGTTGTCTCCATTTTAACCAACAGAAAAGCATAGTAATACATTTGTCACTAAAATTATTGAGTGTCATTATTTTTTATTAATAAATGTCCTGTTAAAATTCTAAACGTAAGCACTAGTGTCATTTATTTTAGGTACATGACCAAAAAAAAATTATGGATTTCGGAAGCTTTATCGTCACTTGGTAAGGTAAAATGCACTATGATTTGTGAAAAAAATGTATCCCAGTTTTTGGGTTTAAAAATCTGGTCACCCTATAGAAATCTTTAGCATACATTGACAAACTATTGTAGTCACAGTTCTGTTACTACTTCATCATAACATAAGAATACTGTGACTTAGCATGTATCCTTCAATGCTAATAGCTCCAATAAAAATGGCTAAACATCTGGCCATTTGGAAATTTGTGCTCTGCAACCTAAAACCTAAATGCTTTCACAGCCTAGAATCTAAGTCTTGCTTGTCATAGCTGCATATCTTTTTCACCAAATAGTCCAAAGCAAATTACATCTAGATTTGACAAGTGATGCAAATCTGACCACGTATCCTCTGGATTTATTTTATTGTGATGCTATTTGATCTCATTACACAGTGCCTTTAGCTACAGCTGTCACTAGCACTGAAGCATGATAATGGAGGAAAAGCTTAGAATATCCTATTGCCACTTCTGACACACTTAATGTTATGTAAACAGGAAACCAATCTATTTTAACTGCCAAAATGACAAAAAAGTGAGCAAAGTAAACTCCATGCCACCTTGTAATAAAAAATAAATAAAAATCACACTTATTTGCATGTAATTCCATGTGTCAACACTCAGGTTCTGGAAGTGGAGCTGTCATATTATCCACAGACTGCAGAAAAATGACTTTGTTTACCGTTGTTTATCTGAAGGCCCGTGGCTTTGTGTACCACTGTGGAGGATGGTGATGAAGCTGTTTACACAAAACAACATAAATTAGTCATTACTCAGGCGCACGGTGAACATCATTAGGGAGATTACGCTTTTAAATAGCATCACAATAGCATTAAATTGATTGGTATGATTTATTTTTTTTAAATGATAAGAGAAAGAGGGAGTGGTGATGTCCGAGCCATCACGTTTTGTATCCGTGCTGCACGTTTCACAGATTATGGCAGTCTGTCTGATTCTGGCCCAATATGATGCAAAGTCACTGCAGTCGGGTTAATCTGGCCATAATCCCTGAGAAACATTCGGCCCCAGATCTGAGGCCTAGGGGACATCACTGTTTGTCCTCTCCTAGAGCACATAACATGGCTTTTTTATCCCAAAGCAGAGACAATATAGAACATTTTCTATTAGACATTCAAGGTTGCTTTGTTTTTAAGTTTGGTAGCAAGACGACTCAAAAAGTAATGGCCGTATTTTGATAGACACTAACTTTACAGTAAACTTCACATGGGGTTAGTCAAGGAACAAAGGGCTTTGAGGAACAATGGATGGAACAATTGCCCCTAAACTAGAAGACAACCAGTTTGAATCAAAATTTGAGCAATTTTTTGGTTTATCCTTGTTTGGCTTATTTGTATGCAGGTATTATTGGTACCCGTTAATAAAATGTTGACAAGAAGAGTAGGTTAACTGAGTGTTTCCCAACCAGGGGTACAAGGACCCCTAGGGGTACACGAGCATTTTGCAGGGGGTACTTGGGATTATTTCATCATTCATTCATCATCATTTGATTAGGAAATATTTGCTCTATTTTCATATTAAATTATTCAAATTTATGAAAAACAAGCTTAAATGTCTCATTTAGTGAGGAAATGGAGGCAAAACTGCAAAAAAAAAAAAAAAAAGATTTAAATAGGCCTATTATATTTTGTTTCATATTTGAGTTTTATTAATAGCTGATTTTTTAAATGGTGATTATTTTTTATTCATTTGTGTTGTAGAAAAATTATTTTTTTTATATATTGAGCATAAAATAATTGTTTTGTTTTGTATTTTGATGTATTTTTTTGTTCTGTTATATTTTTATATATAATTTTTCATATTGTTATTTTTATTTTATTTTTATTTTTTTTCAAAGCAAAAAATGCCAGAGAATTAGCATTTTTCAAAGGTAATTATAACAAGTATGAGTGACGGGGTACTTGAAGCCAGGGCTTAATTTGTAAATCAAACGATGCCGGAACAAAAATTGTGCTTTGACCTGGGAGTCCACAAGGCAAACATCGATCCCAGGAACGTACACACAACACAATGCTTAGATGCACACACGTGCCAAAATACCAAGCAACTGCTCTTTTATACTGAGTTTTAAATTATATTTTAGCATATTTGTTAACATTATTATACATTATAGTGTTTCACTTCAGTGTAATGTGTCAGTGTACGTTTGTGTGATTGCTCAGCTGATCGAGAAATCAGCTGCTATGCATAATTACTGCGCTTTTGACTCACTCTGTCATAGACCTACTGTGTGCGGCCACCAGTCTGAAGTAAGAACACAGACTCATGCAGCTGTGGTCTGTATAAACAAAGTCTAGACTAAGAAAGGGAGCACACGGCAGCATTAAGCTTTCAGCCTATGTCTCTACTTTTGCTTTCGCTTCTTTTTAGTGACTGCCGTGGAGCGCGCAGCCTTCTCAGCATAATGGCGTTTCACGGCTCCAGGCTCTGAGACCCTCAGCATGTGAGCTTGAGCTTACAGATGCATCTGAACAAACAAAAAAGAACAAACTGCTGTGGATCTATGTCCCCTATGTCCCCGGGGGCGCGTGGCATAAGGTTTCTCTGCGTAACTATGGCTATGTAACAGTGACACTGGCCCTCTCATCCTGTGACCCACAATCAGCGTGTTAGCTCTAGCTTCCATTTACTTTTGAGTAAAAGAACAAACTGACTCCCGTGCGCTCTCTGGCGCAGTGGGGAAATAATGCGGCACATCCAAAGCGCATCAAGTAGGTCCCTTCCGCGTAACCAAAGTCAGGTCAAACCTCAACAGATTTACCGTCTTCTGGCTGTTGGCAAACACATCACTTTTGACTTAAAGAGCAGCAGTCAGCTGTAGCTCCATTCACGTTTGTAAAAACACACAGCCTACTATGGCTCTGTGGATGTAGCAGGGATTGGGCGGGGTTGGGGAACATCTCAAGGTACACACAGTGCGTACTGCTGTACACCTGCAGACACCACTGGTGTTAACAGTGGTGAATAGATGTTTCAGTTTGACGTGAAGGTCTTTTCCACCCGATTCCCTGTACACTCTATAGACACGAATTACAGCGTGGTGGCAGTCTATGTTGAAGCGCTCACGCGGAAATGAAGCATGGCTTTTAGGTTTAAAACTTGTGCATTTCTATATAGATCGTCAACACAGGTTTAGGAGGCCAAAAGAGTCAAATGTAGTCAACACTTTGTTCTGAGTTGTGTCCGAGTTACCGGATCCAAGCAAACAGTTGCCGGATCCAACTGCGTCAAAATAAGGGAGTTTCCGGATCCTGTTCCGGCAAGATCCGGCTCAAATTAAGCCCTGCTTGCGGCATAAAAAAAAGCCAAAGGGTACGCAAGACAAAAAAGGTTGGGAACCACTGGGTTAACCAATAAAAGCTTTTTAAAGAATCTTACGTATATGCTATTTCCCTCAAATACAAGAAAAATTGCATGCTTTTACTAATAAATGCCTTTGCGATTTATGCTGACTTTTGTAAAGTAAATAGAGTAAATATGTGTGCACAAGCTCAAGAACTACAGTAGCATGACACATAGACATCTAGTCATTGTACCAAAGTAAATACATGGCTTTGTGACCCCAAAGCAGAGACACCAGAGGATGTATTGTCTCTATCAGACTTTCAGAGTTTCATCTCCCACACAGAAATACATGAAGTACACTCTGTACTCTCTGAAACTATACTTTGTGAGCCAAATTAAGTTTAGAGGGAGCTGCTGCAGCCTCCTCTATTCGCCCTTTAAAATGCCACATTATAAACTTGGCTTCCTTGTCTCCGACCTAAAAGTAATTACTCATTTGCTAATGCCTCACTTACTCTGTGTGTACAGATGGTGATAATATTTAGGATTCACTGGCAGGATGACTCAATGTTTTTTTTTTTTTTACAGGACTCAGCTCATTATCAATGTGTTATTAACATTTTGCCGCATAGTAGAAGTTGTAAACACAAGGGACAATTTGTGGTTTCTCCTTTTTATCTGGCTTTGTGCATTGTTGCAGTTAACAATTTATAGAGCTTTTTAAAAATAGGAGAAACTTTGTATGCATATACCTCTATGACATTTGTCTTTACACACAATGCATAGGTGTATACTGTAGTGATTTATCAGTTGGTTATTTTTTATAATTTTCTTAATGCATTGTGCAGTAAATGAACCCTAGTCTATTTGAATGCCCTGCAACTAACTGGCAATCGTCCATAGTGTACTCTGGGCTCAGGTCCAGAGTTACTGACAGCCACCCATCATACACAAACTGAAATAATAATAAGAAAATGAATGGATGAATTGGCATTTAAATGTACAGTATGTTTATACATCGTCAATATATATATGCTATATACAGTGTATGAATAATATTAGACACTAGTGCAGTTGCATTGCGCACACACACACACACCCACACCACACCCACACACACACACACACACACACACACACCCCCACACCCACACACACACCCACACCTACACACCCACACCTACACACCCACACACACGCCCACACACACACACCCACACACACACATTCAGGTGTTCCTCGGAGCAGTCAGAGACACCTGTGTCACCAGCTGCTCTGTCTATTTATAGATGACTCTTTGTTGTCTTTTTGATCCAGACTTTTGAAGCAGCTGTTAATGTAACACAAGACGATAAGCTGTGGATGCACACAATGACCAATAAATTAACCAACTAGCTACGACAGCTACACCCAGTCAATTTTTGAAATGGGTTTGAGATCCCTTCCCAGATTTTTTCTTATTAATTTGAATATTTACATTTAAAATTGGTCTTTGTGTGATGTTTCTGTCTCAGGTCACATGCAGATTTGATAAAGACAGTAGGTAAACTGCTAACCAGGGAGAGAGATGGGGAGAAACTGGAACAGAGTGGCTGCAGCTGGCTATTTGACACAGGCTCCTCCAGTATGTGGGATGTTCTACACAATTCATTGCAACAAGAGGGAGTATATATTCTGCGTCCATTGATACTGCCCCTTGTTCTCTAGTTGGTTATGTCTGTCCAATTTCATTTGAAGGCAGCTTAACCCAGAGATATACTTGCTGTTTGAGCGTGCATATGCCAGTGCATGACATCACTGTGCATACCCATGTGTAGAAAGGCAAGGATAATACATAACCTATAACTGCACAGCAATAGTCACAAACTAAAGTTACAATGTTTACCTTTGATGATTGACTGCACTAATCTGGAAAAAGAACTTCCATGTCATACTTGTGTAAAAGTTGATCTGTCTGGGGTGTTCCGAGGAGGGAAGTACTAACAAGCAATACAATGATACTAGGGCAGGTATGTGAACAAGTACATGCTGCAATGCAAACGCTTCTTAACCACAAGTATATCTCTGGCCTTAATCTTCATCTGTTGGTCATTGGTACTGCCCCCTGGAAATCACATTGAACCCAACAGAGAGTAGACTGTTTGTAGGTAGCCAAACTAATGTCAAACATAACCTCAAAAGAAACAAGGTGGGTATATACAGTATATATTCATAAACATTATACGTGAACATTTAAAAATCAAAGGCTGAGTACAAGCCTTCCATCCCGCAGGCCTGGTTCTTAGTTGAGACTTCCTATTATCACCTCGAGACACAGAACTTTGTCTGAACTCTCGCGCTAGACCATGACCTTTCACCATTAACAGCACAGAGTGTCTCCTCAAGGTCTGCCAGGCGGTAAACAATCTTTATCAGGACATTAGGCTGCAATGTCCTTCTTTATAATAACCATTATAGGCGATAGCTCCCACAGACTGTCCTGCAGCCTGTGTTATAGATTTAGCTAATAATCATTTGACCTGAGTGTCCATGAGTAAAGCACTCTCTTACAGTCTTATCACTGTAGGAAAATAGCTTTGATAATGCAAGTGGAGACAGCATCTGACCAATCAGTTTGCAGCCATAACTCAGGATGTCTGCAGGGAGAATGAAAATAATATTGCATCTCATTAATTAAGGTTGCCAAGGTGAGCTTAAAGCCTCATAACAGGAAAAAACAAAACTGTTTTGAGCTTTAAGCAAAGGCCCATCTCTCCTACAGAGTGCAATGCCAAGAATATACAACACAGTATCCTTGAATAAAACATTAAGCCTGGCCTGAATATTGATGCAGAGAAACAGCAGGATGAGGAAGAGGAGAGTGGAAAGGGAAGAGAGGACTGGATGGAAACCACAGGCAGCAGATCATTTTCTTTAGACATCTCCTCAGTCTCAGATTATGGCCAGAGAAAAGAATAAATGACAAGCAGCATGTGTGTCTTCAGCACTAATAATGGGTTTAGCTCAGAGCTGCTCTGTCTAAAAAAGTGCCCACAGCTTCTGACCACAGGATGAGCTAAGAATAGGTCTATGGTGCACGGACCGGCCGCCTGTCATTAACCATTAACCATTAAGAGTTAATCTGACGTCACAAAAGCCAAAGAAGAATTGTCCGGGCAGAGATATCTCAGCTTAAAATGACATCTGGAACAAGAAATTTGGCATGTTAATGTATGTTTTTATATCAGGGATGAATATTGATATGAATAGCAGCATTTAGAGATTGCTTTATCTGTATACTGGTGTGGAAGGTGTCATTAAGCAACAATGTTGGTGCACCATATTTACAGTACAACAATATCTAAGCTAAATGCCATTCTCAGATTTGTCAGCTCCAAAATCCAATTGTATGTTTAAAAGTGTGAAAAGAATACATCAATTAAAAGACCAGAAATGTATGTAAAATGTTGTCTTTCAACATCAAAATAATACATCTTTGTGGTATTATTCCCTAATAATGCTTATACTTCATAAATCTTACCTCAACTTTACAGTAAGGGTTGTGAGTGAACTTGTAATTTCATACTATAAAATATTCATGCATCTGTGGCACATACATTTGTGTATATTCTGCGTCAACAGTGAGCACCAGTGCACTGCCTCAGTATAGAGACATCTATATGGCACATCCCACGTCACAGAAGATGGGTCAGTGACCACGGGGAATATACTCATGACTCAAATTTGATTAGAACAACCTTGTGAGGATAAATATGGTCGTAAGAAATGTACTTTTATTAGTCCATGACAGAAAAGAGGTGATGTATAAGAGACATTTTGCGAACTCTCATCAGGAATCTGCCACTGGAGTGAGAATAAATAGAAAACAGGCTTGAAAGCTGTTGGAGAAATTCTCTGTTAGAAACTTTTTGGAGTTTGTAGTTGCACAGGCTGAATGTTAATCAAAGATCAATAGTTTGGCCAGTTAAAAAGGACAAGACAGCAGCATTTAGTTTCCCGAATGAATAAAATATGCAGTTCATATATTTTTCTACAATACATTTCCATTACTTTCCCGGGACTTCGCCATAACCTTTTAACAAAATTCCATAAGCAAAACATTCCATTTATGACATAAGTGTAATTATTATTTTGGTTGTTTAAAACCTAAATGAAATATTGTCAGTAAAACAATAGAGTTATTTGTTTAACTTGGTCCATACACCAGTGCTTCTCAACTGGGGAACCAACAGTGGGTCAGGAGAAGGTTAAGTAAAGTTTCAATGCTTTTTTGAAGCCTAAATATTGTTTTCATTACATAAAATGGTAAAATACATGTGCCATAAAGGTTGTAGTAAAATAATGTAGATACAAACATATATACATAGTACATACAAACATAGTACAGTGTTAATGATATACACTGTATGTTTGTATGTATGGCTGTAAATGGCATTGGTTCTAAAGTGGTAAAAAAAACAACAACAAAAAAACAACAAAACAAAAAACGAAAACATGACCAATATACTGGAAGATAAGGCGTCACTAGCATCATGTCTCACACATAGGTCATTTTATTTTATACTTGTTTAATAAAGTGTAAAGGGTTAGGGTTAGGGTTAGACTATAGACTGTATCATACATTTCAATGGTAACAGCAATTACTGTATTGTGGGGATGTTTTTTGCAACAAAAATGCCTGCAACATTCCACAGTCTGTATAATCAGCAGACTTCACAAAATAAAGGCACATTCGAGCTGGTGACTTTAAGATATTTGTTGCCCAATTCACATCCAACTCGCAAAAAAAAACCAAAAAAAAAAAAACCAAACAAACAGACAGGCTTCTCTGTATTTACTTGCAAATATTAATCTAAAATATATTTTTGACAAGTACAACACTTATATGACCATGATTTATATGTCCCAGTTTAAAATTTTAAGACCTAGATGAACTAAATTGAATACCTGCCCATGCAGTTTAATACTTTTAAGGCCTTGATTTTGGCAACATCAAATTTAATACATTTTTAAGACCTTGGGGCTACCCTGAAAAATCAGGACATTTCCATATCCTAGAAATTGTACACTGACCTCATGAAACCTGAAAAGGCTAAGCTGCAATGACTAATTTACTTCCAAATGGCCCATTAAAGTTAAGTGGCCATCCCTAATAAAATGATGGTGGACACCGCTGGACCTCATCCAGTGCTCTATCACTTTTGCCGCAATGCCACACTGAACTTTGAATCAATACACCATAAAGATAACCATTTTAAATATTTAATGCCAGTGCCAGAATACAACTCTATTCAATGCTTGCTATAAGAATCTGTTTTGTTTCTATCTGGCTTCACAAATGGCACATACCTGACTCTTTACAGAAATGGCGGACATGGAAGTAGCATCTGGCTGAGACATGACTCATTAGACTGCAAGGTTGAAGTTGACTCGTGACGCAATAAGCAATCTTTTCCAGTCACAAATAGACACTTAAAGCATGATTGCAATTCAAATTCATGATGAATGTAGAATGCATTATGCTTGAGTGTAAATGATCCAGCAGTGCACTTGATGCCCACATATTTAATTCTAATCTGACAACAGTGATGTGCACCCACTACTATAATTATTTAATCAGCAAACAAAGAACGTTATTAAGCTGCCACAAAACCATCATTTTTCTTGCCTTAGTAAATAAACACGGGGAATAGTATTATGTGTAAGTGTAAAGATATATTGCAAATTTATCATTACCCCAAATTTGCCAATCTGTATAGCAAGAAAGTAAATGTATGGCAATAATGTCTTCAATCTGACAAACTTTAAAAAAAACAAGCTCTAAATGACCAAGGAAAAAAACATCAACTAAATGATCATAATTTTGTCCTAATTCAGTTCTAAATTTAGTCCTGGTTTAGTCCTGATTTAGTCCCATGTCAATCAGTGAGTCCAGAGCCTTGTATCTTGTCATAAATTAAAATTGAACTTTTACTTTGGTCTATTGCTAATAAAGCTTAACCTTATTAAGCTAATCATGCCGTTATCACAATATTCTACATAATTATCACATATAATATTTCTAATTACATGCAGCTCCTAGTTTGTGCCGCATTAGAGTATTTCCCTGCTGTTCTCTTCTCTCTACAGTTTGTCTTGGCACAGCTCCACCTCCACTTCACATTGCCTCCGTATATCTCATCTACCTACTCAGTTCTAGTCTTTATCTCTACCTCTTTTTTTTTGCGTTCTCTTATCTCTCGTTCTTCCCATTCCCAAACCCCCCCTCCCCATCTGCTCGCTCCCAGCTGGATCTCTTTTTTACGCTGCACTGCAGACTGGCCTGTGTGTGGATGGGAGGATGACTCACACACACACACACACACACACACACACACACACAATCTGGTGCCCCAAAGCCCTGCAGGTGTCCAGACACATCCACGGACCCCACTGCTGTCCATTGACAAGAAGTCATGCTTCTTCATCGACATTTGAGAGGCATTGTGTATGGGCAAGAGCTGTCTATTGAAGAAATCATTAGCATTTGTATAATTGGATGGGAAGTATGCATATTTTTTATGTGTATCTGGAGAAAGCTATATGTTTACCTAACAGCATATGGAGCAAGAAATTGTAAGGAAACAGTAACTTTACTTGAGTACAGTACTGGGGTACGTCTTCCACCTCTGGTAATTTGTGGCGGCAGATGTACTTATATAATACTTTGTAACATAAATGCAGGAAAAATATGCTTATGCTGATGTTAGGGGTGGGGTTGAGAACAAAAAAAAGTTATTGAATAGTGCTGTTTTTAATGATGAAATCTTGATGAAATCTCCACACACAGATAAGTCACAGTCTAAATCAATAACTGACAAGTGCTGCTCAGAAGGGAGAGGCGAGTCTAGTACAGTACAGATATTAGTATTCAGAGCACTCACAGGGAAACCTCCAGTCGGACCGGGGCTGACTGTCAAATGAAGGATTACACTGAACAAGAATGATAGCCTGACAATGTTAATACAGCTGCTCTTAATTATACAAGAGTAAAAGAACATGGCAAAAGTGGATAGTAAAAATGACACACTGTAGCTACTGTGGGCGTAAATACAGAATAGGACGCACTTACATGGATGGATGCGTGTGCTCCAACAACATTTACATACTTTAATAACAAGTGTAATTGCTTTCAACTACAGGCTTATGCATATAATTATTTGCACTGACAATGTAAATTACCATACACAAAAGTATGAGAATGCGCCATTGCATAAATGTGGTTTCTCCACTCATAATACAGATATTATCAATGAAATCGAAAATAACTTACATATAATAGAGACTTTGAAGTATTTAAACATTCTGGACTTTTGACTGACCATGGCTACGACCTGCAGCTTCACTGTCAAAGGTGTTTGCATTAACAAAGTGGTTAAACTTAAAACTGAGCTCTGCTATCATCTTTATTTGGTTACGTGACCTAAACTAAATGTTCATTTGCTGTTTAAGACTCATTGCTGTCAGAGATGGAATTATGTGATTTGCTTGGACATGAGTTTGATTTAGTGTTTTGCTGACCATGTGCGTACAAAACTATGGTTCATGGGCCTCACACACTACAATTATTATTGTAGTCATGCTCTTGTTGCACACTTATAATTACACAACCAAAATGAATGAGAACAGAAATGTTTATGTCTTCAGTCTCTGTGCTGGTAATGGATGTATACTGGATACTGACCAATATATGAAGCCCAGTTATTGGTGTCTGTACCAGGACTGAAAAAAACAGACCAGTGCATCTCTACTTAAGATAATTTCTTTTTCTTTCTTTCTTTCTTTTTTTGCTGCTTATTCCTATTCGTCATCGCAAGTAGCTAGCAACTACAGGCTTTAGGGGGCTATACCTTGGATAATGGCCAGTTAGTTACAGGGCTGACGCAGAGACACATACACTGATAGACAACTGTTCACTCTCACATTCATTCACTAGGGGCAGTTTAGATTTAGTTCACTTATACATGCATGTCTTTGGACAGTGGAGAATGCTGGAGTACCCAAAGCCACAGCAGCAGGGCTAAAATACAGCTTTCTTCCCAAGGCTGTAAGAATAAATAACTCCTCCTCAAGGCCAATACTATATATTGTATGTGGAACCTTTTATGGGAAAAAAATATATAAAAAATGAGTAAACCTTGCATAAAGCACAATACCTATAAACTGCATTGGGCTGTATAGAATCTGTAGGTTTCTATACTCTATCTTTATTCTTGGTGTTCCAATCTGGCTCACTACTAATCCCACACAATGCGTGACAGGATTAATGTTAGATTATGACAAGGCAAAAAAAAAAAAAATACATAAAACAAACACAAAACGTTTTACACTCAGAAAATGCTTCAGAAATATGTGATTTTTCAGCCTCTTTTTCACAACGACAAGAAGCATAGAAATCATTTATTTTGGAAAGGCTGAAAAGAAAAATCCCCCATAGACTCTTCTCTCTTTTTTGTTCCTTCTTTCATCCTCATTGGCACACTTCCTCAAGTTTTCTGCCAGCCCCTCTGCTCTCCATCTCTCCTCTCCCTCCCACCAAATTCTTTAATGAACATGTTTGTGCGTTCCTGCTCCAAACACATGGCGGTCCATCGAGATGAAAATGCTTCCTACAATCTCTAGCTTCATGGTGACGTTTAATTAGACTGGTAACACATCGAATATTATACTCAACAAGGGCTTACATACCGGTTTTTTGTTCTCATGCATCTATTAACATTCACTTGCTATAGAAACACAGTCATCAGGTAACTGGCTCAGGCATTACTCATTTGGCTTTGAGGTGATGTTGACGTGATGGAAAAGGCAAGTGGTCCTTACATCTAAAAATATAACTCAGAATAAAAACAGACATAGAAAAGACCTAAAGTTACTATCTGAAAACACAAAAATTCTAACAACCTACCACTAAACCAATGTGATTTGAAAAACATACAACCAATCAGGGGAAACAGCCGCATAAAGCTCGCCTCCTTTTAGACAAATAACAATGATTTGTCAGATTAATTCTGAGGTTTGAATGTGAGGGGATCAAACTTCACATTTCCTCACAAATGGAATCCATATTTTAAAGCTATATAACAGGTATGACAGATGAGAAATGGCTTATTCAGCAAATACATAAAATAAATGACCAATTTCTGTTGGGGTTACCCTTCATGCCCTGCTTCTCCCTGGTTCAAAATGGCCCCTGTTATTAATGCTGCACCACAATGTCCTTGGCTGAGGGATGGAGAGAGATGTCTTTGTCAGAGTGAGTGTGATTGTGCCTGTGTGAAATAAATTACCAACTGATATATGTGAGAAGGCTGGACATGTGTGTGGAACTCATAAAATCCCACTAACTTCATACCATTCTGGCATTTATGGACCATTTTCCAACAGCAGAAAGCATAAAGTCTATTCTATAGAAATGATGTTGAAGCTCAATTTTCGATCTTGCACATGGCAGATGCCTAGAGATGTATCAGACAAAGCTGCAGTGCTAATTAGCAATTACAGACGCATTGCACTATAAGGCTAATGCAGCATTTTGGGATCAGCAATCTGTCCTTCTCTGCATAGACTACTAGACTATAGACGTCTACTAATGTACTGAATATTGGACTACAGACAGGATTCATAGAGTGCAAATTTGCTAAGGTCAGTCAATTTCTTTGGATATGCATGAATACATCTACATAACCATTTAAAGTTGTTTTAATGTTTACTTTCTCTGAAAATGAGATGCATTTTATGCAAGCAAATGTTATCAGAAATTGAGCCATTCAAACAGTTGGTATGGTAGATTCACTAATAACTCAATAATGGCGTCTTCCACAATGAATATAAATGTCATGTACATACTAATGTAAGGCTCAGAAAGTGTATTCCTGGCCTGGGTTGTTATATCACTTTCTACCCCTAGATGGCGTTGTGAATCACAGAACAATTCAAGCTTTTCCAATACCTTAGAGATTTATGAAATAGCCTATGTTTGCAAAAGGCAAACTAATACATTTAATGGATATTTGTAATTAGATATGCTAATAGGTGGGGTATACCTTGGACAATAACTAGTTATTTGCAGGGTTGACACAAAGACATGCAATGACAGACCATTTACTCTCATATTCAATCACTTGGAGTCACAATTTCTCCTAACACTCACAGTGAGTCATAAACTGTATGACTGTATCAACACTTAAGCATATTCTTTCACAATTAGGCAGCCTGAAAGCAAAACTAGTTCTGCAATAAAAAAAATAAATAAATAAATAAAAATAAAAAAAATCTAAAATTAATATAAAAGCATGGAAATGAAAAGGGGAGGGGGTCATATCCAAAATTCGAGCAACGACATCAACTGCACTGCTCAAACATTTTCATGGTTTTCCAGCAATTCCTCCTAATCTCTCATCCCAACTGAATCTCCTGACCCCACTCCTTATGTCAGGGTGGGGGTCCTGCTAAACTATAATAGCAGCATGCTTGTTTTAAGTAGCCAGATTGCCATGTCTGTGCAAGTCTGGGTTGGGATTACCGGGACGTGGCAGGGGAGCAACGAGTTCAGGGGAGCCTTCTGCCACTGGGAATGTGAGCAGGAACACACTGCGCCTCACTGAGGGCTGTGTGGGGGGTGGGGGGTGGGGGGACATAGACTGATAACACTGAGCCTAGAGCTGACGGATTTACCAGGGGAATAAGGCTGAAATGTGCAGAGGGAGATGTGCAAATTTAGATGTATCCACAGCGTATTAGTGTGAGTCACACCTCAACGCCAGACTGAATGCTTCTTTACAGATACAAATGTGCTGCCGCCGCTCACACTCGTGCATTTTTTGGGGACACTGAGTTGAACATCTGCAGGCAGACAGAGGGCTGTGCTAATAAGTGCAAATAGACTCATCACACGTGGCTAACACAATCAGTGCAGCCACTATCCCCAGTGTGGACTGCTGTACTTCACGTACTGTCACCCAACCTTGACAAAAGTATTAACAGCAAACGACCAGAAATCAACAGTATTTTAAGGATCAAATGTATTCAATGCATGTGTTTACCTGTCCCATCACATTCCACAAATTCTATGTAAACAAAACAATGTAAAGGGCTAGTTACATGAGAACATGCAACAGTCATACTGTCTACAAACAAGAAGTCATAGCGCTACTCTTTACTACAACCACTATAACTTTTAAATTCTGTTGTTTTTTTGGAGCAATGCTGATAAAATTACTGGATTTTTTGATCATTGCCCCAAAACACCTCCTTGACTAAATTCAAAACATTGCATTTCTGTGAAGTGAGAACGACGGTAATATCACATTGTACTTTTAGATGGAGTCATGAGCAACTACTCCTTCACTATTTCTACCCATGTCCTTCAAGAGATATGCCTTTTTGTACTAAATTAACTTTGGGTATTTACCTAAACGTCAATACTTCTACTACTTCTTTTAAAGTAATGTAAATACCATCTGCCTTATTGTATCTCTGTGAGCTATATAATGACCTCCTGTCCTCATCTGCTCCTGTGTTCTGACTCATAGAGGTCTAATATGTAATTAACAGTGTCGAACATCCACAGGACTTGACCTTCAGCAGACACATTGTTATTACTGTCACTTCAAAGCCATTATTCCTCTTTATCTGCTGGACAACTGTTCATACAGATGAGGAATGGTGCAAACTGGGAGCTGGGACTGGTGCTGTTGGGAGTGGGAAGCGTGTGTGGCTCAAAGCTGTTGTCCTAACATACACTGAGAAAAACAAACTATCATTATAACCCTTTCTTAGTTTCTCTCTGTGGTATTATGTTAACTGTTAACAATGTCGCCTGGCTTGCAGAGGTTTTTTATGTCTTGGAACTGTCAAAAAACAAACAAACAAACAAAAATAAAATAGCTGGAATTCCTTGTGACCAAACTAAAGACATTGCTATGTACTGCCTATAATCTAACCTGGCAAAAGACAGCACTCTGAAATGTCCCCCAGTCTCATTGCAAACATTTGTAAAGATAAGGAACTTATGGAATATTTGATGGTGATTGGATCAAACACCAGTTAGTGACCCTCTACTTGATTTGTTTAGTAAAACAATGTAACAAAAATGATGTTGTTGTAATATATTGCAGCATATGTTACGCTTTTGTGTGTCCCCATGTTGTTAACAACCTTCGCTAAAAGTGTTTGTCGCCATCCCCTCACCTAAAACTCACCCACTCACGGCAGTGCTGCCATGTCATTCATTACACACTGCCAGCAAACAAATCTGCGTGAGACTGACAAGATGGATTTTTGTGAGTTTGTGAACTCGTGGGAAACCAGCTTACAAGGGAATCTATAACCACCATGACATTTCATATTAACATCTAGACAAATACCATGCAAGGTTCGGGCAGTGGATGGGATATACACGTACACTGATGTTTTCAGTGGAGCCATACTACTGTATAAAAAAATTACTCTGGTCCCTGTCAATGTGACTTGGATTTCCCGTAGAGAATAAACCACCATTGAATGGTATTTGATAGACTTACATCCAATCAGAAATCAGGGGGCTCTCCCAACATCCATTTCTGATTGAATACAAATTGAAATACAATGCAACCAATCACAAAGGCATCTAGCACAGTTAAGATTGGCCAGGTAGGTCTGATATTGTTGGAAAGGGACGTGGTTCTGTACCCAGTATACTCTGCTATTAAAGTGAATTGTTCGGCCTGGCCAAGCTTGGTAGGGTCATAAATATAAGTAGTTAATATTAAATACTAAAATCCAGCAATGCGTCCTCTGCATTACACAGTAGGGTTTCCAAATCCTTGGCATAGCTTTAATTATTATAAAACATAACTAGAAATGAAATTTTCATATTTGATAGTTTGCATAAAAGCCACAAACTGCTAAAACGAGATGCATTTGAGATAAGAAGATAGGGTTGCACTCCACACACAAATGTCCTGCAGTAAGTGCCCAGTGCAGACCAGTGGAGAGATGTCCCAGTCTGGTGCAGCTCAAAGGGGACGAGAATAAAACCACGCAGATGTTAATAAATCAATGAGTGCGCGCACTAGAGAGGAATAAAAGCGTTTAGAGGGCGCCGAGGTCATGGCGTGCTGATGGAAGGAGCGGATTTCCGCCAAGGCGCACTTTAGGATTGCATAACAACCGCGTCGGAGTTCCCACTGTGGTTGGCTGAAACGCACAGGGTGATTTAAACCGTGAGCTGCGTTTGGGTTACAACCTGCGCATTCCAATCGAGAGGCTACTGCTATATGAGCTTGCATCTCTCCATGGTATAAGGGAGAGGAGCGCGGAATGTCATCTGAAGGGTACAGAGAGGGACTCACGCCCCTCGTGCCTACTACAAGCACCTTGCAGTGTCACTTAGGCCAGCACAAGAGCGAGAAATAAACTGAAATACCCGTAGCACGCATGAGTAGCGAGAAAAGACGCTGCGTGAATAATATATCGTGGTTTGGCGCAGTGCTGCACCACGCTAGGATTTTGACAAGTCAAAATCTGAGCACCATGACAGCTAATGGAGGGGCACGAGACTTGAAATAGGCACAGCAGCGAGAACCCCACTCTGCATTCACGGCGCGTGAAGCAAGTGCAGTGCAGTGCGAGGCGTCCTCTTACCTGAGTGGCTTTGTGGAATTGCTTCTTGAGCCCCGCTACGGACATGATGGCTACGCGGTGGTGGTAGTGGTCCTAAGTGGTCCTATGTGCGATCGTCGTAGATGGAGGTGGTCTCGGTCCTAACGGTGCTGCTGGGGTGGATGTTGCGGCGTTTCCGTGGCTAACCTCAAGTCTACGCTGGTGTCTACCCGAGGGATCTCCTGCGAGGAAAGAGGCTGACTAAAGCTGTGCTCAGGCTATTGGATGTCACGGGCACATGGCTAAACCCTGGTGACGTAGCTCCCGTTAAAGCAGCCGCCCCCTCACTACGCCAAATAGACAAGCACACTGAGGCAGTTTTACGCTAACGCCGTATAAGCGCAACATCAAACAAACAGTCAGTAAAAGAGGTCTGAGCAGCGACTCTTGGGTCTAGATTAAGTTTGTAGACTGTAATCTTCTCTTTCACAGTTAGACCAAGAAAGTAACGAAAGCAGGCAGTGAGTGGCTGACCTAATGTGGCTTTAAGGTTTTGGACACGGCGGCTCCAGCACCATGGACAGTGCCAAGTTACACTAGGAAACTACTGGAAGAAAACTTGGGGACAGAGGTGAGACAACCTATACTTACTCCTTAGTAATCATCTACTTCTACTACTTCTACTACTTCTACTACTACTTCTACTACTTCTACTACTTCTACTACTTCTACTACTACTACTACTGTCCCCAAACCCTGTCCTCATACCAAAGCCTAAATATTAAAGTGCAGCTCTCCATTCAATACATTACAGTAAAGATGCAATGTTGAACAAACACTATTACAGCAGAATACTATTTTACAATTATCGTATAGTACTAAAAGGTTTTCCTTTAGGTCTACCGGCTACAGTAGTCTTATTCATGAACCATGTTTATGTCACCTTACATTGTTTTTGTTTAAATCAGCTCAGTTATTCAATCTAGCCTCTTCACGGTAAGGCTTCTTGCCAAAATAAAACTCTATCTTCCCCTGGTTGACTCAGAGAGAGCAATAACATTAGCATTTGTTTCTTTATGCCTTGGTTACTGCAATACTCTGTATATATAGGGTTGGACCAGTGCTCTCTGCCTCTTAGGGAGAGCAAATTGCTGCAGGCTGTTAAGAACTGAAAGACGAGAGCACATCACTCCTGTATTAGCATCTCTTCTCTGGCTCCAGTGGTTTTTACTAGAATTCAATTTAAAATTGTACATATTGATTTCAAATGCTCAAATTGTGTGGTGCACTTTAGTGGTCTGAGCTGGTGCAGCCTTAGTCCTGCAAACAAACTCTTTCTGGTTATTTCAAAACCAAGACTCACAACCTGGGGAGAGAGAGGACGTTTTTATTTGCAGCTTTCAAACTGCGGAACAGCCTTCCTCTCTATATGAGATTTCCCAGTCCTTAAATAAGTTTGAAGACCCTCTTCTTTTCTCTGGCGTTCAACAGTAGTTACATGGGATATCTTGATTTTAATTTTTATCTAACCTAATATTGTACATTCAGTGTTTTTTCCTTATTTGGCTTTATTTATTGTGTCTATGGTATTTTTTTATTATCTCTGGAATGTCTGTACAACACTCTGTTGTTTTAAATGTACTATATAATTAAACTGACTTGACACCGACTATTTTCATTCCCAACATATGCATGCTCTATATTTTAAATGCAGTTTTCCAAGTATTTCTGAACTTTAATTAGGTAAACCCACACTGCCAGCGAATATCTATTTCTTGAGCTTACCCAGTATGCCAGAAAATTCCACATTACATTATATTTCATTGTGGCATTTACAGCTCCTGAGGGAACACCTGTCCTTTCACAACAATGACTATTGAGCTCTGCAGCAGAAATCCATCCTGTTTAAGCTCAAAAGAGGGGTTGGAGCTGAGTGTTTCAACAGCTCACAACTTCATCTAGTGGCATAGAAGGAGTCTACATATATCCATACAACCTTCAGTCTTCAGTTTCTACTGCTTAGGAGTCTTGAGGCTGAGTTCTTCCCATATTTTGTCATGTGTGCAGTTTATCCTTGAATTCTTGGTCCAGAGAAGATCTGATCACAACTGTTTACGTGGCGCCCATCTGGAACACTTAGATGTTGTTGAGCAGATGGCAACTGCACAGTGGAAGGATACAGAAGAAGAAGGGGAATCACATCATTAGAACATTATTTCAGTAAATAAAAGAGGACAAACATACACACAGTGGGCTGCCGCTGTGGCTCACCTCGTAGCAGACATACCACATACAGGAGGGACCCAGGTTCAATTGTCTGCCTCAGGACAGATTGCTTCATGTCTATCCCCCCTCTCTTACTCTCCTCCAGTTCTGGTTTGCCTGCTGTCTCTGTTACATAAAAGCAAAAAAACAAAACAAAACAAAAAACAAAACAACAATATATAGGAATAACTCCATGGGATCATATGTAGAGACATACACAGACAGACAACCATTCACTCTCACATTCATTCACAAGGGGCAATTTAGATTCACCAAATCAACTGGAGTACCTTGAGAGAACCCACCACAGTAGCATCAGTACCATACAGGGACACATCAGTGTGGTAGATATTATTTGATTATATATTTAGTTTGAAAACCAACACATGTTATTTTTGTACACTTTACTGCAAACAGCGTGTATTGAATAGTTCATATGCATTTACATTTGTCTCTGCCTGGAAGTAGGCGTACATATTTCTCACCATCAGATCACACACAAGGCTGTGAGAAATGCAAAAGCCCACGCTGTACAATTACTAACAAAAGTATACAAGTACATAAGCAGAGGTGGAAGAAGACTTAAAATCTACTGCTATAGTTAATAATATTACTCAAGAAGTAATAGTAAACAATTAGGCTCAAACCCAGAAGCTTCTTATTGCAAGGTGAGCATGCTGCTCACTTTCATTCATTTACAGAATTAATAAAAATCTTGAGTAAAAGCTATTTTTTTTCCCTCAGAGAATAACTCAAGTAAAGGTAACAGTACGTTTTACAAAATGTAGTTGGCAAAGTACTATCGTAAAGTAAAAGTACTATAGTAGAGTAAAAGTAAACAGTCTACATTAAATGGAATACTAAACTTTTGCACAAAGGTGTAGACCAAGGCATTTAAAGTCAGTTTAAATAAAATAGATACATAAATCATAAAATACTGAATATTTATAAGGAAATGTGTATGTGTATTATTCTTCCCCTGGTTTAACTCTCAAGCTGGTACATGACCGTATGCACTTGTTTCTATAACTCTAGTGCCACCAAGTGGATTATATCTGCACATACATTCAAATTAACATTACCTTGTTACACAGTCAGTACTTGTAGTCGTATAAAAATTGTGCCACCAAAGTAATTTTCATACATTTTTAAGATAATGTAGCCTACTTTCTTTCTACATTTTCTAAAAACATACTATTCTTTTTTTGTAATCACTGAATGAGAAAGAATTTATATTATAATATTATAGTATGGTATTCATACAAGTAACAGCAGCTGTTGTGACAGTAACAGTAGTAGTATTAGCAGTAGCATTAGAATAAGCAGTGGTAGTAGTAGTAACTAGTAACTAGTAATACTAGTCTAGTATTACTAGCAGCAGTTGGCGATTTTTTAGATGTATATTTTGCACTGTACTGTGAGAAGTACTTTCTACTTCAGCAAATTTTAGATTAAAATATTTTTTACTTTATTTTAACTAGCATAACACTATTTTAAAGTAGTATCTCTGCATGCGACCATTTATAGTATGTAATTATATGTAATATTATATGTAATATTTATTGAGAGAAAGAACTGTTTTGTTGCTTGCCAGTATTGTGTTTTTAAATAGGCATTCATTTGCACTGGTAGGTAGGTTAAAGATTATGGTAAATATGCTGTTCTTATTTTATGGTAAATCTAAAGTAAAGCAACTGATACTCTGCTGCCACCTAGTGCTTAGATATGATGATGCAATTTGGATCGCAGCACTGTGTGTAAGTATATAGTTGGATTCAAAGGTGGGGAAAGTACTTATAATGGTCTGGAAAGATATTAAGAAGTGTCTGGAAGGTCTAAGTGCAGGCTTATATTTTGTTGTTAACAGCTTATAGATTAAAACAAAATAAATACACACAATAATTTTGCATTATATTACTGAACATGTTAGCAAGACTGATGCCAATCTCCAATCTGTGGGCTGTGAACTGGTAATGAATAAAATGTGGACAGTGGTCAGTGTTGCCTGATTTGTTGTCAAATTTTAATTCACTTGTACATCTAAACAATAATTTCAGCATTTATTATGCATGATAAAAGCCAATGACAGTAGACCAGGCTTCTAATAATGGCGCCCCCCTGTGGAGCTTCACAGGCACTGAGCAAAACACAGGCCCTTTTCATGTATTTTAATTTTGTTAGAGATCCCAAGATGGCAACAGCAGTCTTTACACTGTTTTACCTCTGCTTTATTTCTCCATTGAACACTGTTTAGATATAATTGAAAATAATTGAATAACACAAAGAGTCACTAGGTCACAAAACATTAGATCTAAAAACGGATAAGAATTGGTAATGCTGTGTACGTATGATTCATAAATATTCAGTATGCGCAATGTACAAACATAGAAGAAGTACTCAAAATCTGTACTTAAGTAAAAATACTGGTAAAAATACTGCAAAATACTGTTGCTCAACTCAAATAAAAGAAAAAGTACTTCTTGAGTAAAAGTTTTTTATATAAGGTACTTAAATTAATCACTTGAGTAAAAATATCCACTTACTTTCTACCTATGTATAAAATATTGTATCAGTTATGTATTATTGAGAAATTATATTTTGGCACTCATACGGTGTTAAAAAAAAAAGAAAAAACTGGGATATGCTTGCATATTTTCTTTATTTGAACTTTAGAACTTCAAAGAAAAAACCTACCAGCTGCTATAGTAACTTTATCACTACTGACACAATATTAGCCATGGTTAGACAACACTAATATTACCATTTAATATGATATCTGAATTTTACTTTTAATATAGTAAATTATCTTTAAAACACAAACTAAAAATCAATACTAAACAGGACCAAAGAAGACTAAACCAGGTCTAAATTAGCATTAAATGTGACCCATATGCATTGTTGAAATAAACCTGAACTAAACCAGGACTTTTGTTTTAGGACTTTAAATGTTTCTCATGTTAAAGATCACGAAAAAATGTCACACTGATACAAGCAGTACAGAGATACAGTATATACTGAAAAGGTTTAACATTTGCAATATATTGTGCATTCTCACATACTGAAGTACCAATCAGAATGATTAGTTGAGTAAAAACAAAGCAAGTATTATATGTAAAATTTACTTCATTTCAAAAGTATTTGGTAACACGTGAATAACTCACTACTATTTAGCATTAATAAAGCATTCATAAATATGTAATTAACAATATTTTAATGAATAGATGAATGATGGATAGATAAATGTTGTTAATGTTTAAATAATGCTTTGTAAACAGAGGTGAACAGTAATGAAATAAATTTACTTACAGTTAGCACTTACAGTTTTCAAGAATCTTGTACTTTACTTGAGTAGTATTTTTGGGGGATACTTATGACTTTTACTCCACTACATTTTGAAAGATAAATATTAATATTAATAAGATAAAATTCTTTTTACTCCATTACGTTTCTATAAAGGCAGAAGTAAATTCTTAAAACCATAAGACATAATTGATTTAGTTTCTTGTCTGCGTGTGGTCTGCCTCCTCCACCCTCTAGTCACTAAAGATACATAAGATACATTACTAATGTTTATTGATATTTTAGGACTTGGCTTAAACCTGGTTCAGTCCTGCTTTACTTTTGCTACCTTCAGTTTCTGTTTGGACAGTGCTGATTTTATCTTGTATTCATCTCAGTTTAGACTTTGGTTAGACCTGTTTTAGTCCTGGTTTACACCTGTTTTAGATTTTAGTCCCTATCTGTTCAATTAATGGATTTTCATTAAATAAACTTTCCTCTGTTTTACTGATTCTGTACAAACATGTCTCTACTCTCTAGTTATTCTAATTCAAAGCTAGACTAAAAGAGTTTGACCTCTATCTATAGGGTGTCTGATTAAGAATGTATGAAAATGTATTTTGGAGCAAATCTGTGACTTGAAGGTAGCGGAAACGTCAATGTTTCTTTTTTTGACTGCACAAATTTTAAATGTACAAATTACATTTAATACTTAGTATTTTTTAAAGCTCATACTTCAGTATTTTAACTCAAGTAATATTTTGAGTGAGTGACTTTTACTTATATTGGAGTAATATTTGACCAGGAGGATGTGTACTTTTACTCAAGTAGTGAAGTTAAGTACTTTGTCCACCACCGTTTGTAAATGATAAATTAGCTGGTCATGAATCCTGAGTTATTCTTAAGTGTTACCAAAAAAACAAAACAAACAAAAAAAAAAAAAAAACACAACAACAACAACTGCTACTACTACTGTCCTCAATCTGGCTCAAACCCTGGTACTTCTGACAGCAAGGTGAGCATGCTACTCATTTAGAAGTATGTTTTACAAAACATACTCAGAAAGTACATTTCAGAAAGTGTACACATAAGTTACGTTTCATGAATGCTTTTACGCACATAACTTTAAAGGAATAGAACCATTTTAGACCACACACCTTACATATCACTGATGAACATGTACTGTATATGACAGTGGTCCAGCCCTATCCTTTGCCCTCTGCAGGCACTGGTCATGTGTTTGTGTGCTTGGTCTGCCCCGGCTCTCCCCGCTCCACTCAAACATGTTAATGTACCTGTGCCGCGCTCTAATTGGTCCCAGTGATGCTCGCCCCGCTCCACCTGTGTTCATGGGAAGCCTCCAGTCCATCCTGCAGTTAGACCCCCGCCACTGTGCGCTAATATTATGCAAACAAACACTTCTTTGTTGTTTGGCACTTCTCGCTCCGACCCGCCACTGTGGAAGAAAAGGGAGAATAACAGTAAAGGCTAAGGGAGAAGGGGATCGGGTTTGGGTGGATGGGGGCGCTTGTATTCATTAGTATGATTACCTGAGGTGCGGTACTTTACAGGGGGTAATCTGCCCAGCCCCTCTCGTAGCCTCCAAACTTTAGCCAGTCCACTAATGAGCGCTCGCTAAAGTTAGTCAAGGTGGAGAGGTGCTTTGAGGAGCTCCACACCTCAGACAAAGGTGGTATTAAAAATGCTGGAGTGGAAAACAAAAGCCGGCTACAGATTTCATAACAGCAAGGACAATCATTACTAATTCTCTTTCTCAATCTGTTTCCACTAAAGTGGCCCTCAGCGCTATTAACTTCTAAGAAACACAAACTTTTTATCTCAAAAAATACAGTACAAGCTCTTTTTCTTAAGCACAATCCTAGTTATGACAAGGAATTGCAAGCCCTTTGTGTAATAAAGAGAAACAATTTGATTATCCTGGCCAGCAAAATCGGTTTACTCTTTCATAGCAAAGTGAAGTAGGTCTGGAACCTCTCCCAGTAAAACCTCTTTTCACCATGAACAGTGCAGAACATTATGTGATTTGTTTCACTCCTTGGTTCTAGGTTGCAAATTACATCTGTGTATGTTGCAATGGGCCTTAATTTCTGATTAGTTATACAGTATATCTAGGAAATTGAATTAATCTGGTCCACTTCAAACGCCTTCTGGAAATCAAAATAACTTCACAGGAACCAGATAATTATTTATACAGAATACAAATTAAATAGGATGACAGACCTGACTGAAATGCATTCACCTCCCACCAAGTCGCTGTTAATGCAAACTGCTAATTAGCAGATCACATTGCAGAGACTCATTCCATTTTGACACGCAGCTGTGTTCAAGACAAACCTGCATCAGAAAGAAAAGGAGCTGAGTGTATGGATATTGGATAAAATTTGTGGACAAATATGAATGTGATTTTGGTCCAGTATTTGATGTTTAGTTGATTGATGACTTTACATCCTCAAAGGTGTTCCTCTAGTACTTGGCAATCCTAGAACTTAGACAGGATGAAGGCAGTGGACCTGACAGTTTCATGTGAAAAATTAAGAGCCACTACTTCTCGGCCATTTGAGACTAGACAGATTAGTGTCAGGACACAGGGGGGCTCAGGTAGGGGCTTCTCTCAGAGGTAATGTTGAGGACTGCGGTTTCCCTCCTACACTGTGAGAGAAGGTGGATTAGGACCAGATCACTTCTTCACTTTTCTCTCTGTTTTTTTCTCCCCAGGAGCTCAGGCCACGGCTTTAGAGAGACAGCTGCCATGAGCAAGGCTTAAGACAGTCCACAGGGACGCCTGAACAGCCAGTGTCAAAGAACAGTAAGAGTGCAGGATGGTTACAATGGACCACAAAATTAAGTGAGAAGCTGGAGGATACTGTATGTACATAGACAGTGTATAGAAAGATCCCGTAACTTTCCCCTTCCTCTGGCCCTATGCCTCCTCTTTATCACACAGCATCAAAACATAGCTTTAGTCCCCGGAGTGGCTGGCCTTTTTATCTGCTCCCTAGCTTCCCACGGCGGGCCGCATCTACCCATAATCTGCTGCCGTTTCATGTCTGGAGCGCTGGAGTGGAGGATAAGGGACTTGTTCAAGTGAAGATCAATGAGCTTGTATACATAGCATATGTGCTCCAGGAGAGACAGAGTGCTTCTTTCTTTCTTAAGGTGGCATCTGATCTTGTGGAAATGAGCAATAAGGACTGGTGTGTTAAGATGACACTTTTTGAATGTACGTTTTTTTTTTGCAACCATGCTAAGTGGAAAATAGTGAATGAACTTACAAATAGGTTAAAATCTTTTCTTTACCGCACATCTGCCTTGTGATACTGAGCTGTCTCCCTGAGGACAAAAAGGAAAAGGAGCAACACAATGAAAAGTGTAAACATGTTACATTATACATTTGGCTGTTTGTCACAAGTACCTTGTTATTTAAGCTGGTGCCAAGTGTCTGTGTGCGTGGCATCAAAGCAGACAGGAGTATTGGCAGCCGTTGCAGGGTGTGAATCTGTGTCAGTACAGTGAGAGAAACCACCCGAGGCTGGTTCTCTGAGCTCTACAGCTGGTTCACAAAATCTGCAAGGACTAACTGTGCACAGGGCCGCAGGATTCTGGATTATGAATTACAACCTGTGATATCCGACTGTCCCCTTTGTTTTTAATTTCAAATATAAGACAAAATACAAGGCTCTGCACCAAATGTAAATTATCAATGATGAACAAATTTAAAACCAGGATTAAACCATGTCTAGACTAAAGACTATATGTAAAAATTTGTTTAACTAAGGACAAAATTGTTTTTTTCCATTTGGTAGTACAGTATGGAACAAGTTGTGCTGTGTTATTATACAAGATATTACCTGTATTTGAAGTGGACTTTCATAAAGTGAAGGAATTGCCAAAAAATAATATAAAGAACAGATTCAAATGTTTGTGTGTACTGTGAGAGACTAACTGGCCACAATAGAAATATTATCAACACAGCAGTATTTAGCTCCACATGTAAGCTGACCACATACTGTACTTGTGACCCCAACCCTTTTCAAAATTGTATGCTATTTAGGGATGTTTTGGACCCACTTTTGGCAACTCATCCATATGGACCTACACTGTACTATACAGCTTACATGAAATTTAGGACAGCCAGGGGTGAACTAAAAAAAATATTAGAACACCTCAATAGGTGGTCTAATATTGGTGGTCACATGGTTAAGCGCATACCACATAACAAAAAGTGTGTTCTCTCTCCATGTCATTCCCACATCTGTCTCTCCCTGTCCTTCTCATCTCTACACTAATTCTGTCAAATAACGTAGAAACCCCCCCCAAAAATATTTTTTATTTTTTAGAGAGAAAATATGTGTCACATGCAAGACCATAACATGATTTTTGTAATGCTTGTAGTTATGTGTGATATGTACAGTATATTGGTAAATATTTATGTTTCATTGTACCTTGGGCTACTCGCTTTCTGACCCATACGGCTCACTCCAGACCCAGACTGGGGGCGGGGCTTCAAAAGTACAACAACAGAAAAGCCTTGGGACACTCACATATCATTGATCGACCCCAAAGTCAACTCTTGACCCTGACCTTTTCTCTATCCCTCAAGGAACCATCCTCTCCTTCAGGAAAAACAGACAGATGTAAGCAGTCAAATAAAAGGAAAGAGGAAAAGTGACACCAAGTTGATTGTGTTGGAATGAATAAAAGGAAGGAGGGAGGAAAAGTTTGCATTTTGGAACTCGTGATCAAAGTCGCTCCCAAAGGAACGCTCAGTTAATGAGAGCTGTGTGAGAAAAGTGTGGAAGACCAGAGAGAGGAAGAAGAAGAATGCCACTGCTGCTCAGAAAGAAGAGATGAATCATATGCGTAGTGCAAGGGGGAAGGGGGGCTATTGTTTGAAGGGTGTTTTAACACAGAGGGAGTGTCAGAGGCAAGGCCAGGTTAATTAAACTCAGGGGACTACCAGCTAAAGGGCCCCCGAATTTGAATATGTCACAAAAATAGTGTTGAGTGTGTGTCAACCCGGGCCGGATGTGAGCAAACATGTTGACTATGCATTAGAGCAATAGGCCCAGACAAAGCAGAGGATGAAGAGGGGGGCTGTGGGGAGAACTTGCCATTGCTTTGCTCTGGTATACCCAGAGCGCTGCCGGATTTCTCAGAGTTATTAATGTTTGTCATTAGCTGCATTACGCTGGAGGACAGTGACTGCGGATAAAAAAAAAAAAAAGGCAGAAATTTTATATGGGACAAATATTGACAATAGCTCACTCTTGGGTATTGGGAGGAGAAGAAAAGATGCAAACTATGTTAATGAATGGTAATTAACCACCAGGGTTTGTCTTTCCTGGATCCCGGCTAAATTGGTCCCCGAGTTGCAGCTAGAGACAGTCCTGGCCTAATCCTTTATTATAAAAAGATAAAGGAAAACGACGTCATTAGCATATATTTGAGAAGAGGAGGGGGGGATTAAAAAACAGAATTATTTCTTTTTAATTCCTGAACGGAGGAGTCCTCGCACCATTGTTAATTATACATAATAACAAGAGAAGAAAACAAAAGCTGGAAGAGGTAAAAAAAAAAAAAAAAAAAAAAAAAAGGAAAAGTGTGTGGTCTCTTGTGGAAGATGCCAACCCAAGGACAGAGGATCACAGTTTAATATTCAAAATGAATAATGAGACAGGAAGGGAACGAGGAGCAGATAAAAAGAGGAAGAAGTGTCAAGGATGGAGCCATTGCTTTAATATGGCCCAGTGCTCTGTGTGTGGACCCCTGTTAATGATGTCAACAGCAGGGGTCACTTGTTACAGACGGAAACCACGCCAACAGTCAGCTGCCAATCACCGGCTAGGTTGGAGCGTCCCGCTGGCCATAGGAAGATCTACGGTTAGTATTGCAGGATGACTGACAGGTTTTTGAACTGCAAAGATCAGAATGTCAACACTAAGCACTAACAGCACACTTGCTCACTGAACAAAAGGTTTTATTAAAACATTTTAAGATCAACATAATCATTTCACAAGTGTTTTAATTGTTAAAGCCACACTATGTAACAATGACCATTAAATACATTTCCTTCAAATAATTAAAGCAACACTATGCTACTTCTCAGGGTTTGTACCCATGTGTACCCACAAACACCAGCCAGATTCTTGTGTCTCAAAATACATTTTTAATCATGAAGTGCATGGAGAATGGTTTTCTTTGGTGAGATGTGTGCTATGATGTAATGGACCTAAGAAAATGAGGGGAATTGGTTCAGTTTTTGTTTTTATTGGAGGGGAGAAAATTAGTTTTCAGCTAATGGAGCTTTAACTATATCTATCATCTTGTGAAAATACTTATCTTACCCAATAAAAACAACTTTCTAAACTTTCTAAGTATCTTTTATGTCTGAGAGACTTTTAGTGACATATCATTTCCATGTGTGTTGGCAGCAATGCATTTTGGTCAGTACGTTGGCTGAAAAGTTACATTGTGATGCTTTAAAAAACAAATACTTAGAAAACATCGGATATTGTTATTTGCAAGTGTGCTTTATTTTACAAATAAATACCTGCAGTGCATTTAGTAACCTGAGGGAGTTTACATTATGTCTGATAAATGGAATTTAGACTGGACACTTTCAGAGCTGCACTCTTGACTTTCTCAAAGTGTTGACTTGGCATTGCTTGGTCCAGTCTCTGCACCTAAAAGTCCTTGAGGTGCCAAATAAATTAAAAGGAGAGTGGAATGGGTCGGGAAAAACTTGAATATTAGTGTAAGCATTTGCCTTATCACCCCAGGTTGTGCACAGAAAAGGGGGAAGTGGCTGTGCAGTAAATTAAGCGGCCTCTAAAGAGCCTGTCTGATAGACATAGTGCAGCGAGCGCTAACACAGATGTCCAGGGCTCATTTACAAAAGCTGCGCTGCTGTGTGGAGCTGCAGCCCAGAGTAAGTCCACAGCTTTCCTCACAAATATTGGTTGTGCTGCCCCGGCCCAGCTTGGCTCAGCCTGGCTCCCACAGAGCGAACCTGGTGAGGGAGAGGAGAAGGAGGGATGGAGAAGGAGCAGATGACAGTTTTCCCAGCCTCAGCCCAGGGAGTCAGGCTTTTTCGCTGACTGGTGTTGCGAGCGTGGCCAGCTCTTCTGTCAGCACTTTCCTCTCCTTCATCTTCACGCGCACAGCCTCCATTAGCTGGCCAGCAGAGAGGATCTGCAGAGAGGAGTGTGGGGGCGTTGGGAGAGGAGAGAGAAGATGAGGAAAACACTCAAACGCATCACTATTAAAAAAGTTTGATTTTTGACACCTAAAAAAAAAAGGCCTGCACAATTTCACAAAAACGTCTATAAATCTAACCTGTGGATAGAAATCAGTGTATATAATATATACCACGATAATCATGATATATAAACCTACTACTTAACACTATTATTGTGTAATGATGTTCTTGTAATTTGCGCATATATACTTGTTGATTGAGACTTAAAGGTACTATGAGCAGAACATATTTTTTATATTTCATAAAAATTACCCACATGTGTCCCAAGATATGAGGTCAATCAAATATTAGTTTTACTGATAACAATAGTACAGTTGATTTATTCATAAATAAAAAATATATTTTACATTAATGGCCAAGTTCTTTTTGTTTAATTTTTTTGTTTTGGTTCCAAAACTGCATTGCCAATCGTCCAATCAGAAAAGAGACCATTGTTTTGATTTAGACTGCAGTACCATTTTCAAACCAGTAAGAGTGCATGCTGCTTCCAGTACCCTTAAATACAGGCCAGTTACATCAATGAAACTAATGATAAACCAGTGCCTTCCTTAAAGGACTGCTTTCATTTATTTGGATAAAAGTAGTTTGTATTTTGCCACTATAACAACTGAAACTATTACTTGTTGTTCATTTACTTACAGCAGCCATTCCTAAAGTCGAGAGTGTCACAGCCCCTTTATATTTTTGAAAATCACACATGGACCCCCAACTATAAAACTTCCCTCTATTCAAAAGATTATGTCATGTTTTTCTCCAAATATTTCTACAAAAACATTACAAGGTTACAGGTTGTGGGTTCAATTCTTGGGCCAGCCAACTATGATTTCTGTGTCTCCTCGTGTTACTGAGGGTTCTCGCCAGCTTTCTATAACTATACAAAGAAATGCACGTGGAGAATTAGTGAATCTAAAGTGCCCATAGTAAATGAATGTGAGACAGTTGAGTTGTCTGTCAGAGTATATCTCAGCTGTCAAGAATGTACCCAGCCTCTGGCCCATAGTTGCTGATATAGGCGGATAAAAAGGTAAATGTTTCACTATTTAGTGATATATCTTTTCAAATCGAGTCACAAGTGTCTAGAAGCTGCAAATGTGAATGTCTACCCAAAAGAATTCAAAGTTCTTTCATCTGTAGTCATTTGCACCGCCTGCTGAAAATCGAACTTGAACCACAGCTTTTGAGGGCCTATCTGTGTTAAATGTTTTGACAAAGCAGTTCAAAAACACAACCTCACAAACACAGCCATGCTAAACTCACTCATATGCCTCATCTTAAAGCTTCATTCTCAATCAGTGCCAATGGATTAAGTACAAGAACACATGAAACACTAGACAGCTATGCCCCTAAGCTTTAGTTGATCACTTTCTTAAGTCAAGCCTCAAGGCATAATTAAGAGTGTCGACATCGCTGGGGACATCCATAGCAGTCCAGTGGACCCTGTCTTTGGTGGAAAGTTAAATAATATCCTTAGGGAAATCACAGACAATTACAAGGGTAGGAAATAGGGCTGCATATATATATACATTGCTATAGAAAGGTGAGAATCTAAAGCTAAACAGGTCATTATGGCTAATTTAGGTTTTCCTCTAAATCAACACAAGGTTTTCACAATCATTAAGAAACATGATCAAAGGCAGAATTCAGATTATATCAACCATAAATATTCACTTTACTCACTCAAAACCCATCCATCCTAAGAGCTACCTTTTCCACTTGAAGTGGCCCAGAAGAACAGGTCACAAACAACAAATAGTAAATTATCAGACAAACTAGGAAAATGGTGCTTTTGACTAAAATGCTACTTTAAATTTTTTTCTCTGACATTTAAGTCCTTTGCTGTTTCCTTTAGGAATTACTAGAACACAGGTCCTACTCTTTTCAGTCTTTCGTTACTGTAAAATACATTTCTTTTTCTGTCCTATAATTTGTAGTTGTATGTTGGTTTTGAGTTTCCAAAGATGGGGTTGTGACTTGCTCTTTAGTTCCACTTTCAACCAAGACCAAATTCAAAAACTTCAAGCATCTAAGGAACTCGTGGTGGATTACTATCGATGGGGTTCTGTTAGAGAGGCTGGACAATTTTAAATGGGGGTTCACATATCCCAGGACCTGAAGTGGCCATTACACACAAACTTCCTGGTGAAAAAAGCCATCTTAGGCGACTAAGAGACTTAAAATTTCCACTCTAGGTGCGTAAAGACTTTTACACCTGTACAGCTGAGAGCATCACAGTGTGGATGGAGGACCACTCAGCTCTCAGAAGAGATGTTCGCTCAGCTAAAATCAGTCTTCCTAATTTGAAGGACAGTTACATCAAAAGATGACGATGCAGAGCTGAACAGATTGTAAGGGATCCTAGCCATCCTGATGATAGTTTGTTGTCCCCGCTGCCATCAGGAAGGTATTACCACCTGCTTAGGGTCAGAACTGAGAGGATGACGAGGAGCTTCTGTCCTGAAGGAATAACACTTTTAAATCAGTCACACTCCTCACCTTATACAGATACACTAGAGCACTGTGGTTATGATATATGGTATATGTTATATGTTGCTCCTTGTGAATGAATGTGAGAATGACTGGAAGTCTGTCTCTGGACGTCACTGTGTGAGCACTGGGCTGTGTTCATGTTGTGCCCTGCTTAAAGCCTATAGTTACGAGGGGAAGGAGTGGAAAAAGCTGACTGAACGAGTATATTAAGTAATAGTGTCAAGTGGATAAAAGAGAGTTCTTAGCCTTATCTTTTAAGCAATATTATTGATGCTTTGTGCACCTACAAGGGTTGTAGTTCTAAGCATTTTCTCCTGACAAAAATATGATTAAAAAAATGTTTTATGCAATACCAAGGTTATCCATACTTGGCATAGCAAAGCTTTTGTGTCCATTTGTAGTTCTTCTTTCATAGTTACTTTTTTTTTTTTAGCTAAATCTATGTTTGTATTCAGGAAAGATATTGAAATAATGTTGCTGACCAATAAGCAAACAAATATTGTGATAATTTGCCACATCACCATACTCTAGCTCTAGGTATCAGTGAGCGCTCATACAACTTGGTACCCATTTGTCAGTTATGCATAGCTTCAAAGGCCGCGGCCCTTTGACACCCCTCTCCTCTTCATTAAAAGGTACCAGCCACAGAACAGCCTCTGAGCAGAGACGTGTGTGTGTGTGTGTGTGTGTGTGTGTGTGCACGCACAGGGAGCTCCAGGTGCATCAAACACAGAAGACTATTCCTCCGAGGAGCTCCACACTGAAGGAACTGCTGAGACATCTCCCTTCCTTCCCTCACTCCTCCGGGGACACTCCTCTGTCTCTCACACTCACACAGGCACACGGCACTTCCTCATCAGCTAATTACACACACAGCCACTAAGTATGCAAACAAACACACAAAAATAGAGACGCAGCCACAACACTGGGCTCTATGGGACAGCAGGAGTGCAGGGAGACTGGTTCATTAAAGGAATTGATGTGAGAGTATGGGTAAACAAGAAGAACAGGTAAACATCAAACATGATCATTTTATTCTCTAAAGTTTTTATAAAAGGGGACAGACAAACTTTGAGAGAAGCAACAGAACACAAGTATAATAGAGAGGAAGACTGAATGTACTCAAAATCACTGGCTACTAGGGTTACACAATATACTGGATATTGAAAATGCTACATGCTATACGGTCAAAACTGGAGAAGCATACTGCGATAACAAGAAATTTGCAATATATTGTGCAGTCCTACAATCTATCATTACTCCTTATAACTTCTGTTCTAAATCCTTGTAGTGGTTTCCTGTCACTCAGTAGACTTGTGTATAAAACCAAAATCTCTCTCTCTTGGGTTAGAGCCCAACTCCGGCGTATGTGTTTAAAAAAAATAAAAATAAAATAAAAAAAATAAAAAATAAAAAAATGCAGAAATCAGCTGATTTTGGACTTCTGTAATAAAGCCCTATCAAACCTAAGTGGTATTTATAGGCTACATAAAAAAATAATAATCCACTTTCTATTTTTGATAAATTATGACATTAATTAATACATACTTGGCATATTGCAGCTCTTTTTTTTGTTACGGCAGGAGAACCATTCATATGTACAGGTAATGATCCCCAGTCTTTCAGTCGTCAGAACAAAATCTGCTCAAACCAGTCGGTTAGTGTGAGCTCGTCTTTTCAAAATCTGTAATGACTGAGAAAGTCATGTAGTGTGTCCCTAGGTTAAGGTTCATAGTTGCTGTTACAGCCACCCACGACTCCTAATGAGGATAAGTGAAAGAAGATGAATGAATGAACATACAGCATAAAGTAATAGTCAGGTGGACAAAGAGAGAGAGACACTGAATTTCATGTTCCCTACAATATAGTACTATTGCTGTTTTGTGCAACAGGGTTACCATTAGGGAAAAATATCTAAATATTGATAATGGCCATTATAGAAACAAAAATTATGGTCATTCACAAGTATGTCATTTTAACTTTTCTGTAAAGCACAATGAATTGCCATGTATCAATTGTACCATACAAAAACCTGCCTGGCCTTGTGGCTGATGAAATGCGTAAGATAAACTAGCTCTCCCTCTTACACCTCTCCCTGTGGTGTGACTAAGAGCTGCATATTGTTCTAAGTTTATAAAAGACCATCCGAGCGCCCACACCCTGACTCACACCGGCCCCGCACCTCACACAGACAACACTATTCTCTTTCATCCAGATGCAGTGTGCTGGGGACAGACCCTGCAGGAGGGTTGGAGGTCTAAGCAGCTGCTCCGCTCCATCCCCTGGGCTGCTTAACTCACTGTTAGGAACTGGCACTAATGTTATGCTACAGTTGATTTAGCTGGCCTCCTGTCCCCCTTGGCAGCGCTAGCCAGAATCAGCGCCGGCGCTAGGCAACGCAAGCGCTGTTTTGCAAGAGGCCCCTGTCCCCTTTGGCAACACTAAAATAGCTAGTGTAGCATTAAGCCGCGCTAACTCCCGTCCATTACTATTCAACAGGCCCTCCAGAGCAGACCTTTTGTCCCGCTATGATTTCATGAACATGTTTTAGAAGTGAACTGACGTGTAGAAGCACTGACGCTGACAGTGGGTGTGGAGACGTGTGTGTGCGGCTCAAGACAAGGACAAGAGCAGCAACCAAAAGGTGGTTTTATGAGCCAATTAAGTGACATTGCTATTCTGTAGCCTGGGGCGCACCTCCAGGCGAGGAGCAGCTCAAAGTTGGAGCACTCCAGTGACCATTGTCTGCTAGTGGCATTACGTACACCAACTTTTTTTTCCCTTAAAAGATCGATCATTCAGGCTCTTTTGTCCTCTCCCTCGAAACAGGTTAGGGCAATTATTTCCAAGGGCCCAATTTGTGATGAATGGTGGAGACTGTGTCGGACTGCTGGATATCTAAATGAGAAAGAATGAGATGGAAAGGAGAATCACACAGCCAAAAAGAGACACAGGGGGGCATTAGCAAAGTGACAGATCCAAGGTATGAAGTATGCACGCACATGTCTTGCAATGTTTAGATAATATCCTATCCCATATCCCATCTATGATGTATCTAAAATACCTAACTTGAAACCAAAATGTGTATTTTGTACTACAATTTAAAGTGAGTGAAATTTATTTTTGACTGCCACAAAATTGGTATTTTACTTCCACTATCGAAAAGGGACATTTGTCTGGCCAGAGAACAGTATGTCTCCTTTCAATTCAGCTACAGCAAATCTATTGCCTCTGAGCCTGCAGTGACTTGCATATTGACTTGGCATAGGTTTCACGCCAGATGCCCTTCCTGGCACAATTCTTTTCATTTATCTGGGCTTGGGAATGGAACAACATGCTTGTGACCCCATGTGGCAGGATCTGCTTGAGAGCAACACGTGCACATAAACACAAAGACTGATGGTGCAGGAGCAATATACTGAAACCAAAGGTCATATGAAATCTTGCCAATTCCTCTAATTGGCCCCTGGCCCTCACTTTGGACATGCCAGATTCTGGTATGACAAATACCTTATCTGAGTGAACTATTTCCATCTTCGGAGTCTGTCCCTGGCTGGTATGAAGTCTCCAATCTAGGCCACTATTCAAGGTAAGGGAGAGGTAGTTACAGTAGTTTTATCACAGAAGAAAAAAGGAACTCTTTGATCTTTGATCCTCTCACTTTTGTTTGAAAATCAAATTTATCAAACGGGGGAATAACAACAACAACAACATGATAAATAGATTAAAAAAGACCCAAGCACAAAGGCACCAAACTCGAAAGTCTTGCATTTGATTATCTCCTATAATGAATCTGTCACATTTGCAAAGACTCAGGTAAGGTAAGCACGGACCAGCCTATTCTCTCACTCTCCTTTATAATTACCTTCCCTGCAGTAGAGAAGATCCCTCTCTCTTCTCCCTTTTAGGCCACTAGAGACTGATATGAAAGGGAATTGGACACTTGGGGCCACAAATACTGTAATTAAAAATCTCTCCTTTTTCTTGATACGTTGTTTGGAAACATCATTTTCAGAACGCAACATGCATTTGTTAGGGATCTGACCTAAATAGGGCCTAGATTAAACACCAGGTCTTTGTTGCAGGTTGCTACTCATTAGGTGTAAAAATGAGGTGATTCGGGCCTGATTGGGGGATAAATATAGTGAGGTGATATCCATACAAAAGAGATGCAACCTTTAGTTAAAACTCAGCGATCAAAAACACAGCAATGGTTAAGGATAGGGCTCATTGGTGGAGGTAATCACCCGAGAAGTGCTTAAGCGTACTGGAAGTGGTAAGGCTGTAATAAATATTCACCTACAAACACATAACACAATCAAGAGTTTGAGTGCTGTTACTTAGAAATATAAGTAAAAGTACTCCACAAAAGTAGCACAGCTCATGTTTTGGATTGAGGGCCCAGATTGACATGGTGTGGACATGTACAGAGGGATAGTGAATATGTCAGGAAAAGGATGCTGAGGTTAGAGCTGTCAGGCAGGAGGCCTAGAGGAAGTTAGCTGGTGTGAGACAAGAGGATGCGGAGGAGGCTACATGGAGGCTTGCTGTGGCAACCCATCAACAAAGAGCTGAAAGTAAAACAAATTGATAATAATAAGATGACCTGGATAAATATACACCACAATAGCTTAATGAGTATGTAACTTTAGCAATAAGCTCCATCTTAAGTTTCTATTTTGGTGAAAGTTTACCATAGGAAGTCACAGTGTGCTCTGGTATTAATGATGACTCCAGTACCAGTCCTCTCATGGGAATCCACTCCTCATTCGATGGCATATTTACAGTACAAAGGCTCAGCTCGCGTCCCCTTCACACACATACAAACACAAAGGAGTGGCTGATTTAATTAGCCCAATCATTAAATGAGGCTTAATTAGAGTCACTTTCCTATAGAGAGAAGTGTAGGACTCAGAGCTGTTCCTTGTCATTACAAAGGCATAATGAGCCACACAGTACATTCACCCTGCCAGCTCTAGAAAAGTTTAGCACAGTGGAGTCTTTGATATGTTTAATTCCGAGGGTTAATGAAGTAATCCCAGCGGAGGAGACAACAGGGCTGGAGCACTTGACAAGGAGCGACATGAATAGTAAAGTATGTTATTTAGAGATAAATGATGCCATTTACCTTCAGAGCAGTGAGCTACAGAAAACATCCCTAAAGTTCGATAAAGACTTCCAATTACAGGAATTATTACAGGCCTGCAGACCATGCATAAACATCTTTGATGTGGAGAACAGATCCACTCCTGATTGGTCGGCCTGTCTCTGCCACTGTCCTAATCTTCACTTGCTTGTTATAGTCGGGAGGCTGATAAGAAGTGATGCTTGGACGTCTCCCTGGGGTGTGATTGTGAGGTAAATATTAGCAGGCCCCGAGCGCCACCCCATACCAGTAAACCAAACCACTGTCCTCTCATAAAGAAATCAACAGAGTCAATGACTTTTTAAATGTTATTATGCTGTCATGAGGCTGGAGATGGCTGTGTGTGTGGATAAAATGAGTGTGAAAAATGATCTGGAGGGATGCCGTGTGCCTCTGTGCACATACTCACACATGCATCCACAGGCTGCTGGTGTTCATTATTGGCCAGCAGCAGAAGCCAGTCATTTCCCTGTCTTCATAAAGACTCAGCCCATTAAATTCTACCTCCAGTCAATAATTAGGACTCCACAAATAAACCAAAGGCAATTAAATCAATGCTTCCCCAGGCCGGTGCCTGGACCCCATGGCCCACACGGACACTCCATCTTCACCGCTGGCCTTATTCATGGAGGCAGCGGCGGAGCCATACAGCACACCCCCCGGCCCGCTCCTGATTATTAGACAGGCCTGTCCCATGGTCCTGGCTGTGGAGCGCCGCCTATGGTGGCTCTCTACTGAGAGGTGTAGGGTTTGATTTCATTAACTCACCAGTAGAGGTGAGAGACCAGGAAATGAATGCTATGTTTCATTTGCTTTTGAGTGGACAAGTGGGGCGCCCATAAGGGGGGCTCAGAAAATCTATGCCACTTCTTGGGCATTAAGGGAGCGCCAAAAACTTCTAAATGCAAATATCTAATCAACAAATCACCCACCAGTCTAGGACCAACAACCAGACCATGCTCAAAGTTACTTAAATCTTCTTTTCTACCCATTAAGATGATTAAACTTCAGCAGCTTTGGCTCAAACATGTCTCATGCCATGCATAAGTTTTTGCCATATGATATGTTGCTTAAATCTTTCTAATAATGTAGGCAGCATGTATGTGCAGTTTACAAGCAGTTACAAAGCACATTCTGTATTGCTGTATTTAATGCAGGACTCCACAATGCTACTATTGTACATCCTGGTGAATACTGAAAGCTATTTCCAAAGATGTTGCCTTTACTGTGCGACTCTTCAATCTACGTACAGTATGTGTCTAGTGTTTCACATCATGCGAAAATGCACTTTTTGAAATATACCTACCGATTTTGCTTTTGCTTTTATTATTTACAAATGGAAGTAAAACAGACATCCTTCAATACAGACATTCATACTCATAAAATCTATGCCATTTCTTGGGCATTAATGGAGCAACTCACATACATCTCCTCAATACAAATGTTTGCCGATGAGCTGCACACATCTTCCTCTCTTGTTATGTTGACATGTGGCAGTGCATGACAGTGACGGCAAACAAACTGTCCAAACGCAAAGACATGGACACACACAAACACACTGCTTTGCCTTACAGCTATATCCACACACGGGAGTGAGTGATGGCTTCTCTATTGACAGGGCCACTGAGATAATAAAGTGCTGTCCCACTGGCAGCTCCATTAAGCCCTGACAGTGACAAGATGAGGCTGCGGCGAGAGTTCACTTCACACACAGAAGTACACCGAGCCACATGGACTCATCCTCTTCTGGTGACAGCTCACACCAGTTAAGGACACGGATCTCTCTCTCATCCTTCCTTCCACTACGTCTATTTCTGTCCGTGTCTTTTTATCGGCGCAGAAGTGTGTGAAGATCATATAACTATTAGAGGAGTGTGTTATTAGTGTCACAGGCGGGTGACAGGCCGGGCACTTCACTTCACACATGTTCTGCTCGCTGATCCCCTCATAGACTAGAGGAGAGGAGAGGAGAGGGTGAGACAGGCCTGGTCTCTCAGCAACTGTGAATGTATTCGTACAGCGTACTATATGAAGCCAAACAGAAAGTGCGAAGTTTAGCAATGGTAAAAAATGTAGTGCCCAGACCTGGAACTGAATCTTTTCGATCAGGGGTAAATGCAAAATTCCCTTACATCTCTCCCTAGTAAAGAAGCCACAAAACCATAATTTTTTTAATTTCAAAGTTATCATGTGTGGGCCTATCCCCAATAGAATCTTTCTACTAAAGAATTATTCTGGTCCCTGTTGAATTTCCATGACAAAAAAAATGGAGACATCCTGCTGAAACAACTAGATATATACCTTGAGTTCAGGGGGTAGTATCAACATACTTAAAATTATTTCATTATTTACATAGAACTGTTTGCAAAGAAGTGGTAAATACTGTGCTTGTACGAACCAACTTAGAGCAATCATCTGTTTTATCCAGAGTGACGCAATGCTTTGTTAGTAACAGTAAAATGTATGCTGCATCTTCAAACTATAACCATTAGTGAAAATGGCAGCAATTTTGATGCAAGCTCAACACAAGCATACACAGCGAAGTAAACTGATAGACAACCATTTACTGTCATGTTCATACACTAGGGGAGGCATCAGTTTTTGCACTAAAATGCTAATGTATGTTTGTGAGTAAAAAATATGTGTAAATAAATATGAACAGACATTTATTACTACTAAGAACTGGATGCAAGAGCAACTGCTGATTTCTTCTTATTATTCTGATTTCAAACCTAACAACCAAGATGACAGACAGCACAGAGGTCATGCTTAGTGTCCCCTTGACAAGACAATATGATTTTTAAAAAACAAAAAGAAGAGAAGAGGCAGAAAGATAGACTAGAGTAAAGGATTAGAGAAAAACAAAGAAAGAAAAAACTGCCGACGATGGACTTGAAAGGGGACAGAAAAAGAGTATTGCAGTGCAGTAGGGATGACCGCGGTGGTCCCTGGGGGCAAGTCTCAGCGTTGTCATACCCTGCTCTCTTTCACCTCCTCCACTCCCCACAGTAGCTCCACACAGCAGCCCCTTCCACCCCCCCCCCCGCCGCCCCCCGTTCTGCCCACGGAAAACGTCGATAGCAGGCTGCCGGTGCCGAGGTCTCTGGTGGACACTAGCTCATTCTCCCGGCATCGACAGGCCCGCCAAATCAATATTTAGTTCCCCACTAACAAGCTGCCTCGGGGTCTGAGCCAGAGAGAGGGAGAGAGAGCGAGAGAGGGAGCGGGTGGCGGGACAGCCGAGGGATGGCAGGGAGAGACAGAGAACAGGGACTGAGAGCTGTCCAGCTAGAAGGGAAAAACATGGATCGGGTCTTGTGTGTGTTCGTGTGGGAGGGGCGGGGGGGTGGCGGGAGGTGCAAAGGTCAGAAAAAGATCTGGGGAACAAGAGAACAGTGTCTGGTGTGTGTCGTGGTGTGGAGGCGACGCATGAGCGCCCGCGGCTGCCGCTGACAAGAACAGAGGCGTACACAGACACGCTCAATCATACACATATCACAGTATATCACAGCATGCACTCACTGACAGCACTCCACTACAGCTCCACTCAAAGATACATAAGTAGCTCGCTTCACAAAGACTCACACGCACATCCTCCTTTGTTTTATCTTGTTCTGTAGCTGTGGAACTGGTTGGGAAACTAAAACGGATGCTTTTGTGTTTTGTGCAAATGCAACTGGTAGCAGATCTGGGACCCGAGAGACAAGCTAACTCCAGGCTGAATCGCATGACAAAATGAATGTGTCCATGTGTCACTGAGTCAAGGCAAAAATACTGTTGGATCAGGCAAAATTCAAGCATACCCTTGTGAGTAGTTAAAGGGGTGAGACAAAATAGCAATATCATGTATAAATGTTTCTATTTAAATGTGCAACAGTCAGATTCTGGAGTTTTTATCCAAAGACGACAAGTGTTTCTTGATCATGTTCATAGACGATTTCTTATTTGCATTATATAGCTGTGACTTACTTTTAAGCAAATGCTTAACAGTCATTGATTTCTGGAAGTGTTCCCGAGCCAATGCTGTGACTTCCTGTACACAATCATGTATGATTATAATGCAATGCCACAAGAGGGCCTGAAAATCACATGCACCCCATAAATGCTAAGTGCTAGAGACTGCCTTTTTAAAATTCTCCTTTTATAGCCACTGATCTTACTGAAATGACACCAACATTATCAGTTGCAAGTTGAATGGTAATATGTTATTTATTTACGTGTATCATATGCTTTTCCAGCCTTTTGTTGCTGCATTCTAACTTTTTAAAACGTGTTGCTGCCATCAAATTGTAAAAACAAGCTATTATTTTGAATGAAATGGTAAAGTTTCACTTGATACGCTGCTGTTTATGTTGCAAATGAAATATTGTTTTATGAGATTTGCAATTTGGAATTGAGGTTATATAGCACCCCCTGTGTTGCCCTCTTTCTACATCTAAAAATGATTTACCATAATACATTAGCTATAATTATAAAGCTCAACAATTTGAGTGGAAGGTTTAACAAACATTTTCCTAACCTTCTGTTGAAGAATGTGCTGTAAGTGGTCCATCCATTGCTGGTCTCCAGGATCATCTGAATATGCTCTTGTTTCCTAGAGACACATGAAATATAGAATTTAAATGACAAGATATAGGTTCAACTTTGCAATCAATTTGTGCTTACAAACACATTTACAATTTACTAGACATTCAGCCACGTTGCTGGTTTGTAATCTGAGTAAAGCAAACTGTGAAAAGTGCTAGGACTCAATTTATGCTTACTACTTTCCACATGGCACTGTAATCTTTGCCCCACACTTTCCAAGTCTCTTGCTGGAGGGCTGAATTGCAGCGCGCCAGGCAGGACCTTGAACAATCTCTCCAGAGACCAGTGGCATGGTCCGCCAGCATACACTTGCATGCTACTTATGTATAAAGGGCTAGCGGAGTGGTAGCCTTGTTACCGCTAATGAACAGAGCTTGGCCATGTACACCTCTAAACGAATGTGCTACCTCTTCACTTCGAACCCCAGGTGCTGCTGTTTAAAATAAGGCGATAGGCCTTGTACCACATCACAGGGACAATGGGGGGGCAGTTCCACTTTGCTGACTGGTGAATAGCTGTTTTGTAAGGTCCACAGTCTGCAAGGCTCACAAAAACCTGAATTTAAACTTTTCTTCAACTTTTATCAGTTTTTGCCACCAACCCAGAGTTTCACTGCTAGCCATAGCCATTCACTACGCAATAAATAAAAATAAAGACTGAGACTGAAGTCAAAATGTCACGAGTATTCCTTTGTAGAAATTGTACAGGACCAATTTTAACCATTTATGTCAAGGGAAGGATTATGCCATAATTAGTAAGTTAGTAGCCAAACTATTCTGCATATGTTGTATATTCTCTGCCAGCCAATCAAATTTAAAGGCAGGTTAGACAGAGACCATATTAATTCAAAGTTTAAGTTGAAATCGTACTATATTTCCAAAAGAACTTCAGTGACATTCTATTCTTAATCCATAGGGTTTACTGTGACTTCGGCCCACCCTTTGCATCTGCTTCAACTTTTCTTTCTCCCCAAGGTTTATGAGTGTTTATGGAAATTTTGGCCATTCTTCCAGAAGCACATCTGTGAGGTCAGACACTGATGTTGGACGAGAATGCCTGGTTCGCAGTCTTCGCTCTAATTCATCCCAAAGGTGTTCTATCGAGATGTTGCAGGCCAGTCAAGTTCTTCCACACCAAACTCACTCATCCATGTCTTTATGGACCACGCTTTGTGCACTGGTGTGCAGTCATGTTGGAACAGGAAGTGGCCATCTCCAAATTTTTCCACAAAGTTTACCACAAAGCTGCAGCCTAGGTGCTTGATTTTATACACCTGTGGCCATGGAAGTGATGGGAACATCTGGATTCAGTTATTTGGGTGGGCTAGTAAATACTTTTGGAAATATAGTGTATGTACAGTATCTACTCTATTTGGACTCATGGACTCAGCGACTTGTGTAGCCTTTAGCTTTTGTAGTGCTAAATGATCCCCACCGGAAAACTGTTAAGTATTGGCAAGTTGCTAATGTTCTCTACCCAGGCACTGACATTAAACACATGTGGTTGGCCAGTTGCCATTTGTCAATACCATCTTTATGCATATTTTGCCAGTCTATTTAAAATGCACTGGGGTAACATCCAACACTAGATTCCACGTGCAGCTTAAGTTGTTTACAAACACAATGAATGGTCTATGCTGGCAAGTTTTTCCATCCTATTTTTATACATGTAGTCATAAATATTATATATAAATATTATAAATATAAATATTATAAAAGACTTCAACTAGCAGGGTGCAGGTAGAAATGGATTTGTATACTTATGTTGTTCCAAGTTTGAAAGAAAATCTGTGTTGTTTTGTTTCACAATCAGACGCCTGCACACTGGCCAGTGCACAGACTAACAAAAACAACAGAGCAGTTGTATTTGTAAAATAGAGAGGCAGGGTCTCTTTGTGACTGTAGTGCCTTGAAGCTTCCCACAAGGCCAAACACTGCATGTGAGAGGATAACTGTGCTTGTCCACCCTTGATAGATATATAGCAGCACTCTGACTCCATCTAACATTAGGCGCAAAACAAACTGGCCTGGCAATTATAGTCTTATTACATCTGGATCATTAACTCCACAACAAGTTGCCCAGGGAGCCTCTGGCTGGTCGACCCTCAGTGGTGCTCTGCTAAACACTGGTGGAACAAGCAGGGAAAATAAAACTGCAGCTCCAGAGCAAACTGGAGGCAACGTGTACTCTGTGTAAACTGTAGTTTTTATACAGTATATAAACTCAATCTGTTTACCAAATACAAAAATAATCCATTATAAAATATGAATAAACCTATACTCTATTTCACTAATGAAATGACTTCTCCACACACAAATTCCATGACCAATAACAAAAGGCTGTGTGAGTAGAAGTTAATAGATGTATTATTATTATATTACTTACTGTATTACTTTTTTTATTGGTTGTTAATTCTTCTTCTAATTGTCATCTTGGTCATTCAGATAGCATGACAGTGAACTTTAAAATTGGGGTACTTTGGAGTCATGTTTGTAAAATCTAGTAATATTTAACCCAAAGTTCCCTACCTTTTCTGAAACTTTTCCTTCAACAAATTATTGTATTCTCTAGATTCTAGAAATTGTTGTTTAGATTGGCCTAAATTTTCAAGATCTGTATGTTCTCTATGATCATTGTTTTCACAATATGTGTGCATGGTATATACTCATTTTTAGTCTATTGACTGTAACACTGTGAACTATTCAGTGAACCTGGTACACTACATCAAAATGACAAGACTATCATGCATTATTTCACAATTACAATAAATATGTCCTTAGAATATTTTAATTTGTGTGTACTGCTGTAGTTAACTTCAAGTTGAGCTACTAAAATAAATGGGCCTTTTCTGCAGTATTCTAATTAATTTGCATGCATCAATTTATTATCTATCCTATACAACTTGTACTGATGTTATTGAAACATTTTTAATGATTCTGAAGCTATGAATTTTAAGGTGAAAGTTGGACACTGTGGCTTTAAAATACATCAAATATACAATAAATGCTCTCAACTATTTATAATAAATCCTAAAAAAAATTCATGACAGCAATTTTGACTAATACCTCAAGAAAAAATAACTTATTAAAAGACAATGCCTATGCTTACAAAAAACATGTTTGGAAAATAGACCATCATTTAACAAAATCAGCAAACCTAATAAAATATCTAAAATGTCCTTTAAAAAACTGATCTAAAACACACTGAATTATGTTATGTTAGTTATGGGAAAAACTGCCAAACTAGAGAAAAGTTGCTGGCAATGAACTCTTCTCATTTAAAAGTATAAGTGAAAAGTATGTGCATCCCTGTGAGCCCGGAGCTCTACTCTGTACACTGGTATTGTACAAGCAAGTGAATACATGAATACACTTGCCATGTGTTCGATCTGGTAAATACTATTGAGACATCCACATAACTTCATGTCGTGTCCTAAGGTTCAAAGAAAAACACCCATCCACTAATGTTTAAAAGTTACATTACATTTTTAAATAAAACTTGAGAGAAAATAAAACTGAAAAGTATAACAATCTACATAAGTATGATCTCCAATTTCATATGGGCTAGCCAAAGTTAGCTTTGTTTAGATTTTATGTCTACTTAAAAATACAATGGTGATCATGCACAGAATGGTTATGTTTCCCACACAGTCAAAACTGTGCAGAAATATTTGCACTCAACTAAAAGTACTGTACAACTACAAGTACTACTGCTACTGTCCCTAAATCTGGCTTGCATCTGAATGCATGTTGTGTCTGCTACCCATCTTTGGTCAAAACTACTTCTCAATGAGTTTAAAATTTACTTGAGTATAAGTAAAAAAAACTTACCCTCAAAATGTAGTAGTAAAAGTATATTTTTGAAAATATACTGAGAAATTTAATTTTCTTCAAAAATGTGGTTGATTAAATTACTTACTAAAAGTATCTAGTTACTACTGAGTTTGACTGAGCTCTTTAGTCCAATTAAGCTATCTAACTGAAAAGCTGTTATTGTCTGGTTTGCATGTTTGTTAAAGGATTGCAGTGCATGTGAAACATGTCTCTTTTTTAGTGTTTATAAACTCAGCCAATTTACTCAGTAACTCATTTATTTATGAATAGTAACAGTAACGCTGAAATTGAAAACATGTCATAAACTACACCCTAGTTTTTCTATTGTAAACATTTTTGACACGAGCTAACCAACAAACGCAAAAAATGTATTTGCTTGTCTAAAAATGAATTTGACACTCACATTTTTATTCATTTACTATGCTCCCATTAGGAGTAACACATTTGTAATATGACTAAGGAAACAATTGAAATTTCTCGATTTACATATACAAGTACTTTGCCTGGAAATTCCAGACTCACCGCTGTACCAGCGGATGAGTCTGGTCGCCTTAGAATCAATTCGATTTCTAGGGCGGAGCAAACCCGAGTTAACAGGCAGCGGAGTTAGCCAATCAGAAAATGGCGGACGCGACGTTAACAAAGCGACAATAACGTGAGAAAGTAAACAAACGGAGTAGTGAAGCCACGAGGGAGGAACGAGAGAGTTATTTCAACATTACCGTACCATACCGCTGAATGAAACAAACTCTCGGCTCCTCGGTGCGCCATCTTGATTGTTGTCGGTGAGGAGACGCGTACGAGTGACGCTGCTCGCGAAGAACACGTGACTTAAATAAACCAATCAAAATGCACGGTACGGTTGGGATTTGAGTAAACCACTGCGGACGGCGTGGTGACCAGACTGATATTTCTCTGTAGAATAACACAGAGACATATCAGTCTGGATTTTCCAGGCAAACAAGTACTCACGGCCTCATCTGCCTCAGCCCTAAGTGTACATATTTACAACTCTTTCACGGTTTCTTTGGCCCCTGAGAACACCACAATGAAATCCAACAACTCAGAACCCCCTCCTAAATTCACAGTGAGACTACCTTTTACAACTCCTAATACACTGGAGAAAACATGTGGCGTGGAGGAGAGAGCGATTTAACCCACCAATATTTCAGCTCTCATGAAGGGGACTTTTTGTCAATTGAGTAACTGTGCCCTGTCATGTCCTGGGTGGAGCCGGACGGCAAACGGCTAAAATTAGTTTCAAGTGTGAGTGAGTGCCCAGTGCACCTTCTCTCATCTGGTGATAGATAGAGGGAAGTCCCCAGGGAAGGGAGGATGATTGTAACGTAGGTCTGCTAATTGAGAACACAGATAGGTATGATCTATGACGGAGAAAAAGCCCACCAAGTTGGAAAAGAAATGGAGACTCTTCCAATAGTATCCAACAGAGAAAATATAAATTTCTATTTTTACCACAAGGAAAAAGTAGTACTTATTGAAGTTGTCTCTACTGACTTGCCATGCTTCTGATCATGTCTTTGACTACAAAAATAATTAATGATACTTTTAGCCAGGCCAGACATCCAAATTATTCATTTTCTATTCTATGCAAAAAAGTCTTCCAGGAGTGGATCTAAAGGATACAGATTGGATAGACATTCACTAATCAGAAAACAGGAGGAACAACCACAATTATGAAAAATATACTACCAACAGCGTACCTCGTGATTTTCCAGGTAAAATTTAAGATGTTTTTTATTTTTCATTAGTTACCAAGTTGTAAAAAGACAAGACTAAGATGCCATTTGAAAATGTAAGACTTACATTTACAACATTTCATATATATTACTAGTAAGGCCTTAATTTTGACACCATCAAATTGAATACCTTTTTCATACTTTTACAACCTTTGGATACATTGACCAATCAGAGAAACTAAGAACTAAGAACTAAAACATCCCATAAAGCTCGCCCTATTTTAGGCAACTACTGGTACCAATTGGTCGGTACAAAATTAAGTTTAGTGATAGAGGGGTTAAATTGGTACAGTTCCAATCCAGACCCACCTCTTTTTGCTAAAAAAGTGAGTGGGGCTAACAGCTAAGGCTAGATATTTTATGGCTTTTTCCTGGCTTTACTGGACAGGACAGTGGAGAATGGAGACGAGACAGGAAATCATGGGGGAGAGAGCAGGGAAAGACATTTGGTAAATTGTCAGACACCACACTCTGCTACCCGCTGAGCTATACCGTGCCACAGGATACTTTCATAATTCACAAACTTATTAGTGGCAAGACTGAGTGCTTGGTACACTTTTAAAACAAGACTTCATATTGACCTTTTCTTCTTACCAACATCTATAGAGTCATCAATACCAGAAAGTCAGAGTGGAGATATTCAGCAAGGCTTAACATTGTTAGCTACAGGTAAGATGCAAAAAAGTAGTTAAGCTAAGGCCAATCCAACTGATCCCATATGAAGAGCCAAAGTTTCTTCAGCACTTTTCCACGCCACGCATTTCATCTCAATTGACAAAGATAAAGCCTAAAGCAACAAGTCGATATTGATTAAATAATGTCTTTGCCATTACTCTGGTGTAATTACTAAGTAAACCCGTCAGAAACTTTGGGGAAAATTTCTTACAGTTGTACAAATCTATTACAGGTACGTCGAGCGCTGTGGGCATAATCTTCACCCGATATAGATCCGAAAGTTAGCGCTTGTGCGAGATACTGTCCCCTGGCCTTACCTGATCAGTGTCCATTATGTCGGCCAGATCGTTCTCTGACATATTGAGGATGGAGGCTGCGATGGTCTTGGCTTTGATCATGGACTTGGCTGAGAGGCCGCCCTTTGCCGCCACAGCGCTGGCCTGCCTCTGCCTCCTCTTCTTCATCAACTGCTGCTTGACCTCGTGAACATCTAAAAGTATTTCACTGGCCAGGGCCTGCAGGCGGACGAGAAGAAGAAATATTAAAAAAAAAAAAAAAAGGAGAGTGAAGAGGATGATGAAATGGATATAGAAAAACAAGAGGGATAGCGCTGCCTGGCAGATGAATAAATGAAATTGATCAAGCATGCGCCAGAGAGGCCTAGTACATTATGGAGGAATATTGAGTTTGACACACTCAGATTCTCTTCGGCTTCACCTCACGCTCCCTTGTAGGAATGTGGACCTGAGGGTTTGTTGCCCCGTCGATTGAAAGCTGAAGGGAACACGGCTTTGATATCAAACGCACCCCAAGTTTTGCTTAAAAATCTCCACAGACGGGAGAATCACGCATCAGAGAGAGCGAGACAGAGCGCTCGTGAAAATACAGCCATTCATTTATTTATTTGCTTTTGGAATGTCTCGCAGTACAACGGGGCAGCATAACACAGTTAATAATTGAGCTACGAGGGGCCGTTGCAAATGGTGCCCGAGTGAACTGTGCCATCCCAGGCCATCCCGGTCCCGTATGGTTGACTGGCACTAAATGGGAGTTTGCGCTAAATACAGAGAGACGATTAAATGTTAAAACTGCCACTGTACACGGCAAAGTCAATAAAGTGAACTCCCCTTTGCTTCATTTTGAGCTTATTGATTGAGGCAATAATCTTCTGTATCATTCCCTTGTAAGCCCACTGAAAAGCTGACCTTGGAATAGATGGTCAGATGAGGGAACAGAAGAATGGGCAGTAAACAAAACTAAATAAAAAAAAAAGAGAGAAAACTAAGTATAACTAGCTCTTACACAGAACAGAATGTAATTGAGCATGCAATAAGTACACAGTGTGCCTCGACAGATGAAAATACTCAAGTGCATTACAATAACAAGAGTAATGAGCAATGTTGAATGGCTGCAAACACCTCCACTGTAATTTCACACAGGTGAAACAGGTGCAGACAGAGCCTCACTGGAGAATGCTGAGTGGGCATCTGAATGCATACGCCTACATCAGTGTGGGCAGAGTTATTCCTCTTTGAGTAAAGATATTGAAGTATAAGTGCACTTTTTATATTTAGTTTTAAGAGTCTGAATCTCGTGTCTTTAACTGCAACTTTACACACAAGAGACAAGAAAAGTCCCCTAATATGCTAAATTGACTTTTTTGAGCTTTTATCCATGTTATAATGTTGTTTCAAACTCAAAAACATACCTGGAGTAATATTTAATTTCATTCACACTTGTTTGAGTAATCCTGTATGCTAAGCCCATCCTCTTCCAATGATCTGGAAATGTCTCACCGCTCTAATTAGACACGTGAAGCTAGGAAGTGCACCTGTGTGTTTCTAAAGCCCATACACTGTCACCAGACTCATAGCCTTATGCAAAGCTTTATGGTTCACATTACAGTGTAGAGGGTATTTTATGGCCAGCCCAACCCTTTGTTTCATACTCTGACTATAATCTTCTTGTATGATTGGCAGTTTAGTGATGCAAGACAAATCAATAGAGACTCAAGTCATTTCTTGTATAAACTGAAAAACGGTGGATGGTCAGGCTAGAAAAGGGCAACTTAGCCAAAGCAGAATATGAAAATAAGTATTTTACAAAAGAGTGGCAAAATTGAATCAAGCAATCATATCAAGAAACCTAGAAAAGTAATTTGGTTACACTCTAAGCTGTCAAGCACTAAAAAAAAAAAAAACAGGAAGTGTAATAAGAGTTTAATTTAACCAACTTTATATACTGTAGCTAGCCATACAAAACTATTTTTTATGTATGACCACTATTTCCGTATTGTATAAAAGGAGATAAGGCCTTTGTCAATTTCTTAAAGGGACTATATTATACTTTTATTCATATTTTTATACCAATCTTTGTCACATTTACAACAGCATTGCACATTTTAAAACCTTTAAAAACATTATGTTACTAAAAAAAATTGTTTTGTTCAGTACGTACTCTACTGGTGCCATAAAAAAAATTAAGAGACCAGCAGAGGGGAACAGAGTGCAGACTGTTGTCATCTTATGACAGACAGAGGAAAAAAGGTTTTTTATTTCTTTAAACTTTTTGTATGATGCCATTTTACTACAAAATGAAAAATAGATGTGATGAATCAGTGGAAACAGAGCTGTACAGCTTTTTTTTGTTGATAAATTGATGAGAGCAGACTGGATGTAGAAGGCTTGTTGATTGGTCAGTGCTTTCTGGAGTGGGCAGGGGTTTGTGGGAGAGGTGGAGGTTCGTGCAACCAGGCATTCTGAAGCCTCAGAACAGCCATGCCAGAGAATAGAGGATAACTTAAACATGCGTGAATAAAGCACAACACAACACCAGGTATGTTTTTGACAAGGTAACAACATTATAAGATGGTAGAAAGCTCAGAAAAGTCCATTCTGCAGAATATAGACCCTTTAGTAAAACATGCTTGCTCTTTTCGGTGATTTGAGATGTGTTTACTCTCAGAGGAATAAACAGCTCATTAAGTAACAACCAGAAATCTATTTTTGCATTTATTGCCTAACAGATGCACACTGTCGCCAGTCAATGGTTACCTACAATTGACCTGAATCCTGCATGTCTAAGAGATTAGAGATAGAATATCCTACTCATTTTTAGCCCTTAGAGAGACAAATAACACACACATATTCAAATGCACAGACGCTTTTGAGAAGGTGTGTGTTTGTTAAGAGCTCTTATCCTGCCTGGTAGCACAATCACTATAGCCAGAGGGCCAATTTAAACAGGATGTGGATTAGGGCATGGAGATGAGGATCAAATGAGCAACTAAAAAATATCCCCTTTAATAACTAGCAACCTGTGAACCTTTTCACATATTAGGACACAAGGGCCATTCAAATACATCACGAGTAATGTGGGAGGGGTAAATGCAGCAATTTTACATTGCTTACAAAGGCAATCGCGTTCTGTTTTGTCATTCACAGCAGAAGTGATAGAGAATTGAATGTTCTAATTTGTATCTATATCATAAAAGAAATAAAACTCTTTCTATTTTGCGAAAAAGAAAGACATTAGCAGTAGGGATGAGGATGACAAGCCAAAATATTCAGTGTGAAAGAGCTACCTCCAGCCTTTGTGTGTGTACATGAGGAGTCACTGCATGCAGGGCCACTCTTTAGCAGTTCAACAGCAGTGCTTACAGCCTGGGGCGTGTGCAGGGGCCAAAAGGGTCTGCTGGCACACAATAAAAAATCTCTACGCACAAATATACACAGCCACAACACATAGAGGCACAAAGAACAAAAACAAGCTCATAAAGACACGCACACGCACACACATCTACAGACACAGCCCTCCGGTCCTGATCAATACATGACAAGAGTAAATCTCCTCCGGACGTCAGCCAGTCCAATCAAAGGGCTCGGTGTTCTTATAGGGGATCACAGGAGCTAGGGGAGACAAACAATGATGTGAATCCTCAACAACACAATGGCCCCACCAGCCTAGGGTTATGGGAATGGAGAACAAAACTAATACAACTGGATTTCCATGCGTGTGTACACAACTACCCTTTTACCAATATATTAGATTCCACTTGTACACACTTTGTAACATTTAAAATATATATGAATATGTGAGCTGCATTTGTGGAGCTGTCATTTTGGTTTAGACACAGCAATAGCATAATTAGCAGGGATGCACTATGAAAAAAAAAACAAACAAACAGAATATGCAGGAACAATTTTAAATGTTGAAAAAACTAAATAAATGCTCATAATTTCTCATCTGTCCCTCTACTTAGTCCTTGTGGTGGGACTAGGTGTCTCACAGTGGTACAGAATCGCTTCAAAAACTCCTGGATCAGATTAGAGGTCGGCTGATATGGGTTTTCCAGTGGGCAATGGCGATTTTTTTAATTCAGAGTGGCCTATTGCTGATAAACATTGCAAATTTTTTGAACTGATATGTAAAGCCCATTTTCTTAATTTTATGAAAGAAATTAATATTATATAGCTATTTGTTTTAGTAATACTCGTTAAAACACAAACAAATGTTAGAATGGGACAGCGAGAACAGTCAAAGAGGAGTTTTTTGGAGAAAACCAAAAAGACAATCTCAGTCAAACTTGCTGTGAATCAAAATGCATTTAGATTTTTTTTGTTCTATGAGGTTCTATGCCAGAGAAATGAAATATTGCTGTTTTGAGCTTTTCAGAGCAATTTTGGATGTTTCCTATTAGCAGCAGAATAAGATGCCTAAACTGCTATAAGATGGTTGGGGATGTCCTGAAATGGCTTCTCAGGATGTCCCAAAGCATCTTAACCCAGATCTCACAGATCTGTACAGATCTGAAATGACAGTGAATCGACAGGTAAAGATGAGTTTTTTTGAAAAACAAAACAAAACAAAACAAAAAACAAGCAATAAAGCAATCTCATGCTGTGGAAGTAGAGCTTGTAGAGAGTAACAGAATGAATTTGAAAATTTTGTGATTTTATGAGGTTCTATGCCAGAAAAAAATAGCAAAATCGTTTTATCGCCATTCTGAGCTTTTCAGGATGAGATAAAGCAATTTTAGATGTTTACTACTGCAGTGTATTACGTCCAATCTGCTACAAGATGGTTGGGGGAGCTGGGGTCCTTCAGTCACATGACCAAAAATGGGCAATAAAGTGCAAGATTCAGCCAATGTCAAAAAATGCAAAAATCAAACATTGACCTCAAGATCAGATAACTTTTTTTACAAACACCCCGTTACATTTCCTGTTATTTCTTTCAAAATCCAACATCCTTGGCAGAGATTATTAACTAGGGCTAATTCAATGGGTAAACCAAGGACTAAATTTAACCTAGGACTAAATAAACCAGTACTTTTTTAGATCCAATCATTAGACACACATATTAAAAGACAAAGAGTACATAAAATCTATAACATTAATGCAATGAAGTATGGAATACAAAAATGGGATATTTTGATATCAACAAATAAGCAAATTATTGTTCTTCCCTAATACACTGATTACATTTCTAACTTGTGGCAACACACTGGTTCATATTACAGATTCCTTTGTGATTTATGTGAGAGCAAAAGCATATCAACCTCTGCCAAACTATTCCCTCAGTTGATAGACAGGTGTCAGATGAGCCCGGTTGATGGGTAGTCTTTATCAGCTGCTGCCAGACACCCATAGACTGATACAAGCACTCCACCAGGTGATGGATTAGCTCCACACTAAGACAATACTGCTGCTTCCTCTGGGTACACAGTATTGTGAACACTGGTGGCATGCCTCACCTTATACATTATATAAGAGCATGTCTATAACAATGCATACACAGTAAATTGATATTCTATCCATCTACTGACCCTTGTTTTGAGCCAGGTCACAATGGCTGAGTATACTAATGAAGTCCATGTGTCATTTCCTTATGCTTATGGTTCAATTAGGATGTGTGGCATGTAGCAAATTGCTAATTCTGCAGGGCGCAACAAGTGATCACATGCTTGCACCCGCACACAGTTTTTAATAGCTCTAAAAGCTACAGTTTTAAATATAAAAATGAAAGTCATTGTGAATGTATACTAGCCCCCCCCCCCAAAAAAAAACCAACAACAAAACAAAGTAGAGTTCATCATTTGTGAAGCTTCAGAATGCATTTACATACTAACATTTTGCACTTTTCTCATACTAAAGCTATGTTGTTGTGTAAACAACTCATACATAAGATAAATATTTCCCACAGATTTCTAAAAGGGGATAACATTTTTGTCATTCCACATGGAATCCGATCTTTTTGAATCAGATCCATGTAACTTCAATTCTACTCTAAAGAGTGCAGACCTTTGCCATGATATTAGCCCTATCTTTCAATGGTAAAGGTAGTGCCCAAGCCTGGACTCAACCTAGGTTTCTTCTAGTTGTAATTTGTCTTTTACTAACTTCTCTGGCTCCTATCTCGCAATGGCTCAGAATAATTTAAAAACTCCTGAATCCAATAACTCATTTTATCAATGTCCAATGAGTACCTTTTGAGTTACCTTGCATGCAGATTAACGAAACAAACAAACCAAAGCCAGGGAAAACATAACCTCCTTGGCAGAATAAACTAGGATAACATTCATGACTAAATCAAGAAAAGACTACTCTAGACCAGGACTGTACCTCCTAAACTCTAATCCAGTTTGTAGGAAAACCAAACCAGAATTCGCATAACTGACTCTTAACTTTATTATTTATACAAACTTGTTGCGTCCCAAACAAAAATGTACACCAGTGTGAAAGTAACCTAATTGGAGGAACTTTATCAACCAACAGTGTAGCCCCATGCAACAATGTAGTACATGGGTGAAATCTTGCTAAAAACACATTCATTCACATTTCCTAAACTGACTTAAGTTCTTATGATGAACACATCATGCCCTTGAACAATGTTCCCTGATCCAGTAGCTGGTATCCAGAGATGCAGGAAGTCCTAAACCACGGCCTTAAACAGAGATGCTGACTCTTGCCCTGACTATGTACACTGGAACACAAACTCCGGTATGCTGTCAGCTGTTCAAAGATAATAGAATTACATCATCAGCAATACTATGATGCAACCCTGAGGTCACTGGACAGTAAGCACCCTGGACACTATCCACTTCTTGTAACTCAGGCCTAACTGCTCTTTTATGGTTGTTTTCCGTGTGTGACACATGCATCTCCCTACTCTGACCTCCCTGAAACATTAAAGAGATGTGTTGACTAAGACCAACAATGCTTTGCCATGACACCTTGCCATGTTTACTGCCTTTGCCAAAAAGAAAAAGGACTGGCTGAATTCACAGATGCTGTAGCAGAATGCCTCTCAGTGCGCCTCCAGGGCAGCCATGAAATATAAATCCCAGCTCAACATGAGAATAGGTGCACTGACCGGATGAGAGAATTTCACTACATTGTTCATGTCACTGTTAGTTGTTACAGGCTTCTGTGAGTATCCTAAATCCTGGATCCACACAATGCTAGTACTATCAGTGTATTTTCATGCAGGTAATAAAATACGAATTATTACAGATTTGATTTATTTGTCTTAAACTGCATGTAAATGATCAAATCATCTGGCTCCAAGTATGAAGTAATCCACAGATTGATTTTTCAAGTTTTACACTCAATGCCCTTCCTGACACAATCCTTTTAATTTATCCGGGCTTGGGCCCCATACAAAGTATACATTAGCCTGTGACCCCTATAGCTGTATTTAAATGTCTTACTTCAAACCGGAGGCAGTGAATGGAATTTCTCTTAATAGGTGTAATACACACAGACAAAGCATTTAACTCTCGGGATATACAGCTTAATCTCAGTGCAGACTCAAGAGCTGACAATTTTAAAAAGAAAGCTTGACTGGCATAATTTAAGTGCTTTAGAAAGGCACAGTTACCATGTAATGGACTCTTTTTTTATGACTTAGTTGATTGTCATTTTATATAGTTGGACTGTCACTAGTAATATTAATAAATGCAACAATAATTATGAAGGAAATTAGCAGAGTTTATTTTCATTTAGTGCAATAAACATGACTGGTTAGGGAATGAATGTGACTGTTGAGGAGAGTTGTGGAGAGTGGCTCTGTGTATGTCTCTTGGGGCTAGCCCTGCCACTAACTTGCCACTATCCAGAGTGTACCCTGTCTCAGGGCCATCATTGCTGTGATAGCCTCCAGCAACCCATGACTAACATAAATAAACATAAAAACAGGACTGAATAAACAAGACAAGTTGAGGTTTGCTTTGTTAACTAAGGCTAAATAATAGTAAATATCAAGCATGCAGCAATAGCCTTAGCCATAGTGAGAAACATACTACAGTAAATGAGATTGAACTCTGGACACTCTAGTTCACCCCTTTTACAATGATACCTTGATAAAAGCATGAAGCTGCTCCAGTTGGGAGTAGGCCTGAGCTAACTGCCTCTGAAGCCTTTCCAGGGCCTGGGAGCTCTGCTGGGTCAACCCCTCCATTTGCTCTGTGGCTGTCTTCTCTAGGGCGGCCATAGCCTGCTCACCAGCTCCCACACGGGCCTGCAAGGCATGAATGCGCTGCTCCTATAGAAAGAAAAATCAGTTAGAGTGAGAAAAAAACCTTTAATTCTTTATAGAGAGTCGGCTTTTAGGCTTGAGATAGATTATTACAAATGTATATATAGATACGTAGAATGTATCAACAAAATAAAGTCGTATTATTATGTAGACTTCTATGTCTGATCATAATAAATATATGTTTTTTTTAGCTTTTTTACCCTTTTTCAACAGTCCATGCTATTAGGAAAGACGTTTAGTATACTTGTCATTATGGACTCAATGTAATTTTAGTTTTAGAGCTGTCATTGGTTAGAAGCTGTACAGGTATACCAAAAAATTTTCCTCTAACATGAATCCTGCTTAATAATAGTAGCATGTTGTTGAATAGTAGTAACAACACGTTTCTTGATTGACATGGTTAAATAGGAAAGTATGAGCTGTATTACTACTATTAGTGGAAAATAGTGTAATCCATGAAATTATAATGTAATAGAAACGCTCTGGTAAAAAACAACAAACAAGACCTGAAGATGTTGTGTAGTCCTTTGTTTGTAATCAAAAGTTATAATAGGTGAGAATGCTGAACCCACACTAGATGGTTTGGCCAATTACATACTAAATAGGTCCAAAGTTAGTTACGCCCCCATTGGACAATAATACAGAAAAAGTGTCTTATAAAATGAAAAAGTGAAAAATAAATACAAACAAAAGACAAAAGTAATCTAGATCATAGTAAAGTACAGTGAAGTTTAAGCTACAAGTTTAAGGTAAGCACTAATTTTGAGATAATCTCTTAGTACTTTAAGTAAATTAAGTAAGACAAAAAGAAAAAAAAAAACACACCTTTTTGTCCAAATCTTCCTTTAGTTTAGTACACGAGGACTCATACTGGCTTTTCTCTGTTGTCGCCACATTCAGTCTTCTTTTTAGAGATTCAATAAGGGCCTTCCGATTGGTAACCTCTTCTGTTAATGTCTTCACCTATACAGTCAGAAACAAAAACATTAACCGAAATCTATGAAAGTCTATAAACCAAAACTACAATGATCTGACTTACCTTCTTTTCCAGATCCTCCACCTGTCCACGGTAACTGCTCTCCATGTCCTGCAAGAACTTCAGTCTTGTTTTCAGGTCCTCCACTAGCTGCCGTTTCATGTTTACATCTCGTTCAACATGGGTCGTTCTGAAAAAAAAAAAGTACATATATATTCTGTGATATGCTGCATATCAGATAACGATACAGCAGCATACACACACAAACCACTCACACATGCACAGAACTGGCAGCCACAGTGTCCCCATGCAGTGCATCAGCCATGACAGCTCATTATGACAACTAAATACACTGGCATGCTGTTTGGGTAAATGGGAAATGGGGGGGTTGCAATAGGCATGCATGTGTAATTCTAACTGGCATATATTAGAACAAGTGCTCTGGTGGGGATGCTGCGCCAAGCCTGACTGGGGAGTCCTCTTTGACAAACGGCACTTTGAATCAACAGTGACACAACTTCAAGGATTTATTACATGTTTATTTTTGCAAAGGCGACATGGTTCACATGATTACATGGGGAATTCTGCTGCTTACTGTGCTAATAATTTCTAAGCTAAAGACAAGCCAGCAAGCGCTATATTCTTTCCTATTTAATAACATTGATTTGTTCAATATTTTAACATATTATTGCCTGGCCTTGTTTTAAATTGGTAGAGTATGTTAGCATGTTTTATTCCGTTTTCATAAAAGGCAAATATGAGGCATTTTCATGGTTGTCTATACCGCTGGGAGTTTGAACAAATAGAATAAAGATCATAAGGATGCTGTTAATTAAAAGATATTTTTTTTTATTTTTTTCAGAGATGTAGTGGATCTTACTGCTCACACACGCATCATGTCTTGTGTGTTTTAAATAAACAAATGACGCAATACCAGAGCAAATGCTTTAGTGTAAGTAAATGTCCCTGCCTCCCCAGGTGGAGAAGAGCTTGAGGGCAGACTGGCTAAATAAATGTGAGCTTGTCCTATTGGAGTGACATTAAATTAAATGAGAGGGTCTAGCCTAGGGACTTTAGGGAGGGAAGTAGCGCTGGATGGTTACCCCATGGATTTGGCCATTAATGAGAAAACCCATATTGAACCTTTCGGATGACTGTCTGGTGTTGACTTAAAGACAGAGAGCAGCAATAAGAGCCGCAGCAGCTCCCTCTGCCCCAATGCTAATGGCAATTAGGTCGACAACATTTATTTTAGATGTTCCTTCTTCTGCACCCCAAAAAGAATAGAGGATAAAAAAGAATGAGGGATGGCTGATGTTTCTGCTGGAGCGTGTGATCTCTATTTATGAGTGTTAGTGAAGAGCCAGGACCAGAGCCTCCGACTATATCCCCATAACTCACGCATTTGTTCCCTTTGTTCTGTGCTTGTTGGCAATATTGTTCATCAAACATGCGTGTATTGTAATGATAACAGTCAGCGGTCTGAAGTGCATGAGAGAAAGTGAGCGCGAACATTTGGGTGGATGTTGTTAAGAATGGAGGGCGCTGGATGTTTCATGTGGCTGATAGACAACAGGGCTAAAGATGAAAGAAGCTGCTTCATAAATAAGGCAGGGCCATAGTGCCGGATATTGACTGAGGACATGCCGGTGTACTTTGAAATTCATTTCTTTTTTTTTTACCCCTTCTCTTCTTTAAGGCGAAGCAGCCTTGCTCCCTGTGTGTGTGCTGAGATGTATATTTCAGAGATGTCTAGACATGTCTTTCATTCTGAGAAGGGGTCCCTCCATGGAGCCAAATGGACTGGTAGGCTACAAGGGCAGGGAGCTGCATGTATGTGAGTGTGTGACAAGAGTCTGAAGAGAGGCTGGCTGTCGTTGTACCTCTGCTGGGGGATGTTCACTCTTTCTGGCTGTGATCCTTTGGTCACACACCAACACATACCCACTGTGATTGTACACATGCCCCATATGCATTATTGAGAAAGGCAGGCAGAGGACACAGAATACTAGACAAAGAGAATGAGACGGAGGAAAACCAACTTGTTCTTTGTACCCTTCCCTCAGTTCAAAGATGAAATTCTAATGCAGAATGACGATATATGGCTTTCACAACACTGCTCAAATCTCCACATTTTTCCTAAGTGAATTGTTTATATCTATAGATGCTTACTATGTAATGGAGCCAGTGCAGCAGTAGGTGAACCGTGTAACTCATTAGGGCTGTGTGGCCCACAGGCCAGAGTGATAGTGTGTGGGTTTTGGTGTCATGGGCCAAACTGGTCCCTCCTGCGGCACACAAACAATCAATACCCGGCTTTGATCAGCACTCCACAGCAGCTACCCACATAAGAAACCCTACACTACATGACACACAAGACACCCACATCCACAATGCGCTCCTTTACACTTGTTCATGTGCACTTGCTTATGAGAACATGCATAATTTCACTAATCATCTGCACAGAAGAAAGGCATGCAGGAGAGAGGTGCAGGAGACTGATTGCTGCCACACGGTGGAATCAGACACTGCGGATAAGAGGAGCTGTGAGTGTGCCAACATGCAGATAGATGGAGACCATAGACAAAGACAGACAGTAGCTACGTCCACACTACAGCAAATAGTGGCCCATAACACAGATTTTTTAGATCTATGCAATTACTTTACATTTATAATTCAGATCTAGTGTGAACCAATATGGATTTTATGGTGAATTTTATATTATGTTAAAACTGACTGCTTTTATAAAATTAAGATTTAATGTAGTGATTGTTCATTAACTCTTGCTGCTGCTAAACTCTCAAACACCTTACCCTTCAAAATGCATGCAAACAAATCATGTGATATTTTATTTCCAGGCTGAAAGGCTTGTGCAACTATGCAACATTTTTACCCTTAAAATATGAAACCTAAAATCATCAAAATAATAGCCTCAAATTTATTTTGCTGGTTTATTGATATCAAGAAAAACAGTAACATTTACAGTAAGAAGATATATACCATAATATTTCTACAATACAAGCAGCTCTGTGAAATTTGTATTATTGTGATATGGCTAAACTTCTGTGTATTGCGCAGCCCTGACATATACATCCTAGAAAGTCATAATAAATTGCTTTCATTAATTTACCGAATGTTCTTTTAAATGTTCCATTTTTACATTTTGTTCACCTTCGTATGACCATATCTGATATCACTTAGCGGCCCAGTGTGAAGATAGTGACAGAAAGGGAAAGGAAGTAAAGGTGATACCGCAGAACAAAAAGAGGACGATGTAATAATAATGAACAGAGGTGTGAGACTAACTTGTCCTGTAGTTGGCGGAGCTTGTCCTCCTTCTCCTGGAGCTGGCCTCGCAGGGCTTTGTTAGCTGCCACCTGCCTTGTGACCTCTGAACTGGTGCTCTGGGGGGAGGGCAGAGAGAGCGTGGATTTGTTAATGTGTTGGAGCCAGCGCGATAAGGGGGTGGGGCTGGTTTTCACGACATGGCTGATGACAGGTCAGGCGCAGCATGCCTCCTCATTAGAACTACAGCAGGAGGGTGGAAGGTGCTAAAAGAGGTTAAGAGGAAAGCACTATTTTTCAAAGTGGATCAAATGAGGGAAGTAATTAGGGAGGAAATAACTATATTCATTGCTCATTGAGTTTGTACTGTGTTTAAATATTATAAAATTTGTTCTTATAATTTCGTAATTAGTTGACTAGGCTTTCTTAGCATTAATTCAAGCTGGGTTGAGTCTACAAATAGTAACAATCATTAAGCATTAGTTAAAATTAAACCAATTTAAATCATATTATCAAGCAAAACAGTTTAAGGAGTTAAGTAGTTGACGTTCCCATTATACAGCCCTCTTTCTAACAGATCATGAGCATCCATGGTAGCCTTGCTGGGACATCCACACTGTGGAAGTACGCCAAATAATGTTTATGTATTTATCTTTTTAAACCAATATTTCCAGATTTTCCTCTTACTGTCCCGTCTGGAGATGTACCAAAATCTGTGATCTAGTGTTCCCAATACCCTCTACATGAGTATAGCTACCTTTCCTGCTTTTAGTGTAATGAAAAACTTGGACGCATTGTTATCATTGGAGGAAGTATTTAACTTTACATTTTTTATTTAAGTTTAGCTTTTTTGCACAGGTTTTTTGTGCGTAAAGAGACGTACCCAGAGCTAAAATAAAACACTTTCAATGTACTATGCTTTGTCCACAGGAAAAATGGAGCTTGTGACATTAGTTTTAGAAGAAACAGTGCTGCTCCCTTTACTTTAGCGGTCACCTGCCCCATCCGGATTTGGGACCAGCAAAATTTGGGGCTACAGTTTTTGGCTTCATGTTGGTAAACTGAACTCCTAATCCACCACATGAAAGGTGTTGGAACAAATCACAAATGGGCAGCCTACACTCAGAAACAGTGGTAAATGACACAAAAGTACCAAACTAACAAGGAGGCCCACCAGTTGAACTCTAAATATTCTACTATAGATACGACCACATATTACTAATGATGACTTAGGCCATCAAAAATGACTTTTATAACTAAGAAAAAACAACTGTCACATTGTAGTTTTCTTCTAAGTTCCTGGTGCAGACAGTGTCTTTGTAGGTCTTTTTCCCCCCAAAACAGACCAGTATATACATTACAGCGATTATACTGTATACACTACTTACTGATATTGTGTAATGTTAACCCTGTTGTACCTGGTGTACCTTTAATTTGACTACATTAGAGGTCTATCTATCTATCCAGTTCAGTACAGTCCGTTTTTTCATGTAAACTATTTTTCCTCCTCTTTTAGACACTAAAAGCTATTGTTAGGTGTGATGGCTGCCTTTAAATCACCTCTGACAAGCTGCTTTTGTCACCTCCGACACTTCAGCACCATTTGCTTTTGAGGAGCAGCATATGGCTCATGATGACAGCTTAGTTTTAGATCACAACTCTGATAGATATTCAAACATGCATGTTACTTTAGTTTAAAGGGCCCTTGTGTCTCTTGTGGGTACTGCTCCCGTACAAGCTTTTGACAATACGTTCGCTGAAGATGGTGCACCCCCACAGCGCCTCCCTTTTGCTGTCACCTGCCATGACTTCCTCCGCTGCGTGTAATGACAGCTCCAATCTGCTGTGTGACACTGATGAGGCGGCTGCCGTGAGGGCGAGAATGGCGCGGTACACCTCGCACCTCATTCCCCATGATGTAGGGCACGTCTCTACTGCTAAAGCCCATTTCTCATCTCTCTGACAGGTGCCTGCTAATAAGATCAAATGATAAGGAATGCTAATTCATGTCCAAATCACATGCAATTTCAGGTGATCTGAGGTGTAAACTGAAAGGCTGGAGAATTTGTTTTTTTATGTTGCTTGATTTAAAACTAGAACTTTGACAGCTTCTTTTAGAGATTCTTAAACTTCTCAAGGACCTGGGGCTGTTAGAAGCAGAGCTGTAAGTGACTCAGAAATATTGATGTTTAAATAAAACACCAGGGATTTTTCTCTAAAGTTAAAAAAAGCATGTCTACAGTACAGTTATTGCATAACACTTATCAGAAAGAATATTTATTAATATTCCATCTTTTGTTCATTGACTCAAGAGTACAGCACTGTGTAAAGTACAATATTCTAATAAAAATTATTAACATTAGAAATTAAAACAAAAAAGACAAACCAATTATACTGTGAATGTTTGATGTTTAAACTGAAAGTATATTTTTTTTCCTTGTATTTGAGGGAAACTCAGAGCTAGAAGTTTTTTACATACAGTAGCTTTCAGGGCACAGCGAACTCAAAACATCACAGTATGTGGCTGGTTGCGACAGGAAGGGCATCCAGCTTAAAAACCTGCCAAAATACCTATTCACTGTGGCGACCCCTGAATGAAAGGGAGCAGCCAAAAGGGACTTTCTATTCAACTGAGACAGAGAAAACAAGGGAGAGACATGGAACAAACCGTCCCAAATAGAACCTAGGCCGTTGCGAGCCACCGACGTGCACTGATAGCTAGTTGAAGGTTATTAGTCCACTTTTAATTTCATGAGCAGTAAAAAATGAATGGTCCTGTCAACAATTGTGCAAAACCTATTTAAGTTATTATACATACTGTCAAAGTGTATAAAAAAACTAAACAAGAAACTGACTTCACTAGAGATATATGATAAATAAAACAAATTCATTAACCATGTAATTGTACCCGCACTGTAACACTTCTTACCTTGAGCTTGGCTTGAAGTTGTTTGACCTCAGCCTCCAGGGCCTGGAGGGCAGGGTCAGGTGGGCTGGGTTTGCCCTGGCATGAGCACTCGGGTTTAACTGGTGCAGCTGGAACTGGTGCAGTTTGATGGGGAAGTGTTATCTGCCTCCATTGCTCCAGCTCCAACTCCAGAACCTTCTTCTGTTGTTCTACTCCAGCCAGGTCAGAGGTCAGCTTCTGTGGATTGACCGACAGACACAATTGGTGGACTAGGCAACTGACATTGCAACTAAAACAAAAGTTTGTGTCTGGTATTAACCAGCAGAAACTTGTAGATAGTCAGACTTGAGATGTAATTGGAAAATGAATTTAAAAAGTTATGCAATTTTTAATATGGAAAATTGTATAATCACTTGCATCAAATTGCATACTGATCTGTGAAATAAGATTGTAACTATCTATGCATTGTTATAAAAATCCTTAAGGTCTAATAAAATAGCTGTCACTCGCATAGTTCAGAGATGTATTGAGAGTAGTTTAGTCCTGGACTTGAGTTGAGTAATTGGGCTAATTTTTGAGACTCAGGACTCAACTCAATGCCTTGACTTGGACTGGAGTAATTGTTTTGAAAGCTCATACTCAGACTCGACTCTTTTCACAAACCAGGACTCATGACATGACTTGAACCTATAAACTAATGACTCAAGATTTAGACTTGAACCCCAGCACTTGTGTGTCACACTTGTGTCTAGTTTTACACACAAAATAAGGACAGTTGTGCACTCTATTTAAAAACCAAACACTATTTTCTGTTCTGTTATAAAAAACCTTTATGTAAAATTAATATTCCAATCACCCTGCATAGCATTGCACCCTCATAAGTATACTCCTTTTAGTATCTCGACCTGGACTTGCCTTCAATCGGACATCAATTTTTTTTTGGTAAGAGTCTTTCTTCAAGCGTTAACTCAACTCAGACCAGTCTTAAGTGACTTGGACTCACTGACAGAGTGAGTAACTCAGCACTGTCTAGTCACATAGTGAAACAGCACAAAAAGAACATTAATAATAATATAAGGGGGCAAAGGAGAAAATTAAAAAATGTTGTGAAACCTTTTTCATGCAGGATAATTGGGGGATGGCATGGTTGCCAAAATTGGCTTAAAATGTCCATGTGATGTCACATATAACATTATAGTATTTTGTGAATTGGTACAGTTGGTACAGGAAACAGGACAGATAAAAATGCTCTTTTAAAATGACATTAACTGACCCAACAACAACATAAGGACAGAGTTTAAATCAGTCTCCTTTCATGCTTTGTCTGTAATTTAAACCCCTTTTTATACTTATTAGGAGACACATGATTCTGTTGCCAACTCAGTAGGGCCTAATTCTTTGAGTTTGGTATGCATAATAAAGCTATCCACCAGAAAGAGCATGCACTGTGGGGTAAAGGGAGTTGTGAATTTGGCGAGTCGAGTAGCTGTGTCCAAAGTACAGTAAATCTGTGATTCTACACATAAGCACAACATGAACACTTTTAACCACATGTGAGGTTTAAAAAAAAGCACTGATTAAGAAAATATAAGGCAGAAACATGTCTCTTCAAGTTGGTTCAATACTGCCACAATTAGTTGATCTGGCTCTGGTATCATATCAAACATCAAGCATGCTTAATGGCACAAATAGGAGACATGATACATGAAGATATATGCTGCTCGCTGAGGGGGGGAATACTGCAATACACACAAGTACACACACCCGAGTGAAACCGCAGAATCCCTCGGGTTTGGTCGCTGCTCTGCATACATGGAGGTTATTGATATCTGGTTGCTGGCTGACACCTTTTAATAGAATCCCTCTTGTTTTAGGTTTCCTGAAGAAGAACATGCCTGTTCCCCAGAGTAGGAGAGGAGAAGTAGGATTGATAGAGGGAGAGGGGTGCGAGCTGCAGTGACAGTGGTGCACGAATTAATAGTGGCATTGATGACACTTCCTGTAAGACAAGCTTTGATTTCACAGGCCATTTTCAGCTGCGGTGAGATGACACTTACATGGGCTGAATAATGTCGGTCCATTAGGCCAGGGAGAGAGGACGGGCCTTCTCTTTTTCCTGTGAGTAGTGGTCTGCCTGATCCCGAAGTGATACCCAATCATTAACAGGATAAATAAAGAAACCCAGCCTGCTGAATTAGCTGGATCAGCCCAGTGTGAATGAGGACATGCCATACACAGACAAACCAGTAGATATCTTACTGTAATTATTAATCAATCAATAAACCATGGGAATCTTGGTTTTCAGATTGAGATTTGTTTCAGGAAATGAAGTTTTCACAAATGCCTGTTTCAGGCCTGGTCTTAGTCCTTGTAACCTCTGTCATGTTGATTATGTTTTTAGTTATTTTTTGGTTGGTTTGTTAGTCTGTTAGCAAGACACTTAAAAAAGTAATAGTCCAACTTTGGTGACATTTTCAGAGAAGGTCAGTAATGGGCCAAGAAAGAAAGCTCCTGTATCATTGTGAGATAGGGCCACAGACACTTAATCCAGCCACAAGAGGTTAGTAAACCAAAACAAAGATTAGTTTTAGTAGACTGCATCCTATAGTGAGATGTAAGTTTGCGCTTAATAGTTATGATTGACTAGAAGATTACCAATTAGAGTCCAGGTCTGGGGACTAGTAAAAATATAGTAATAAATTAAATCGTTTATGCTACTCTATATTTTAGACCACTGCTTTAATGCTTTTTGCACCTCTAGGCTATCGCATTACTTGAAAATAACCAGAAATAAAATGCACATAAGTGGTTGGAGCTTGGGAAGCCCCAAATTTGTATGAGGTTAAAGCTTGTATATACACTTAATCCTGCTATAATCCCAACCATTTACATGTAAAAGGAGGGTAGGAGATACTATGCTTGAAAAGGTAACACTAGTAAATTTGGATGTCACAGCATAATACAAGGTGAAGTGCTGCAGATAATCCAAGCAACCAAATGATCCTCTCTTTGGATGATAAGCATGGCAGCCACATTTCACACATGAGCTAGAGTTGACTGTCAAAGCAGCACCTGCTTCATCTGTCACCTGGTTCTAAAGCTTCTTAACCTACCTTTGATGATAATTCAGGTTTATTATGGATTATTGGAAAAAAGTGGAAGAAAGTATTTGCATCCACAAACTTCAGGCTTGAAAATGCTGTAGCAAAAAGATTGTCATATGTTTTTTTAAGGACACTGCCAGTTGATTAAAAACTTTACATAAATAATTTCTATAAATTACAATATTAGCAGAAATATTGTAGTAGTATAACTGAAAAGTAAAAACACATACAGTATTAGATTTAGTACAAATAGAGTTAAGGATTTTAAGTTTTTTATTTATTGATTTTGTGATATGAATTTGGGTCTTTTTCAGAAGCATCACATGGTGTCACCACAACTAAAGGCAGTAAACGAAATATGTAAAGCAAGGTAAACAAACACTCCTGTTTGACATAAAAACTCTTAAAAGTCCTATATTATGGATTTTTTCAGGCTTTTTAAAAAATAATTTTGCACACCATTCCATTAGTATTTTATGTTTTATACCTTAAAATAATGTATAAATATATTTTTGGGGAGCTGTTACTTTCGATTTGCAGACAATGCTTGGATTAGGTGTCTCTCGCCCCCTGATGGTAACAGTGGTGAACGGTGTAGGGGCTTGATAAACATGCAGGAGCCCTTCCTGGGTTCACGCATCTATGTAGTCATGAGGGCCCAGAAAAGAGGATTACTCATATCTATATAATATATTTAAATTTAACTACTGAAATAAATAGATTTTTCCACAATATTTTAACTCGTTGTGTGCCTGTAAACATAAAGACAGAGTTGTATTAACATAAAACAGGCAGAGTATGCGACAAAATATAATCTATAGAGCAAAAAAAAAAAAAAAAAACTGAACAAAAGAAGTAATTATTAAATGCTTGAGTTGAGATTAGAGTCAGCAAGGGAAGGACAGAATGGCCCAAGCAAGACAGTGCAGCACTAACAACTTTGTGTGAAAGTGCCATGCTCCTCCTCACATGATGGCCCCTGTGGAGGCTGTCCTAAGCCAATTACCAGCAGAGTTTGAGTTGGAGAGTTGGCTAGGACCGGCTGGAACAAGTCCAGAGTCCATCACCTCTTGCCCTTTCCAGAGAGGGCAACGAGACCTGGCTTTGACCAGTCAGTGTGCTCCAACTTTCTCTGGCAGAGTGGCATTAATACTGCAGCAGCAAAGTGGAAACAAACAGGAAGAAGACAACAACTCCTGTGCCGTCCACTCATTGACACAACAGTGTGTATCTGTGCCTCTACTGCTGTGTCTAAGGCCTTCCCCGGGCCGCTGCAGTCAGATGCCTGGGAGGGATCATGAGGGCCACTTCCTGGGTAGCAACAATATGAGGGCTCCACTCTGACCTGTGTCTACAAGTCTGACACACTGTAGCAATAAATATACAGAGACTTGGAAACAGGCATCTAATCAGCTGTCCAGTGTGGCTTCGATAGCAGTTCTCCAACAGACGTCTCCTTGTGGTTGTCTAGTTTGTGTCTGTCTGTGTCCGCACTGCCAGGACAGGAAAGATACTGTTTAGGGGCCAAAGTGCTTGGTGTTTTATTTATACACTGTACCATATCTGAGAGTTTTCTACCTGGAGGCAGGTACTAAATAACTTAATGGGTGTGTGGTAGACCAGTCAGCACACACATCTGAGGAAATAGTGCTAGTGACAGTGTGGAGAGCTGTTTTTAAAACATTCAACAGGACAACAAAACAGCAGAGGCAGTGAAAGAGTTCTTCTGCTTCATGGCATTGACCTCCACAGTTGAGAGTAGGCCTGTCAGCTGAACTTATTAAGCATGATAAGGGCAAAGGACCTGCTATTGCTGCTCTCTCGGCCCACAAAAAAAAACAAAAAAAAAAAAAACAAAGAACAAAGAACAAAGAAAGAAAACTAACAAACTTGCTTATCTTTACAAATGGTCTCTGGTTATTTCCACGCTTCTCCCAAGTTACCTGTGTGAGCTGCTTGCTGCTGCTTAGTCTCTCCATGAGGGAGCCTGAGCTGCGCCGTGATGATCTTGTTGGCTCGGCGCAGCTCTCGGGCCGAAATCAGAGCATCCTTCCTGGCACTTCGCAGTATGTTGATGTGACGCTGTAGGGACTGTACACGCTGCTGCAGAGAAGAAGTGGAGCAGTGCTGCATCTTCCTCTTCTTCCTCCACCTCCTGTTCTCTCCTCCCTGGTCCCAGGACTCATGCTGTTCATCATCTAACAGGAGGAAGTACATACAGGCGCCTCCGAGTTGACAAGTACAAGAAAAAACTCCAAATCCCTATTTAGAAGCTACTGCTGGGAGTGTCTTTGTGTATGCACAAGTGGAAACTGTGATAAATTTAACAACTTGAATGATTAACATTTTACATATATAAATAATTCACAAGAGTGAAGTGCTGGGTAAAAAGCTTGTAAACTTCACAGAAACTTGTTTCCGATCAACAGTATGTGAATGTTCTTTTGAATTTAATTAATAGTCGATTAGGTTTTTGTAGTTTTGCATGGATGAGAAATTAAACTTACCTTGGCTTAGAAGTTGTTTTCTGATGGATTTTGCAAGCAGCTCTCGAGTCTTTGAAATCTGTGCAGACTGGAGAAGAAAAAGGGAAAATGGTGTTTGCAACAGATTAACAGACTAAATAGTAGAGTTGTACAAACCAAGACTAAATAATGACCAAAGTTTATCAAAGATGCCTTAGCAGTGCAAGACCAGGTTAAAACCAGCACATGTGCATTTCACAATGAATAAGGGGAACAGAAAATTAAAATAAAATCCTACACAACACTAAAAGTCCAGTCTTAGAGTGGATCCAGAGTCATAGAGCTACCCTGGGACAGACTGACGTGGCAGCCATACTGCGCCAACAGCCTCTCCAACCACCAACAAGCAGTGTGTTGGAGTGTCTTGCCCAAGGACACAACAGCAGTGTGAACAGCGGGGAGTGGGGATCAAACCACCAACCATCTGGTTAGTGGGTGACGGAGTCATAGAACATGTGAGACCAAATTCCCAAAAAAATTTGTGGTATTTAATTGTATAAAAATTGTTTTTGTTTTACAATCTTGTTTACAATATAAGCTTAACTAATCAGAGTTTCACCTACCTATTATATTATAACACTGACATTATCTAAATCAGTGGTTCTCAACTGGTCTGGCTTAGGACCCCCCATCAATCTATAATGACAAGCCGTGACCCAAAAAAGAGTGATTTCAGATAGTTTAATATCAGAATGTCATAGTCTGCAAAATAAAAAAAGAACACATTTAAAGATAAACCAAGCAAGTGGCAATGCCAGAGTGGACCATCGCCTTCTCCACTCACTTAGCTGCATTTTCATTTACCACTCCTCACGTCAGTAACTTCAGCCTTTTTAACACTCACTACAACATTATAAGTGTTAACAAAGGCATTACAGAACTAGAATTTCTGGCTTTTGTTTGGTTTCCTCTATACATCTTATGTCCCATACTTTTAATATATATATATTTTTTATTACTGTCAAACTTATTTATATATTTTTTCCTGGCCAAGGCCCGCGACCCACTGAAAACAGTTCCGCGATCCACTTTTGGGTCCTGACCCACTGGTTGAGAATCACTCATCTAAATAGCCTGGCACCTACTTTTTGAGCTCCCTCCCACCACTTGAGAATGCAGGGTTGAACTGATCAAATTGCTTAATGTCCTGATCACCTTGAAAATCAGAACATTTAAAATTATAAATGCTACAATACAGTTTTACACACCAAGAGAATCCCATGCCTTGGCAAAATCAGGTGACAAGTGTTTAATCTAACATAACTGGTGACATGTCGTGCTTTCCAGAACGCGGCTCATAATGACACGATGATCACAGGGTACACTGTGTTTAACGCAACCAGACAAATCATGTGCAGCTTTAATAATTCACCTGAGCATGTTCAACCAATTTCAACTCCAGCACTTCCTGAAGCGGATATCACTCCTGACACATGCTCGCAACGCTACCCTTGTTCAATAACTGTCTATAAGCCCCGATTCATTCATATGGCATGCATGTGTGCTTATAAGTGCCCATACATGTGTGACACCTCCCAACTGCTCCAGCGTTTGTAGTGACATCAAAGGAGACCCATTGCGGCCCTCCTTCCTGCTTCTCTGTTCGAAGGTCAGGTAGGATTTGATCAGTGCCAGGTTTGATCACACGGTGCCTCGCGGAAAGATAGAGGAGACAAGAGCTTTGGTTTGTGACATGGGGCTGGGGGTTGTCACGGCAATGAGCCCGGGAGGAGCTGATAGGCATGTTTAGTCGAAACAGGAATGAGGAAACTAAAGGGGATCAGCTGCAAGAGTGAGCCAGCTCAAGGTCTATTACTGCAACAGCGAGCATTTCCTACTCTGTTACCTTGGTTCTCTCTCAAATAGAAAATGGAAGACAATAAGAAAAAACTGCACTTTTTCCAAAGCTTTCCTTTTTTGGCTCTTCTTGATTGATAAGTCTGTCTGGAGTTTAGGAAACAGCTGTCTGTGGATAACTTGGGCGCTCTATATCTAGCTTTTTCAGAATGTGGTGTTATGTGCAAATGTAGTTTCCCTTGATATGTGTTTATTACAAGCAAAACAGTTGATTGCACTTTTCTGGAACAGTACTTTTGTGGAAGGCAAAGACTTATCTGAGGACAAAGAGGACATCTAAAGATAACTTTATAAAAGGATGAGACCTGCCTAAAAGCAGATATTTAAGCCTGTGAATATTTGACCTTGTATCACTTGTTTACAAATTATACAGGTGTGCATCTGAGAGGGGTGTATGTTTGTTTTTGTATGTCAGTTAAAACTTCAAACAATAAATACACTGATGGGGAAAAAAAGTAATTTCCCTCTCGAAACACACTCTGTGGGCAAGTTATTGTGAATGATACATGCTTGTCACTACAAATGGAAAAAAAAAAGTAGATAAAGAAAGACACACACAAGACCACACTATCTAAATTTGTTTGTAAGATATAAAACAATTAGGGGTGTAACAATACAGTAACTGTCGATTTTTTTTTTTTTTACCTACAATACAACTATATCGATACACATGACCTTTTATCAATTGATATCGTTTTCTAGGAGGTGTATATTAATATACATGGAATATCAGTCAATAATATCAGAAAATATCGATATTAGAAATTTGCATGTTAAAATAAAACCAGATACAGCTTTTTGAATGTAATTTTTGTGTTTTTAATGAAATAAAATGTTATATTCAACTTTTCCTCATTCTCTGTCTGCTGGACAAAATCAACCCCGGGCACGATGCTACATTTGAGAGTAAACGTTTATGATTTTTGGAAAAAAGTTGCTGTATCGATTATTGATATGAAGCTGTTGAATCGTATCAAATCATATCGTTCCAAATTAGCCAATATCGTTCTTGAATCATATTAAAGCACTTAACCGATACGTATCGTATCATTGCCAAATCGTATTGTTGCAAACAACAACAGATCCTGATAATAGAAATAAAAGGAGAAGTTCAAAGTCTGTCACCAATTAATTATAATGGATTTACACAAGACAATGTAACTGTAAGTTTTAGGCCGAATTGAGAAAATATTGAAATCTTGGCTCTGAGTGGAAAATGCCCACACCTAATGTAAGCCGACTGACCATTATTGACAAAAATCTCAAAGGAATATTTTGGACACCCTGTTAAATCTATGTAGAGTGAAAGCAGTTCTAAAGGCGAAAAGGGATTGTTACTAGCAAGGTGTACCTAACAGAATGCTAGGTTAGTTCATCTGATCATCTGATGCTAGAAATGGTTAATAAGTTCAGGTATAACCAACCTTTCTGTGAGTAGTCTCATTACGAGGGGCACTTCTTGAAGACAGACTGTTGAGGCTGTCCGAGTGCTCGTCACTGCTGTCACTGTAACAAAAGTTAAAGGAGTGTTACCGTAGGCCAAAAGTTGAAACCCCACACAACCCTGCTTCTGAAAGTTACCACCCTTGGACAAAAATCCAATTTACCTTTTATGGTTGATTTAGTTGACATCAAGCAAAAATATGTGCATCCCCCTATCCAACAGAAAATCAATGTCCCATCCAATTTCTGAAGCTGGAAGTGTAAATGCGGGTGTAAATTAAGTGAGGAGCTGCTGCTGATGGTGAATGCATCAACATGTATGAGAGCGGCTGTGGCCTTCATTAGCCCTGGGTGTGTGACAGACGTGTGCAAGGGGAGCGGCTGAGTGGAGCCAAGCACAAGTTGCATCTGATGGACACACGGTGAGAGCTGTAGCACACACACACTCACACGCAGGTTTATTGACAGTGACCTTTGACGTGAAGGTGGAAGCCAGTGACATTTACGCTGGCGGGGTTTATTAAGGTGGGGCCTGGGAGAAGCAACAGAGGTAAAGAGCGCAGAGAGAGAGGATCTGAGCGGAACATGACAGCACTGGGGGCTAGTTAGGGTTAAAGTCGGGCCTGGGAAGGGGCACGGGGACCTGCCCAGGAGCACTAATCACCTGCACTAATGCACAGTCTTTGGGACCCGCAGAATATTATGTATAATATGCAGATGATATCAAAGCTAAATACTAAAGGCATTAATTATACATTACATTTAATTCCTACTTTGTAACTTTAAATGATAAGGGGACGTGGGGTCACACAATGTAGCAAATATATTGAAATCAGGTAACAATATTTCATTGCATTTCACTTTGCTTCCCATTTTTTCTTTTTGTTTCTTAGCACTGTTTCTCTGTATAATAAGACAACAGCGGTAGCTTAGTTAGTAGAGACGCTTGCCCAGTAACCCAAAGTTCGATTCCCACTCCCAACATTGCATACTGTCATTGTGTCCTTGAGCAATACACTTAAGCCTACTTGCCCCCAATGTCTGCATACACCGTTTTATAAATATGTGTTTGTAAGTGCGAAATGGTGAATGGTTCCTTGATTTAAAGTGCTATGAGTGCCCATGGAGGTAAAAAAGCGCACATATTATTGCTTATTCTTCATACAATCAAACTAAACTTTACAATGGCATGCCAAGTCTTATCATTGGCCCAGCTCAATAGTGCAAAATATTGTGTCAGCTTTGTATACTCTTGTACAAGATGAAAAATTCGACATGATTAAACTCTCCCTAGCTCTGCTCAGAATAGCTCCAGTTGCTCAAAACCTGAGAGGGAGCCAGAGGCAGCTAGAAAGAAAAGAAAAGAAAAAAAAAACAGACTTGTCAGTACCCTTAACTGACATCTTTATCTTGTACTATTTAGGAGAGGACATCCTTAGGCAGAAATACTGTATTTCTGGAAGTGCCTATAAGAGATATTGCCGAGGAGGACCCTTGTGAGGGAGGAGGAGACGCAAAAGGCTTTACAGTAACAAATCAGTTGACAGGTGCCTTAAATAAGACAACATCTCAGTTTAGGCCCCTTCTTTACAAATCCACTTAGATCCTTCTCTCAGGTAAAGCGTATATTACACTACTGCTTATTAGCCACATGGAGAGGCATTAGGAAGGAAGCACCCAGTCGCTGCTAAATGGCCTCTCGCGGATAGAGCTGGGGTGGATTACGGCCTGATGAATTAGCCGGAGAAGGGATGGCGAGTTAGCAGGACTGTGCAAAAAAAACAGAATGAACAGAGTGAGGCATACAGGGGGAAGAAGAGGCGAAGGGAAATAAATAGCGGTGATAGCTCAAAATCAAATCATTCCAACCATCACTCAATAAGCGTTGGCTCAGTGGCTTCTTTGCATAAAACATACATGAAATAATTACTGTCGATGGGTCTTAATTTAGAGGGTGTTAAACAGCTTGTAGACATCTGGTAGTGAGCCGAGTAGGGTCATTCAAAATTTATCTAACTAAATTAAAGGAGAGGAGAGCGGTGGGTGGATTAGATGGAAAGGAAGTGTTTGAATAGTTGATGGGAGGGGCTATGAGGTGGCTAGAGGAAAATAGAGGTGCATTTGTGAACTGACATATCACAAGATAACCAGAATGACTAGAGAGAACGTATGGGTAGAGATGGTGGGTGCGGGGCGGGAGGGGTGCTTGGGTACTTGCTGGGGGATCCTTAGTGCTGTCAAGGGGGGGTTAGTGAATATGCAAAGGACCAGTAAATTAAATCAAACTGCCAAACTGTCAATTTCGAGGTAGCGTGACTAGTGCATGAAAATGGCATCACTGGAAGGTATCAAGGCTTCGGCGGGCCCCTTATCCCTCGGCTTTTCTGGCATTGGTTCAACTTTGTGTGAAGAGGTGGCTAATTTTGCATGCAAATTTCAGTCAATAAGCTCCAAGCAAGGCGTCCCAGGATATTTCAAAGGATCTGACAGTAGTTTCCCCCTCCTCTCCCTTTTCTTTCTATCACCATTGCTCACATTCTTCTTTTGGCTTCTGAATACCAACTAGACAGACAATGAAATTCAATCACCCATTTGCTTATGCTTTGCATATGCACGTTGTCCCCTCGATGCTGCATGGCCCCCCACAATTCAACCAACCCAGCCGCTCCAATCCACCTACCTAAAAATAATGAGGTGAGGCTAGTCAGTGTGTGTGTGTGTGTGTGTGTATCATTACCTATCTATGCTCATGTCCTCCCACTCATCCTTAGAGGGACTGGAGCGGCGGCAGTGCCAGCTGATGGCTTGATTGGGGCTGACTCTTTGGTGGCTGCGCTGGTGTAGTGAACCACTGAGTCTACTTGTTTTGAATTTGACCTTGCTGCTAATGTTGTTAGTAAGCCCACGAGCCCGCGTTGGCCCTGCTGCACGGTGCCTATAGAAGTCCCTGGCCGCTCGGAGAATCCCCATCTCCTGTCTTAGCTTCAACAACTTGTGATGAAGCTGTGTAGCCTCGTTCTGGGAGGCAGTCAGACGGCCTTCTAGAGCCATGATTTCACTGTGGTGCCTTTCCCCCTGGACCAGGGCTTGAGCCTGTGCCGCCTCTGAACGAACAGCGTCCTGAACTCGCAAATGGTCCAGGGACGCCTGGAGTCTGTAGCAGTTATGAGCTAAGTCCTCATTGGCCTCTTGTAAGTGCTCCTTCTCTTCCCTCAGCCGCTCTGTCTCCTCCTCGAGGGACACCATCTTCTGTTCCAGCTGCTCAATCTGAGGAGGCAAAAAGATGGGCTCTCAGTGGTACAACTTTGTCTGGTTCATACCACTACACTTTTGTAATTCTCTCATAAAGGTTAGATTTAGAAACAGTGTTCTTCTAACACTTGTCTTAACAACATGTGAAGTTTGCCACCTAGGGGTCTTAAATGGAAAGTATGTACCTGTTTTCTTGTATTTGAGTACATCTTGAGCCAACTAATAAACAACACTTACATTATCTAGGCTTTATTATCAAGGATTTTGTCCTTTTATAGGTATAGGTATGGTACAGGGTTAGGGTTAAGGGTAGGTAACTCCCATTGGCTGTTGGTCTACAAGACTGTTAAAACCATATATGGTTAATCATAATACACTGAAAAAACTATTTTAGCTCTAAGTTGTCTCACTTTAAACTTCAAGTTATTACTGAAGGGTAAGAAGTGGGGTTGGGTACTATGACTTAAAAAAGCTGCTTTAAAGCATTACAACCTCAGTTAATGCAACTAATTATGTCTGGGTCTACAGAATTAGACATGCGAGTGTCTCACTGAGTATAAATACCCTTAGCCCGGTAAAGCTTTGGCCATCTGACTGTTAGCCTTTTACCCTGATCACCCCTAACTTGACAGCAACCAGGAGCACTTAGTCTGTTTGTTAGATCTGTGGTGAAGACTGTTTAAGAGAACAGTGGATGCCTGCTGGGTTTGTGCCTCTAGGCATTTTTTCCCCTTTTATTTGGCGCTCACTCTACCTACTGGTGCAGCCTGGTACAATTCAAACACAATTAGGTTCTATTCTTATTTGGATTATTTAGTGCCACAAATATGAATTGAAGCACTAATGCAAGCAGAATTTAAAAGCTTGGGTGGACTACTATTACAGCTTCATACTTAAAATAGCATTCTTATTCTCTTGGCTACACTGAAAGTCTTATTTTAATTGTTTAGAGATTCAACAGTGGGAAGCCAATTCTCCCAGATTTGGAGATGCTTGGCTTCAAGATCTAAATGTGAAAGATGTCTCCACAAGTGACAATTATGTGAAAAGCCATTGTGCAGTAGTTAAGTTTTTTTCTGGTTTCTTTTATTGGCAATGACAAAGAACACTTAGTAATGGCGGAGAGCTGTACCTTTTTAAATGACTCCTCCAAGCGCTCCAAAGAAACAGAATGCTTTTTCGGAGTGCTGCTTTTGACCTGCCGCTCCTTCACCACTTTGTGAAGCAATTCTGCACAAGGGAACAAAGCTCGTTATTGTGACATGAAGTGTCAAACCCCTGGCTGCTGAATCAATAGAGTGATAAAAAGTGGCTACATTAAATCAATTAGCATTACCAAGGTCTAATTTCCTTCCTAAGGTCCATTTTTTCCTTTTTTTCCACAGTCAATTTCAGAAAGAACGCTGTTTTAGGGGATTTAAATTTTCAGTGTAAAAATCTATAAAACATTTGTTTTATTCAATGGACAATGAGGTATTTTATTTAGTAGTCCGCAAGGAAATGGAAAAACATTGTGTTTAAAAGCACACACCGTTACATGCAATGTGCAAACTCTCTCTGGGGACCTTAAACAAACCAAGAAGAAGTGCTCGAGTCCCTGGTGAACACACAGCCCCGGGCCGCTCTGCTTTGTAGTCCACTGTGTTTCCCCAATGGACCAATAATCTCTGCAGACTAAACTGTGCTTTATTCCAAGAACTTCAATACTGGCCCGAGCAAATTTAGGTTTTATGATTACAATATGCTGTGTGCTGGAGTTTAAATGCTCCGGGATTCCGTGCACACACAATGAGCACACAATACAACCTCAGATCTGAAAAAGTTAGAACACTGTGTAAAATGTAAATAAAATGTGTGCAAATCTCATTAAACCATATTTGTTATTCACACTAGAACATAACTGAGAAATTTTTATCATTCCATGGGAAATAGCATATTTTCAATTTGATGGCAGCAACACATCTCAAAAAACACAGACAGAGCAACAAAAGGCTGAAAAACGTTACACAAAACAAACAAAAAAATAACAACAATTGGAGGCATAAAATAAGGCAGTAAATAAAATGTCTTTTATGAGATTTGCAAACCAGAGGATTTTGTTTTTATTTACATTTTACACAGTGCCATCCCAACCTTTTTTGGAATTAAGGTTGTACAAGTCCCCAGTGCCGCCATTCACCACATGGAGCAGGCAAGAAATATTCTTATTCTTTTTTGTTAAACATTCATACCAGAATGACCACAATAATAATACAATGAGGCTAGAGCCATTAAATATTAAGCACCTTGACATTTCAGGTCAGTTGATCTTTGGTAGTGACTTGGAAAAGAAGCTACAGAAGGCTACAGAGTGAGAGCAGGGGCCATGTTGTTGAGGAGCCGCGCTCTTGCTTTGCATTTGACACTTTGCCCAGGGAAGTTTGTTACTTTGAATTAGCCTGCTCTTTTGTCTCTCCCGGCATGTCACGTTCAATCAGACGGAGCACCAAATCGGACAGGAGGGCTGCCGTGTTGGCTGGGTACATAACCAGGTTGGGAGACAATTATCCCGCTCCCAGCGCTGGTGGCTGGGGAGTTGGCACCTCGGCGCTACCTTGATAAAAAGGCGCAGTGGCTCCCTAGTCACCCACAGTCGGAGGAGGTCCTGGCACAGCGGCATATATTAATGTCCCTCCCACGTCTCCTCATGGGCACAGCACAAAGGCCCCTGGCTCCTTTCATCTGCTGCGTTTAGTTAGCATGATCCTGGTGGAAGCGCTTCAACCCTCCACGCCTTTGATCGGGTCACTCAAGTTCTTTGAGTCCACATTTTTTGGTTAAAGTTACAGTCAACTTGAATATACTTCTTTACTCATTTTGTCCATCAAATAAAATGAATACATTTCATTGTGTTTGTGCTTTTGAGATGTGGTAGATAAAAAAAAAACAACCCTGTCCTAAACACATTAGACCAACATCAGCTGCATATGCATTTAGGAAACACAAGAACTACATAAATACATTTTAATATTTTTTAAGGTATAAAATTAATAGAAAAAAGGCAGAAACAGAGATGTTCACACTTTGTCACATTTAGACAGTGACTTCGATTCAACACATTCTCTCAAAAGAGCTCCTTTCTATTTATTCCGGACAATGCTGTCAATAGGAGACAATCCACAATTTTAATTAGTGCCATCCGTTAAATCGCACTCTTACATCTTCAACAGACACAATCACCTCTTGTGGAGTAAATTAAAGTGATCCAGGACAGATTTGTTATTGAACTAGTTAATTAAGGACACTGTTGTAGTGGTGGTCAGTGTTTGACAAAGGCTGCAGATGGGATTAAAAGTGAAGTGCTTTTTAACATTAGAAGGGATATATGCAGACAGGACGAGCACAACTTGATCTCCTAATCAATTTGCGAGTTGATCAAGCCTTAATTGAGTTGTCCTCTTAATTCCACTGGGAGTTATCTTATTAATTCTGCTCACAAATGCACTTGGCGCTAAGGAAAAGCAGAGCTTAAAGGTGCCCATGATAAGGCCTGATTCTTTCCTCCGTTTGACTGCTTTCAATTTATATATATATATATATATATGCAGTCAAATGGAATGGAGGAAAGATATCCGTTAGCATATATACTACATCAAATTAAAAAATGCAAGCAGATTATAAACAGTGGTGAAAAGTGACAGCAAGAATAAAAGGTGAACAAAACAAGACAGTGGTGGGACCAGAAACGCTGTATGGTTTAGAGACAGTGGCTGGCATTGGGGTAAACACAGAAGGTAGAGCTACAGCTAGAGGTAGCAGAGAGCTAAAGATGCTGAGGTTCTCTTTGGGACCATAAAAAACATAAAAACAGCTCACAAATGTTTCGGTTTTGACAAGTAGGTTATGGCCCAGAATGAACTGTAGGATAGTTCAACCAAGTGAAACTTTGTTAATTTAAAAAAACAAAAGAACCTCACCCTTATGTTCACTTGCAAGACGCAGGTGGACCTCTTTAACTGTGGCCCGGTCCATAGCTGCCTGGACTCGCACAATATCAAGGTCCTCTTCTAGGCCTGCTCTAAAGGAAACAAACATATCTGTATTAAATTATTGCTATCTTAGCACCTCAAATATCACTGGAAAGTCAACAAAGGACTTCAGTAATTTTATTTTGTTTTTATCTTTTTTTTTGTTTTGTTTTGTTTTACAAAAAATAGAATGACACAACAAGGAACACAGCTAATTAAATTGTTTTTAATTTATGGGAAAATCAAAGTGACAAGCAACATGAAACGCAAAGACAGGAAAGTACAGTGTGTAGACTAGAATCAGTGCCCAATTACCTTTTCCACAATTAGCTTGATTCCTGCTAAAGGCTAATTATGTGGAGCCATGCTCGAGACTTTGCACTTTCAAGTTATTATTAGGACCCCGACTGTATTCTGTTGGGGATACAGAGCAGCCCGTGGAGACAATCACACCTGAAACACACACCTCATCTCCCTCCCCTCAGCTCCGAAGAGTCTTCAAACAAGCTACTGCTGCTGCTGTAGTGGCATTCTTTCTCTGGTTAACCTCAATACAGAAGTACAGTAGCTCTTTGGTGATAAGGCCAATTGCAAAATTAGGTATAGGATAAAAAATGTATTGCAATAACATTATGTGATGGACATTCACTTTGTCTGTCAAAATATTTGTCCAGTCAGTAAGTACAAATTACAGTACTGGTACTGGTTTAGACCTTATTAGTTCTGGGTTGGCTGTGGTTTAGACCTAGTTTAGCCAGAATTAATGTTGTGATGGCAATTTGAAATGGTTCCTCTGTCCTCTTCGCCACAGTATTCATTTCATTGAAAAATAACACAAATACAGCACAAGACTTTGGACTAATTTCATTCAACGCTAGGGCTGAATATTTAACATATACTGAACCAGGACAAAATTTAATACTAGACTATAAAGAAATAGGTCATTCAATACTAGAAAGAGCTAGTCTAAACCACAATTTTAAAATCATTTTAAAAGGCAGTGTAAATGTATGTGTCATGACAGTTATATGTAGTTCCTTGTAGGATGTAGGTAGGTATGTAATATTGCAATATATTGTGGCGCCCTAGTGCTGATCTTTTAGGCCACCCAGCAGCAGAGATGAGCTCTAATGGCTGACTGCAGCTTAAATAAGTCCACAAATGACTCTCCCAGAGGAGGTGAGGAGGCAGATGGATATGTGTCGCTTCTCTATAGATTTTCCTCCATAAATGAACTCAAGTCGATGAAGCCCCGGCACAGCCTTATGTGTCCCGGCTGTTAATGGGACAAATGAGCTGAAATATGCAGTATGTGGAGGGAGCCTGTTCCATCTCATGTTTCTCTTTTATGCCTTTTCAGATGCTGATGGTATTGATACTAAACCAAAGTTCATATGCTAAACATTCAATTTTGTTGAAGGATAAGCAACTTTGTTGGGCAAGGAAGGGATTGGATTGCAGATTGACTTCTTTGGCTGTGGGCCTCCAGTTTCACATCATAACATTCAGAAGATGGAAGACTATGCCTCTCTTTCCAGTATTTGTCATAGAAGAGGGGGATTGATTGTATGCAGTAGTAAGGAAGCTAACAAAGGAAAGGAAATGTTTTTGAATATGGTATTAAATCATATGTATTTAACAGTAAGATCAGATCAATAACTTAATCGTGTCTAGTCTGGTCAGACCAAATCTTAGTGGAGTGGCTCCAGAATCCCTCCAATTCATTAACACAGAACTTCAAAAAACATTTTGCCTATATCTGTATCTGAGTGATTGTATGCTTTTCAAATTGTACCAATCCAATAGGAGCTCTGCATATATTGGCACTATTCCCAAAATTCTGATTAGCTGAAAGTCTATCCACTTCCATTCAGAAGTAGTTTAATTAAATCATTTGTCTCTATTTGTTATGTCCCCAGAACATTTTTGACAGGGACCATACTAAATCTTTGTATAGGTGTTTTGGTGTGGAACCATAACACCATCAGGACCCAGAAAATTAATCTGTACCATTTCCAGGTAGAGCCAAAAATAATACCATCCAAAGACATGCATGTGTTAGGTGAATTGGTGACTCTAAATTGCCCCTTGTGGATGAATGTGAGAGTGAATGGTTGTCTGTTTGTGTATGTCTCTGTGTCAGCCCTGTGACAAGCTGGCCCTTGTCCAGGGTGTACCCTGCCTAAGGCCCTCCTAACGGGAATAAGCGGAAGATGATGAATGAATGAATGTATTAATGGAGAACATTTAACATTGCAAGGTAGCGCCAAAGCTTTGGTGAAGGTCTGCAATCTCTGAGTGCTTGTAATTTACTATGGAAATGTTGTCCTAGAAGATTTTTTTTATTCCCAAGACCAGTAGAGACAAAAGAAGAAAAAGTAAGTTGGTGGAGTCAACTGCCAGGTGTTGTTTGGTAATGATGTGGTCTGTCTCACGTCGCCCTTTTGGCCCCTTTTAAAAAACCCTTTCTTTCTTATGCATTAGAACAACTCCAGCCCTGAGCTATCCATTTGTTGTCATTTGATCTTGTCTGTTACCTGTGCTGCGCCGAACACTGCTTAGAGCACACACTCCGAGCTTTGGACCACAAGGGTGTACACAACTTCATCATCTGCTGCAGCCATTGTGATTTCAGATCCCAACCTTGTCTTGTTTCTTGCATAAAAATACACGAAAGGAGCGGGGAATAGGGTGAGAAAGCAAAAACACCTCTGGCATCTCAATGGCTGGGGATAGAGTCTTGTTTTTGGGGTGTGAGGTGGGGATTCCCCTATGGTTAAAGACATGCTGGAGGGCTGTTGGTTCATGGCGGGAGTTTGGCTGGATAAGTCACTCCTGTCAGCAGAAACGGGGACTGGTGGAGTTTGGCTATGGGCAATGCAAGGGCAGCAACAGCGGAGGTATGAGAGGTAAACAGGGATTCATGAGCTAACCACTGGTGGAAACAACCCAGAATAACTAAAATATTCTGTCTTTAACAGGCTTGTTGATGCCGCTGGATATCCTAATGTGAAATAAAACAATATCCGAGAATTGAATTTAGAAAGTGTTTTAGATAGGAAAAGAAATCTGAACAAGTCACTTTCCCTTTCTCCTACGAGTATGTAAACAGACTATATCTACACAGAATAGAATTACTCTAAATAAAAACTATAAATACATGCAATTTCTGGACTTTTTGCTTAAATTTCAGTTGAGACATTTCAGGGAGAGATATGAGAATAGACATGGAGCAAACTGGCCCGAGACAGGAGTGGAACCCTGGCTGCTCTACCCTACACAGTACTAGGTGTTCCACCAAGGCACCATTATTATGGGTGTTTTCACACTTGTTTTCACAGGTGAGGTGAAATTTTAAAATGACATTGTCTACACTCATGTACAAAACATTTACTCTAATGCTGTGTGAACAGTGAACACGTAACATATTTTCCATTTTAACTACATAATGCATTAATGTTTTATATTGTGTCAAATCAAATGAATCACACTTCCAGTACCTACTATAACTATAATAAACAAAACAGGATACATTCAAAAGACTTCACACAGACTTTGTACTCATAGACATGTATGTTTATGATCTAGTGATGTCTAAATTATCACATACTACTGACCCATGCATATCTCTGGCAAAGAACATTTTATCATGGCACAGTCTGTATTATCAACCATCATATTTCTTTAATATTATATAGTAAAACTTGTGATTTAGGTCCCTATTACACAATTATATGCTGCATATGTTATAAGATGCAATTAGTGTCACTGCATACATGTAATTACTTAGAGCAGCTATTTTCTTGCATAAATTAATTGACCAAATAATTAATGACAGAAAAGCGTTCCTTTTGCAGAAAACATACTATTTGTGTGTGTGTGTGTTTTGCCTATAAACGTGTCCCTCCTCCAGCTAAGCTCTAGTTCCAGGGGGGCAAAAGACTCTCATTACTTCTAATACCTTTAAGCAAATGGAGATGAAACGGCAAGCAATGGAGGAACACCCGGCTAAACTTTATTAAACTTAATTAAAGTCAAAGTCACTTATTGGGGAGGGTGATGTCCATATTGGTCACTTTCTACAGAAGAAGAAAATTATCTCAAAGGCTTTTTCCCTGGTAATAGCCAGTTAATTTATGCTTTGATGTCATCTGAATGCATCGTTTTAAGTCTAAGGGCACGATGCTGTGCTTATTTTGTTTACAGGTTCTAAATAATTCCTGCCTCCTTTTAAGCAACAGATCTTTAACAACAATTAACAAGCGAGGACATGGAGTGCGGCAGACAGATGCATAATGAGCTACAGAAAATGATCCCACTGTGAATTTTTTTAGCCCACCCGGCCCGTGGTTACATGCCAGCCATCTACCACCACTAATGGAAATCTTAATCAAAACTACACCTTAGTGTCAAATGTTGAGGCAGACAGTTTCCAATTAATTTAATGAACGTCTATTTTTAATCAGAAAACAGATTTTGGCAGCCTGTAGGTACTGACTCTTGATGCATTCAATGTACAGCATTGTTTGTTTATAAACTGGGGGTCTGGTTATGGTATGTACATGGATATTTTCATCTATTCACTGAAAAAACATCCATCCACATGAAAGCGTTTGGCAAAATATCCCTTTTCACTACAAACACTCAACTTCACTTATGTGGACAGACAATCAGATGATGGAAAAGCCAATTTCACAGTTAAATGTACCAATAAATAAACTTAGTACTGTAAGCAGCATGTCTAAAGCAAAACAGTGGTCTCTTTTCTGATTGGACAATAGGTGATGCAAGGTTAGAACCAAAACAAAAAACGTAAACAAAAACAACTTGGGCATTTTGTAAAACCTTTTTTTAAATTGTTAATAATTCAAATGTACCATTGTTATCAGTAAAACTAATAAGTGATTTCAACATGTTTACATCATATCTTGGGACACATGTGGGTAATTATTATGTAATCTAAAAAATATATACTGCTCATAGTACCTTTAAATTACACACCATACATGTCTTAGTACCTATTCTTTTTTCAAATATTGTATCATTGTATGAAAGGAGTATCAAAGTGTATACAGGACCGACAACAAATCACTCTCACATTTATTCACTAGGGCCAATTTAGAGTCACCAATTACCTAACACATGCATGTCTTTGGACGGTGGGAGGAAGCCCAGAGAGAACCTAAAGTAACACGGGGAGGACATGCTGACTCCAACCAGAGGTATATGTTAGCTGGCACAATTATTAAGCTCCTTGCTGTGAGGCCGGAGTGCTAACCACTCTGTCACCCTGAACCAAAGCTTCAAATATTTACATTTTCAATGTGCCCTACGTGGATCAAATGGTAGAGGATATACCACACATGAAGCAGGCACCTAGGTTAAACTTCCCGGTCAGGTCTGTTTCCAGCTTGTTATCACTCTGTCACTGAGCCTTCTTTCTTGTCTAGCTACTATCCCTATCCAAGAGGGTCAAAACGATCCCCCATATATCTCTCTAATAATCATATTGTGGGATCTCTCACTGGTCAGCCTGGAAGAATGTTTCCCATATATTGCAATGTAAACAATGAAAATTTAATTCCTGTCCATTTGACCATATAATATTTCATGTCTATTGTTAGAATGAAACAAAGCCTTCAAAATTAAAATTTAAATGTTCATATTCCTGTATAGAGCTGTCAAATTACGACCAACTACTTCTCTAATACCTTAAGGTTACTAAATGAGAGCCCTCTCCACACACTTGTCTCACCTCCTTATAGCCAAATACAGAGATTAGAGCAGTGTCTAAGCCTGATAACCTTCTCTTTACACTAAAGGGACTCTGCCAGATTCATCACACCAATAATTATTCTGGGAAATGGTCATCTGTGCCTCGAGACAGTGTTTTACAAGAGCTGTTTTAGGAGGCGCTGATGGGAAGCATCTGTGCCGAACCTCAGGACAACACGAGAGAGCAAATGGAAGACAATAGAGTTTAAATAGACCCTGTGACTAGGTATTAAAAGCTTTACATGATGCCTTTATTTGCTCCTAAATTCTTCTGCTGCCTGTTGTTAATTAGCCATTAGCGGATCATTGCTTACACTTATCCAGCATAACCTTCACAAGAACAATCATTATAATACGGTCATCGGAACAACAAGCTCTAAATGCCTGCCCCCGTGTTTCACAGCAGTTATGTTGTTAAACTAGTTGTAGCTGTTAGATGATAGCCACTTTTCAATTAAAAGTGGTTTGTGTGAGAAGACAGCTAGCCAAAACTGTGACTATGACCAAGAAAAGACATCAGTATGGCTTTGGCTGCTTATTATTAAAAAGATTAACACCACTGTATATTGTTGACCACATTGTCATATGGTGCTAAAAAAGGCGATAACAAGCAGACAAGAAAAACTATTGACAGGAAGCCTACATCAAACTCTGCTCACCAGTGCTGCACAATAGGTTTAAATACCATTATCAGGCGTGCTGCCTGGTTTTCTGGACCCCCAGAAAAGATATTACATTGGGCCCTAGCACTGAAAACTAAGCTAACCATACACATTGACCGTTACCACAACATACAACAGAGTGCAAATACGTACAAAATGCAATCCAATCATCAATGACCAGTGAGTTAATCTCTGGTGTTTTTAACTGAATCACTATGGAGAGATTTCTATTTTAATTTCTTAAATATTGCAACTCAATAAGTTTGTGGTAGATGTTTGAAGAAAATGGGAGTTAATTAGGAATCTTCTATTATTATCTCCAAGGCTGAATAAATATTATTATTGAAATTTTGAACAAATATAGCCATTCTAATATTCATTCTAATTTGATCCCCACCAATTCGAGCTGAGTTTCCAGGGGTTGGAAGTAATGGTCGCAGATATAACTACCTCTACATGTAAAAGGATAAAAATACAGCAAAATAAATTCAAGGGGCAGTGCCAACAAACACAGAACAACTTGAGGGTTGCTAAGGTTTCAACAACATTGTAGACAAACAGTTATGACAGGCCATAGGCTCTAAACTGATGAAATATGGCTTGTGTGGGTGTGAGGGGTTCCAGGCCCTCTTCATTAAAATTGTGAATGGTACTGAATGATTGACTTATGGTAGCAATTTTTGTCTGTTTGTTTATTTGTATGGTCTAGTGCAAAAATGTATATTGCACCATTAAATATTCCCCACTCCTCCCTCTCTGAGCAGGTATGGTATGAAGTGCAGAGAGGAATAGTGATGGGCAGTGGGTAGATGTGTGCCCTTAAAAAGACACCTTTTCTGAAGTTTAAAGACCCCAGCTAAGTTTACTTTGCAGCAGCCATCCGCATAAGAAGGGGGCCCTTGGGGGTGTGGATAGAGGAGATGAGGTGGAGCTGGTCAGGGGCACATGAAGGGGATCAGAGGAAACCCCAGAGGATGGCCCGCTTATACAGCCAGGTAAGAGGCCAGTGCTTTGTGTCCCATGCGGCTCCACTCGCAGGTCAGCTCCAAGGACCCTATGTGTTCAGAATAGTTTGCTGACCCCCGCGCCCCGCCCCTAGACAATGCGGTCCTGCAGCTCAGCTCTAGTTTTGGCCTGGCCAGCCAGGCAGGAGGATGGACATCCCTTAACAGGCAGCATCGGCGGCACCGTGGCTGCTAGCTTGTAATTAGCTCGGACAGCTCAGGCTTGGAGAGAGGCAGCCGGGCTATATCATAATGAGCTCAGCTGGGATTAGGAGGACAGGGCAAGGGGGTGAGCAGAGGGGAACCAAGGAGAGGGGGCAGCTAGAGGAGACGGCGGTGGGGGTAAGTAGCAGAATTCTGGCCAAGTGCAAGCATCGCACAGGGCTAGAGGGATGCAGCTGGGAAGACAAGGAGGAGGCGGGGGGAAGAGGAGGGTACAGAGGCCTGAGATAGAGGAGGGAAGAGGTGAGGAGAGGTGAAGGCTAGGGGAAACAGGAGAAGGAGGGACTATGGCTTTAGGACAGGCTTTGTGGAGAATCACAGAGGGTCAGTGTGCGCAGTACGGTTACACGGGATACTCCAGATCAAACAAGCCAGTGCTATACACGCCCAAGACAACTCGGGAACAAGGCTTTAGCCAAAATCAGAGCCACACCTACCACAGCAGCTACACAGAAGTCTAGGGTAGCAGGATATATTAAAAAGCATTATTGCAATATGTCTGAAATTACTAGTAGTTTCTTATCATCTGATGGGCATTTACTAATGGCTTGTCAAAATAATTGTCCAATCACAGCTTCAACATAAAAAAAGAAAAACTGCTCTTCCTGTTTCATTCCTCCTGTTTTAAAAACTTGTGTTTTGTTCAGATCTATGCCTGATTAAAACCTACATTTGTCCTGAGTTTAGTCTTAGATTTAAACCTAGTTCTAGGTTGTTTATGAACTGAAATAAACTTGTATTGTATCAAAGAGGGCTTTCAGATATCACAGTTATCAGCAGATATATTGCTTTTTTTTTCTCTAATATCATGCAGTCCCAGTATTTTGTTATAAATGTATCGTTAAACTCAGACTCCTTCTCCATAAATACCTAGCCAGAGATTTTCATAATGTGAAATTACTGCCTGCACTTTTATGTGTGAATTTCTGGGCAGCCAATTTTACAAATGAGCACAGTTTCTAATGATCCTGCTTTGGCTCCTGCTGGCTGGTAATGATGTGGAGGGCTAGGTGAACGCTGTGAAGTTGGGAAGGGCACACACTCAAATTTTAACACCCACAAACAAGAAGGGACAGTGGGAGAGCCGTCGAAGAGTGTGTGTGAAAATTAATGAGATAAAAGTTGAGATTCAAGTGTCCACTTCTCATATGTGAAGAGACTTACTTCTCCAGAGAGAGTTTCCTGGTGAGGTTTTTAAGGTATGCAAGTTCGTTCCACACAGCATCACTGTCCTCCTGCCGGAGCTGCCATGGCTCTGCACGCTGGATCCTTCCGGCCCTGGACAAAAACAATATATTTGAGTGGGACAAAATATTGAAATTTGTGAGTAATGTAACAATTCATTTGTTTTCTACAGGACCTATTCTGGCTGCTTTGTGCATATTGTTATGGCCACTCTAGATGATCAGTCAGTCCCAGGGCGAACATTTGAAGACATACAGTAAATACACCAATAAAAAATAGGTCAAGATTTGTCATGAAAAATATCCTATTTAACAGTTGTCTTGTTGCAAATCTAGCCGACATGTACAGTTAGGTTCATAAGTTTTTGGACACTGATTGTTGTTTTGAACATCATCATAAATAAAATGCTAATTCTTAATACTTTGGTAAAAATACTTTGCAGGTGATGACTACCTGATGTCTGGAGACAAAAGACATCACCAAACACTGGGTTTCCAATTTTATGATGCTCAGGTGGGCCTTTAGTGCAGCTGCCTTCAGTCGTTGCCTCTTTGAGGGTATTTTTGCCTTAAGTTTTGTCTTAAACAAGAGAAATGCTGCTCGATCAGGTTGCGATTTGGTGACTGACCACTGGCCATTGTAGAATATTTTACTTATTTGCCTTAAAAAACTCCAGGGTTTGCTTTTGCTGTGTGTTTTGGATTACTATCCATCTGTATTGTGAAGCGCCATCTATCAACTTCATGGCTTTTGTCTGAATCTGAGCAGAAAGTTTATCTCTATACACTTCAGAGTTCATCCGGCTGCTTCTGTCTTCTGTCACATCATCAATAAACACCAGTGACCGAGTGCCATTGGAAGTTCTGCAGCTCATGCGTCGTTATGGTGGACCTAGACACTGATACACCTTCTTCCTGGAGAGTGTTCTACTCTAAGATGGATCTTAGTGAAAAGGTTTTTCACCATTTTTGTATCCAGTCTAAGGATGGTCTGGTTCACTTCCATTGAGAGACTGCATATTGTGGTTTCACAGAAATAGCTTCCAAATGCAAATGTCACACCTAGCATCAAGTCCAGATCTTTTACCTGCTCAGTCTATGATGGATTAATGAGGGAAATGGCCCATGCAGCTCAGGAAACGCTCCAAATACTTTTGAGCCACTGAAAAAAAGACTGCTACACATTAAAGAGCTTAATTCCTAAACCTTTTGTCTGATTTTGACATGAATACTCTCAAATTACAGCTGAGAGTCTGCACTTTAAGTACATATTAATTATATAACCATATTTTTAATATGTTTTGGTAAAAAGCTAAAACAACAAAATTTGTGTCAGTGTCCAAATACTTATGGACCTAACTGTATGTTTACAGCGTTTTGCGCTGCTTCTTTATCCTTACTATTGGCCAGTGCTCTCAATCACTGTTTATTGTTATTATCACTGTTTATTGGTTCACGCATGTTCATATTGGATGATTGATTACCTAATTGTTGCTTAAGTTCTCAGTTAATACATACCTCTGCTACATGAACTACAATATTTGTCTTTGCTATGAGAAAAAAAGTTTGCTTGAATTCAGGTTTATACACTTTCCAACATGAGTCAAACTCCTTTAACTAATTATTTATTTGGTTGCAATACAAAAAAAAAAAACAATAAAATACTTGATTTAGGACACTTATGGTCATTATACTGTATTTGAATGAATCTCTATCACACAAAATCGTATAACATTGCATTGCTATACCAGCTCTAGCCTCAATGTTGCCACAAAATGCATACGTATATACACAAGGGAACTGGGTGGCACTGTATGTTACCTTGCTGCCTCATGCACATTCACATGGGGTAACAAGGCCCCTTAGTCTCTGTTTTTGTTATTCAGCCATCTTTAGCAGTATTCAAATGAGCAGCCTTGACTTTGACATTTCAGTGGCAAATCATGTACACACGCCTGCATGTTTGTTAAAGCCCAGGGCACTGCCCATGTGTCAGGGCAGTGGAGCATTCCCTGTGCACCATGCAAATGTAAATAATGGCAAAAACACACTTGCAAACGAGGTCATTCAAATGTCTACACCTCACTTATGAATACTTAATGACAATTTGTGGTCTGTGGCCGGGCTCACCATTGAACTTCAACTCTCTCTCACTCTTTTACACGTACGGTCCCCACAACCCCCAGCAGCATCCCAGCACACACCCATCAATCAGTCACATTCAATTCCAATTAGTCTTTCATTTGCCAAATAAACCAACTCTAAGTGAGGATTCCAGATTGAAATAGTAGCAGACAGAAGCACAACACAATTTTTCACAGAGGATTGTTTCTCATTTTCACTCAATCAATGTGAAAAGGTGTAGTAATGGATTGTCAGGGTCACTGCGGAGGACTTTTTCTCATAGTCATTATTGGCTCTCTGGATGCCAACACGCTACGCTAATACTAGTAAAACCCGGGTGCCTGGGAGTTGGAAGCTACTAAGGAACGGCAAATGTTTTCCTTTAATACTGTTAATGCCCCTGTGAGTGTTTTGAAATCCCTTCAACTTCTTCAGCATATGCACAATGTATCTGTCCATGGATGGCATTGGTGAACCTAGTTTTCTGTAGTTCTACCACAAGTGAAAGTATGCAAATTGTTCTTGTATTTAAAGAATCCAAGAAATGTTTTTGCACTTAAAAGCATTCCATCATTAACAAACAAGACCTTAACAATCCCACTGGTTGGTGTAGGGCACTTGTCAACAAAGAAAATGGCTGTGCTGGCTATGTCTGCTTACACAAACAATCAGCCAAAATAAAAAGTCTTAACTTGAAAAAAGAGAAACAAAATAAAAAACAGTAATAATTGGGGGATGGCTAAATTCAAGGTAAGCTCTGAACTTCAGATTTACTTTTGTAAAATAAAACAAAAGCCAGGATAGTTTCTAAGGACAAAAAAAAAAAAAAATGATGATGAGCCTAGTAAGTCTTAGTCTTAGATATAAGAATGGTTATAGCTGTAAAAGCACAGCTCTGGTTAAGTGTATAAACTGCATTTAGTGTGAAAGGTGCATGGCACATTATTAAGTCGCGGTAAAGCTTTATACATTTTAATTTGTTTACACTGGGCCTAAAAGCTGTTGAACACAGAGCCTTGAGAGAGCTATCTTCTTCAGGCCTCAGCGCTCTCTCCCTGATGGTATCCTGGTTTCCATTATTAAGCAGGAGGAAATAGAGAGAACTTTTCCACACCGCTGCGGCTAATTGCTCTGATTCAGGGGGAATCTGTTTATGGGAGCAACTTTGATCAGAGTACGTATGCCTTAATAGCCTTTAATTTTATTTGCTCACCCCCATCATCCCCAGTCTGATTAAAAAACTTTTTCCCTTCTCTAATATAAATATGAAGTTGCCTTTTCCCCTTCTCCATCATTCCATTTTGGGAAAATATGGTAGTAATGGTGACTGACAGGGTGTTTTCACTGGGACTGGATACTACTCAAGCCACTGCATGCTGATAAGCTAATGAAGTATTCAGGTGTGTGGTGATTGGCTGGTTGTTGTATTCTGGGAGGGACACAAGGCTCCTACCGTCATTCAACACCTAACCATACCAAGTCTATGCTCAATTGATATGAGGTAAATAAAGCTGCAAAATATAATGAAAACATGTCACGCTCAAAAATAAGTTGTCCAAATACTTACAAGATGCAACTATTTGCAGTTTTAGTGCATTTTAACTCTTATATCATATTGTCAATATATAACAATTTTGCAACAATGGACGTTGGTACCCAACAGTTTACATGTTCTGAAACTATTCAGAAATGTTTATGCCTATGTGAATTAGAAAATCACAAGAAAAGACATCAGTGTACTATTCAACAACACAGTCATATGGTATGTTTCTCACCTACTGTCCAGCTCTGGTAAAAAGTTACAAAAACCTTACAGTACAAAGGTTTTTCCAGGTAAGAAAAAGACATGTAAGCTTAAACAATCTTTTTATGTCCCACAAAAGGGGAAGAAATTAGGCCCCCTGCATATTTCCAAAAAGGCAACAACACAGCATGAAAGCTACTGGGGAACTCCCTAACAAGCTGGAGATGCAATGAGACTCGACGCCTATCCCCACTGACTTGTTAGGGCCCTGATTTCCCACCACTAATGGGAGTATTTAAGTCATTTTCTATTGTCTCCCATTCAGGCTGGCATTACCCCAGTGGGCTTAGCAGCTATTTAGAGATGGGGCGTGATGCCAAATGAATGCCAGGATCATAACACTGAGTGACTGGCTGGTGCCATGGAGAGCTTTTGAGTGAAAAGGGCAGAGCTGCCTATTGAATCAATTCTATGTCAAATCAGTCATGAAACACAAATATGGCGAGACTAAAAACAAACATTTTATGCCTTGAATCTTTGAGTGCAAAAGATTTTCCACTGATTTGCTCCACACATTGCTCAACACAGATTTGAATGACAAGTAAACAATATTTCTTGCATTTAGGGGAAAATGTTGGCATATTAGAAAAAAAATACAACCCTGTACTGTATCATCTGGGCTTTATTACCAAGAATTTTTAAATGCTGACACACTCCAATAAGGGACACTCTCAATGGCTGTTACTGAGTGCCTATAACCTTGAGAAAGTGTCTGCTCCATTCCGTGCTATGTGGCATACACCGCAAAATGGTGCATTAAAGAAAAACATCATTAGAACTAAAAGTATTCGAATAACACAAAACTCAGCCAAGGCACTGTCTCTATCCAGCAATGGACTTGAGTCAAGGATCTCCAAGATCAGAAGTAATTGCTAGATCCATTTAGTCACAAAATGATAAAAAAAAAACAAAAAAAAAAAAACTAAAAAGTACTAATATGAATTATTTGGTATACAGTTGGTACTTTTGGACCCATCTTGCAATGATATAGAGGCGTGGTTCCCAAAGTGGGGTCCGGGGCCCCCTGGAGATCCGCGAAGGTACTGCAGGGGGCCCCCCAGAGGTTTTCTATATTAAGTACATTAAAATAAATTAAGTTTAGCTTTAAAAATATTACTTTTAGCCAAAAGTAAGTGTTTTTGTAATGTTTTTATAGAAATCTACGAAGAAAGACATGACAAAATTTTTGAAATATGATAAAGTTTTATCGCAGGGGGTCCACGTGGGATTTTCTGAAATTTAAAGGGGCCACGACATTGTTGACTTTGGAAATGGCTGGTATAGAGTCCAGGACCATGCCCTGGGCCTACTTACTGTTTCTAAAAGTTTTAACAAAAAACAAAAAAACACAACTTTTTGAATTACCTTGTCAACAGACCTACAAACCAACCAGGGGTAATGAAATTAGTAAATAAGTTTAACAAGGCAAAAATAATTGTATTACAGAGATGTAACAATATTTAAGTTAGAGGTTTAAGGTGAGATCTAAACCTTGGTTTGATATCTCAAACATATTTCACAGTTTTAGATCAGATTAGATTTAAAAGTTTGAAATGGCACAAGACAACACACAGTGTGAAACCTGAAATGCGTCAATCGAAACATCATAAACAATTATATAGTACTAATAATTTTAATATAAAAACATGGAAATACAGTAGTACTGTGGTTGAAACCAAGATGCAATAAATAAAAATGAGTAGTGATGCTTTGAGGTTATGATGTACGATTTGACACAGCTCACTATTCCTACAGCCTTCCTGATAACCTGCTAAAACATATATAGCGGTGGTACAGTGGGTGTTGACTCTCTGTTCATCTGGCTGTCTTTGTTCCCACTGTCTCAGACACATGCTGTTGAGCCGCGCTGAGCTGACAAGAGCCGAGTGGAGCCCAGTGCTGCTCATGCTCTCTCACTTACACTGCTTTCACACGGGTTCACATTGCACCGCTGTTTTCTTTAATTAACCCAAAGAGAAAACATCTGACAGGGTCAACGCTGGCTCCCGCATGGCCACCAAACACACTCACCTTTAAGTTACACTGTTTAAAATATCCTTAAAGGGGAAAAGTGCATTTTTTTCTTGTAGTCGAGGAAAGCATAATGCGATAAGAACCATCTATAGACTATAAGGTGTCAACTAGGCTTTATAGTTCCACCAAGACTTAAAAAAAGTAATGGTTTGCTATTGAAAATTGAAATTATTCATTTTTGCATCTAGAATGCTGTCTGGATCAAGAAATTTTGTTATGAGCATTTACCATTGCGATATGAGGCCAGGACTCCAGTAAAAGTACAAAAGGAAAATAGTTAACCATTAATGACAGATATAAGGGCTTTGGACTAATGGATTGAGCATTTACCACTGAAATAAAAGATAGCTGGTTCATGGTTGGGAAACTGTATCTATACCATTGCGAGATAGGGCAATGGCTTAGTGAAGGTTGTAGATTTGCCTAAATGTTTATTTCATTTTTAGGAAGCTTTGAACACGATTGGCCTCTTAAGTTAGGAATGCTCTAATTGGCTGATTGGTCTACATATCTAGCCAACATTGAAGCAAAGCCAATAATACAAAGAATGGGGCTATTTTGGCATATTTGCTTAAACAGCAACACAGTGCAAAAAAAGAAAAATCTAAATAAAAAAAGGTAGCAAGATGTAGAATAGGGAGAGTATAATTGGCAGTGCTTTTATGCAATATCTAATAGTGAAGATAAGTGCAAGTTCAAACCAAGACCTGAAATTTGAGGTAGTCTAAAAACACAGTATTTATTGTAGTATTTTATTAGTATTATGGTATGGTGAATTTGTCTATTTTTATTTTAACTAAAATCTGGACATTTTTCTATGCTGCTGTTGCGTGGAGGAAGAAGAGAGTAAGCAACATAACCTAACTGAAGATGGCACATCCACAATATTTATGACAATATCTACACATTTTCCGCTACGGGTAAAAAGTCACGTGGTTTCTGGTAAAGATAACATGTTGAATCAGGAAATGGCCTTCACCCCTCATCCTCTTCCTCCTCCACAGGCCTTCTCAAACACCTTGTACGGCCCCCCTAGGACCAGACACCTCCTATCTTTGGCTCTCACATCCTAATGAACGCTGTGGGAGAAGGAGACGCAGACACACTTGGCACAAAATGGCCCAAATTGACTGGGCTTAAAACCCCTGAGCTTCTCAAAGGCAGTGAAATTCCTACCACTTACCCAAATCCAGCGCCCGGCTCCTGTCAGACAACATGTGGAGAGGAGTAAGACCCTAAGACTACTTTTGTGAGTGGTTTCTGGAGGTTATAGAGTTTCACAGGAGCTTTTAATATAAGGCAAAGTTGAGTTATGTGTGCATTTTACTCCTGACTGCCGTATCGAAGGGAAAGTTACTTTGTATGTATGGTTCTCAAGTGATTTATAAAAGGTACTGGCTGTATGTGCACAGGCCTTGTAAAGTGGGCCTTTTATTGTCTGTTTTGATTATACCATAATAAAGCAGATTATCAAAACTGCAAGACACAACATGTGAAGGTGCCACTGGCAAACTTAATGATGGCCACTGACTTTCACTATGGTGTTACTGGTATTAAATATAGGCATGGTACAGGGTAGGCATGGGACTGATAACAGTTTCGAGGGATGGTGGCTGTATTCAGTATAAAGGAGGCGGAGTGTATTGATTTGTGCCTTAGTCATACACAATTCTCTCAAATAATTTAGTAATATGGTCAGATGAATGTGCCAGTGACACCAATGCACCCAATGAAAAGTTAGTTTTAATCACTGCTGTAATAGCCTAAATTTATTCTACATTTGTTTGCATGAATTTGATTTATTGAAGAATTTGGTTTGGAACAATGTAGTCATAATGCAACAATGGACAGATTTTCTCTACCAGCACCAGTAGCACTGTATACTGCATGAAGGTTTTTGCTAACAACAAGAGCAACTTAATATTAATACTTACTGTAATTACCTCAGGTTAAACTTAGCAGTAATGCCTTGATTTGTGATATGGCAGAAAGTGACATAACCATGATGGCTGATTTACGCAAAATAAGCCATGTGCTTATGTAATTTAACAGAACATGTTTTTTGTTTAGTTTTTTTGCCATCTTTGCTGTTTCTGCTGCTTTTGCCGTTGTTGTTTTGTGTTCATTAAATTTGTTCCAGTATGTACTTACTCTGTATGTTTGTACTGCCCCCATTCATTTTCTGATTGGTTAATGTACATATATCTAATTTTTCATCAATTTGTTATGCCCCCTGGAAATCAACCTGAATCAACAGGTACCAGAATAACTACTGCTAGTATATACTAAAAATGGCTGATCAGGGTAAATTGGGAAACCAGTTCTCTTACTGTTTTATGTCTGGTCTTGGGCATCTAGTATTTTAGGGGGCTTGAATAATCAAGCAACACGTCTGCATTATAAAAAAAAAAGTGGGTAAAGTGAAAGTGTATGTGAATGTTAAACATATTCATCTCTGTGATGATAAAAAAATAAACAGCAAATGAGAACACAGTACAGGACATTGAATGACCTGATGCTGGAAACACACTTATGTATTTTCATGTTCCGTCTGTGATTCAAATCATTAAAACAGAGCTTTCAACAAACTTTCAATCATTTCCACATCTGCTGAAATTTTTACTAACAATTGTAGAAAATAGCAGCTGTTTTGTCTCTTAACTCTCCCTATATATGTATGTTTTTGTATAACACTACTGTGAATACTTACATTCCATTTGCCTTCTCCAGTTCTTTCAGCTGATCTCTTATTGTTTTGTAGTTGCTCTGAATGAGGCGTAGACGTTCACGTCGGTTATCGTGAGCCTTCCTCAATTCCTCATTCTCATCAATCTGTAAGACATGGCGACTTTTAAATAACAAAACATAGCTAAGAAAGGGAAAAAAAAGTTGTTCACAGTTTGCTACATTGATGCGCTGTGCAAGACTAGGGTCCTCGCTCTTTTTTTATTTTTAATTTGGTGCACTGTTAGAGCACCTGAGCCTGACGAAAGTCCGCACGCCTGTCTCCTCTCCTGACATGTGAGAAACATCATTAAAGTCTGATATTTACATGACCAGTCAAAAAGGACACAAAACATCAAACAATAGCACACACGAGACACATTCACGTCTTTGAACCCAGTTACTGCAGTTACCAGCTGACGACCGGCACAGTTTGTTGCTGACAATGTTGTTGACAGCTATTAAATGTAGCAAAGATTGGGCATGCGGCTTCAAAGCAAGAGCGAGAGAAGACAACGTATAGATTTTTTCCTTGTCAGGGGCACACCACTCCTCCCCATCACACTGACCTTAACAGAGAGGGCGATGGAGAAAACACTTTCAACAGGCAGGACAAACAGAGGTGAAAAAAAGAGTAAAAAAGGAGGAGGATGGAAATATGGGGAAAAAGAACCAGTTGAGAAATTAGAAGAAAAGAGAGAGCGGCTGAGGCAAAAGGAAGAGTGCAGGACAGGTTTCTGCTTGAGTGGCCAGGGCTGGGGAGAGTTGTCGAGCGCTTTCTGAAGGGAAGGAGCTTGTTTACTGCTGATATGACACGGCTGCCCTGCAGAGAGGGAAATGCGAGCCCTCAGCCCTGTTATTATTAACAAGGACAAAGAGAACAGAGACGGCACACAAACATGCACTGGACACAAACACATACACACACAAGATGCCCAACACATTCACATATACACGCTCAAGCTGCCAATGTGACAAGTATGGATTTTCCCCTGTGCGGATTATTCACACAGGACATCTACAAGACATCCTGAGCCCCTTCACGTAGCCCCCAACCTCTCAAAAACAACGCTTTAATGAAAAGGGCCAGACCTGGGCCGTGGTGGAACTAGGAGCTAAGGGAGAAGACAGAAGAGTTGAAGCAGACTGATGGAGGGATGCAGCTAGTGGCAGGGCATTAGCCACATCATGGATTCCCAGGCTCCTTATAGAGTTTCCCTTGGGCTGCTCCGCTCTGGTCATCAGGCCACAGACCCTTGCCCACCGATCAATACACTCCCTTCCCAACCCATATACACATCTGTGGACGTTTTCAAGCTGAAAAATAATTACACAGCAACAGCGAATGTTTACTTGAAAGTAGGAAAAAGAAACAACACAAAAAGCTAAGCTAAAGAGCTAACTGTCTGCTGTAGTTAGCGCTAAGGTCAACGTGTCAATTGCAGAGAGATGTACACCCAATTTCAGAAAGAAGTGGATAAGGACAAGTCAAGTAAGAACACACTGAGCAAAATAGTCCATACAAACCCAATTCTTCAAAGCTCATTTAAAATGGACTGCCTCTAGGATCAGATGAACCAAATTTTGAAACCATGTAATGACTTCTGAAAGTGCATGAGCCCTTGCAGTGATTTCTAGTACAGATTCATGACTGTTTTTGATACAGTCCCACTTTAGCCTGAATATCAGACTTCCTTTTTTTAAAGGATTCTTTACTATTGGGAGATGGGGCTAATTTTGCCATTAGAGCTTCGAACTCCACAAATAATGCCCAGAAACACAGGCAAATAATGTTATAATCTTTAGGGGTTTCTGTTAGAGAGTGCATACCTCCGCCAAGCCATAGGGTCAGTCACCTGAGTGCTTCTTGTTTTACTATACATTACTAAGTACAACAGAGGTGTTCAGTGTCGCTAATGGAGGTCAGGTAACGTTGCCTAAAATTAAATCAAGAAAAAGAACAAAGACTACATCCTGTCCCTGCCCCAATGCCCTTATTAGGTATGGTTATAGATAAAAGTTGGCAGTCAAGAGTTGTTCTGTGCATACTTTTGCTAAATGCCCCCCAACCGGCAGATGCGTAAATGGCACTATTAGCTAACACAGTCATGCGTGTCGTTTGAGTCTTTGTGGAGCATTAGCGGCTGAGTAGGTGTCTGCCAATGATGTAATTCAGACACTTCAGATCTGACAAGAAAATGACGCCTAAAGTGTTCTTGGGATTGTGTTCAAAGGGAGATGACCTCTGAATAATCACGTACTCACTGGCTGGCCTGAAAGATTAGGGTGAACAAATGCAATGACTTCTGGGCATAGTTCAAATGGAAGAAAAAAAAAACTATTAAGGCTATATAACTCAAATGTAAAGAATAATTGGACAGAAATGGGAGCATTTTGAAGGTTAATTGACCTATAAAGACTGTTGGTTGAAGGTAGGAAATCCCGCAGTATCCACCTCACCAGAGCGGTTCATCTCCTGCTGCTCCACTGCCTACACACAGTGTGTTTGTCTGCCACATGTGCAGTAGGTAAGTGCAAGTGTGTTCTCTACATTGTTAGGGAAGGTCATGTTAAAGGCAGTGTCAGCAGCAGTACAATTGAACCTTTGGAGACAGTGACTGTTATCATAGTGTGGACCTTCCTGGAGCCCAGCGGCAATGGCAGCAATCATGTATAAGTAAACAGAGCAACACATCAAAACTGAAGAAATGTCAGAAAAGATTTCTATAAGAGGTTTCTACAAGTGCTACACTGTATCAGGAAAAGAAATCAGAGTATGTGATAACTATCTTGAATATTGCTATTATGGTAATAAGAATTGCAATACCTTAATAGGCATAGTAAAGGTAAAACTGTATTTTACATGTAGCCGCTGTCCTTCTACCATGTATTATTTTTAAATAATTTGTACATCCATTTTTTTACTTCTACTTGAGTAATATTATTTTGAAATAACAATACTCTTACTTGAGTACAATTTTGGGCAACTCCATCCACGTCTATACGCCTATGTAATGATTTCAAAAGCTTTTGTTGTGGAAAAAGCGAAAAGTTTTGGAAATGTGTGTTTCTTGTGCCTTACTTTGTTGTGTCATAAACCTGTAATTTATTCATTTTATTTTATTAATTTTACTAATTGTATTGTTGGGAAATACCATAATTTGCACATTATGCTTAGTCTGATTACTAAATGCTAAAAACATAAAACAGATGTTTTATCCAGACAGTTACTCAGAACTTAGGTAAATTTTTTATTTTATTTTACCAAATATTTTTGGGACTTTTTGGATAGTATAGTGTAAATTTCTGTCCATTAAATAGATATGGTGTGTTGATATTTTCTGGCTATGAGTGAATATGAGTGAATGTTCTCCCACAACAGCCAAGAGTCACATGTCTCCTTCAAATGGCTGATCTCAACTCTTTGAGTTACTTGCCCTGGCAGATTAGATAGAATTTATGTTTATTAAGTGTTGAAACTAAACAAAAGTCATTTTAGATTAAAACCTCATTCATCTTGTATTCCTTATACCCGTTAAGATGGCTGGAGTCTATCCAACCTACTATGGGCCTGGACAATGACCAGTTGGTCACAGGGCAGACATGTTCTATAGGCAGATTAGATTCATCAATTCACATATACATGCATGTCTTTAAATGGGTGACTACCTCTCAGACTCAAAGAAAACTGTTTTATATAATTTGTATTATATTATGTATATTTTTTAAATCTTAATTTTTTATTTTTTTTTTAATTTTAAATATTCTTTTAAATCATTGTAACAAAAAAATGAGAAACATATTTTAGTTATGTTTCAGCAAAAAAAAAAAAAAAAAAAACAGCTAAGTAAGAGTATGTGGAATAATGTATGAAGCATCTACTGTACCTTTAATTGCAGCAGCTCCTCCAGGTCCTGAATCCTCTTTTCTGCATCTTGTCTCCTGCTGCCACCCATCTCCACACTGCCGGCTGGGGACAGAGACCTGGAGCGCTGCACAGGTGCTATCTGCACACGAGTAAGCAAAGAAGCACACACTGAGAACTTGAGCACACTTCAATTACACCTGGGCAAAAACCCATGAAACAATTAACATCTGTAGAAACACTGAGCGAATGCCAATAGTGGAATTATCTGTGTTCACTCCATTCCCCTCTCACCTTGAGTACAACACGCACACAGTCTTCACTACACGCACAAACAAACATGCTACCAGAGGAATAAAGCAACTGGAGCGGTGTTCGCTACGACCTGAAGGGAGGCGGTTAAAGTTGGTGTTTGCGTGGATGCGTGTGTGTTTGAAAGCAGGAGTTGCAAGCTGAGAGCAGCAAAGGTTTCTCCCTGCGACTGGCTAATGAGTATGTTCATTTCCATTTACATTGTTTCTTTGACAATAATGATGTCCCATTAGGGGAGACTAAAGGGGCTATAGATTCCAGAATGTGCTGGGCTTCATTACAAGAGGTGGGCAGGGAGGCCGCTCTAATTGCTCTACTAGGGGCCTCCAGGTTACACTTGATAGGACAACTGAAAGAGCCGCCGAATAGGAGGGGGAGTTGCAGTTTGCTAGCCGTTCCTGCTCTGTGGAAATAAATAAATAAATAAGGGAGTGGAGAAGTGCTGGGGCTGTGCTGAAGAAAAGCAGTGGGAACAATATGCTAGCAGAATATGAATATGAGGGGAAAGGCGCTCCCCTGCGGTGCACGAGCAGAGCTGACCAGATGGCAGGCTAAAATATGCAATGCGACTAAACGCACAACAGTCCTTGGGCTGGAGTGGAAGGAGTATACAGGAGGAGGGGGCTTTGATGGAATGGGGGTCTATTATGGGAATGTAGACCAAATTGAGCTCATCATCCTAAAACATAGTCTCTCTTAGTCTAAAGTTATAATAATCACTTTAAGCTTTGCTCTAAGTGACTTTGGCATCAGAGTTGGTTCAACAATGTAAGAGTAAGTGCATATCCAAAAGACAGGTTTCCAGAGCCTTGGTGGTTCACCTGGTAGAGCACGTACCATACACTTAAGTGACTATGAATATGACTTGGGACAATATGCTCTCTCTCATCGTGTTTCCTGTTCATCTACACTGTCTGTGAAAAATACAGGCTCATCAAGCCCCAAAATGATGCTCACAATAAGACATAGAGCCCTGACCGATACGGATTTTTTGAGGCCGATGGCAATACCGATATTAAGCAACAAAAAAATAGCCGATACATTATACATTAGGAAAAAGTATTTTAAAGCAGTTTTCATTCCTCTCTTGTTTACATGAATATGGCGTGTACATCCCAGGCCACTTTATTAGACTAAACTTATTTTTAAAATGTTGTAGAAAGCTGCTTATTGTTCTTGGTGCTGATTGTTATTTAGGTTGTAGTGGGCATTGGTGTGGGGAGTATTATATATTTTATGTATTATATTTATTTATTTTATTTAGCTTTAACTACATTTGTTTATCTTAAAGATATTAGGGAGAATTTTTTTCAACTGCTGAGAAACCAGCGACTGTTTGTCCTTTTTTGAATAATGCGCATGCGTCAGCCCTCCCCCACCCTTCACTGTTCCTTTCCAAGGAACTCCACAGCGACGTGCACGAGCGTTGGAACACGAGTGTTTGTTTACAGCCGGCATCAGTAGATTCGCCTAAATCTAGACCTGCATTGTTTGTTTGCGCGACCTTTGACCTAGTTCCCCACACAGCCCCAGTCACATGCACAGTCACTATTGGTAGCATTAGCAAACTGACGTTGCTGTACAGTTGAAAAGGTTCAACAGATAAAGAAAAAAGGCATTTTTTTCAAACGATAAGATAAACGTACCTGTCCAGCAGAAACTTGGCGACCAGTGCATCGGTCTGAAGCCCTTTCTGTTCCTACAGAGCACGCCGTCCTTTGAAGGAATCGCCAATAACTACACGGGTTTTATTCTGCTCTTCTACAGTTTTTCTCCTCCTCCTCTGGTACACTTCAAAAACAGTTTTCCTTTTGTGACCGCCCGGTTCACGGTTTTCCTCAGCCATTGTACTCTTCGAAAGTCAGGCTGTCCGCGCTACAATGTTAACGCCGATAACGCGGCGCTAATGCCGGACTAGATAAACATAGTGTATACGCATGCACAGGAACAAGAACGCGCACTATCGCCGAAACTAGGAAGTCAGAATGATTGACAAGTCCGTGGAACAATGGTTAACGTACTCATGACGAAAACGATTGTGGGACTTAAAAAACCTCATCCAGAGTCCACAGTTTATTAATATTATTATTTTATTTTCTAATACACCAATTTATAAGCCTTATACTGGGCAATGAAGGTAGTTTTAATAAATATTGCAAAAAATTAATTTATAAAGATCCTCCCTAATACCTTTAAATTTCATTTAAACTTGCCGTGCAAGTACAGCCCAGGGAGAACTACAAAATACATTTTGAATTTTTGTTCTATGACCTTTATGGCAAAGAAATTAGTCAAATATTTGTATTGCCTTTGAGCTTTTCAGGCCACGAGAAGATGATTTGGGGAGTTTTCTATGAACTGCAGAGTAAGAACCAAACTGCTGGGAAATACTTCCGAGTTGGCGCCACTGCCCTCTGCTGGACAAATAGCAGAATGCCATCATTTACAAGTAAACAGGTCTTATTCCAGCACACAGTAAAAACAGTAGTTTATATCGGCGGATATCAGCAAGATTTCAGTCGATAACCTATAATTTTTTTATGGGCTATATCGGCCGGCCGATATTAGCGGCCGATATCAGGCTCTCTAAGACATTATCTTTTTTCTTTTCATTGGTCACAACAGCAAATCATATGGCTCTATCCATCCCCATCGGTTTGGTAAAGAAAGCCATGGAAGCGTATGTCCTGATGCAACTCTACTCATTCATCCAGATTTGGGATGGGCTCAGACAGTAAACTGGCTTGTGCCTCTTTGTGGTTGGGATTATAGAAAAAGACAGGTCGTCATGATCAGTAGCAGTAAGATCAGTGGCAGTATTGTAAATACCAGTTTGGGAATGTGCCTGAGGGCCACAGTTGACTCTTGCGACCTGATGTGCCCCTTCTGCTATCATGCCGACGTGGGTGCCAACCATGTGCTCCTGCTCAGCCTTAATGACTGTATGCAACTAATTAGCAGATTGATCTGCATATTTCTGATGAGTGGCAGGCCAACTTGGCTGGTCCACATGTACATGGGGGAAATGTACAAGGCCAAAGAGGGAATCCACAGCAAGAAAAAGTGTAAGACCAGTCTGAAATAATTTGAAATTCAAGGAGGAAAACATTTGGGAATAAACCATACTATGTAATTATGTAATTATGTATTTAATATGTTTTAATCAAAAGAATTGTCATATACAGGTGCGCATCTATCAATTAGAATATTGTGAAAAAAGTACTTTAATTTTGAAATGGATATATTAAGATTCAGCAAACACAGAGCTGGGTATTGACAAGAACTTGGAAATATATCACAATGCTGTAACAAATAGCACAAAATTTTGGAAAACAAAATGAAAGTGCTTGCAGGATTTTTTGATAAAATATATTGCTGGTTTGATGTTTAAATGCAATACAAAAGTAGAAAGAATTTATTTTAAAAAATTGATAATTTAATTCATTACAGATATTTTCCAGAATCTATATCTTTGTACAGGTCCCAATTCAAGCACTTATTCATTTAAAATGTAATGATTATGATTATGTAATATTATGTAACATAACATAACTTTTTTTTACCCCGCAATATTCTAATCTATTGACGTGCGATGTGCCTGATTTTATGATGTGTCAGGAGATGATAAAGAAGGCCACAGTGATAAATGATTGTGAGCTGGTGCAGATGTTGTCTTTGGTCCAGTTGGTCACCTGTCTACCATAGGTCAGGAAGACACATGAACACCTTGTGCTTCTGTACCAACCATGTTGTGACATTATTAGTCGATAGGCTTGACAGATAAAACGCAGCTAACACAATGGGGAGAAGATGCGCCTAGAGAGCACCTCGACCCAGCAGCTGGTCGGTGATGATGCCCTGACCAGTACATGGACCCAGTAATGGTCTGTAAACACAAGAGTGCAATGCAGATGGAAACTGTACAAACACAGACTGTATGCATGGAGGAGTAAAGCTTTTATTTACCCAGAGGTCAGTGTCATTGACGGGTAACTAAAAAGGAAACATTTCATCACATGCCTGCCTATACCCTCACCTCTCCCTCCATCACCCAGAGAGGGTCACTGTCATCAATGGGCCTCTTTATGGCTGAGGCAATGTGTCATGTGCACGTCTGCAATTATCAAAGCCAGACTTGTTCAGGTCAAATGAGTGAATGGGAATGTTGTATTAAAGCGTACAAGCAAAGGACAAGGCATAAGGCAGATACATGGGCTATGTACGAAGACATGCATAGAAAACATGTTTTTTAAAATAGATTCTCACAAAACTTACTCAAGAGCCACAAACTTTCACACCATTAAATTATTACCTTTTTTACAAAAGGTTTTTCACACAAGTACTGTAGGGAAAAACTGCTAACATGCATCACAGTGAGCTGCTTGTCATTACAGACAATAATAAATATGATCACTACATGGCAAAAAATAAAGAGCTGGAAATTGTAAATGGTTGTAGATGGTTATGCTAAACTAAAAAGCTAAACTAAAAAGTCCATACCCAATGTCACATGCAGGTAAACATCAATAAAATTTAAATAGTGTGGAAAAGTTAGATATTTCAAGCATCTATTGATATTAATCGTGATGGTTATGATGGTTATGTAATGTTATGTAATATTCTAATTTTATGAGGTACTGAAATTTTTTTTTATTAACTGCAAGCCATAATTTTACCAATTAAAATAAGTAAATACACACACATGTCTGTACTGATTTAATCTTTATAATAAAGTACTAAAAATAATGTTACTTTTTCATGTCACCAAAGTTTACTGATGTGCAAATGCTAAAATACTTTGAACAAAGCATGACCAACTTCAAAATCAATCGTTTATAACAATGTCCCCTCAAGTGAATACATTAGATCATTAAGATCAATTCAAACTATTAGAACAAATGACATTCTAATGAGGGAAGGAATATACACTCTCATCTGTCTTTTGAGATTCAGAGTAAAGGAGGCCCTCTAGAAGCATGTCCTGCCAAACATCTGAGTTTAAGTCGGAAAAGATCAAACATCTGTGTTTTGTTCATAATGTACTGCTGAGGCGGTAAATTAGCCAGTGCCTGAGCCCAAGGCATGCGTGAAACCAGCAGCACCACGTCGGCCCGGTCGCAGTGGGAGGGGCATGTCGTACGTAGAGTGTGTGTTGGAAACTTCAGGACAAAGGTTACCCGAGACAGGGACTGATAAATCACATGAGTTACTCCGCATCATTTCCCTCACATCCTGGCTGTGTGTCTTTGATCTAAGTGTAGTGCTAACGGATATGGGTGCTAACCTACCTGCCGTCTTGTGACAGATCTGGTGGAATGATGTTTAAGGGGCCTCTCCTCGTCTCCTGGGTCTAACTCGTGAGTGGACGCCTGCTCAGAGCTATGGCTATGTCTCAGAGCAGGTTCAGACAGCGCTGCCTGTGGAGACAGAAGTCGGGAAATGAACAGCACATTAACTGAATATTGAAACCCTTTCTTTTTACTACCTCAAACAAGACTTTATAGATACTAGATCAATGGGAATCAGACTCTACTGGAGTGTAGAGTGGTGTTGTCCTTAACATATTAGTACACTCATATCCATACAAAATCTTCATAGGCAAAGCTAAACATTCAGATGTGCAATGTAGTATAATGTGTCCCAGCAGTTATTTACTGTGTGGAATTATCCCTTAATTTATCAGTGTCTATTTGCTAGTCTATCTCAGCATCTACAGGACAAGCTGCTATTCACGCCAGGGACAAACAAAGACTCTCTGGCTGTATATTTTGTGTTTCAAAGTTTATTTTTGTAAGAATAATAGACCCAGGCATCTAGTAACGTTGAATTTTGGCTGCCATGTGAAACTGACTTAAGGTGTAAGGGGGTTGCTAACTAATTATTCATTCATTCATTCACTCACCTTCTTCTGCTTATTCCCAGCTAGTCGTAGGGCTGATACAGAGACATACATAGACAGACTCTGATTCAATTTCACATTCATTCACTATGGGCAATTTAGAGTCATACGTTTACCTACCACATGCATGTCTTTGGACAATGGGAAGAAGTACCCTGAAAGAAACCACGGTAACACAGGGAGGACATGCAGACTCCACCCAGAGAGTTTGTGTCAGCCAACAACGAGGATCAAACCCATAATCTCCTTACTGGAAGGCAACCGCTCTGCCACTGTGTCCCCTGCAAACTAGTAATTTAAGTACATATTTGGAAGAAGTTGTACTTTGGATACATTATCTAAAACATTTTTGAGAACACTAAATCAGCAGAAATGTGTATTCCCTTTTGGTGGCAAAGCGAGTATTACTATTAGCAGCAGTAATAACTGTAGTAGTAGTGGTAAGTAGAGCTGGGTGATTTAGCCTAAAAAAATATCTCACATCCAGTCATGAAAAAAACAGAAGTTTGCTGTGCTGTAGGTTTTCAGGAAGGTTATTAGCCTGCAACATTAACGTTTAAAGAACAATGACCTCAAACTTCATTGATGTCTAAATACGCTGCCCATTCAACTTTTTAGGCAACTATATCACCATGGCAACGCAGACGGGCTTTTTAGAGTGACACCTGACAAAACTAGAAAGTACCGCGTTCGTCTCCTCCTTCAGTCCCATCCGCACCGCTGCTGCTGGTGAGCACCTGCAACCTCATGTGCGCTCGATCTCCGCGCTGCTCCGCACCACACCTCCATGCCGCTTTGTCTGTGGCTCAACCCGACCTCCGCCGCGCATTACCGGTGCGCTGCTGTTGACAAAGTTGTAGGGTCGCGCTGAATTCGCGGGGTTTGCTTCATTTTGCGTTAATAGTTGCAATCGCAACAACGCGAAATCCTGGAGGGACTGACTTTGCAGCGGGGCGCTTTTTGTGCTCCGTCTGACACCACAAACCCAAACCAATTCCACACAACTGACGATACTGTGCCTTTCTTAGGAACGAGTTCTTCCCTGCTCGCTGCCATGTTGTTTCTGTTCCTCTAGCGCGCGGAGAGAGGGTGGGCGGGCCTACCCACTGTGAACTACAGGAGCCCAGAGCGCTGGTGGTGGACGTTTTTTTATTGATTTTTATTTAAACAAGTCGGCCTGCCCTACAAATTTGAATTAATCAAAAAAATAAATTTATCACCCAGCCCTAGTGGTAATACTTGTAGGAATGGTAGTAACCGTAGTTGTGGCGGTACTAGTGGCACTTTCTACTTAGGAAAACATTACACTAAATTACTTTTTAACTTGTTGACCAGTTTTACTTTTACTTGAGTAATTTTATTTGAAAGTAACAGTACTTTTATTTAAGTTAAGATTTTGAGTACTTTTTCCATCACTCATTTTGCAAAGGCCAAGGAGAACCACATATGTACTTTGACATACTCACACACCTCTTTTGTGCATATATTTACACTGCTGTTCTTAAAAGTCCTTAAAAAACAGTGCGAAACAAAACGCAATCTCACCTGCTTATATTATCAGCGTTTCAACACATCACTTCAAATGTTGCTGACAAACAGAGGCTTCCACAACTGTTTTATACCTTTACAATCCAGGTAGTGTGGAAAACTGCAACGGATGTCATCAGCTTTTTTACCCATTTGGTCTTGATTGCATTATCAGAAAGCTGGCATCTGGGCGTGACCTTGTTAACTGCCAGGGTAATCAACTTTAACCAAAGGGGAGGAGAGGGGATGATAAATTATTAGTGAGGAAGATTTTGTTCATGTTTTATTAAATTGGCCTGTCAAAGGGGGCTGGTCAAATTATCTGGGGCCTCGTTTATTGGAGGCCGGCCATATTGGCGCATCTGTTACAATTATTTATAATTTCCAGGCAGTCAGGAGAATGGACTGGGTTCTTCAGCATCAAGCAATTTAGGAATTAAGTGATGTGAGAGTGTCTGTGGCTATCTTCTCACAGTTTCTCAAAGCACTCTGATTTTAATTCTGCAAGAAACGGAAAAATAAATATACAAACATATCAACTGAGATGTGAAATAGAAAAATATATTTTGAGTGCAGTAGGATAGGATTAAGAAGACCAAATGCAGGTGCAAAAAAAAAAAAAAGTGTGAGTAGAAAAAAAAAGGGAAAAAGACGGTCTTGGTAATTACTGAACACGATTAGGTTCTTGTGGGAACTTGTCTGGCACCGGCGGCCCTCGCTGGTGAGGATGCGGCAGGCAGGAGCATATGGAGCGAGGCTTGTGATTGTGCTCCCTGAAGCTCGTGACCCGTCTGCTGCCGAGCCCTTGAGCTGAATGTGAAATGAGACTTGCCAGGCCTAATGTTCTACACATGCACCATTTATGCCACAAAACAAATCTGATCACTGTTAATTATGGAGCAGCTATAATCAGGAGGGGCCCCCGCCACATGCAGACACACATATGCTTGTTTGAATACACAAATACATACACATACACACACAATCACATCCACACATCTATGAGAGCAAGAGCAACGAGGCTGAATGCTTAGGCCTTAAAAGGTGCATGCCCACATCCAGGCCAGGTGCACTTTGTATTCACGCTGCTAACTCTATAGAGAATTGGCGTGCATATATGCATGAGTGTGAACTGGAAAGAAGAGGGACTTTGTAGAAGGACAGTGCAGTGAGTAGGATGTATGTTTGGTGTGTACATAGCCCCGAGTCCTCCCACACAGTCTCTTTGACCTGGGTGTATGCGCTGGAACGAGAGGCAGATCTGCTACAGAGTGCCGCTGTGCTTCATTAATGAGGCGAGCTGAGCTACACAGAGGTTCTCATCTAATGAGAGCAGTTGAGCTGGTAAAACACACCACTGGAGTCTATGTCATTAGTATGTCTTTGGCCCTGGACATGGCCCGGCTCCAAACACAAGCCTCTACATAAACTCACTTTGACAAAACTATTTTTAAACAAAACACCAAATTAATTTTAAATATCTTGCAATATTATTGAAAGTCACAAGGCTCTGCAAAATATGTTGTTACAAGACAGTCTAACTGTGTGATAACTGTGGTAACCATGAGCATTTTTCTCAATGTGATGTGATCATAGGTAATCCAAATCAAAGCCTCATTTATTTACATTTCAATTCTGTGCAGCAGTATGACAAACACAACCATGGAAAAAGTTTCTTTCAATGTGACCCAGGATAGGCTCCTGCTTCTCACCATAGAGATGGTAAGTTCAATCCCAGGGCCAGACATCAACATTATCTGAGTGGAGTCTGCTTGTCATTCTTGTGCTACTGTGGCTTTCTCCCACCATCCAAAGACATGGAAGTATAGGTAAAATAGTGACTCAAAATTGCCCCCTAATCAATGAATAAATGAAAGAGAGTGTGAATGGTCAGTCATGCATACCCACCTTAGGCCCACAGTTGCTAGGAAAGCCTCCAGCCACCCACAACCTCTAATGGTAATAAACCAATCAGAATGAATTATATTCTAATAAATGTCTCAGAAATACAGTAAGATATTAGTCACTTTGTAACATGACTTTATGACATATCAGGATACCTTCTAACCTTCCAGCACTTTGCAATTATAGAATTGAATAAACACATTTTTCAATCAATAATGAAGAGAGTCAGGCACTAAAAGTAAAGTAGTAATATTTATGCATAAAAGTAAACAGTATTTTGAACACTATGGGCATTTGCTGATAACAACTCAACTCTTTATGAGGGTTGGGTGATTATTCTAGTGAAAACAAGGCCACACTTGCATTCAATGACTTAAGCATCAGATTCTAACAACCACTAAATGGGCTTAACACTATAGAAGCTTGCATTGAAAACTGCACACAAGTTCAGAAAAAAGCCCTGTAGCTGCTGATACTGTTGTAGCTTGTTGTTCAAAGACAACTTCTCTCATTCCTTTGTACTATTATAGCTTCGTGGCTTTCTCTCAACGGTTGCTATTAATGATGATACTGATCAAAGAAGAGCCTCACCTACGCCAAACATGACCCGGCAAAATGGTGGGTGTACTTGTGTATGCTTGTGTGTTCCTAACCCGCACATTAATTATACATCTAAAACCATTTAGATTGGCTAACATAAATAACAAGCCAGACGCAGATGTTAAAAACCATCTCAATAAGCTAAGGGAGAAGCACCATGTGGGCTACTTTATTGAGGGGAAAAAACTCTGGTCACCTTGGGAAATGTTGCTTATGTGCTTCAAGGTTTACAGCAAGGGACTTCTCTGTAACAACATTAAACTGTAGGTTTGTCTGTAAAATTTACTTAAGCACAAATTATTTTTGATGTTGGTCTTTGGAGTTACAGAGCAAAACATACTACTACAACTGCTCCTACCAGTACTAATACTGCTCCCACCACTACTATGCCACTACTGTACCCAAACCTTCAATCTAGTTGTGAGGGAAGTGTGCTAAAATTTTGACAATTTAGTTTATTACGGCAATTTTGGCACCAAGGTCAAAGTAAAAGTATGTTAAAAATGTAAATGTAAATTTCATAAAAGAAGAAACTTCAGTAAATTACTTGAGTAACTAAATCAGAATATCAGGCATTTGTGACCAAAACTAATCTATAAATGTGTTAATAAATTAAATGTTTATAGTTAAAAAAAACTTAAAGTTTGTCAAGATATTTGGAACCAACTTTCCTGCAGTGAGTTAACATGCCTAATGTTCTATTTCCACGCTGTTGGGAGAATAAGCCGTACTTTGAATGACTGCCCACACAATTAACAACTTAGCATTCATTTAGTAAAGGGAAGGTTCCAGAAAGCCTGAGGTCTGCTATGGATAATGTTGGTCTTTAATCACTGCATAGCTCTGACAGTGGCCAAACGCTAAACTGCTATAAATACGATGGTGCAGTTCTGGGAGATAGTTGATAATGATTAAATGTTCACTCAGGCTACTTTTCTAGTCACTAATGAGAGAACTCATCCACCTCCACTCACCAATTGTGTCGTTTGGTCTTTTTAACAGTTATATAAAAGATATAAAAAAAAAATATAAAAGATATGCAGCACAAAGTTGGTCTAAGTTGCACTTATTCAAGTCATAAGTGACATAATCATTGTTTTTCTTGCATTTAAGAAGTAATACACCATTGGTTGAACTAGCAGCAGTACAGTTTCACATGTATTGCCTTGAGTAGGACAAGATTGGCCTGGCGAGCCAGACGTTCCTGCTTGCTTTTCTCAAGCAGGACAGTCTGGTTCCCCTCTCAGAGCGGAGCATTTTTTCAGTTCAATTTGAAAGTGGCCAATCACAGCCGTTTATCTACAGTATATCTTACGAAAGTGAAAGAGCTAACCAAGGTAGCGTTAGCTACCAAGCTAATTAAATAACTTCTCTGACCGATTAACATTGTAATGCTTTTCTTTGTCACCTGTTGGTTCTGCTGAAGTTCTCGCTACTGTCCAGTCGTCTGTGTATTTTTTTTCTTCGTCTTGTTGCCATTTTAAGAACAGTTAAGTCCAGTTTACATCCAATGATTAACGCATTAAAAAAAAAAAAAATTTTTTTTCCACAATTCCTTGTACAACTGGCTTCTGCTGTTCTGCTGCTCAGAAATAAGCTTATAATACTGCATATTCTGGTGTTTTTTGAAGAAATCCATGTTTGTTTGAGTCAGTGGTGCACTGCTTACGTTCCACCCTTCATTTCTCTGATTGGCTACTTCACCTGTTATTGTTCCACCTCAGGAAGAGGTTCTAGACTAACTTCTTTGCAGATACACTGGTAGTCAAATTTAGAGAACAACTTATGAAAACTTAAATTTTTAAATTTTTCATAAATAAAATCTTTGTGACTCAAACCTAAGGATTTTTTGTTGTGGCTATAAAATAATAATAATAATAATAATAATAATAATAATAATAATAATAATAATAATAATAATAATAATAATAATAATAATAATAATTATTATTATTATTATTATTATTATTATTATTATTATTATTATTAATCTTTATTTGTATAGCACTTTAAAAAACATGGTTTACAAAGTGCTGAACAGCACACAGCAAGGTAAGGCAATAAAATCAACAAAGAAAAGACACATGCATGAGTACATTTAGACGAGAGAGGGATTTATTGTCAAGACCTGAGAGGAGAGAGTTGCAGTAGTCGAGTCTGGAAAAAATTAGAGCACTGATAACTATTGGTACTAGAACAGTGCTTTACAAAATAACCAAGGGTTTTCATCCAAAAAAATGTATTTTGCAGAAAGAACAATAGTTCCAAAAGTCTTCAATAAGTAGGATGTATGGCACTTTATTTAAATTACTTTAGAATATCTGTGGTCTCTCACATGCTCTGATGTGACTTTGGTCTACTGTTCTACAGTTCAGTGACAGTAGCGGATTTCATAGCCATACAGTAACTTTTTGACCAGTAGTTTTCCACTGTTTTTCTATTGGGTTTAGATCACAACTCTGCGCTGGCCGTTTCATTATTTAAGCATTTTTAGCTTCAGCAACAGCTTTACCTGTTTTGCTGTGTGACAGGGGGCCTTGTCCTGCCTGATAATTGCTGGCCAATTGAGTGATGAACACAAGAAAGAATTTTCAATGTTGTCCAGAGAGATTTTGACAAAAAATTGCATTTTTTCTGCCATTTAACTGTAACAGGCCCAACTCCAGCTGCAAAAAAACATCCCCTAAACCAAGACACTACTTCTTCCATCTTTCACCGACTTTACACACCAGTTTTTCTCCAGTTTGATAATTAACATAATAAGCCTCATCAGACAGAAAATTATTAAACTTGCTTTGATCACTAAAGTGAACTTTACGCCCAATTTATACTGAATTCGTTGTGTGTCCATTACGTGGCCCATATGACCTCTGCAAGAAATAGACGCAATGCAAGTCAATGCGTGAGTTCACACCAGCTGCGTTGCAGTACGAGTCTGTGTGCGGCGCTCGGACTGAAGTGCATATCAAGTCTAGAGTTGTTGGATGCTGGAGTCATCATGCATAAAGTTGAACAGAACAGAACAAGCCAGACAGGAAGTTAGACCCAGGACCAGTGAAGAGGATCCGTTAATTTCCAAAATAAAAACGCTTGTGCAGCCTCACTCCCATCAACATGTAAACATTATGTCCTAACTGGGGACACACGGGGTCACAAATGAGACCAAACGCCATTAATCTCAGGAAAAAATATTGAAATATGTAGCTTCCTTACCCAGGATTGAAGTATATATTTCTGTGACTTTTGTGCTTCAACTGTGGTTAAATCTCCAAATAATCTCCAAATAAACAGGAGATCGTGGTCAGAGGCAATCGTGGCTTTTTACATGGCGCGCTCTAGACCACAGGGTTGTTACAGCGTGAACTGATAACGTCGAGCATGAACTCATTACTTTTAGGGGTGTAATGATACAGTAACTAATGATGTATCACTTTTTTTTACTTATGATACAATTATATTCAAACACACGACCTTGTATTGAGTGTGTATCAATATATGTGGAATATTGATCAGTAATATCGGTATTAGAAATTTGCATGTTAAAATAAAAACAGATACGGCTTTTTGAAAGTAATTTTTATGTTTTTAATGAAATAAAATGTTACACTCAGCTTTTCTTCACTCACTGTCTACTGGATATAATTAACTCTGGCTGCGATGCTACATTTGAGAGTAAACTTTTATGATTTTTGGCAAAATGTTGCTTTATCAGTTATCAATATGAATGACTTGAATCGTATAAAAATGTATCGTTCCAAATTAGCCAATATCATTCTTGAATTGTGTCAAAACAATTCTAATCAATATGTATTGTATTGTGGTAAAAAATGTATCGTTACACCCTTCATTACTTTTATATATTTCTATGCTACTCTCCCGTGAACTTGGAGAAGTGCCGCACTCGCAACACACTCAGTGTGAACTAAAGTTAGATCTGTTTTCCTGACGACCGGTTTCTCGGCAAAGGTTTGTCCATTCTTTAGACCCTTTCTGCTAATAAGAGGTTTGGGCACTGCAGAGGAGGCATTCAGTCTAAATTTTATTTTAAAGATTTTCCCACATCTGCTTGGAAAAGGCAAAGAACTAACTCTATAACTGTGCTGTTTTAGGACAGAGAGGTCAGATTGAGATGGACATGTGCAGAGGGATGAAAGAGGCCTAAAGAAAGACCAAAGAGAAGATGTGGTGAAAGAGGACATGAGGTTGGTGTGAGTTGGTGTGTGAGAAGAGGATGGAGAGAAGAGGGCTAAATGGAGGTGGATGATTTTGCTCTGGAGACCAATGAATAGAAAATTGACAAAAGGTTGGGGTTACTGTAGTTTTATCACTAAATGACGAGAAAAACAATACAAAGATGGGACATACGGTATCTACAATGCCCCAATTCAAGTGTTTGTAAAGTCTAAGAGTTAACTTAGTGTAAAGTGGCAGAGAACACACTATCAATGTGAGTGCGCCACATGGAAATACAATAGATGTTATTACTCTCCCCCTCCCTCCTCCTTCACCCCACCCAAAACCCACTGCAGGAGGGGTGTTCAAAGCCATCGCTATGGTCCATATTCAAATGAGCCTGGCGTCTACCCCCTCTGTGCTCCTGTTGCGATCAGTACTTTGATCACCTCCGATGGTAACTTCCACCCAAACATTTAAAATTAAAATCAAATCTGCCTTAACAACCTGAGCATTAGAATTTAACAGGTGTTCGGGAAGGAAGTTGTTACAGAATTTGCGATTATGTGCTCGGATACACACACACACACTTTAGTCAGAGACACACGTACAAAAACAGGCTGTCAGTGAAATTACAGAGTGGGAAACAGAAAGCCCTCCTGACTGAGTGCTATACCATGGGATACCTGATCTGTTCACTTTGATGTCAGTAGGTAAGAAAGTTAAAGAAACAAATCAGCCAGACAGGAGCTACATGTGTTCAGTAAACAAAAGTTTAAATTCATTCTATGCATAACTTGCACCCCTGGTATTTTGTAATTATATGTGATCTTCTTTGTTACTTTTGACCCGACACAGCACTATGAGCAAAATAAACCATAAAATTATCAAATTATGCTTTCTTATACTCACAGGCCATATTATTAAACATTCATTTATTTATCTTTTGCTTATTGCTGTTAGGGGTCAGAGATGGGCCTTAGGGAGGGCACACCCTGAACAATAGCAAGTTGGTCTCAGGGCTGACACAGAGACATATACTGACTGACACTCTCACCTTGATTCACTAAGGCCAATTTAGGTTTACCTATTCTGCCAAAACACGCATGCCTTATAGGACATTAACTGCTAATCTATTGGAATTTTCAAGCACAAAATTTGATTCCAGAGGTCAAAGGTGAATGGCCAGACTTGTTCAAGATGATAGTAACTCAACAAATATATACAAATATGGCATAGAAGACCATCTATGAACAAACTGTATCTATTACTTGTTAAAACTGAGCACGAGAATGGAAAAGAAATGAAAAAGGTGATTTATGTGACTTAAAACATAGAATGATTGTTGGTGACAATTGGCGTGGTGTGAGTATTTCAGAAACGGCTTATCTAGAGGAATTTTCATCCACCATCTCTAGGGTTTACAGGGAGTGGTCCAAAAAAGAAAAAATATCCAGTGAGTGGTAGTTCAGTGGGTAAAAGGGCCTTGTTGATGCCAGAGATGAAAGGAGAATGGCCAGATGACAGTGATGTTAACTCATTACCTACCATCTCAGAAAGTACAAAACACTGATCCTTAAACCAGATAGGTTGCCGTACCACTGGACCAGAGTTGTTTTGTTGCCATGTGACAACTGTATAAATCTCTACTCAGAGCAGAGCAGTTTTCCTTGGAAATAATTAAGTCCTTTGGAGAGAGAGTGAAAGGTCTTCTAAAAACAAATGTTGTCCAGATGACAACGACTTCTTGTTTAAGCTGTTTTACTTAATGTGACTTACATGTTAATTATTGGTATTTAAAAGGTGAAGAGGTGTAATATTTTGGCCAGTCAGTATGTATATAGAATGCATACAGTGTTCCCTATGCATTTTCACTACACACACACACACACACCACACACAGCGCCAACAGCATCACGGCTAAATGTAGTATTAATTACTGGAGAAACACTGCAGTACTGTATTTAATTACGGACTAAGTGATCCATTTATGTTTCACCGCCGGCTAAATGAACAGGGTTAAGTGAGACGGAGCAATTGTAGCTCACTTAACATTTGAGCTGATATCTTTAAACTTCCACAGGCTGGGGGCAGCGCTGTCAGAAAACATCAAGCAACCAAATTAAACAATTGGCACGTGCAGCGGTTTACACAGCTGTATGAACATAACGCACATATGCAATAATTATGTTGATTATTGTGACAGAGAACATAATAGCAACACAATCTGCAATATTAGGATGCCGTTTAGTCACAAGAACTTCTAACAAATATAAAAATGGACCAATAATTCTCAACAAATTATGGGGCTCATTTTGTTTGGATCCAGTTTAAATATTTAGGTTTTACAATATCTACAGCTTAAACTTAACCTCTCTCACATTATATATTAAAACACTAAAACCAAATTTCTTTACTCTAGAATCCAACTCCATACTAATTTCAAAAACTGCATAAAATTAGGGAAAAGATGTGATGATTATTATTGCAATAATACAATTTGGGATGCCTGAATGCCCATGGATAGTACAAATTAAAATGTATGAAATAGTCAAGCTATTAAAGTTTTTAAACAATTTTCCATTGCTTCCACAAAAAAAAATGTATTGTTGTACACTGATTGCAATTTATTTGAAATATGTTAAATCAAACCTAACCAGAAATTAACCAGGACTAAATTTAAGACTAAACTAGGACAAAAGTAGGATGTTTTAAACTTTTGCATTTAGTCACACTGTTTACATAACAGGTCAGTTTGTACATTATTTTTGACATTTGCCAGACTGCTGGACCTTAACAATATTGTGATCTATGGTGCTTTTTGCTAGTTCTTTTATAATATTTGATGATACACTTGCCTTTTATTGAGCACCCCTACAAAAGAAAAGTAGCACAGACTTGGATGTAGAGGTAGTATGGTATAATAAAATGTGCCACATGTTGATGGAATGAGGTTGTGTGGCTCAAGAGTGCCTGTTACTATTCTCGACCCTGTCTTTGACACTGTGTGGTCTGGGAAGCACATCATTTGAAGATATTAAAGGCCACTTACACTGTGGCTGCCATGTTAAATTTATTCTACACTCGTTACTGCCTTGGGGGTTCAAAGGTGGGGAGCTAGAGCCAACTCCCTGCTGAGTGACAGATGTGGAACTGTACCTCTAACTCCAAATTTAAGATGCCAAAATATTTCTGAGTCCCAATTAAATCACTTTCCATCTTCTATTATCAATCTGACCATTGAGTAGTTTCAGGTACTCAAGTGGGAGGTGGAAAGTGTGTTTACCCAGTTCGAGTGAAGATCAGAAAAATTACATGAAAGATATTGGTGTTAAAGGAGGTGCATAGATCAAGGGTGATACACCAATAGAAAGCCAGTGATTCTAAGTTACAGACCACCATATTCCATGCTGGGGCTTGTCAGTTACAAGTATGCCTACAGAGCTCAGATCCACCTACATAACACATTTTCTGTTCCTCAGGACAATTAGACACAAGGCTCTGCCTGGTGATTGACAGCGAGGTCATGAAATCATGGAAAAAAGAGCATACATGGGTTATGGAGAGCATCATAACCACATATAGTGTATATATATATATAACTCTTATATAATTATTTCTATACCCACACAAATGTGTGTCAAAGTTTGACAGATAACAGACGTTATGAAAACCACTACTTAGCCTCAAGTTAGCAGAGCGTTTAATAAACTCAAAAAAGAGAATACCCTCTGTAGGCGAGATGCTAAAGGATGCCAAGGCAGTAAGCTCACCTTAAAGTTGGTCTGCCTAGTTGGGAGAAGGAGTGGTCTGCTGAGTTTGTGGCTGGAGTTGAGTTTGTGCTTGCTGCAGTTGTTCTAGCTGGGACTGAAGTTGTAAGAGCTGCTGGTCTTTCTGAACCATTTGGTCGCTGAGATCTTGGTGACTCCGACGGAGCTTGGACTCGCTTGATATAAGAGCCTGGTAGCACTGGCTCAACTCTTTGTACAGCTGTCAACACACACATAAAACAAGAGGCTTAGTAAAAATGACACAGTAGAGAAAAAAATATGTTTGTCAGGTCAAGAAAATATACACAACAATATCCAATATCAACAAAAGAGTATTAAATATGCTAAAATTTACTAAAAACCATGTCGCAATGGGTATACATGAAACTATTCTCAGTATTGCAACCTGTAGAGTATTTATATCTCTATATTTCTAAGTATTTCTATTATCTTTGACTGATTTAGAATATTTAAACAAATACAAAACTGGAGTTGTGAAAAGCTAATACTAGCCTACATCAAAAGTGAACCAAGACCATACCTTGAATAAATTGATACTTAAAAGCAAACTAATTGCATAAATGAACCAGGTCAAATCCAGCACAAAGTTGGATTTAAAACTCTGATTGTGCAGTTAATTACAAAGGCAAAAATATTTTTGTCTTACAAGTAGTTGTTTGCAACATGGATAATTCTATCACTAAAATTATCACATTTTGCAGCACTATATATTCAAATATATTACACGTCTAGTATCCTCAACTGGTGGTTCCAGACCCAAAAGTGGGGGAAAATAAATATGAAAAAAAGCCATAAAATCAAAATGCTTTATTAAATTTGAGTTTAAAAAAAAAAAAAAAACAGCTCTTAATCAGCTGATAAGGTTATCATTACATCAAAAACATTTTACAAGTTACTTTTCTGACAGCTTTGAAGTTGCTTATAAAGGTCTGACATTCGTAAGATTATGCACATGTGTATACCATTTGATACGAGGTAGTATCAGCATTGTGTGCCTCTTCCTGGTTCCTCATGACTCTTTGTGTGTCCAGGTTAAGACCCTCCAGCTGTCGGATGAGATGGCTTTGCTCCGCTGCATGCTCTGTGCTTTGTTTGTAGAGGGTCTGCACTTCAGCACAATCTTGACTGCATGCAACAGCATATTATTAACATGGAGCATAGTTAATATTAAAATAAAAAGCATGCAAATATTCATTATTTTTTATCTGCATATCTGCAGATGAAAATCAAGGTTACTATCAGCCACAAGTGAGGTGGGACATTTACTAACAGACAACCATTCACTCTCACATTCATTCACTAGGGGTGATTTAGATTCCCCACTGTCTTTGAATGATGGGGGGAAGCAGGGGTGCTCTAGGTATTCCTTGCTGAGAGGAAGAAGCCCTAACCACTCAGCCACCATGCACCCCATACATGCAAATATAGAAAGGTACAATTAATTATTGTACATGTGCACAAATTTTAGTTTTCAATTCTTTTGCTCTCATTGCATGACTCCACTAACTTTGCAGGACATCTTTAATCCACAAGCTAAACTCTTAAGAACAATCTCCAGTCATAGTGTGACTAACATGTCAAAGTTCCTGTGGCATTAAAACAGAAAAGTAGTTAAAAAAGGTTGAGATTACCACTAAGACTCCGACGGTTCTCACAGTTTTTATCATATCGACTAAAGCTTAACCAAAGCCTGCCCCGTTTCCCTTTCCTCCCTCCTTTAAAGCACATCCACTATGCAGGGCTTATCAAGTGGCTTTAGGTGAGCCGGAGTGGAAGAAATCTGTGTCACCCTCAAGCCTTGCAGCATAGAGAGCAATATACTATCTCCTACACACTTTCTTTAGCTAAGATCACTTCAAATATTGTGGATGTTACAAACCGATGACAAGCAGACACCAATCACTGTCAGTGCAGAAGTTGGCTCACCGAAGTTGGTTGAGTTGGCCCTCTTTTGTCATCAGTTCCTGTTCTTTGGCAGAAAGCTGGGCTGCCAGACCACTGCTGTGGCTCTGCAAGGTGGAGAGCTCCTGCCAGGTTTTGTGCAACTCCGCCTCCAGCTCCTAGTGAACCATAACAATATGAAAATACAAAGGATTTTGTATTGTAACACGAGAAGCAGAACACACAAAATCTTAGGAAATGGGACCAACTTCACTTTTTGTGCATATGTCTATATATAAATTAATATATATATATATATATATATATATATATATAAATTAATATATATATATATATATATATATATATATATATATATATATATATATATATATATATATATATATATATATATATATATATATTTTTTTTTTTTTTTTTTTTTTTTAAGTTTTAGTTAATAATCTAAATGTGTCATTATGTTAATGATAACCTGTTTTTGATTAATTTTAATAAAATGGTTCTCAACTCCACTAATTGTGGAACCCAATTTTATTCCTGATCATTTTATAATGATCCACTTTCTCCAGAACAAAAATTATTTTATTATGCCATTTAAGTATTAAATAAAAGATTTCTTGTAATTGCATAAAATATTTACATGATCATTTAAACTGAACGTTGAAACTATATACTCATTTCCTAACAATCCACTTTGCGATCCAGCAACCTAGATGCTATAGCTATAGTTATCTGTTATCAGATGCTATAGTTATTAAAACTTTTAACCTAAAAATATATAGTCTTAAGCCTCTTAGGCATACTAGCCACAAATTAATTTGGGGGGTTTCTTGGCATTAAACAGGGAGAATAACTCTCTTTTAGTTACAAAGTGCTCCAGGTAAGTTCATAAATTTAGATAACAACTTTGATTGATGAGAGGTAAAATTCTTGACAAACCTTATTTAACTTAATAGTTGAGTGTAACATACAGTATATGCACACCTATATTTTAAGGTAAAATAAAACAAATTGGAATGATGACATCTGCCGCACAAGCCGTATGATATATCAAATCAATGTCTATAGTTGAAAATGCAGAACAGGTGAAGTGTCTACGACTGTGATAGATGTGCTTAGACTACTTGCTGTTCACTATACTGTCCATGTGTAATTACTCTGCAGCTCTGACTTATTCAAGACTTCCCCTCAACCTCTGTTGGACTAAAGAAGGAATATGTTTCCTACAGATTGGTTTCCAAGGGTAAAAATGTAAGATTCTGCTACCACATCTTTACCTTGGGACATCTGTATTGGCAGGCAGACAGGAAAGAGGCAGAAAGACACCAAGCAGCAGAATAAATATGAACTGGCACTGACAAGTGTCAAGAAAGTGGTTATTATCTAAATGTTTACAGAATACATATAAACAATAATAAATCAGGGGGAGAGATTATTAGGAGAGATGATAGCCCTACTTTGACAACAAGTCTTTCAGACATATTTAAATATATCGACCTACATACATATAGACATAGTATGTTACTTACTGCACTCCGAGTTGCCATTTTATATAGTGTTGGTTAGAAATATTTAATATCTCTCGCTATCTCTCTCTCTAACTAATAACTAGAATAAAGACAACACCCAAATTAAATTGTCCCCCCTATTATATGCTGACATGACCTTAATGGGCACTGAAGAGTACTAAATTAAGTTTTTACAATTGTTTTACAAAAGATCTTGTTTTATTAGGATGCAAATTTATCTTGGTATTTACCTTTTGTCTCCAATGTTTGATAAGCTGAAACAACTCAAAGATAATCAGTTTAAGAATGCATAAGAAACAGTCTGAATATATTCTGTTCAAATATATAAAAAATCAGACAGAAGACAATATGCAAAGATACTTGTCCCGTACCTTGGCTCTGGCCTGGGCAGCGTCCCTCTGCTCTCTCTGGGCAATGGATTGCCTCTCCCTCTCCTCCAGGTCAGCTTGCAGGGCAGCGCAGCGGGACGCTAATCCCTCTTTCTTCTCCTCAAGAGCCTGCACCACCCGCTGCTCTTCCTCCTTTTGCCTCCTACACTCCATCTTCATTTCCTAGATAAAATACGTGCGTGAGGAGGAGAGCAGGGCGGGTCACAGGGGCCAAATAAACAATCGTGACGAAAAAAAATATATGTTTTGAAAAAAAAAAAAATTCAAAATTGAAAAAAGAAAAGTAACCTGCCGGGCTGAGGGAGAGATGAATATGTAAAGAGTGGACAGACTTTGCTGTGGGAGGCCCCTGCATGGGCTCCTGATTGGCCAAGGTCACCTGTGCTGTATGACTGGGCCCGCATGGCCAGATGTTGGCCGGTGCACGCCGACACATGCTGCAAGAGCCGGGCTCACGCAGGTACAGGGGCCAGTCTGTCGGCTTTAATGACAGGCTCCTAATGAGAATGCTGCTTTCTGCAAGACCCATTAGACTCAACCTAGGTCTCCTTTGATGCTGTCCCCCACGATTTCCCGCCATGAGACCATACTAAGACTGTATAAGGACCGCTCCTTTATCAATTAATCATAACTCAGTCCCTTCTAAGTATAATTAGAGAGAGGCCACACTATCACACACACTTCTACTACTGAAAAAGACATTAAGTATTTATCTACAAGTTAACAACCTGCTTTCTGCCTTCTCGCTCTCTCTTTTACACACACTCCTCCAGCTGTTAAGTATTCTCTGTTGTCAATGCCGAGACAGAAAGGTAGAAGCAAGACAGGGTGAAAAGGAATGAAGACACTGAGACTGTGTGAAGCGCCTGTGTGCTGCTTAAATCATGGGAGTGCCTGTGGCTATAGCCATGGGGGACTTGTCGTGTTTGGTGTCACAGAGACTGAGTCTCAGACTGTCACTGAGAATTTGTTTCACCCACTGCAAGCTCCTGACTCTGGCTGAACAGTTGTTCCTGCAGAGCTGCCACTTCTTTCTTCATTAAGACGCTCTCCTCTACCGTCATGGCCTTCTGTACTAGACTGGTTATCTCCTGTTGCTGCCCTGTTACCTTCTGTGGTACAAACAGAAAAATACAGAAAAAACACAATCTACAACATTATGCATAATTTTTTGTATATAAAGGTAATTCTAGCGGTAGCCCTGCAGTGGCATTTGCCTGGAAATTCAATAGAATCAATTCGATTTCTAGCGCGGATCAAACGGGCAGCGGAGTTAGCCAATCAGAAAATGGCGGACGTGACGTTAACAAAGCGACAAGAAAGTAAGCAACGCGAAAACATTTTTTTTTTAAATAAAGACTTCTAGTGCTGCAAGCTGCTGTGGTTTAAAACAGAATTTACCGCTGAATGAAACAAACTCGGCTCCTCAGTGCGCCACCTTGATTGTTGTTGTTGCGGACGCTGCTCGCGAAGAACACGTGACTTAAATAAGCGAATCAAAATGCACGGTACGGTTGGGATTTGAGGAAACCACTGCGGACGGCGTGGTGACCAGACTGATATTTCTCTGTAGAATAATACAGAGACATATCAGTCTGGATTTTCCAGGCAACAGTGGCATTATTGCTGTACAAACTTGATTATCAATGAATCAATTATTTAAAAAAAAACAAAAAAACTTTCTTCTTAAAAAAATAAAAACTCAACTAACAGCACACATTTGTTTACACTGCAGTTGTAGAAGCAAGCTCCATCCTCTGAATTCAATATGGTTTTAAAACGGAATCAAATTAATTTTCTAGGCCAGCCATTCCCAAAGTCAAGATTGTTGCGGCCCCCTTACATTTCCAAAAACCCCACACAGACCCCTAAATATACAACCTTGCTCTATTCAAAAGACTGTCATGTTTTTCTTCAAATACTAAAAACATTACAAAAACACTAACTGTTGCCGAAAAATAGGTTTAAAGTAATATTTATAAACAAGTATATAACTGTAATTCATTTCAAACTCTATTTCTTATAACGTACCTTACCAAGACAACCTCTGGGGGCCTCCCTGCAGTACCCCTACGGGGCTCTGGACCCTACTTTGGGAACCACTGTTCTAGGCAATGCAGACAGTTTCTTTATGGCACAATAACTTACAACTGAAAACATAATTACCTCCAGAGCATATGTTTTTGCCATTGTTGGTTTGCTGGTTGGTCTGTTAGTCTGTTAGCAAGATAGATAACTCAAAAAAAAAAAAGTTGGATTTTCCATGATGTTCATTAATGGGCCAAGTAAGATCATCCAGAACACAACTGGATCCAATTGCAAGGAAGGGCAATCCCACATCTTAACACAAGCCACAAGGGGTCAGTAAAATAACAAAAGAATAAATAATTAATTTCAATGCGCTTTTATTGTTCTATCCATTATCAATCCTATTGCACTACCACATATCTAATAGGAAAGACCAAACTAATACTCAGCTCTCATTAGAAATATATCAGTCCTCTATGAAACTCCATAAATTTGATTCTCAAGGTTTATTTAACACCGGACAAGCAGAATATCTATATTTCAGTATATGTTGTTCACTTCATGTTTTTGGCAGCAAATGTGGCCTTAGTAGGCAGAGACTGCCCTCTTTACTCAGTCTCACCTGGGGTTTGGCGTTGGCTCATAATCCACAGCCTTCTTTGGGTACACCCTCCTTTCAAATAACACTGTGCCCTGGGATGCAATTAATTGCCATGTAGGGGGAAATCACTCACAGATATATCCAGATAGTGGATTTAGCGTTCCACCAGTACTCAGAACAGAAGGGCTTTAATAGAGATTTATACTGGCGAGCAAAAAATAAATTCAAACGTTGATAATGAGGTAGGCAAGAACAATTTGAAGCTCAATTGATAGAAGAGAGAAATGGGGGAGTTCCGTAAAGTTAAGAGGTCTAGGACAAGAAGATTAGCATTTGAAAATTCCCAGTGCAATTCAAAATGAAAGCTAATTATGTTACAAAAATGAAAAGGGCTAGCAAGAGAAAGTGAATGGAATGGGAAAAAGACATAAAAGTTGGAGATTAGATATTAATTTGAGAATAAGGTAATTTGTGAACAAAGACCATGATATCCAAATATTGTATAATCACCAGATTAATATGCCCTGCCAGAGTAGCTGCTTCATTCAGAATGATGAAATGTTTTAATTGAACCAAGAAATAGGAATAATAAAAATAATGTCCCCAAACTAGGACTCAAACTGGTGACATTTTAGTATAAGGGTAAATGCTTGAGCCATTTTGCCATAAAGGCCATATACGCATATCTTACAATAGTAAAATATGTGGATTAGGTAAGTATTTTTATGGCAGCCTGGGTATCCAATCTCACTACAGTACAGAATCTTGGTCAATGCCAGCAAAAACATAACCTACAGGTAACAGATTCAGCTATGCATTTAGTTTTACATTTCACATTGAAACTAAACTATGCATAAAACTACAGTTGTTTACATTAGCCTACTTATTAGGCATACCTGCTTTATAAACTGCTTTAGTGGTGTTTAGCTAACTAAAGAGGAGAAAAATGTTGGCAACCTCATGGCTTTATAGCTGCCAGTCTCATTAAGTACAGTCTGGATGAGGGACGCTAATGAAAGAGACTTCACTGATGGGCTGATGATGTGAAGTAAATTGCATCAGCAGGTGCCATTATTGTTCGCTGTTGTGTTAAAAAGAAACGTCAACATTAGTTCATTTTCTTATGTTTATGTTAGAAAATAAAAAAGGCAAGCAATTATAAATTCTAATTTTAAAATCTAATACACAAGTATGGGAGGTTGTTTCCTGCCTGAAAAACTGTACAGTACCTGTTCCAGTTCTTGGATTTTGAAGTCCTTGGATTGCAGGATCTCCAGCACCTTCCTGTCCTTCATCTCAGCTTTGTGCTTCTCTCTACATAGCAGAACACAGGAGAGATTCAGATAAGGTACTTTAAAATGTATTTATTTTTAATTACTTTTAGGGACAACAGACAAGGGACAATTTCCGGTAAATGGTATGGAAATAACACTTTAATATGTCATCTATGCTGTATCATCAATGATTTTAACAAATGAGAAGCCCTTATTTTTGTTTTGGTCAGTCACATGTTTGCATACATTAAAGAGAGTTTCTGCTTTAGGATAAGGGTTACTATCATTGGCTGCTGGTCTACTCGGCTTGTAAACATTAAATTTAAACATCCTGGCTATTGTGCACTGATCTGTTTATATAAGTAAACAGCATAAAAAAACATAAAAAGGGAAAAGGAAAGGAAAGTGATACCCAGGCAACTATTGACAATGTATTATTCATGCAAGGTGTAACAAAGTTTTTGAAAATAGGTTCAGGCTTTACAAGTAGCTTTGCCTTGTGTGGGAGGTGCAGGTGAGACCACAACAAAAGAAAATTTGGGCTTTTTGGAAAATAGGTTTTTGGTCAGACCCCAAACATTCAGTTGGTATTTTGTCAACATTTACAATAAGGATACAGCTTTGTTAATCATGTTTTATTGTCATTTCTGTGTGCTGTGATATTCAATGTATTTTAAATTAAGCATTCAGTTTTTATACTTAAACCAATGTGGTGTCTGTGACACATTTTAAATAAATAAATGTTATTATTCCCACTGCAGCACTAAGCTCATGCTAGCACTTCCTTTATCATGATGAACTTTTAGGGAGACAAAAACAAAGCAGCATTATGGGACCTGTTTGTTTCTACTGCATTTGTTCCTCAGGGGCCACCGTATCTCCACTCATCATTTACACCTCCCCTCTGCGGGACCTTTCCTCTTGTCTCTTTAACTCTTCTGATGAGGCCTCTCCCCTGGTAGACACTGAAATAAGTATCTGGGGTCCCAAGAGGCTCTGGAACGCTGTTTGGCCTAGCTACAGCTCCTTGTACATTGGGGTTATGTTCACCATGTCCTGAGCAACCAACCAATCATTGTAGAAGAGCAACACAGGAAGGGGGGGGTCACTGAATGGTGCATCCCAGTGGGCACCAGCGCTTGACTGAAGTCAACACAATTACCAAGTCAATATTCTCCTGTGCATCAGGTGATACAACGTACATACATTCTCTGGGTGCATGTTCCCCCAGCACTCTCACTTTGATGGGATTCCTGAGAGGCCATAAAGGAAGTCAGAAGATGGGGTTGGGAAGATGGAATAAGGTGCAGGTACTGGTGACTAGAAATTGTGGTGCAAAAGCACCTATTGTCAATGGAAAACTTTAAGCTGTATATTTGTTGTCTAACTTTGCAACTGGGGCACAATTAATTATCATAAGCTTTTCCTTTACGTAAAACTGTCTAGATTAGAAGTAGGCCAACTGGCCTGATAGTGGGACCAAATGTATTGCCTCTGCCTAAGAGGTAACTTACAATTTTAAGACGCAAGGTGTTTTATTTCTCAATGGTTAGAGCATTTACCCCTGAAATAGAAGACCCCAGATTCTAGTCCAGCTCTGAGCACTATAATTGCCACTGTGAGACAGGCCCAGTGACATGGCAGAGATCTATGCTGTCCAAAAGCTTTCAGTTCCTGATCTATTTTTGTGACCAATAAAGCATTTTAATATGACCTTCAGGAATATATGTTTTAATTAATGTTTCAGCATTTTGTGCAATTAAATTCACATTTAGGCTTTAAATAATCTGATATAATAATCTACTCTTATTTAGTTAGGGTTTATTTAATTAATAAGCCATATTAGCAGTATAGGATTTGATATACAACAATAGAAAACAATAAAAGTGACATGATTGATTTAAAAGTTATAAAATTTACCAACAACGGATATATTAATTTTATACAATATTCATAAAACCAATCCTCTGATCTCCTCAGAAAGTTCCCATGCCACTGTTTTTGGTATAGCTTAGCCACCCTGCAAAAAGGTCATATTCAATCTCACAATTTATCCGATAAAGACAAGTATTTGGCAGGGGTGTTTCAGCTGTCCAGAATGGGAGCAGCAGCGGAGAGTGTTTTCATTAAAAGGGTTTCTATGGTTGAACTGCTAGACCGGGGATAAGGAGGCTTAATTCAGCATCTGCACCAGATTCCCTTGTAACCCCAGCAGAATGGCCAAGGTGCCTTAACCACCCCTTCAACCACTTTCACACATATTTCTCTTCACTCATGAGATAAAGGAATTTCTCAGGTAGCAATTTGAGAGGTGCACATACTCACCGCTCAACCACCAAACTGACAGCCTGGGTCAAGTCTGGATTTGCCACTTGTAGACGTTTCCATAGGGACCACACAAACTCCTTGTCTGCCTGCAAAAATTAAGTTAAACATGACTTTATAAAAAAAAAATTACATGAAGAAAAAAAGGACTTAATGCTTTGTGGAGCTTTATTATTAAGCTCACATTGTTTGGCTTGGTCCACTTATCACCACTGAATTAATGGCTACCTGAAATACAGCAAAAATGTCTATTTCAGCTCTGGCTACCTCTGCTCACATAGAGAACAGCATAAACACTGGCAGAGAAAAGAGACGCAAAATGAAACATGCATAAATGTTAGCCAAGCATTTATGAGATGTTTAACAAGGCTGAAATTATTACAAGACAGTATGGTCTAACATTAAACTTACAGCAAAACATTTAAGGTAAGCTCTCTACCAGTGGTTCTTTGATTGTGGGACCAAATTTATCCCTAATCATTTTCATGACCAGTTGGCCAATTATAACAATATTACCGTATACCGGAGTATGTAAAAATCCCGATGGTATTACTTTCAGTACTGTGGTTTAAATACCCTGAGGAATTGTGCAATAGTTTATTTTAATACCTAAAATGTGTACCAAGTTCATGCCAATATAATGGGGATAAGTGTAAATTTTTTGTGTAATATTAAGCATATCTTTTCAAATTAACAGCAACAGCATAATATTGTACTTTAATTAATTAGCTCTCTCGATCAACGACCTGACTGTACGCTGCGCAGGCAGCGCCTTGTTAGAGCAGCCAACCTGTCTGAGTCTGTCCCCAAAAAACACATCCTCTGATCTTTGATCCTCTGCTTTGTTGTCTAAAGCATTGGCCTTAAAGCTGAATAAATAAGTGAACCATAAATGCTAAGGGACATCTTTTACCCTCACATTAAAAAACTTACGCAGCCCACCTAAACACATCATCACGCAGTTAAGGCATAGTGCTCTCTCTCCGCAATCTGTCAAACTACTCAAGTGGGACACACGCGGAGTATATCTTTAGCACTTTAGCAGTGTCCCGCGAAATGGAAAATAAATAAACTTCCTCAGACAATTATTTGAACAGTGAAATCCACAACTCTACAGCGCATTGTGCGACGACATTTTAACACATTTTCGCATGCTCCCAGATGTTTAAAGGGGTAAATAAAGAGGAGAGGAAAGAGCGAGACCGGGAGCACAGAGGGGCACAGGACGCAGAGGAAAGACACAGACGTGTTGGAGGATAAACTTTTGTGCTGCGTTATGGGCAGTTTCAAATTAACTCTTATATGCCGTGTTTTTAGAAATAAGCACTTCAGAAATACATTTTTGTATTTACTACACCACTTTTTTGCCCAAAAAACAATAGATGTCCCTACATTTTCAAACTACTTTTTCGACTCAAATTTAAAGGCAAGTTTATCTTTAGTTTAGCTTTAATTAAGTGGACAGACGATTATACCGTATACCCCGGTTTAATTTGAGGACGGTAAGGTGGTATGAAAAAATGAATAGCGCCCAACTCTATTTTCATCTAACCCACAAAGTAATTTCTCTAAATAATTTTACAACCACTTTCATGAGACATGCATTTTTAAATCTGTCAGAAACTGAACATTAAACTTTACTCAAGTCTCCTGCAACCCACTTTTTGGTCCTGCCCCACCAGTTGACATTCTCTGTTCTAAAATTGCAAATTGGTCCGAAAGTATTTTTTCTTCAGTAACATAATTGAAAAACTAGCACCAGGAAGGATAAAAAAAAATGCTCTGAATCTTTAATTAAAATATATAAAAGTATATTAATTAATTTGTCTTAAATCTAGCAATGTACAAAAAAGGAAAACAGCGAAACATCTTGCTGGAAGCAAACAAAAATGAAACAGGGCACTCAGTGACATTAGCATAAGAGAGATCAGCTAGCAATCAATAATTTAAAGATCTTATACAAATAATTTTTGATCTGCTCTGCCCTCTCTAATTATGAGCCGCTCCTAACAGGGATCTTCATCACTGAGATGTGACCTTCGACTCAAGGGGAGCAAGCATTGACACTTGTCATTATGCACTATTTATGACTGGGGAGAACTGGGATTCAAATCAAAACACAGCAGTGGAGCTTGCATTTTCTTTATTAATCAATTGCTCTCTCCAGATATGTTTTCCACTGCAGCTCCAAAGTAACTAGCCCCAAAGAAACTCAAAACTGATGACAGAGAGAGTCATCCTCGAGTCAAGCAACCCAGCCTGCCCCTGACACATTTCCAATTCAAATTGTCTTGCTGCTTTTTCAAACATTTTTAAGCTACATTACATTTAATGAGGGACATCTAAAAACTACATTTTCTGACATTAAAAGACAGAATTATACCAAATCGACTTAATATAAAATTATCTGATAAATTATGTTCACATCATCAGAAGATAAAAGTCATCCCTCCCACTGGAATCTACTGGTCTCCAATTAGTACATGAATTTTAACCCCCTTTTCAAAAGTGTCTTATCAATTATTTACTCAAATGGCAGAAGCAGACCTTGATAAGACCATGAGCTCAACATACAAAGTGGAAGGACTGTGGATTTCCATGTCTGTATGCATTTGTGTGTGTACAGAGTTAGGGGAAAGGGGGATGGAGATCTCACCAAATCAGTCTGGCAAACAGCAAATGAAGAAATTAAGAAGCGACTTGAAAAAAGGTGGTCTGCCTCCATCTGGCCTTTGGCTGCCATTAGATGTTCCACATACGGACACGTGTCCAGTCAGGAGCCTCATCAAGCTCTTCTCATCTGCCATACGCTCTTAAACATGCGATGGATGTGTGTTTGATGATGGCTGAATTATTCATTTGAAAAAATCTAGACACTAAAACACCACGGGCTAAACATACCAAAGAGAGAGCCACATATTAATAACATTAGCAGGGTCTAGTAGGATCATTTGCTGCTTGACAGATGAGCCTTTTTCTAGTTAATGGCCATCCAGAAGTACATCTTGCTAGAGACTTAAGACATCAATGGTATTCAAATGCCACAATTTAAATGGTACAGTGCACAACTAAAGGTCCTTATTAGATAGACAGAATCACTGATGTCCTTCCCAAGATAAGACCACCAAAGATGGGCTCAAGTTCAGTATGGAGCAGAAGAACTGGCAGTTTGAAGGAAAAGACCCAAAGGGGCATAAGTGACATTAGTGGCTGAATTGACATTTACTGTACACTCTATGTAATGAAAGCTGATGTGCTCTTTTTGAAATGGCATGAATGGGTTGTATTGACGTGATATCACAACATTTTAGGCCTATGGTGTGAGACTGAGCTGGAGGGCAGGCAAACATTCTATGGAAGAATCTGCTGCTGAAGTGTTAATGTGCTGATGTTTTGGCATTATTTATGGTTATGGTGGCTTACCACAACGAGGTATGACTGAGTAAATGAATAATGTACATCGTAAAGCGACTTTGAGTGTCTAACCCTGATGCATTATTATTATTATTATTATATTTCTGCAATCACTGGGCATATCGACATGAAACACCTTCTTTGTGAATGCAAATAAACTGAAGTAAAATAACTTAATAACTAAGTTGTGATATTATTCAATCACACTTAGATGTGATAGTATACAGAGACAGCGCAGTAAGCCACAAGATTACTACAGTGAGGCTGTGGGCAATGTGAACACAACCTATTGTTAAAACCATGTGATTCTATATCCAAAATTTAAAAAACGTATAAAATCGCAGGTTTTCATAATGGATACAAAAGTGTGTAAGTTAAGTGCTCTGTCAAATGTGTGTATGAGTATTTTAGCTTGTAATTCTTTTTGAAAAAGTTTGATCAGACTGCAAAACTGTAAAATCAAACTGCCCTTCTTTGCTTATTAAAGTTAGTGGAAAATAAACTTGCATTCTAAGCCCTCAGACTATAAAATATAAAAATAAAAATAAAATCAGAAAGCACATTATGAATGAAGATGATATTTAACATTTTCACCAATTCCACCATGGTATGACTTCATTATTTCAGAAGTCAGTGTGTGACTCATAAACCTCCACATTGTCAAATCACCAGAAGCTCACTTTTGCAGTCAAACTTAACTTCCAAAACAAAATATATAAAGTAACAAGTAATTCTGTTGTTAAAGGCAACAAATGTTACCTGTCTACCTGCATGATGAAATGATGAGCATATGCAAAGTAAGAGCTGAGAGTTCACTTCACTCATGCTTTTAGGCACCACCTGGTGGTGAGTATGCAAGAACAACCTCTCCAGTCACAGACAGAGAGGAGGAAAAGGCTGTCATGGATAGTCTACAGTCTGTGAGCAATACTTAATGAAATACATTATGCACGCTAAAAAGACAACTCCTCTAACAGGGCACTACCAGGGCTTTCCAGGTAAACTGTAGGACTTTTTAAAGACCTCATTGTAGAACGTAATGCCAAATTCACATCCAACTCACAAAATATTTTGAAATATGACAGTTAGTTGAAAGACTTTGCTGGCATATGATATATTTACTAATTTTTATATTATGCAGTACACAGGCTAGGCTAAGACTATGTTGCAGTTTTTAAAAATTAAAAACTAGATGAACGCATACCCATAAAATATAATATTGTTATTAAGGCCTAGATTTCAAGGCCTTCAGAATCTTGTAAATACCCTGTATAAAAACATTTTTTGGCATAAAGAACTGAATATCATGTCTCTGGACAATACAAAATGCACCAATTAACAGGCAGTGCCAAACAAAGCACAGCACAAGATACTATATTGAATGTCACTACAAATAGAGAGCATATTGTGTGTTGTAGGGAAAAGACAAATAGACTAATTATCTTTAGACACACGTACAAAATCAATACAACTACTGTGAAGTGTCATTACAACATTTTACTACTTGATTAATGATACAAAAACTAGGTTACATCTTATGTTTCTCAGCAGGGCTACATAATAACAGTATCATATGCTGTTAGTGTTATCAGTGACAAAGATACTGACCTGACACTGCATAAGCTCCTCTGATAAAGTCTGCACTTGCTCCTCCAAAACAAGGATGCGTGAGTCGTTGTCGACTGTCATCATCGTGGCACTGTGAACCAGGACAGAAAAAGACAAAGGAGAAATGTAATAGGATATCGGATTAACGTTGGTATTGATGCCAAAATGCAGATGTTTCATCTTTAAAGTTCGAGTACGAGTGCTTTCATACGATAGACAGACAGCACGGTACAAAAAGAACAAACACTTTTGAGCTTACCTGTCCATGCTTTTGCTCGAACAAAGCGGTCAGTGTTGTAAAACTATATAACAGTGCGTATATAACGAGCTAAGATGCTAGCTAATTTTAGCCACCGATCAAAAACTCATTTCTGAACATTTTCCACTGTTGTCAACATTCGCTAAACTCTTTGCTCGTGGCCATGTTGCAACACGCATCAACAACACGCTATTCGCTCCCACATAAAGACTACCTTCTGCCTCTTTAGCTCCAGATAACAGGCTTCGCAGTGAAAATACAGTTGTCAACAACAATCGAGCAGCTCGCTTCCTCTCTTCTTTCAAACGAGCCCGCTGTTTCCTGTCCCACAGCGTCACAGCAGCGCGTCATTTCACGACGGTTTCAGATGTCTTACGGCTAAAGCCTAAAATTATCAAAAGACTGGAGTGCATTAAAGGGCGATTCTTTTCAAAGAACGGTTCATGGTCAAAATACTTTTGCTTAACCCTAACATTTGCTGTAATATTCGCAAACAATAATTTTCAGAACCCAAAAGCCATTAGGTTAATAAAATCACATTAGGTAAGCAGAAATTAAAGCAGTTTAGCTCAGCCGCATGCAATATATAATCACATTAAATAGCATATATAGGGTGACCAGATGTTCCTATTTAACCGGAACAGTCCGAGTTCCAGGCTCCTTGTCCCATGTCCCACTAATATATGTCCCAGTTTTCAACAAACCATGTCCAAGTTGTCCCTATTTTAACCAGTAAAAATACATAGGAAACTTAAAACACATTTGTCTAGACTTTTGTCACAAAAAATATTTATGATGTCATTAATATCATTAATAAATTGCCAGTAAATTCAAAACTTAAGCCCTAGCATACTTTAATTACATTACAGAAATTCGGACACTTTTTGTCACTTGGTGAGTTAAAATGCACTGTGATAAGGGAAAAACAATATGTGTCCCAGTTTTTGGGTATCTGGTCACCCTAAGCATATAGCTACACTGAAAAAGGAAAACAACAATATCTTTTCAAGTAAAAGTAATGTCACTTCAAAATATATTTAGTCTACTCAAGTAGGAGTAAAGATACACAACAAAAGTACAAAGTATTTTAAGATTTTAGATTTTTTTTTTACAAGCACAGAAAAATCTTCTTCTAACCTATTTCTGGTAGGCTACTACCCACTATATGCAACCTACTGTGCCACCAAAGGCAAAAAGACTTTTGCTTATACAATTAAAATATTTACTTGAGTAAAAGTACAATTTATAACAATTTACTCCAGTATGTTTTGCTAAATGTACTCAGAAAGTACATTTTCTTTTATGTTTTGTAAAAGTGTATAGTTAGGCCTTTCTTTTTCTGATAGATACAGTTAGATCAATAGTATTATAGCATTATGCCTACATTTTTAATGCTAAATATATACTGTGAATTGTGAAATCACTGCATGCAAATAAGAAAAAGAAAAATAATGAACAGAGACATGTTCTTGACATCTGTTTAGCTGGTGAGACAAGACAACTCCATATTGTCTGGCTAATGTACTTAAGTGTCAGGCCAGATTTGGAGCATAGGGTGAGGGAGTGAAATGAAGAAATATGAGGACTGGCACTTCTCTTCGCTCGGACAAATGTTGCCTCATCTGCTCACTGTACAGCACAACACACATGCAGGGACAGGGAGAAGAGATGCAATTGACTTAGCATGATTAGGCTGTTCCTTGACCCACAAACACAGCCTCTCATTAAGCTCCTCATTTGTGGAACAATTTTGGAGGCAGTAGACTGGTACATAATGTGCAACATCTGCCTGCCCTGCTCCTGGTTCAGACACACACACACTGACACGTGGCATCTATCTCACTCTCTCTCGTCACATGATATAATGACCGTCATACATCAGCAACAGGCCTCTAAATATGAGCCCTGCAGTTGAATCTTCTCATGGGGTCAAAGGTCGAGACCAGACAAGAGCAGTAATTAGAAAAACAGACTGACTACAGATTCACACAGATTTGATCACAAACAGGGTCAATAAAAAGTCAAAGCTTCTGCCTTTGTTTCGTCAAATAATTTAGCCTCAGATATAGTTGCTTATATGTTCTAAAGAGGCATGTTGCACCATGTTTAAACAGTACTTCCTAAAGCAGCTTCTACCTTGTGTTTGTTGGCTGCCTCACTAATAACTGTTTCACTGACAACTTAAGAGATTTAGGCACTTTAAATGATATATCAGTGAAGTACTCTTTCACCCACGCATGGTTTCTTTTACATTTATCTCAGACAATCTTGAGAATAATTTAAAAGCTTTGGCCTTCAGCTCAGTATTTTCTACTACACAGGCTTGGGATTCTAATGTATCAGTGTAAAAGAGAAAATTATGACAATCTTTCAGTTGTTTTTGTAAAGTCACATAAATCTCACAGGTCTTCGTAAGTGCCAGTATGTCATTCTGATTTTGTTACAGTTCAGTGTCCATAGTATCTCTTCCCACCTATAATGCGCTTGGTATCCTTCTGTCTTGGCCTTTAAGACATCTCACAAAATAAATAAAATCTATTGTGTGTGTGCAAGACTATTGTCATTACATTTTATACATGACTAAATATATCATTAATATTTTGATTGTTTTTGCATGTAGTCAGTGAGCAACCCTTTCTAATGTAATGCTATTCTATCAGTATATGTTTATAAACATATGGAGCAGCAGTAGCTCAGTCGGTAGAGGGGCCTTGATAAAGCGTGTTTAAATGCTGTAAAGGGAAAGAATTGGTAAGGTAAGGTAGACTTTATTGTCCCCATAGAAAAATGTGTTCTCTGCTTTTGACCCATCCTTCTGTGTCAATGGGGCAACCTGTCAGGAGCAGTGGCTGACCACAGTGCAGTGCCCTGGGACCCTTTCTTCAGATCTTGAGCCAGGATCCTGGTCAGGAATACCTAGCTGGACGATTAACCTAGTGTGCATGTTTTAGGTTGATGGGAGAAACTGGAGTACCCAGAGGAAACCCACCCAGATGCACACAGAAAACGCTCATGCGGTGCTGTGCCACTTTGTAGCAAATGTGCAGGGGCAGGCTGGCCTCGGAGGAAACCCCGAATTTAGCTGTAGTGTACTTGTATATATCCAACAGGCCAAAGCTGAAATCCATTCATATTTGGCATTTTGGACTGTGTGCCAGAAATTAGGTAATTGAGAAAGGTTCCGTGTTGCCATCGACAAGTGTGATTAAATATTTTCGGTTTTTTTGTCATGTTGTCTTGTTACAGTCCCAACCCTAATATAAATTTCAATGCTTTCCATGAGTATATGATATACTGCTTAGAATATATGTGACCTAAAGTAGTAGGTGGTCAAAGAAATTGCAACAACTCGCCTTAATAACATCAGATATAGTTATGTACCTAAACATTACTAGAACAAATGTAAACTGACTCCTATTTGAAGTAGTCTTTGCGGGCCTCTTGTGTCTAATTGCCCAATATTTAATCTGCGAAGTGCCACCCCTTTGAAACAAGACAGTTCTTGTATTGACAATCCCAATAAGCATTCACGACGTCCCACCTGCGTTCTGCCTCGCTGGGAACTTCTAGGCAACGTCTAATCTACCGGGACAGAGAAGTGACAACATACTGTGATCATGCAAATCCAACCAGCATGAAAAATTCAAGAACTACAATGACAAGCAGTGCTGCGCTGGTGCTGACAGAGGAAGAAAAGGAAAAGACACATCCCTGGGAAAAAATACATGACACTCCACTGAGGATTGTGAAAAGTCTCCGCCCGCGCCGCCTCAGGTAAGCGGGGATATACTGTCTGCATTAATGCAGGCCTAGCTTTGATGCCAAGGGGAGGAAAAGAAGTGTGGGAGAGAAGATGACAATAGGTACTAAAGAGTCACAAGTCCCCAGCTTTAGAGGAACAGTGATTGTACAAGCACCAGGTGGGATGTCAGACCGGCACAGCGTTTAGTGGAACACGCATGGAGATGAGGCAGGCTCCGACATGTGAGCAAGTCTTTGAACACAGTCACTTTGGAGAGAGATGAATGGGTCTTCTCCTGTGTTCCTCTTCAATGTAATTACATTTGCTTAGACATAATGAGACTTGTTTGTGCATATTTCTATTCAACTAATATACCCTGAGGAGCTCATGGGAGAATAATCTGCCATTTGTGACCTCAAGGGTTTTCCAGGTGAAAGTTTGATTTGATTGTTCACAATAGGATTTAGTGCCAAATTCACATACTCACTCACTAAGAGGTGAGTGGCAGAGTGGTTAGCATTCCTGCCTCTCAGCAAGAAGGATGTAGATACAATATTTGGGCTGGCTGACTTCGTCTGCATTTCCTCCCTGTGTTACTGTGGGTTCTCTTCAAGTGCTGCGGGTTCCTCCCACTGTCTTTGGACCATTGCCCATAGTGAGTGAATGGTTGTCTGTTAATCTATGTCTCTGTGTCAGCCCCGGTCCTTGTTTTTACTAATACCAGTTTGCAGTCTCTTTTTGGACCTGCTCCAATTTTTGGAGTTTGTCTTGCTGTCATGTTAAAATGATTTTGTTTTTAATGAAATGGTGTGGTTGGGGTGAGGGGTCGAGGCCAGGACCAGCACACTGTAATGGCAAGAGAGGACTCGTGCAAGAGCAAAAGAAAGTGGCCGCAAGGGCATCAGAAGTGGTAAAGTGGTGGTACAAGAAACAGTGACATGTCAAATAATTTGTTAGAAACATGGAAATATCCACTATTCTGCCATAGGAGAGAAGCATTCTCATTCTCACTCTCATTCTTTTTACCCCAATTTGTTGAATTTGTGCTAAAATGTAAAAGACAGAACCTTGGTCAGTGAGATGTATTGCTGAAGTCCATTTTTTACAGCGTATCAGGAAGAAACAGTGGTTTTAGAGGTGTGCTAATCTTTACCCTTTCATAGCTTATAAAATGTAATACATATAGGGCTCCAACAACTAATCAGATTAATCAATTATAATCAACAACTAATTTAGTAATTGATTAATCTAAAAGTCTTCAAATAGCATATTAGAACCTTTGTCCAGTTAGATATTTATTTAAAAAGTAAGAATTATTAACAATTTCTAATAGGAACAATAAAATCTTTTTTTTACCACTTGAAATTCTTACAACACCAGGTCATAACACATTTACTCACTCTTCACTATCCTATTATTAATCAGTTAATCGTAAAAATAATTAACAGATTAATTGATTATCAAAATAATAATTAGTTGCAGCTCTAAATACAAATAAGTTCTTGATTTTGAAACCATTTAACCTAAAACCTCTTTTTAAGACCTCTGGGGAACCCTGATGAGCTATGCAGAATAATGTGAGACTTTAGAACGGTGGCAAAAGTCAGAACAAAAGCTGATATACAATTCACCTATCAAACTGCAACAACATCTAGCCTAAAAACTCCACAATAACAACAATAACATACCCTTTTGTGCATGTGACATCACCCCTTGCATGCGCATCACCCCCGTCTCAACGAGAGACAGCGCGAACCTCTGTTTGACTTCCATCTGATGACCTTCTCCTTCCTCATAAAGCACAGGATTGATCGGCACAAGTCAGGAGTGTTTGGTATGGTCAACCTTAGAACCGCTCCGAATGACTCAGCTCGCGCCCCTGTTTTGTGTGCCATCCTGGCGTTGGCCCCCTCCTCCTCCTCCTCCCCTCAGGACGGTGTGGGAACGAAGAGTCAAACGATTTCCCTCGGGCCCCTGCTGCAGAGCTTGTCCTTTGCTCGCCGAGAGAGTAAATGAAGGTGTGGAGGTTGTGTTTAAGTTCATATTTCCCCCGGGTGCAGCAGGAAGAGACCAAGGACATGGGACATTGATCGCGCTGAGTAAATGTTGTCAAGGTAGAAAACAGCTTTGAGATGAGAAAAGTATTTGTCTTTTTTCCAATAACAGCGGCTTGTCTCACTGCGGCCAGGACTAGTGAAGGACTGGGGGAAAAGCTGGACAATTGGTCATATAATTTACATGAATCAGCATTTCTGCAAAATTTTAAATGCCTATGCCTCTTTATGGTCAGATAAAATTTTCAGGAACGGTCAGTAATTGGATAAGACAGACATTAATCAGTTTTTACTGTTAGTTTCTTTTTTAGCCATTTTTTTAGGCTATATTGATAGGACAGAGTATTATAGGAAACTGGGGAGAGAGCGGGACATTCTGTAAACTGTCGAGGTCCAGACTTGAACCCACAACATCGAGGCAGACTATATTTGTTTGCATATGTACTGGTGCTATACAGTGGCGCTGGTGTTAGTATCTTTAAAGTTGGTCCTATCTCGCATTGGTACAGAATCCAAATATCTGGGCCAAAGATACTAACTCCAGCCTCAAGTGGTCAGTAAAGGAACAAACACTGTGAGCTATACTATAAGGATTTTGGTGCTCAGTGTATAGAGCATTTATCCCTGAACTACAGTAGTCAGGGGTATTCGAGTCCAGGAGTGGGTTCTATTTTTTCCCAATGCGAGGGTCTTTGTTTGAGGTCTGGCTCTTGTTGTCATTGTGCATTGTGATGAGCACTGATAATAAGAGTTGCTATTTCTTTAACTCTAAGTTGGTGTTGGTTTCTGCTCACTCTGGTTTCTGTTAGTATAGTAGAGTTACAAAATCCTCTAGAAATGCTTGAATATCATCTCAACTTTAACTTAGCCTTGGGGACAAAGACCATATATTGAAACCAGTGGTGATTCTGCAAAAGAAATATAGCCTAGAAAGTGTTTTAGTGTAACGCCATGATCTGGATTTTACTTACTTTTTCTGTTACCGTACTGTTCATAGGATATATATTTTAACTTTTATTAAACCAGGAAAGTTCCACTGAGATTCAGAATCTCTTTTACATGAGAGTCCTATTGTAGATGTTTTTGGTGGTAGTGGAAACCAGAGCCCCAGAGGAAACCTGGGGAGAACAGGCAAACTCTACACAGAAAGGCCCCACACAGTCTGGGAATCAAACCTGGGGTCTTCTTGCTGTGAGGCAGGAGTGCTAACCAAACACATCCATCTACATAACATATATGACCACTGACAGGAAAAGTGAATAACACAGATTACCTCTTTATTGCAACAACTGACAAAAGAGGACTTCAAGCATTTGAAATCCCTCCCTGGTGTCTCTGGGCCGAAAATGACACTTGCAGGTATGAGCGTATAGCAGACCCTGTGTCGTGGAAGTCTCACGAGAAAGCTAACAATGGCTTTATTCTCATTTTTCTTTGTGGTAGAGCAGTCGGATGGCAGAAAAAAACTTTGGGCAGTTATGCAGTGGGGAAATGAAAGTAAACTGAGTGAGTGATCACAACAGGAGACAAATGGACTTCACAACAGTATTTTACTCTGAAATGTAAGGGGAGCCAAAACAGCGAAGAAACAACCAAGTTCCAACATTTTGTCCTCAAAGTTGTGTTAGAAGCAGGTGGATTTTGTATGGATTTGAGAGAGTTTGACAAGGACCAGATTTAGTGATGGCTAGTCGACTGGGGCAGAGCATCCCCAAGACTGCAGTTCACTCATCAAATTGCTATAGAATTTAATGCTGGTTCTGATAGAAAGGTATCAGGCAGGTGGTTGTAACACATAACATTATGGCCACCAATAATAGGCGGGTGGTCATAATATTATGCTCGATGGGTATATGTACTAGTAATGTCTTAAGCCAGAATTAGGGACAGAAGAGAATAGTCCCTCTTATTGTATAAGGTTAACTCCTTTTTATTAACAAGACATGACAATAAAAAACTGATTGTAACTTGAGTGGCTGGAGAGTGTATTTAGAGTGCCTGTATGTTTTACTAATAAAATATCTATACTTAGTGACAGTGTATCAATAGAGTACTGCAGGACTAAGAAATACAATACAGTCATGCATGAATATTTAATGTCACCTCTTGTCTTGATAAGGACATTGTGTAAAGCTCCCTGAGGCAAACTTGTACTTGCATAAACTTGACCTGACTCGGTGTCACAATATCACATAACTTATTTAAGAGAAAGTTAAAATGTGTTAGAATGTGAATCCGGTAGCATAGAATTACTGGCTGGAGTTTTCGAGCTGTCTCCTAATGGTGAGGAGAACTTACAGCCAATCCCTTGAACGCTCTCAGGGTTCTGGGGGATAGAGTCAGACTGACCTTTCTGGCCCTCTCTCTGCTTGGCTAGTGACTGAAACTTAATGAACGAGAGACCTGTGTGGTGTGATAGATCCTGGAGAGGGGTGCGGACGCTGATGGCCCGTCCCAGGAGGCCCAGCTCTTCAGTAGCAGGTTCAATAGCTCATTATCAGTGATCCCGCTGGGTAATTAGTGAACAGTGGGATCCTGTCACCGGGACAAATAAACATATTCTGCCTTTCTCTATCAGGCAGATCTTACAGTGTGTGCATGAGGGTTGGACTGTTAGAGTCAGACTGAATGTTTAATTTTGTTGGAGTGTTAGCCTACAGCCTATAATTTAGGGCATTTTCACACCTGACAGTCCACACTTGCAATTCACAAACTGTTCAGTTATATTTCTATTAGGGTGCTTTTCTACTAGGTTGGAATGGGGAGGGACCAGGCAGTCTGGGTTTGTTTCCACTTCCTAAAGCATTCCAAAGTGTTCCCAAAAAGTGGTCCAAACTGTTCTGCTTTTGGCACTCCTCCCCAATGGGGTCTAGCTTGGTCAAGCGTATGGAACTGTTAGAGGTGGGCTCTGCTACAAGTTGATTGGACAAGAGAGAATCTTCACTCAAACAAGACAAAAAATAAAGAAATAAATAAAAGCAAAAAAAATTTTTTTTAATCAAACACATACCTGTTCTTGTCATAAACGGTTGTATTTCAAAACAGGACGAGCTAATGTTGAGGCAACTTTTTCTAAAAATAAAGCTAGCATATATTAGCAACAGCTGTTTCTGTTTTAGCAAAGTACGGCTCGAGAATCTAAACATTTCATTTTTAGTTTAGACTGGATTAAACACAGTTAAACTCATGTGGTTATATGTTCAGTGGTTAAAATGTGTTAAAGTGGTGCAGAGAAGTGAATTTAATGCACCAAAAGCTTGCAGTAAACCTGAAATATTCTCCTGTTTACTGAAGCTAATAGCTTTAGCTCCAGCCTCACACAGGCACACACTGACCTCACACAGACACACACCAGCCTCACACAGACACACCGGCCTCACAGACACTCACCAGCCTCACACAGACACACATAGCCTCACACAGACACACACCAGCCTCACACAGACACACCAGCCTCACAGACACTCACCAGCCTCACACAGACACACATAGCCTCACACAGACACACACCAGCCTCACACAGACACACAGACACACACGGGCCTCACAGCCTCACACAGCCTCACACAGACAGACACCGGCCTCACACAGACACACATTAGCCTCACACAGACACACACCAAGCTCACACAGACACACCGGCCTCACAGACACTCACCGGCCTCACACAGCCTCACACAGACAGACACCGGCCTCACACAGACACACACCAGCCTCACACAGACACACACCAAGCTCATACAGACACACCGGCCTCACAGACACTCACCGGCCTCACACAGACACACATAGCCTCACACAGACACACACCAGCCTCACACAGACACACAGACACACACCAGCCTCACAGCCTCACACAGCCTCACACAGACAGACACTGGCCTCACACAGACACACATTAGCCTCACACAGACACACACCGGCCTCACGCAGACACACACCAGCCTTACAAAGACACACACCAGCCTCACATAGACACACACCGGCCTCACACAGACACACACCAGAATCACACAGACACACTATACTACACATGCTTTATTAAATGTTGCCAGTGCCTTCATGTTTTAAAAGTGAGTATTACGAGTATTTATGTAACAGACGTGAGTCTCCTGGACCCAGAGTCATGGAAACACAAGCAGGTTTTGGGGCTACTTGTTCCCCTGCAGCACCCTGTACTGACACGTCTCGTAGTGTTCTGCCTAGTGGAAATGTGCCTTTAGACTTTTATCTTTGTCATAACAGGGGCATGTCTAATGAACATGGAGTTTATGAAAGAATTAATGAATTCTTTATTTTAATATAATGTAAATATTACCATTACCCACACCAGCACTGCTAGATACAATAATAATTACATAAACTGTCTGCAGAGTCTCACAAACTAATGAGAATAAACACAAACATTAACTAAAAACACATGTTTAATTCTTTAAAGGAACCAACACATTATTCAGATTGAGGCAGACTATATAGAGAAATGCTATTATTAATATGAAATTAACACTAATAGCATACACTTACTATCCTATTAAGACGTGTTTAAATTGCTAATAACACTCATTAGGAAACCTTTGGCTACAGAGGAGTCAGCTGCTGTAGTGGAACATAAAACAACTTAATCTTTGAGTCTACTGTTTTTTTGTTTGTTTTTGTTTTGTTTTTTAGAGGAGCTGATTATGCTGTTTACTAGCTTTTTGAAATAAAATTGGACACCTTTGCATTGGTATTTCACATTTTAAAACTTGAAATAATCTACATTTATTGAGAACGTCTTTTGGGAAGCTGTTACTTTCTCTTTACTGAAAATGATTGGAATAGGTGCCTTTCCCTTTAAGGCTCTGTTGGCCCTTCCCACTGTAATCTGTCAGCCCAAACCAGTCTAAACTATACGCCTGCTCCACTACTAAGCCTTCCTCTCACAGTGCTGCCTCCTGATCATTTCCTTTGAGTTCACATGTGAATAAGGTTGGGAGGATTTGGGTTTCTCATGTGTCCTACATAGAGTGGTGAAACTAAGCGTTTTCAGCTCCTGTGAAGGACTGTGCCACTGCATACAGAAATACTAAAACATGCATGAATGAAACTAAATACTATGTTTTTGATGAGAAAGAAAAAACATCATAATATAACACATTGCAGTGTTTTAGTGGTGATATTGTGCAGAAAGTGATGCATTCACAGCTTTGTTTACAGTTCCACAAGGCACATATCATTTTTCAAACCTTTTTTTAAGATATTCCAGAGGCCCCTGTTTGTCCACTGTTTGATTTGGATGAAGGCTGACTGGGGCTGAGTGATCGTGACTCTATCTAGTGGTTAAAATGTCCTCAGGGAAAAACTTTCAGTTGATCCCTATACAATACAGTGGTTCTCAACTGGTCTAGCTTCGGGCTCCACCCTAAAATGCCATGCCATGACCCTAATAAAAAAGATTTTTCAATTGATCAAATGTATTGAACCTGAGAGAAAAATGTCACAATATCACAACATGTCAACACAAAAAAAACCAAAAAAACCAAACACATTTAACAAGCAAGTGCCAATGCTAGAGAGGAAACTATTCCCTTCATACATACATTCTATTAGATGCAGTTTAATTTAAAATGAAAATACATGAAATAAAAAAATGCAATTCAAAAGGATCAAGTTTACAAAATTGACTTTCAGTGGTGAATAAATTCACTTCAACCTTAGGTGTAACAATAACGTAACTTTTTTATTCATCTTTTTTTTTTTTTTTTTTTTTGCAAAGGCCTGCAACCCATTGAAGATGGTTTCGTGGCCCACCAGTTGAGAATCACTGGTCTAAAAGATCAAAAATTATTTAATTAATAATGACTGTGCCCTTAACAGAGAAAGGGTTAAAGAAACAACACAAAGCAAAACATAACAGACAGAAGTAAAAGATAGATAAATATTGTCAAAGTATTCACATAATATTTAATGAAGTGGAAATAATTGCAGGAAATGTAACTGTATGCTGTTTTACTTCAAAATAAAAGTACTCAGAAGTGAATGTACTCAACACAATTATTATTTGAGAGGAAATTAAAAATGACTAAAGATGATTATAAGTCCATAATTTTCAAGTAACAAGTACTATCTAATGCAGGCATTGCTGTGATTGCCAGGACAGTGCTTGGGTCATGACGCAAGCTCTATAACAACTCCATGTAAATGTAAAAACACAGGTCATGCATTTATTCACCATCATAACCACTTCAGCATCAAAATCTCCTTAGCATTGAAGTGTTCCAGGTTCAGAATAATTCAAATGTGTTTTTTTTCCCCTGAACAATCCTTTAAAGAGCTTTTGTTTTGTTGCTCACATAAGTATGTAATATCTCATTTAATTAGCAGTGTAAGCCCTCTGACAAACAGGCATCTGGTCGTTGCTCTCCCACGGCCTTGAATATGAATATGCATATCCTGGGACACCCCGACAGGCTTGTTACCCCAGAACGGATTCTAACACAAGCCTAATCCCTGATCTATTATTTACCCGTTGACCAAACATGCAAGTGGGGCTTCCAGACGCTTGACTTGATAGAAACGACCGCCCAGGGACCACAGCACGAGGAGGAGGAAGAGGAGGAGGAGGAGGAAGGAAGGAGCTGGATGTGTCTTCCCTCTATCCTCAAAACACACCCTTCAACTCTTCACTCTGGAGATGTCTCAGTCAGAGGGTTGAGCAAATTTGTGTAAAAAAACAAGCGTGGAGTGAAAGTTTAATGAGCGACTTGAGAGGGATCTGAGGGACACGGTTGAAGAAATCAGTGTCACATCCCAGTGCTGTGCTGCAAGAACCCACAACAGTTTTTTTTTTCTCAACTGTTTATGTGTGTGAAGAGCAGAATCACAAGAAGGCATGGGCAAAAAGGAAAAGATGGCAAAGTGAAAGTTAGGATGGAAAAATATTTAAATTGATTAGCAGACTTGTATTTTATAAAACTCCAATTTAAAAGAGTTGAGACACTGTGTAAAAAGTAAAAAAAACAGAATCTATTGCAATGCCACTTGAGAGCCTTAAGAACTTCCCTTTTTTCAATACTAATACAGACTCTGCATTTATTAAATGCTCATAATATATCCAATCATCTTACTAAAAAGTTGCCAATGAATACAATTAGTAGTAAAATATTCCTCCACCTGTTTTCCAGCCTTTTGTTGTTGTCTTATCTTTTTGAGATGTGTTGCTGCCGCTGATTTCAAAATGAGCCACAATTTTTCACAAAATTGTATGTATCTCACACTTATACACCTAATATTGTATTGTTTATTATGGCATATTGTTCATGCAGTAAATATGTTTTTTTTTTTCTTTTGTTTTTTTAACATTTGCGGATCATTGGCTTTTGTTTTAATTATATACATTTATTTACGCAACTTAACTTTTGTGAAAGTGGGTTTGTACATTTTAACCAGAGGCGCTGAGAGTTACATCTCCATTGGCAACAGTGGGACAGTGTTTTAAGCAAATAGTTCCTAGGAAATAGTTCTCAGAAGTTAGCCACCCAGGTGTGCAGCAGTAAACAACTGTGCAGAGAGACACATTTCTGAAGAGTAAGATGTTTAAGGAATCAAAGTTTATTTAATACAGATTAAATCAAATTTACATAACCAAAAATGAGCGTTAGTGGCTTAATGAATCACGTGACCAGCAATATTTTGGACCTCCAGTGGCACAACTCTCTCTCTCTTAATGGCTCTGATTTTAACATAATCATTCATTTACGTTTAAAATCTTAAAATTCTACCACGTAAACATTAGATTTATAATGTGAGGAATACTGACAGATTATTGTACAGTTACATATGTTGAATCAATCTGAGGTGAAATACTGTATGTACTCAAAACCTGTACTAAAGTAAAAGTATGTTTCTTCAAAATAATAAAGTAAGAGAAAAGCAAATAGCTTCTATCTCTGAAAGTGATATAATTTACAATTTGGTCTTTAGACATACACCTGAGAATGAAGTCAATGAATAAAAGTTTATTCGTGGCCCGAAAACTTAAAAAAAATAAAAAAAATAAAAATCTAACTAGGCATATATGAAAATCCCTGTAAGATTTGTGGTTAAACTTCCCTTTAGTTCATTAGAGGGGTATATAACCTGACTAACTACTTATACTTAAAATACTTATTGCATTTGACTTAGTTTGGTGTTAAGTAGGGTGACTTCAAAACTTAAGTCAAAGTTACATTTTTATTCCATTCACTTTATTGTTGGATTTTGTAATAGACACAAAAACAGAATTTTCACTGTCACATTACTGCATCCTTGTAAAAAAGTTGACAACTACTCACGTGGTGTGCAGAAACAGTCTAAACAACGACACAGTCTAAACATTTTATACAGTCAACGCCAACCAAACAGCTTAAGAAGAAAAATACATACACTTTATGTTACAAATGAAAGGCACTCAAAAAGAAAAGAATGACAGAATGAAGAGTTAATGGAATTTAAAATTAATTTGACTCTTTTGCGATTAAACGCGTAAATTGTATCTGTGTGCCCCCATAATCTTAACCGTGCTCTTCCTTTAAACCCTCTTACTGATTAACAAAACTAATAAAATGTGCGCTCTGAAGGGAAAATCCTCCTGTTTGTTAACACTCTAGTGCTGTTTTATGCGCGTCTCGTCCCAAATTCAAAACGCGCTGAGGTTCTTTTTGGCACATTCTTGTGTCACAAAGATGCGACTCTTCGCGCTGACACAACATCGTAAATCAAGCGCTCGGGCACAGACAGCGTGTTGACCTTCAGTGGCTGGGGCTGCGGCGGGCGCGTCTTAACACAGAGGAGGATTCACGGTGGAGAGAAGAGCCCTGGTTTTCCCGCTCCGAGTGTCCGCCGTGTCTGCTGCGCGCCTCGAGGAAACCAGCGCAGGGGCAGCAGCCAGGGGAGTGCACCAGAGCGCGCTCAGTGTGTGTTTCCACAAGGTAGGACACGCACTTAACGACCCAGCGTCTTGCTTGTCAGCGATCCCCGCAGTCCCCGCAGTCTTTGGACACGAACACGGGGCAAAGCACGGATTTCTCCTTTTCTCCTCTCCTCGTATCCAAACGTCGTGACGCGCCAAGTCATCGATCCACACGCAGCAAGATTAAAAAAAAAAGCCTGACTGATACGTAGTGTGATGTTGAGCAGAAAAGTTTGCGATGAAGAGATTTTATTGAACGCGGAGTGTCGAGTGAGGTCCTGCTTCGCTGCTGAAGAGGAGAAAGTTCCCCACTTGAGGGCGAAGTCAGACTTTTCTGAAGACGCCAACTTTTCAGAGTGCCAGGAGCCCGGGGTCTGTCAGATACAACATGCTGCAATGGTAAATATGACTCTCGCCGCGGACTGTCTGCTTTTACTTTTACGCACTATATTCTGGACTCTTTTTCTCCTTCCATGCCTGCGCTGCTGTGTCAGGACTCCTCAGAACGAGCTTTACTTTGAATGAAGAGGCATGTGCTGACTGCGTTTTGTTTGTTCAGCAGTCTGCCTTCTTCTGAATCACTTTTTCTCACCTGTTGCTTTCCTGTGAACATTTCTTCTCTTTTCTTTTCCCAAGAACAGTTCAACTCGTTTGCAAACTGAATTTATTGACAGCTGTAAAAATGTGTACCATTAAAAACAGAGACATGCCATTTTGTCAACTTTTCTCAACACTACCAAAAATGAAAATTATAAAAATCGCAACTGTTCCTTTCAGTGTATACTATTTTAAAAAAAATGTTGTGAAATAACAGTATATAAAAGATCCATAGTGACTGGCCAATAAATGTATTAACCATATTTCACTTAAGGCTATACATTTTCTAAATCTCATCTAAAGCCATTGATGTGTGACATGAAAGCAAATAAAGTTACTGTCTTCCACTCACTTCTTTATATTGGAAATCTTTAAAAACTTTATCTGTTGTAGCAAATTAAAGATGAAACATTGGATAATGCAAAAAACAAATGCTGAAACAGGACTACATTGTAAATAAATGAACCATTGCAGTAATATATTCCCGATGATGACACTCATAAATTTATTTAATGCTTTGCGTCATTAAAAACCAGATGTCTTTTAGTTGTTGTGGAGTAAAAAGCAGCTAAAGTTGTGTTTGGGCCCGAGAAACCTTACAGTACAGACCGTGCCTCAGCGTTTTTACAGAATTCCTTCTCGTGTTGCACTCTCTTCTTCTTCACCGCTTTAGTGGATTTGTGCAGCAACTGTCCTGTGCCACTTTTTGGATGTCTGAGGTATTATTATCAATGTGCGCAGAAAATCACATTGGATTGAACCCCATTTTCGGATTTGGAGAAATAATCTGTTGCTTTTTAATGTAAACCCTAAGATTAAAGTCTTTCAATTGGTTTTCAGTGGCAGTGTAGCAACCAAAATCACTAAGGGTACAGCCAGGATTAAAGGAGTTACAGCTACAGTGACTGGTGTTGTGCCAGTCTAAAGCACAAGTATACACACGTATGCAGAGACATATACAGACAACAACTGTTGTTTGAATTTACTGTAAAATAAATAGTATTTTTCCAAGTCGGTTCTGAGGGGGAAGAAAGTTACAATGCAAGACAACTTTTTAACTCTGAACTGGTGGTTTGGGACCAAAAAGGCAAAAGTAAAATATATTTTTAATGTTCAGGTTATTTGAAGCTACATGAATTTGGCTTGCAGTCGAAATACCAGCATATAATTATTAATACACATATATAAATGTCCTGCTGCGATATACTAAAACATTATACTCTAGCCTGAGTGCAGTGTCACACTGATACAGCTTCACTGTGAATTACTTGTTAAACATTGTATAAAAGCCATGCTAATATTGATGACTTCCCATTTTCTTTATATCAATGGTATAATTGATGAATTCATCATTAGGTACAGTCACAATCATGTGGTGGGAAAACCATTCAATAAAGAAGGGACATGAACCTGCTCATTGTTTTTACTCAAAAATGCTTACCCCAGCTTTAACTGTGCATTCAGGTGTTCACTTTTTCTATATAGTTAACACAGTGGCATATCAGAAGAGTGAATGGAGCAGATGTAGACAAAGAGAGTGACAGAGATGGATGGGTTCTCTTAATAAACTCCACAGAGGGACCCATGTGTGGTGAGGGGGACTGGTGTGAGTGTGTGTCAGGGACTACACACAAGAATGCCAATTTACATTCCTCCTGTGTCACTTCAGCGCTGTTACCTCTGCTCTAATGCTGCCTGGGATCTCTCCATCATTCACATCTACTCCAGCACCAGTCTGTATGCTGTCCCTTCATCTTCATCTCTCTGTGCACTACCTCCAAAAATGCTGCCTTCTTCTTGCTATCCTAAATTTCATTGTAAACACATGCTATTACCTGCTTTAAAAAAACAAAAAAACAAAACAAAACAAAAACAATGCAAGACATAAAGATCACATAAAAACTTTTTTCTGTGTCCTAAATGAACATACTTGCACTACAGCTTTCATTAGTTAATTACTGTGATGACTTAGCTGTCACATATTTTATTATTAGAAAAACAAACATGATTTTGTTGTTCGCTGATTACTGTTGGGTACTTTACACAAGTTTCTGTATTAAAGAAAAATGATGAATGTATTGTATATTGTTCATAGCAAATGAATGTGAGAGTGAAGGGTCTGCCTGTCAGTGTATACCTCCAAATAGTAAGTAGTAAATGGCTAAACAGAGGTGAAAGAAAAACTCAAAATCTGCACTCAAGTACTTGTTGCTTCAAAATATTATGCAAGAGTAAACGTACCTGACAAAATTATTACTGGAGTAAAAGTTTAAAATGCAGTTACTACGTGTAACCATTGTTCACAGTGTACCACTGTCCAGACACAAGTAGCCAAGTTAGGCTTCATCTCCCAACTGTCCCAAATAGGAATAAGTAGAAAGGACACAGAATGCAACTGAATAGACATACAACCAATAAGAATTCAAAAGGCAGTATCAGGTTACACAGAATAAACAGTATCTTAACCAATACCATTTAAAAAATATATACAAATATTTGCATGTCAACAAAAGGTATTTTCTAATATATGCTATATTTCAGTTATAAGGAGCAACTTTAGGACAAAGCATAAAGTGGCTATTTAGCATGACTATTAGCAACAAGATGCTAACAGATATATAAATGAACTGACTGTGGTGGCAGTGTATGGGCTTTAGAATGAACACTTCCTGGGTTTGTGTGTCTACTTAGAGCTATGAGACCGGGTTTGTTTTTGTCTACTCCAGGTATGTTTTTGATTTAATACCAACATTCGAACAGCTCGAAAAAAATCAATTTAGCACAATAGGTCACTTTTAAATACAAAAATTATGTATCAAGGAGCTCTAATATGAACTAAAACTGTCCCGCGCACTCTTATGTATCTTGCATAAGTGCCCTGTCTCTGTATTATCCCGGTTTAGCCTGGCCCAGAACGGCACTGGTACATGAGATTAGAGCAGCAGTGGAAGTCGTGATTGCTGTGGGAGTGTGGGGAATCAGAGAGTGAGGAAGGTTCGGGGCTGCAGTGAGCTCCAGTTAGCCGCTTCAATAATCCGCTGGACAGGTAGAGGCCACTTCACACAGGACGCTAATGAAGAGAAAGGCTGCTTAGTGGTGCTCCAATCTGACCCTGGTGACCCACCCCTCCCCACCTCCTCCCCTGTCTGATCACTGCTCACATCCTTAACCACTACATCCACTACTTTGACTCTTTATACTTCTGTGCAATGGATAGGCTTTTGTATCTCAGTGGCTTACCCTTTCCTAACTGCATTTCATTACTCCTCATCTGCAAATAGTTTTTCTTCATTATTTACAGAGATAATTACTAATTGACCCATGTACTCCTACTCGTTTGTGTTTTGCCCTAGAACTTGTGTGGCCATATGCAACAAAAAATAAAAGAAGGATAAAACAAAAAGATACAAGTTATGTGACATTTTTTAAGCAATGATGATAGGTGACAAGATGAAGTGTTTAAATACTTCACTGTAAAAGCTTTACAGAATTTGTACCCACTCACGCAAATGCATTGTGGCAAAACACATACATCTTCTATTTATACTATACACTTAAAATATGTGGAAAGCTGTGTAGATTCTTCACAGTGTCAAAAACATTTTCCAAGATTGAACTGTGCTGTGTCAGTCAGGTTAAAGGTTCTATATTATGCTTTTTTCAGCCTTTTTGAAATAGTTTCAGACACCTTTGCATTGATATTGTATATTTTCTAACTTAATGTTTTTGTGTTTTTGTATGGAAATTATCTTTTTTGGGGGATCTGTTACTTTCAATTTGCAGAGAAAGCATGGATTAGGTGTCGGTCGCCCCCTGCTGGCAATGGTGGAGACTGGACAGAGCATAAAACGGCTATTTAGTGTGGCAATTAGCAATATGGCGCTAACAGATAGATAAATGAGCTGACTGCTTCATAGAGACGATAATTATCAGAATGAGTCTGGTGTCAGTGTATGGGCTTTAGAAACACGCAGGAGTACATCCTACGTGTCTCTGTAGAGCATATAATGTTTCCAAATCTTTAGAAGAGGATGGGCTCAGGATTATTCAAACAACTGTGAATGAAACTAAATAGTCCAGGTATGTTTTTTAGGTGGAAACAACATTATAACATGGTTAAAAAAGTCGCTTTAGCATAATAGGGAACCATTAATTTGTCAGCTGTATTTATTGGTGTGCTTTAAGATATCCCTGCTGCTACAAAGATACTAACTCCAGCCACCAGGGGTCAGTATAGGAAGAAATGTAAACCTTTTTTGTGTGGATCCAAAACTATTGTCTTGTGGCTCAATGTATAGAGCATTTATTCCTGAACTAGAGGCCCTCCAGTAGTTGAACATTAGCTCTACTTTTTGCAACAAAGTGTGTTATTCCTATGAGGTCAGTATTTGTTCTTGCATCCTAAACTCTTGTAATTTTCTACAGTGATCAATATCAAGCCAAATCAGTGTGGGGTCATATACCTAGTGGTGGCTTAAAAAAAAGAAAAAAAGAACTAATTGATGTAACCGGACACAGTGTGCTCCAGTGACTACACAAAGACACTGTGAAATGTTGGGGCAAATTGGATGGCAGGACTCCTGATTTAATAAAGAGCACAGTGTGAGGCGCACTTGATTTAAAACAATACACATATAGCTCACATAATTACATTTTTGTGCCTTGGTGTTGTGTAGAGGGAGACATCGAACCCTCATGCCCTGATTTACAATATGGAGAGAAAAAAAGTGGAGCTAAACAACAGAAGATAATGAAGAGGTGTTATGACATGAGTGTTTAAGATGTGTTTTATCACACAGATTGATATCTCAGAGGGGCTAATCTGTTAAATGGTAGAGATATTGTCTGGATGGAAGTGGTGGTGGTAATCTGATTCTCTTCTAAGGGAGCTACAAGCTGTGTTTAAACTGTAACAGGAACCACACTCTTACATATGTTCACTGTGTGTCTGTTTCCACTTCATTTTACATTCAAATCCAAATGTCTTATATTACTTAAGCCAGTTTCTAAGACAATTGGGATTTTTCTTTGTGGGGAGGAGTTAGATGGAAGACTTAGAGGTATTTTTCTTCTTTTCCTTTTTTTGTTCTCTGTATGTTTAAGTTTGTGTCACATATTTATGGACCTCCACTAGCATTTGAAGATACAGTGTGTGTGGCTTAATTTAGAGTCAAACACATCTAATTCCTGTCTCTAATCTGATATACAGCAAGTCCAATGAATGTTTCAAAAACTATTATTATGATAGATGATGGTAGCTGTGGCGTGGTAGGAGGGAGAGAGGTTAGGATAATTCCAAGGGCCCAAGACAGATAGGGGCCCAGGAAAATATTACATTAATAATACATTAGCTTAGTTTGTGATGATAGGGCCCAATGTGGTATATTTTCAGGGGGCCCAGAATACCTGGCAGTGCTCTGGATAGATCAAATCAGAGTATTCTAAATGGCAAATACTAACAAGAGACATTCTGATACAAATCAGAGAAGTATTTACAGAGTAGGCACTTTCCACAATATATGTCTTAATGCAGTGGTTTGCAACAGTTTTGTCCCCAGTCATAATATTGTCACACATTTTACAAAACTGAAATTGTCTGACTACTAACTTTATGTGGCATGTATTTTAAAACCCATTTCACCATTGTATGTAATTAAAATATTTAGGATTCAAATAAGCTGAACATGCAACCCACTTTTTGCATTCTTACCCAGCAGTAAAGGGCAGGAACCTTTAAGCATAAGCCTAGTAGGTGATTGGATGACCCATAGGTCAGCCTGCTGCACATATCATACATTTGGATTATGCAATCAGAGAATCAATGTCTACTTGTTTACAGTAGTTATGGCAATCTTTGTTTCAGTTTCAGTTTCAGATGACTTTATTTATCCCACCAGGGGTAATTCATTTGAGCAGCAAGATAAGACAGATACACAAACAAAACCACTAAACACACAACAAATAAAGTGGAGCTCAATTAATAAATACTAAATATAAGCCCTAAAATCATTCAAATGAATATAAATAAAAACATTAAGAGATTACAAAGAGTTTAAAAGATGTATAGCTGTAGGGATAAAGGATTTAGAATATCAGTTTGTTTTACAAAAGGGTAAAACATACGAAGACCTGAAGGCAACAAACAAAATTCACATTTCAGAACATGCCTTGATGAAGCCAGAATTGTACTGGCTTTCTGTATGATCTGCTGGTTTCAATGGTTTGTGTCATTATCATACTGTCATATTGGCTTCTACTTTAAAGAGACACCAGTTTTCCAGTCCAAGTCACTCATGGTTCCTCATAGTTCAAGAAGTCTGCCACTAAAGACTGGTCCGAGTTTATTCCAAGTCAGGTCAATAGTACTTAAAGTGGGAGTCCGAGTCATCAGAAAAGTGTCCAGTCAAAATCAATTAGATTACAAGTTGAGTCTGAATAAACCAAGTGGGTCACCATAATGTGGAGACTTCAAGCTGATCTCAAAGCTGATTGGGATAATTGTCTTGTAAACACCTATTTCATAGCTCAGACTTAAAGTGCAATGCTTTTTCTGCTTTCAGATTTAAATACATAGCCGCAAATGTGACAAGTCTGAGCCATCGATTCACAAGTCTGAAGAGTCTAAGTCATTGGTACAAAGTTCAACTCATATTCTGTGAGAAAAGATGAGCCTCAAGTCTAAGTCGAAGTCCCCCAAACAAAGACTCAAGAAAAAATCCTTGAGGCTTAAGCTCGAGTTTAGACACAAGTTGCAAAAATTAGCCCAATGACCCCATTCTCCATCCTGGAGTTTTAGGATCATAAAATACATACACATAATTCTAGAAACACCGCATGAATTGGGATATTGGAGACTCCGGAAACGCTCAGTCCTAAAAAAAAATGCCCACACCCAAAGTGAAAAACAGCACTACACATTTGGCACAAGTCAACTTAAAATACACCCCACTGCCTTTTTCCCTTCTGGACACTGCCATGAATCCAGGATTTTCGGCTTAAATTTAAGGTGGCCTTAATTGATTCTGTCCAGAACTAATTACTGGCAACTGTGTAAAATAAACACTCGGGTGTCACTGGGTGGCGGGCGTCCGATAGGGAAATTACACTTCACTTGTAATCCATACGCTCTCCGTCTGCCCCTGGTATAACTCATGTCGACGCCATAGAAACAGCAGAGAACAGGAGTACAGTTGTAACCAAATGGCTCAGCTGGGAGGTATAGGGTTATGTGGGATAATTTATATTTTATAGCTCCCTTCTGCTCCGACTGCGCTCCAGAATAAAGTTGTTCGATTTTGTTCCATGAAAAGTGAAAATCTGGCCTTTCACTTGTGATGGGAACTCCAGACACCACCACTTCGTTCCTTTCGTCGTGTATGTTTTATTTACACTAAATACTTTCATGTCTGTTACAACCCCGGTTCTGAAGTTAAGAGACTGTAAAATGTAAATAAAAAATAAATTCAGTGCTTTGCAAATGTCATAAAAACATATTCACAATAGCATTTATTAAATGTATCAGGTGTTGAAACTGAGGTGTTTTGACCATTTTCTGAAAAATAGCAGCTAATTTTGAATGTAATGGCAGCAGCACATCTCAAAAAAGTTGGGACCTGGGCAACAAAAGCAGGAAAAGAAAGTCTGGTAACACTTTAACTCACGACTATTAAGCATTAATAAAGCATTAATAATATGTAATTAACAATAATGTAATAAATAAAAAGTTTATAAATCCTGGTTTACCACTAATCTTTATATTTATGCACTGATTTACATGAGCTAATTACAAAAAAAATTAAACATTATAAGAATGTTTATAACTCAATTGTGTTTATTAATGTTGAATTAATGCAATTAACTGGTTACTAATCCTTAATACTTATCTAATGCTTAATAATGTGAGTTACTGAAAGTTTTACAACAAAACAGCTGGAGGAGCATCCAGTTATGTTAATTATGTTATTTGCAAAACTCCATTAAGCTGTCTGGGTATAAAAGGGGCATTTTAGGAAGGAAGAGTCTGTACTGGATGCATTAAGAACAGTCATAATTCTTTTCTGGAAATCACTGCATGGATGGGGAACACATCCAGAAATCATTGGCTCTGAACACAGTTAGCCATCCCACAAGTTCTATCTGTGTCATGCAGAAAATAATCCAGAAACACAGCTGTTTTTTTTTTTTTTTTGGGTTTGTATTTGTCACATTTTCATTAATCTGACCATAGAACATTTTATTATTTTGCCTAAATTTCAAGCTCCGGTCCAGAGAAAATGGCAGTGTTTCTGAATTATGTTCACATATGTCTTCTTCTTTGCATGATACAGCTGTAACTTTCATTCGAGTAAACTGTCATAATAATTTCTGTTCGTGTTCCTGATCCATGCAGTGATTTCCAGTACAGAATCATGTTTTTAATGCAGTGCTGCTTGAAGCCCTGAGCATCAAGAGCACCCAGTTCATCCATGGTACATCCTTCCCCGTTTATACCTTGTCATCTTAAGTGTTGCCATTTAACTTAAACTAATCTTTTTTTCCCTCCCTTTTTGTTCCCCCATCCCAATTTTTGAGACATGTTTTTCTAATGAAATGTTCAATGATCAAATTTCATCAAATGGTAAACTATTTCTACACCTGATATTTTCTTTTTGTCCTAACTTCTGTGTTGTTGTGCATTAGTGTCCCATGCCCCAGTGACTCCAGAAACCATGGATCTGTCTCCTCAGGCCATAGGGAGTGATTTGATTAAAAGAGAATAATTTGGCCTGGAGGTGTCTTCTCTGTTCCCTCCTAAAACGCTGGTGGAAGAAATCTGATATGACAAGATAAGTGGTAGCTCATGAAAAATTCCTAAGGATTGAGACGCAGCATGTTGACTTTGGATTTATTGCCCCGAGTGTCGACTTCGAAGCTGGTAACTGTGCTTGACAATGTTATTTCTACCTAAAACCATCCCCCCTTCCAACTTCTCAATCTCTGGTTTATAAGCTGTTTATGTACTTTTTGAAAACGGGGACAAAGTCAACTGCGCACTTCATTCCTGGCATTTTCCTCTTAGGCCCCATTCAAAGCACTATTTAATGATGAGTTTGTCTTGTAAAATTTAATAAAACACTTGAAATATCATAGACGCGATTCTCACTGTTCTAGTTTCTAACATTTGCTCACTGACTGCACGGTGGCACTGCCGACTTTTATTTGCATTAAGGATCAGGACGATTAAGCCTCCAGAGTGACGTTACACGCTCGACTGTTTTCATTATTCCTGCAAATAAAAAGGCAAATGAGATGGTCAAGTTGGGTCTTGTTTCCTGATGTAATGCTCTTTGGGAAATGTTGGTTTTGTGCACAGTCAGTAAAGCCATCTAAAGTTACTGTAGGTGGTTTATGATTTTAAATCCTGAACAGTTTTAAAGATATACTGTGAGTGGATATAAGCAATGCCTATACAAGCTTTACAATGTCTTTTTTACCTCCTCACTTAGGCCAGAAAGGGTTCATTCCAAATAGACCATAGGCAAGTTAATGTAACATCCGGCTAAAAGTGGTATTACCAGGGACATGACAACCTCTTGAACGGACATTTCAAGAATATATTGGGCTATTTAGCCTACACAAGAACTAAGTTTGCAGAGAAAGCAAAAAGCTAAGATTCTGTCCTGGATAGGCCCATTATTTACATGTTTTTACCTCACCAACCTTTGAAAATGTTTTGTTGTGGCTGCTACTCCGCACTTGTGTGGTCTATAAAAACAGTTTTCTCTGTGAAAAAGCTGCTTGAAGTTAAGGCAACCATTTGAAATACAGTGATTTTGTACTTAATAAATTCATACGCTGATAATTCACTGTTAGTAATATATTAGCTTAGATAAGATTGAACTTTATTAATCTCACAGTGGAGAAAGTCACTTGTTATGGTATCTCTTAATACAGAATAAAGAAGAAGTAAGCATGCATCATAAACAAAAGGTGCAATATCAATTATTTACAAGAAAAAAATATGTAACATTATAAATATAAAAATATAAAATTAGCGCAAAGACGACCACACAGGCTATAAACATATTTACATTTACAGTGCCGCTCCCACAGTTGATCTATTCTATTGTATTCTATTCAAAGTTTTTTTTTTTTTTTTTTTTGCTGTCACCATTCTATACCTATATAACACTTTACTTGTGATTTTGAAAAACTGAGCTACTGTGACCAAACAATTTGCCTTGTGGATGAATAAAGTCTGTCTAAGTCTAAGTCACTTCACATGTTGATGGAGGAAGGTGATGATATACAGTTAGTTGTATAAATCCTTATTCGTTCTTTCTTAGAACTGACCTTAAAAACCACAGGATTTAAAGGTTGTAGTAAAAGTTGCAACACAAAGCTATGACTGAGCTTCTGCAGTGGAATGACTGTCAGCTGGACTGACAGTCAGATGGACAGATTCTTCACACCTGAGCTTATCATAAAACGGAAACGGCATGACTGATCTGTTCTTCTTACCAGCATTCTTGTAAAAGCTCCATAAAACATTAGTCACAATATTGGCATTGCTTTTAAATTAAATTATAAACTTCATATGTTCACAAACCCCATTTATCACCACTTATAGGAACTGCCTGGTTTACATTTATTAAATTAATCCCACCAATGGCAGGATCATTTATTCTAATGCAGAACCAGACGAGGAGGCCCAAATGTATGCAAAGAAGTGATTGCCTAATGCTTGCTGGCATTTTCTGTTGACAAGCAGTGTAGATCAGTGGAAGCGCCTCTACTTCTACTTCTTCTGGTATGCATATTTTACTGTACATACCACAGAAGACAATATTAGTTACCCCAAACTCATGCTATCAAAAAGCACTTGAATCTTGCCATTCAAAAATTGTACAGCTGTCATTATTTTTGGACGTGGATGGCAGTAGGTCCAGGTGGTGGAGACGGTTCATTTTTCCACATCAGCGTCCCGTTATGTGACAAGTCTAGCATGCAGTCAGAGGAAAGGATTTTGTTAGTGGTTTGCTTTGATTTGAGAGCGAGGCCACCTAGGTTTTTGCAATAAGCACTTCAGCAACAGCTCAGATTTTGGCACAGTACATTAAAAATGGCTAATTAAGGTTAAAATACCCTGACATTTTGAGCACATGGTGGAAAGTGGAGCGTGTTGCCAACATGTCTACAACTTGTTAACACTATGTCTGCTTTAGAAGGCTCACATCTGGATGCTGCTGGATTTGGTGATGGTTAAATGTCTTTTGGAGTGTGTGGGTTCCATAGTTACCTTAATTTTTTTTAGGACCTTTTAATCCCACAGAACATTTTATCAGAATATACGGGTAATGTCTTTGTACAATCTTGTAGAATGAATGTGTAATCTCTACTTGAGAGTAAAGCTGCGTTCTGACTCCATCCTTGTGTGAGATATGTTTTTTTTATTTTGAATACTGTCTTTCTGAGAGGGAAATGAAGGTTTTGGTGTATTGTATGTGTTCACAGTGTTGACGTGGACTGGGGAAAGATGTCAGTGGTCATAGCTTACCTGCTACCGACAACCAGCAGACGTGGAACAAGTACTCAAAATCTATACTTGTAAAAAAATATAAAGTGTAAAAGTGAAGTAGTATGCTGCTGTTTTCTCAAATCTTGGTGTTTTTATTGACAGTTCTTTTAAATTTGATACACAGATTAGCTCAGTGGTTAAGGCGAGCTTTTTCCAGCTCAGAATTCTTGCAAAGCTTCAGCCATATCTGCCTAAAAAACACTTTGAGAGGGGTTTTTATATAATGTTAATTTCTTCACATTTGGACTACTGTAACTATCACTGTTATGGCCTGGACCAGTCATCTGTCTACCGACTACAAGTGGTCCAAAATGCAGCTGATCACAGGAACTAAATGCTATGACCACGCGCTATTACCCCTGGGCTTCTCACCACTGGCTACCTGTTGTTTTTCAGTTTAAGATTTTATTGGTTGTTTTTAAATGTCTTAATGGGCTGGCACCACTTTATTTATCAGAATTGCTGCACACTCCAGTCAGAGACAGAGCCTTTGCAGTAGCAGGTTCCAAACTTTAGAACTCTAACCCTCTGCAAATCAAAACTGCTACAGCTGTGAGTGTTTTAAATCTGCTCTTAAAACAGGCCTTTTTGCACTGGCTTTTAATACAAGCTGAGCTAGACATTTTTAGTACTGTTTCATATAGTATTTGTAATTTTTTAAAGGTGTTTTTCTCTATTTTCTCATATTGCTAAAAACTTGTGTTGTAAATTTTACATTTCTTATTGACTTATTTATTTGATTTTATTATTGTATTTTCATGACTCTGTACAGCACATGGATAATCCATTTGTTTTAAATGTGCTCTATAAATAAACTTTGACCTTTGTCAAGTCAAAATCCGGTCCACCTTTGTCAAGTCAAAATCCAACGATGGTTCAACAGGTCTTAAGTGAAATAATAGTTTATATGAACCGACTTCAAATCAGAACACTCAATTTATTTTTGGTCAAACTTTAATAAAGTGCAGTGATGTCTGTGCTTTCAGTGTGAAAAGCAAACTCCACATGAGAGACTTAAAAGTGCTAAAGTTCAAGTCTATGTTATTGTCCACAAACATAGGTTCATGTTAGAATGATGAGTCCAGATCAGAGTCATCAGTTCACAAGTCTGAGTGCAGGTGACTGTCATTGATCCAAGTCAGGTCTTGAGTCCTGGTCTGTGAAAAGACAATGATTCTGTGCCCCTAAAATACAAACTCGAGTCTCTGAGGCCTAAGCTTGAGTTGATTCAGGAGAAATGAGCAGTGTGACTCATGTCTGAGTCCAGGACTTGAGCACTCCATCTTTGCGGAAAGCAGCACACCAGACTGTCAGATATTCCTGCTCATCCAGCATGTGTTAAATGTAATCCAGGTGACAAAGACCATTGATCAGCTCCTCAGCGTTATTGTGTGTGCTTCATTCATGCTGTTTACGCAGACTCTTGACCTCAAGCTTGGTAGGTACACAAAGATTATGTCAATAAAAACCATGAATGGGAAAAGTAGCATTGGTCACTAAAGGATTTTGACTCATTATTCTGCTTTTCCTACTCTGCATGCAGTATCAGCACAAGCCTGGATGACATGCTGGAAGTCCTACCCTGTCATTGTTGGTGACAGAGGTGTTATTTAAGGTGATAATGACAGTAATTACAGGCACTCTATGGATTAGTGGACTTTGTGTGTGTTTGTTTGTGTCTTGTGCACTTTTCCTGTTTAAGGGAAGCTCACTCATGAACTGTGCGGTCCGCTTTGTGGATGTGTACCATACATCCATGTCCATATTGATACATCACTAAGTGTGTGTGGCTTTCAGTGAGCGCCATTGAACCTACTTTAGCCTTTTTATTAGAAATAAGAAAGAGGCTGCCAGAATTGAAAGAAGGTGAAGTAGTATTATGTTAATAGATTTTGCAAATCACAAACGTTATGAAGTAAAGTTCAGCTCAAGATCTGGTCATAGAGGCCACAAGGCCTGCGACCAGAAAGCACCTAAGTAAACTAAGTAAGTAAGTAAGAAGTTTTTGTACACTTTACGGACATATGTTTTCTTACTTTTTTTTTTTTGGGGGGGGGGGGGGGGGGGTACCTTTAGCTTCTTAGTAATAGTAGTTTGAAGAAACAGCACTTTTGCTTGAGTACAGATTTTGAGCACTTCTTCCACCTCTGACAGAAGAGTAAAAGTGAGATAACATGTCCAGGTTTTTGTTCAGTTCTGGAACTACTGAAGACATAAGCGTTGCCGTATGTGCCTGGGGCTCAGGACATCTTTGTTGACAGGTAGTGTGTCAGGAGGGGACAGTGGAGCTTTTGACACAGACACAAGAGACAAGAACGTGGAGAGAGAGAGAGAGAGAGAGAGAGAGAGAGAGAGAGAGAGGACCTCTTTCATGTGCATTCCACCAGCACAGGCACAGACCTGTAACCCCCCCCCCACACACACACACACACACACACACACACACCCATCCACATCCAGCCTCCGCCCGCTGCCACTGACCTTAACATTTATCAAAGAAGCCCCATGCAGGAATTCCTCCGGAGCATCTGTGTCCTGGTGAGACCCAGACGCACACAAGAGCTGCACAACACTGTCGCGGGCCAATCTGTTTAGAATAGTGTGGCGCTGTGGTGGGCCTGTCCTTGTTGTTCCTCTACACAGACACACACACACATTCTCTCTCTGCTCCGTGTTTCTTTATTGTACCTCCTGTCACTTTGTCCTATTCATTTAACCTTTCATTAGAGCCAGCAGACAGCCCTGTGTGTGTCTGCACAGCTTCAGGAACAATGCCAAAAAAGCCCCACTGTCATAGTTATTAGATTCCTCGGGCCCCCGTTTACCCCGGCAACTCGATATGAAGAGAGAGAGAGACACGGAGCGGGCAGGGGACAGAGAGGGGTGCGCCCTGCGGAGAGGGCTTCGCTCTCTGCTCAAGGACATGTGGCACATGTTGATAGCAGCAGCTCAAACAGAGCTAAGGAGAGAGGGAGAGAGGGGGGACAGACGTGGTGGGACTGTGGCAGCATCGACACTAGGGAGGATCAGAACTGTTTAAGTGAAGAGTTTGTACAGAGAGAAGTTGTGCCTTTCTCCTTCATGTGACTTTATTATTATGAGTTAAACAATACTAGAAACTCTTTGAAAACTCCACCAATGTAGAATGAAGCCTGGATCCAGACAGTGATCCACAGTAAACAGCACAGCTACTCCACATAGATGTGTACAGACACAGCACTCCACCAATTTCTTATCACAAGCATCAGAGTACCATATTTACTTGTTTTGATACTTTAGGTCTAGTTATAATATATTTTTGCTGTACTATTGGTTTTATCACATAGACATTAGCAAGACCTATTAGAAAAGGATAGAGAGTAGGGCAGGGCTCATCAACTACCTTTGTCCAAGGGCCAGACACTGTGAGGGCCAGACGCTCTCATAAAATAAAACAAAATAATATGGAATCCTAAGAAGTATAATATTATTTTATATATTAATTTTCTGCTTGCACAAAAAGCCCAATTTCTAATAACTGAGGCCTGACACTTTTTTGTCTTTTGTGTACGGTTGAGAGAAAAACCACAATTGTGCATTATTGTGTGGAAAAAAAGGCCAAAGAAGGACATATGCGAGAAAGGACTGTAGATAATATGAGTATGTAAAACCATTTATAAATGCAAAAGGAGATCAAGTTTATCATCATTTATGACTGAAGGCAAGCTACAACACTCCTTTTCAGGACTCAATATATATGCTTAAGTAATACTCTGCAGGCCAGATGGAAAGCTGTGGCGGGCCAGATGTGGCCCGTGAGCAGCCTGTTGACTTTCAATGGAGTAGGATGATGATATGAAGGGAATAAAGTGGAGCAAGGTGATATTATTGGTAAACATAGTACAAAATACAACATAACAAGGTTTTGGTTTAGGGATACATCTAACCATTACAAGGCATAAGCAAAAGTGTAGCTCGGTTGCATATTGTAGTGAACTTAAAATAATCAATCTTGAGTCCAACATAGTTTAATGTTTGGACTTTTTAGGTACACCAAAATATTGAAAGCTTCTGTGTACATTTTTGTAATACTTTTGTAAGTATCAAGTTAAATACTGTACATGTTTGCAAAGTTGCAAGATGTTCTGGACAGTCCATCTCCAAGGAATAAAAAAATTATATAAAGTTAAGCAAATACTATTATGAACTTTTGGAAAACTTGGCTCACTTCTGTAAAGTTAACATACTATTTGCAGCATACCACTTTGAAAAGCAATTACAATGACCTGGACATTAAAAGCATGTACGGCACTTAAGCTAATGTAAAACAACGTCAGCCAACATCCACAGAAGTAACCCCCACATGTTTCTTTCCCTGGCGACTTGTTTGTTTGTTTCGCTTTATTATAAACCTTGAGAACTAACTCTTTTTTTCTTTTTTGACTGAAGCATTCTGAGTGCTGGATAATAATGTGTCTATATAAGTATGTGTGAGTACAGGTGACACAGCTTGGACAAAAAGTTTAGCTCCCTGCTCCAAATCTTGCAGTGCAGTAGAGTAAAGCTTAGTCTATATCTGTTTTTGGTCAGTCCAGCGCAGTCAGCAGAAGGCCAGCCCTGATGCTCCTCCACTAATACATTAGCTCAAATGGATCAGAGCCTGGAAAAGGTATTGGTCACTTTGGTGTGTTGCGCGCCAGGCAATGAATCGCTCACTGTCACTGGAGATTGAGTGACTCCACACATGCACGGACACACACTTTGCCCTGAAGAGCACCAGGGTGGACCCCGACCATCAGGCGGCCATCTTGATGAAGTCTATCGCTCACTTCTGTCACCTCCCTGTGTCCATCCCCTTGTGTGACCCACTCTTTATTATCCTGGTCCTGTCACTTAGCTGGGCTGGTCTCTGTCCCAGCCCCCTTGGACATGCCTCGGGGCTGTCCATCCTGCTGCCTGCCCCACATCGCTCTAATTCTCTGATTGGACTCTTTCGCTCCCCTCTCTTCCCTCTGGGCTATAATTGATGGCCATGTTATTGTGTCCAGTTGTGCAGCCCTAAAGCCTTTCCTCCAGGTCAGCACTACTATACCATTTAAGACGTGCTGGAAATAGACCAGATAGCTGTGTCTATGTGTGTGCACTATTGCTTTGTCTGTTTAAGCACTCAACGTGTGTTCGCTATTGGCTTCCAAACTGTTCTCTCGAATTCAAAACAATGTTGACATTCACGCTTCAGTGGTGTTTTGTCATTTGGAATAACACACAATATTTTCACAGAACTCGATGTTCCTTCTCAAGTGTATTGCTCGCCCTTGGCCCCAGTAAAAATGCACACAGTGGCTCAAACACAGCCCTATTGTTGAGGTGTGACGGGCCATTGTTAAAGCATAGTTCAAGTGACATAAGAAAAATGTTTATTTACTTAATTTTAGTCACCTATTCTTATCCTAGTGATTACCAACTGGTCCGACCCAAAAGTGGGTCTTGCTGATGTTGAGTTTACTTGAAACCTAAACAAGTTTTAATTACATGAAATGGTGATTTTAAAATACATGTGCCATAAAGGTTGTAAAAAAACTGCATGCTGCATTTAACATACTCTTACACACTACTAATACCTTACTGCACAAAGTAAGTGGTCACCCTTTTGAATATGAACAAACAATATACTGAATATTTATAGCTATAAAAGAATATCAGCGTTAGTTAAACTGACTTGAGAACACAATTTTAATTTGGTTGCATAATTTTGGAGATGTATTTAATACTAAACCTCTTTCAGATTATTTGACTTTTTTCAATTTATTTTTTCTTTCTTTCAAGAAAATTTTTCTCACAATAATGTGGATTTTATTTATCTAGAAGTCTTTGCATTGTCTTTGCAAGTCTTGCATTGCTGCAGTTATTCTTCTGGGGTTGCACTTGGTTGGACTTGGCTGGAGCATAGCCCAGCTACTTTGGGCCTGAAGTGGGGTACACCTTGAAAACAGCCTCTAGGACGAGAGGATTAGCAAGCATACTCTGAAGGACAACCACATTCATTTTCTATGGGGATTTAGATTCTCCTTCTTTTGATGAGAAACTACATTAACAGAGGGAGGACATGTAGACTCCACATGATGAGATTGTTGGTGACTGGCCTGAGAATCAAATCCACAGCCTGCTTGAAAGGGGGGGAGTACAAATCACCCTGCCACCACTCAGTACAATGCTTGAATACTTAACTTGGAAAAAGAAATGCATTTTTTTGTTATTATTTGATTCTCACTTCAGTCCAAGAAGTTTTCAGTTTTACATTCCCTTTGTTGGGATGAAAGCCTAACCAAGGGGTCACTATAGTTCACTTATCTGAGAAGCTTCATTGTCTTTTTGGCAATGAACACTGGCCTGAAGATCTCTACATTACCACTCCAATAGACACAAGCCTTAAGGTAATGCATGTTGTCTGTATGAAGGTCCAAAGTGTGTTGAATATGTATGTAAACTAATTATTGTCTTGCAAAGATTCTGTATATTGCAATAGGATTCATTGAAAGCAATTATAGCTATCGCTGTAAAAACTACTATACATGTTTCCCTTTTTCCTGTCTTTGTGGCTGTCTCATGCTCCATCTCTCTGTCTGTCTGCCTGTAGCCCTGAGTCCCTCCCCAGCACGGACCTTGTATTTATTACTCTCTAAGTAATCACTTTGCTTTCTCTTTTGATAGACTGTTATTGCTCTAACTAGCCAAGGTCCCTATAGGTATTTGGAGGCTTTCCAGTTTTATTAGACAAAGGCCTCATTATTCAAGGCCGGCATTAAGACTACCATTAGATCCATTTGCCCCCTAGTCACATGTATCCAGTTGCAGCCAATTCATATTATAGCTCCTGCGCGCTATATTTACAACGCAAACATACTCATTCCCTTTTGTCCCAGTTATATTTAGACTTAGCTAGAGAAGCAACTTTGAACAAGCAAACTCTGAAGTTGTTGTGTAATCTGATTCTAATTGTTGTTTTAGCCCAGATATTATGCACAGTAATTGTCCATTACACTGCCCAATGCATTGCCCTAATCAGTCATATAGTGCCTATTTTACACCCCCAATAACTTAAATTGACTGTAAAATACTGACACATGAGATCAAGCTTACATAACATATTCTAGCTCTAACTTTGGTTTATGCCGTTACTCATTTATTTCTGCCTCATTAAACATCACTGAAATATTTTCTGTTCTCAACAGCCATAAAGGTAAGGTATGGTGTACTTGAAATTTGCTCTCTGCATTTGACCCATTCTTCAGTGCGGTTGGGGCAACCTGTCAGGAGCAGTGGGCAACTGCAGTGCTGCACCTGGGGACCCGTCTCCATATCTGAGCCAGGATCCTGGTCAGGAGTTCCTAGCTAGAGGATTAGCCTACTGTGCCTGTTTAAACTATGAATTCAACATTGACAAGTGGTATAGAACAGGGTTTCAATATACTCAATACACTGAATTGTATATTGATATACTGAATATATATTATTATATATTCAGTATTATTATATATTTATTTCAGACACATGATTCTTGTCCATATCATTAATTAAAACACACAAAGAGATTTTTAAAAAAGTATATTTTTTCTGAGTTTTATATTACATTAGAATCATGACCCAACTTGTTTGGCAATTTCTTGTATGTTTAATCTTTTATACCACATTTGATTTCCTTTTCATATCAATTTCAGTCTGATTTGTCCAAACACATCTTCATTGTTGAGCCTAAATTTTTGGGGACCCAAAGACAATCTTTGGTGACCCTCTTAAAGGCCCAAACCTTGTATTTTGGGAAGAACTTCTGTAGAACAACTAATTGGTGCTTGATAATAATGCCTAATGCCTAAATGAAGGATGGGTCAAACGCAGAGAACAAATTTCCCTACAGGGACAATAAAGTCTACCACACCTTTTGTACAAATCTGACTACAAAAAAATCCAACTGGGTCCCATAATCAGACTAGTTAAGAACCCAGAGCTAGACAACATATTAAGGTCACAGAATCCTATCACAAAACATAATTTTTGTCAAATACAAGAAAATATCCTACACTTTCACTTGTTGTTACAGGTTGTCCACTTCTCTATTACTCTTGTGTACTGTTGTGACTTCTTGCTAATGTGGCCAATATGGAGGATTCAAAATATCAACAAACTTGTGGCAGCAAGACAAACAGATTCAAGGTTCCCCCAATTTTGATTTCTTCTCTGTTTTAATTTCTCTGTAGCCACCTGTGTGTCCAATATGATCCGTCCTAATCGATGGCCCCTTATTGGGTTTGTGCGTTTGGTCAAATATCTCATCGCTGCACGGCCCCTCAGGCAGCAACATCCAGACTAATAAGAGATCTGCCCTGTCTCTTGGGCCGATCTACAGATGAAAAAAGTGATTAGAACAATCAGAGTTTGTGTTTGTGACCGAAAGCGGATTTTCAGCAACTCAAAAACAAGTTGAGAAGTCTTTGTGGACAAGTTGATGTTGACATTACAGATAGACAAAGGGTTGCACTAGAGTAACCCATACCATCATTTATCTTACACCATTGCTGCTCATTGTCCATGTTTAGGTCATTTGGTAAATGTTTGCAGATATTGTAGATAGTTTACAGTATTCATCAGAAACAAATCTAAACTTTTCTGAGCTTTTCTACCATGTTAAAATGTTGTTCCCTCATCAACATAACTGGAGTTGGTTTTCCTTTATTCACGCATGTTTAGGTAATCCTGTATTCTCTGACACGGACTCTGTGAGGCCTCACAATCCAGTCTGCTCTCATTCATTTATCTAAACAATAGTGTACTGATTCCTCACAGGCAGTTTTTCTTTTGTAGTAAAATGGCAACATACAAAAAGGAAAGGAAAGAGGAAACAAAAAGCTCTTTTTCTATGTTCATGTTAAAGTAGCGTAACAGCTCTGCACTCTGCTGACCCCTGCATGTGTCTTCACCTCTTTCTTTATGGCAGTAGTAAAGTTTTTTTTTAGTCAGATAATGTTTTTACAAAATGTGCAATGCTGGAGTTGACCGAGATTGGTTTAAAAATAAAACTAAAGGCGTAATAAAGCCCCTTAAATAACCAACTTAAAGAGGACTTACAAAGTATCTTGCATGAGGGATGAAAAAATATACATTCACCTTTTTCCAACATTTCAGTTGCTAGGTAAAAAGTTCTAAGCGTCCCTCTGCTCCTAACTGCTTTTGGGATCCAACCATAACCCTCTTCTAAACTGTCTAAACTGATTCACTTCAAAAAGCTGCATCTATGGACAGTAACTATATGTTTGTATGCAGTAAATGTAAAGCGTACATAAGCTAAGTGGTGGGCTGGGTATTGTGTGCATGTGCAGAGAGAGGGAGGGAGAGAGTGGCACTTTGGAGTAAAGCTGTCATTACTCCGGCTGGTGCACTCCCTCATAAATACTGATAATGAGGAGCTTTCAGCAGACTAATCATTTGCCAGTGGAGCAGTAGGTAACGTGTGAGGAACACTTGCTTTCTGCACAGCTGTTTGGAGATGGCACTCCAGATTCTGTGTACAGCCTTCTTTTGATTCTTTTTTTTTTTTTTTTGGTAATTGTATTACATACTGTAAATAGTACAGATGTAAAAGCACAGTATGCAGAGTTTGGCGTCATACTGGTTCTTTTTTGGTCAGATTCAGATTATTTCTGCATTATTCTTTTCAAATATACTCTGACCTCTTGCCATAGTTTTTTTTTTTTTTTTTTTTTTTGCTGAGCTGTGATTGGCAGAAAGCTACACAGTTAAAATGCCCCCGCTATGCCAACAAAAAAGTTAAAATACTTGTGAAAACTGGATAAAAAGCATTGTTTTTCCAACATTAACATTCTCTGAAGCCATCAAATATTCACATAATGAGAAGCAAAGTTTGGTAATCACTGCTATAGTTAAATACAGGTGAAAAATACAATAATAAAGATCCTTTGTTATGCTTTTTTCAGGCTTTTTGAAATAGTTTTGGAGACTTTTGTGCTAGTATGTCATGTTTTATAACTCAAAATAATGTACTATATGGTGAAAACTGTCTTCTTTTGGGGAGCTGTTACTTTCAATTGGCAGGGAACGCTTGGATTAGGTGTAATTTGCCCCCTGCTGGCAACGGTGGGGAATGCTCAGAGCATAAAATGGCTATTTAGCAAGGATGTGAGCAACGTGACGCTAACAGATACATAAATGAGCTAACTGCTTTGTAGTGACGCCAATTTTAGTGCTGGAATGAGTCTGGTGACGGTGTATGGGCGTAAGGGTGTTTCCAGATCTTCAGAAGGGACGGGCTCACTAAACAGTACTCAAACAAGAGCGAGACAGTTTCTGAGGAGGAAACAACATTATAACATGGTTAAGAGCTCTGAAAAGTCCATTTAGATTTCTTGTATGAACAGTTTGATACAACTGACACAACTGCTACACTGAATACACCCCAATCCCAAGAGACAATAAACAAACATGAAAATATGTCAAACACAGCTTCTCAGACCCTATATTTACCAGTTTCCTATAGAATATCACTCTAATAGTTGCACTGTACAACATGTCATCTCCTGCTGCCCAGCTTCCACTGGCCATTAACCAGCGTGCCTGATCATTTTAATAGTCCCACCATACTGCCTCTGCCTGACTCGTGGTGATTGGACAAACACTGGAGGTCCCTAGTGGTATACGGAGAATACATTGAGGGGCTATTGTGGTTTTTTTCCGTGGCCTGGCTGTATATTGTTTACCGGGTCTGCTTGATTGCCCTCTGTCCAAATCAGAGGGTACAGGCGGCCGGGGCAGGGGTCTTCGGGGAAGGCGATGTGTTGTGGACTGTCCCAACGTGCACAGAATATTCAGGGGGGTTGCAGTAAACACACACAGTTGGAAACACAGGGGACCATAGCATGAATGTTGTGGAGGGAAGCGGTGTCTGTCTCCACGTCACAGATAATTACCCCCAGTGTGACTCTGCGACTCGCGGTGAGAAAACAAAGCAGACCCCCCCACCTCCCAAAAAACCCCAAAAACAAACAAACAAACAAAAAAACATTTAATCAACTCACTCTATGAGATTAGTTGTTTCTAGTAGTTTACAGTATTGAATTACATAGGATACACAGTTATAAACACACAGTACACACCTATTAACATTATAACCACTGACAGGTGAGATGTCACACTATACTGTAGTGGTTAGTAGTCAATCTTGTAATATGACCTTAAGATCACAAGTTGAGTTTGATTCATCCATACAGTCTACATTTACTAATATGAATTGAGTTCTGTGATTAGTTCTCAGTAGCTTTAGGTCACACAGCTAATGGCTAATGGGAGCTAATACAACAAAACCAGAAAAAGCGGCTTTTCGTCTTTATAATCTTCACCTTTCTCTGATTTGCATCTGTTAATCCCTGGCTTTAAATTCATAATTAAACTAATTACATTTGGTCTCTGCACAATTACAGCACGTTGGCCCCTCAGTCAAACATTGAACTAGCAAGGTTAACATCTCTAAGTTGGAATCTGACTAACGCTAAAGGCCAGCGCAGTCGTCCACGTTTTAAATATTTGACTCCTAATCTCCAGCTCAGTTATGTTCTTGGAGCTTTGTGGAATTTGTGTTTTCACGGTCGTGTTCACAGACCAGGTTTTTGGGTTTGGAGTCCTCAAGGCCAACCTCGGCTAACCTCGCTAACAAGAAGGTAACATTAGCACACTCTGTCAGAGAAGCATGTATTAGGCAAAACATGGCTTTGTACTTATTCTAATGAACTGGCCAAAATTTCCCACATTCAAAATGGGCAAGAAATAACTTTATGAAATTAATGCATCTGTTTATAGATGTACAATTGTTTTGTGTTTGTCTCTGTGTTAGCCTTGCAACTACTTGGCCATGGTCTAGGGAAGGTACCCCGCCTAAGGCCCTTAGTTGCTAGAATAGGCTTCAGAAACCCTTGAACCCTAACCCTAGGGATAAGGGAAGCAAGGAATGAATTTCAAAAATGAATCTATTTCCAATTTTCCTTTTTTTATCCCTTTTTGCACCAACATGTACATGGTCATACTAGCCTTCAGTTTATATTTTGTTATTAGTGGCTTAGTCAAGTAGTTATTTCCCCTGCCTTTGGTGTAGGAGGTGGAAGGTGTGGGTTGGATTCCCCCACATGGGAAAGACTTAGTGTTAAAATCCACCTGAAGGTCCTATGTGTGTGATTTGCATGGCAACCCCAGAAAGACAGGGAGTAGCAAAAAGGGAGTTTTATAAAGCATCACTGTAGTGTCATTCTGTCATTCTAAAAGGCTGGTCCATGATGTGTTTATGTGCTTTTAGAATGTGCAATTACTCTTCACTCCTATGTTCATGTCTTTTCATCTTGTTTCATCTTTATCTTTTTTAAATTATTATTTTTATTTTTTTTACAATAGATTGCAATAGCATCCTCTACCAACTAAGCTATACCATTAATATTTATGAATACATTGAAGAATATAGAAAAGGTCAAATCAATGATCATTTAACACCAACTCTCTCAAGATTCAAGTTCAATCATTACTTTTATATTTTTAATAAAAGCTGATGTTAAATACCAAAACCTCTTGAATCCACCAGTAGCCTTAGTGGAGCACCACATCTCATTCACTCAAAATTTGAAGAAAGACAAAGAACAAGCACTTTTTCACACATATATTCGACTGAGACAACTACTGCAAAGCTCCATTCTCTCTACTCCAGTGTGTGGGTGTATGTAATGTTCTGTATGTGTGTGTATAAAAGTTGGCCTTGTCTCGGAGGGCTGTGGTGGCTTGATGTTGTTTAGACTCCTCTCCAGCCTCCTTCCCCTGGAGACCTGTCTTTTTGCAGCCATCCCAGCATCCTGTTCACTGCTCCGCTGCATCCATATCGCACTAATGATCATGGGAGTGGACAGCTGCTTAATGCACTGGTGTCATCAGAGCCTCTTTCTGATAGCGCCTCCATTGCACTTGACGGGAACTCAGACGTATGTGCTCCACTGCAGACGCCACATTTAGCACTCCCACTAATATGCTTTTGGAACACCTTGGCAAAAGTATATTAGCTGGGTGCCATATCACATTTGCAGCATATGATTGCAGATGTAGTTCTGATCATTTGTCAAAGGCACTGCCAGATTCAGAGGGCAGCTCCAAATGACATAATGAGCATTCCATAAGTGATTCTTAGTGGTGAGGGGAAGGCTTGCATCTTTCACATCAGGAACAGGCAAGACAGGTGCAAAAAGAACTTAAAGCATCTCTACCCAATTTGTTATTATGGTCTAATGCTGCGTTCCAGTTCTCCTCGGAGGTCGAAACTCAGACCCTGGAGTGAGGTTATCTCTGAGTTACCATGTTCCAGTTGTCAAGTCAGAAACAATAATGACAATAATGACAAATATCTCTGTGATGATTAAGAAAATGTGACATATGACTAGGGCTGGATACCGTTCAGATATTTTCAATATCAGTATTTAAACAATACCTGGTTTTCAATACTAGTACCTGAGTGCTGAGTGATACTTTTTCAGATACATATGGTGTGCTAATTCATCTTCTACAATCATAAAACTCATTAATACTGAATAAAAGACCCATTTTTTTGTGTGTGTGTGTGTGTGTGTGTGTGTGTGTGTGGGGGGGGGGGGGGTTAGTTTAATGGTATCCAGCCTACATATGAACATAACTAGTTCACTTGGGCAGTGGTGTTACATGTACGACGTGTAGAGAATGGAGTTGGCTGTTGTTAGCGTTAACTCGGAAAGAACTGGTGTAGACATTGGCAAGATTAGCAACAGAAGAGTATTACAGCACATTTACAACTCATGGGAAGATAACACTATTCAATTAAATTCAATTCAACTTTATTCCGGACTCATATAGTCCAATAATAATATTCATATTATAATAGTTATTTTTCACTTTTTAGTAATGCAGGGTGCAGCCCTGTTGGATTTTCTAACTCAAGGTTGCTGATTGCTAACCTGGCAAAAGCCAGATTGATATAATGTTGGCAAAGAGCTGCTAATGTTATATCAATCTGGAATGGTTTCTGTTGAAAATGTTTCTGAAGGGGCGGTACATTCAGTAGAATACTTGAAGGTAAATCGATAACGCGCCAGCTTCATAGCTAAACAACAAACCTCTACGACAGGGAAACAACACAATAAAGACGTTTGAGGATTTTTGCTGCTTTGTAAATGTAGAGCAGCATACCTTATGTTTTTCCACGTCGCCATGTTAAGAAACAAGTATTGCTAAAAGAGCTTGTTGTTGTCAGCAAACCTAAAACCCGCCCACTCACGGCAATACTGCCACACCATTGGCTCGGGCCACCACTGGCTCAGACCCAAACGGATCAGTGGGGGCAGGACAAGATGGATTTTGTGAATTTGTGAACTCACAATTTCCACAACAATCCAGCTTACTGTGCAAGGTAAGCCGATTGCCACCCGAGTTCCCGAGGAGGCATTCTGATATCGGGTGTTTCAAATGAACTTTACACCAGGACAACTAGAACGCAGTTCGCAAGTCAATATCAACATCAGTAATTTGTATATATTTTAATTTGCATTTGTTTATTTATTTAATTAGTTTTTATTTTTGTCTTGCTGTGTAAGCATGCATAGCCGGCACTGGAATAAACCCTTTTTCAGAAGGCCTTCATTCAATGTTGACCAACAACTAATGGTCACACCCCCATTGTAGTGTGTGAGATATTAAAAACCTTAATCATAAATCCTAGATTTAAAACAGCATTACCCAATTTTACTTTACTACACCTAAATCTGTTATATTAACTTCAAATTGAGGTTTGGAGCTTATACGTCTAGCTCTGAGTTTAGTATTTAGTAACACCACATCTTGCATTGGCAATATTTAAGGGCATTTCATTTTACTCCCCTTTCTTTTTCGTTCTGTTTCTTTGTGTAAAACACTCACTTTTTCTTATTCAACAACCAATGGTAACATCCCTTATTGGAGTGTGCCAGCAGATTCAAATCATTTACGCCTAAGACTTCCCAAAATTATTTTTTAAGGCTAAATTATATTACAGTATATATAGATAAAATAAATAAACAAATAAAAATGCATATATCCTTAAAGCCTATGATGACATCCCAAAGTCTTGTTGAGGAAAAAGTACATACTGCATAGCAGCATTTAAAGGAAACTATTTACTATGTCACAGTCACTATCGAGCCATATATGAGTATTATAATTCTTGATCAGTTGCTCTTCTTGTCTGCTACTGATTCAGAGATTGCCCTTTACCCCCGCAAGTTTGGTTTACAATATTTCATTTTTAGCTATGTTCAATGTCGCCCAATTTTCTTCTTGCTGTTCTGTTACTTCAACCCAGCATTACTCACATTTCATGTGCTCTTTCATACACTCCAGGAAAGTGCCCTAGTCCAATACAGATAAAATAACAGCGGGGCAGTTAGAATAATCTACAAATTCGTAGGAGTGCAAAAGGAAAGATGCACTTACTAAATGTGCACATGTGGTAGACTAATACAGACCTCTACAGTGCCTATTATGTTACTGTAGTTGCAAAGCATTAACGGGTTTTGTTTTACTTACAATTTTTAGATGAACTGTTAAAGCTAGAACAAAGCATCAAAGTTCACGTGTAAGAGAGGGCTCTTCTACAACTTGTGTTACAAGTAGAAAATCATTTTAGTTACAGTTTCATGTTTCAGATGCTACTACAACAGAAATTTCCATTATTATATGAATGAGAAGGAATCATTCAATTGAACAGCATATATTAGGTTAGTGTAAATGGGCACAGGTAGGCAAGGACGGTAAATCAGTTAAACTAGTTTGTATCATTTCTTCCCGTACTGAACTTATGGCGGATCCCTGTCTGTCCCCTCTCCCCCTCTTTCCCTTCTTTTTGCTTTCTGTCCTTTTTTCTTCCACTTCATATTTCAGTTTGCTCCCAGGAGCTCGCAGGTCCGTGCCAGACGGAAATACGCTGAGTCTGCAGGAGCCCCCTCGGAGGCCACATGAGGAGGGACAGAGGGGAACAATCAGGCCCAGTCCTCTGTCCTCCTCTTTCTCTCCTGTGGACTCTTCTCTCCTTCCCTCTCTGTCTCTCCTGTTCCATCTTGTCCGTCCTGCCAGGCTACACAGGTCCTCAGGGTGACTTGCTCTTGGCTCCGGTCCCTCTCTCTCCCCTCCTCCTGCTCCAGTACGCTCTCTGGGGGGAGGACGGTGAGGCCATCCAGTCCCGGTCTGTCCGTCAGCGCGGGTGTTTACTTGCAGCGTGACAGGCCGACACATCTGGAGCGCATATTCACCAGTGTTCACACTCTCTATTCTCCCTCTGGCTGTGCGCTGGTCCTCCGCACATCCCAGCGCTGCCACCAGGCACATTCCTCCAGCTCACTTCAGGGCCCGCTGTCGTCGTGTATGGAGAGCCCACCTCTGACTTACTCACAGCAGCAGGATCATGTGGAAAGAAATACACGGAAGCCACAAAATTTATGACAGCATTTTAAAACAAGGGAAGTTAACGAGCAACCAGCAAAGTTAGGGGAATTGTAGAATTTGTGAGACTTTTGCAAAAGTGTACGCATTTATATGTTTAGCCTTTAAAGGGTCACTATTTTTTCATCACCTTGTAACTTCATGTAACAGAAATAATGTAAAAAAAAAAAAAAAAAAAACACATTGAGATTTTAAGATGTCATATAGGCTTTAATATTTAGGTTTTTACTTTGTGTTCAGCCCATTCAGGCAGCCCAAGGCCAATCACATGTTTGCATAAATTCAGATCGGCTTGTCTGCTGTCTCATTGTCAGAGGGAACACTACCATTGCCTTTGGTTAATTTTAAAAAAATTGAATAGCAGCTATAAAATCTTATTGAAAAACTGTAGGAAAAAGAAGGAATATGCCATCATGCAATGCTAAAGAAGAAAAATCTACATGCAAGATCAATGATCGCTGAACTCAAAGGCAGGAGAACTACACTCCAGTTTAATGTCATGTCAAATATGTTTTGCGATGCCAAATTATTTCAGTTAAAAATATTTTCTGATAGAAACTTGAAGAAACCAGTTTTCAGACGCTGTGTGGATGTTGTCAAGTCTAGTTATTAAGCAGAAGTTGACAATTTTGTTGATGATGTTGGTGTTGGTGTAGCAGGGGACAGAACAATCACTCAAAACTGTGAGTAGACAAAGTCAAGAAAAAGCAACCAATACAATATATAACATAATTTAATGACAACTTGATTTGGAGATGGGAGTAGTTTTAAGACTCAAGCCTAATTGTCAGATATAGATTTTGTTGTTGAGTAAAATCGTACGACTTTCTGACCCAAATTAAAAATGCTACTAGGATCTGCTGTAACCCTGCACGCAAAGGCACATAAACGCCAAGATTTGTTTTCAACCATTTCCCCTCTTTTTTCACCCCTTCAGTGGTTTTTCGAATGCATGACAGAAATTGGAGTGAACCGCCAGCAGTGGTGAGCATTGGTGGGCTAGAGGGGGGGACAGAGGGGTAAATGAGCGGGGCAAAAGTCAGGCCTCTCTCATCCACTGTATCTCTATCTCCTTTTCCACTCCTCAAACTAATTACGCCAGGCTCTTCGGCTCCTTTTTGGAAACCCCTGACTACTGGTTTAATGAAGTGACACTCTTTCTTCATCCCATGTCTGTCTCGCTCACTCGTCCTGCCACTCCCCCCCTCTCCCACTCCTCCATCCCACCCACCGGTCCGCCTTGGCCTGTCTGTTTTCCCAACATTCCTGTGCTGGTGTGTGACTGTGATGGCTTGTCATCTCGTAGGAATGTCCTGCTCTCCCACCTCGTCCCCCCGATTTGGCGTGAAGCATTTGCTCCTGGTTTCCGACTGCACATGTACACACAGCTCACACACACACGCATACAGAGTTGAAATGCTAGCTTTTTAAATGCGTGCATGCAGATGGTGTCCATTGGGCCGCATACCTACCCTTGGCGCAGGGCCACCACAAGCACAGCCATTCTCAGATAGTCCCCAGCTTGTTTCCCAACTGTACTAACTGTGCACAAAGTTATTTTATCTTATGTTGCATGTGGTAAAATGAGCCGTTTAGTTTCTGTGATATATTATGAGTAGGTCCTGATTTCTTTGATTATGGGCTACAGTAAATGTGGAGAGGTTTGACTTTAGTGGAAACATTTTGAAAAAATATCAGGTGATGATGCCTTTGTTTTGTAGTACAGTGAGTATCAACAGTGGACTCATGAAGTGCTTACTGGGGAAGCCGATTACTGAAATTTGCACCACTACATGGCAATGCACCCACTGAATTGCTCAGGCCTAATTACTAGCCAGAAATTTAAAGACTGTTCTGCTGTCTATAGAGCAATATCTCTTTTTTAAATGGCTAATAGCTTAAAAGTAAGTTTCTGTTACCACTTAGAAGATCACTATTTGCACCATTTGCACAGAATGGACAGCCAAACTGTATGAACTTACATGAAATGGACTGGCATTTCAGATAAAAAGATGCAGAGCTAATGCTAAACAGCTGGATAATGAAACATGTGAATTGAACTAACAATAATAATAATATTATTATTCATAATAATATAATATAAATATGATATATATTTTTTAATTTTCAGAAACATTTTAGTCACTGTAGCATGTTCATCTTGGTCTCATTTGTAAGATTTTTTTTTTTTGTTTTAATTTAAAGAGAATCTACAGTACCCTAAACTATTCTTGCATACTTGAATAAGTGGCTGCTTTGTGAATAATGGCTGTCACTAACAAAGAACATTCCAGCACTGGATGTGTCTGCTTATAAAGAGAAACAACACAAAAAAATAAATTCATATCAGCTAAAAAAAAAAGTGATGCAAGACATTTATAAATATTTGCAATGCATTCACACCATGCTGAACTTGGGGGTAATCGTTGAAGGTAAGCTCTAAACTTCCATTTAATGTAATGTCTTAGTATTTTGTGGAGGTAAAAGTGTCTGTTTACTTACCTTCAGTACACTGCAGTATTGTAGTACAAAAAGCATTTAGAGGAAATGTGTTTATTCCATACTCTGTACACTTCTGTGACACAGTCCTAATGTAAAGCACATGTGACAAGCCTAATCTGGGTACATTTTAGTGGACTTAAGGTAGGCCCAATGGCACGCAGGAACTCAGGGCTCTGTGACCTGGGGGGCACTCTCACTGGAAGTCAATAAGGGAGAATATTATGTGTACGTCTGCTACAGCACATGCGACATACTGTAGTCTCCTGATTGGCATCATCCTCTGGAACAAGTCTGGCTCCTTCTAGATCCGGTCTGTCTGTGCGAGTGTGCAGCTGATATCACTGGACCCTCTCATGTTTATTCAGCTCAACGCCTGGATGACCAAGACTTATCCGCTGTCCTGATTACCCTGCCTGGCCTGCCACCATTAATCCTTCAGAGACCCACGGCCTCTTAAACAGCCCTATCACGCAGCACACACCCTGCCACACAAGCAGTTACACCATATATACAGTATAGATCGCAATACTGTACAGTGTGTAAACTTACTAGTGTTTTGTGACCGCTGTAGTCTCACGGCTGTCCTCGGGCAGAGTGTCTGTGTTCCACTGAATTCATGTCTTTGGGGCCTGAAGGAGCCTTGTGGCCATGTCTCTATGTCTCTTTAAATCCCCTGCAAAGAAAAATGTACAGTAGAATGAGAAATTATTTGGCATTTTGTATTCTATAAGGTTAAATATGTGAACCCATTATTTAAAAGGTGCATAGTGTTGTGTAAATATTATTTTACACAATCAATAATCATTCATCTTCACCACCTATTACCATTAGGGGTTAGCTGGAGCCAATACTAGCTTCTTGGGCCTGTGGCAAAGTACACCCCAGACAGTTAACTGCATGGTTACCATTTAGAGACACACACTGACAGATAATCATTCATGATGGGCAATTTAGAGTCACCAGTTCACCAATGACGTTCTTTATTAGGATTGTATTGTGCAACAACAGAATGAAAGACATCTGACAAAGCTATGTACAGTTGTGTACAATATAAGCACCCCAAAATACAACAATATTTTGACTATCTTGTAAAAATAGCGATTTCAAACTGGAACAAATAGTATATTGATAATTGATAATAGTAAATAGATAATTGAAAAAAGAAAAGAAAAAAAAAGATTGTGCATCGTGTGTGGAACCTGCATTTTCCAAACCAATAGTTGCCAAAAACACAAAACAAATCACACTATTCACACCATTAAAGTGCTTTATAACGTGTCATTATACACACATGGTGTACAATGAAATTGTGTGGAGGGTAAGATGGAGAGTTAGTCCTGGGTTGATGTGCCACTATGGGCCAACCTCACATTTTTGTTTTTTTTCTTGTTTTTTTTTTTTAGTGGTAGGGGAAACAGGAGCACCCAGAGAACAAACATGCAAACATTCATACAGAAAGGAGCTGTCTGGTCCGGGAATTGAACCTGGGATCTTCTTTCTCTGTGTTAACCAATGCACCAACATGCCAGTTAGTACAAAAAATTCAGGGTGTGTACCTTTAACTTTTATGAGTTATGAAACACCAACATTGCATTTTAGATGGCAAGCCAAAAAAGCATGAAATAAAGTAGTGTTTTTGTTATAATAATTTTGAGGCTGTAATTTTGGGCTAAAAAGTTACATAGTGTTGCTTTTGTTAATCAAAGTGCCTATGACCTACCCAAAGATGGGACGACCCTTTTCTCATAACTTAAATCTCTTTGGAAGCATTTTCTTTCTTTTTTTTCTTTTTCTTGTCAGAGGCCTGTTGAAGCAAACAGTATGTAGAAGCATATGTGAGTTATTGTGAAATATTGTTTTCTGTGTATGAGCATCCATATGTGTCCAACACCGAGGTTCTTTTCAGTAATGACCGCTGCGCCAAGACATAATATTGACCATGGCTGTGTTCCCGCTTTCGGTTTTGCCCATAATAAATGATGCAGATTAGAAAAGTAGAAACAGATTGAGCCGATAAGTAGCTTTTTGGAGCTGGCTTGCCGCGCTGTCCACTATGGGAGGGGTGTCCAGCTTCTCAATTTATGTCAGTGAAGGGCAGAGATGCTTTGGTCATGAGATTCAAACTGTGGTCTGTGTGGATGGCGGGGGTGGTGAGGGTGTTTGGACCTGGTAGGAATGACGATGATGTCTGGTGCCAAGTCCCATTTGGATATAGTATACACAGTAGCAAACCCTCTCATTATGAACAGGGCCTCGAATGGTGGTGTAAGTGAATATATTAGAACTATAGGGACAAAATACTAGAATACCACTCAAGGGACTATATAAAATGTTACAAAAAAGATAAACTCTAATTAACTGATAAAAGGAAGCGTTGTATGCACAGAATCTCCAGTAGGAACAAGAAGTAACTGGTTGCTCTAATTCAGAAAAGTTGAGGGTGCTCTTGGGAAAAAGAAGAAAAGTACTGCTCCAACTACTCTAACTTGTAAAAAGTCACAAGGAAGGACATTTACAGAGCCTCTATTATTCTAGTGGTTAAATCATAATTAAACAGCCAACTTGTTGCAGCCAAAACTGGGTGTTTTTCAGAACTCTGTACCCCTCTACTCCTTATGAGAGTATGTTGCTTTAGTCTTCCACTCCACCTTCCCGCTTCATTCTTTGCTGTCTTTGTCTCAGTTATATGGGGAGGCACCACTGACCACCTGAGCAGACACTCACAGTCACTCGGAGTCCTCTCTCCCTCCTGTCCCTGTCTTCTCCTTTTTCCCATAACAAATAACAGTGCAGAATTCCCCTCTCTTCTCTCCTGGGGAATTTTCATTACCGCCCAGTCCCCCTGCCCAGAAGGACTCCCCGCCTTGAACTGTTCAACAGCTGTGGTGCGGACACTCTCTTCCAAAACAGGCCCACTGTTCACAAACAGCCGCTGGACTCGGGTGGGACCACGTGTCCACATCCCCCTTGCATGTGGCTCACCTTAGGGCCCCTCCGCCTGGGAAGACCTGGCCTGATAGTAGGCCCTCACCTCTGCTGGGAGTCGATTGAGAACAGCTTTAGTGGGGCATGGTGTAAGAAGCCGACTTAAAGGGACAGGAGTTTCTGCATTAGAATAAGTTGGCTTTGGTTTTGGAAACACTATTATTATAGCCCTGAAAACCACTGTCAACTGTACAAAGGGCTTCATAAAAACACTGCACTTGTACATCTTACTATGTTGGCAAGCTGTTGGTTAAATTGGTGTGGTCCATTGGGACTAACTGTTAAATGGTGGTGGTTGGAGAATCCTCACTGTACCAAAAAAGAGAAGCAAAGAAAAAATACAGTAATAGTGTCTGAAATGAAGCATGCTGTTCTTGTGACATGTTCCACAAACAAAGAATGTTAAATATTAGCAACAGCTGTATCTGGTTTTAGAGACACTTTAAGAAAAGTACTGTATTCCCTGTATTGCATCGAATAGAGCCACAACCATGACTATTTGAACTGCAGAAGGCTTGTACAGCTTTTTGAATTTAAAGTTCAGAAAGTCAAGGATAAACACAAAACAACTTTTTGTATATATATTTCATGGGTTTCTTGTAACAAAATGTGGTGTACCAACTTGTCAACTGAATAACAAAACAAGGCTTTAGTTTGAAGCAAGTTTTTTAGTTTGGTTTTGAGCAGTGGCAGATAAGTGTTGCTCTTGAATCCCCCTACTGGCACTAAGTGACACAACAAGCATACTGGATAGCCGACATCAGTAGCACAGTCAATAGGGATATTCGCCCACTAACACAAAGGTTGGTGGTTTAATCCCCGCTACCGGCACTGCATACTGTTGTTGTCCTTGGGCAAGACACTTCACCCACTCTTGCCTGTATGAATGTGTCAGTGTGACTGTGTTTGGTGGTGGTCGGAAGGACAGTTGGCACAGATTGCCACACTTCCATCTGTCTGCCTGAGTGTCTGGAAAAGTGCTACATAAGACTAATGCATTAATATTATTATATTTTTTTTAATTATCATTATTTACATTTTGTGTATTGTTTATATTATATGTATTCTTGCCATATTTCTTTTCTAAACACTCAATAATTTTCATAATGTTCCCAAGAATTGTAGAGCAAATGTTTTCCAAAAAGTACTTTTAACTTCCAACGTCTACGACCCTACAAGTTTAAATTATTACTTGTAATAAAGCTGCGTTTTTCTCACACAAGTACAAGCATGATAGCTAGATAGGTAGATGGAGCGTGCCTTTAGCCAGAGTGTGGCAAAGCGCTGTAATCAAAGGCCATTACTCAGTGCATGCTGTGACGCCCCACAGTCAAATGCAAAGCAGCTTAAATTAAAACACACTTCATTTGAATAGATGAAAAGTAGATGAGAGACGGGTCCCCTTGTATACTCACCCGACGACACGTGTTTCCGCCCCATCAGCAGATTTTGTTGAGCTAGCCTGGGGGGGGGGGGGGGGGGGCAGTGTTTTGCGTATGTCTGTGAGGCTCTATCTCAAGCCCTCTTTGGAAGATGTTAGGAACACTTGGCAGCATTGACACTGGAAGTCCCCAGAATCTTGGCCAGAGTTCTGTTTGTGAATGTGTATGTCTGTGTGTGTGTGCACGTAGGAAATGGCCCGTTCGAATGTACTGGAACCGGGACGGGATGAGTGTGTGGGAGGTATTTTGTTCATAAACCAAAAAATGAGATTATTACGGAACGGACAATACTTCTCTGGAACACAGCTTGTTCTCATCTGGCACCACAGTGTCACAGACCATTTGTGTTACTGGAGTAAAAACTTCATCCCAAGCCATCATTTTGCATACTGTGACTTGAGTTATATCACATATAATGCCATGTTCGAGTTAGAGGTTTTATGAGCAATTTAAGCTGCAAACGTAAATTGTACAGAGGCAGTCTTCTTTGGCTTTATTAGAAATTCCATACCAGCTCATTGTAGTTTGGGTCTTGTTGATGGGAAGTTGCTAAAAACTCTTCCCATTCAAGTCTTTTCACCTATAATCAATTCTAATTGGCTATCTAAAATGTGGTGGGCTTTATGAGATGTTTCTCAAAGAGCATAGGCCCTGTCCTGAAGCAGTATGTTAGTAATATCCCATTTATTTTGATTGGTTATCTGTCTATCCAATAGCATGCATGTACTTTAATCAGTGTCCATTTGTTCCACAACAGTATTTTGGGGCTTTTTGGTTAGTTAGTGACCAACAAATCAGTCCACATTCCATTTAGCTGGGCCAGACATATTTAGAGTTAGATTTCTCAGAAGCAAAAAAAAAAAAAAAAAAAATGTACGTAAACCTGTCAATTTATCTTTTTTTTATATTTTTGCGGCTGGAGTTTTTGGCGATCCATGGGGGAATAGAAGTAGAGACCTGCAGCGGGTGGGAAATCCCGCGTGTCCCACAAGACCCAACCCAAATCCTTTGGGATCGGGTGGTATTGACGTGGTCTTGTGCGGGAGCGGGCTGTCAAGCAAAAATATAACAGGTCCCGACCGTCCCAAGAATTTTGAGTGCATGTCTTTACGGTAGCAGTCAAATCTAAATGTGGGCAAGTGTGCAGCTTACACGGGGCAGCTTACACAGGGCATTACTGGTAACATGCCACCGTGTAGCGCAACGGAGAAAGTAAAAAGACAGCCGAGCACGGAGAGTGAAACTGGGAGCCATGCTGAAACTCAGGATCTGTAGCCCAATAACAAACATGGCACATGAACCCAGAGCTTTACCAGAACATTAAACACGAGTTAGCTTTCTGCTCTTCTCCTGAATGCTGTGTGTGTGACAAGCGGACACGCCGTTGCCCTGTAGAAAACCCTGTCATATTAAAATTTCTCGGGACCCATGAGAATCCCTTGGGCGGTCAGGCCATGGGAGACGTCGGGACCGGGATGGGAGCAGTCAGAGAAGCTTCGGAAGCGGGCGGAAGCGGGATTGAACAGCCAGTCCTATGCAGGTCTCTACATAGAAGCTCTATCGAACCCAAGACAGCAGAACTAATCATTTGACTAATGGGGGAGCCAAGAACATTTTAGATAACCAAAAAGGATTGTTTTTTGTGGAATACAGTTTTAATGGAAGGAGAGACCTACTTCGCAGAGGTATCCCTGACTGGGTTACTTGCTCATAGCAGATCAAACTGGTGCTGCTTGGTAAAACAGGTGAAACAGCAAACCTTTCTTGAAGATGATCCAAAGCTCACCAGTATGTTTTCCTTGGTCTTGTCCTATCCTTCTGAGTGAACAAGGTGTGACTGTGAGGCCGTGGTGCTCTCAGAAGCCAGAGGGAGGTACTGTGGTGGACTGAAGTGGTTTATTTGGTTTGAAGACACCTGGCCTGAACAGAGAGGAGCCTGAAACACTACCAGAGTGCTGCTGGTGACCTCTCCCCCAGTCCCTCCCCTCCATCCCTCTGCGCTTCTCTCTCCAGTGTCGCCCTGTCTGTCCACATTCCTCTGACCAGGATACCTCAGGAGTGTGCCGGTGTGTGTGTGTGTGTGTGTGTGTGGATGTGAGGTGGCCTACAGGCCCGCCTCTGGTCACTTTATTAAAGTGTGTTTTAATTTACTCCTGTGCTGTAGTGAGTCCCTGTACCCTGACATACAGCTGCACCTCCTGAGACATGCCTTATTAACTTCGCTCCTGTCTGTCAGAGACTTAGGGGCAATACTTCCGAAGCACATTCCTCAGTGTGGTCTGGTCTCGTTGATTCCTCAAATGGTTTTAATCTTGACACAAACCAGTTTTTACAACATCAGACAGTAGAAAAACTGGACCATAGTGTCATCATTAAAAATATTGCAAATTTAACTTTTGTTTTAATTAAACAATTTTAATCACCCAGTAGCATATTGTTATAAGAATGATTGGTGAAAAAACAAGATCTTAGGAGACAAAGTTCAGGCCATGATGGCAAGCTTAAAATTGTAAAGAGTCTGATCTTAGGAACAATATGATATAAGGATTCTTGTTATAAATTTCATCACAACAGACTGCGGCCTGAAGTTGTTGGTGATCTTAGCAGGTAAATGTTCGAAGGAGGCAAGCTTCATGGATCCAATTTTCACATTCTTGCCTTGGCAGTGCCTGAACCTATGGTCTTACTGTCTAGGAGTATTATTAAATAAGTGTAATGAACTTGCAGTTTCATACAGTATAATCCATGCTTTGTGGCCTATTCATGAGCACAGTCAACAGCAGCAGGACTTTATTATCCCAACAATTAACATGAGGATAATTTGTTTTACATGCAATAATCGGTGCAAAATCTGATTTACACAGCAGCCAGGAAATAATAAAGCCATAAAGCTAAGAGGATTTGAACCAGCTCAGATCACTGTGTCTTTCAGTGTTAGGTAAATGACAAACTCACTGTGACCTGCATGTATGGAGACTCCTGTATGTCTCTATCTCCCAATTCTTTCATTATTGATGCCGGACAAGCCCCCTGCACATTCTCAGGGTTTCTCCTGTGTCTGTATTAAAAATGAAAGGGGGATCTAGAGTGTCTCAGAGGAAGGAGAGGAGAGGTGCGGGGTATCCTGAGGTCTTGCAGTGTGATGCTGGGGCCCCGGGCCTTCAACCCAGTCTCACAGCAGAGGCTCCAGGGCAGAGCCGGAGGGGGTTTCTGTATGTATGCAGCAGTGTGCATGGCTCGGAGAGTGTCACTGTCTTTATCCACAAGGGCTGCAGTAGAGCTATGATAAACTAAAATCTTTATGTGTATCACTTCTTTTTTAACTTTGTCTATACTTTATACATTTTATAGGTACATTTTCACTTTTTTATTATTTTTTTTTTTAAAGAAGGACATCTCCAATGTGTAACCCTGGCATCACACTGAATACTTTACAATCATCTTACTTCAGCTGTGTCTCATTTATACATTTTAAATTAACATTTAAAAAGTGTCTCAAGAGCTTCCCAAGTCTCTATCTTTTATTTAATAAAAAGTAACGCTGTACCAATTTGCCACATCAAAATTCTAAGATGTTTGAACCAAAACAACCACAGTTTAAAGCTTACCTTTTTTAGCTCAGCATGAGACCATGCCATTCCACAAATAGTTCTGCTTCGTTGAATGCATTGCCAATATTTATTGCTGTTTTTCTATTTATGTTTGTAAGCACATGTATGTATACTGGAATACACACTTTATCTCTATGTTGGGCTGCTATTGATTCAATGTAGACCAACCAGCCAGCTTTAGTGCTACACAGAACCATATGGGAGGGATTCAATAAGTAGTAGGGGTGTAATGATACATTTTTGCAACAATGCAGTATGTATTGATTAAAATTGTTTCAATCTGATAAAAGAATGATATTGGCTATTGTAGAACGATATTATTCGATTCAACACCTTCATATCGATACAATCAATACGGCAACTTTTTACCAAATATCTTAAAAGTTTACTGTCACAGCTAGAATTGTAGCCTGGGTTGGTTGTGTCCAGCAGACAGAGAGCAAAGAAAAGTTAAATATAACATTTTATTTAATAAACAACACAAAAATATTTGAACATGCAAATTTATAATCAATATAATATCAGTATTTCCAATATTATTGATTTTTTCCATATAAATTGCTACACACAACCCAGAAAACAACACGAAGATAATGAATACTGACAAAGTTATATTGTAGATATAGTAACTGTATTAGGAATTTGTGCGAAGTGTATGCAAACCATACCAAGTGATTGACTAGATGCACCTACTGAAATTGTCCAATGAGAGGAATACTGTGCTTTTTCAATAATAATCAAAAGTCACTTCATTGTCAAACCTAAAACATGCTCATATCTACCAGTACTGCCACCACTGGTCAAATCAGTAGCAGCTCAGATCCAAACACTTGCATCAGGCCTGGAGGGATTTTAATGACTTTTTAAGACATTTCTAATTTGAGACCCCATTTTCTATATGAGCATCTGTTTGGCCATAACTGAAGATCCTCATGTATTACAATTCCTAAATAAAGTTGAGTCATCTTGAGGTATTGTTTTTTTTATCAGTCATTTCGAATAACCATATGCTATTAGGTTTATTATCTGTTGTTTTGAAACACAATAAAAAATAATGCATAGGCTACACTCTTTAACTTCTGAACGCAAATGGGACACAGGCAGAGACGGCTCACTGGACTAAATTACTCCAAATAAGCCATAATCTCTTTAAGAGTCAGTGAACAGCTTTTCTTGTGTCACTTGCACGGACCTTGTGAAAAATACAGTGAGAGCGTGCGGGCCAGCTGGTCCGAGGAGGGAGCCAGGACAGAGGGAGGTGGGCGTCCGGGAGTCAGGGGCACAGCTGTAGGGGATTAATGCCCAGAGCGGACGAGCTGGAGCCTAGGAATGTACCCTCAGCGTCCCCTCAAGAGCTGTGGAGGAGGGAGGCAAGGCAAAACAAGGGCACCACCATCTGATGTGCCACAGTGTACTCAGGGGCAGTCTTTTATCCCTGTCACCAGCTCAATCTGCCCCATACCTCAACTATACCCCCACCCTATACCCCCCTCCCCCTTCAGGCCTGGTTCATAAGAGTCTGTTCTGCTTCTCCCCAGCCCCTCCGTGTGTCACAGTCTTTGTCCTGTGAATGGTGTGATTTATGAACACAGGAAGCAGACAGTGTGTGTGTAATTCCTTGGTTATGGACAAGCTTCAGTAGAGGACATCCATTACACATTCGGAGGCTGTCGCTGAGATAAAACTCAAATGTTGATTAATACCAAAGCTACAATGACTTAAAGTTGGATATTTTTATTTTGCCTGTGGGATCAGAATGTGTTGAAGGGAGCACAGTAGCAGTGTAGACAGCGCTTTTCAGATACTTTTGCTTGCAACCACCATCCAAAAACATGCTTGTATTAGTGACACTACCTTTCCCATTGTTAATGAATGTGACACAATCAACTGTTTGTGAACCTCTTTAAAGCAACACTATGTAGTATTTGGACATGTTTCTAAAATGATTTTAGTGGTAAATCAACTCTTGAGCCGAATTGCTGCCCAAACTCCCTGAGCTCTTCTTGTTATCATGCTCTAAGACAGGGGTGGCTAAACAGAGTCTAAGGGCCAGATTTATCAAAGGTTTGCGTGCATGCTAAATGAATAGGACATGCTAAAAGTGGAGCAAACACAGGCGCAGCTGAGATTTTCCTCTCTCACTGGAGCTAAATGAGCCTGGCGCAGATTTTGCTACTGTGACTCAATGAATATGTAAAACGAGGCGTTCTCGTCAGAACGCGCAAAATTCAAGGGGGAGAATTGCAAATGAAATTGCTTTGCAGTCACTTTTTGATTTATCATGAGCACGGGAGCTAATCTGCGTGAAAATTTAGCACGTTGGAGAAGTAGGTGCAAAAGTTTAACAGTGGAATGAGTGCAGCTTTTAGCGCACAGATGGGGCGTTGAAAATACAAAGATACAACAGTAATGTGTTGATTTGAAGTTGGAGAAAAACAAAGAGACAGACTTTACCTGCAACACTTTTTTTTTCTGTGATTCTCGCTCATATTTCCCTGAACTGCAGCCTTTTCAGCTCCTGTCTCTGTGCTTTCAGTCTGTTTCACGTCCTTTTAAATCCTTACGGTGACGGAAAAGTCTTTAAACGCTGCTCAAAAGCTATGATGAACACTTGTGTTTATCCCATTGTCTAACGATGCTCGCTGCGGTGCTTGATTGACAGCCTGCTGTATCTCAAGGCTGTGCTGCGTGGATTTGGCTCTGAATGTACAAGCAGAGGACATTGAAAATATTTTTTTAATTGATATATTTATTTGATCACTATCAGCACTGCATAAAGGCTACTTGATACATTTTGTATAATTGTTTGAAGGGTTAATGGCTCTGACAGACACTGAATAGGACTTTACTCTGTCTCTGCATTTGTGTCATACAGAGGGAAACATCATGTGACTCTGGTAAGTGCCAGAATCACATGAGACATTTAAGAAGGATGGACTATGCAAAGTTAATACCCGCAAGGCCATACCGCCTTGTGGATGCCCGATCCCGTCAGACCTTGGAAGCTAAGCAGGGTAGGTCAGTACCTGGTCAGTACCTGGATGGGAGACGGCTGGGGAACACCAGGAAGCCGGTGTGAATGTGAGTGAGTGGGGACTACGAATGGAAATTAGCTCTGCGCTAAAATCCGGTGTATTTACGTCACTAGCCGTTCATTAATACACGCTTGCTCTCACTGTCAGTGCATCTATGCTCACGCAAAATTCTCATTTACATATGAGAATCGCGGTAGCAATTACTTTTTCGCGGCGCAGTTTCTCTTTGTATATCACACGCAACACACCCACAAATAGGAGACACTATTTTTCAAGCACCACTCACAATTTAGCACTAGTCTTAATAAACCTGGCCCTAAGAGCCAAAAAAGACACAATGAAATCCTAAAAATTAATCATTACTTCTCTGCTTATTGACATTTCACTCACCACACACTATACAACAAGAGTTTTAAAGAAACTTCATTCCAAGACAAAAGGCCATCATCATTTCACACACCTCATGCAGCCCAGCCGAAGTCACAATGCAAGAGCTACCTGTACCAAGACTGGAGGAGCAGACACACCCACCCACACAAATACTACTCAGCCACAGAATGTAACACAAACACAAATATAAACACATAACATCAGTTCTTTTCAAAATTCTGACCATTTGAGTGCCTTGGGAAGAATAATTGTGATTGTAAGATATACTAATCTGCTTGTAAGAGCAGAATGTCATCTGTGAATTTGTTTGAATGTGTCTACAAAAGCAAAGACTACAAAACTCAGGGGAATGTGTATGAATCCTTCAGTGCTGATGGGGCAACCTGTCAGGAGCAGTGGCCAGGGACCCAATCTTGAGCCAGGATCCTGATCTGGAGCACCTAGCTGGTGGAGTAGCCAATTGCACTTGTTTTAGGCTGATGGGTGAAACCGGAGAACCCTGAGAAAACCCAAACAGACATGAAGAGAACATACAAACTCCACATAGAAACACCCCACCTACCTTTTCTGTTGATATGGTAATCAAAATTAGGCTTCTGGAGATCACTAGAGAGGGAGCCTGAGAGAGCAAAAGTTACATTGTGCTGCTTTAAGTGTCAGCCATATCATTATTAACCATTGCCTTAAGTGTACCCCACCCCAGGCCCAAAGAAGTTGGTAGTGGCTCCTGTGCTAATGAGTAAATTAATTGTAAATTATTTGGTTAATCAAAGCTATTTTTTACTAGTTTCTTTTTCTTTTTTGTTCAGCTTTTCTGATTCCCAAACTTTATTTCCAGACATTTTAGAGCCTGTATTCACTTTAGACCTGTCTCTCCCTTCACACTGAGTTTATAGGATAGTGATGTGGCAGAATTGGTTCTCTCCTCCTCACCCATGCCCTTCAGCACCTCTTACTCCCAGCAGTCGCCTTTTTGTTACTTAGTGCAGTCTCTTCACCTGCTGTCACTCCATCCTCTCCCGGAGCCTTGACACTTGTCTGGGGGGAAGCCGCTTATTTCCCTGTGACGTGTTCAATGGGGCTGCACTGATCCTCGCTGACGACTGAAGAGGTGACCGCCAGGCTGCTGTCGTGGTGCCGATAAGCCCGCCCGTCCATCCTTCTGCCTGTTCACGCGTGTCTCTTTCTCCCATTTGGAAACCACTCCACCTGGTTCGGACAATTACTCACATCCACTCGTCCGTCCGTCGCCGCCTTAACTCCTCTTCCAGCCACTTAAGTTGTGATGGGCTAAAAGGGATGCTTCAGCCACCGCCTGGGCCTGCACTGTTATTAGATGCTCACCGTTTTGTTGACAGCCCATAAAAAGGTGCACCCTGTCATTGTGTGTCTCTGCGTAAAAGAGGACTAAAAACCATACTCAGCCTTAATGGAATTTGACACAAGTACTGGGTGTCTTGTCCATTACTGAGAGCTTTACATGCACATGAGTTTTGATCAGCTTTTTTTTTTTTTTTTTTTGTTACATATACCATTCTTGCACCAGTGCGCTTTACCAATTGCTTTTTGTCCTGTACTGTTGAAGTAACAAATTACCCCAGTCAGGTTTCACAAAAAGTCTAACTAATATTTAGTGTAATGTTTTATATATGTCCCACAAAAGCTGTTTTTACAAAAAGATAATGAACTCGAAGCACATAAAGAGGATAGACCTCTTCCAGGGTATTGGTCTCTCTTGCAATGCTAAAGATATAAACTCAGGGGAACCAGGGATGTTCTAGTTGAGCAGTTAATGTTTACTGAGCTGCAAAGCACTTATTTCTCACAATGGTAAAGAATTATTTCTTCTATCCTGGCCCCTTGTGGCTGGAGTTAGTCTCTTAACAAGTAATTTTCCCTGTCGTGGGGTTAGTAAAATCATATGTTAGCTTATGTTTGCCCCATTGCACAGAGGTACTGAATCTTTTCAACAATTTCTAGATTTCTAGATCTGTGGGTGGTGCAGATCCATACAAAAAAAAAAAAAAAAAAATTTCTTCCTTGGCCTATTACCTTTGACCGTGATCTTTCCAGAAAATGTTATCATACTACCAACCAAATAAACTAAACAAACCACAAACCAGCACTGGCGAAAACATCATTGGCTGACATAAATGGCATGACAAAAAAAAAAAAAAAAAGAGCAAAAAAAAAAAGCAAGACATGATATAGATAGAAAGTGAGCTTAAAGGGCCTATATTATTCCTTTATTCAAATTTTTAAATCAATCTTGGTTGCATCTGGAATGGCAATGCACGTTTTACAACCTTAAAAAACATTAGCTTACTAACAGAGAACGTTTTTAATTTAAGTACTCTACTGATCTCGTAAAGAAACAGGTGACGAGACCAGCAGAGGGCAGCAGAGTGCAGACTGTTGCAGTCTTTGAAAATAATCAAAGAAAAAAGTACTTTACTTCCTTAAACTTTTTGTATGATGCCATTTTACTACAAAATAAAACAATAGCTGAGAGGAATCAGTGAAAACAGAGCTGTACACAGTTTTTAGGTAAACGAATTAGGGAAGACTGGATGCAGAGGGCTTGTTGATTGGTCAGTGCTTCCTGGAGTGGGCGGGAATTTGTGGGAGAGGCGGAGGTTCATGGAACTGAGTGTTTTGAGGCCTCCAAATGTCCATACCAGAGAACAGAGGACTAATTAAACATGCTTGAATTAAGCCAAACAACTCCAGGTGCTCGTTATTTATACAATTTGGATAAGGTGACATTGGTGTGGCCCTTAAAGCCACCATCCACCAAAACGGTAGCTCATCTTTTCATGTACGGGGGCGGGTTGAGACGTCAGGCCAGCCAGCCAGAGACACAGGCCTGAACACATCACCCCTCAGTCAGTGACGCTAACACTCAATCCCCTTTGCCTCCCAAGACCTGATCCACTTCAGGTGCCAAACACACATTCAAAATCACACGCACATTTACGTCAAAGCATATTTCTTTCCAATACAGATGACAACCCAAAGTAATGCCTGCTTCTCGCTGTCATTAGCCCCAAAGAGCTCTTCAACCCACGCCAGGTGATATCATAACCATAGCAGCCTGGGAACAAACAGCTCACTTTCCTTAATCTTCACAGGGCTTCTCAGCACCTAACCAATGCCTAATTTACCAGGGAAAGTTTTAACATCTGCTTTTGTTCAATGGCCTTTATTGGCATGAGTCACTCTCTATGCTACTGCCAGCTGCTTTCTACACCCAGTGTCAGGAACACAAAATAATAATTTAAGATCAGCTTTTGTATAGAGAAAAAACAATAAATAACTAAGCTACAAAATGTGCATTCATGAGCACTTAGTGTTTGGAGAAGCAGGAGGTTTCAATTGCAGGGACATGTAAAAGCAGACATACTGTATGACTACAACGCAGTTGCTATATTTATGGGGTAATTAGAAAGGGAAGGCATTTGGAGAATTAAAAAGCCTAATGATTGAGGTTTGGTTTGTTGTAACAATAACACCACTATATAAATAAAAAAAAAAGGTCTTGATGCAAACCTTTAAAATCCAGCCACAAGGGGACACAAATCAGATTACTCTTTGTGCCAGTCCCAAGCCCAGATAAATGGAGAGGAAATATGCTAAAACAATATGCCAATACTGTACGCTCAGAGGCAGATGATTTGCTTTGGCAAAGGTGGAAATGGAGGAAGAATAAGCAGGACTTGATACATATAAAGCAGAGACAAAATTGCTATTCTATGGTGTAGAAAAATCTGGCCAATTTGAACCATTCAGTTCTTTCATCTAAAATTTCCACTGAAATCAATTGTAGTCCGACACAAGCACTTATCTAAAATGGGTCACGCATTTTGCAAAGCAAAGACACATTCTGTTTGTGCTTGTATCGCCCTCAGAATTCTGATAAGTTTATGTTTATGTAATTGCATTTAATCTGTCTCCAGAATCACATTTAAATTGAAATAATTCAGAATAATTTATTTGTAATGACTAAACAAACAAACAAACAAATAAATAAATAAATGACAATAGGATGTCAGGCTTCTGGTTGTGGTCTCAGTGGTTTCACAGATTACACCATTTATAAAGCAATAGAAGCAAGCCATCCTGTCTGATTTTTTGTTTTTTGTTTTTTTTGTTATACAATTCTTTCTTCTTGGAATATGGCTGCTCATCACTGTTTACAAAGAACTTCAACTTTATCTTTCCTTTTGACTTTTCCCTTCTGCGATGGCCACAGTAACTCATCTGCCTCCTGGTGTGCAGTGATTTGCATGATTAATTTGGCCTAAGTTTTACATCGGATGCCCTTCTTGACTTGACCAGCACAGTAATGAAAGACTGCAATGTTTAGGTATACCTTTTAGTAAATGTACCACAGTACCACTTGAAATTTGTTTACAAACCAAGTTTACGACACCTGATAGCATTTTTTTTTTTAGGTATTACTGTACTTAAGAATCGTCATGTGCCAAACGAGTTGCATTTTTTTTTGTAATTACTTTTACCGGTCGGAATTCCTCAAAGCCACCACTCCTTGGTATGTGTGTGTGCTAAAAGCGGAGCCAGGATGTCACTCTGACCTGGTCACTGTGTGGGTTCACAGCTGAGGAAGGGAGGGAACTCAGGAGAGAAAGTGTCAAAGAGGCTTGGTAACAACTTGGCCATGTGTAACAGAACTGCCACATTGCTCTGAATGCCATGCTGAGAAATGTCTAACACTTCTGTGTTTGATTTGAACAGTTTGCCAAAGAATCTGTACTGTAAATAAAAAGTACACCAATGGAGAAAAGGCTTGAGAAGGACAGAAAGTCAAGTATAAAATGGAGATGTGGGTTTAGTGTTTTAGTGTCTGTTACTTTGCATTTGACTTAATTATGACATCTAACTGGACATGTCAGAGTTTACATGTATGATAGAGAATAAAATTGAGTGAACAGTGATTGATTAAGCTGTATACTGTGTGTTATGTAAAGTTCTGTAATTGATGATTTATTTTATCTGACATTCTGACAGATGCTTTCCTTACTGTGTAACTGTGCCTGAAAGCCCATGAACACATCATAAACTATGGCAGACTAGTGATAAAAACAACAAAGTTAGATACTGGCAGATCAGCCCCAAGTATGTTTTTTTGCCTAGTGGTTCTCAATTGGCCTGATTGTGATCCAAATGTGTAATTTGACTGTGACGCACTTTCTACAGAACCAAAGTAATCAATATTTAGGTTTCAAATAAGCTAAACAATGAAACTTTATTCAACCTGTCACTGACTGAAGTATTGGCGTAAGTTTAATATTAGATGTTTTGGAGATAAAGTCAGAGTTATGGTCAGTCAGTGAGAATCCTGAGGCTTCCATGCAGGAGACCTAAAGGAAGACAAAAGAGGAGATTTGTGGATGTAGTAAAAGGGGACATGATGAAGTTATTTGGTGTGACAGAAAGATGGAAGGATAGAAGAAGGATAGACTGAGATTGAGGCAGATGATCTGATGTGAGAAGAAAACAAAAAGATCCAAAGATCCAAGATTTCTCATTTGGTTACATGTTATGAAACTGCATACAATATCCAGGTGTTTCCCCCAACCCCATTTAAGACAATGTTGTTTACATACACTTTAAACTTATAATTGGACTACAGCACTAATTGAATTTTGCGTACATGCGTTTAATCTTTCTCTATCTGTACTAGCACTAGTGGCTTCCTGACACCTCCAGCACTTATCAGCCCCACATTCCTGTCCCAGGACACTCCCTGCCCACTGATACTCCGCTGTGAGTGTGAAAGGGCGCTGTGGCCTCCCTTTCCCTGGACATCTGGCTGCAGGAGACATGTTTATGAACGTGTGTGTGTAAGAGAGAGACTCGGAGACAGAATAACAGAAAGGAAGAATGTTGTGAGCGTGTCATAAACAGTGCAGTTTCCTTCGGCACCTTTCACTGGGCCTTAGAACAGAAAACATCTCAGGGATTTCCTGCCATTCAAAACACACTCCCTGAGTCCCTTCTGGTCTTCGGACGCACATTCTGGCCACTTTCTTAGAAGCTCTTCATGCGCAGGGCGTGTCCTCAGAGCCTTGTTAATTCATTAAAGCGTTCAGTCATTGCGTGTGTGATTGTGAATGCATTTGGGCACAGGAAGCGTTGAACTCTGCTGATTACAGAGGTGATGTGTTATTTTACAGCCAGTCGGAGGATTCGGATGCTTAAGTAAAAGTGCTAATACCGCGCTTGTTCATTCCAAAGTAGCAAAGGTAACAGGTAGTGGTCAAGGAAGTTAATCTAGAAGATACAGTATATTCTAATTTACACTATCATGATATAGAAGCCATTTTATAGTGCCATTTTAATTGTTCAGACCGTAATGCTCATGTAACACATTATGATAATTTAGGATTTATGTACTGGACATAATTTAGATAACATCATACATTTATTGCATCACTGTCATTTGTTGAGCTAGTACAGGACCCCATCAGCTAGCTTAGCTCTAGGGAGTAAGTAAGTGTTTGTATTAACTTTGCTACACAAGCAGTCTTTACCACAGCTTCATTATCAGTGATGGATGTTTGCAGCATTCTCTGTTGATTTTAGGGCTGTTCCACCCACCTATAGCCTAAGTGTTGTATTAAAACTTAAAGCTATTAAACTAAGCCTTTGATTTTTTTGCCACTAAATTAAGACAAATAAATAATTTCAAAGTAACTTTTGGCCTTTTGGTTACATCTACTAGAGAAAAGTACTTTGTGACCTCAGTGGTAAGATGGGTAACTGCTCGACCATAAGAAACACTCTACACATTTGCCGGCTCTGTGGGCTCTAGTCCAAAGACCCATGCTCAGCTAGTGTAACACCAAATGATTGTATGCTTCAGAATGTAGCAAAGTTTTAAATAGATTTTTATGAAGTCATTTGGTGTGCAAGAACTGTGCTGTAATACTCATACTCATACTTTGTAAATAAAAGTGCAAAGAGAGCAGAAGTTAGCTGGTAGCACTTGCACTTATTTCTGGACATTGTCTTTTTCTTGGTAAGCCCAGTCTATGATACTGGTCCCATGACGATCCTATGATCCCGCGCTCTACTCTGTGTGTGCTTCTTTGCATGAATTTGTATTTGCAAATGTGTATATGTGTGTCTATAGGAGTGTGTGTGCCAAGCCCCTGTGCCCTCCCCTGTCTCCACGCCTGGATGCTAACCGCTAGTGAAGGCTAGCCAATTATCCCCAATCAAGCTACCCTCTCTGGAACTGGCGCGAGAGGAAGCTCCCACTAGAGCTTATACTAGTCATTATGGGGCACATCCTGACATTAACTTTCTTCTTTTCTCCGCCGCTTCATCCCTCATGCCTCCTCTTGCTCTTTCTTTGGTTTCTTATCAAACTTTTTTGTTGTTGCAATGCGTTTTCTTTTTGATTTGTTCATCTCAATTTCCCGCTGTTCAAAAAGGGGCTTGATGTAGTTATAAGTGAAGCAAAGCAGCAATCAAACACGCAAACTGGAAGCGCATGTGTGCTAATTCATGCCTTCCTAATAACGCATTAAGGAAATGTGGGCTTGATGATGGAGGGATAAGGTTAGTTCAAGCGTGATGTCATCTGCAACTCAAGAATGTGGCTTTTCTGTTTATTGACTGGAGGAGGGCGGGAGTAGTGCAAGGGAGTTTTTTTTTTTTTTTTCTCTGTGTGGTCTGTAGAGAATAGGGCAGAGAATTCTGGTAAATGTCACCCTCACACACTCCTCTCCAGAGACAGACAGAAATCATCTCAGGTAATTTAGCCTCATAGGGAGCGGTTACCTCACGTCTCAGTGTATTCAGATGAGCACATGCCCTCATCATGACAACTTTTTTTCTTGTCACATTTAGTTCAGTATACACCGTTGAATATGTATTTGATAAAAATGTTTAGCAAGTGTATCATATCATGCTGTAATATATATAATTTGTGAAAAAAACAAGCCCTTAAGACCTATATTTACAAAATTACAATGTGTAATGTGTGCCCCACCTAAGGCCCATAGTTGTTGGAATAGGCTCCAATCACCTGTGATCCCTAACAGCAATGTGCGTTATGGCAGTTTGCATTGTATGAAATGAATTTACCGATCAAGTTTGTGTGACATCACTACGAAGGAAGTGATGAGCTTTTATGTTGTATTGGTTTTAACTTATTATGTCAACAACCACCCAAGTTTAGTTTATAGAGGTCCATTTGAAGAGTATGTCTATGAACCTGTTTAAGTCCAGCTGGCTCAGTTAAGCGTGACTTTGGGACAAACTGAATTGCTGTAGCAGGTCCAGTTTGGTGCATGTGTGGTGAACTGTGCTAACACTGTGTGTGCTGAAGGAGCAGGATCAGAGGTGTGGTGCCTGTAGGTGATCCACTCCATTCTGCTGCTGTCTTGTCGTGACAGGACCCACATTAAATGGAAGGAGTCAGTGACGGAGCAGTGACAGCCCCCCCTCCTCACCCCACCTTCCTTCCTTCCTCCTCCTCCCGGGTGAGCAGCAGACAGCATGACCGACGCTATTTCCCACTGCTCATCAACAGTGGCCGTGTTATGTTAATGGCACTTGTAGCTAATAAAATGCACTTTGATTTGATTTCCATATAGAGTACTTATATGTCAAAAAGCAAACGTGGCATGTGCAAAGGTACATCTATTTATCAATCAGCACCATTTCTCATGACATACAAATGTCACTCATGGTTATGATCAGCAGCGAGATCAATGGAAATGTTTGATCAATCACAGGCAGCACATGAAAAATGAGAAACACTCTCAGTGCACTTTTCTTATCCTGGTGCGTTCTTAAGTACATTTGAGGTCAGAGCAAGTGTCTCTCTTGGTTCTCTTAAGTTAATAGGTATATATCACAATGGTAAAGAAGGCACTAAGATGTATCATTTGTTTCTTTACTGACACCTTGTGGCTGGAGTTAATAGCTTTAGCCCAGTCTTGCGCTGTCACATTTCTTTCTTGTCCCATGCCTTTCTTAAAAATGTCATTATCTTGACAACAAAGCAACCAAAATACAAATCAGCATCAGTAAAAACATAACTTCCAAGTGTCACTGATGGTTACGATCAGCATTAAGATCAGTGATGATGTTAGATCAGTCAAATCACATGACAAACAGAAACTCTGTCAGCTCACACTTCTTATCGCGGAAAGCGTTCTTAAGTGTGTTTGAGGACGGCATACAGCTAAGGTCTGAAGCTCCTTTCCCCTTTTCAGGCCAATTAGCTTTGTCTTTTAGCACAGTTTTGGAGCACAGGTTGAGCATCAGCACCCTTCGATGTTGAAAGGCACATCTCAAATTAGTGAGCAGTGTACGCCCCCGCCCACCTCAGCTATCACCACACTTCCTGCTCTGCTCCTGTGAAGACACCAAGCCCCCGGGGCCCAGAAGTGTCTCCACACGCTGAAAATTGAATCAAAAGGCATCAATCAGGCCACCTTTTTACCTCCTCCTTTCACTTCTCCTTTATCTGCACTTTCTTTTTTGCACTGTGTTTGGGGGCTATAAACAGTTTGCCAGCAAGTCAGGAATAAATGGTATGTGAAGAGTACTGAGAGGAAGCACAATAGGACACAAAGAGAACCACAACCCCATCAGAAGGTATATGTAATACTGTACGTAACTGAAATATTGTTGCAGAGTCAACTAAACATTGAAAAATTGTCTTTCTGTATGGCCTGTTAAATATATAAGTATTTAGAGGGACAAGTAACCAATTGCTGCACTCATTGTATCCCTGCACAAACCCATATTTTGCTATGATAAAGGGATATCTCCTTTACAGAGTTGGGGGTGTAGTTGTTTTATATAAACATAAGAAAAAAAGGTTTATATCATTGGGGCACCTAATTAGAAAAGTTATAGCTTTCATGTCAATGTTGCTATTTTACACAATGGATATAAGAAGTGGCTTGTACTGAACAGGATTTCCTCGCTGTTAGCAGCAGCTCAGCCAACCACAACTTTTTCTTTTGATTTGCTACTTGAGAAGACAAGGATAGTAAACAAAGCAGAGCTGCTGTCTGAGTTATTGTTTGAAAGAGAAAACTTCATATTGTTATACTGAAACAAAAAGCTTTATATTTTATGCATTGACTGACCGGAGGTTTTCAGGATACTTTCCCTCCGCCATCCCCTGTTCATTGATTAGTGTTTTTTATTGTCTGAACAACACATATCCCCCTTTAAGCTGCTAATGCTACAAATTAGTTCAAGTAACAAGGTTGGATTTGAATTTTACACATTACCAAGCATTTTAGTGTCCCAGTACCTCCTGAACAGGCTGCTGACACACACACACACACACACACACACACACACACACACACACACACACACAGTGATATTATTATCCTCCTCTTTCGTGGCTCTCTGCTGTAAAATGAGTTTGCCCCAACTCCATTAAAACCCGCGCCAGCCTCTCCCAGGACACCGCCGCCTATTTGCATGTGCTATGTGCAAGTGAGCCACTCCACAAAACGGCAGATCTCCTCTCTTCCTCCTTCTCCTCCTCCGGTGCGTCCCAGCGGAGAGCGCCATAAGTGGGCAGATGACATTCACGGAGAAAGACTGCAATAAAGTGGCTGCGTCTACTCCACCGGCCCCTTTTACCCCCCCAAACTCTATCACTGCACTCCCAGTGCCACCACATCACAGCCGGAAAGGGGAGATTGCCACTGACACGGGCAAATCAGCTGTAAATAGGCGCTAATTTGATTGACATCTGGGCGTCTGTCACTACACGGCACGGGACAGGGCTTGGCAGCATGCCGTACGTCCCAACCTCCCAAATCAAATGTATCTAGGTAATGTCTCCAGCAAAAAAAATAAAAAAAATAGGCATGTTAAATGTAATGTGTTGAAGGAGTTTGTGGCTTTGAAATAGGTTCTAACAAAAAAAGTTAATTAACAAGATAAGAAGCACTCAGAGAGCGCAGACCTCCACTAAGGCAATGAACCTGTCTCGCAATGGTTTAGACAAAGTGCTCAGACATGGAGTCACACAGGGGATATTCTAGCTTTGGGTTAAACAAAGCCCTTAAACTTCACAATAGTAAAGAATCTACTAAAACTAATCATTTGTGTTCCTTTACTGAACCTCTGTGGCTAGAGTTAGTATCTTTGGCCCTATCTTGCAATAGTACAGCACGAGATACACAAAAAGTACCCAAAAAAGGCCCATTACTAACCTTTCCTAAAAAAATCACAATCTTTCTAACCGATGCCCTTGTTTAGATGTAATAACTTTGTAATTTGTGTAAAAAAGAAAGCTTTGTTTTCCACAAAAAACAACAACTACTACACTATTCAAAATAGTTTATAAAAAATATACTTGGTTTTGTGTTATGTTGTTGTTGGTTTGATTTTACAATTTTCAAATAGCATCTGTCTTGCAGCTGTTTTGTGTATGTTAGTACTGCCCCAACGGTCTGGTTGTGTGTTGATCTAATTGCGTTCAAATGTTATTTATGTACATGTAACACTAACAACACTTTAGGACATTTGAATGTCTTAAAAACACCGGAGGTGACAATTGATATACGGAGGTATATTTAAATGTACATATACTACAATTCTCAGAAGAGTGCCTTGTGCTGCAGGTATCATTTGCCTGGTTCACAAAAAGACAGCGCAGGACTCACTATTTCCTCCCTCTGTGTCCCCCTTGTACCACCCACAGCAGTGGCCCACTTGCCACATTCTAATTGCGTGTGTCCTTCCTCTCAATGCAATTTTCCCATTACCGCCACAAGAGCAGGCGTGCAGCTCATCTGAAGCACGCTTGTCTCTGAAATATGTACCTCCAGGTTAACCCTTTGATAGCTTGCAGCACTTCAAGCCAGCACAGGCTGAGAGCCCATAAGGGATTTTGTTTTGTTGTTTGAACCCCATTGATCACAGTGTACAATGAAAATAAGCATTTTTACAACTTTTATAAGGTCTGTCCTTATTTGAGAACCCTTTTTTCCAGTAAAATTTCTAACGGTGTGGTTTTGTCTCTTTTTTACATGTGATCCTGTGGCCATTGGCACTAAAAGGTAAGGATCTTTTTAATTATTACATAGTGTGTGTGTGTGGACTAAGTTGTTAAGACTACACATTGTAATTTCCCTGACCAGTCATTCCAATTCTGGTCCGGGTCCTGAAGTTAGATATTCAGGGGGTGGAGCAAATGAGGTAGGTTTTGCAAAGGTATAACTATAAAAAGAAGTAGGATTGGTGGTAGTAGTAGCAGTAGTTGTGTAAAAAACATTAAAAACTGATTTTAAAAATTGCATTGTAAATATTACATTTAATACATTTTAATTTTTACATACGGAATAAATGACTGTGTACTTCCTCCATCTCTGGTCCATTGTTCCGATTTAGTTCTCATTTATATTGGGTTAAATACTGGGTTTAGTTTTGCTTTAGGCCCTGTCTTGGTTAGACCTTGTCAACTTGCACCTACAGAGCCATAAACATTTCTACTACCACTGTCAACTTACCATTATCTAAGTGGATTTAATTTAGACTGTTTGCCCCTAGATATCACTAAATGTTTCTTTCTTTGTTCACTCCATGTTTGTGTGTGCCGTTGGATTCTGCCAACAGCCATGACCACAGGAAATACAACAGAAATGCGAACAAGGACTGGGTCATTTGAACAGACACCATTCATGAAGTTCTCCTGTCTATCTGTTAATGAATGTATTCATTACTGTGATTGTAGTGTGTCACATATGTCACATGACAAAGTGTGACATAAAATTACAACAAAGAATTTTAACTCGTCTGGTATTGCTGCACCATTTCTTCTAAGGTATCAGTTTTTTACTAATTTAACAGACAAGAGTGTCCAGCCACCACCTTTCAATAGCTGTTGGCCTATTTGGCTTGTAAGCACTGCATTTAAACATAAATAGACAAAATGGAGCAAAGTCAATAGAAATGCAAACATTGAGTATACATTCACAAAATTCTCTACAAGCTGGCAATAATTGTAAAATAGTATATGTCTGAATTGATCTTGGAGCTATTTACAAATTTAAAGAGCAACTCAACCCTAAACCATTTTTTTTTAGCTGAGCAGCTGTACAAACGCGCCTTTAGTGATACATCTCACTATTTACAGTCTTATGTTTTATCGTTTTGTAAAAAATTGTCTAAATTCACATTTCGTGGTGAAAACTATCAAAGTGCTGCATTCCTAAGGTCAAACAGTGGGTACCTCTGCTCAATAGTTGCAGATAGACAAGTGTAACATAGTATTTGACCTTGTTACCATACCTGTCTCCTCCCACGGCCTCGCGCTCCCCCCGCCATCTCTCTCCCCTGTGCGCTTGTCCCATTCCTGTAGTTGCCAGGTGTGGGTCGTTTTCCTAAAAATGCCACGCAGCCCCACATTTACCGTTCAGTCCCCTCTGCCCCTCCCTCCGCTCTCACAGCAGGAGCGGAACCCTGGACTGACACTGCTCTGTCGCTCGTTATAGACTCCGTGGAGAGAAAAAAATATGAAAGCGTACAATCCTTCACCTTCAAGTTGCTCTTTAAGGTTAGGTCCAACTTTTGGTTTTGGATTGGTGGCAAACTGGTCTAGTTTTACCCTTTATAGAGGAGCAATGTAACTTTTTCTTAACCTTAAATAGCTTCAGAGGCAATGCGATGGATAACAAATGGTTGCAGGGTGAATAAAGCCCCCCACACTTTCTCCTGGTATATCCTGGTGAAGAACTAGCCTTGCAAGAATGGGAGGACTGACCTAGTGTTCCGAGAGTTTTGGGTCTTGTGAGAATTTGACATGTCCCTGTTAACAATAACAACAAGCTAGAGATGACTTGAGGAAAAGCAGAAAAAAAAAACTTTGGACATATACAAGGAGGAAAAGATTGAGAGTCAAGCCGAGCGAAGGGTCTTAGTACTTACAATAGTGCTTTACTCTGAAATGTGGGGGGAGCTCCGGAAAGAAAAATGCACCTAAAACAGTGAAGAAACAAGCAAACTTTCATGGTTTCCATTTCAAAAAACAAAGACAAGAAAGTTAGCTACTGTATATTGCTGTTTGTATGTTATTCAAGCTTAAAAAACAAGTAACCAACATCAAGCTAAATCAAGCACCCCCTGAAAATATACAGTTTGTTACCAGTTACAGAAGCACTGTGTTGATTTCCTGCCTGTCTGATGACTTCCTGAAATACAGTATTCTTGGACAATTAAAACTTTCTTCTTAGTTCTACATCGGTTAACTTTTCCAGAGCTACCTGTTCCACAGTCCAGCGTTCACGTCTTGCACCAGAAACAGCAGGTTAAGAGAAAGATGAAGCTCCACAGCCCACTGCTCTGCCCAAACGCTCTGGCAGAAGTGGCAGCTGTAGACTTACACTTATGTTGTATAATATAGCATGTGACCTCATTACGAGAGGGATTTAAGTGTTGACTGGTTTTTGCTTAATTGTGAATTGTTAATGAAATCTGAAGGTACACTACACATACATTACTTCTGTCATGATTTTTACATCCACCAAGGAGGTTTTCTCCATTATTGGCTTTTTTTGTTGGTTTGTTAGTGTGTTAGATACGGTAATTCTAAACCTAATAGAGTTGGGAAAGGTCAGGAATGGGTCAAAGTATGAATGAATGTGAGAGTGAATGGTTGTCCGTCAGTCTCAGCATGTGCCCCGCCTAAGGTCCATATTCATAGGCTCCAGTCACCTGTGACCCCTTACAAGAATAAGCAAAAGTAGATGAATGAATGAAAGTGTCTGTACTATTGCAAGATAGGGATATCCCTTAAAATGGACACTGTACATTTATGATGGTGAGACTGGACCAATGCCTTGGTGGAGGTCTGTAATGTCTTTGTGCTTCTTATTTTACCATTGTTTTCTCAAGTTACATCCAGTTTAAAGTGCCATTAAGGACACACAGTGCAAACAGTATATAGTATTTATAACTCAAGTCACACTGTGCCACATGCTATTAAGTGATTAAAACCCTGCTTCTACTCTGTGAAAACTGTCCTCGCTATGAATAGTGCAGGTTTTTAAGAGAACTTGGGCCAGTCTGTCCATTAGTCAACGATAGCCTGAAGAAGCCACCCGCTCCTAATGGCTTCTCAGTAATAATTGCTACCTCTGGTTCTATTCAGCGACACGCTTTAGCCCGAGCCACTGCCGTACATGTCCGTGCGGCTGCTCTAGTCAAAGCAGCGCTCCGGAGCATTGTGCATTACAAGTCCTGCTCTAATAGACTGGCTGTGAAAAGAAAAAGCTCTCTTTCCTGCCCTCTGCTGCATTTCCCCGGCTTTCTCCTCACTCGCACTTCTCCTTGCCTACCTCTTGTGAAATGTTCTTAGAAATCACAAAAATACATGTAATGGTTTGGTTATGCTAAAAGTTTGAGGACTCTTAATCACATTCTGACCCCCCGACCTTTTGTCACATTATGAAATAGAAAATGCTTTCTGGTGTTGTGTCCCTGTAAGAGTGTTGTGTGTGATAAAGACAGACAGGAAGACGAGGAGGTGAATGAATGGGGCGTCTCACTGGTCCTCAGGTTAATGGAAAACATTATCACACACAGCCACTCCAGTCTACACAATCACAGGCTCTCTCTGAGGGACACACAGCAGATCACACTATATTTGTGAGTACACATTGGCATAATACTTACTGCACACCTATAACCTTAACAGTTGAATGTATAACTCTACACCATTCTGGACTGCAAACTGAATCTATTTGCCATAAAAAGTTATATAGTGCTGCTTAGATTTACAGAATACTAAGAGTCACATTTAAAGGGGCTATATTTTGGAAAATTTACTTTTCTGAGTTATAATGTTCCTGAATCAAAAACATACTTGGAGTAGTGTTTTACTTCATTCATGCATGTTTAAGTAATCTCCTATTCCCTGGCATGGCCATTCTGAGGCCTCAAAACACTTGGCTGCACAAACCTCCACTTCTCCCACAAACCCCTGCCCACACCAGGGAGCACTGACCAATCAACAAGCCCTCTACATCCAGACTTCTCTCATAAAAAAAAAAAAAAAAAGAGAGTGTACAGCTCTGTTTCCACTAATTCCTCACAGCAATTTTTCATTTTGTAATAAGAAGGCATCATACAAAACGTTTAAGGAAGTGATGTTTTTTTTATTCTTTAAATTATGTTCAAAAGACCCCAACAGTCTTCACTATGCTTCCCTCTCCTGGTGTCTTCACCAGTTGCTATATGGTACAAGCAGAGTATGCATTAAAAAACATTCTCTTTAAGTCAGATAATGTTTTTAAAGGTTGTAAAATGTGCAATGCTGTATAGAGGCGACCAAAATTGGTTTTAAAAATATTAATAAAATCATATATCCCATTTAACATAGAATGTTGCAGTATAAAAACGATCCAAATGAGCATTAAAAAGGAACAATACAGGTCCAAAAATGATAATATGGAAAAGTGAAATGATTTTAGTAGTTCAATTCAGTAAAAAAACTAACTGTATTATATAGATTCAAAACACCAGCATAAAAAAGAATAAGAATAACTGAAATTGAAATATTTCACTGTGTGTACTAAATCTATATACTAGGCTGTATAAATCTACTACAATATTGTACATTTTTGAGACACACCTGCAAGTCACCAGCTAGTATTTCATGCAAATACACATAAAAGTATAATACAAATAAAACCATTTGTATTTTTTTTTTTTTTAAAGCAGGTTTTGTTTGCCCCATTAACAGCCAATCTCAAAAATAACCTGTCATTTGCCCTTTTTCTGCTTCCCTAAACTGGTAGCAAACTGACAACAACATCTAATGCAACACATACAGTACCTTTTCATAAAAACCTAATGTGACCCTTATTACTTTCACTACTTTTCACTATGACATATCCTTGCTCTTGCCACTAAAATATTTTTTGTAAGCCTACAAGTTGTCTCCACATTGCAGTCACAGACATAGCTTTCATTTGTCCTCCTATGTACTGTTCCTCAGGTGCAGGGGACTCTAATTGTTTTAGCATGTAGCTGCCACTCTCATTTCGAGTATGCAGTAATACTAGACTCTACTATGGAGATGAGTCACTAACCATTAGCTGGCAGACCTAGCACCAGTCTCCCCTTTTCCTTTCTTCTACACAATAGCAATTCAAACACCCTAAACCTGGAAATGCTTTCATATCAAGCAGAAAATGTGCTCCAACAAAAATAAGAAACAAACACTTGGGTGACATAGATTTGCCTGCTACATCTGCTCTGAGGCACAAAGCGGCATCAAACATGTACCACTCTGGGAGGCACACTTAAAAGAGATGTTCGCTGGAAAATTTTTGGACAGTTTTGTTTGTCTATTTCTATGCCACTGAGCAAAGAGTGCAACGATTCCTTTGAAAACAAAAGAGCCGATCCTCCCACGGTGGCTTGATTGCTGAAGGCACAGAGAGGTGAAATGTCACTTTGAATCTGAAGCATCTCATGTGGATTTAAGAATAGCTCTCCACCAATGAGTGAGTGCAGATCTGCTTATTATAAAGACAAAACATGAAGACGTTGTGCTTATGTTCAAACAAGCTCCTTTAATTAGCCAAAAAACAACATCTGTTTGTAACTTTACAGAACGGGATGGAACATTTACTGTATAATCTTATATATTGCTCTTAAATCAGTATTCAAATTGCTTATATTTTAGAATACTGATTCATCTCCAATTAGGTGCCGCGGGTGGCCTCTGTCCAAGCAACTACAGGTCTTATGCTTGGACAGAGGCCATAGTCACAGGGCTGACACAGAGACATACACAGACAACCATTCACTCTCACATTCATTCACTAGATGGATTTTAGTTTCACCAACACATGGATAACTTTGGACTCCACCTAGACCGATTGTCTGATTGAGGATCGCAAACCACTCTGCCATCGTGCACCCCTATTTTAGAACATGTATATTTGTTTCAATAAAATTTTATTAGCCAACATACACTCTGGGAAGAACAAAAATTTTAAAATGGCAAAAATTATTGTCACTGTATGAAGCGAGAAAACAAATGCATTTTTACAGTAGCTCTGATTGCTAAAGTATGCATTGGTTTAGGGATTAGCACATGGCTAACACAGTATTTCTACACATGTTTGTTTACTGCTCAATCTTTACACTGTCAATATCCAAGTCTGCAACTGGAGGCAGTGTGGCGTAGGCTCTAGTGTTTACGGACACATGCCACTGTCTCTTTGTTGATCTCAATCAGAGAACAAGCCGAAAGCCACAGCGCTGCAGCGTAAACATGCACAGTGCGCTAACCCTAAACAGTTTACAGTGGGCTCCCTGCACCGCATGCAGGCACAGGGCGAGGCGTCACTGTTGTGTTCGGGTAATCCCACTGTTTAGGCTTGCTTTAGGACGGTGCGGTACGTGTCCCGGGAGAAAGTTGTTGGCACTAATCTTTGTGTCTATCTCTAGTATAGTTTGTTTGACTTGTGTCATCTGTGAATGTTTCCAGCCCACCTTTTAACCCTCTTAGATTAGATGATGTTATTTGCTTGTTGTCCACCCCTTGATTAAGGTTGTCCCAGCTGTCTATCTGGTCTTCTCTGTATACAGACACTGTGTGGTTTGGCTTGCTTTCTGTTATCAGTTGAGCAAGGTAGAAAATATATTAGATGATTTCTGTCATGAATTTGAGGAAAAGAATCTCATCTCCTAATAGCATTTTGGAATAGGAATCAATTGCTGAAAGAGCTTATGATATCATCTACAATTTATCATCACAAATTTAAATAGATGAGAATGTTAATAGCATAGCAGAAGGTTGGGCCACTCACAAGTTGTGAATGCTCCCATTGGCTGGTCAGTCTACTACACAGCTTTTGATAGTGAAGCAATAATAAAGAAAAAGTGTTTACTCTAGTGCTGGTTATGTCTACTAATAGTTTTGCCAACCAGACTCATTCACTCTGAGCAAAGTGAAATGGGGCTGTCAGCTTCCTCTAGGCCTCCTGCCTGGCACATCTGCCTCAGCATCCTTCACCTGATATATTCACTAGAGGTGTAACGATACACTAAAACTACAGCTCGGTTCAGTTAATTTTTTGGAGGGTTAGGTTTGGTACATTTTCGGTATAAAAAAGCAGAAAAAATGTATAAAAGGTACTAAATAAACATAAGCAGTTAAATATATAAAATAAATAAAAGCAACCCATTTCGGTGATCTGTTAAATAAATAATCTTAAATAACACTCTCTCATTGTAACAATTAAACATGTTATCAAAAATAAAATTATAATGTTAAGTTGTTAGGAACTGAAAACTTAACTGTGTTAACTGTGTTCTTCCTTTGGCTCAATCCAAATTACTTGATAAAGGTAGCTTAAATGCTGAAGCTATGCGTGTTTGCGCCACACTGTTTTTTTTCCTCGTAGCATGACATTTACAGTCGAGTGACACTGTTTTAAGTGCGTTAACAAATTGGATGTGTTGCCTAACTTACCCCATCTCAGTGGCACAATGTAGACACACAACTCTTGTCTTATCCACGTCTTTGCCTGTCATTGATTTTGTTCATGTCTAAATCATCTCAATCTGCCCATTCTGACTTTATCTCCAAAACATCTAACATGAGCAGTCCCTCTGATGTATTGATTCTTATATTCATCATCACTCCCAAAGAGAAACTCAACATCTTAAGCTGCCTTTCTAGAGCAGACCTTCACTTTCTTTTGCACAACTTTTACTTCACTTTTACACAACACTGAGCAAAAAATCAATAGCGGATACATTTGAAAGGCTTGATCCTATTTGTCTAGCTCTGGATTCAAGGCTAGAAGCCTTTCACTTTGGCTTGATGTAATGTATTAGTATTTTATGTGTTTTAACAAAATAAAGGTAGCAATAGGTATCTATGCTGTTGTTGGAAGAAGTGGGGTGGGGTTAGTTTGGTTAGTGTAGCTTTAAGTGTGTTGTGATGTCCTCTCAGTCCTGCTGGATCACAGTCTGTTTCACACCACAAACCTCTTACTAGTGGTTTAATGTTATCCAAAAGACTTTCCACATTTCTGTTATATGACTCGACTAACCTCGCACCACATCCTCCAAAGTCAAATCATGTCTTTTAAAACGCCTTTGTTTTTCCTTGCTCTTACCTCTGTTGTTTTACTCACTGTCACAGATCAAATTTATATATCCACTCCTACCTCCTTTTGTTCCGACAATGTAAACAGCCAAAATAGAACTAGCATTATACATGCAGAAAGTCAACCTGATTTTCATTGGATTTCCTTAGAGTTGCTCATAGCTGCCAAACGCTGAAGTCCCTCCAAGTAGGGCACCTAAATAACAGCAATCAGAAGTAAAGCGCTGACATATGATGCCGGCGCTATGTTTTAATAGAGGGGAAAGGCAAAGATATTCATCCATAAAGTCCGTGTGGTCTCCCTATTTTCTCTCAACAGGCAGCCCTTGGCTGTGAGTTTTTCCACCTAATCTAAAAAGTATCAGACTCACAGCTCTTAAAACTCTTGTCTAAAAGGACTAATGTATGAACAAAAATGTGTGTGTGTATTGGTGACGAGACTGCATATCCCTTTGTCTATACATACAAAGTAATTTGAAAGATGTATTTTTTTCTGATTGGATAAATATTTTGACATGCACATGCTGATGGGCTAAACATGGAATACCATGCTGCAAATGTAAAAAAGAAAATACAACAAAAAGAAGTGTCTTAAAACTCTGATATAATGCCTCAATTATGCCATGTACTTTTTTGAATCAAAATTTGTTTAATAATAAAATCTTATGACTGCAGAGGCTCATAGGACAAGCTTCAGCTCAAGGCTAGTAAATACACCCCAAGTAGGGAAATAAACAGAATATATACAATCTTTTCAGTGGCAATGAGAAACTGTTCCAAGAAGTGGTGACTTGCTGCTACTTGCAGGCTAAAATGTGATATACTTTAGGTCTTAGAAGACATTGGATTTATATTGCGCAAAGTAACATTTGCACATGCAGCCAGTTACAGGTGCACAAATAGGTCCATGGTATCATTAAGTAAAAATTCATAGAAGGGTGTCAATAACATAGAGGTCACTTCATAAAAGATGCCCATTTGAAATTTAAGATAAGTCCATTTGTAATGATCCCCTTTCAGGAGAAAGTCATTTGCGAGGGTACTTTGGCATTGGGTTTTAGCCAGATGCTCTTCCTGATTCCACCCTCCTTTTATCTGGGCTTGGGACCGGCAAAATTATGGCTGGAGTATTTGGATCCATCTCTGGGAAACAAAACCCTGAGCTCCTGCACATAAGAAGGATCTGTTCTTTTCATTAATTAGGAGCCCCTGCTTACACAGCAATACGGTGCGAAAAATAAAAATATAAATGAAGAAAAGGATAACTGCAACACTTAAGTCTGAGGTTTAATTCAACATTTGCTGTTGATGGGCTTAAGAGTTTGGACAGGAACACAAACAAATTTCAGGTGTTGTAGCTAACTAAAGAAAATCTAAAAGTTGCTGTCACACTTTGGCAAACCTAGTTTGAGTGGATGTTGTTGTGAGGCTGTGTATGAAAAGGCTGTTTTGTGATGAGATCAGCAGGAATCAGCTGGTCTCAGTGGTCCCAGCATCATTACCACCAGCGGCGCGCTATAGTGCCTTATCAGTAGTGGCAACTGATACAGTGATAGCCACTCCTCCCGGACACACAGACTCACTCTCATAACGCCGTATGCCATCCCAGTGTGTGTTCCCCTGGGGAGCTCTTCAGTGAGGCTACACTCTGTGTGTGGTGGCAGACAAGTGATAGCAGGGATACTTATTATAGATATCAAGTGCTCTGTAATGTTTATGCTTCGATAATAAAATACTCTGTCACACCTGCGCTTCCCAGTAGATCGAATCAAGTCATGAGAGGGCAGTCTAGTCTTTCTGCCTCTTTCATTATTGAACATACAGCCAAACAGATCATTCAGTAGCTTCTTACTGTTATGATTCAGTCTATATTTGAAAATGTATATCACTGAAAGTGTGTTTATAGATTATGAGACAAATAACAGACCAATCAATTGTCACTTGAGCCAATAGGATAAATGTTGCCTGCAGCTAGCTTTGAAGACAAGATTTAAAGCTTTTTAAAGCTATTTAAATTCCAAAATGACCGGGGTTAGTATCTATGGCTTGCTCGACCCTCTACAAATTTCCATTCTGAAATTTGAAATGTCTGGCCAAATAGCTGGGTGGCTTTAGCTTTATCCATCATGTATCCTTAAAGCTACAGTTGTTTTCTAGTGTCCACCTCTAAACACTGGGAAAGCTACTTTTCCTGGGGACAAGTGGTATGGACCAACAGCCAATGAAAGCAAACCTTACTTGAGCTTGACACTGAACATTCTTATTGGTTGAAATCACTGATACTAAAGCCTAGATGTCGCCTTGTTATTTAACAGATAATTTCTATTACTAATTCATCTTGCGCTCATTCTTGCAGGACAATGGGCAGTTAGTCTCAGGATTGACACTTTGAGACTCACACTGATAGAAAACCATTCACCAGTTCACATACAGGAAGGACATGCAAGCTCCTCTTTCAGAGATTGTGTGACAAACATATTTTATACACTGCCTTCTCAATTCTTATCCAACTTCATACTTCAGAGGACCATTGCTAGTTCATGTCACAGTTCACTGGGTTATTATTTTTCAACTGTTTTAGCACTCCAAAAACATACATGAACCAAGATTTCTTTGAGACTGGAAATGTATAAACTGCAGGAAAATGAGGGAAAGTAAAAACAAAAAAGTAACAAAATCAATAACTAGAGTGAACAAATGTAGCAAACCAAGCAAAATATGGAATCAAACATTGTGTCACACCTGAGTCTATTCATGCAGACTATTCTTTCTGTCTGGTTTGATCATTTATTACACAGCCAAAGTCATATTCATGTTCTTTATTGGAAATCTTCAGCTAAAAGCCATGTGCATTTGATTTGTGAGCCCAGCCCATTCACATTTTAGTATAGCGATTTATTTAATGTAACAGCTCAGGTGGGAACCATGGACTCAGTCTGTTGGTGACATCACTCTTTTTAGTGGATGAAAACGCTGGCGCACACCTGTTGAGCCCGACATGTTAACATTCTCGAGTTAGTCACATTAGCACTTTGAACCTCGAACACAGTCACCCCATCTGCTTTTTAAACTTCAGTAGAACCCAGTAAAGTTTACATTTAGTTTTATGTAGTTGGCTCTTTTGGAGTAAGACCTCAAGGCTTCGCACTAGCATGGACTTTTCCACCTGGTAAAATGGCTGTAAGTGATTAAAAAGGCAAAACTGATTTCCTCTTTAAAGTACTCAGATTCAGATTATCTTCTTTTGCTGTATTTATCTGTGAACATCTCCCTTAGACCTTTACTCCCACTCTTGTACTACTGTATGCCTCTAGTGATTATCGTGCTTCATATTATGTAGAAAAGGTTGTGTTTTGTGTAGTATTTTGTATTGTTGACATATGAAAGTTGGGGCATGACACTCAACTGTAGTTGCAACCATATGTGCTTACACATGCCCCAAAATGTATGTTTGCTTTTTGCAGTGGAGCAGTGGATGATGACAATTGTTGCCCCTCCCTGACCTGCTCTTATAAAATATTTGTGTGTGGATGGCAGTGTCCCCAACATAGAACATGTAATTATCACAGGTTAAAGAAAATACCCTCAAGCCCAGTTTATATAGTGCTGACATAATGCCCAATTCTACATGGTTGTAAATTATATATATATATATATATATATATATATATATATATATATATATATATATATATATATATATATATATATATATATATATATACATACACACACACACAGACAAGCATTAAACTTGGGCCATTGTGTCCATGACATATGTGTTCCAGGAGGTGAGCAAGCAACAATAACTATACTGTATGTGCTAATGTAAGTAAGCTTATATATTCCCTCATGTGGCTGGCTTTATTGTGTGCCATATTGAAATGGTGTTCATCTAGTGTGATTGAAAACCTCAGACATCATTAAATAAAGCTTTAGTGTCACCAGTGCTGAGCGGATCCAGCTCCTAATCACTAATTAGAGGATTATATGATGCTCTTTTAGAGCCTTTAGATCGTCTCTGATGCAGGTAAGCAGTTAGTAAACCCCAGAGGTAGCACTATGACCTTCTGTTGTGGTGACAAAACTCTAATTAATTTTGGTAGGAAATAAATGCATAGTTGGTCTGCTAGAATATAATTTTGCCGAAATCTTTTAGTAGTTTAGGTGTGCTTTTTGTATATATGAATATGTTTTTTGGTGTGCACATTGTGCTTGCATGTGTGCAAGACTATGGCCTAGTCCTATATGGAAGCAATTACTGGCAACGAGGGTCCTCAGACACCCACAGTGCTTCTCACTTTGGGCCAAACAGAACGTATCTCCCTCCTTTCCTCTTCTTTTCTCTTACTTTCCACTCTGTATTTGACTACCTCTCTTGTTTTATCTCTCTCTCCTTCTTTCTCTCTGCGGACTAAATTACTTTCGTATGAGCCCCAACAAAAGGGCAAGGTGAAAACCCTTTCTATTTTTTTATTGGGAACAAAAACCCCAGCCATATTTTAATTCACATCACACATTTCCAATTTGCGCAAACAAGCCCTGAAAATACCGCCGCTAATTAGACTAAACCTAATATGTGTGCATGTGTGTGCACTTCCACATGTGCATGCTCCATGAAAAGAGGGACCGTCTTAAGTTGCACTACTGGACCCCTTTGGGTCCTGTTGTGCTTTTGAATATGCACCGTAAGAGCCATGGTTTGTATACGATTTTGGGAGGTCCCAGCATCAAATGGCATTGTAGCACTCGTTTATTTAGCTACGACTGTAGACAATTCATAAGTTACAGCTCTCTGTCCAAGGGTTAGCTATATTTCTCACTAGTAAAGATGAAGTGCCCAAACACAAACTCAAGCCGAGTAATCAGGGGAAAATGCTGTATCCATGGAGCCACAAAGCCTTTAAATCTCACAATGGAAAAGAAACAACCAACCCACAAACAAAACAAAAATTTAATCAGGAACCAGACCCTTTTTTTATTTAATGTGACAAACTTCAGATTGAACTGAATTAGACATCATAAACTCACTTGAAATAATTGTGAAATAGAAAATACGTTAAATAATTGAGACTGTAAAGTGACAGGATTGTACGTCACCACGGTGTCACCCCTCTTCTGTTACAGTAAGAAAATACTGAATGGAGGAATACAGTGAGGCCTGCCAAAGCCCTGTCTGTAGGAACTGACACCATGCTATTTGCCATGTGTATATTTCTCTAAACGGTTTCTAAATGAGATAAATAAGTTTAGACTAAATTGGCAGCTTGTGTCTGAAGTGATTATTCTTGCCTTAATGTCTTCTTATTGGAATGGGAGAAGACTTGGCGTGTGCAGGAGAACCATGGGGTGTGGCATGGCGCTCTCTTCCAACACAAAGAAGTGACGAGTGATGGCAGCCAGAGTTTACTTGACAAGGTTTCTATCTCCACACGCACGCTCATCTGCAAACCCCGCTCTCCAAAACAGTTTTTTCTCACACTTCTCCAAACTTGGCCCGTGACAGAACTGCACATTCCCTTCCCTTGAGTCCTAGCGCGGCGGGTCGGCAGAAGGACCCCAGATTGTGCTGGCCATGTCGTCGCCTGCATCATTTGGGAGCATGCCTGGAGCCTCAGTCTCAGTAACCTTGGTTTGCCCCTCTGTTGATGGATTTTAGCGCTCTGATATGACCACACAGTCCCCAGCAAAACCGTCTTTGGCAGTGGGCAGCTGAATGCACTGTTGGGAAAGTCAAGAAAAGAGGCCATATAATCTTTTCAAAGCAAATAAAAGGATAATGACACTGTTCCTTATATAACATACAGAGATTATTGATCTAAAATAGACTAAAAAGTAAAAGCAATGTGCAATGTGTAGGCCTAAAAATATCTGGCCTAATTTTTTTTTTTTTTTTAAATATAAACAAAAAAGTACAATATTTTTAAAGGTAAGAAATAATAACTTGAATGTTAGTATAATGAAACAGTATAATAAAACAACAAATTTAAAGTATCTTATCTTAAATTAACATTAAAAAGTGCATTGTTTTTGTGTCATCTGGTGGTGACATTGTAAATAGCCCCCTTTTTACTAGAGCATTTAGTGACCTATCATAGCCCTGCAAGGATATGCTATTGTCTATGAACAAATGCAGTGGAAATGTAGTCATTTAAAGAAAAAATTACAGAAACTGCAGAAACTTTAATGTAGTTATTGTATAACTTAAACCTCTTAGAACTTGTTTTCTGTGCTAAATTATCTCACATTCAATGGACACCTTGGGACCTACCTTATCCTAAAATACAAGTGTTGTCAAAAAATATTGTTCTGATAGCTTTACACATAATTATTAAGTGGTTTGTTACTGTCTTCATCATAAACTACGACTTAAGGTTAAAAAATTTGCAAACAAGCAAAAAGTGCACGTTATTGTGCACTTAGGGAAAGCATTTTTTGCATTTCGGTCATAAATGTTCTCAATGTTTAATTGCTGTGGATACCACCTCCAGATCTTAGTCAGTACTATACTCTTAGTAATTGCAGAATCAAGTACAGTGTACGTAGTTTATTTTTGTGTTAAATTTCACTGCGAAAATGGTCCCTTGTTGGTACCAAGTTGTGGTCTAACCTTTACTATAAAAAACATTGCAAATGAATACTGTTGATTGAAATATTATTCACTACATCAACAATCATTTTACTACTCAGTGTTTTGCACTGATTTGATGATGAACATTAAAAAATCTTTCCCAGATTGTGATTGGTGCATTAAATCCAGCATGGGTCGTGATTGGTGCATTTTACAACTTCACATTTCATGCTTTGACCATGTTTTGTGTCTGCCAACACTCTGGCGTGTTTAGCCTTTTCTCTGCTGGTTCTGCTGTCTGAGGAATTTCATGGGCTGGACTCATTTGAAGTTATGCCTCATATTTTTGTATCTTGAACTTCTTTCCTTCTCCTTCTTGTTTAAAAAAAAAGCACAGTTATTTGTGGTGTGGTGCTCTATAGTTTGTGGTTTATGGAAGTGCTTTATTATTCCAGTATTGAGTATCTAGTCTTTCGCCATAATTTTATAAGAGGCTTCCTTGGGTTAATGTATCATATTACTCGATATGGTAGTCTTCAGTATTTTCAAGTTCTTTTCATATTCTTTGATTCATAGAAATATTACATCTTGCAGTCTTTTTCTTTCCTTTTGACTTTTTTTCTTTCTGGGGCAAGTTTTGTAAGCAGTGCTTTGCATATTTAATTTGGAGTAAGTTTTATATCTGATGTCCTTCCTAATTCTCTCTCCATTTTTTGGGCTTGAGATTCTCTGTGGGTTCCTGCCAGGTACTCCAGCTTGCTCCCACTTTTCAAAGACATGCATGTGTGAGGCGAGTGTTAGGTGACTTTAAATTGTTTGCATGAATGTAAAAGTGAAAGGCTGTCTGTCAGGTATACCCCACATAAAGGCCATTGTTGCTGGGCTAGGCTAGGCGTACTTTTCACCTGTTTTGTCATTGGTCTATAAAATGTTCTGTCCATTGTGGTAAATAAAGCCAGGACTGCCTCTGAGTGAAGGTGCAGATGACTGTTAGGATGCTGATACTTAACTATGACTGTGAGTGCCACATCCCTCTCTGCCTGTCAGTGTTTGCTGGATGCTCCACTGTGTCACAGCGCTACTAATGGCCACTGCTGAGCCAGCCACTTTCTAAATGACACCCTCCTCTGCTCCGCTCGATACAGCTGCCCGGCTTGTTCCACATGCACACCCTCTATCCCTCCTTCCCCACTTCTTTCTCTCATGTGGAAGAAAATCCACTCCTTGTCAATTTTCTTCCAATATTTTCCACTCCACCCAATCCTTGATGAAACAACTCTTCTCCTCAAACGCACTGTCATAGATCACATATCAGAGTAAATGACTGACACGGCTGATAGCAACGCTCCCACCAACACTGCAACCCATTCATTCATCATTCACTTCTCTTATCACCTGCTCTTATCACTTTCCTCAACTTTTCTCTTTTTAATCATCTTCTTGTGTTAGCAGGAGAAGATGGTGGAGGAACACATTTGCTCAATTGTAAGACAGAACTGTGCAGGAGTACACAGCCAAATTGGCTTTAGTCTGAGTCCGGTAGCTCTGCCAGAGTGAATCCTGGATCAAAACATTCAAAACGCAAATCACCTCTCCAACCTCTTCATACGCTGGGTGCCACTTCGATTTTAATGTACTTCAAATTACCTCCTTCTCAATAGAAATCCGGCAGCCTTCATCCCATCTCAAAGTTCATTGGTTAATCAGCAAAGGGTGGTCCAGCTTCCTAAAAGACAGTGGTGGCAACGTTTTGGCACTGGCAGCTCATAACAGGATTGCGGTAATTATTCATTGGGAGACTGATGCCTTCCAGGGGCTGAAGATTGATTAGGCTTGATATGCGACTTAGTGTAATCTGTCTTTTGACCAGGGCCGTTGTCCAAATTGGCAGGAATAATAAAAAGAGAGGAAGTTATTTTTAAAGAGTGTGCAAATGAAGATGGAGGTGGGTGGACAAAAGAAAGGGAGAAAGATTGAGGTGGATCCCATGTCGTGTCTCCAGTGGCGCTGTACACAAATCATCAATCTGCAAACAACAGTGGCGCAGCGGCCATTGTATTTATACTTGAGTTAAACAGAATGCAACTTTTATCAGCAGCATTATTATCTTATTAGTTCTAAGTGTTGATTTTCTAAGTATATTGTTTTTTTTTTGTCATGCTTGTTTCTCGGCCAGATCCTTAGTTGTCTCATTTTCTGCGACTACTGTGTGTCTTCAGCTAATCCTCCAATGGAAGCATGGCAGGACTTAAAAGGCTCTGATTAGGCTGTTGTGTCCCACAGGTTGCCTAGATATAAACTTGTGACACTCTGGTGGTGCCTATACATACCCCAGAGACCTCTCTTTGTGTTAATTAAAGCAATCTCAACCGCAATTAGAAGCCTGTACAATGAGCGCCTCTGCAGATAGACATACACGCACACACACACACACACACACACACACACCGACACACACAGATACTTCCACTGTAGCAAGTTTACAGACACATAAACAGCACAAGAACCACGGCACAAGTGTGTCCTGCAAAGACATAAGTAAACTTATGTATGTATTTTCCCTACCGAGATTTTCAGCTATCTTCAGGTATAATTTTCTTCTTATTACACAATTATGGTTATTTTTGAGCACAATGGCCGAGTGGTTAGCCCTCCTGCCACTCTGCAGTACCTAGTAAATGAACAAGACTAGTGACTAACAGTCCAGAGTGTACCCCACCGAGGCCCATAGTTGATGATGATTATTATACAATTATTGCCCCATGCACATTTTTTTTTACATGTAACTTTCCCTTTTAAAAAAGATATATCTAAAAACAAAATATCCCATAAATTGTACAGATAAAATAATTTATAGATGTTCATTGTTTCTTTTAAAATGTCCTTCCCATCTGTCTTTCTACTGTTGTAAAGGTGATTGTTAGACCTATATTTTGTGAGCGACCAAGACGCTTAGTTGATGCTCCTCTGTCCATTACCCTGTGTCTCTTTCAATCTAAGACAACAGACTTTGTGTTCTTCTGACTGTCAGACAACCTGGGTCCATGGTGACCAAATGTCCCATCATTCTATCTCCTTATGTAGCAAATTAGTCCAACAGCCTTCCAGTGTGCTCCAGACTCTTCCACAGGAAATCACAGCCGGGTGGAACTTAAGTGAACAAAAACCCACTTTGGCACATTCTAGCTGGGGAGATGGTGGCAAGAGCCCTCCTTCCCTCCCCAGAGCTTGGAGAGGGAACATGGAGATACACAAGCACAGGTGCCGAACACCTATTTGCCAATGTTGACTGCACACACGGGTACCAGCTCTCTGTGGATGGGTGTTGCGTAGCCACTCAACTCCCATGTTTACTTATTTATTGGCCACGATGGCTGCGATGACAGGGCCACTCACTCTCAGAAAGCCTGCCTGGCTTTACAGCGTCCCTTTAAGCAGCAACGTAAAAATTTTAAGAGCCCCGGGCCTGCTTTGATGATTTTGACGCGAGTTAGCGTGTAGTGGAGTTGTCGGGTGCATTCAGGGGGCTAACTGTTCTAATGCGTTTAGCCTCTCGCCTTATGGGTGTTCCAAAGTGAGGAGAAGTGTCGCTTAATAATTTAGCCGTTGGTTTCGTCCCCTGCACGTCCATCCATCCATTCACAGCCCTTTATGTCTTGCCTCTGGGAATGCTGAAGTCATCTCTTTGCCTCTCTCCAACAAGCACAGACAGGTGACAGGATCTGGTGTGGTGGTGTGGAAGGACAAAGTGAGAAAGATTGACTGCGACGAAAAGGGATACAGACAGCAGAGTGACCATAAAAATGCCCAAACAGACAAGAATTAATGGCTGATTTACGAATGACTAAAGGCTAACACAGAGGAGCCACTTCACTTTTTATTTGACTTCTACACTTGCTTTTGCCATCCTGTCATTTAACATATCTTACATTATCTATCAAGGCGATACAAGACAGACACCCAAGATGAAATATGCAGCCAGGCTTTGGACAAACTCACATACAGCTGTTTTTCTGTAGATGCCAGATGTAGACTGCAGATCTTTTTTTAATTCTCTCATCACTGTTCTCACACTAATAGGTTTTTGTTCTGAGTGGAAGTGGTTCTAAAGCTTAGCCCACACGCCAAACCTGTGGCTACACTCATAATAATCGAATAATGTAACTTGGCAATGTGTAAGGACGCGTGTTAATACAAGAGTGCTTTCAACAATGTCTCTCAATGCCAGTGGCCGCCCACATACTTTAATGGGACTTGATGTTCACTTAACCCAGCCTCTCACTTGTAATTGAAACCTGATGGGAGAAGAAAAATCATTTCATATTTTTAAACATTTTCTGAGTTTAGCCTGGACAAAGAAAAATAGAGTCAGTGACAGGCATTAGATTTTACAAGCATACAAATTCAATGGACAAGTTCTCATACTTATAATGTAGCAGTTGCTTGGTCAAGGAAGTTAAAATATATAACACTAGAAGAACTCGAAGAGTGCCCCACCCATGTATCATAATTACTAAGTAATCTTTTGTTTGGCTACATCCTTCTGGTATAACATTTTGAGTTATGTTGCTGACAGACATACTGGCCCTATCTCACAATAATACAAAATTTACATTGCTGGATGGTGCACTGGAACCACTCCAAAATGAACAATTTCGTTCTAGGTCCATTACTGATCTTTTCTGAAAATGCAGTAAAAATCTGACCATTACTGACCAAACTGACAAACCACCAATACTGGCAAAAACAGAACAGGCAGAGGTAATCTGTTATTGTTTAATCAAATAACAGTTAAGGAGATGTCACCTGGACAACATTTATAAAGTTAAAGACATTTTATCCCTGTCAGTCCATTGAAAAAATTACATTTGGTGGGCACTCAGAATCATAGCTGAAAAGATGGGCACAGTAGAAGCATATACAAGTCCCAAACCCAAACTTTGCTCCTTGTTTGCTAAGTTATTTTACTACCACATAATGATTTGTGTGACATTAATTTGTTTTTTTTTTCTCTTCTGGCTGGGTCAAGTCACAAATGTTTGTGTGTTTGTTGTGTTATTAGTGGTTATGTTCCTTGTCATGTGTGTGCCATAAATAAAGACTTTCCTGTCTAATGTAACCCACATGTTTTGCGTTCCCACCTCCTTCCTTCCAGCGACCATTTGTTATTTTGAGGTGCTTTAGATGGTACGCAGCTTTTTGGATCATCTCTTAGTATTGTGAGATCATTGAATTATTTTTTATGTTAGAAGCAGTCACAGACTTCTCCGTTACTCACAAAGGCTAAGCAGTTTGATTCCCATTATTTCACTAATGCACCACTGCGCAGATGTACGCTAACTGATGAGCCCTGCAAACACATTAACTCTCACTCCAAGGTCTGGCCACACCAGTAGACACACACAGACCTATTTTAAAGTATGAAATGTATTCAATAATTTGTTACGCAAGGCTGGGAGATGGCCTTTTAGGCGGCATCTGGTGGCAAAAATGCAAACTGCTTTTCCAAACCCTAATTTTAAACCTAAATTTTATCTACTACTTCATAAACTATCTAGGTGCCCTAAACTATAGTGCAACCGAAATTAGTAAGCTTTTTCCTCAGTTTGTCTACTTTGGGAAAAATTGGGAATATAAAATAATTTCTGTTGTTTTGTGTATTGGCAATTTTAAAACAATGCCCTATTAAAAACAACATGACATACAGTATAAAATGTTGACATGGACATCCACTTCCATAACAAATCGATACAACACCTTTTTCCGTTCTAGAGCCTATGAACCCCTCTGGAAGGCCAGTAGGGACATACGGTTGTGCATGAATACATTTAGTGAGGATTTTAATAAATTACAATGATCAGCACATACGCTTAATCTATACCCATTGTAAAAGTAGATTTATTTGGTGCAGATAATACTGAAAAAGGTAAACTGTCAAGTGTTTTTATATAAAAGCTGAAAAGGCAGTGATGCTGTTGCTGCAGGCATGGGATCAGGGCAATAACAATTCTTGTACTGTAACTTTAGGTTGGAAATTTTGTGCATTAAATAAAATTATTAGACTATAATTATTTGTCTACACTCAATGCCAACAAAAACCAAACAGCGGCCCTCCAACAATAAGTTGAAAAGGTCACAATAAAGTCCACTGACATTGCAGCTCCACTTTCCCATAAGTGGGTCTTGGCAAGAAGTGTCAAAGAGTGTCAAAGAGGGGAGAAAGTTAAAAGGTATATTATCCAGGTCAGGGGAGAGAAGGGTAAAAACAGAATAATGAGAGACAAAGAAGTTAGCCAAGAGCAGAGAAGAAGACGCTGAGACTTTGTCAAACTCTAGGCGCTGGCTTAGGTGGAGAAGGGGTAGCGGGGAGGTTTGCCTCAGCAGCGTTCCGGATGGGCAGGCGGTCTCCTCTCAGGGGGGTGATGGGGGACGTGGGGCTGTCAGGGAGCCTGGCAGGTAGAGACACAAGGCCCTGTGACTGGAGGGGGGAGCATGGGTCAGTGGAAGAGGACAGCAGCAAGGGGCCGGGGTGGAGGCCTGTCTGATGAGGTGAGAAGCAGAGAGGAGAAGCCCTGGGGGTGATGGGGGGGCACCAGAGAAGTAAATGAGGGAGGAGGATGATTAGAAGAGAATTATCCAAGTGTGAGTTCAGTTGAAAAGAAGGAAGATGGGTGAGCCCGGTGATGGGACTCAAGATCCTCATTCTTTTTCCACTATGCCCACATCTGTGACCTTTTTTCTGACCTACCAGAAGCTTATATTCTTGCCAAGTGCATAAAAGTGAAGGATTTGGTTGAAGCTGGTGTGCACCAAATCCTACAAATCTGGTCAATAAAGGAATTTTTAACAAAACACAATTCTTTTACACTTCTTTATATTACATAGTGCTATTAAATTACATGCCAGTTCTCTATTGTAGAGAAAAACATCGAGAGAGAGAAACATTTTCTCTCTATTAAATTTAAAAATATGCACTATACAAAATATTTTGGTCATATTTTACTGTTGTTAGATGAAGAAAAAGGTTTTCACTTTTGCATTTTCTGTGCAGCTTATTCTAAAATGTTCATAATAAAAGAGCAGTTTTTTTTTATCCTACAGACCATATTTTTAGATTACGTATATAGTGCACCAAACTTAAAACACTGGCCTACAAACTACTACTACTACTACTAGTATTATTATATATGGACATTTATGTAAAAAAAATATGACTAATAAATTCTGAACTAGAAGCACTTGAAGGGCACAGAACACCGAGAATGCATTGACCCTATCTTGCAATAATAATCAATGGTGCCCAGATCTGGACTCAAGGGGATGTTCTTGTATTGGGGTAACTTCTCTAACCATTGAACCACAAAACCTTTACTATCACCTTGTGGCAGAAATTTGTATTTTAGTACAAAATCCTTGAAAAAAAAAAAAAAAATCCTGTATCTATTATTTCAGATTCTCACACAAAAATTCTTTTAAAAAAATTTTTACAGGTCTTGCACCATTGTGTTGAGTACAACAGTGGTCTAGCCAGTTCGGTGCTGACAGGGTCAAAGGTGCATATGTAAAAGTGAATATGTCAATGTGTGTAATGTACACAAGCCCGCCTGGGCACCAGTGGCTATGTTGGTGCATAAAAAACTGTCTCCTGACCTTATGAGTGGAGTCCTGCCTTCACGGAAAAAACAAAAATAGCACGTGGAGCACTTTATACATAACATGTGTCATTAGGTCATGTATTGCCAAATAGGCTAAAGCTGATTGCACTCTTAGCTATTATCCTTTTGCCATTTTATGGCAAATACAGTTGTAATTTGTAAATAACTCATAAGACTGGATAGAGACGCACTGCTAGTGTTCTCTGCCTCTGCCTAGTTTCACAAAGGTGCCTTATTAGTGGAGGCCAGATAGCAGTGATCAGTGACACAGACAATCATGTGGCTCTCCATGGTTCCTCTGAGACCTTTGGGTGCCCTCAGCTGCCTCCCTCTCTGTCTCTCTCTCCCAGTCTTGCTCTGCTCTGCGATCACAAATGAATTGCTGTTCCTGTCCGTGTCATATGATGTCTTGTGGCCCTGTAGTGGTAGCAGAACAGTGACAGTTTTATCCCTGTGCCATCTGATCGACACGCCATTGCTTGTCACATGGACACATAAATCAGGTCACAAACAGTAACAGCCCTCAGCCATGTGCTCCTGCTTATGTCTTTGACTACTGTACAAAGGCTGCACTCACTGCTTCAGTAACACAGCTACCCAAACAGCATTAAACTAACATTATTTGTAAAAAGGCTTTGTTGATTTTATGCAATTGGATAAGACTAAACAAGGTTTGAATGGAGGAAATGAAAGCATGACAGGGTGTACTCTAGTTTTGCAGTAGTCAGGTTAACTTAAGCATAAGTATAGTACTAGTATATGTTCACAGAATCAGAAAACAAGTGGTCATCCCAAAGTGTATGTCTTGAAAATGGTAGCATTGCAATTAACTAGTGAGAGACCAGTTGGTAGAGGATTAGCTCCCCACAATCTACAGGCATAGTAAAATAAAATAATAATTCCTTGACCTAACTAAGAAGGATGTTCCACTAATACTATTTTCTGTTAATTTGTGGAGAACTGTGTTCCTTGAATCAACAACAGACTAATTATTTCTATAGAAAAGAAAATGAGTTAGGATGGTTGGCCAGGCTGCTCCACATTGATTCAAGTAATACAGTATTTGATATAGATAAATATTAAGTATCTTTTATATATTGAGAATATATTAATATACTTAGATTCTGTCTACTGTTTTTAACAACTTCACAAACATGTTCCTACCTCAAGCTCATGGAGTAACTATAGAGGACTAATTTGATTTAGACATAATGGATAACATCTAATAAATAAAACAGATGAATGAACATTTTTGTGACATTGAAAAAACTTTAAATGACAGCTTCAGTGAACCTGCCTTCTTTTCAAGTATCTTCCTCAGCACAGAGCCACTCATAAAGCTTTTTTTTTGTCGTCCTTAATCATTTGTTTCTGCAGCACATAATCACCATCACTGCTCAAATTATGTTGTTCCACTTCTGCCTCTGTGTGCCCTCTGCTTCTGTCCTTCCATTTGCCCTCCTTTTAGTGCGTAAAAGGCCAATTTGAGTAGCGTTTTGCTCAGCTGTGATTTCATTCGGCAAAGAATTATCCCCCTGTTTAGAAAAAAAAAAAAACACAACAAGAAAAATAACCCTGCAGACAAGCATCGTAATTATGACTTCTTGATGACCTCTGCATCTGTATCCTACGCGCTCGGTGCTTGTTTACTTGAACAGGTTTTCTCACATTGCACAGAAAATGAACAGCAAGGGAGCGTGCCACTCAAGCCTCGAAAGCACACAAGGAGAATTGTTTTTTCTTGAGTCTCTTTGCAAAGAACTCAGTGCTGTCTAACCAATTTCTGGGCTATTTGACCCATTAGTTGACAATGTTTGGCAAAAAACAGCCAGTGCTGAGAGGCTTGATGGGCATTCTGAAGAATACTTGAATCTGGCAATCAAAGGACAAAAGTGCATTAAGGGGTCACAAAGGAATAAGGGCACACTACAGTTTTCTTTCTTTTAACACAATATTAACAGCCCATTACTTATTCTTTTAAAACACTTAACACTGCCATGAAGAAATGTCACATTTGTCACACAGCTATTGCAAGTTCTCAGAAATTATTTTGCACAATAAAACTTGCTTATTGTTTAAAAGGTAGACTTTACATTTTCTTCCTTTTTTGGGCTCTGGCTTTATTAGATAGAATAGTGGACTATTGTAACAGGAAATCACTGAGTAGAGCAGGGAGAAGGGAAAGAGATTCTCCAAATGATTGGAGTCTGGACTCTAACCCATGACACCGAAGTTAGCTTTAGTCACTCTAAATGCACTTCATGCTTTACCAACTGAGCTACACTATGGTGCACAATTGACATTTTAATATCTTTCTCTTATCAATCCATCCCAATTTCTCAAAAACAGAGTAACTCCATTTCCTGCTTAATTGTTTTAAATTAGGTCAAACTGGACCAATTCTCAATGGCAAGACATGACATCAAACTTGTGTTAGCCCATTAGACTAGGCTGTCCTGTAATGAAACCACTATTAATGCTTTGCAAATAATTCATCATGTTTCACTTTGCTCCTCTTTTCTTTATATTTTTCTTTTATGTGGCTGTTTCTCTGTGAGAGCAGACATATCCAGGGCTGAAATAGCCACTAGATATATTATCAGCAGACAATAAACTGTCGCTAACCAATATTATTATTATTTACCATTAATTCCTTGCAGATATTTCATCACTTTTCACTTTTCTTGTCTCGGTTTGTTTTTTTGTTGTTGTTTTTTTTTTTTTTTTTTGTGTGTGTGTCTGTTTCTCTATGGGAACAGACATATCTAGGGCTGAAATACCCATTAGCCACTGTGTACTCAACAGACATTAAAATATAACTACTAAGTTTTACTTTAATTTTTAACCTTCATCTTCAAGAACGTAGATTTGTGGACCATGCTGTCTTCCTTAAAGGCCTCGCCAACATTTATTTCACTTTGCATAACTTTACTTTTTACTTTTTTGTTTTTTGTAACCAGAGCTTTAATAGCCACTTCATTTATAAAATAGGTAATCGCTATTTCTGCATTGACAAAAAGTGTAGACAAACCTGTGTGCACTTCATAAAGTCTAGATGATGAAAGACTTGAACAAAATCATGTCTTTTTTTATTCACAGATGATTCTTATCTTATTGTTTTTCTCAAAAAAACAAAAAAAAACAAACAAACAAACAAAAAAAAACATTACTTCTTTTACTTTAATTTGTACCGTCAAACTAGCTTTTCATGGCCCTCTAGTTTTACAGTAAATAATAAGCAAATGACTGTAATCAAACTCAAAAGGTTAAATGGTGCTACAGATAAAGTGAATCCTGTGTATGAGTCTGCTATGTGAATGCTCTCAGCTTAGGTCTAAGGTGGGTCAGGGGTCAAGACTGCTGTTCAGTGTGCTGATGATCATAACTTGAGGATGTGATGACCCAGACAGTAACACTGGCCAAAGTCCAGCTGTATCCAATGTTTGATTACCACTTAAGGCCATAAACTGTCAAGACATGGGGCCAGAGTAAATGAATGGGTGAGCTTAAAGACTATTCATCGTGCAGGTATCAATGTCTGTTCATCAGCGTGGGTTAGACACAATTATAGATCAACTTAAATGTTCAAAATAAACACTGATATTTCCAATTAAAATAGAATACGCAAGGAAGGAATATTAAAAGTGCTTAGGAGGAGAAATTGATTATTTAATAGTTTTACTAAAAGTGGATTAGTATTAGGGGTGTTATCAGCAAACTGAGAATGCATTTTCCTCCAAACATTTTTGATCAACAAACTAAATGTGTAAGGATGTATTGTAATTTACCATAAATTAAACATGGATATAACAACAAAATCAAAAACTGACCTTGTAATATATATAATCCATGTTTTTGAATGATATTTGCCAACACTCTATACTCTAAAAGGTCACTTTCATGTAAACACATTGTGAATTCAGACAATGAGATGGATTTTTAATACATTTCCCATAATTCTAAATAGTGTGTATGTAATACTTGGTATTTGAGTAAAAGTGTTCAATAACCTAATATATATTTAAGAAAAAAAGTTTTTATAGGATTAAACAGATGTGAATATTCAGTTTATATGGAAGCTTTGACCAATCACACATTTGCATAGTAGGGGACTTTTTTGGTTGGTTGTTCTACACCACTTTGAGCATTGAATGAGTCGAAAGAGATGAAAAGGAAAAACTATAAACTATAAAACTATAAACAAAAGCAAAGTAAAATGTGGATAAATATTAGCTATTGTGAGCATAACAGGTATTTTAATGCAAAAATAATGAAAACGTTAAAAACATTTCCTAATTTTTAACTGTTACTACCATTAAAAATTAGGAAATGAGTGTTACTACAGCAACACACATTTTGTGACCATAACTAAAATGTTTTAATAAAATTACACAGCTGTTCTGACTGTAAATGAAACTGTATCACTGAAAAATTAAGGGGAAAAAAAGGAATTAAAAAAAAAGAAGTAATATCTAGATAGAAATTGTATTAACCCCTGCGTCTTGTTACTGTGTGTTTGTGACGGCTGGAGCCCAGTGGTGTGTGTCCGTGTCGCGGGGGAATACGGATGCAGTGGCAGAGCTTTAACCTGGTGCACACTTTCATATTGATCCGTACAAGGCTCAGTGACTGTTCCTACAGAGCTGTGCACTCTGTCACACTGCGCTCGCTGTCACCACTCAGCCACACACACTGAACCCTCTCTCCTCCCTTTGCCCCCCACCCCCACCCGCCAACTGCACCCATTGGCTTCTCCTCTCTTCTCTCTACCTCACTTTTCCTCTAATGAGTTGCAACACTGATAACGAGCCTGATGATCTTCCATTGATTTGGCTATCACTTGCTTGTCTGGTAATTGATCCGTAGCTGAGCCTCTAGTTAATTATATGGGCTTCGACATGGACCCATGCCCCAGGGGGAATTCTCCAGTCCTGCACAATAATAGTTTTAATAAAGGAGTCCAAGGATCTCTAACATCCTTTCCCATTAGCTTTCATATTTTGTGTCTCCTATACCTATATTTTTTCCATCCCCAGATTAGACTTGTGGTGCCTTATTTATTTGCTTTTGGTTTTGTATGACACTGGAAGAAGACAAGCTAAGTAAGTGCTGTTACATGTGTTAGAGACAGTTTTAAAATGTATCGTGAATGCAGTCATTTTACTTTCTCATAATCAGAGCACCACATATGAATAATACAAATTACTGTCAAAATATTTCAGCATAATTTTGGTTAAGGTTGGACAAAGTCCTCTAAGCATGTTTTGGAGTCAGACAAAGGCACAGAGTAACTCACATAAACCAATTAAAAGAATATTAAGTCAAGTAAAGTCAGAGTGTTGTTGAATATAATTTCAATATTTCGCATTATTTATTTATATAGAATGGATGATTTCCGGAGTACATGTGGCATTAGAGTAGTTATAAATCATTGAGAAAATAAAGGTAAAAGGCGTGTCAAAATAAAAGGATCAGGGTTCAAATTGACAACCACTGTTATAAAGGAAATTGAAACTGAAAAACTTAAATATTTAGCATTCAACACCACAACCAAGTCCTTTTTAACCAAAACTCCTTTTCTATTTTAAACAAAAAATAAATGCTATTAATTGCATATGCAGTCAATGCAGCATGGACTTTATATAGTATATAAAAATTTGGTTTCCTCTTATGCTTGTAAACTCGAGCTAAGTGAGAAATCCAGTTAGATGTCTTAATCAAGTTAATTAGCTTAGTTTGACTAATCTCTGCATGTAAACAGTTACTATGACCATTAACATCAGAACACCAATAGGGGGTATGAAGCAGTAGAAATGTACAAGAGAAGTGAGCAGTACTGGCCAATGCACTCCTCCCTCCAACAAATAACTGCCATTAACCAGCCGGGTCAGAAGCTGAGCCACCAGCTTGACTTGAAGCACTGAGTGGCACTGGAAAAAGCCACAGACTAGCACATTTAGAGTCAGAGTGAGCGAGGAAGGGAGGGGGGGTGAGAGAGGTGGGAGGCAGCGATGAGGAAAGGAGAAGGAGCGTGAGCTGGAAAGCAAAAAGAACCATAGCCACTAAATTGTCACTTAATATAATTAGCCTAAGCTTCGACATTAGCTTTTCAATAAGTTGTTAAGAGTGGAGGTGACACATTACGGCTTTTACGGCAAGGCTTTTGACGAGATGCAGGCTGCTGTGAAAAAGGAAAATAAAGAGATGAAAAAAAGAAAGGAAAAAAGAGAAAAAGTAAGAACAAAAAAGTAGATTTTTTAGGGTCTAAATCTGTACCAAGCTCCAGTGTGATCATCTCAAAGGTCAATACAAAACTGCCATTAGTATGAAGGCTTTTAACAGACAGGTGGCGGCAATTTTAAACCAAGTGACTTAATATTAAAAGGGGGACAAAAAGAAAAAGTTGCCCCAACTCTGTCCCTTTTGTTCCCCATAAAGATCACAGTGACACCTCAGAGTGAGCCGCGCTGCAGCTCAGTCACTTCTCTAATAACCAAGAAGCAGATTCAGGGAGAATAGGGGTGCGTGGAGGGGGCCGTCTTCATTGTGTTTGAGAAGTGTCCTGTGCTGTGTCAAAGGAAACATACATCTCCTTCCTCTCCCCCGTTTTGGCTTTATCCTCCTGTGTGTCTTTTTACCCGTGTCTGCCTCCCTTTACTCCTCCATCCCTCATTTTATTCCCATACCTTCTCTGCAGTGGGGACCAATTTGGCTAAAATGGAACCACTTCCTCATTTTTTTCTTAATTAAAATCTGAGAGCCTCGGCGGGAGGGAGGAGGGAGGGGGTGTTTCCTCTGCGTGTGTGCGAGTGTGTGTTCAGATGCATGCTAGTGGCATACTGCCTGCGTTCCATTAGTCTTTCATTAGAGCTGATGTAAATTAAACAAAGGCACCAGCTTTTTGTGGAAGAAGAGCAAGTCGATGAATGTTTTTGACAATTGTCTTAAAAGGACACATTTTGAAAATATTTTATTTTTAAAAATTTTGTGAAACAGTTTTCCTACTTTTCTGTCAAGCTTGATATTTTTCTGCACAGTAAAAGCTTCTTCTAAGCACCTTCTGTGTATTTCTGTGTGGCGGGATAGTCCCACAGGAAAGCTAAGTTGCTCTGAGACGTAGCGGCCGCTCGCAGTGCAAATGGTAATAAGGCAGGGGGACAAATGCTCCCCCTTCCTGGTGCTGTGTGCTGGTGTCTGCCCCCACCTCTCTGCCCCTCAGCAGAGGAGGAGTGTGTGTCATTGAGCATCTCAGTTGACTCAGTAGAGCCTGTGCACACACTCTTACGGACACTTGGAGAGCCACCGTGTTTCTCTCTCACTCGCTGCTCGAGCACACAGCCACGCGCTCAGCCACAGCGCTCAGTTCCACAGCGGCTGTAGCCGAGTGCAGAGCGGTCAGACAGCGGCACACAGATACACATAGACTCGGGACAGGCGGCGCGGACTGAGAGAGGGACACGCTCAGAAAGGAAGAGCAGGAGGCAGGAGCACTCCTCATCTGCACTTAGCTGGGACTGACACACAGTTCATGGTAAGAGGCAAGCAGGCTTTTCCTGCCTTTGCTTTTAAGGCAGAACTTTTGGAATTTTGTTCTTTCAATTTTTCTTGTTTTGTAATATTTATTTTTTTTAAATAACTTTTCTTATGTTTTTTTTTTCTTTTACAAAATGTCTTTACTCCGCAAGAAGATTCATGATTTTTATGTTTATGTTTAACTTTATTTTTGTACTTTGCATATTGAGTTTAGGATCTATACATAGCTTTCTAGATGCGTTGCGTTTTACTTCTGATAATAGATTCCACTTTTCCAATGGAATCTGTACCAATGTTTACATATGAATGTAAGTAGTACACAACAACTTGGATGACCATAAACATACATGCTTTTTGCATGCTTGTGAGTGTTGCTTTCCTAAATTTCTAATAACTTTTCATGTTTGTTATACCCCTGTCTTAAGTGTGGCTGTGTCTGAGGAAGTGTGTTTATGTATAGTCTAAATCCAAGAACAAATGACTGACTGACAGATGGATTAAAGCGAAGTGTGAGGCCAGGGGCACCAGCGTGGTACTCCCCTCCTTGTGATTTTTTTTTTTTTAACTCCATGGTTGCACACCTTCTCATCAGCCCTCAGTTCACCCCCATCCTTCCACTCATCCCTCCTCACCTCCAACGCTGCTGGCCCGTCCAAGACGAGGCCCCTGAGGACATTTTACCACAAACCTTCTTTTTCTGTCTTCACGAAAATTAACGCGTACACACACAGTGGTCGGCCACCAGAGCTGCCAAAACCGCCCCTCTCTGCATGTTCTCCATGAGCAGGACCGTGGGGTGAAAAAAAGGCAACATGACCCTAAAAGAACCCACCTTCACTGACTTTTTTTCTGTCTCTCCTCCTTCCCCGCTGCCCTCCCTCTTTGTGTGTCTAGTCCAAGGAGGCAGACTTGGATGTGAGAGGCAGTGAGCGCGACACAGTCCCAGCACAGCCCAGTGAAGAGCCCGAGTCGCCCAGGCCACCTCCGGCTGAAGACACCTCTGACACGGCTGGCACTGGCACAAGCATCCCCTCCGGCGGCAACCACACCTGCAGCAGTAGAAGAAGAAGCGGCGTTAGTGCTGGTGGTCTGGGTGGCGTTAGCATCGTTAGCAGCAGGACGAGCAGCGAGGGGGCAGGCGAAAGCTCCATGCAGTTCAGCACCAGACCGCCTAGTGCTGAGCAGCCGGGCTTCATGGGGACATGGCAGCAGCAGAGCACTGACAGCAACCTCCTCTACAGAATGTCCCAGCAGGTACGTCACCCTGCATAACCTTAGATATGTGTGTCTCTGTATATGTCCATGCACGGACCACAGTTTGTTAAAAGTTTAAACAGAGCTGTCTTCTTAGTTCTCTCTGGGATGTGCTGTGTGGATATGTGTAGGTTGTGCAGGTTGTGTGTAGTGATGGAAGAGGGCAAGCATATTTTTTGTTTGAAACAAAAAGCCACATATTTGCACATTTTAAATATTGCTGAAATATGTAAATTTTTATACATTTTATTTTCAACCTGCATGCTTTGTTTTTAAGCCATTTCCTTTCTCCAAAATTAATAACTCGTGTATATGTATTTATTTAGTAAAACAGCTATTTTCTGCCCAGTTTGCACACTGTGAGCTAATTCGTTTATTGGTCCCTTTGATGGATTATCCCTTGTCCTGCTTCGTTATGTACACGCTAAGTCTGCGTAATTGGTCCGTGAGTAGAGTGGACTTTTAAAAGCATACAATAGCAGTGTTTTGGTAACCCCAGTGCCGATAAAGACCGGGCGAGGGGCTCCCCTTTGGGAGCGGCTAATTAACTTCATGTGGCCGAGGCAGGAAGCCTCTCGCACGGCTGCACTACAGCGCGAGAGCCGTGAGGGCGCGAGGGTTGCTTAGTTTTAAGCAAGCGCTGATGTTGTTCTAAGTTACAACAGTAGTTTAAATGGTCGTGCGTGCCTCGTGTGTGTCTGTGCGCGCGTGTCCGTGCGGGGGAGACGGTAAAGAAAGACACTGGTTGTAAAGTTGCAGTTAATCATTGCAGGACCTGCAGGCGGTCCGTACCATGCGCGTGCTGTTACGCACAGGACACAGCAGCTCTTGCGCAACAGCCTCGGAGCTTTTCTCTGAAGAAGACACCAAAAGTCCCCCCGTCACCTGGACTGGACGTGCACATGCCTTTAAGCCCCACGCAGCTTTAAGAGTTGCAGCTGATTCATAGAGAAGCAAAGGCCTCTGATAAACCACACTGGGTTAACTTTAAGTTCAATTTAAGGAAGTTATGTACATTTATTTGTCATAATGAACCATTATTATCACGCCAAGTCTATATGAATACCTCGGTATTAACTGAGCATCTCTCGTCCTGACTGCTGACGGAGCTGCAGGTGGAAGGGCCGCTCCTCTGTGGGACCCTCTCCTCTTTACAAATGCGCACCGTTGTTTCAATCTAATCAGCTGTGGGACTCGCTGTTATTTATCGCGCTCGCAGCGCTTAGAAGACATCCCGCCATGTTTAGTAGGCATGACAGAAATCCTCGGAAGGAAGGAAGCGCGTTCCCTGACAGACTTGCCTTATTGGAATCTAAGCGATAATGACTTTGTGTTTGCCGAGCTGCGCGCACCCTGGGGTGTAGCGCGCACATGCTTTATGGGATCGCCTTTTTTAGAATCCCTCTCCCTACGTGTATGTTAAAGAGCGGCCAGGTGACGCATGGGACCCGGTATTTGAGCGTTGTTAGGCCGAATTATATTTGCAGTGGATCGATGGGCACGCAAATCAGCTGTGCGCAGCGCCCAGATGCACGGAGCTGCTCTAGAGCAGGGCTGTAGTGTAAGCACCTAGAAGACTCGAAGTCACACACTCAAGTTTAGGCATGTCACTGCGTGCAAATGACGTATAAAAACTTAATATACAGCTGCACATTATCAGTAGTTAAGTAATCATTTAATTCGAAATATGTCATATTTGATATTTTTTATTCCTCGCTGCCCCGCTTAAAAGCAAGGCAGCTAAACAACGCAAGCCTTCTTGAACACATAAAAATGACTGCATTTATAGTTACCATACCACACCACACCAAATAATTTACAGATTTACTTCCTGAAAACATTCTGTGTTTTATACCCGATTATTTTAAGATTACTGCATTTATACATGCCTAATTACAGTTCGAATTTGCAAACACAATTTCAGTGCACCTGCTAAAGAGAACATGCGAGAAATAAGACTATCGAGAATATAATGACATATTTTATTTATATAGTTTTATTATTTTTTATTATTATATTAATATTTAGATGCCGTTTATAGAGTGTATTCTTGCTCACCCTGCTTAATGTTTTTTTTAAGAATCGAACGTAGCAGCAGTGTTAATGAAGGTATCACTGGAGGCAGAATAAGCCACATGTTTAAAAAGGCCTTAATAGGCTTTTAATGTCGGAAGATTTTTTTTTTTTTTTTCTAAAGCTAATATTAGAAGAACCTTAACCTCCCTTAACAGTGTCAACAGGAAACGAACAGATGAAATGAAATCAATGAAATGGATTTCATGCTCCTAATGTTCAGAAAACGAGTGAGCATTTAAATGCACCGCGAGAGGAGGCTCCGGCTGCATTATTGTTTATGTGGTGAGAAAAATGCAAGTATTAATAATAACGGGGTGAGTTATTTCCCTGGAATAATATTTGGAGGCTTAATTGAGGCGCTGCAGTACACGCGTGGTTGTGGGTATCGACCCCTGCGAGTTCAAAAGCCCGCAGTTAAGTGAGACTGCGAGGATAATTGCTCCTCGTTTAGGGCACAATGCAGCAGCTCGAGGCCGCGTACCTTTAAGCTAGTTTCCCATTGCTAAAAATAAGGCAGAATAACAGCAGTGGCAGTTGAAAAAGGTAATAGTAAAATGTCCTTACACCTGACTGGGATGCCACGGTGCACATCTTGGAAGTACAGTGAAAAGAGTCAGGAAGTTGGTTGTCTGTTTCCCGCCTTCCTTCCTCTCGCTAAAAAGCCTCTTCCTTCTCTCTCTACAAGGGTGCTGCTGTAGCGCGGCTTCCTTTGAAGTGCGACAGCTCCACTAAGGCCCGCGACCTGGACGAGGTACGGTGGCTCTTACAGTCCATTCTAATGTCCAGTCACTAAAGATAGAACAGTGCACAGCTTATGCAGTGATAATAAAAATAATATTCATAACAATAATAATAGGTTTTAATTTTTTCTTTAAAAATCAAACACTCCAAATTAGGCTACAAATTTTAATTTTACTCTATATCTTATGATGTAACAATGTACTATAAAATATATATTGTGCTTTATAAAACATAATTTTTCTACTAAATAAATGTACAAATTGTCTCACAGTATATGAGACAGTGTGCTTAATAAAAATTAATATTAGCACCAAAACATTCTTGTAATTGTTCCCTTGAAAATGTACCCAAATGTTGAAAATACAGTGTAGACTCATTTTTGTCTTTTCCCATCTCTTTTTTATTTTGTTATCACTTTCAAAGCATTTTTTTTTCTGTTGCTTTCTCAATGCATTGTTCAGTTCTGCATGTGTGTTTAAATTGCTGGTAGCTCTGAGCCTATGACAGATATTAGCAGAACATCACCTCGCGCTTTGTTTTGTCTCTGTCAACAAATGGCTCGTATATTCTCCTCTAATCTGCCTATTAACACACCACTGCTACAATTAGAGCGGCGAGGGTGTTCACATTGTTTTACACTGCTTGTGTGTTGCATGTTGCATATGTGCGGCATATGCATCTCTCTCCGACCTTATTGTGTGCGACTGGGAGGCAGTGATTTGATGCATATGTGCGGAATTATCCACAGTGAGTGAAACGTGTGTGTGCCGTTACACTCGGCTGTTATTATTTCCATGTCGGTCTTTGATGGGTCGTTGCACATACAGAGGATATGGATGCCTGGTGTATCTGGTGTCCAAGGTGTGCGTAGTGTTTATCTGTACTGATGCCATTTATTTTTCTGAGTGGGTGGCTAAACCCTCGTATGCCAGTTCTGTGCAGTTCTGTGGCTCTGTCCCGAATGAGTGTGTATGTGCGTGTTTTTGCCTGGCTTTTGCGTGTTGGCTCGGGCTCCATGTGTGCGCGGGTGCGAGGTGAAGTGTCTCTTGGCTGGCCTTGGCTGGAGAGCTGGAGGAGAGCAGAGGTGAAAGAGGAGATTTGCAGAAAAGACACGCACCACTTCCCCCATTACTACTTTTTCTTTTCTCTTTCTTGTCTTTTTTTTTTTTTTTTTACATCTCTGTCTCTCACCGCTCCTGTCCTCCCCGCACGTCACTGTTGTTCCCATTTCAAACTGCCTTTATAGATGTTTGGCTGAGTTAAGTGCGAAACAAAATCTTTTCTGCTAACATCACCTGTTTGGAGAGGGCTGGGTGCACCCTTTTGACCACATCCGTCCACATATTTTGGACTATAAAGTTGCAGCCCATACAGCGTTTAATATAATTATCCTAGTGCCACTGGCCAGTTCATAAGGTCCATGTAACATAAGCAGCGTTGAAAAGGCCAGCGCGTGCTTTCTCTCAACGATATGATGATGATGTATACATTTCCTGAAGGCACCAATTTTTCTACAAATGTGAGTGGGAAGGTGGCTGCAGCTGCTGTATATTTACTGTATATTTGCTGGTATTAGGAGTCCATCTAGAAGCAGGGAGGATGCACAAGCTCCCATTCATGCTGCGGTCCCCACTATGTTTACCCAGGCACCAGGCAAGGAGATATGACGTCCGATGCATTTTTACTTTTAACTGGTTTCAACCAGATTTACAAAATTGCATCATACAACAACACAGGGTAATTGTTGTTATTTTCTGCAGGTAAATGTCTTTCAATCAAAACAAGAAGAAGAAATGTATTTACATTGAATTGAAATAGCAGTGGTGCCAAATGCCAATCCCATCTCATAGCCTATATTTTCTATCTGTAGTTAGGAAAACATAAAATGCTTGATTAACTCTATTTATGACTCCACTGACACGCTACATTAACTAAAATGAAAAAACGCAAAATATATAGTCCTCAGTGAGTGAGAAATGATTGCGAAGTATGCCTAACCATGTAATTACTGACATATTAGATTACTTCATGTAATATGTCAGTAATTACATGGTCACTATTTTGAGACACTGTTGATTCAATTCGGGAGTGTTTTAAGGCAGTGGTTCCCATTTGGTGGGTCAGAACCCAAAAGTACGGGGAGATTGAATATAGTTTAAATGTTGAGCTTAATATTGTTATAATAAAATTCCAAGTTCCAAAAAGTTGAGGTACAGTGTAAATTGTAAATAACACAATGCTTTGTGCACAAATTTGTTCAATAGACCATAAACAACATATGAGGTGTTGAAAACTGAGATATTTTACCATGTCATGTTAAATAGTAGTTTATTTTGAACTTGATGCCAGCAGCACCTGAAATGCTGTTAATGTTCTGTTGTGAATAAAATATGGTTTTATGAGATTTGCAAATGAGCGCATTCTGTTTTTACATTTTACACAGCGGCCTAACTAATTTTATAACACATGCTATGAAGGTTATAGTAAAATGATTTAGTAAAATAAAAAAGCAGTCCTAAAAAGCTAAGAACTGTTTAAAAAAAATAATCTCTTATATGTTGCAAGAGCCCAGTAATGAACACATGTATCTCTCCACCTCATGTCCCCTCCCTCATTAACTCAAATGAAAACAGTGCTTATTTATCAGTGTAGTATCTGCTGCTCCGCACATGGCCATGATCATGTGTGCCCTCAGTTAGACAGTAACCTCTGCAATCCGTGCTATTGCCCTGCAGGACCACTGTTATGGGTAAGCTCCGACCCTGGCTGAGTGTGTGAGACCCGGGGCCAGCCAGCCCATCAATACGCATCATGTGAGCATCACTCACTGGCTCCATGTCAGCTGTTTCCTGTTTGTCCCGAGGAGATGGCCAGCTCACAGCACTACTGTACTGTATGGTAAATGCCCCAAAAAATGGGAGAAGGCCCAGACTTTATCATAGGAGCTGGAGTCCAAAAGGCTTTCTTTATCACTTGTCTGGCAGGGAAGAGGACTGTGCTCTGCTGGGGAACGTCCGAAATGCACGGACATCTGCTGTTATCAGGGGCTGAGTGGTGCTTTTTCCCATAGACTTTTTTTAAGGGTACCTCCAAGAAAAAGAGCATGTTTAGGAATCAGAACCAAAACAGTATAAGTGACATACAGTATTGGGAATTCATGTTATTTAAATCGAAAGTTTTAATAATATCTTTTCACTGACACAATAAACACATTATTGTTAAAGGTACACTACTCATTTTTTTTTTATCCGCCTATCTCAAAACATTTTTTTATTTTATTTGAAAAGTAAAATTGTAGAATACTAATACACTCTATTAAATTAAACCTTAGACTTCTAGCTCTAATTTCAGTTTTAGACCATGTAGTTTTCTATACCTTGTAAAACATTGTGTGAATGCTTAGACAATATTTATCAGCTTTTTGTTTCACTTTTTGTCTCTTTTGTGCTGGTTCATTGTGTAAGCAGACATAGCCCTCACTGACTTAGCTACTTTCTCTGTTTCTCATTAATTTAATGTTAACAAGTGAAGGGGAAACAGTAGGATCTTGATAGTCTTCCTATTACAATATGCTATTAGGCGATGAGGTGATTTGTCTTCAAATAAAAGTAAAAGTATTCATGGCTCTTCTTACAAGTCAGATCATATGATGGCATGTTTTTTTTCCACAACTTTTTTTGTCACTTACACTTTTTTGGTTCAAAGCCCCATCAAAATGACAAAAACATAAACATGAAATATTAGCTATTGCTGTGTGGCATCCATGCCTTACAAAAGGTTTATTTAGAGGAGCTTAGTTTTACAGTATAACAAGGGAACATGTGATTTAGTGAAGCCTGCCATCTGTGTAGCCAGTCATTAGAAAAAACAAAGATTTGAATACATGCAACAAGAATATACATTTATGTTTTTATTGTACCGCCTAGTGCAATGTTCTTTCCCTGTTCTCAAGAGTATACCCTTTAAATCAAGCGTGTTACTTTTTTTGTCTGGGGCGGTTTCCTGCAGTGAGGAGAAATGGCTTGGTGTGAAGAGGAAGTGTGCGTTTGAAGGGCCACTCGCTCAGGATGTCACCACCCCGCCACTGGCTAATGAGGGGGACAGAAGCCAGGGCAGGAACACACACACACAAACACACACACACACACAAACACACACAAACACACACACACACACACACACACACACACACACACACACACACACACACACACACACACACACTTGGACATGGCAGGAATGCAGCAGCTGTCACCAAGCTCCGGCCAGTTATGTGAAGGACTCAAGTATAGTTTAGTGTGTGTGTATTGGCAGTACCAGGGGTCAGGGAGGTGTTGAGAGCAGGGAGGGGCCCCACTTTTGAGTTCACTGACCCACAGACTGCCACCGGCGGTGAAACTCATGTCTATAGACCTAAAGGGCCAGGAGTTGATTTTTCCTTTTTTTTTTTTTGTTCAGGTCACACCATCTACAAAAACAGCCACCCTTCCTGTTTCTATTTAATTACAAAAATGTCAAACTGGTGTACCTTGGTGACTCACCTGGTGGAGTCCTTGCCACATACCTCGTGCCAATCTCCTCTTTCTGTCCCTGTTTCCTGTCCACCTTCACTGTCTCTACTGGTTAAAGGAAAAAACGAAATAACAGAATTATATTTTTAAAAGTGTAACAGACGTAACCAGTGCTAAAATAACACTTTCTATTACTTTTGGCAGCAACTAATTGAACAACCAATATACTTAAATCATTAACAATAAAGCCTATATGATGTGTTAAGCTCTTGTTTTCCACAGATTCTACAGATATTCTTAAATCAATATGCTAACAGGTGACTAAATTTTGCTATTTGCATTTCCATTTAAGTGTAAGAGAAAAAGGTGGCAGGAGGAAACCTATATTTTTGTTATATTTTAAGCCCATATGGCCAAGACATTGTTGCATTCTTCCCGTCTAGTGTCCAGAGGAAGGTGACATTAGGTATGACCCGCGCTAAGTGACAGGAACTCGGGCATACTTTCACCGCCGCTTCTCCCTTTTCCTGTTATTCCTCCACTCCTGTTATTTTGTTTTCCTTGGAGCCGCGCCAACGCAACGGGCAAATCAACAGCCTACTATTTTTACATCCGTCTTTAAGGACCCTCCACCTCCCTCTCCTTATCCAAGTCTGCTCCGCTCTGCCTGCCAATTTGCCCCATCGGCAGTGGCAATGAAGACAGAGCTCTCAAGGCGGTAGCGAGCCTTTCATTTTTCTGCTGGCGATGTGACTAATGCTGTCACTGTTATTTGAAAAAGCACTCACAGTAGATTGCTATTATTATTGTTAAAGCCATCATCATCATCATCATCAGGCTTATTTTTGGTTATGGATAATGATGGTAATTTTGCTCAGGGCTTACAGTTGACTCTTTTCCCTTTCTAATACAGCATGTACAGCGCACCGTGTTTGCATTGCACAAGCTATTATCAAAAAGTGTTTTTTTTTTTTTCAACAGGTAGCTTTGAGTTCACATATGAAGAAATGTATGGAACTCAGTGACTTTGGTTTAAAACTTTTTCTCCCCCCTCATCTATCTTTTGAAGGTATGATTTTTGTGCTAGAGGCCCAGGGAGGATTTTTTAGGGAGGTTCTGGAGAAGGGAGGCTAGTGGTACAGGCTGTGGTGGGCTTGTGGCCAAAATACACACACGCACATACTCCTCCAACTAGAGATACCTACTTGTGCGTTCCCCTAATGCGGACCGTGCAAATTGCTTCCGAACAATAGCGCCGTTTTAACCCTTCTAAACTCTGAACTCATTAGCTACTTTGTGTTGGGAAACGCAACATGTGTAAGCATTTGTTTGCGCTCTCTGCTGACTTTGTAAAGATGTTGGATTAATAATGTTTAATGGCCACTGTTAAAATGCAGCTGCCTTGGCATCCCACAGCTCGTGTTTTTCTGGCACGCTCTTGGGTGGCTTGGCATTTTTGTGTGGGCTGCTCGGGAGTGTGCGTTGTCACTGAACAGAACCTCAATCTAGAACAAGGGGATTCGCAACTGGTATGGTTGTGGGATACAATTTTGACCCTGATGATTATTTTATTGGCGTCCACTCAGAAATTCTACTAGCCTGGGGATTATACCAAAATCTGTAACCTAGTTCTACCAACAGTCACAACAATGAACCAACTTTTCCTACTTTTTGATAAGAAATCTAAAACTGGACCAATTTGCCACAGTAAAATACTAATATGTGCCATTAGGTTGAAGTGTGCATATGTTTTTGTGCATTTTTTCCATGTAACAAGACATGCCAAGCACTAAAATACACATAAGTATATAAGGAGGAGGAGGAAGTATAAAATGTGCATAGAATCATAAAGCTTTATGGCCTCTTTTAAGGTGCTTAAGGGTCAAAAGTCAGTGTGCGCTTGGTTCCAGTCCCAAGCCTAGATAAATTGTTGGTTGCATCAGTACTGGCAACCGGTGTAAAAACCTATGCCAAATTATATATGCAAATCACTGCCAGCTAGGAGACGGATAATAAAATATTTTTCACATTTTCATGTAAAACAATATTTTAGCATCAAATAAGATGAACCTTTAAACTATATCGAACTTTTCACTGTTTGCCCCATCCTCCCCGTGTCTTTTTTCGCATTGAATATCTGTATGTGCCGATGCCGTATTGAGCCACTTCACTTTCTAACAATCCATAATGCCAGTTAAGTCACAAATGATCTAATTAGCCCACTGTGATAGACATCAATGGATCTGACCCTGTATCCGTGGTAACCAGACGGAGGTTGTAAGCCCCCCCACCCCACCCCAACCAAGCATGACCCCTGGTACCATATTCTGTTGGACTCTTGTCATTGTGCGCGATGGCTTTGGTCCTTAACAACGGAACAAAGTGAGAACTCTTGTAAGCACGGTGCTGTTTTAGAGCGTGGTAAAAGGTGGAAAATGCATCTGGTGTTGTTGATGTTTTCTCTGCAAATGCCCTGACCTGCCTCTCTCATTGTCGGGAAACACACTCAGCGATAAGTGCTTTGTTGGAGCTGTGTCTGCTGTGTGATGTGTGCGACTCCGGCTGGCATTAAATATTTCATGGCATTTAATCCATTTGATATGTTTTCTTCCAAATGCAAAAGAAACACGCAGCTTTTGCCTGCTTTATCAGAGCCATTACTTCACAGCTTGTTGATCAGTTTAGCTTTGTAAAGAGTGGCAGCATGGGATTTATCACCTCGATTTACTGCTGTTTTTTCTGCTCAACCATCACGCTCATAAATTTACCATCTTGTTTATGGCTAAAAAGGGGCCTCTCGGGGGCAAAGGTGATCCGTTGTGCCTGATCAATGGGCGACCAAATGTAACACCATCACATAAAATATAATACAAGATTTACTGCGGTAAAGGCATGAAAATTAAGGCACTTAATCTTGACTTAGAAGATGTTGCACATGAAAAAGATTATGACAAAGAAAAGGACGGCAAACCAACAGCTTGTGCTATCATTCAGATGCGGGCCTGCTATGAGATCAATTGGTAAAAGGCTGAAGTCACAGAGGCGATTAGAGGCGTCGACTTGGCCGTGTTGTAAATGCTGTCAGATCTGTTAAAGGAAGCCTAATACCTCTCAGGTTGAAAGCTGTAATAACATCAAGTGTAACTGGATCCGCGGGGAAAGTGCAAGTGAGAAGATACGGCAGGAAAAAAAAAGTCTTTTATTGTGCGGATAACACCTAGGCCTGATGTGTTTGTGTGCGTGTCGTATAAACCAGGAGCATAAGAGGCAAGAGCCGCGGGGTTGCTCCTGGCATTTTTTTGGTCACCAGATGCCTGTCACACCGCTAGGAGAAAAAATAAATAAAAAAGAGCCAGGGATGAGGAGGGGAGAAGGACAAAAGGAAAAGGGAGGGAGGGACTGTGGAAATCATGTCACGTAGCGCTAATTCATCCAGCCTCATTAGAGAGAGGGAAGGGACCAGAGGGCCTCTCTCAGGACAGGGCCCCGGCTCCCGTGCACACACACACACATATACACAGACACACGCAGACACACACAGACACAGACACACACACACAGATATATGCATACACTCATTGTCAGTTTGTCTCCGGCACATACTTACACTCACTCCTCACAAACACAGATGACACTGGCACATGGCGCGGCGCAGGGGCAGTTTGGGGAATAGAAAATTGCCTTCTCAGGAAAGGCCCCGGCCAATTAAGGACCTGACCGTATTGAATGTCAAGTGTTAATTTAGGCCCCCCTCCATCCCCACCTCCAACCTTCCATTTCCCAGCAGTGCGTGTGGTAGAGATGAGCAAATACATGTCAAGCCCAAAGCTGATTGCCCCGCTCCGTATTATGTGTCGCAGGCAAGTGGCAAATGTGCGTCCTCCTTTTAGCCTTTAGCGGCGAACCCTGAGGGACCGGGCCACGGAGCAAAGGAGGAGGAGGAGAGAGAGGATTAAGTGTACCGCGGTGATAAGAATGGGGGGTTTTACACTTGGGATGGAGAGGGGAAGAGGAGGGGGGCAGTAGGGGACCAGGCCGACACAGGCCAGAGCGTTTGTTTGATCTCATAGGACTGGGTGGTGGCTTTGATAGTCTTTTAATTGCCTTCGTTTTTGAAGAGGTGAATGTGGCAGCTGAGTAGGCACTTTTGATGGAGCAGTATGAATTTCAGTGTCATTTATCAAGCAAAGAAGTTTATTTTTTGTGGCAAAAAATAAATAAATAAATTTGCTGTGAGCCCAGTGTTAGATTACAATACATTGGTTGATTATGCAGCTGAAGAAAATGTAAAGCTAGCAATGGTGGAACGATATATACTTTTACTAAAGTAATTTAACTAACTACCTTAACCAAAATATACTTTTTAAGTATATTTTCTAAAACAAGCTTTTACTAAAGTCAATTTTAGACGTATGAGTGAAGGTATTTTTTACAAATCAATAGTGGTAGTAATAGGCGGATTAGCCATAGGAGTGATGGTAACAGTAGTAGTAATAATAGTAGTAGCACTTGTAGGAGTATAGTAGTAGCTGTAGTTTTGGTATGCAGTTGTCCAACTTTCAAAATAACTTTTACTTATGGTAATTTTACATGCACAACTTTTTCTACTTATACTCACATAACGTACGTTGAAGTGCCTTCAACGTACGTTATGTTATGTAATATTATTTTGAAGTAACAGTACTTGAGAATTTGAGCACTGATTGGGAATACTTCTTCCACCTCACTCTTTCATTGAAACTATGGCTATGTTTAGTTTACATGGGCCTATAGGGTACCTCCATGTCAGAATCAGATACAGTATCAGTCAATAATCAAATATAGATATTCTTTCTCCAGTCCGGATTCTAAGCAACATGGTGATTATGGGAACAAGTTATTTACTTATAGAACAGTGATTAATAGACGCCAAAGTCTTGTCCTTAAATTTGGCAATGATCTCATGATTAGTAAGTAGCAACTGGCACAGGGCATGGGCAGGAGAGGTTGTTTGGGAGTTGGACTGATGGTAAATGCCCACCTCCTTACCTCCATGATCTAATAGACATCCACTTAGTCTTAATGGGCAGATTCCCTTTCTCCTCTTGTGATGACTGTTGCACTCTTTAAAGGTAGAATTGCCAGCTTGTCTTTCCTATGGGCCCGCCCCTCCTTTAGCCTCTCTAACTCATTTTCACTACCCTGCACTTGCCTGGGATAGAAAGGAGCATTTCTTACTAGATAAATATTAATGGCAGGTCTCCTGTTTTAGCTGGCCCTCTGGCCACACGTGTTAGTCAAAGGCGCTTTGTTTTACGCTCACGCCGGTGTATTCATGTGAACATGCGTGTCCTGTGAATGTGCATGTGTAGTGATAGCAGTGATGTGGTGAAATTGAATAGAGAGGGTAAGTATTGATCATTTCCCCCTGTGTGTTATTAGTGCCTGCTGCTACCGACAAGAGAGAGCCAGAGCCAGCAGCACAAACACAAACTGACACGGACATGGACGCACGCATATGTACACACACGCATGGCTGTGTTTACTATGGACTACACTATGTTGTTTGCATGTTTTGACAACTGTAATACATACCATCCACAGGGAAATATTACAATTCATACTCATGGTTTTTAAAAGAGATATTATGCGCACATGTTTTCCAACTACTGTTTAGCAAAGTTTGGTCTATCTCAGCAAAGATGCCCCTCTAATCCTCACCTTTAGGCACATGCCAGGCTCAAGCATATCCCAGCTTCTTATGGTCTGAGGTGGGGTACACCCTATACAGTGGTTATTTAGTCACAGGGCCGACACTTAGAAGTATACAACAACCGTTTACTCTCACTATGCAGATTCACTAGTTCATAAATGAGCAAACAAAAAAGAATGGTTTGGTGATTTGCATAATGGTTTTGCATAGGGTTTATGCCAGATGCCTTTCCTGACACAAACCTTTCCATTTATTCAGGCTTGGAACCAGCACAGAGAATAGACTTTGTGTGTAGCCTTTGTGGCTGGATTTATGCTTGAGTAATCCTGAATAAAAGAGAAATTACATTTGAGAAAAGGTATCTGTAAGTCAATCAATCAAAATCAATCTTTCTTGGGCTACTTTAACTTTAAATATATTTTGCAAACTAGGTCTTTAGCATCAGGGGAGACCCAGTTGGGCTATTAGCCGAACTTATGTTCTGCTTTAAATTGTCTCAAATATCAACATCATTGTCTTATGACAATGTCTTATGAATCTTTTATGTCAGTGACTCCTATATGTCGGGCTTCTTTTTTCAAACAGAACCAATCTATGTTCCTTGCTCATGCACACATACTCAACACATTTATGTTCCATATTATTACAATCTGCCGTGTCAATCTGCTGCAAGTGATAACACGTTTGGAGTTCACGAAGGTCGCAGCCGAGTGTAATTCAATCTCTGATCACTGATTTCCTAACAGCAATTTGTCCGGGTCTCCAGGGCCAGGGGAGAGGGGAGGGTGTTAAGGCCCTGGCGTAAGTGCTCCTTCTCTGGGTATAGATAGCCATGTCTGCAGGGCTCTGTGGAGCTCCAGTGGTCAGGCGGCACTACTGTAGAAGTCTGTCAGCCTCTAATTGATTACCTGACCTGCGAAAGTGAGGACAAAGAGAGAGGGGTGTGGACAGATGCGATAGATAAGGCTGTAGGGGAAAAGAGGAGAAGAAGAAATTGTGCGACCGGTGGCTTAATCTCTCCGGACTGGCCATTTTTCGCCTCTGGATGATAGATATAGTGAGGCCAGCGTGTGACACAGATGGATAATGCAAGCGTCTGGGGTGATAGAGTTATAAATTAACACATTATGGGCCCCTAATGTGGACTAGTGCGGACGACCCCACACCAGCATGATCAAGCCTCTGGGCGCTCACACTGGCTCTCACACACAGAGCACAAACACGCCTACAGTCTCACTGATGTGTCTAGCTGAGCTCTGGGTGCGATTGGACTTCTCAAGTGGCATTGATTTGTTAAAGTGCTGAATTAGCGCAAACAGTCCAGCAGCTGGTTCTCCTCTACTTTCTTTCATTGTTGTTTTCTTTGTATTTTGCACTGTTCTTGCACGGTTCATTTCTTTTTTTTTTAAATCAATCTATTTTGGTGACAGCTGTATTAATTTGTCCCACCAATATCCCAAAATGTCTGCTGTGGTCTTCTTGATTAGCTAGCCATCCTAATCAATTTTTTGGAATCTGTACAAAAATAGTTTGACCGGTGTCAGTTTCTGTAGATTAAACTAACTCTAAATGCAACTAGACAGACATGCAAACAAACAAAAATGAGGAGGCAGTGCTAACTTGCACAAAATGACCTAGCCCCTGAAATGATGATGTAATTTGAAAAATATAAAACTAAACAGAGAAATATTATGTTTTAGATTAATGGCTATGATTGCTCAGAAAAGATGAATTTCTTGTTGTTTAAATAGGAAGGGATCTAGACCCACTAGACCCAAGAAAGTGAATGGGTCTAAATAGCCAGGCTAGGTCCCTTCTTTACTTATGTATGTCACGGTCTGTGCTTGCAGAAAAAAAGTGTAACAACATGACACCTCCCATGTCAGAGGTATTTTTTAGGTGTCAGTGGACAGAACATAGAAATAATAGAAAGTAAAAACACTTTGCAGACTTTTCTTTCATTGGTCTCCAGGTCACATCCACTTTCTCGTCTACTTCTCATCACGAGTGCTACTTTAGGCAACTTCTCTTCCCTAATGGTCGTCCTGGCAAACGCCTCATTATATTTCCCCACTTGTCCGTCTCCAGCTGGAAGGTCTCACCTAAAAGAACAGTTGGTTTTTCTCTCCTCTTTACTGTGGCCCACACAATATTGGCCAGCCAAGACTGTAATGTCGCTGAGTCTGAGCCTGTAAGGGAAGTGGTGTGTATGTGTAAGTGTGCGTGGCTGGGGATTGGTATTTAATAGCCAGACATACACAAGAGCTAATATCCAGAGAGCAGCGGTAGCCTGCACATTGTAAGGCCACACACAGTGACAAGGTCCCGAGCAGCTAGCAGTATTTAAAACTCACCAGCTCCAGCAGTGTGAAGCAACAGGCACATTTGCGGTAATGTGTCCTTCCAAGGAGCTGTCTCTTATCTCCTGTCCCTTATACAGAGTAGACAGCAAAAATAAAATCCAAAGTTAGCCTTGAAACACTGAACATCATTCCACAAAAATGGTGAATGGTGGTAGCAATTAGCCTGTCATTCTATTCTCCACAAAGAAATAGAAGCACTGGGAGAGCACAGACCTTCACTGAGGCACTGGCCCTATCTGGCAATGGTGAAGCTAGGACCTCTTGTAGTTCATAGATCCACACCAAAATGTCATCATTTGTTTCTTTCCTGAACCTCTGTAGCAGAAGTATTTTCGTGGCAGCTACCATATCCATATCTTGCAATGGTACCGACTGTACAGTATCATCAAGTAGTTTGATTCAGTTGCCCCAACACCCCTAACAACTCATGACTATTTGTGATAATTAGAACCTTATAATATATGTAATGCAATGTGCTATACCTGGAGTTAACATTAAAATGAGTAAAGATGCATCTGATTACTCCAGAAAGGTGTTTTCTACACTGTGTGCAAAGAAGGAAATGTCCCGCGGTGAAAAGCATGTGTAAAAAAGTGTAATGGTTTCCACAGCTACAGGCCTGTGTCTAACCACACTGAATTCCACTGGTGTGAATGTCTTTTAAGAACAAATGTGAGTACACTAAGGGTCACTGGTCTCTCTGTCTGCCGAGCGTGTAGCCCTGTGTTGTACTTGGGCTTATGACTCGGACAGACTGTCTACTCTGTGAGTCCGACTCAAGGCCCTTCGCCAAGAGGTTCACATTTGTTAGTGTCTGCTCCATTATCACCATCACTCTGTGTTTGTGTTTAGCTCATGGTGGAGAGGAAGAAAAGAGGGAGAAGCCAGAAAGTGTCCCCAGCTTTTCTTTTCCTCCTCCAGCCCAAACAGTTACCATCTGGTGACCAAAGCTTGACCCGTCTCTTGTCCCGCTGAGACATGTGGACATACTTGTACTCAGTGTATCCAAGTGATGAGTGAGTGACCGCTGACCAGCCCCCTCCCCTCCTCCTGTCCACCCCACCCCCCACCCTTCAGTCTGAGTGTCCGTCTCAAGCAGACCTCCCACGTCCCTCCCCCCTGCCCTACACCATTGGTCGATGAAAGGTTGATCGGTGCCTGATCCGTCCATAGCGCCAATAAAATGCTCAATAAAGCCACAATCCTTGACCTGAAGAGGCCTAATAGAAAAACACCTATAGGAGGGAAAGACACCCAAACACACAGTGCACATACACACACAACTGTGGTCTAAAATAAGCATATATTCTGGGGTTTAATGACTTGTTTTTTTAGGCCTTTTTAACTGAGGTTTAGAACCATGGATCTCAATTGGTCAGATTGTGGGACTCAATTTTATCCTTGCTCATTTTTATTATAATTTTTCACACAACCTAAATTCTAAATCATTAAAAAACAAACAAATTATTTATGGCAAATCAACATTCCATGTATTAAAACATCATTTAAGCTTGGAATAAGCTGGTCATATTGAACATACGTATAACCCATCATCTGGGAAACATTGGTTTTATATCTAATTCTGTCACAGTTGCAACCCCAATTTGCCACTACAAAAACACAAGTCAAATCATTAATTTTTGGTAGCTGCCAATTCATTGTTGACTAGCTGTGTAGCTAAACAACCAACTCCCAAGTCATGAATGGAAAACATTTGCATAACCTCCATTTAAAGTAATCCTAATATGTGATTTTACACCTGGTCCAATACTTCAATCTCCAGGTGCAACACTTTACCCCAGTTACACTACAGGCCAGAGTTTATACAACCCAGTCTACATTGTGTAACTGGAATAATACTGTTATATATGAAAACATGCAAATGTAAAGGTCTTAACAGTTTTGACTGGTCTGAAAATGTACAAGCTTTTTATAGATAGGCAGAAGGCAGGTTGAAGTAGTGAATGGGGCAAAAAACTCTTACCACAGGAGAGAGTTTGTGTGATGAATATATGGTGGTAAAACTCAGTCCTTAATATAAAATTAAATGAAAATGAAAGTGTGGTTACATTTTCTGTTTTAAGTTAAATATTAATAAAGTGGGCTTTTTATTGCTGACATTTTCTACTCCTAAAGGCAAGATGAACCACACAACCCATACTGTAATGAAAATAGTTGAATAATTCAATATTTTTGGTTACTATTGATTGTGTCCAAAATCACAAAACAGCTTCAACTAACTTCACAGGAAGAAAAAGAGCTACACAGGCTTCACTGGATTCAGTGAAGAGTCAGGTCAAAGGTCATTAAAGGCGCTCAGAGAAACACACTCATCTTCTTTAGCCCCTCTGAGCCAGACATGTTTGTAGAAGTGACGGTCCCATTCAAGGAAAAAGGAAGGAGGAAGTGCCACTCCTTTTTTGGCCAAGCGTAGTTGGGGGAACAGGGACTGTATGGAGAGCAGGTCACCGTCAGAGCCTAATGGTGGTGCCTACACCTCTCCATTCAAGTTAAATACAGGGTGAACAGGAGAGAGTGAAAAGGCAGTGACTGGGAAAGGGCAATTGTGTTGTGAGGCTGGCATTGAGGAAAGCACAAGTGGAGCAAGAAAAACACAAAGTGAAGGATAGTGGGAGGCAGCAGGAGGGGGCAAGGGAGGGGTGGTGTTGGTGGGTGAGTGCATGCGTCCCCTTGGCCTGAGGCTGATGCACTGTGACAGTCACTTAGAAGCATTTCACTTCCCCTAAACTGTGGCTCGCCGGAAGAAACACCATAAGTTGGGACAATTATGGCTGGAAGGAGATATGACAGGACACATGCTGAGTGAGCCACAGAGGGAGGTGGGGCCTGGGGGGGGGGGGGGCAAGAGGGAAGGGAGTGTGGAGCAGACAGTACAATCAAGCTCATAAATATATACAGTATCAAGTGTCTGTAAATGTACTAGAGGAAGCAGTTGTAGTGGCTAAGATAACTGTTCAGTTGGATGAGCACAACACAATTTTGCAAGTTATAATACATTTTGGGGAAAGGATTTGACTTTTTTGAGATCAAGCCTGTACAAAAGAGAGGAATTCCAGAATGCATTTATGGTGTGTATGTGGATATAACTTTGTGTTATAATGGTCAGACTAGAGCAATACTTATGTAGTCTAATATACATAAATAAACCTTACCAGCTTTATAATAAAGATCCAATGGGTAACTACTTTGATTTTGAAGTAAATATATCATAGGATCTATTTCCACAGGGTTTGTTCACAGACTACAGAGGAATTGAAAGATAAGGTCAAGAATACTATGTCCAGCCACAAGGAGTCAGTAATATAGTGAAGTAATGGATTTTTTTTAACTCTGACTGATATAAAAAGCTTTGTGGATTGAACATTTACTAGAAGATGCCCAGTTCATTTCTGGGCACTATCTTTAAAATTGCGACATAGGGCCATTGCCTTGGTGGAGGTCGCTGGGCTTTCAATTTGTAACCTCAAAAATAATAGCTTGAACTTATGCCTATGCTTTGGGATTTGGTTGCCAGGTTCTACAAAAATATGTTCCATATTTAGAGTTAGAGGTGAGGAGAGTTAGTGGTCAGTGAAGCATTATTGTATACATTTATACATTTATTCCATGAATCACATAGACAACTGGATTATATCATATGGATGTTGCGGCATATACCTACAGTATGTCCACTCCTTACACTATATCACCATTGTGTGTGTGTGCATGCCTGTAGGGGCCCATTTGGGGAGGTTGTGAGGTGCTTGGTGTGCCGGGGAGGTCCGGCGTCATTCTCCTCTTGGTACTGTGTGTTACCACTCTGCCTCCCTCATTCCTTTCCCTCATGTCTGTAACTTAACCTGGTGACGGAGTCGAGGAGGGGAGGCCGAAAAAATACAAGTTGGATTCAAACTCTGCCAAGAAAACAAACTCACACACTCCTCATTCTGATCCAGTTTTTTGTTAATTCTTTGCTTGACTTGATTTCTTCCTCTTTTTTTTTTACCCATTGCACGCTAATAGTTTGGTGTTGTGGCCCTGATAAATGTCCCATATAAGTTGTTTTTTTTTTCAATACAGTACACTGTGTTACCACCGTACCACGAGTCCTGCCAAGAATGTCGCTGTAATTTGAGTGTAAGTGGATTCCAAGAAATACACTTTTTCCTGTTTCATTCACTCGTTTTGCTCTCAGCGCTATTATGTGCTTCGTGCGAGAGAGAGAGGTGCTGGTGAAATTGTCTCTGGCTTTTTCCTCTGCCTTGTGCCACTGACGGTTACAGTTCACCTCTTAATTCCGCGGTGCAGTAAATAATGACAGCAGCGAAAAGAGCTTTTCATTTTGAAAAATATGCCACACTCGAGTGCCCTTTGCAACCATCTATTCAACAATAAACAAATGTATGTGTCTCTCCAATGCAACCCTGAATTATTATTTTTCACCAAATGTTTTTGTTTTGTTTTGCTCTACTGTGAAATATCTCAAAACATGTAACGTATGCAGTACTGTGCAAAAGTTTTAGGCAGTTTCATAAATACAGATTTTTAGTAGATTCCTTACTGTTGTGAGATATAATGATTTTGTTGCTCAATGAACCCCTTGAATTTTTTCGAGTTTGAGACCAGGTCTGAGCACGTTATCTTTACCATTGCAAGATAGTGCCTTGGCTGAGGTCTACACTCTCCAAGTTTTGTACATACATCTTTCTTTGTTCATAGCCTTTAGACTTTTGTAGAGAACTATGATTACTTTCAGTACTTTTTGGAAAACAGCAAAAATGTGTAGCAAATAGTCTGCAGTGTTCTGTCCTCGTGATGTTCCCTAAGCCCTCTCATCAGTATGGAACTAGTGTTTGCTGAGCTAGCTTTTGATAGACTTTCATTTGTTGGGCCATCTGAGATTTGGTATTAGCACACTCTCACTTCTCTTGCCTTTCCTCCCTACCTCTGTCCTTTAGGGTTTTATTCAGATGCAGGTCCACATAGTCCTCAAGTCTCCATGTGAGGGTGAGATGGAGGAGGAGAGGACGGGGGTGTTATAGACCTCTGAACACAGCTGGGACCCCTTATATGGCATGGGCTGCATATTAGAGATAAAGACAAATTGAGTAAATGACAGGGCATTATAATTAAAGAAGTGACAGGAGTCAATGGTTTTCAGTGTGCACCAGTTGTATATGCTAGTATACTAATCAGGGGTGGAAGAAGTACTTATCTGTACATAAGTAAAAGTAGTGGTAGTAGTTACTACTGTCCCCAAACCTGACTTCAACCCAGGACCCTCTGAAGGCAAGGGGAGTGTGTTACCCATTAAAAAAATGGTTTTACTAATTTAGACTAAATATTACACAAGTAGATGCTTTAGAAAATAGACAATACTAGTAAAAGTAACACAAAAAGTAAAAGTAGGAAAGTGAAGTGGGTCTAGAACCCGTTCCATTCAAATCATTTCTCTAAAATCAATCCTATGTGACCTATCATATTAGTTTATTAACAACAGGGTGGGCCTTAGGAAACATTTTGTTTCTCAGATTGGTTGTGTGTTTTTCAAATTGCATTGGTTCTGTGTTTGTTGGCAATGCCTCTAGAATTCTGATTGGCTGTGAGTCTATTTAATTGCATTCAGAGGTAGCACATTTGTTTCATCCCACTGAAAGTCAATTTTAAAAGACTAATTCTTTATATAAAATAGAACAGTCCTTCCCATAGTCAAGACTGTTGCGGCTCTCTTAAATTTTCTCTTTTCTCTTTTATTTTCTCTTACTTCCCTCTACTCAAAAGACCAGGTCACGTTTTTCTCCATATATTTCTATAAAAACTTAACAAAAACACTGGCCAATGTTTAAAAGTAATATTTTTTATGTAGATAACTGTACTTCATTTCAAACTCAGTTTCTTTTAATGTTCTTAATATAGACAACCTCTGGGGCCCCCCTGCAGTACCTTCGCAGACCCCAGGATGTTCCAGACCCCACTTTGAGAACCAGTGAAATAGAACAAAAGTGAAGGCCAGGGTAGAAGCATGTCGATGATACTGATAGCACACAATAACAGTTACCTTAATTTTTTGAGAAAAATAACCTTCTTTTGAAACCTCTTTAAACAGTCACCCAGTAGTTATGTTTCTCCAGTGAGATTGGCAGTGCTCGAGCAGCTATTAGCCTAAATGCATAAAGGAGTGGGAAGCGCTTGCATTTTACCCATACCCCCCAGCAGCAGTCATTACCCATGACAGGGGTCAAGAAGGGTTGCGGGCTAAGCACTCCATCGACTGGAGAGTCAATAAAGGACTCATGTCTGTCCACAATGACCCTCGGAGTGATCTATTTAAGTGAGAATGCTGTGTGTGTTTTTTGTCAGCACATCATTGTCTATGTTGTGATGTGTTAAAGCCAGCACTGCTATCGGGTCATAAAACAGTTTTTGTCAAATGCCAGATAAGAGATTGGGTGCTGTTAGGTTAAGTCAATATGCAATGTAGGAAAAAAAAAGTGTTTCCAAATCTTGTCTTGAATACAACAGGACTTTTTCAAATGTAGGAAGCCATTTAAAAGATGCTATACCTGGGATTAGATAGCACACGTTTTTCTGGCCCTCAGTCCGTTTTTACCACTGGCAGCTCCGCTCTCCAACCAGTCCACTATGCTTAAATTATTTATCTCCTCTCTCCGTCTCTCTCTCCAGCATCCCCCTCCTCTCCCGCCCCCACCGCCACCGCTTCTCTTAGCACTTGCTTCATTTGTTTGCTTTGAGGAGCTAAATCTTGTTTGCGAGTATTAATAAGTCAAGGCGGATTATCGTACTCCCCCCTCCTCTCTCGCTGCGCTGTGGCCCTCGTAGCGTCCTACTCTGCTTACACTGTGTTTGCCAGCCCAGCGTCTCTCTGTTTGCAGAATGCCCCCCGTACCAGAGAGGCCTAGCGCGCTTGGGCTAATTAGATTAATTCCGATGCCTGTAATGATTGCTCGCCATCTATTTTTAATGACTGCTGCATATCAAAGAGTAGTAAAGCATGCTAGGAGCTGCCAGGCCCCCAGCGTGTCAGACACTGTTGGGGGCACACTGGCTTAGCGTCTGAAAGCTTGTGTGTGGAGATAATGTGTGGATGTATTTGTGTCACTGCAGGCTAATAGAGAACATGTGTTTAGCTTGGCCCCTGCTTGGCCTTCTCTAAAATAAATACAACACAAATAAATAAACTAGCAGCCACTCACTGACATGACATTGAGATTCTTGTGGTTCAGATATACATACTTGCAGCTGTTTTTTTTTATTTGAGAGGAACTGGAAAATATGATAAATGAAGGTCTGGGTAAATAGACAGAATTGATATGGACTGTATTCAATTAACAGCTGTGGCTTTGCTTTGACATTCAAATATGCGATTTCAGTACAATCTTCCCTATCAATGTTTCCAGAAAGATGAACATATCGAATTTGTTTAGGGTTAGTTTTTTTTTTTGGCATTTAGAAAAAAGACGGTATAAAATCAAATTGAAAGGAGGAGCATTTGAAAAGGGCAAACCTCCGTCAAAGCATTAGACCTATTGCATAATATCTTAAACTATTAACAAAAGACATAGTGTCCAGACCAGGACTTAAAACAATCTTCTAGTTCAGGGGTAAATGCTCTAGCCATTGAGCCACAAAGGAGCAGTACATCTCAACTAAAAATCCATCAAAACAAATCATTGATTTGCTGACCCTTTGTGGATAGAAGCAATATCTTTGTCCCTATCTTGCAGTGCTACAGAATTCTTTTAAAAATTCCTAATACAGATGGTGTTCTTGAGCCAGACCATCATTGACCCATTACTGACCACTCCTGACATTTTCATCAAAATCTGACCATTACTTTTTGAGCCTTGCAAACAGATCAGCAAACCAACAAATGTTTCAATTGCTTTAAAAGTAACTCTGTATGACGCAAAACTCATTTTCCGGCCCTATCCACCTCCCTAACCTACCTACTGCCAATCATTAGAATCAATATGAATCACACAAAAAGTCCTCTGTGTACTAGTAATATCAGAAATACAAGTAAATGAAATCCTCTAAGACTATGCTGTGTTTTGTGCTGCCTATAAGAAACAGTTCTGCCCACATGTTGTAGCATATCAAAGGTAAAGCTGTCATTAGGCAGTAAGCCGCAGCTAACACCTTGCCATTCCTGAGCCAGCATGTTCATCAGGCCTCTTTATGCATCTGAGATGTTGCTCATCTTTAATAGATAGGTCCAAGTCTCTCCCCTCTTTCCTCACCCCTCTGTCTCTCAGCCGTGTAAAAGGCAGTATAAATATTTGAGAGGCTAACAGTTCAAAAGTGGGGGAAAAGGGGCGTTTAGCCGAGCCATTTGGAAACACAAATCTGAAATGAGAAGCTGGAGAGAGTCAAAGGGGGATGAAAGAAAATGTGAGATCAGGGGCGAAGAACAAACCATCTTCATATCTTTTAGTCTGAGTAAACACGTGCGACTTACACACAGTAGATTTCCATAAAATATTAAAGGTGTTTCCTGTAATTACAGCTCTGTTTGCCTGTGCCTGGCTGATCTGTAATTAAACCAGATCACACATGGCAGCAGCAGCACACCTCTCCACACACAGATGCGACACAGCAGAGTGGCTCTCAGAGCACATGCTCAAACTCAATGGGCTCATTCATAGACAAGTGCTTGTACACACAGAGGCCTGGGCAAACACACAGCAGCTACTAGGAAGCACAAGTCTGAAGTCTGTTATGTGCTATCTTTCCCAGACACCCCATTGTGATCTTATCTCCATAACTATCCATATATTGATCCACCTCTCTCTTTAATTCCCTCCAAATGCCCCTCCTCTCCAACCCCTCATCCTCCCATCCCTTATCTAATCTGGCTATGCCACTAATGGCAGCCATTCCCAGCCATGAACAAGTGCCATAATGTGCTCTGGTAAGCCGTTATGATGTGAAATGACCCTATTGATTGGCCTGCATCCCCACTGACATAAAGAAGTGGCGGCAGTCACTTATTACTGTTAATGAGCTGTGGGATGGGCCTTAAGTGGCACCGCACATATGCACACACGCAAACACATGTGCACATATGCACACTGGCGATCTGTGCATAACTGTGGAGGCATTACTCCTACCTGTCTGTGTCCCGCCACACACGCTCGTTAGCGATGGGAGGTCCCACCGTGTGGCCCAGTGACGAGCTTTTAATGGCCGCCACTCGGCATTGTCATGTCGCGCTCCCGATGACTGTTGCATCTGTTTCTATTTTTGCGTCTGTTGTACACACCTTGGGGTTTCTGTAATGAACAAAACAAAAGCTACTTAGTCTGAGAAATGATAGAGGCGTTTGTTTTTGGAGCAAAGCATGTTTTAGCACAGGGGCCCAGATGTGAGGACATGTAGGTGGTGTAATAGGAGCTGCCGCAGCAGTAAGTGTAATGAGGGCCAAAACAAAACTGGGAGGTTTGGTGAGACCCCACAAGCATAGATCTGACTTTGACACTCCACTATGTCGACACAGGAAGGTGTGGATGCCAAGCCGCTTTATGAATGAACAGCATCTTTGTGTGTGTGCTGTGAGTTTTCCGACGCTGGCAGCGCCTCCCGGGGATAATCCACAGGACACATCCAATCAGCCGCAGTGCATGTGCGACACATGTTTTTTTATTCAATCTTTTTGTCTTTTCATCTTCTGCCACCATCACAACGCTTCCTGCTATTTTCTTCCCAGCTCAGGACAAACGAATAACAGATGTAGAGGTTGGAGCGCACTCTCCCCTCCAGCTCGTCCTCCCTGCCCCTGTGCTGTGACTAGTCTGTGACAACCTTTGCACTCTCACTTTCTGCTTTCCCCTTCCCGCTCTTATGTTTCCCTGAAGTCTGCCCATCCCACGCCTGCTATGTGGGGACACAGAGCTGCACCTTCTCCTCCAGCTCCCACTCACCAGTGTGTGTGACCTGGACTGTTCCACTGGACATGTGCAGAAGGTGGTGCTCCTCGGGGTTCCCCTTTAGTCCATCACAAATGTATTCTATTCATGAGAATGACAAGTCAGGAAAGCCTGCGCTAGCCTTTTATTGCAAACAATTTCAAATCTGGAACACAAACAATAATGTTATCAAGCTCTACAATTAATTATTTAAAATAAAGCATAAAATGATTGCATCTATTGTCTTAAGTACAGTAGGATGTTCTGCTTCCACTGCTAATCAATCACAAACTTTAGTAATTAAACTCTAATTGAATACATTTGCTTATTTATAAGCCCCTCACACAGATAAATCAATGATGCATGGTTGGGGAGATTTATTTATGCACGGCTGTGGCTGGAACAGGGGATATAGCAGGGTGTCTGGGAAGAGTCAATATTTTCATATGTAAGCCTGTGAAATTAATGACCTAATATCTGCAATGAGAAAGCTCGTTTTAAAGGCATAATCCTCGCCCTGTTTCTTGGGAAGACAGGAGCATCAGGATCAATGAGGGTTTAGACCTGGGGAAATTATAACTGCATGCACATACATAGACACACCAAAAGGACAGCTTTTGTATTGTTATGTAAGCATTTTATGATTCCTTTTGAGCTGATGGGAACTGGTAACATTTATTTGTACCTACAGCTCTATTTCAGCGCCGAACAAAAAGCAGCGCATGACATTTGGCAGGTCATAAAAGTAGCAATCAGTTACTGTATAAAATCCAAAGGCCAGATACAAGTAGGAAACTGTACCTGTGTTTAACTTAGTGAAAACACATGTTAACAGAGCAAGTTCTAATTTTATTGTAATATACTCCAGTACGCAGAAACCATCGGTAGACATCTTTCCCTTTCAGTTCATTCATTTAGGATCATGCATATGCAACCCATACCAAGTGCTGGTTCAAAGCCAGGAGGGACAATTTCTCACGTCAAGTACTACTGTGAAAAAAAGTTTTTTCTACACGCTGTACAAATTAACATGTCATTACTTTGCCAGAATGAAGCAACTCAACAAGACAGAGGAGAAAAAAAGCTAGCGCAAAATGGGACTTAATTCTTTCATTATCGAAATGAATGGAAATCACATCAATGCGTCAGGACAAGGCATCTGTCTTAAAATTAACTCTGCAATTACATGACGAGGCTAATGAAGCGGGCTAGCGAGGCAATAACTAGCAGCTGTGAAAGGCTTTTGATACAGTTTGGAGTTAAAAAGCTGAGGGCAGTCTGGTGTGGTGCCAACTGACCTCCTTTATCTGACCTTTGACCTCCGCGGTAGCTCTCAGGAAACGGGCTGATAGCTGATTTGTTGGCAGAGAATAGTGTGTGTGTTCTTGGAAAGTGCTTCAAGTTCTCCGTACTTGGTGTGGGCAGTTCAGACCCAGCTGCCTTGTACTGATCTGCACTTACTGTATACACTGTGTTTTAAGGGGAGCAATTACCAGCTGGTGTTGTTCCGGGACACAAGTTTTTGTATTATTTATTTTGTTGGGACGCAAAGTTAAGTTTTACAGTCTTGTCTACATATTAACCTTAACCTTGTCATTTATTTTTTTATCTAACTAAAACAACAACAAAAAACAAAAAAACAAAAAAAAAAAAACATAATGAACAAAAGGAAAAGAGCAAAAAAAGTGAAAGTTTGTGGACAGTTTTTTATGTGTGTGTAGCTGAGGCCATAACATCCATAGGAGGAAAAATTGGAGGAACATGATGGTAGGGGGCATGTAGAGGACAATCATTAGAGTGCACAGAAGGAGGCTGGAGAAGAGGTGGAGGGATACGTGAAGAAGCACCGCGATCCCTGAGCATCTGGCAACGCATCGCGGGGAGCCACGGTCCCTGTCATTAATAGTGATGAAATCATTTAAGCCATCAGGACTAAACGAGCCAGTTAAGAGACTCTGAGCGATCCTCGTATGTTGGCAGATAGGGAGACGCTGCCACCGCCACACAAGCGCCCAGGCTAACAGATGTGTGCGTGCCTGGAAGCTGACAGCGTGTCGAAAGTGCATTAACTATGTATACTTATGTGCTTTTGAAAACAGCTGTGTGTGTGATGAACACAACTGGATTCAATAGCGGAGTGGTTATCCGGGCCTTTTATGAGGTGAAGTTTGGACCACGAGACAAATGGGTCCATCATTCTGAGTGCTATGTCTGAATCCCGCTGTAAATGTAGACTTTTATAAGTACATTAGAAAGGCACCTCATAAGGATGGGTAAAATTGGATTTTACTTGGTTAATTTAGAAGACGATAGACAGATACAGAATGGGTTGCTACATGTCAAACTTAATATTTTTTAAGACCTGACAATAACCAAAGAACAATCTATAGTATTGGAGCTTTTGTAATAAGACGCAATGCATCGCTCAAATTCAAGACACTACTACTACATACTTTACTGTATAAGAGATAGGACGTTATAAAAGACACCTCAAAATTATTGTTTGCTAGTTAGCTTATGATAAAACTACTTATCACAAAAGGTTGTTGTTGATGCTGTTTAAGTGTACTAATTCAGATTTCTAGTTTTGAATCTAGTTTTTGCACCCCTCCAACCCAACTTTAACCCATTTAATTAAAAGCCCTCTTGTGTTGACCATAATGCTCTAGACTGAAAGCTACTGGAAACTCACCACTTAATGAGTCCAGCACTTAATTGTGTCTTTGATACATTTAGTTCCAACATCAACATCAGCCTGGCAGACAGAACAACAAGTCAATTATGTCTGTGTGTACATTACCTCCATGTTCTGTCTCACTATACTGGCTTACACCACCGCATGTCTCAGTTAGCCTCCCACAGAGCAAAAGATAAACCCAGTGTCTATGTGATAAAAGTTGGTTCGAAGAGTATTACTGGTATGCCACAGTTTACAAGAGATGTGCCATCATTAGAAGTTGTAGTGAGTGGGGAAGGCAAAACCACTGGCTAAATCTGCCATGAAATACTAGCCTAGTGCAATAAAACCTGAGCATCTGCACCAAACTGGAACCAGATGAAGCCCGTCAAGGATACATTGTGATTTTTCCTCCGTTCTTGTTTCCTCCGTTCTTCTCCGGATCAGCGGTGAGAATTCTGTGTATAATTATGTCCGTTTGTGTGTGTGCGTTGGATGCCAGTTGTATAATACATGCTCGCTCGTCTGGGCCTTTAGCGTGTATCATGTTATGGCCTACACACGTACCGAGGCCACAAAGGAAATCCATTGCCAACAACAGCACGGCTACTGGCAAGCAGCCATACCACCCCAGAGGCATCGTATGGGATAGGGTTTACAGCGAGAGTGAAGGAGGGTAAAAAAATCTGAAGGGGTCACCCATTTATTGCAGAGTACGCAGTGTCCAGTGTCTTCCTAGAATTCATTTTTCACACTTTTCTCAGTAATTACTTTTTTATCTTGCCTATAGATTAGTACTGCTCACGTCGTACAATTCAAGCTATTAATACCAAGCATTACACTGATGTAGAGCAGAGTACGAGAGATTTATAGACTACATTAGGACTCAGACGAGAACATTATGGTGCTTATTGTGAATTAAGGCATGGGCGCGCTGCCTTGTTTGCTCCTGGGGAGAGGTCTCTGTATCCTGTTACTTCCTCAAACCCCAACTCAGAGGGGACAAGTGTGTTTTTTCCTTCTCAAGCACCCCACCACCCACCCCCAAACGTGTTCCATTATATAATGTTATCTGATAGTTGGACGTCTGTGGTGTATGGCTAGTTACACTATACAGATGTACAATGGTGGTTGGTTTATTGGCCTAAAAAACATAATCAGTGCATTGACATTTACAGTATACTCGCACTGCTCAGAGGCTGCACAACTGTAATTTTCACTTTGTCTAAGTTTACATGCAGGAGATAAAACCATACTACTGTCTTCCCAGTCCTGTTGATGTGTTGGTGTGGTCTGGGTATTTACGTAATTGTAGTTTTATTTATAAATATCAAGAATTCAGCCACAGGGAGTCAGAAGTCAGTGTCCCAGTCCCAAACCCAGATAAATGGAGAGGGTCATGAAGGGCATCTCAATATGCAAATTACTGTAATGTACTTGTAAATGATCTGTGTCCAAGGGTTAAGACACAAGAGACTAAAACAACCTAAAAACATGCTAGCCCGTGTCAGTGTGGACAAAAAAAATGTCTTTGCTGGTCTAAAAATTAAGTGCGTATTGCTCTAAACCCTTAATTTCACGTTGTTCTGCTTGTTCACTGAGTTCTACTGAATGCCTCTTAATCCTTAATCGCAGTTGTACATACTCAAATGACTAATCCATTTCCAGCTGGAGAAATGGCAATAAATTCAGCTCATCTAACCTTTTGGCAAGCTAACCCAAGCGCCTGCAGTGTATGGGGTTATCCTCCTTGGGTCATTTTGATGATGTGTTATGTTTGTGGTGGCTCGTCTGCGTCCGTGTTAATAGTCCACATACATTTTCCTGGGCTGAATTTGACCACTAAGCTCCTCTCCCGGCCTCTCCTTTGTCTTGTCATCCATTTCTGCGTCTCTCCTGAGCATCCCCACCATCTCCCCATCAGCGACCGTGCCATCTATTGACAGAGCAGTACATTCTAGACATATCTTGGGGATTAAGTTGCAAATTTAAGCAATGGGAAAATCAATGGGTTCCTCTTTTAATTCATGAGAAAGGCTGTCACTGGGGTGGAGGAAAAAAACAGTATGGAGATGTGGCTGTTTAGATCACATTCATCCAAGGGAGAAGTGCAGGAGGAGATGGCCAGGACAGCTGCCTTAAATCTCTCCATCAAACGGGGGCATGGCTGAGGTGGCGTGCCAGAGATAAAACCACTAAAGAAAAATAGGGCCTTTGTTTCCAGCTCCGTCATTTGTTAAATGGATTCTTCATAGACTGATGGCTGAATATTTGAACTAGGTGGAGCTGTTATTATTCTTTATCAAAAAGCACTTTTCTTGGGGCAACACGATAACCTAAGTCTAATCAGTATCTGTGTGACATTTACAGAAATGTACACTGAAGAAAAATACATAGCTTTTGGTGAGATTCTGGATTTTACATGCAGTGTTTTTAAGAGAAGATGATGTAACAATACTGTACATTTTGATATATGGCATTACACGTTAATCATTATGTTAAAGTAATCTGAATAATAAGTACTTTGAAGTACTTTGGATTGAGGACTTTGTATTATTACATGGCTATTACCTGCAAATCAACTGGCCAGTAATTAGCCACTAACACACTAACTAACAACTTTTTATTACTAATATTATATGTAATATAGTAGTTTTGTTTTGGCCAAAATATGAAACAAATGGACACAGATTCAGTACAACTGAATAATAATTTAGTCAAGCTGAAAACAGGAGGCAGTACCAACAAAATGTTTATGTAACTAACTAAAGTAAAATGTATACAACAAATGGAAAAACATTATTGCATAAAGCCTTCCCATTTTAGATAATGGTTATGATTGAGTCATTAGACGGATGATGGCTTGACAGGGAGAGGTTCCAAACTCTCCAGACTTCTGATGAATGTATACAGTTTATTTAAAATATATATATATATACAGTATGCCTAATATACCACTCTTAAAATAATTATGAAGTTAAAAAAAACAAAAAAAACAGGAAATGTTACATCCACCACTCCAACTGCCACAATTAAAAAAAAACAAACTCATACAGGGTTTCAACTGTTATTTTTTCAAATGTATATACGGTACATAAATTGTGCAGTAAACATTATGCTACATGCAGGGGAATGCCGGATATGTAATCTGTGTTTGAAAATTCTCAGGGTTCGGTAGTGGAGCAGGGGTAGTATGTTTCTTGTCTTTAAATCCATGTTGAAACTCCAGCAGTCAGCAGTGCCGGGAGAGGTTTAAAGTACTACGTAGACTCACAGCCAATAAAAACAGGTATCTGCGTGCACACATGGATCATTTCTCGTCTTGCCAAAGGATTTTTTTTCTCACACTGAGTGGAGTCGAGAAGTCACTCTTTTGTTTTTTGTCTGATTGCCTTTGCAGATGTATTTTAATGTTTATACAACAAACCCTTATGGCATTACAGAGTAACCGCTTCGTAAGTGCTTTTAAGAGATATGTACTGTTCCTACCGTTATTGTTTCCTCACATACAAGTCGCTTGAACACTTCTGGCCGATGTTCAGTACAGTCATCAGATCGGCTGTGTTTTATGGCTCCCCCTAAACAAGTGGCGTTCATCCCCAGGTTACACTCTGATGTGGATCCCCTGCTGACTTGAGAGAATTTGATTTTTTTAATGAACAGCTCAATATCTAATTCATTAAAGTGGCTGTTTTATTTGATGCATTTTCCTTACTCCAGCCGAAGCCAGGGGATATAGGGAGATGGCGGTGTTGATGGACATTCCGGCAGTGCTGCGGTGCTGACTGTTCTGTCCCTCGGAGAGACGACTAGGCTTTTCGATCCTGGCTCTCTCCACAGGGGCCAAACGCGGGGACTTTTACTCCACTTGATGCCAGATGTAATTGGCCTTGCGCACACATTCTCTGTTGTCTTTAGAGGAAAGCTTAACAGTCGGAGCGGGGCAGTCTTCCTCTATGAGAGCCTATCTGGCACTGGAGAAGCATAAGGAGGCATGTTGGGCCACAGCGCTGTATTAAAAATGTCGCCCGTGGCTCTCCTTGGCTGCTCTGTAATTAGCGTGTCTTTCATTTGTTGGCTCAGATGGACTTTCTGATCTCCACATGTAGCAGCAGATAGGGACAGGGCTCTAATCCCAGATGTTAGCGCTGAGGGCTGGTTCACAGCTGGCACCAACACGGTCCGGAGTGACCACATGTGATCAGATCTGACTTTTCCTCATTAGACTATGGCAACTGTTAAACTAGCTTTGCATGTTATATGTTAATGTTCCAATAGTCAACTTGGCTACAGGCAACTAAAGTGTAATGAGTTGTTATAAATTGCATTAAGGATTAATCAGTATTAACTTGTGGTTCCCAGGTGCTCTGGTAGTGGGTCTCAATTTTATGCCTGATAATTTTATTATAACCCACTTTTTATAAAAGTACAAAGTTTTAAAATGATTTTACTATTAATTTTATTGGATGTTATTTAAAATCACTGGTTTCACCATTTCAAGTAATTTAAACTATAATTAGGCTTCAAATAAGCTAAACATTGAAACTATATTGAAACTCAGTCTATCCATTTTGGGTCCCAACCCACCATTTTGGTGCTTTACTAGCGTGTTTTCATACAATACAGCACAAATTTGTACTAAGCATTTAACCATACTTGTATGCTTTGCTTGAGACACAAGTCATAGAGAAACATTGTTGTTCACCATCTAAATTTCAAAGAACGTCTGTGTTTTTTCAGGTAGCTTACTTAGAAAATGTTTTTTATGGATACTGTGTTTTCTTATGAAGAGCACTTTGGAGATTATTGAGTTAAGTACATGTCAGTACATTTATTTAGTAGCTGTCAGGTTAAGTTTTAAACAAATTAATTATCTAATGCTAACTATTAATAATATGTTTAAATCATAGTTATAAGGTACATGCTCACGCTTACATGTAAAGAGACTTTCCCAATGCAACCAACAGGCTCTTTCTAATGTGTTTCTATAGACACTTTAGATTCTATACAATATAACTTTTGTACACTGCTGTACAAAGAGTGCAGTGCAGTTGTATCGGGCAACTAGCTTACATGTCTTGAGTGTATTCACACCTGTAGTAAGAGCTTGTGATCCAACAAAAAAAACAGACATTAATGCCAAGTCTGTACAGAACAGAGCCTGGGAGACACAAAGAGAAACATGCATAATATTAAAGACAGCAAGAAATAATATCTACTCTGCTGCAGGCCCTCAAGACAAAAACGTATGGAGAGAAAAGGTGTATTAAAGTGAAGCACAGGGCCTTGAGGAAATATGCAGGGGTCAGAGTGAGAGTGGTGGGGGCTCCCTGGCGGGGGCCTGGGGAAGGGGGGGGGGGGGGGGGGGCAACTGGGGATGTGTCAGGTGTCTGAGCCTCGGCCCGGCACCGGCTACAGCGTTGTTGTTACACCGAGGGCAGCGCCACAAGTCCGAAAGTATTGATTTCCCGCCTTGTCGAGAGGCAGAGAACTGTCATGTGGAGAGCACTGACCTTGGTACACACACCAAGACAACTATTCCCCCCGGCCCCCCACGGCATGGAGAGGAGAGAGGCGGATGCAAGACACAAACAAGAGAGAGAGGAGGTGAGCAAAAAGAGGAAAAAAAAACAGGAGTGAAGTAGACTGAGAGGAGAGCTAACAGTCAAAGCCAGGGCCAGTTCCCCAGAGTTGTCAATGGGCAGCCTAGTGTCTGGTTATCACACTGTTTGAAATGACAATGGCTTGACTTGTATTCGCCTCTCGAGACTCAACTCAGGATCTATAAGCTAGAAGAAAACGGAAGGGGTGAGTTAGCAAAGAAGCAGGCTGGTGAGAACAGGAGAGGGGAGAGAAGAGACGAGATAGAGCCCTGACAGAGATGCAGCCGAGATGGACTCCTCCTGTCTTCGTATCACTGGCAAAGTTTGTAGCCTTTCTGATCCGCAGAGGGGAAAGGAACGCAGCAAGCAGCAGCAGCAGCTGCAGCAGCAGAAGCTCGACTGAAGTGTTTTTTTTTTTTTTTTATGTGGAGGCTCTGTCAGGATTTGACAACAAAAAGGGGCTCCCTGTCACCTGCAGCTACATGCTGGAGCTCATCCCCGTCACTGCGGGAACAGACAAGATAGAGAGAGCAGGATACAAAGAGCTTTGGGCTGGTTAGATCAGGGTGACAGACACTTAAGAGACCCACTTTAGTCGCACTTCTCTCTCCTCAGATCAGGGTATTTTGCTAACAAGCTCAGCAGAAAGCTCCACTCTCTTGTACGCCAATTTTTCATGATGAAGAGTTCTGCAATTGTTAGAGAGTCTGAAGTCCCCCCCCTCGATTTGAAAGAAGTGTAGTCCTAATTGAATTAGCCAGCTTATTAGTGTTTGACATTGTAAGCTTGGCTATAAGAAAGGAAGCGGGGACTTGGAAAGTGGATTTAAGGAGCAGTGTTGGTTTTGGTTCTAATTTTACACTCTCCTGACACACATTATTCCCCTTAGCTGCAGTTAGGCCCAGATATGGTAATGCTAATAATATGTGCGCAAAGGGGGCTTAAGTGGCTCGCTCACCTCTACTGCAGAAGCCTGGGAAATAAAGTAATCAGGAGCACCTAGTGGAGACAGAAACTGGTTATCTCTGGGGAGAACAGAAATAGCTGTAACATGTTGATGACTGAGCAATAAAGCTTCGTCAAAAAAATTTCTTCTTCCCTTCAAATTGCTGTGAAGGGGATAGCTCTCATAGTCTGACCAGTCATTCTGAATTTCTTTTTTCTACAAAAAAATGTTTGGTTGCTAATGATTTCAGTTTGATTTGGGTGGAACAAAAAGACACAGATAAAATTCTATTGTACAGACATTTAAGCTATTACAATGCAGGAGCCAGGAGGAAACCGATAAAAAAAATTAATAAAAAAATAAATAAAATACAACCAATCAAAAATAAAGTACATAAAACCTGCTCATTTTCATTAAATGGTTACATATGACAAGAAAGTAAAAATGTTTTCAACAGAGGACAGCTTAAATCGAAGAGGGTATAGACCCACTTTACTTCGCTGGGTTTGGCTGACCCGGCTAGGATCCAATATAGTTCACTAGGCTAGCAATTTCTAGAAGGTCTTTGATCCACTGTCCAAAATGCCTATGTGGGCAAAAAAACAGCATATTACAGATACCCTTATTTTAATCTCTTATTCATATTTTACCCATAATTCCATTGGCTTATGGTTAAATATTAACTATATTTCTTCCAGACTTTACACTACCCTGAAACATTTTCTTCTTTAAACCTATCCTGGAGAGAACACAGCAAACCCGCCTTTGGCCAGAACACTGTTTAGAGTCCTTGATGGTGATTTTTGCCTCTTAGTCCGTCTTCATTAGGTCAAATGTAATGGCTAATTAGGCTTGCTTTCATTATCTCAGTGCGTTAAATCCAGGGGCTTTAGCCGTATTAACTTTAGTAAAAGAAAAAAAAAAGCTTTGAGCATGATTAACAACATGCACTCTTTCATTCACATCCATACACACAAATTAATGAATCTGTTTCATCTGTCTTTGTGTTGTTCAATATTCTACCCCTCCCTTCCCTGAGAATGTCTTTGCTGAAAAGTAACATATTCTGGCTTTTGAAGAAGTGTATTAAAATACGACTGTAGACCACAGAATAAAAAAAAATAAAATAAAAAAAAAACTACAGTTTGGTATGTTTAACTGTATTTTCACCTCCATTGGGAATGGCAAAGAAACTGCGGCTTTTAGCAAATTATAATAAGCACTTAGACTGTTTTAAAACACAACATGGCATTTATTGCACCTCTCCAAAAACATAGCAGGGCAACAAGCAAACAAACAAATAAAGCCCCTACAATTATCCCACACTCTCAATGGACACATAATGGCTCTCGCTGTACAAAGCGATTACATGCCACTCGAGATCATGACAAGTTGTGCTAAAAGGAGCTACTTTACCCACTCACAAAGCTCTCTTTGGGGCTATCACCACATTACTGTCTGTGGTGAGAAGGGACACATAGGTCTAAAGTATGCAGGCCCCTGGAACCCCAACAGAGCGCTCTGCCTGACAATTGATAAACTTGGGGACAGGTGACCAAAGAGAAGCAATCATCTGCAGGATTCCAGACATTGCCAGTAAATGCCAAGATGCTACTTTCATCTCTAGTTAAACCTAATAAAATCAAAACACTTGTGAATTAATTGGCTAAAAGAAAGGTAGGAGATATAGAATCATGTTTGTATGTAACTTCATTTTGTGTCATTATTTTCCTACTGTCTTTCAGCAGTATCAGTCCTTGTATTCCCAGTTGGCAATGCCATTCTGGAAATGCCTGCCTAAGTGCTGTTCTGACATTAGCAGAGTGTAGTCACAGCATTTGGCCTGGGGACAAATGCTAGAAAGGCCCTATAAATATGGATGCCATCCCTCCCTCCTTTTCTCTTCCCGTCTCCCTCAGCTCTCCCCGATGAGTTTGCATGTGTCTGTGTGTGTCGGCGTATGTGTGTGGTGCTCCGTTTGCTCTGTCACATCATGTCCCCTCTGTTTGTTTACTCACACTGACAGAGATACACTGGCTTGCTGTTGCTGTTCACCACCTACTACGCCTGCTAACCAAGTGCCAAAGAGCACGCTAATGCCCCAGTCCCACTGTAAATAATACATCCGCCTGTGCCAGACAGCAAGCTAGTGCCGCGACCCCAGCTGTCGCAGCTATTTCATAGGCTGATGAGTCTGTTATCCAGCATGCCACTTACACTTTGCCTATACTGTGCATATGTGTTAGGAAGTGACAGTGTCTGTTACATAGCAATTTGCTGGATGAGCCCCCAATTATGTCATGGCTCCTGTAATTAAAAAGCCTTAGAAAGACATCAGAGATTACTGCATTGAAACAAATTTTAAAAGGGACATAATATTTGCAAACAGATATAAACAAAAGAGAAGCCTCGAGGAAAAAAAAAATACAGGAGAAGGCCAGAACCATGACTACTACAATCTTGGAGCCGCTAGCAAACTTAACATCATACTCTCTAGACAATCAGCAAGGCAAAGAATGGTGGAAATGATGTACAAGATAACTGGAGTGACCACTATGGCACCAGCCCAGGCATTGTGTCGGCCCTGTGGGTGTCCCGTGGCTGCACTGATGCCAGCGCGTGTGGAAATGTAGGGAGTGTGCCCATGGGGAGGAAGTGGGCCATTAGTACAGTCCGTGCCCCAGCATTTTACTCCACTTCAGTACACATCACACAGGGCCGCCCTTTCACTAACTAGCGAACACATGCTAATTAGCCTTGCGACAGAGCCACTTTTTGCCTGCTTTGGGAGCATAGGGGGAAGTGGACTGGGAGAACAAGCTCAAGATCTGATTCATTAGGTGATTTTGCACCTAAATGTGGAATGTAGTCAGGTAACCTGTAAAATAAAATCCATGGCAGAAACCATAGAGAATCCTAGTATATAAAAATTTCAGATACATTTTAGTTGTGTCTAATTTAAAACTATTTTAATGTTTCCAAAAATTAAAAGTTACTTAAGGTAATTTTATAGATACTAACTTATGAGATTGATGTGTACATTTTGAATTGACACTAGCTATGATTTAGACATGCCTTACCTCAAACAATGCCCTCACGTCTTCTCTGCATTCCGACCAATGTTACTTTTCCCGTGCTGTCTTCATTTTCTGGAAACAAGAACAACCACAGCCTTAATGAAACTTAATGATGATAGTCATAACACAACAATAATCCAGTGGTCTGGAAAACTAATCAATGCTTCTCCTCTCCTTCCCCTAATGACCTGTGAAAACAAAGCAATAAAAAGGCGGCGCATGTTTATTTTGGCCAAAGCAACAGGGTGATAAGAGCGGCGGACTGATTAGCGCAGAGCAAACCCCGAGACGGTCACAAAGATTAGGAGGCCACGCACGACAAATGTCACCACATGAGCTAAAGGTCTGCTTGTGCAAACATCTGACAATAAATGACCAAGCGGTGACATGCCCAAGTGCCAAGTCTGCTGAGCCAGTGACTAAACACACAGTGGCTTATTATGTGTGTGTTATATGGATGAGAATTTCCTGCCTCATGTACACTGTGATTTTCCCCTCAGTAATCCCAGGGAGCGCTTGCAGTTTGTCATCTCGGTAGTGCAATGATAAACACATGTTGTTTCCCTTGTATTGTGTGTGAAGTGGCTGACTGGCGTAACTCTCACTTTAGCATGCTTCTTGTCTTCTGGTCTCTGGTTGAGTCCTCCCAGACCCAAGCCCTTCACCACAAATCACTGCGGTGCTGTGCGCAGCGCTGTGCCCCTTAAGTAGTGAAACCAGCTTTTCCCATTTGCTTAAGAAATTTTAAACCGAGGACATTTTTTTTACAAGCTTGATTTTTGCAGTCACTTATGGAAAGGATTACTTTGACTGACTGCTTTTAATTAGTTAGGTCAAGATAGGGAGAAGAGGGGAAATAATATTTTTATTTTTACAGTGCAAAGGGAATATTAGGTTTAAAAAAGAAAAGTGTGAAGGATTTTCAGTTGTCACATGTCAATACACAGCTGTTATAGTAGTTGTCACCACTCAAAGAGAAATAATGTTGCATTATTTATGTGCTTATGTAGACAGAGGATGAGACAACCGTAGCATGTTCCTCAAGGGTCCAAGGCAAATGTAAGTCATGCATACTGTATTAGGACACACAGATTTGAGAAATTCCCCAAATTAAAATGATTTAACAAGCTCGTAATAAATGTGTTTCCCATTCCCAGTGCGGATCATATGAATACCTAAACACACAACACACTTTCAGTGACGACATGGGAGACGGGCGTCAGGTGGATTACATGAAATGATGGGGTGATGTGTCTTTTTTCCTGCTTGCTGGAGAGCCTAGTGTCCTGATTAAAAATTTCAGCTCCACTGCCTTTCTAATTAATTAGCGAGGCCACTCGGAGGAGCACTGTGGACCAATTAGTGTGTAGCAAGCCGATGATGCCTATCGCTAGAGCAGCAGTGTACAGCTGTCGCTCCTGCTCTCAGGACAGCCGCGCGGACCCTCAGGTGTTCACAAAGGTTCATCCAGCAGCCAGAGTGCACCAACTAGACACGAGATAAGAAAGGAATAACAATATTTAATATGTATAAAAAATAATTCTTTTAACATGAATGAGTGGTTGAAACTGAGTAGGCAAATAAAATAAAAGTATGCATTTATTTTCTTGTAGCTTTGCGAGATAAACGTCTTAATCACTAATAGTACTGTAACAGAAACATCTGTGATGAAACAAGACATTTGATCCAGGCTTATTTATAAAGCTCCCATTGGCCCGTTGATCCACACCACATGTCACCATTGAGTTCATAATCTTATTTTACATTTGATTTTGTAGAGTCAAAAGTCTGAAAAACATTCTCATGAAGATGCAAAAGTCACAACTCTTTCACCGTGAGCACAAAAAGACAAAGCTGCTGGTGCTCCTCAGTCTTGTGAGGACGTATTCATTTTGTATGCTGACCACAGGGCTGGGTGATGGGGGGAGGGGGAGGGTCTGCCTCTCTTTCGAAGGGTGGTGAAGTTTGCTGACTTTGTGAGAACGGACTAGTTAGAAGACAAGAGGAAGCTCATTTCCACTTCAAGGGGTCGTCTGAAACATGGCATCAGCAGGCCTCTCCTCGGAGCTCAGCGTTGATCACATTTGGTCGTCTACTTTCAGATACTTTCCCTATCTCCTCAAGTCTAATGTTTACTCCCGCAAAATGCGCTGATACTGTTTTTTTTCTTCGACAAAAAAACAGCCACAAGCTAGAAAAACGTGGAACTTCAAAGACCCCAGTGGTGATGGGTCCACGGTAATGAACGCACACGAGGGAGCGTCCTGCCAATAATAATCCACGTTATCTTACAAGTTTAATTGCAAAGCCCTGCGCGTAGACTGACACTCCGGTACATAAAAGTGCAAGATGTGTTTGTCCATCTTAACACTCGTCGCTTAACACGCACAAACAGTCAATACCGCAGTGGCTGATTAGTATGAAGAAGAGGGGATGAATATTGGAGAAGGGCCCTTGAGAGTCACACTTGAAACATGAAGAGGATGTCAAAGCGTTTTGTTCCTTTTTCATTCATTAGATCTAGTGGACGCTGTGTGTTTTTGATGTACACACACGCAAACAGAAAAAAGAAGCTGAAAACAAGAGCGCTGCAAACAGTTGTAGTTATTAGATCGGTGCGTCTGACATTTTGTCGACATAAGTAATTAATTTAGCCTTTCTATTGGGAAAGTCCAAAGAGCCCAATTAACATGGCTAATATTGCTGCATCGTGTAAAAACATTTTTTTTTTAAATACAGAGGGAATATTTAAATGACTCGCCTTCATTATTCAAATGTATAAGCAAAGTCATGGGGGAAAGAGACAAGATGGGAATCACATGGGTAGGAGCAAGGAAAATCATAATCAATCTTTTATTTCTGCAAAGCAATCACATAAACATATGCTTTGCTTTTGTCCTCATTCTTTTTATTTGTGCTGAGCTAAAACTGATAATGGCGTCTTTGATTGTTTATGACTTCACTGATTCAGCCCTATCTACTGAATTATTAAGTTGACAACAAAAGAGCTTTGATTTAATTTGGTATTCGATTGAAATTATAGAGTAAGCCATGGATTTAGCCTAAGTGGATTTTTGCCTTTCACAGTTAGTCCGGTACACATGCTCCGACAGGAAGCCAGGCCAAGGATGACTGTGTTGCAAAATCCCACGGCTTTGTAAGCATCACATCACACAAATGGATAATATTCTTAATTCAGCAAGTGGAAAGGTGAAAGGTCAGGAGTAGGAGTGACAGATATCTAATCCAGGACGCACTTACAGATGGCCATTGTGGCGCTGTGTTTTCTATTTGCACGGCTCGTTCGGGTATTTGTTTTCCAGTGAACTCCGGGGGCCCCACTACTGCTAAGGCCTGGCTCTTGGCTTGACTCTCCCACTCGTCTAGCTGTAACAAAGTCAATATTACAAAGAGGTAACATATGTCGAGGTATGCTTGAGGCCTGCTTTGGGACACACACACACAGACTTACAGTGTAAAAGAATGCATGCCTTCAGTGGTGAATTATAAAGAAAAATGTAACAAGCTGTTTTTTTTATTTTGCAAATTTGAAGTTGAAGTGCACGTAAGTAAACCCTTGTTAATGTTATTAACACAATAATTAGGAAGGAAACGTTACAACATTTAAATTCTGGACAAATTTATACATTTTAAAAATCATCGCCTGTTATAAAAAACTGGAAACTCTCCCCTTCAAACCATTGTTCACTTAAATTAATCCTTTCTTTATCATTATTGTTTATCTAAGGTGCAGGCATCAGTGTAATAGTTGTTTATTCTGCATATATTGGTAATGCCGACATACTCTTAATCGTCAGTTGTCTTTTTGCATTTAATCTGTGTCCATTTGTTGCCTGAAAATCAGAATAGAATTGTCAGAGACTAGGCAAAATCTTTATATAAGATTCAAAAATGCTGAATGAAAAAATAAATAAAAATGAGTATGTATGTTATTATTTACAAATAAAATATATAACACTTTTCTAAGTACAATTACTAAACCAAGGGCTAAACCAACCCCTTCCTTAATTTAAATTTGTCCCTACAATTCTGTTGCAGTATATGTCAAAAGTTGTATAATATAATATACAAGCTCTCACAAGATTACAATACTCTGCCCTATATTGATAAAAGATCACATGCACTGTAGTATGGAAAAACATGGTTGTCTTCCTATTTATTTCAGCAGTCATAAAAATGATTTGGAGACAATACAATATACTGTATTAACTTTAAGGCCATGTTTTTTATGGAATATGTGATGATGTAAAAAGCGACATGATCAGATATGTTGGGAGCAAAATCAAGTGGGAAATATTGGGTTAAATTTTCTGCCGTAGTGCCTTGTACCACAAATAGCAAAATAGTGAAAATGTTATAAGCTGCATATCTTCAACTGTACATTCAGTCAGGTAATTTTGTGCAGCAAACATTATTGTTCTTGGTCCTGGGTAACAGAGGACAGAATCAATCAAAATCCACTGGACTGCGAAGTATTACATGAGTGCAAAGTACTTGTCGGTGTGTCCACATACATTTCAAGTGTGTGTTCGTGAGGGCCAGTTTGTTTTGTTTTTCCCTTACTTCAGCACATCTGAGAGAGCTTTTCTGGAACTCCTGAGCCCTGTCCAAACAAAGATGGCCAAACGCGAGAGGATGGAAGGGAGGTGGATCAGTGCGTGTGTGTGTGTGTATACTGTATATGTGTGTGTTTGTGATTTTTTCAAGTAAGCTGGGACCAGGAGGGCCTTGCGAAAAACCAAGAGAAAACCGAGCCCCTGAGAAAGGCAGCTGGAAACACACAGACACTTGCGGTCTATCTATCCCCACCACCCCACCACCACCGTCTCCTCTCCCTTCCCTCCCCTGGTCCAGCTGCACTCAGATGTGTCTGCCTGGTCCACCACCACCAGCACCACTACCCCCTCACGAAAAATCTCCCCCTTCACTCTTCCAAACTCAATGCCACTGCCAAGGAAGGAGAGAAAAAAAGTGTCTGGAAATACTTAGGGCCATTTTAGCGCAGTAAGGCATGAGATTCATTAGACCGGGGCCCGCGTGTTTTATGCTGGCCATGTTATTGTTAGGATGTGGTAAAATTATAAATATGACGCTGGTGAGTGTGGTGCAGGAATTTAAAAAGTGAAGAAAAAAAAAAAAAAACACCACTCATTAACTCCTCGGCCACAGCCTTGTTCCTCATGATTGGGTGGCAATAAAAAAAGTCTGTCACAATTTGTCAAAGTTAATGACTCAAAGGCGCGCGAGCACTCAAGGGCTGGAAGACACGCTAACATATGTCGAATTAGTCAATAGCTTTATAATTGCAGAAATAAGGAGCTCCGGCTTTAGCCAAATGAAGCGGACTTAGGGAAGGTCCTGAGAGGGAATTTGCAATTTGGTCAGGTCGATTGCGGGGATGGCAATCACTGTGGCTTGGCGCGGATCCCCTCACGCGATTATTGTGTGACTTTCTTTTTACGCTATCTGTCTTTTCATAGTTTTATCTCAGCTTTCTTCACTACTCAAGGGCAGCCTGGAACTCTTGAGTGAAGCTTAACAAGATTTTTTTTCTTGCATTTGAGAAAAACATTTTAATCTCTTAATAGCATATTGTAGTTTAAACGCAATGTGAAAAAAACAAGACCTTAAGACCTCATCTAAGCTTTAAGGATTTAATAGAATAAAAATGTTCAGCCTGTAGCAGCAAGGTTTGGCCAGTCACACACTTTTGGGTCTGTTCATCTGCTTCTGCATTTCTCACAGAGACACTTGCCTGTTATTGCTTCATCTATTGTCACAGAAGTCTCTTGATCTCATCTGGGTTGTCATAGATTCACCCAGACCACACAGAACCTTCTGGAGGAAACTAAACAGAAACATACAAGAAGATTTCTCTGTTTTATTCACTATTGTAAGATTCCTCCTCCCACTTCCCCACGGTCTTCTCTGTGACCTGTGACTTCAGAACAGTGTCTAGCCTCCACTTCAGCCCCTCTATCTGTGAACTTTGTAAGACTGATAAAGACTCCAACACCCCAATGGACTTTCCTTTGGTCTTCCGTCCTGGTCCCTCCCTCTTCCCCCTGTCCCATCACAAGCACAGACACTCCTTTCCACTGTGTGGCTTTGGGAGTGACATGCTTGTCACTGCAGTCATGTAGCCATTGGTTAAATGCTGCCTCTATGAGTGCCTCCCTTCCCTATCTGGATCTCTGTCCTGGGTCACCCCATGTGAAGACTTAGAACAGTGCTAATGGAAGTGTTGGATCTAAAGTGGGAGCTACCATATTGATACAGTACTGGAGGGCTGAATTCGTTATGCGTGCTAAGGTAATGGATTTTTATCATTTGCTCATTCTTTTTAGCTGTTTTTGTTATAGTCAAATACAAAATGTTGTGTCTTTGTTGTGCTTAGAAATGAATTCTGTAGTTCTGTATATGTGATTCAGAAATGTAAGTTGTCATTGGAATTTGTTTACTTTAGAGGACAGTGAATGACAGGGCAGTTCTGCATTTGGAAATAAGAAGCGGTTATGCTTACAGAAGTGTTTTACATTTGAATTTCAAAAGTTTATTTTGACATCAAATTTATTCAATATAGTTTTAATTGTAAGCTTATTTGACCCTAAATATTTTTCTAATTACATAAAATGCAGAAACTGATTTTAAAATACTTGTGCCATAAAATGTTTTTAGTAAATTCATATTGTAGAAATAACCTTGGTTCAGTGAAATTGAGACAAAATGATCAGGATGTCACAAACACAAAGCACATGCCTTAGCATTTATTACAGATCTAAAATTACCCCACGGTATCCTATAGTTCCAGACATTTAATAAGATTCTTTTAGATTAATACAACTGATAAATACAACTATCACTTATTATAAATTGACTGGATATAATAGTTGTGAACAATCATTAGCATCTCTACATTCCTACTTGAGCATAGTTTTTGTATTGGTCCAGCTGCTGGGAGCAGAGGCCTAGGTGTTTACAAGTAAACGGCCATGCTGACACACTGTTTCAACAAAACTCAGAGGAAAGAAACAAATATTATTGCCGGGTCGTGTGTCTTGAACTGCAGCCAATCTGTCTACAGTAGTGTTCGCTTTAGTTGAAAAAGCCCATACACATAATTTGCAGATTGCTTACACAAAATTAGCGCTGGCTTGTTTTTGCATTAAAAATGGTCAAAGAAAATAAAGAGCTCTTGGCGAGATTACATCTAGGAGTTCGTCCAACAATTCTTGGTGAGTAGGGGAATTCGGGTTTGTGTGTTTGCATGAGAGGGAAATGTGTGGAAGTAGTGAAGGAGGTAACCAGTCCCACCCAGCAGAGCAGTGTGATGAGTAAAAAGTTATTTGGGGGGAGTCTCTGCAGGGCTGTCTTGCTGTCGTCGCGGTGATGTGTGTGTGTGTGTCCTGTTGCCCACGACGACCCATGTTCGTCATAGAGATGTCCCCTCACAGAAAGAGGTCGCTTATTAGTGAGGGCTCTGACTAATACTTTCTGATTGATTGGTGCGGAGGGGGTACAAGTAAAGAGCAAGTATCTTTGTCATACAGCTGGCCTGTGATTTCAAATAGGTATAGCAGTTAATTAAACTTATTTGTCCCCATTTCTAGCACTATAAATATACTAGTGCCATGGTTCTCAAATGGTGGTTCAGGACCTAAAATTGTGTCTTAGGGAAGTTAAGCATAGTTTCAATATTCAGCTTAGTAAAGAGCTGTGAAGGAACTAGCAGTAGTACCAGTTTTTATCAATACATTCTGAAAGACTCACTGATATGTGTCTGTTTTCTATGGAATGGAAAAAATTTATGAAAACTACAATAGAATTGCATAGACACCAACCAATCACAGTTTAGAGAACAGTACCATCATACACAGAATTGAAGAAAAACTAATTCTCAACTGATACAACTTGAAAAACATTACAACCAATCAGAGAAAGAAAGTGTCACAAAAAGCTGTTGAATCAAATCTTGTTACTGGTCAGAAAAGACTGATTTTAGTAAAAGTTGGGTTAAATGAGTGAAGGAGTGTTAGATCCACTTAACTTTACTAAGAAAAGTTTAGCGGGCTTGGCTAAATGTTTATGATTTTGATGAATATCCTTGCTCTGTTTGGGTGTTCAGTCTCCTGTTTTGTGCCTCCCCATTGCACACGTGAGGTGGCACTCTGTGGTCAGTCGTGTTCTGGTGCTGGGATATGGAGTATTTGCATGTGGCGGGACAGAGTAGCAGTGGGCCAGAAAGTGCAGGTGTAAGCTCTGAAGCTCTGACAGGGAGGTGTCGTTATCTGGCATGGGTCACTCCTGCTGATAGGCTGAAGGTCACCACACTTCTACTACACAGACGACAATGAGCGCTTTGATTTGACTTACCTTCCGCTTCACACAATGGACACGATAAGGCATAGCTTCCTTAACAATTCCTCAAGAACAATTCCTATAGCTATAAAGCCATGATATAGGAGCAAAAATGTAAATCAAAAATGTATGGAGAAATGTACAGAATATATAGGAGGTATAGTTTGACACATTTGCAGAAAGATTGCTGCTGATCCTCACTAACCCTGCTCATCAGCTTTCCTCTGCCTACTCCTACTTTGCTGCAACAACCTTCCTCACCTTCCCCATACATCAGCTTGCATGACTCCCACTGCTCCCTCGCTATCTCCCCTCTACCTTTTGCCAACTTTCCCTTGGTCTGCCTCCCTCGCTCCCTCTCTCCCTGCCTCCCCCAGCACAGGGCTTTGAACCTGGCCTTGTGTCTGTGGGCCCAGAGGTCTGTCACTGGGCAGATGGTTTGATCTCTGGCTGGGGAAGTGCTTTGAGGAGAGCTGAGTGGGGCCTGACTGGGGGCCCTCTGCCTGGACCTGCTGTCTGCACAAAAGATGGGAAGCACTGCTCTCCCTGGATGCCTCCACATTTGAACTGACAATGCAGGCCAGTGTTAGTGCTGTGGTCCAGCTCTCCATCTACACAGGCTGCACTGACTGAGAGCATGGCATATGATAGTGAGATCACAGGCTTGGACTTGGGCTGCAGTGTTGGGATATTAAGCTGCCTCTCCATTTCACAATATAAAAGCCAGCTGGGTCCTTTATCCGTCCACTTCATAAACAAGCATGACTGTCCCGAAGCACACGCACAGCTATTTATCATGCCGGTGACTCAGGGTCAGAGTGTCGTCACTGGTCTGAATTGAAATTTTTGGGGTGGTGCTCACTTGTGGGGAGATTTACTTACTGTGACTGTGTCAGCACATTGAAAAGGTTAGAATCTTGGGAGCACTCGCTATTGGTGTCTCCGGAGTAATCAGATGGTGATTGGGTGGGTCATATCGTGGTTGACAAACGCAAAAAGACAGCACTGAACCTGTGGCCGTAGTTACACACGGACATCCCCCGGAAGGCCCATGAACGCCACATGTCATAACTCGCATTTCAGCAGCAATTGTTTTCAGATTTATGTGATTCTGTTCTGCGACTGACACTCTCGATTCATTAGCAGCAGAGCCAAAGTTTGCAAATACTCACGCAAAACTGATTTGATATGACAGACAGAATCACCAGGGGCTCGTAAAGTTTCACGACTTGAACATTTTTCCCATGAGTAACATGATAAGATCTGAACAGGGCTGATGTTCTTACCTCTGCAGCGTGTTCCCTGTTTGGGTCAGCAGGTGAAAGCTGAGAGCAACAAGCCGAAAGACTGCCAAACATCTGAAAGTTGTGTCTGAGCAGACAGTGTATTTAAAATTAAATGTACTTTTTAATGTTTAGAAAAGTTTGTTTTTCTTCCTCAAGTTATTTCCAAACCTAATTTTCAAATTTGGAGCTGTTCGACTAAGTAGTTTACAGTCTGTCACCAAGCAAACCTTTAAAACAGAGCCCAATCTAAACACTGTTATAGATTTCTGTATACATCTTATCAGATTTGAGTTACATTTACTGGCTCGCAACACATTTGAAAATCTGTCAAGTACAAAGGCGCATTAATTAAGGGTGCGTGCAAAGCCGACGTAGTCGCTTGCATTTGTTTGACTTAAGAAAGAAGAAGAAAGCGAGGAAGAAAAGCGAGGGGTCCCAGGTCCTCTGCATGAATACATGAAAACACATGCTTCCCTTCTCCTTCTGTAATCCACTGGGGACTCACGCCCCATTTGGTTCCCATTAGCATAGCTCTGGTCGCTCTGCCCCGTGTCAAAGCCCAGACGCACAGCTGCACAAAGGACAGGCACCTCTGGCTCATGCGACTGCCAGCCGCTCGGCTCAAAACCAGAACTGACATGGAGGACGGCTATGCTCTGCGGGGAATACACAGGAAGACACTCTCTAGAACAGTGATTCTCAAACTTTGAGTACCACCTCAGAAAAATATTTGGCTCTCTAAATATTAAAATGAGCCCAGATCTGGACTAACCTATAGATCTAAACAATGGGATAAAAAAGGGATTACCAGAAAAATGCATTACTAATGAACAGGGTCGAGGACTAGCCCAGGGCTAAACCAGACAAAACAAGAATGAATCAAGGACTAAAGCAGGAATAAAACTGTCTCTAAATTAAATAAAGTCAGGACTTGAACTGCAAAAGACTTCTGAGTACCACCAGCAAAAGCCTGCGTACCACAGTTTGAGAACCACTGCTCTAGTGCAGTTTACACACAAGCCACTACAAATGATTAATTGTTTTTTCTTTTGTACCACTTTGTAAGCCATTAAAACTCCTTCTGATGTCTAGTCCAATGTATAAAGTAAAAATTAGCCTTGGCATGAGGTATTCACTCACTTGTATTTAGTGGCACTCTACAAAGCCCTGTTTTTATCCAGCTTGTTTTATTTGTCACCTGTTTCCAATATGGACACTGTAAAGTGCCGATCTATCCGATGAAGCCGGAGCCCCACTTTATGACACGCGAGGTTGTTGCATGCATTCGCCTCATCCCATACACACGTTTGATGCACATTTTCTGGCAGGAAATTGTCAGCGTTTCAGCAGCTAGCCCATGCAGGAGATAATATCTGGTGGGTGGAACAGAGGACAAGATGCTCCCAGTGTTTTACAGTGACCCTAAGCAGAGACAAATTTCAAATCTGGAGCTGCTGCAGAGGCCCCGAGAAGCACGGTACACATGCACACAGGGTTTTCATTTAGATCTCGGCTTTGCTTAACTTAGCAAACAAGAAATGTGGTCTGTGGCTTTGTCTCGAACATGGTAAAGGTTTCAATTAAAGGCTAGGGGAACAATACCAGGCAGCGTCCAGCAGCTGTTTCAAAGATTTTTTTTTTTTTATTCAAGGGGATGTTAGGATGAAAAAATAACAGTGGTATAATGTAAACCTAAAATCAGAGAGCGCAGACCTCCACCAAGGCATCAGTTATAGCGCACAATGGAAAAGATAGTTAGTGCCCAGACCTGGACTCAAATCAGTGATGTTCTAATTCTGAGGTAAATGCTCTATTCACTGAACTTCAAAGCCCTTACATCTCACAATGGTAAAGAATCCACTAATTTCTTCCTTTACTGATGGCTTGTTGTTAGTTAGAAGCTTTCTATCTATCTATGCTAGGGTGACAGGACATCCCCATTTAACTAGGACAGTCCCAGTATTAGGCTCCTTGCCCAATGTCCCAAGACATATCTGTAAAAACACTAATATGTACCAGTTTTCAACAAACCATGTCCCAATTGTCCCCGGTTTAACCATCAGAAAAGCATAGGACACTTCAGTCACGTTAGTATAAATGCCTTTGTGACGAAAGTTATTTACAGTGTCATTATTTGTATAAGTAAAGTGCCATTAAAATTTAAAAAATAAGTGTCAGCGTAATGTACTTTAATGACATGACAGAAAATTGCATAGATTTTGAAAGCATTTTTGTCACTTGGTGAGTGAAAATGCACCGTGATTTGTGAAAAAAAAAGTGTCCCAGTTTTTGTGTCTAAAAATCTGGTCGCCCTAATCTATGCAGTTTTCTGAATCCATACCAAAACTAATATGTTTTTCCTTGGCCCATTACAGTTATGAGAAAAAACAAACCAACATAAGTTTTACAGATGTTGCAATTAGTAGTTTAAAAGTCGCACACAATATTGGGTTTCATGCTTTCTCAAAGAATCTCTCATATGTCTCTACAGGCTGTTTGGTTTAAGGCTGGACACATTGCATGACATTGACTCAGTGCCATGTCTTTTGCAGTCTATCTGTTTAAAAATCCTCTTGGACACAGATCCGGAAAGTCCAGACTGAAGCTGTCGTGTTGTGTAGTGTTGTGCGCGGCTCCTATTTCCTGCCGTTCTTCAAGTCCATCTGTCCCGCTAACAGTCTTTTAATTGAGAGTCCTCCCCAGCCTGATACTGGCCATTGCTGACCGTCAGTGTTTATACAATTGGGCTGGGACAGGGACTTCGAGCCAAGCCAAACATCCACGAAACATCAGGCCCGGAGCTAAACAAAACGCAGCAGTTCAGACGTGCACACACTCGGGCCAGATAAGAAAGTGGTGCTTTGCAAATCTAGCTAGGTTAAATTGTTGACCAAAGAGAGTGAGATGTAAGAGTTTGATTGCAACATCATTGTGGGACTTTTTTTACAGCTTTTGTAGTCATGCACTTCTGGAGTGATTTACACGCACCCCTCTGTCCTTTTGCTCACCGTTAGTCCTCTTCAGTTGTACAAGCCAAAGAGGAAACACTGGCGAGACGCTAGCACACTGACTAATGCTGCGTTTCTGGCCAGGCCTCAGATAACACAGCCTCTTCCACCGCCCCCGGCCTGCTGTGACAAATATGTGTGAGTGGAGCAGTGGGAAATGGGCCCAGCTCTGTCCCTGACCCAGTCCAGGCCCAGCTCAGGTTAAACCAGGCACAGACCACAGATTATGACTACGTGAGCCACTTAAGAGCTTGTCTAGTCAGAGTAGTTTCCTTTTAAAAGTCTATGTGTGCACTCACTCATTTCCTTGACATATGAAGCAAATCTAAATCTATCCATTTTTTATTCAACAAAAAATAAAATACAGTACATATCTGTTTTCCCTCATTCATCTAGCCATTCAAGTAATTCTTAATAATAAAATAATGGGTTGGAATCAGAATGTGGTTGCCATCCTGCGCCTACTGCCTCTCCAACCACCAATCACACAAACACATTCAGGCAGACAAGGTGGATGAAGTGTCTTGCCCAAGGACACAACGACAGCATGCGATATCAATAGTTAGACCGAACCACCAACCTTCAGATTAGTGGGCAAACTTCTCTACCAACTCATCTACTGTTGCCCAGTTCAGTGTTAGACCGTTGCTATACTGCCTATCCACTTTCTGTTTATGTTTTTTTTTTTTTTTTAAGCTATTTCTCTATGTAAGCAGACATAATCTAGATGGAATATCCACTTTTCCTTGAAGGATATGCTAGCCACCATTGATTCAGTGTTTACAAGCTGTGTAGTCAATTGTAGCGTCTCTTATTTAACTGTGAAAACAAACCTAAATGTAGGCAAATGTTATTGGCTAAAACTTTCTGTACTCTCTAAACATTTTTATTTATTAAAATTTGATAATAAACCATTAACCATGTCTTAAGAGCTTATATTTGTAAATTATTCACGTTATAATGCTAAGTATAAAAACTGTTTTTTTTCTTACAATGCCAGATAAACAGAGTGTCCCTTTAAAGCATTCCTATAATGTCAAAGAAGAATGCAAAATGATCTCATGTTAACATCAACTACTCTATGTAGCGCTAGTTACAAACAGCCCCTTTGACTATGATGCACCCTCATTCATCTTTTTATTGTGTAATTTAGCTGTATTCTTTCATCAGATTGCGTACTTGATTTTGTCATACTACAAACATCTCCTGTTACTTTTCTCTCACACTTTGGCATCTTAAAGTGGAAGTATGCACAAATGAATCCCAAAGAAATAACTGACACAGCGCGTCCCCTCCCTTCCCCTTTTTTCCCATCAGTGCCTCTTCAGTTAAAGTGGAGAGGGGATGGGGATGGGAAGGGGGGGGGGGGGGGGGGGGGGGGGGCTTTCTGCTTTAATGCTTCTTAATGCTGCTGTCTGCTTAATGGGCCAGATATGAGAGGTGCTGCTTGCCGGCGTAATAAGTCAGTGATTAGAGGGTGCCTTGTCACAGCGGCAGCCCGGCAGACAGTGGCACAGCTCTAATTGCCGTATTAGACGCCCCTTAACTATCCTGTCAGCTGTCGGGGCCCTGCCTCGTAAACAGCCGAGGTGCATTTTGATATTTCCATTTGTTTATTTCCGTCTGCTGATGTTAGCGCTGCAGCACGGAGGAGTAATTAGCAGAGGTCTGTGACACAATACGCCTAAATAAGACTAAAAGAATTTTTTTAAGGCAAGAGCAGTTACATAAGACCTATTGTTTTTTTGGGATAGGATTAAGTTCACTTAAGTTTGCAAAACATCAATACAGTGTGTGCAAAGTGTGTAGAAATTATTTATGTACTCTAAAGTAACCACAGGGACACAGGTAGACTAGCATTAGCATTAACCAGCAAATTATCACTCAACAAGATTGTTTGGCAAGTGATAATCAGTTGACTACATGTTTGTAATGTCAGTGAACATTAGTAAATTTATACTGAAATAAAAATTGCTATTTTTATGAGCAAAATACAGGTGCTGCTTGTTTGGATGAGCCTAAAATTGCTAACACAGAGGCTGTGTCCAAACGTCACCCCTAGCCTCTAACCCCTCAATCACTATATAGTCCAGCACTATATAGCGGACCATATAGTGCACTCATTTTATGAATGATTCGGACAGTCGCACACTATTTTTAACTCACCAGTGATCACGTGACTCTGGCGTCTGTGTAAAAAAAAATTCGGTGAAACTCTGCTGATAATGTTCTTCTGTGGTAAAGCCTGACTAGACTCACTTGATGTTTTAATATTTATAGATACATAATAGTCATACGTGTGATATTTAACACAAATTATCGCTGAATGAATAGCTCTGTGCCTTATGTGGGGAGGCTGAATGCTGGGTAAGCTAACGTTAGCAATTTACACTGCAAGGGTTTATTTAAGAGCTTTTTATTTCTGATTACGGCGTGACAGAAGTAAAAAAAAAAAGGCGTCTCTAACTGGTGTCATTCAGACGTGTTGTGTACAGTTTAAAGTCCTGTCGTGGTCCCGCTGTTCTCCTCCGCAACTCGCAAAGCATTCTGGTCTATACTGACCGTCTAGTGACCATCGCTGTCCACTACTTTTCAAAATGCTTTGTGGGAATTTTTGAGCGCACTATTTTTTATCCATTAGACATTTGGACAACACTACAAAATGGCGTGACCACTATATAGTGCACCATATAGGGATTAGGAATGACGTTCGGACACAGCCAGAGTTTCCTTTTTATGGTCTTACATTACATTTTAGCAGGTACAGTAGCCCTATAATAGTCATGCCCTAAGTAAGCCATGTATACCGTGCACCGGGGATGAGACCATGTTATAGGCTATGTTGACTCTTTCTGACACACTATGTAATCCTCACATACTCAGAGGATTGCTGCGACCGCACCTGCAGAGCTTAAAAAGTGAAATAATCTGTCTTCTGTCTCACTCAGTGTCAGTCGGCGAGGTGACACAGTTAGAAGTGGTGTACTTTTGTGTTTAATCTGGGATTAGCTCATGTTCACTTTGACACCTGCGTGCTAATCTGGTTTACACCTTAGGCCCAGTGAAGGGGATTCTGATTTATGGATTTTATGGTCCCTTTAGCAGATTAGGTGTGAGTTGACTTTTATATTACAAGATATAGCTCTAAATCCATGTCATATTGGGCTGAGGTAGAAGAAGCACTCAAAATATGTTCTCAGGTAAAGTACTGTTACTTCAAAATAGAGGTAAAAGTAGTCAAATTTCCAGCAACATCTACATACCTACTATTACTACAAATCTTTCAGCTACTACTACTACTGTGACTACTGCTGCTACTGCCACACAAGATATTTACACAAAAAATATATACTAATTTAGGCACTTTAAAACATACTCAAATAAAAGCAAACTTCTTTAGTAAATGTCTTGAGTTAAAGACATAGTCCTATCGAGTAAACACAGACAGCTCTTTGACCTGGCTGACTTTCTGACATTGTGAAACATCAGTGCTTGCCTCATACATGGACTTCGACCTTTGACCTCAAGAGCATGTCTGTGTCACATTATTGTCACACGCTCTTATAGGACAATGCAAGATGAGTGTACTTAGTGTAGACAGTAAATTCATAAAGACCGATAAGAGACACTTTCCATGTCACTGTCTTCCCGAAACTATCAGTGTTCCAGTGGAAGAAATACAATGCATATGTACATTTCTGATAATGTAGATATATTTCCTGATGGAGAAGTTTGCAAAATACAACAAATAACTTATGCAGTTATTAAATGTTTACAACAGTATCGTAATGATAAAGTGTTACTAAAGTTGACAACAATTTTCTATAGCTCGTCTTACCAAAAGGCATTGATTTCTGAATGCAAAGAACCAATTCACATCCAATCTGCTTGAACACTAAACTGGACCATGTCAGTAGTCTAAATTAAACACAAAGTATGCCATTTATTCTTGCATTTAATGTACATAATAACTGGCAAATTTAATAGATCGTTTTAGAAAAACTAGACCATAGGACCTTAAGAGTTCAAATAGGCTTTATTATTAAGAATATACTTACGTACTCAAATAAAGGCTGTTGTTCAGATTTAACATGGATAAATACAGTATTGGGAAAACATCTGTATACATTCTCAATCACCCAGAAAAAATCTGAAAAAACACTGAACAAGAAGGTCATCTGGACAAGGTTTGTTTTAGGAAGACATTCCGCCCTTACTCTGAAGAGGTTAGTCATTTCCAAGGAAAACTTGTATTGGCAAACTGTTAGCAAACTATTAGTTAGCAAACTATAAGGGCCCTATCTGCCACAACATGTCACTTGCCTTTTAATTAACATCTGACTGAAATGCACATATCTAATTATTATGTTACAATATTTCCTATAATACCCTATATATTCGTGCTGAAAAAATGATCCCACGAATTTGTTCAAATTAATCAAAAAATAAAATTCCTTTGAGACTGGTCTGAATGTCATGTAGATTAGGCCTTCACTGTGTATTTTAATAATACATCATGTAGATCACTCTTTTGATATGAATACAAAACTGGTTGCCAGCCTACACCATTTCTCAGACATTCTTAAAATCTTTACTGTACCATCACTCATTACACACCTCAGTTATTAAGTCCTGACTCACCACTATAGCTCACGTGCCAAGTCTATGATATATCATATTCAAGAGCTCTTTACTGTGCCAAGTTATTAGCTCTAATGTCGAAGCAGCCCAACGTCGGTGGATTACATATTTATCTTAAGGAAATGTAATATTTGACTTGAAAAAGGATGAAAAGCAATACTCGCTGCGCTAGTCCTCCTACAGTTCCCCTTTGGGCAGTCTCGGCTGCAGGAGTGTTGTTGTACTATCTTTATTCATCAATTCATCTTGATCATGTAAAAAATGTCTGGTAAACAAAAGGCCTGCCATTGTTGATTAAGATTCATGTTTTTAAATATCTCTCGCTTTCTACTCCTTCCACTTTTCTGTTTGATATTTATGGCCTGCAGCTGCTCGGGCTCATTTGAATGATACAGCTATGGAAGTATATCATACATTCCTTTATTGTTTGAGCAATGGTACAGTCCTTATAGAGTCACATGACATCAATAGTAATGTCTACCTGTGTTTTTTTTTGTGCGCGCGGTTTACAGCTAAAGGCGTTAAGTGTGCACTGAGTTGCCCCCGTCAAAGTCTGGACACTTAACCTCTTACTACTAAAAGCTTTCTGGGGTCAGGGTGAGTGCAGCGGCCGTGTTGAGTAATGGAGCCGCAGTCAAAACAAGTTACACTTCTGGAGTTTAGAGAAAAGGGAAGTCCTTTGTCGGCCAGATTATAGAGAGAGGGAGAGATACTGCATTGGCAATACAAAAATGTCATCACTATATTTGTTGTGATGTGATTTTGTTTTACTTCTTGTTAATGGTACGAACAAGTGTTGTGGGCATGTTAGCAGGAGTGAGTAAATTTGTGAAAAAATTGTTTGTTTTGATATACTATGTCAGACTATGTGAGGTTATGCTAAGTTGTAGACAAGATTGTAAAATATATATGTAAAAAGTGGATCCTGAGGAAGATTGAGTCCAAGGGAGAGTGGAGAGAGGTTTAAATGGGAGGGGTTTACGAAGAACTTTCCATTGCTAAGAAATTGAATGGGTCTGGGTTGGTATCATGCAGATGGTGGTGTGGCTTTTATATGCCGCTACTGGGCCTTTTTTTTTTTTTTATCTCTGTACCCCATTTAACATAATACAAACACTCATTTAAACTGCTAATCAAATAAGCTTCTAAATGACTAACTTGGCCATCTTTCTATGTTTTCAGGCCATTCGGTGCACACTGGTGAACTGCACGTGCGAGTGTTTCCAGCCTGGAAAGATTCACCTGCGGACATGTGACCAGTGCAAACACGGCTGGGTGGCTCATGGTAGGAACCTCTCTGCTAAATGTGGAACCGCTTTGTAGGGGAATTTGATTTAATGTATTTGTTCTTGTTCTGTGTTGCACCTGGCCATGTGACAGATTTCCTCTTGGGGACAATAAAGTTCAAGTTGAAACAGTGGTTAGGTAAACACAGCTCCAGTCTGCATGGCGTAGGAGATTCTGACCAATATGTCTCGCCGCGTGGGGATTTTAATAAGATTTATCAAGTCTTTTATTCACTGCAAAACAGTGATGTAGTCAAGAGCACACTAACCCAGATCAAGATGAGACATAAGAGACTTGTAGTGTGTGTAAAAAGAGACAAAAGCAGAAACAAGACTGGTCAAATCAAGGCCAAGACCATGTAAAATGCTTATTGGCCTTGGTCTTGCAATGATAAAGATTCTGTTTCCGGTACCTTTACTGACCCCTTGTGGCTGGAGTTAGTATCTCTGGCCCTGTCTTGCAATAGTACAAAATATTTAAATATTCCTGATTGCAGACAAAATTCGCCAGACTGCATCTACAACAAAAGCAACATTCTGACATTTTAGTACAATTCTATTAAAAGTTTTTTTTTTTTCTTTAATAACATCTGGAATAACAACAAGCCCATTTTTGTGGATAAACCTATTTTACTGCCGTACTACTCCTGTTATTTTTAAAGTAAAGGTATATTTTTTGTTTGATTCTATATTTTCTGTTGCCTTTTAAGTTTTGTTTTGCACCTCACATCAAAACAAAACAAAAAACAGGAGCGCAGAGGACTGAGAGGCAAGACCACACCTTATGAGTTTTTCACGCAGTGCAAGAAGAAGAGAGAGGAGGCACCAAAGTACAAAGCTGAAAGAAGGAGGGGGAGAGATAAAAGAAAACACCTGTTTGGCTTGCGTCCGCATAAGAGCGGGCCACAGGCCTGCAGCCCAGTGCACAGGACCCCATTGACTAGTTTTTAATCTCTCCCTCTGAACTGTCAGACGCCCATCTCTCCTCTCTCTCACTTTTCATTTCATGTCGGCATTGGCAGCCACTCTGACAAGTAGTTCTTCATTTTTTATTATGTTCGTGTCTGGCTGCGCTGTGTTGTCAGGCGAAGCCCCCGTCAGCGGGAAAAAGCCGTCCCAGGATCAGAGAGAGACCCGAGCAGGTGTCACCCAGACAGGCAGAGGAGAAGCAGGGAGAAGGGGCTGAGGTGGGGGTGGGTGGGTGGGGGGGTCTGAGGTAAGGCAGGAGCCAAGGCTGGAGACAGAGGACAGGACAGCAGAGAGACTGGACCAGGTGCTGCACAGACCGCCACAGCTGCACAGAACAAAAAGGAACACTTGTCATGGTCATTGGAATAAAATGAGTATGCAAGTAAGGTTTTCACTATTTTTACCCAGGTGTCAGCAGGAAATGATGCTGTTTGCACGTTTGTGATACGCAAACATTTTACACCACCTCAGACAATACTTGCCTTTGAAAGTATAATTAATATTGTAGCATATAGGTCAAGGCCTTATTAAATAGTTTACATAGTTGCCAATATTGTTTTATACCAAGGAAAGTTGTTATTGCTATGAATATCTGTAATTTCTTGCACCCAGTCAGATTTGGGCCTCCTGAATCATAGCAGTAAAATTATAAAATACCAAATGTCAATATTTTGCATTTTAAATAAATCTCTTAAAGATTTAGACTCTTCAAGTAACTCTAGTCAGTCTAGTCTTATACCACATAAAAAACATACTTAAATGAACCATATAAAACTGGAGGACAGGAAAAAGGTCTAAAGTGATCCATAACTAGCATTTCAAAACCAAATTATGTAACAATTCACTAAATCAGTGCCAGTTACCAGAAAACGTCAATTGTGTTGTGGTTGTATTCATGCAATCAAGTAGCCTAAAGGGTGGAAATAGCTGAATAACTCCTGTATGGCTCCTGGAATCAGGTTTTCAAATAGGCCGTGTGTAAATGTAGACACAAAATACAGTAGTGGGTCTAAAAACAACAGTGTGAATTGCAGCTTAAGGTTGAGATGGAGATAGAGGAGGCAAATAAAAACAGAGATGCAAGGGCAGCAGTAATGAGAAGGGGCATAAGATTAGATTAAATAAAAGGAATGGGAGAAAATTACATTAATGTCATTGCTTTTATCTAATAGATTCGTCATTATGCACTAACGCTGACTGCGCAGGAGCCTCCCAGGGAAGATGTGAGACAAGAGGGAAACTTGATAGTCATTAACCCAGCCTCTCTCTCCCTCTGTGTGTGCCTACAGCCCTGGACAAGCTGAGCACCCAGCACCTGTACCACCCCACCCAGGTGGAGATCGTCCAGTCCAACGTGGTGTTCGACATCAGCAGTCTTATGCTGTATGGAACCCAAGCCGTCCCGGTGCGACTCAAGATCCTGCTGGACCGCCTGTTCTCCGTGCTGAAGCAGGAGGAGGTGCTGCACATCCTTCACGGCCTGGGCTGGACACTCCGAGACTACGTCCGGGGCTACATACTGCAGGTCAGTGGGCACACGGCACAGAGGAAAAAGTCCAAACCCAACATTAGCAGAGCTTTCCCACAAAGACAGTTATAGTCAGCAGCAATTGTGAGACAATTTGTGAGAGTGCGGATAATACTCAAAGTGATCACTGCCATTACTTTCGCCCACAAGTGTTTGGACAAAATTCTCTGCAGTCATTTGAAGTGCGATTGATCAAAAGCACAACAGTGACAATCTAGGCCACTTCAGTGCCGCTGCCCGTCCATTTGCGGCACATTTTCCCTGCTGTTACTCCTACTTCAGTCTGCCCCCTCTTGCTGGCCTGTCAACACCGTGCCCCTCAGCTGGAAAGAGTAAAAAAAAAAAAAAAAAAAAAAAAAAAGTGCAAAAAATGTCACGCCAGCAAACTATAAAACCACTGTAGTGCGTTTCCTCTCTTCATCCCTCCCTCCCTTCCTCATTTTCCTTATAATTGCAGTCAGACACTTTCTCAATCAAAGGTGGGGAGGTTTTGGTGCTGAAACCCAAACCAAAGTGTTCCTGAATGAATTAGTTAAGAGCGAAGAGTGAACATGTGCATGTGGTTAGGCGTGTGCGTTGCCCTTATCTGTATGCGTGTTGAGGTTAGTGTTCCAGCGCTGTAAGTGGAACCAGGAGAGACTGGTTTGGATGTGGAAACAGCTTCTGTGAGTAAAGCGCTCGCAGACCCACAACCAGTGTCCACAAACACGCCCCCCCCCCCCCCCCCCCCGTTCACAGACCAACCCCGACAACATATAAATACAGTCTGTGTGGATTAGCACTTCATTTTTTACATTTTGCAGAATATCATCTAACAAGTACAACAAAGATGAGTATTAATCCGCATCAATTTATGTACAGTATACTTTATATTTATCTATTGTCGGGCATTGTTTCAAGGTCCTCTACAATATGCCAAACTTAAATGACTTGAAATTTAGTTTAGTTTTTTTTGTTTTTGTTTTTACAATAAGGCAGTTAAATATTTATGTTTTGCTTCTTTTTGGAACACGACTTCATTACTACTACTATTTTGTGGGTCAGGAGTGTACCATTGACAACAGACTGACAGGGCATGCTGGACATGCTTTCTTTACACATCATAGCAAAATAAAAAAAATATGGATTTTAGCCAATAAAAAGCAGCAGAAGCTATAGAATTTGTGCATGGACAAACATAGCACATGTTTGGGACATATATAGGCCTAATAGGCTAGCGAAAATCTAGCTACAATGGGAAAAAGTGATATGATAATATAATAATAATAATAACAGCATAGTGATCATTACAATGTTGCCCCAGTATAATACATTGAGTACTTTTCACCCCAGTGGCATTGTAAGGTGATGATAAATATACATACAGCATAATGTCTCATAACTATACATTTGGCTATAACCTTTAATACATTAAACTTTAGTCGTAAAAAATGACAATTGTTCAAATATTAATACCTAAGTACATGCAGTGTTCGCTATTTCCCATGAACAACATGACTATGTGACCCCAGACTTGTCCCGGCATGCTCACAGTAAGGCCTTGTATTGGGTAACCAGCCGCGCTCTGTGGTTCCCATAGACTCGAATGGCCGCGTGTGTTTTTATCAGCTGGTTCTAATAGTCAGCTGGTGGGAGAACGCTTGCTCAAGCGCTCAGCCTCATGTCACGCTACTGGCTAAATCCTCTCCTCCATCTCCTCAGAAGGGGCTTCAAAGGGGCCGCGGCCGCAGAGAAGCAGCCGTTCACTTAAGGACAGTAAGTAGTCATTGTACGGCCCTATTAGCCCGTAAGTAGCTATGAAATTCAATCATCTTTCCCCCCAAGCCTCCGGGCAATGCTTTGTGTCAGGAGTGCGTTCCTCGCCACTACGCCGCGCTAAATGAGAGATAAAATGTGCAAGAACTGGATTGCAGATGATAGATAATAAGTTGTCTTTTTGATAGCGACGTCAGGGGACATTATTTGATGATGAATTGCTTTACGGTAATCCTAGCAGTCAGTCTTTCAAACCGCCGCTTGTACGGACAGAGAATTTAAATAAAAGCCACTGGAGAAATCATCTTAATTTGTACTTTAATGAGAAGTGCTAAAAACTGTTGTAATTATCTAAAAAATACACACATTTTTTTCTGAATTATGATGCCATTCCTCTAAGCCTTTTATCATAATTTTTTTCACATATATAGTTTGGTCAGTGAGGCGCCATGTGAGACACTACATACAGTATTTCATTGTGAAACCTTTTTAATATAGATTATTGACATCAACATGATAAAATATATTGGAAGTTTTATGTAATTTAATGTGCAAACTTACATACGATTTGCTAATTTGCACATCTAAAAAAACAAAATCTAAACTTTAGAAAGGGGCTGGGTTTAAAACTCTTAGTTCATACTGACATTAGATTAACGTTTTTGTTTTGTTTTTTTGATTATTATTATTATTTTTTCTACTTAAGTTATCATGAATATCTTATTTGTGTTTCATTACATTAGAGAACACTGCCACTATCCTTTAAACCATTTTTGCAATACTTTTAAGAGTAAAATGCCTGAAAACTCAGACTAGGAAAGATATATCAACAAACCCCTTTGTAAAAGTTTTCAAAATATACAAAATATAGTAAAGTATAGACTGGGATATTTGGGGCTTGTAGGTGCTACTGAAATGGAGATATGTATGTCTCTGAGTGTGAAAATAACCTTAATGTGTAGATTTGGACAATTTCTTATTATTTCAGTGTGAAAGCGTACATGTTATTGGAGCAAACAGCCCTAAAATCTACAAATTGACCACTGCATGAAAAAACAATCTACCTACCTAAAAACAATGTACCTAGTGTCTCACCTTCGCCATTCCTCTAAGCTCACTATGATTTTTTTATCCTGTATGTAATAGGGCATTGAGAGGTGAGAGTTTGGCATGTGTCTGGTGCTTGGTGTGTGCCAGTTGTCAGTGTGTTTGGGTGTCAGTGATGGGCCAGAGAGCTCAGGACACGAGCTGACAGAGTATACCCACGCCTCCTCTCATCCCTGACCACTCGATGTATGCAACCAACAGAAGAATACACACACTTATATTCCATCAAACACACAAATAGACAGATTTTAGACTCCATCTCTGTTGTAGGTAAATGTGTCAAAATAAGATCAGATTAAAATGGCTTGTTGCTTTCCCATTCAAGAATTAAGTTTTTTTCTTATCTCCTCTAGTAGGGATGTAAGAAATATTGATTCTGTAAAATATTGCAATAATCTATTTATTTAATAACATTTTGAGTGGTGTACTAGTTTAAAAAGGAGAAAGAGATTTATCATTTTTGTTACAGTATCATGATATATTGTTATGGTGTTATGTCACTTATATTGTGATATGTGAGGTATAAGATGGACTCAATGTCAAGGCCTCAATGGCCCAATACTGTTGAGGTGTGAGTAAGCAATTTTTGTAAGTTATTTTATTTGTAAAGGAGAACAATGTGTCAGATCAATCTACATTTAAATTAATATCTTTTAGAAAACCACTACAATATCCTCTTCAAAAATGAATACATGTCTCAGGCTTAAGACCTCTAATAGGGAAAGCTTAGACTATGTTTTGACTGAAGGTGTAAAGGAAGTTAAGTAGTGAAGCTTGACTCAGTTGTTGACAGATAATATCCAAATGGGAACGTGTCAACGAACGTGTTTTTAATACAAACAGAAAACAGCCCTGTGCCAAGGATCAGGATGAAAAAAATCTCTTTACATGTTACTTTTAATGGCTAAGGAAGTAGCAAAATTATCTCAAAACTATTGTTTATTGTATCTGTTTACACTTTTACTATGATTGTACAAGCTTAAAAAGAAAGTGATAAGTTGAATATTGCAATACAAAATAACCTGACTTGTACTCTTTAGAAGAGGCCCATAACACTTTGAGACACAATCACCTTTTTGCAATATATTGTGCAGAACAAACTGTTATTTTTATTTACTTCTGAAGAAGCTCTCTAGTTTAAGTAAGCACTGGGGACAGACTTGTTGGTTACCCTTGACTCTGGCAGAAATTTCACCCACCCCCCTTTCTGAACCACTACTCCCTCTCCCCTCCTGTCCCGCGGTTGTTTCCAGACCACATCATGCACCACATGCCCCCGTCCCGCACCCTGTCACTGCTCGCTCCACTGTCCGATACACACACATGGAATTACTATCAGTGCTGGCTTGGCTTTCCGAGTCTGTGCCTCTGTCTCCCACACTGTCTATTTTGTCTTCCTCTTTCTTATCCCTGACCAAGTGAAAAATAAGCACGTCGAGAATGAGTGGAAAGAGAAAGGGGGGAGAGAGAAAGAGGCTTTGCAGCCAACATATGGGCCCAAGCCCAGGCTTTTCCTGAGCGACATTCTCAGTAATGTTCTGTCCTTGTAGAACATTGGGCTGCCTCCGCTTTTATGAGATGTGGTTTTCCTGACTCCACACAGCTTCCAGAAGACCCAGATGGAACCGCTAACAGCCCCCACCGCCACCACACACACACACACACACACACTGTTAGCGCACTAGCAGCCTATCCCTAATTGTGCACACACTTGGAAGAATGCTTATGCAAACTATCACACACTCACTATACGCACGCAGCCACACAATCATGTATGCCCAAACAGACCCCCAGGCCAGGAGCATGGCTTTAAAGGAGCAGTTCAGAGATTTAAGGATGACTTATATACTCCAATCAGCAGGGGGCGTATAGAGCAAAAAGTATCCAAAAGTATCAGCAGAACAATTAGGTTTTGTCATTTTATAAAAACAGGAAGCTTTTAGTTTCAGTACATTTTTTTCTTTTAAACAGTTTTGCATTTTTTAATATTGCAGTAGTCCTTGACTCCCCCCACTGGTTAAAGTGAAAAGGACACCTATGTTTAATCGTTTATTTTGTGTCAGCCTGCTATAGCCCATGAACCTCCCTACTGGAGCAATACAATAAATGTAGCTGCTCAACACGCCTTTTTTTTTATTTTTGGAAATAATACAATAAGTTTGGCATATTATCAACATTTTAATTATATATGTAAAGTAAATTACTACAAATATTAACATTATATATATGCTGTTCCTCATTTATTCACTAATTCTGTCTGTGCATTTAGTCTCTAACGACCCTAAATGCTGGAGGTAGAGAGAGTTTTTATTCAGCTGTTAAAAGGCTGCAGGAGGGCTGGCTGTTATTAAAAACTGGTGAGTGTAATGTGTACATGTGTACTTACACATGTGGAATATGAGATGTAATTACATGGATTAGCCTGCAACAGTGTTAGTGTAAGACAGGAAACCATTCCCAGTTGCAGGTGGGTCCGGGGGCCTTAGTGGAGGTACCACTTGGCTTCTCTGTAGTGCTTTAGAAAGGTATTTATTGAGTTAGAGTCACGTTTCAACTTTTTCGGCTCTTCCAGTGCTCTGTCTCTCACTCTGTCAACTGTGAAGGTCACCATATCTCTTGATCCTTGCCTGAGAAACTTCCATTTTAGGTAGTCAGGCTCTGTGCAACAACATTTTTGGACACAATCCCCCTCTCCAATCTCCTCCATACGCCACACTTGTAACCCCGACTCTCCTCCCCACCCTCCATCACCTCCCCTTCTCTCACAACCTGTTTTCTGTTATCACTACTTAATGCCTCACCCTGGGAGATGGACGGCAGAGAAAGCATTCTCCTAAGGTGGAAATTCTTACGTTCATATGGTTATGATTTGGTGGGGAGGTCAGGCTCCATTTTAGCTGGAAGGCTTACGGTTGGCTCTGTGCTGGCCGCGCTGGGCTCCAAGCACTTCAAAGAGGGCCGGCGTACTGAATCAAGGTGATGCTCGCCCCCCCTCACACCCTCGCACACACTCCTGTCCTCCCCAACGCTCCAAAGAGTGTCCTCTCCCAGCACATTTTTAATCACTCACTTCTGACAGATAAGATAAAGAGGGAAGATATCAGATTAGAGAAGTAGCTCATTAATGACAATTATAATTAAAATGAGGATTGCACAAAATTAGGAAAATATGTGATAACTGTGTTGAATATTACAGTAACAATATGGCTGGTGATGTTTGGATATGATTTGTGACAAGTTCAGTTCATTTTTATCAATAATAAGAAAATCTTTGCAGCACTTGAAAAAAAATCTGGATAAAAAAATAAAACATTTTAATAAAAACTTGTACATGGTCACAAAAACAATTTGAGTTAAGGCTCTTGTTGGAACAATTTTTAACCGTCTAAATTTCAACAAAATGCTAGATCATAAATTGCAAGATGTTTAGTTTAATACAATATGAATATGTGTGTTTGTTTCTATCGCAATAACAACAGATTCACAATACATTCCGCACCTTTAATTAAATTCTATTTAGGAAAATGTGACTAATTAGACACATTTTAATAAAACTGCATATTGCATATTCAATTTTTAAAAAAACAATTCTATATTTTGAAGAATATCATCACTTCTCCCGTGTCACTCTTCTCACAGGTTGCAAATCTCACTGCCAGCTCCTTACACCAGTATTGCCCAGACTAAATCCTCCGTTCCTGCTTTTAGAATCCTTAACTCAAGCCTCAAATGATTTCAAGCTGCAGAAGCAAGGTTATGGGCAGGTTACATTTTATGCAGGAATTTAGGGAAATAATTTCCCTTATATTAGACTCAGAAAGTGTCCTGAATTGCCATAGATTGGAAGAAGCCTCAAACGCTGAGGTAAAGTCATATTGAGAAAAATATCAGTGCCAAAAACTTTAGATGTAGTAACTCATGCAAAGATGGTGATCCAAAATATGCACATATGAAATTATGTCAGCATGCTCAGTCAAGGATATTATTGTTCATTTGGTCACAACAGTGGCCTGTCTTTGCTTGTCTAGTTATGTCTGCTGTTACAAAATTATGTTTTTTCAATTTGTGTACTTTGGTCTTAGATGTTATAAGATTTCAGTCAGTACAGAGTGAAGAAAATCCACTTTTATATCTAGTCAGAAATCAAACATTTGCTCCGGTTTATCTATTGTAATATAACTCAACAGGAACCTTGTCTCCCAAATAAAAAGCATGTCCCAATCACTGTCCCAATTGTCCACTATGCCTAATTATTTGTCCTTGTAATTTTACACACAATTTGCTAGTTAATAGCAGTTCTCAGTCACTATGTTTAAAAAATATTTCAATAATTCTCTTTCTTATTTCTTATTAGAAAATGCCAAATTGTTTTTTCCTTTGGGTTTTCCCTTAAATTTGCCACACCAAACTATTTGTCTTCTAACAAGCTGTGCACATTGATTTGCCCTTCCTGACGCAACCTGCACCATTTATTCAGGCTTGGAACTGTCAAAAAATGTACAGTAGTGTGTAAGGCCTTGTGGCTGGATTACAGAATTCCACTTACAATATATTGTATACAGAAAGTGACTCCATCTTAAAATCTGAGCAATATTAGTAAAAAGTCTGAAAATCACAAACCTAATTTTAAATTTTGAGCTCAAAATCAGTGCGGCCTGATCATAGAGAGTAATAAAGAGCTAATACACAGCGCAATTTCTCTCGAGACAGTTAAAGTAATTACAGCACATTTGGAAATCCCTTTAAATGCATCTATTACATGCTTGGTGGTCACATGTATATTTCAGGATGTTTTTTTAAGTTGTGATGGTCAAATACAGTGATCATGAATATTCAATGTCAAAATGTATGGCAGTGAGAGGTGTGTGTGTTTGTGCAGGGGGCGGTCCCTAATGAAATCTGATTGGGGAGTTAACATGCTGTGTGGGGCAAACATGGGAAGTAAAAATGATATGTTTAACATACATGGTCAGGTCTGGGACGTCCCAGGGGATCCCAGCAGGAGGGGGATGATCAAACTGCACTACACACAGCAGCGCCACCTTGGTTCCTCCTCAAATCCCCCTCGATAAGAAGCACTTCAAAGATGAGCAGCCAATCCTACAGCTTTATCCCAGACGTTAGTTTGATTCAGCGCTGGCTTCTCTTCCCAGGGCCCCCCTGCTGCCGTTTTTATTCAGTGGTGAAAAGTAACGAGACACTTGCACTCACGTGAATTACTTAAGTACATTTTGAGGAAATCAGAAGATCCCACGTTTGAGTCAGGTCTGTGGATAGTAGAAGTAGTAGTAGAATTAGTAGCAGAAGTAGTATTAGTATTTCACAATAGAACATAAACAATATACTAATGCTATTTAAATGATTTGTTTTTTACATTTGACACGTTGTCCCACCTTTATAGAAACTGGATTTGTACTTAATAATATTCCCACTGTACTTTTACTTGAGTACATATTTTGAGTACTTCTTCACTCTGCATCTGTCTAAAGCATCTCTCGCTCTCTCTCTCTCTCTGTCCACCTGCAAAGTCCACTGCTGGGTTTCCCCTCTCTTTAAGCTCCACAGGCATGTCGTCATTACAATAAAAAGGAATATTCTGCCTGTGTTAATGGGGTGCCCCCCTCTCCGAGTGCCGTGTGATCCACGCAACACTGATCAGCGTAATGGGATCTGCTCTTCTCTCACTACACATTTGCCTTTCTCTTTTTAACCTCATCCCTGGAGAATTCCCCCATCAGGTCGTCCCGTTGCAGCTTGAGCTTCCCGGGAGAGCCCCTCGTAGTCGTCCTGCACACCCTAATTGAAACTGGGAACGTGCCAGCCAGCTCATCAGGAATTTTTATTTACCTCAAACCAGGCTCTTTTGGAGTTTCAAAGCCCGCCATGTTATAATTACCTCCTCAAACAGAATCCTGCGCCCTGTCCTGGCTTCATATATCCTTTTTCATAAGTTATAATATCCTGTCTTGGAAGGAGGAGGAAATGGCTGTAGAATTTTGAAGTGGCTTTCCGTGGGGGTTTGTTGTTGTGGAGGGAAATTGAATTTTACTTCAAGGTCAGCGACACTAATGACAGTGTGGGAAGGTGTTGATCCGGCGGAGCACTGGTTTGTCTAGCAGCATCCCTCGCTATCGATCTGCAAGAGAGATCCTAGTGCCGCATTGATTGTCGCACTGAATTGTTTGGGAGAGTGGTGGAAATCATTAGTGTGGTATAAGTGGTGATTTGGGACCGGGCTCCATCTAAAGGGGGTTCTGCTTGTAGATAAAAATAAAGAGTGTCGCAAACAAAAGTCTTTTAGCACTGACTATAAAGCGACACAATGAAAATTATTATTTAAGAAAGGTGAATCTGTGCAGCTGCAGACACTAAGCAGCCTTGTGACAACTAATTCTTTCTTTCCAACCCACAATAGTACATTTATACAGAGAAAAGTGACCTGTAGTTTAGAGCCGACTGAAAAATACACTTCTAGACAGACTGGGTGATCACTAACTTAAAGCTTATCTATTATTTAAAATAGGATTTGTTTGGCAGGTGGCTGGTTGAGGTGGCAGTTAAGAGGTGGAAGAATTACAGATAATTTGCGCTCATTAATACAAGTAGTAAATGTACTTATTACTTAAAGTAAAAGTAAAAAAAAAGTTAGTATTTACTTTTAAATTATTTTTAAAAGCAGATTTTTGTAATTGCACAGTAAAATCTACAAATAGTGCTGCTGTTACTAAGACCTCTACTTCTTATATTACTACACTAAACCCAAACCAGAGATCGTGCCCAGGACCGTCTAGCTGTGAACCAAATGTACTAACAATTCATTTAGAGATTTTAAATATTTACTTGATTGAAAGTAAAAAAGGTATTAGTAAAAGTATGTTTTACAAAATGTTCTCAGAAAGTAAATATTCTTGACAAAATGTACCTAAGAAAAATTATTACCAGCATGTGCCAAACTATTACAATATATTTCCTGTTGCTTTTATTCTTTGTATTTAGGCTTTCACTTTACTTCTGACATTACAGCTGATGCTTATTATAGCAGATGAGAGAATATAGACTTGAACTACCTAAAATACTATTTTACTGTACATACTCAGTCTAGGAAATCCACCACCTGCGCACGAATTTATCCAATCACTTTCATGATTCAGTGCTGCTTGTATGCGAGCTGGTTAGTTCTGGTACGTGCCCCGCGGTGTGAGTGAATGTGTGTCACTTCCCCCACAAATGGAAACATTTAGACACAGAAGTGTGTCCTGAGGTGAGAGCTGTAGAAGCTCTCACTCATAAAGTAGCGGGGAGGCAGCCTGTGGAGGAAATGAGCTGGGCAGACTGGAGGGAGAGGATGACACACACACAGGGACCTCACACACACATAACACACCAACACTAGTGACTGCTGCGGCTTTGTGCCATCTCCATCACCATCTTGTTTTCACCGGTGGCTCCAGCTGTGTTTGACTATCTCTGTTGTTGGCAAAAAAAAACAAAACAACACAAACCTTCATTCTGTACATTCATGTCTTGCGGCAGGGGTTGAAAGGTTAACTGACCCGACTGTGAACCGCCTCACACCTGTGGAGGTTCACCGCCGAATGCAAAACAGTGGCTTGTCCCGAGGAAACTCCTGAAACATAATGCAGCTTACTTTAGGTTGGGTTCATGTCCAATCACGAGTGGACAAGACCCAAGAGATCCAATCGTTCAGACCGCATCCGACGACCACGACCACTGTGCCTGTGAGGGTGCATTTTTGGCCACTCTAAAGGACCACCTACAAAACTGATGATCACTGCAAAAGAGCCAGTGGTGTGTTTTGAGTGCCTACCTATGAGTAGTGTGTCTTAGATTTAACTATGCCACTCTGCCAAGGAATCATAATTATTCATAAATAATATTTTTAGTTTTTATTGACCCCATGTGGCTGGAGTTAGTATTAGTACCAGCTAAAGTTTGTAGGTGCTCTATGGACTGCACTTTGCTGGTCACTAACTATAGTAGTCTTGTGTTGCTTACATAAATTAAATTTACATATTTAAATTTGTATCTTGCAATGTTACAGACTTCCATAAAAAAAAACACACATGCGCAAAAAAACAAACAAACCAGATCCTTGCCTTCACTTCTATGTTAAGACGATTGTGAAGATTGAATGATCCAACTGATAGCTGAGAGAGAAAAAAAAACAGCTTAATATTATGCAATGGATTAAATACAATTTTCTACTTGCTTCGTGTTAACTGATAAAAATGAATGAAGCAGCAAATCTTAATTTTATACCGAGATGAGCTTGTTTATTTGCATATAGAGCGAGGAATTGAGTACAAGCTGTTCACCAAGTAATGAAAATCTTAATGGCAGGTCTGAAGACAGTCACAAATAAAACTTACAGTCTCTATACGTCTAATGCTTTCTAAACAAGTCAACATTATGAGCTTACTTTTGTGTTAGGCCTGTACATCGACTATTTCCTGCCTTTTGGTTAGGCGCTCCCTCTGACGTGTTGTGCTTGAGTGGCTTTATTAAGTAGGATGACCTGTCATGCAGGTATAAGGAGGTGATGACTACCCCTCCCTCCAGATTCTCATTCTTTCTCTGCGTATCCTCTACCAATTGGTCTGGCTTGACTTCACCTCCGACAGCAGAGTGGCACTGGACGGAGGGGTTGAGGAGGAGAAGTGGAAAGGGGAAGTGGAGTGAGACTTTCACTCAGAAGGACCTTGGAAGCTTCAAAGTCAGCCCAGTTCCCCCCTAGGTCAACCGCTTCTTAACGGTGATTAGTATTAGCATGCAGTTGTTGGCTTAAAGACATTTTTTTTGTTTGTTTGTTTGTTTTTATTCCCAGACATGCCAATAAACAATCAGTGCATTAAGCGGCTGGCAAATGGAATCAATTCATCCAGTTTTGCGCAGATGAGTGCAGAAAACGAGGCGTGAAGCAGCCGCGCTCTCTGTTTGGAGTGGCTAATTAGGAGCCCATTACAGGGCATCTCAGCATGGTGCGGCCCTGATTGTTTATTAGAATTTCACTGAGGTAAAAGGGAGCGGGAGAGCAAGAAAGAAAAAGGGACTAATAGTAGTAATAAATGGATAATAAATGGATCACTAACAGACACACACACACACACACACTCAGCCGTGGATGCCAGCCCCTGGGCCTGCTACAAAAAGAGCTCTTGTAAAAGTAAGGAAAAAATCTTTACCAGCACCAGGCATATGCTTGGCTCTGTGCTATTAAAGACTGTCTTATTAAATGGGTAAGTGGCTAGGACCACCAAGTGAGCCTTGCTGTCACTGGCACACTGCTCTCCGAACCTGAGTGTTACACCGTCACCAGAATGATGGTCATACATCAACTCCAGCACACAGTATTCAGTCTGCCATTTGTAAAGCCATGGCGGTTCTTTAGCTGCATTTGTTGTGGAAGATCTAGAACTATACTCTCCCACAAGCTGAACTTAAAAGCAGTGTGCGTGTGTGCAAGTGTGTGCGTTGAGAGGCAAAGGCAGTAATCAACAAAGACAACAGGGCATTGTGAAGAAGCAAGATCGATCGGCTGCTACAGGTGACTGCCCTCAGTGAGCGCAGACACAGTAGAAGCACATAATGCACGCACCAGAGTGTACTTGTGGCAACTTTTACTCTGTGCTGTCTCCACTGAACTCTCACAAGCAGCCTTCACTCTCTCATCCCGAGGATCTGCGGCTCAGTGCCAGCGGGTGCTCCAGTGCCAGGCACTGCCTTATCACCTCCCCAGCACACACACATACTTGTATTCTTACTCACATGTGCACTTTAAACAACCGCAGTGCAAGAGTTGGTGCACAGCCACTCTCACAGTTGTGCATGAAGATCTACAGTACACATAAACAAAGATAAGAGCAGGACTGCTCAGTGGATAGTCCCAGGAGGTACTGAACTATTACTGAGAGACCACAGTCGCGTGGCACTGAGTATGTGTGTGCACTCACATTCAAGTTTATGTGACAAGGCAGGGCTACAGGAAGAGCTAGCCAATTTGTTAATGCTATTTTGTTAGTGCTTGAACTAACTGCTAAATACTTACTGCCAAAGGATGAGGGAGGTGTTAACACAATCTCTGCATTGTGCTGTAAGGTGTTTGTCGCCCGTAGTCAGTGGACAGATATAATCATCAATACTCAACAATAACCTTCTATGAAAGTGACTGAACAATGTGCCAAAGGGCGCTGACAATCTGACAATGGCCTTGTCAGAGCTGGTGTCACACAAGAACCACTGATGAATCACACCTTTGTGGAGCAGTGCGGCCTGCTTTAGTATGAGGTGTGCTGTCTCCAGCTTGATCCCTGACAAAATCCAGCCTACTGTGGTGACACAGTACAAAGCGTTTTCCCATTTTGCCAAGCTGACAAACCTAATTACCGTGGTAAGATACCCAGGATCAGTCCTGGATCAGGACTTCTTAGCACCCTAAGCTGCACAGCTAGTGTCCCTCAGGAAAGCAACTTCCTCTCACAATTTTACTGAGTTCCTGGTCTCAACCAAAGGATGCCTCACAGCTTTGTGATTAGTCACCAAACTCCCATAAAGTTAAAGAGAAATGAGAAAAACATGTTTTGTCTGTTGAGGGAGGTGAAATGTCATTAGATATTTAATAGTGAATACCATCAAAAACCTTTAGCTCAAATACAAATAAAACTTGACCTGTGGTGACATGTATGACCAAGCTCTCCATTCATTAACACTTTTTATAGGTTTGTATTCTACACAGAATCATGTGTTTCTTTTCAACAGAGTATGATTTGTGATCTAAAAATAACAATTTTCAGGCACTTTACTCTGGCTGGGTGACAGCAGCTCAACTTAGTGCACCGGTGGACTGAATTCCTCAGCATTATGACCACATCAGTTCCCTCAGCTCTTTGAAATAAATGCAGCACACTGTAGATTTTTTTCAGTTGTTATCAGAGCTCAGTTGCAACAACCTTCTCCCTTTATGGGCATGTTTTACTAATCTTGCTACTGGCCTCTACGTTTTAAGTTGAAACAGGTGTTGTACTTATAACGCAATCTTGTATTAGTGCAAGCACCTCAGCTCATACTCCTCGGAGGTTGTGTTTTCTTTGGAGATTCTTTCTGAGCTACGATGACTGTACCTTTTTCTTGAGATTGAGAAGGAGTAATTAAAACAAAAGAAAGTAAATTTGTCATTCTGTCTAACGGTAAGGATTTTTTACATTCCGATTTCGCCACAGCAACTGATCTGACTCCAAGTGTGCAGTGATTCACATATTAATTGAGCATAGGTTTTTACACCGAATGGCCTCCTGGATGCAACCCTCCCCATTTTTCTGTTCTTGGGACTAGCACAAAAGGTACACTGACTGGTGACCTCTGTTTCTGGGTTAATTTGCTGTTAACCAACTCCACTTACAAGTTCTTTTATTCAGTGCTTTGCCATTATGCAATTTTAAATGGACCAACTAAAGGTCAGATGTTGTTACACGCTGGATTGAGTCTTCAAAAAGCTATGAACAAGAGGTGTACTGGGCACCAACCCAGGGAGGACAGAAGTCGTGTCAGGTGTGAAGCAATACTCATCATTTTCTGTGTTCTTGCCATCTAGTGAATGTGTCAGCACGTAGGTGAGTTTTATTGTCCACCTTAAAATAAAAGTAGTATAAAGTAAAAATCAATCTGGCATGAGACCTAGTGCAGGGTTGTGCTTTGGTCCCCTCAGCCACCCTCTGCTCCTGCTTTTCTTCCATTTTCATGTCTGAGGATAGAGAGATTAAAGAAAGGCCACGTCTCAGCGCTGTACAACTGCCATCACTCAAAGACGAGCTGTGCCAAGCTCCTCTTTCTCCTCTGCTCTGTATCAGCTGGATACACATCATCCCTAGTGCTCTCTGGCCTCCTCTCTCCATCCTCAGCCCACTCACACACGCATCGAGCTCATGATTTACTGTCATACTCCGGTATCAAGCCCTGCGAATGTCCACATATGTGCTCAGTGTGCACGGCGGCGGCCACATCAAATGCACCGAGACATTACCCCATCCATTCTAATTCTCCCACTGCGAATCGAAAACAGAAAAAAGTCAACATTTCAAAACCTGAAAAAATTAATAAATAAAAAGTGGAGGCCGGCTACATCTGGCACAATGTCTGTACTTAAGGTTTCCAAGTATGTGTCTGGGGAGGAGATCTGCTGGGACGAGCGCCGTCGGCTTGGAAGCAGTAGAAACGGATGTCACACTTGAAATTTATACGGTGCGGTTCAGGGAGCAGCGGCTGTAAATTGACAAGTGATGCTTGTGAGCAGCGTTACCCGTCTGTTCCCTTTTCTCTCATCTTCCATCTTTTTCCGCTCATCTTTTCTTCTCCGAGCGTATAGCTGTTACCTCTTACATCTGTGCACGAGCCCCCCAGCGTTATTGTTAACGGGTGAGAGATCCAAAAACAAGCTGCAGCGGAGACGGGCGGGGAAAAGCGCTTAGTGCTGGGCATGTGACGGGGAGAAGTGACAGACCAAAATGTGAGGTCCAAATCTTGCATCTTATTAATCTCTCTCATCTGTAATTGTGTGTATTTGACCATTAAGTCTATTTTAAGCATAGCAATAGGCAACAAAAAACATCTAGAACACAGACCCCTGCCAAGGCATTCGCCTTACACAATGATGAAGATAGTGCCCAGACCTGCAGTTAAACTAGGGATCTTCTAGTTCATGGGAAAGACAAAGTTTTAACAATTTACAAGGATATAAAATAATAACAACAATGAAACTAATCATTTATTCCTCAAATTAATCTTTGTGGCTGGAGCTAGAATCTCTGGCCCTATCTTGCAATAGTACAGAATCCCTAAAAAAAATCCTGAATCCACAAGGCTATTTAACTTTACAGAATGATATTATCTTGTTAAAAGACTAACAAACCAACCAACAGAGTAATAAAACACATTTTTGTGTCCACTGCCACTGTGTGCACAGCCCCCTCCTCCATGTGTGTATCTGTGCCATAGTTTGATTGAGTCATTCTACTGGATAAATGTTGCTAATGGTAGCACTCTGTTTAATAATGCAGTATTCGCTTTCTGTGTCCCCCTTTTTTCCCCCCAATTCCCTGTGCTCTGTGTGTGAGTGACAACCACATGAGCCACCAGCCCGGACACCAGACACACACTCATGTCAGGGCCATGTCATGTCCACGAGATGACACGTGCACTGAGAGACACTGCGAGAGAAATTCTGACATGAAAGCACACAGAACCTCAAGGTTTGAAACAAATTGTAAAACAAAACATAACAATACAGACTTTTTCATGTCCCATAAGTACCAGCCTTTTGTGAATGGCATACTTACATAGACAGTATGACCTTTTTGTGGAGACTCTCAGTCAGTACTTTTACTTCTACTTGAGTAATATTATTTATTTTTCTTTTGTTATTGTTAGTTCTTTTACTTTTAAGTACTTCTTCCACCTCTGACTATTTTGATATTGTCATTCATTTACTAATACAAGTGAGGAAATGTCACGCTGACACAGTAGCACCAATGAATTCTCTCCCCTCAAGATGCACACCTGCTTAAAACAGACAGTGGCAACTTTCATGCTCCTATTTTTCACATAGCTTTTTTCCTATCTTGGTGTACCAATTCTCTCTAAAACTGGAAACATGCCTGTCACATCTGGGCCTTGCTGAGAGACATGAGAGGCAGATAATAGAAGACAAAGATGGGTGCAGAGACATGAACTCTCACTCTCTCTCTTTCTCTTGCTCTCTCTCATGTGAAATGTCACAGACCCAAACATCAATGCAGGAGCCGTGAGGATGATGCCCCTTCAGGGTGACAGCGTGATAAGAAGCCTGTATTATACCAGTATACTCGTCATACCCCTACCCCCTCTCATTAACCTCTCCTCTGATTGCCCCCAGGACTCCCTCGTGCTAATTAGTGGGGGGAAATATGTCTATGATGCACACGCTGTAGTCCAAACACACACAATACTGCAGCTGACAGAAGAGCAGCGTTAACACTAGGTGTGAGAATGAAAGGCCTGTCTGCCATTGTGTTTCATCTACAATATGAACGTGTTGGCAACCGCGGGGTTAACCCCAGCAGGTGACAGCAGCACTGTTGATCCCTTTGACACAGACAGCCTTCATCTGTGCAGCCCTCACCTTTGGATTTAGCAACATGGTATCAAGATGTAAGCATTTTTCTCAGTGTGACACTAATAATTAAGGCAGTTCAAAATACATAAATGTTCATTTCAAAAATGAACATCAATTAAGTTTTTATAGAATTGGAAATCATAATAAGTGTCAAATTATCATAATATGTTCTAAAGGAATTAGATGCTTTGTACTGAAATCAGTTTAACTAGGAGGAGAGGCATTGGCCACGTGTTGCAAAAAAGATACAGTGCCCAGACCTGAACTTGAACCAGGAATCCTCTGATTGAGAAGTAAATGCTCTATCCTTTAAACCTTTAAAGACATGTTGCAATAGTCACACTCAAAAGTAATAATTAGTTAATTAGTATTTTTGTGGCAGCATGGAAATCCCTATTTCACATGGTACATAATACATAATTTAGACAGTGCTCTGGATTCATACAAAAAACTAATGTTTTTTTTTCATTGGCCCATTACAGACCTTTCCTGAAAATTTTATCAAAATGTCACCTTAACAGACAAACTAACAAAATAACCCAACAAATTAATTCCAGCTTTGCATACAGTGAAGTGTATATATTGAAGACATTTTATAAAGTACAATGAATAAAAAATAATAACGTAATATTAAGAACTGAACCCTTGTGGCACGTCCTGTAGATAGGAGCAGATTAAGTAATTGCAATGTTGAATCACTTTGCACACACACTTCCACAATGACAGTTCCCAGCTTCTTAGTGAATTAAAGTCCATTGACAGAAAGCTTTGCGGGCTCTTAGAGCGCTGACATTTCTAATAGCACTTTGACATCTCCATTCAGGGAGCTTTTGTGCTCTAGGAAGCAATTTGTGAATAAAGACAGAGCCCATTTTCTTTTTTTGTTTTACACGCTGTTAAGGACAAGTACGAGCAGACACAAACACGTTGAGGGACTTGTACAGCAAATAGCCATTTGTACCTGGTCCGGCCGAGGAAGGGCTGGAGAGAGGGACCGAGAGTACAAGAGGCTGGGGGCACACACATAGATGGAGTATTTAAGAGCACTTGAGTGCCAGTGTAGATGTAGTCACTTCTCCCAGCGGACAGGAGCAGGCCCCTCAGCACCGTGGCATGATTTTTCACTTTAGCAAGCACCACTCAGAGCTCCTCCACCGGTCCCCTCTCTGTCCGCTCTCCTCTCAGTAACTGTGTGCTTCAGTGACTCCATCATTGCCTTTCATTCACTCTAACTACGAGGCGAGCGCGCACATTCTGTGCGGCACGTGCACAAACATACAATTTGACCCATTTGCCCCCCTGCCACGGCTAGTAAATAATTCCACTGTGAGGGCCATTAGCAAGTATCTCAAGGGTTAAGAGGGGAAATACACTGGCAGTCAGATGGGCGATTAGACAATAAGAAGATGAAATGTCTACTATTGTTTTGTTGCTTATTGTTTCAGAGCTCACATTAGGCTCGTGGCTTATTCATATCCTTAATGTCCTTTTATTTGCCCTGGCCTTTTCTCAAGAGGCTGCATACTGAAGCGATGAAGGCATTTATACACACACACACACAAACACACACACACACAAACACACACACACTCAAGTGCACACACACACACACACACTTATATTATTAGTGCTACCTCTCTCACACAAGCTAACACTGCCAAAATGTAATGATCAACAGACTCTTTTTCCAGATCCGGCAGAGCAGAGGAAATGTAACATGCAATTATGTAAAGTAAAGAGGTAACAAAAGCACAGAGCCAAATCGCCTCGCTTGTCTCGCTGAATTCCAACAGCAAACTCTCTGCATTGTGCATGACTTTTTGAGTGGAGTTTAGGACAGTACCTTACATGGCTACACCGCAGTCCTGGTCGTGACATAGCTGTGTAAGAATTAGTGTCGCCATGCCAGAAACCTCACTTGGTTTGGCGACACAAATAGACTGCAATGCATCGTTATAGTAATAGCTGTTTGCTACTTAGAGCTGGTCAGTCACAATTTTTCCATCATTGAACAACATCTCAAATAATTCACCTATGTAGATTTTGGTAGTAGTTTTAGTAGTTAAGCTGCTGAGCTGGATTTTTGTCATTTTGTCCTACAGTAGAGTGCGTCTTCTATTAAATCAACAACAAGAAGTTCATAAGCTGTTAAAAATTTTTTGATAGTCTCTAAAATGTCATGTTTTTTCTCACTTATTTGCTATTTATTATTTGCAGTTAGCTAATGCATATACAGCCACAATGATCGGACAAGGAACTGCATTATTCAAGCTTGTAACTTGAATAATTAATCAAGCCAGTGTTGTGTTGGTCCCAAGCCTGGATAAAGGCATCCAGCGTAAAACATATACCAAACCAATTTGTGAATAGCTGCACTCTAGGAGGGAGATGATTTGCTTTGGTGACTCCAAAAGGGAAAAGCCAAAATGAAAAAAGAATTCAAGAGTACACCTCCAATTAATAAAAAATCCAATTACCAATCAGTTTATGAAATGTAATTGCTCTGAGCTAACTGTATTTTATTTATTATTATTTATGATTTCTACCTGCATCTTTAGGTAGTGTATGTCCACACAGCTGTACACCTGGGCCTGTGGACACTAACTGCTCCTGTGAGCCTCTAGTTGGGCCACTGTCAGAGGGCTCCTTGTATTTTTCCATGGGCATGTAAAAGGATTACACAGAGCACAGAGAGACACACATCAAAGCGTCTGAACACGCTGTCCGGTCCTGAGCTAGGGGCACTCAGCAGGCCCCTGGCACTCACTCCACATCTGCCTGCAAGGATCGCCAATGGCAAGCATGCCCTCTGTGTGCACCTGTGTGAGTGAGGTTTGCGTTAACAGAAATAAAACACAAGTAGGTCATAGTGCATGTCTATATAAATTATCTTTGCACCCTCTCATTTTAAAAGAGATTAAAAAGAAAACTGATATAGTCAATGTAAAAGTGAATAATTGTCTGATATTATGGTAAAAGATCAGTCAACAACTTCATACATGTATTAAATAAATCTGTGCCAATACTCAAACCAGGAATCTTATAGTTCAGGGGTAAATACTCTTTGCTCTGAGCCACAATATTTTATATTTCACGTAGGCTTAGAATATACAAAAAGTATATAATTGTTTCTTGACTGTCTCCTTACAGCCACATTGTGTAACTCTGGCCATATCGCACAATGTCACTTCTACTTCTTGTTCTCTTGCTAACAGACCAATAAACCAACCAACCAAACAACAAACAAACCAACAAACAAACGCAGGTAAAAACATAACCTCCTTGGCTAGCAAAACTATTCTCTGCCACAAATATTGAACAAAACGTTTATGACTTCAAGCAAATTTAACTTTGCTTTATAAACAGTGTTTGCTGGCTAATAAATAGAACAAAGCTCTTTCCCACTTTACTAGTTATTAATTATGAAATACTGCAATCAATGTTTTGCACAAAAGATTCCTCCTATGCACCGAGTATACAAGTAGTCGAAGTTAGACATTCGGGTGCATGTAAATGGGTTCTGGGTGAGAGTTATGTGCGGCGTAAATTATTAAAGCACCTAGGCACATTGGCTAAGGGGAAGATATTTATCCCTGATCAATAAATAGTGTTTAGCGGTAGCATGGTTTCTAATTACGCCCCCATCTGACCACATTCTAACCTTTTCTCCCACATTTTCGTTTTCTTCTTCTTTCTGAGCCATGCTCCCAACCCACTCTCCCTCTGTCAGGCGATTTGGCCTACACACAGGGCAACTCTGCAAGTACAATACAAATCAATGGGTTCACGCATTAACACAGAGACGTACAGCAGACAAGGTAAAGGCTTCAGGACCTCTGAACCTCAACACCTCTAGCCCTCCAGCATGATCAATAGTTTTAAAAAAGGCATTAACAGCCCGGCGCACTCCTTCCATCTCGCATGCTTCTGCGCTAATCATTTTCTCAATGCTATCTCTCTTTGCCTGTCTCGTTTCTTCAGCAGTCGAAAGGAAAGTTTATTTCCCAGAGCTCGTAAGAAATCCCAGAAGTCTGCATGGCCCAATCTCACCTCCAAGCCACAGCCAGACACCCTGTTAAAGGCTATTACTATGGCTAATTCTCCTCCTCCATCCTGACAAGATGCAGACAGGACCCCGAACATTAGCTAATCCATACTTATTGCATCTGGATACCTCTCACAGCCTTGTAATTCATATGGAGAGACATATTAGCACGACATATTAGGCTGGCAACAGGTCTGTGAGGTGAGATGCTACGCTGATGCTAAATTGACTTAGCCGGAGCCTTGTGGGACGTTACAGGGCACTGCAGCTGGCTGATGAGGACTAGGGCCCCTTGTCTGCCTGTATTGAGTTTCTGTGATGGCTGTTTAGGATGTAGTGCTACAGTGGGGCAGAGAGGGGGAGTGGAAGGTGCTCTGGCTCATTGCGTTTACAGAGAAGAATCCTGCAGACCGCAAGGCTATAGGGATCAATAGCATCACACAGCACTGTTAGACCAGGCCAGACACAAACACAAGAAGATTGTATTACATGTAAGCTTAAATAAGGGGCAAACCTACAAACTATTTAATTTGCAAAGACAAACATGTTTCTGATGCAGGCATTGCTTCAAAATTCACTTTTATAACAAATTTTGAGTGGTGATATTATTGAGATCCCAAAGCAAGAAATGTAAAGTGTCTTAAGTGTCATTTAACTTTTCACCAGTATTGGACAAATTATTGCCTTAAGAAGGTCAAACTTTTTTGCAACATAATCCAGCCACAGGGGGTTGCAAGCCAGTGCACTTCAAAGTGGATAAATGCAGAGGGTCAGGAAGGGCATCTGGGGTAAAACCCATGACTAAGTAAACAAATGTGTGCACACTCAGAGGTTGATAATTTTGTGTGGTGACCCCAAAATGTAGAAGCCGATTGGAAAGAAACTTAATTTTGCAAGAAATAGTCATTTGGAAAGCCTGGCCAGCTAGACCTACTCAGTTTCTTTGTGAAGTGAAGTAGGTCTGGAACCCTTCCCATTGAACTCTATTACTCGTTTATTTAAATGGGCAGGCTTCATGCAATGCTTTAGTTTTGTTTTTGGTTAGATGTTTCTCAAATTTTATCAGTCCTAAAGCAGTTCTGCTTATGCCCCTGCATCCATATGTACGAAATATGTAACATTTCTGGAATGTAGAAGACTAGAGTAGAAGACTAGAATAGAAATAAAATCTTTCCTGATATTTTTAGCAAGTCTCAAACAAACCAACGCAAAATGCTTACTCTTATTTTTAACTAATATGCACTCAACACAGTCACACCTTAAGCCTGGTGATCTCGGACCTCCAGGTGGCCTCTGAACAAACAGAACCTCAGTCCGCTCCACTTCCCACCCATGTCACCCGGGCCAACCCCAGACATTGTTACAGCGCGTAGGCCTGCTGACATGGCCACCCACCCTGCAAGGGATTTGCTGCTGGGCTGCGAGTTGACATTTATTAAAGGAAGTTGCATGGAGAGTTAAAGGGAGATGACAACCCTCTCGTCACGTCGCTTTCCACAATTCAAAAACCTGTACGTTACACACCCCTTCTAACAATAAAACGAACAATGAAGCTGTTAAGAATCGAATGGCTCTCTATGGGCCAACTACAATGAGAATGACAGCTTTCATTTCCCAGCTTAGTGCCACTGGGTTTAAGGCTCCTTGCGTATCATTAGGAGAACTTATTGAGAGTATGACATATTTTAAGGGACCAATAGCATTTAGTCTAAACTACAACTGACAACATTCAGCAAAATCTTATACATTGAAAGTACACTAACTGGACAGCATGAATGAAGTAGAATAAATATTTGTAGGCCGCAAGGGGGGACATAGAGTTTAGTGGACCGTGAGGAACAATGAAAATCTAAAAAGAAGTGGAGTGAAATGGAGTGAGTGTGCGGAGGACCAGATGTGCCGTGGATGGATCAAACATCTGCTGGCTCTGTAAGGCCTCAACTGGCTCGAATGACCTGCTGGTAAACCTTTTGTTTTTTACTACCTGTGCACTATTCTTTTTCTACATACTATACTGTGCAAACATATTACACATTTTTCATTTTTAGAAAATCTCAGTAATGGGCAAAGGACAAAAATTTTTTTGGTGTGGTTCCAGATCACAGTTTATATCCAGGAGTGTTTTAAGGAATTCTGTACCATTTTGAGATACTGCACAAAGACACTAACATTACTCACTAAAAGAACAAAGTATCATAATAATTATTATTATAATTTACCAATGTGAGGGAGAAGGGTGGTTCAATGGAAAACATTTACCCTTGAACTAGAAGGTCTCTGAGTTTAAATCGAAATCTGGGCACTATATCTTTACCATTGCAAGATCAGTGTCCAGTGCCTTAGCAGAGGTCTACGCTATCCAAGTGCTCCTAATATAGATTTTTCTATTTCTTTTTTTTTCTCAAAATTGTATACATTTTTGAACATAGCCTTTCTCAAGAACCTATAAGACTTTTGCACTGTATTGTATTTTACAGTTTAAATTCAAATCATGTTATTGCTCTCCATTCTTTGCGTTGTGATGGTCTAGAGCTTTTCAGCATGGATAGGTTACAGTACAAAGGAGGCAGCACCAGATGGTAATGGTGTTTATTTTTGCAGTAACTAATCACCATGCGGGAACGTATGACAGTAGACAGGCCCAGGGACTTGGAAGCATGCCCCGAGAGACCTGCACACCACTTCCTGTTGTACCCACATGATCATGCATATACAAATACACACAACAGCACGCGCACATAAACATGAACATCCTCTGGGCCGATGGAGATATACACCAATGAGCCGCTGGGATTGATGTGATCTGGCACACAGTCTGGGCTGGTGTAAATTATGCTCCAGCCACATTGGAATCTTCTGCATTCAAGATGAATGGGCCAAAGTTGCATGCCAAGCACCCATTCCAGTGAGGAAGTAGTGTCATATAGGGCCATGATATTTTCATGTTTTTATATTTTTATATTTTTTTATTTAAACAGTTATAGCTGGTGTTTTCTACTCTTCTGATGTCAAGCTGTGTTTAATGTTTTTGTAATAATGATTATTTAATATATTATAAATAGAACAAATTTTAGTTAAACACAAAATCTTTTATCGGTTGAAAAAAATCAGGTATCAAAAGTCATACTGCCTTTTCAATATAAAAAAAAATAGTAGGACTTTGAGAGCGCAGACCTTTGCCAAGGAACTGCAGTTCAACCCTCGACCCAGCCGATGGTCGATTTCAACACCAAATTATAATTTCTTCCTTGGCCTATTACTGTCCTTTCCTAAAAAAATCATTGAAATCTGACCATTACTTTTTGAGTTATCATGCTAACAAACTAGCAAACAAACCAACAAACAAATATCAGTAGGAAAACTCAAACATCACAAACTTCATAGTGGCAATGCAGTAATACTCTAAAGTGCTAACAAAGTGACTTAACTCTCAAACAAATAAACAAAAGAGAGCCACAAACTAAGTACTTGCATCTGTTCAGAATGCATAGCTGCTGACTTGGCAGTTCAACAGTTTGTCTCATAGTTCCATAATTAACATGACAGAGCTTTTTTTGGGGTGCCCAGACCGTCCGTGGCTAGAATTGTGAGGCGGTGAAATAGTGTCGGGTAAAAAAGAAGGGTGGAAGTAAGGTACCAGCGAGAGAGGCTTGAGTTAATGGTCTTGCATCTTCCTGGCAGCATGTCAATAATGGCTCTGATCACATTAAGTAAAGAGTCCATTAGCTTATTCTCGTTCCTCCAGCTTGCTCCATCGCAAAAGCACAGTAGAAAGCTGAAAGGCGCTCCTAATGCAGTGTGTCTGCATGTTACAGACACCTTTATCTGTTCCTCCCTTGGTACGAAACAAAATGACTTGGGGAGATTTGTCTTTACTGCAATCCTTTATCCATTCACATTCATTTTTTTTAACACGGTGACAAAGTGTTGTGTAGATTCTTTTGATTGGTGGTGAATGTTAGATTTCACACACTTTATACCTGATAGCCTTTTTTTCCACCCAAATTAAACTGCTGCTATTGATCACTGGACCGTTTGTAGTTTTTGGATGCATTTTTTGGCTATTGTACAGTATCATGACATAGAAAGATAAATCACAAATAGCAATTTTACTTTATATAATACAGTCACAAGCCAGTGTACTTTTTGTGCCAGTCTCAATGTTGGATAAATAGAAAATGTTAGGAAAGGCATCTGGTGCAAGGCAACCCTGGAAAAGAAAAGCAACAGTATAAAGGAAAGAAGACTGCTTTTACTTCATGTAACAGTTATCAGCCTATAATATAAAGAGTGGACATTGCAGCAAAAAGCAAATGTACATGTCAAGACATGACAAAATTGTGAACATATGTTAATATACTTATTTAGCACTAAACTGCTGCCACAATAGTAATAAAGACAAAAAAAAGTGAGATATGAAGGGGTGTCTGACCCCCTCTACCCAATACTACTGACATACACAGGTTAGACAGACCATTGCTCAGCCGCCTCACTGCTTTCTGTTGGGCCTGGAGGGAGCAGAGCAGCCCCCACATCTGTCTCCCAGGCCCACGACAGACCTGGCTGCTGCATCCAGACCCAGCACATCACACGAATCATCCTCAATTAATGTGAACCATCAGGCGTTCCTTCACCGCTCCGATCACCGCGCCCTTCTTCTCCAAGGCATCCCCTCTGGCAGAGTACTAGGTCCGCTGCGTTTTACACATTGACCATGCTTCCTTAGCACAGCTGGCTAAGGCAATCCGATGTTATCGTGTATGCTTTGTGAAAAGAGACAGGGAATCAATACATCAGTCCAGCCCCAGACACTGTTCATATGTAAGTGCTGTGAGGCAGTTCTTCGGAGGTGCAGGCGAATTCGCTACGCAATGCAACAGGGCCTGAAATGGCTTCCATGTGCCGCCCCATCTGCACCTCTGCTGGGCTATGGCCAAAGGACTGTCCGCTCCACTTTTAAAGGATGCAGAGGGACAGCTGTAAAACAAAAAAAGGTGGTGATGGTGTAGTGGAGGTCAGAGAGTTCGGATGAATCAGGGGTGGGAAGCCCCTTTTAAAATGATGGGTTTGTTTTGAGAAAGGATCATAAAAACAAGCTAATACGAAAAGAACCTGAAAACTATTTACTAAAGGCCACCTGGAATAGGTATATGCCAGATAGTGACTCAACGTCCTGTGGTAAAGCCTTCTAGAATAACCCCCCCTCACACTGTTTGCAATAAATATCACTCAAGTCGATTAGTGTGCCCCTTGAAACAACTAACATATGGTCATTATTTTTTAACCAAAGCTGTAAGTTAAATAAGGTTGAGAACTGAGGGCATGGTAGGCTATGTCAACCAGTTTGTTAAGTAGTACATCCTGCCTTGAGAAGTGACACACTTTCTCTAATTCACTCTCAGGAAAACATGGTGGCCATAGAACTGACCATAAAGTGACCTTCTATGTATGTTAATTAAATTAAAAGAAATTAAGACTCAAACTCAATTTCAATTCCAGGGCATTCTCTCTAAATGACATGATTTTGATTTGTTTAGAATGTGTCTTATATGACAGTGCTTGACCACACATTTATTTACTGATCTGGCTGTCATCAATCAATTACACTACAGTATAGTGCAGGTGCAATATTTTAGTATTTAAATTAGCATAATACCAAACTTTGGAAAGATAAATTATTGCCATTATTTATTATTGCCATTTAAAGAGTCAAGATGCACATGTATGAAGTCTGGAGTCTGAAGTCTACATATAGTTTTGCAGTAAAGCATTTCAAAGTATATCCATCCAAGTATAGACAACAAGTTAGGTCACATCCAAAAGTAGCCAACTCCTTTGATGCACAGAGCTGGAATGTGGAATTTACAAAGATCAGAGTGCAAATTTCAACCTCTATGATTCTTACAAATGTCCTCCACCCACGTTCGGACAGGAGCTACTGATTTCCCTGTGGTCCATCACAGGGGAAGCAGCAGTTCTGGTTGTTCACACATGACCTCTGCCCTGCCACTGCAAAGCCAATGGGGGGAGCAGCTTGTGTCTTGGGAGCTCTTGCCCTCTGATGTGATGGCTCCAGGCGATGGGCTTTGCGTGAACCCCATCCCCCATGGCACCTCTCGCCACTAGATCCTCTGCATTATTCATACAGCCAGGCCGGGGTGGGGAGCAAAACAGAATATGGAAAAGACTGAGCCAAAGGTTCAAGACCTTCTCAGATCACAAGGAACTTCTGCTTAACCTCCCTTGAAGTGGCCAACATAGGGATAGAGCTTTTTTTTTTTTGAGGAATGGGATCTGAAAGCAGGGCTAGAGATCAATAGGGAATCCTCCAAGGCATGGTGGAGATCGCATTCACAGCAAGATGATTGGTGGATCAATGTGGTTCCCATGGTTTACCCTGCCATTGTGAGTACTGGTGATTCCCTCTGCAAATGATACTGTATCAACTGCTTTTATGTAAATGGGCAGTGCAGGAGTCATCCCACACAGACAGTGTTGTCATTTTCCATGTTAATATGATCTAGTATGATGTGTCATGTGACAAAGTCTCAAAGAGGGTCAGGAGCTGCACATTTTGTCTTCTAAAGCCTAGGTCGGAGGTTGCCAACATTTATATTTTGTTGCTTTGTGCCTGGCATTGCCTATCACGTTGCAGCTTTCCAGATAGACTGTAGTGTCTGAATATGATAGGTGATGATTACAGAGAGGAGCATTTGTACATGTTAAACTGTTAATCCCTAATGCACACCAAGCGACCTCCTCAGCTATACAGCCAGGTTTTTAATAGAGCCTTACACATAACCTGCTAATTGCATAATTACCTGATTTGTTTTAACTGACAGTGGTGCCCTGGCCTATGACAAGGCCATCATTTGCTCATCCTCATTGTCAGCAATTTGCAATGTAGATACCCCACTACACACCCACAGCACCAGATCCAGCAGCACAGTATTAGAGACAGCTATGAATTAAGAATGCACTGCAGTGGCAGCGTGATGAATAAATACGGCCGTTGCTAGAGTAATTCTGGGAGACATGAAGGCAGGCAGATAAAACAAACTAACAGCAGCAAGCTGTCCACCAGATAAAGTGGGTACCCCATCGTCTCTCAGCTGTAATTATTGGCTAATAGTCATTAACCTGGCAAACAGAGGTTTAGCGGTATTGTTTAAAGGACTCTTGGATGCATAATGACAGACTAATATGTCATAGCAATGGGGGAGATGGGGGAGGGGTAGATTAATGAGATTTTATTGAAAGAAGTGTACAAGAAGAGGTGGGGCACGCCTGGAAAATATAAGCGAAAGAGGGCCACATTAAGCTAATTGGAAGATGAGTGCCTACTTGTAAAAGTGCTTCTAATGGCATATTTGTTTCTCTCTCAGAATCACAGGGGCTAATGCAGGGGAGTGGACTGGGAAGACGCACTGGGACTGTGTTTGTCTGAAAATGTGTGTCAACAACATTAATTCATTTCATTCCTCCGTTTATCTGATTTAAATGATTAATACAAATAGTGAAAGCACAATACTTGTCTAACAGTTTTAAGTTGTAACTGATATTATAAATTACAGGCAGAAAGTGTGTTACTTAACAAGTTTCAGTATCTAAAAGCTTAGAACTCCTGTAATCACCAATATACTACATACTTGATTTTAGGGCTTGTGTGTTGACTCTCAGATTGACCCCCTTTCTTGACTAGCTTCCACTTTACCAGTAAACAACAGGCTTTGAATATGCTCATAACGGACAGGGACTATAGTTTAAAGCATCACTGTTGGCCTCTTCTGACCTTCTGACAGCTGGCTGGCCATGCCAAACCCTACTAGTTTGACCTGTGTCATTGCATTTAGGCTTTTCTAAGACAAATCTAAGTTCTAAGTTAAATATTGAAGGTTCACTAGGCCTGTGAAATAATAACATTAAATAACACATTTCTCACACAATTATTTAGTACAAAGAAATTAGTGTAATTCTGTTTTTATTACAGGTTAATATTTTCTACTGGTTAATATTACAATGCTGCATTCAGTTTTCAGTTGTTCTGAAGAAATCCAAACTTTACTGCAATCTACAAGACACATATGAGACAAATTAATTTATTTTGACTGTTCTACTTTTTGTAACTACAATTTCATTTGAAATGTTTTGCTTGTAAGGCTATTTAAAGATTCACTTTCTAATTTGCTTTCATTTTTTGTTGCAATTAAATCAAATGGATGTACTAATGCCCAGATGGCACTGCAGTATGAAATAATAGTGCCCAGGCTAGAATTTAAAGTCATACCTCCAGGCTAAACTCCACAGCGCACACAGAATGAAAGTGTAAAATGTTTTTTAATGTATATTTAACAACAAATACCCCAGTGACTATTGATGTTTCGTCTCAGAAGAGTCTATTTCTCCAGTATATCTGAGGGCATGATATGAAACCACTCACACTTTTATTTTGTGTTTTTCTGCTCCTCTTCCTCTGTGTCTCTCCTCTTCTATCACACTCTCACTCTCTCTCTCTTTAAACATTTATCTTGTGTTTTCTCCTTACAGGCCCTTTGTGCTTTGTGATGTTGGTTTTTACAGCTTTTTACTCACTAGAGTTGCCATTTATCTTTTATGGATGCCAGCAGCAAGGAGCGCATGTAAAATGTTACCATTTCATTGTGACTAATTGTCACAGCTTGCTTATTCTCTAGGTGTCACTTGCACCTCATCCCACAGGAATACAGTATGTTTATTTTTATCCATGTCTTCCTTGTGCTCACCGTTTTTAGATTGTCTTTGTTTTGTATCTTATTTATGGCCGAAATCACACATTTTCTCTAAAAGTTTTGTTCAACTAAAATTGAGAGGATATACATTTTACCACTTTATCTATTCACAATATACAGTATAAACTAGAAATTCAGCCCCCCCCCCCCCCCCCCCACACACACACACACACACACATAGTCCCCTTTACCCTAAGGTGTTTTAATGCTGATAGATGTGGATCAGAGGAAATGCATGCAGTAAGGTGTCATTAGTGGTTGTCATTAATGATTTCATTATGTGTGTTAGCCATTTAGCGTCTGGCTCATATAGTTTGTAAACATCCTTAGGTTCTCTGTGTGAGCAAAGGCAGTCGCAAGAAGAGTTTACATGCTTTAAATAACAGTCATGTCACTGATTATTATTCCCGCATTGTTGAAAGTCAGCACCTATAAGGTGCACTTAATTTTCTCATCACAGTATCAGATTATCCAGACAGTAAATCTTTTTTTACAAATAAACAAGGAAATGGTGGTTAGAAAAGAGGGACACTGCACAGTGTGGTTTTTTGTCGAACCTCTGTGAGTTGCTTGTCGCTCCAGGGGCCTCTGAATTTCATGAGCAGAAAAGCTTGCCCTTACAAACTAACCCCTGCTCTATGTTCTCTTTTGACCACACTGATTATGCACAATCAATAATGTTTTGTATTTTTGTCTTCTCTCGTGTCTCTTCTGGGGCTTCCAGGATGCTGCAGGCAAGGTCCTGGACCGCTGGACCATCATGTCCCGAGAAGAGGAGATCATCACCCTGCAGCAGTTCCTACGCTTTGGTGAGACCAAGTCTATTGTTGAACTGATGGCCATTCAGGAGAAGGAAGGTCAGGCAGTTACAGTTCCCTCCTCCAAGACAGACTCCGGGATTAGGACATTCATTGAAAGCAACAACAGGACCCGCAGCCCAGGGCTTCTGACACATATGGAAAACAGTAGCCCATCAAGTATTCATCATTTTGAAAACATCCCCAATAGCCTTGCCTTTCTCCTGCCCTTCCAGTATATCAACCCAGTATCTGCTCCGATGCTCGGCTTACCCCCAAATGGCCTGCCTATGGAGCAGTCAGCTCTCCGACTGCGGGAGCCCACCCTACCAAACCAGAGTGAGCAGGTGGAGACTAGTGAATCCGAAGTGTCCTTGTCTCCTTTCCGTACAGGCCAGAGTCCTAGTCGTGGAGGCCTGGGACCCTTAAACAACATAGAACCCAAAACAGAGCCCAGCAACAGAGCGTCACCAATCTCTCCAACCCCCTCTCAGCAGTCACAGCTACAGTCACAGCAAACACAACAAACACCACAACCAGGCCAACCACAGTCACAAAGTCAGACACAGCAGCCCAGCAGTTTGACTGACCCTCAAGTCCACCATCACTTTGCAAAGGAAGAGCAGAATAAAACCATCACACATGCTTCCTTTTCTTCCAAAATGCATCGCATGCGACGTATGGGGGCCACATCACGGAAAGGTCGGGTTTGTTGCAACTCTTGTGGCAAAACCTTTTATGATAAAGGCACTCTTAAGATACACTACAATGCTGTACACTTGAAGATTAAACACCGTTGCACCATTGAGGGCTGTAACATGGTCTTTAGCTCACTACGTAGTCGCAATCGTCACAGTGCCAATCCTAATCCACGGTTGCACATGCCAATGTTGCGCAACAACCGCGACAAAGACCTTATTCGTGCCAATTCCACCACTGGTACACCTGTCATCTCAAGCACCAAAAATGGTGGCTTTACTTTAACCAGCCCTGGAAGACCTCCACTGGGTTTCACCACACCACCAGTAGACCCTCTTCTTCAGTCACCTCTGCAAAGTCCTCTGGTGTTTCCCTCCCTGAAGTCAGTGCAACCAGTTCAGCCAGTGCCCCCTTTCTACCGTACATTACTGTCTCCTGCAGATCTTGTTAGCCCTCCAGTGTCCTTGCCCACCAGTCCCATTCTGCCAACCACCACCAACAGTACCACTCTGATGGACCAGCAACAGCAGATCCTGGCTGCTGCAGTGGCAGCTTCACACAATAATGTCCATGTGTCAGAAGCAGGGCCCATGTCTCACCGCTTACCTACACCCATTGCTAACCATGACACCACTACAGGTAGCAGTGACCCTACACCCAAAAAGAAGCCCCGTAAATCAAGTATGCCAGTAAAGATTGAGAAGGAAATCATTGATGTGGCAGATGAATATGAAGACAAAGATGAGGATGAAGATAACATTCATAATCACCATCACCACCAATCATCACTTCTTCACAATAATATCAAAATTAACGGGAACTGTAACAATAACAGCAGCTGCACTGGGAACCACAGTGGTGGTAGTGGACCACAGTCCCCTTCTCAGGATGAGATGAGCCCTGGTCTTGCCCTCAGAGGAATGATGAGGCAGAGTGAAGATGAGTGTCGGGATGGGACTGGCAGTGACAGCAGAGGAGCTACTGATCTTCGAAGCACAGGTGAACTTCGCTGCATGGACAGTTTCACCTCAGAGGACCAGGATCATGAAAGAGACTTTGAAAATGAATCTGAAAATTCAGACTCCAAAATGTTCTACAGAGATGAAATGATGGATGTGGATGATCAGCACAAACAACACCGGGCAGGAAGAGGTCTGGACAAGGAAATGGATGATGAGATTGGTGAAGATGGGAAATTAAAGGAGATGGAGGGCAAGGGCCATTCTTCACCCTCTCCACATCAGCTCCCAATCAAGATTAAGGAGGAACTGAGTGACCCTACTTATGACATGTTCTGCATGGGACAGTATGGACTCTACAATGGAGGCATGGCAGCAGCTGCTGCAGCGGCTGCAAGTATGGCTGCTCTGCACGAAAGCTTCATCTCTTCAATGGGTTACGGTGCTAGCCCACCCAAATTCCCAACTTCTCAATCACCAGATGGAGACCCGTGTTCAAGCCCTGACCCCAAGATCTGTTATGTGTGTAAGAAAAGCTTCAAGAGCTCCTATAGCATGAAACTGCACTACAAGAATGTGCACCTCAAAGAGATGCACGTGTGCACTGTGGCTGGCTGCAATGCTGCTTTCCCCTCTCGACGGAGCCGAGACAGGTGAGTGCTACAGTCACAACTGGGTTTATAATTTTGTAAATAATAAATGTCAGATATAAATGAAAGATAACAATTATATGTATAAGTCAGCAAAAAGTTGCACAGTTTTTGTAAAATAACTTATAACTGATATGTCTATTTACTTACCTGTATTTACCATCTAGTTATACTTAAAAGACAGATTCAGGGACATCTGCTCTCTGCCAAGTTGAAGTTCAGATAAGTGGGTGTCATATGTACTTTGCAGAATTTCTCACCTCTCCATCTGCACAGTGTTGTTTACCTGCCCTTTCTGCATCACCCTGTCACAGTAAGGTGATGGCGCATACATTAACAGACAGTGGTTTGTCAAACCACTGCATTTATTAGCGCATCAAGAGGTGAGGCCAGCAGTGTTCACCTGGGCTTGTTAGCACATATCAGTCCAACACACTCTTACTGCAGAATCTGTATACTGTACCAGAACATACTCCACAGCTGCTAAACATCGCTAATGCCTTGGGCAAGCACTGATGCTCATAAAAACACACAGGAAAAGCTATTAAATATATTATCAAAAAGTACAAAATAAAAATCACTTTCTTTTAAATTACTAGTTTGGACAATAATATTTAATTAGTTACATAGGCATTTTACGAATTCTCTGCTACACTGATTTAAGCAGGTCTTCAAGTGTAACAAACACATCAAACGATGACACACTCATGAGGGACTATTATCTCGTACTCACACGTTTTCTGTTTTGTTGAGAACTAAAAAAGGACATAGTAATAGGTGAGTACAAATAAGAACAGCAGCCCTGAAATGTATGTATGTGAATAGACTTATTTTCCCAGATCACTGTCAAGAGTGCATTACCTTTGTACATAAATCAAGGCACCCTTTTATCGTATTTAGGCAAGGATAAAGGGCAGTTATTTTAGTATGGCCTTGGGCAATGTGTGTATGTTTTAAGGCCCATCCCCTACAGCATAGTGGTAAATTACTGCATAATTATTGTGAGCAGCATCTGCAAAACATTGAGGTGCACGATTAGCAGCTGAAAAAGCATGTGTACCAGTAATCATCACAGTTATTAGCCTCATTAATCATATTTTAAGAAGGCGACAAGACTCTCCTTATTTATCCTATCTTCGTCACAATTTTTCCGTTAACCTAGCTTTGACCTGCTCCTTCTATGTCACCACAGCAGCTAGGGGTCCTCCCTTACAGTCCCATGGCAGTCCTAGTAGTCCCAGCCCGAGCCACTGTAAATGCAGAGAGTGAAGGTTAATTATGTCAGAGAGTCTCTTTACTCCATTTCTGGTCCTCTCTGTGGCTCCCCTAGTCCCCACACAGCACGTGGGCCAAGATTCACTAGTCCACAATCAGCTCACTGTGTCTTCTAAACAAAGGGCACTCTGCTCATAGAGAGAATATGTGAGCAAAAAACATGCTGCTTAAAGACAAAAGCATCAAATATTTGGTGCATGCATATTTACAAAAACATAAATTAGAATTAAAATGAACATAGTGTTGGTGTCCATGTAAACCTTATTTTAAAAGCCAATTAAATCTATATACTTGTGTTTTTTGTTTTTTTTACTTTGTAATTCACTAGTACTGGTAAATATTTGGTCCTCCAAGTACCATTTAACAGAGTGGAGTGTGTTAACCCAACAAGGGATAAAACAACAAAACAAGGAGTATATCAGGACTTGGGACTCAACAATACAATATAATATTATTGTATTTTGCCCTCTTTATAAAGACAACTTTTTTTTAGAATGCCATTTAAAACCTTTGTGATTATTTATTACAAAAATGTGACAGCAGATTAATTACAATCAGTGTCTTTTGTACAGTTATTTCCGGAGTCATTTTCCAGGTTTTGTGCTTGTTTGTAAATAGAATCAAAAGAAATTAACTATATACATGAACTAGGGTGCTTACTGTTTTCCTGTTTCCCACATAAAATAAATATCATTGGCTGGGTAAAAGTGTATTAGAGACAAAAACCACAGTGCTAACCAGTCGGTGGCATAGCACTCTTGTCTCGCTGCAAGAGTTCGATTTCCAGATCAGAAAGGGCCTTTCTGTGTCAAGTTGGCATGTTCTCCTCTTGTCGGCTTATTTCCCCTACCAAAAAACCAACAACAAATAAAGCACTAAAAATCCTTAAAAAAATATATAAAACAAACGTTTTGCTTGAGGGGGATTATAAATTTGATCCATTTGTTTCAAATGTAATAAATTTAGTTTTATTTATTTACTGGAGTGTCTTTTTTTTTTTTTTCAATTTTGAAAATCCTAAGAATTGTTCTGTGGGTGTGCTCTCAGCCACCTGCTTATAAGAAGACTTTTGAATATTTTTAGATTCAAATCTTCATGGTCTTGATACCATGACATTTCAGTACAACAGCATACCTTAAAACCTGTCATCACATGCCTATTTTGGTTAACTAATTAACTAACATTATTGTTTATTATGATGCATCCCAGACACAGCAGTGACAGAGCGTGATAAATCGTTCTCAAACTCGTGTCCTCCTACTTAAACCCAAAAGCTCATAACAGACCCAAATGACAGGAAAGACAAAGAACTGCTGGTGCCAGTTTATAAACCACTCAGGCCTCCATCTCATTTACACATTATACAAGTCATTTAGACAAACACACTCACACTCAAACAAGGGCAAGGGCCATCAGACGAACCTAAAGATGATTAACGCCAGTTGGGACAAGAGCACTCTCTGGCTCTGCCTCCTCTGCACTGTCAAAAATGTGCCCCCACGAGATCTCCCCCCACCTTTTGGGTGAAGATGAGACTGTCAAATTGGTTTGCCGGGCACATTACTAGCCAACAGGGAGATGTAGCATTGAAGAAATCGGGGGGAAATGAGGACTTTGGTTTGGGGGAGGAAAAGTCAGTGTGCTATAGTGGAGTGATGGAAAAGAGAGGGAAACGGGGTGGAAGGTAGACTCATAGACTGTGTCATCTCAGAGGAGTTGTAAACTAACCAATGTTTGCTTGTATGTTACCTCTTCTTCCGATGTTATAATAAGCTGTGTATTTTAACAGAGTATTTAGCTAATTATCTTATAGAGCAGTTTTTAGTATGTTTGCAATGACGAGTGATAATAAAACTGAGATAGTCATGGTTAACTTAGAGCTTATTAGCAGTGAGAAGGTGTTGTTATATGAAGACATGTTGCAAAGGACCTGCCTACCTGAGCATTTACAACGGCATTCAGTACCTAATGAGCAAACATGTGGCTCCTTTAAAAAGATTGTCTTTATCTATTTTAAAATGGACTATGACCCAGCTACAATTGTCCAGAAACATTCAATTCATAAACAGCATATGAATCTACAGGACCATGGCAAAAACAAGACAGTACGACAGTCAATCACACCTACCACATTTTAGCCGCAAGTTAACATTATATGGACACAGCTGTACTATCAAAAGATAAAAAAACGGATTTACAATGTCTTTTTGATCAAGGTCCCACTATAAAAGTAGTATATTTTCTCTTTTACACAAGCACACTCCAGCACGTACATACAGGCAGTGACAGCCACAGACAATTGATTTGCCACGCTCTCCCCTCAATGCTGACGATGCTCTAGTGGACGGGCTCCTGGTTGCCTGCTTCACAGAAAAGGGTCCCTGAAATAAATGTATTTTTACCTCTTGCAGGACAATGTCGGATAGGGAAGTAAATAATTAAAGGAAAGGGACCCTTTTTGACTGCATCAACCCTGCCACTGCTGGTAAGCTCTACTATCCATTGTGCCTCCATTTTTGCCCATCCTGCTTAGGATGATCCTTTTCTTTTCTGTTGTTGAATTTTGGTTTTGTTTGAACACACAGTGTGCCCTCCCTGCATGGAAACCCCTCACATTAAAGGCACTGAGTGTTTGCATATTTATTTGATACAAAAGCGAGTGGGCCGTGTAAATTATACCCAACACTGGTTATGAGTTGCTCAAGTTTCCTTTCTGTGTGATGTACTTTTATTGTGATATGTGTTGCATACCTCTTAAATGTTTAACTTGGCACCTGCAAAAAACCATTGAATTGTTTTTTTTTATTTAAAATAGCAACTTTTAGCGTGGAGTAACCCCTGGCTTAAGATCACATATGAGCAGTGCTTTACAAAGCTCTAGTACATAATGCAATACAGTTTCGCCAATGTGTGTGAAGGGAAATATGCCCATCCTGATTACAGGCAGAGCTACATAAAGACATGTTCATTGAGGGGCTGGATTAAGCCACCTCCAATAGGGAGCCAATACGATAATGCTGTCAGGGCCTAGTGCTAATATGCTATCCAGTTCCCCTCGATTATCACATTACCACAGCTCCAATCAATTGATAAACTCCCATTCAATATGGTGGAGTATTTAATTGAGTCAGACTCTATTGGATTTGAGGGCTGTGCAGTGCAGACATGCTGACAGCAGTAAACACAGGCAGGATGCTCTCTGTGTGCCATGTTACTGCACTTGTCTACAAAAAGCCACATGGTGGAACTCTCTCTGTGTGACTGTGTTTCATTAATCATAGTAATTATGCAAGGAATATAATAGTTATTGAATAATTAATGTTTATATCCTCGTACCACTGTACTGTAAAATGACATTATTAACAATAAAGCAGAAAGTTTACTTTTTGAAACTTATATTTAAATTAACTGTAAATGTAGCATGTGTTTCTATTTTGTAATTCTAATGTGTAAAATCGGAATGTCTAATTGTGCTATTTATCATCACTATAGGCACAGCTCCAACATCAATCTGCACCGCAAACTGCTGACCAAAGAGTTGGACGACATAGTCCTGGACCCCCACCTTACGCCTCTGCCTAAAGACCTGCGAGCCGGGTTACTGGCCAAGATCTACGCTGGCCATCACATGGGTTTGGACCCAATGTTTGGGATAGGTGTTGGAGGCATGGGCCTCGGGCCCACCAGCTTCAACCATGATACCCATTCCCCCATAAGCAATTATCCCCACTTCAGTCTCCACCAGAACCACCACATCAATGGCTTTTCCAGAGCTCAGCCAGATGACTACATGGTTCTGGACCTGAGCACCACCTCCAGCGTTCATTCCAGCAGCAGTGTTCACTCCTCCCATGAGTCGGACGAGGGCAGTGATGAAGGCATCCTTTTAGACGACCTGGATGAAGAGGAGGGGGAGGAGGATGAGGAGGTGAACAGTGAGGGGGAGAACGTGGAGAGGCGCACCCAGAGCAGGCTCCAGAATGACACTGAAGAGATGTGTGGTGAAGGAACAGACGCAGAGGGCATAGGACAGTCGTCCTCACAATTTCTGCATTCATCCACTGGCGGCAGTAACGCCGGTGTCCTCTGCAACATCTGCCACAAAATGTACAGCAACAAAGGGACCCTGCGTGTGCACTACAAGACTGTGCACCTGCGTGAGATGCACAAGTGCAAAATCCCCGGCTGTAACATGGTGTTTAGCTCCGTACGCAGCCGGAACCGACATTCACAGAACCCTAACCTCCATAAAAACATGCCTTTCTCCACCATCATAGACTAAATAATGATCCCTCCAATACTCCTCCAGTTGTCCTCTTCCTTACTCTTCTTCATATCAGCTTTTTCTAAAAGCCTGTAAGCCTGTCCTCTGTCATGTTGAAAAGATTACTATGTCTGTATGTAAAAATCACTGACATTAAATGCAGTTTATTATTGTGACATTTGACTTCTTGGAAGAACAGGACAACACTATTGAGGATGAAGTTTGTTTTGTAACAAGCTCCAGAAGATTTTTTTCTTTTGTTTTCTTTTCAGAAGCCCATCCGCTTTTCTTTCGAGATCTTTCTTTTATTTTCTGTCTGTCAAAGAATCTACTCTCTTATTTGTGACTTTGCCTGCAGAAAAGATAGTACTGAAAAAAGAAATTCTTCTTGTTGTATTTGTGTAAGAACTTTTAAATGAACCCCTTACAAAAGCATGACAGCTTCATTTGTAAATAATGTTCCAAGAGGCTTTTGGTGTACAAGAGTTGTGTTGATGGTCGTTTGCTTTTGTTTCTTCTCTATTTTTTATGTTACAGTCCAGTACAATACTTCCAGCTATAGGCAAGAAAGAGGTAGCAACTTATTAGCTTGACTCATTTATGTTAGCTTCAATGACACTAGGAAAAAAAGATCATGTGAATTGTTTTATCTACTTGTTAGATATTAAGAGGTTGCCGGCATGCATTTTGAGGCTCCTACACTGATATCATTCTCTGTATTTCTATTGATTATTTTGTCTGTTATGTTTATGAGCTCTAGTATAACAATTCATTTTTTTTGCACTTTGCATCTATACAAAAGGGGATGTGTAATAATATAATAATGAGGACTTTTGCAATGGTGACTTAAGGTGTTGTGTGGGATCACAATTGGCTGCAGTGCCAAGGGATAAGACAGTACCTTGATCATATTTATGCCAGTCTTGTTTTTGCACGCGCTCTGTCTCGACCACAGCGTTACCGCCAATGAATTCCAGGAACACAGGCTGGAGCTCCCCTATGATAAGAGACATAAGAGTTTTCATTTAATTTATGTACAGGTGCTTTCGCAGGCAAAGCTTAAACTGTATGGCCTCTGTCCCAAGATTGTGATCTCAGAAAAGTCATCAATGACCCACATACATAAGATTACTAGTAAAAAAAACAAAGAAAAAAACATAATTACTTGTGACCAAATGTGTTTGCTTAAAAACCTGAGTGTACTTCAATTAGGCCCCGATGCACTTGAGTCTTAAAAAGTATTGCTGTGATATTTAAAATCTGTTTCCATTGCTGAGTGTTGGCTACTAATGTAAAATATTCATGGTAAACCTGTCCATGATTGTCTTATGGTACAAATATTTCCAGAAATGGAGCCAAAGTAGCCAAGGGAAAGGGTATTTATTGGTGGGTAATGTATCTAAATGGAGATGTTTTGTCCAGTATAAGAATATTATTTTGTAAAAAGACAAAAAAACAGACATTGTTTCTTGGTTTCTTTTGTTTATCAGTGTATTAGCAATGTAATGTGTTACTATACAACTTGACTGGTGCTACACACAGAGGGATGCAGTGTTATGTGGTGTGCTGTACAGTATTCACATTACGTCCATAACAGTGTTCCATCTGTTTCGCACTAAAGCCATTTTACAATACAGACATGACCAATTCTGCAGAAATACTTCATGTCTTTTTTTAAGCCTCCTCCGTATGACACATGCAGTTTTCAGTCGTCTCCTCTTTGAGATAAAGCGAGCCAGGCAGTGCAGCGAGCCTGATGGAAAGGTTGCGGAGGTGGAAGGCTGACTAGGGAGGAAAGGATGACAGCAACGATCATTAAAAATGTGCTGCTTCTCCGTTACCTGGAGGCGTCCCTGCCATCCGGGCTTCTTCTGTCTAATAACTCACTTGTCACTTCGTTACACTGCGAGACGCCAAGGTTGCTGACAGGACTGTGACACTGACAGACTGAGAAAAAAAGAAGGAAGGGGAGAGTGGAGTGTGTGCTTTAAACAATTCAATTTGACTTATTCAATTCATCTATTCACATCCAGCGTGCACGTTCCTTATTCAGGGTCACTGGTAATTTACTACCATTTCTTTTACTCGTTCTATTTTTCTCTTTGTCTGTCAGAGCACGGCCATTTAACAGCCCGCCTTACCCATTTCTTCCAGCCGCCACTCACTTACCACCTCCACACCCCACAGCGCAGGTCCTACAGGGACACGCACTAATAGTGTATGCTTAAGTTCACCGGACGGCCATGGCATAGGAAAAAGGGATGGGTAATTGCCTGTTTATCCCAAGTGAAGAGAAAATTGAGTACAGGAACCCTTGCCTTTTCCCAGGAGTGGGCTTCAGTGAGGCGCTCGCTGCCTCATTCACTCATTCAATCCCCCCTGGCCCTCGCTCTGAAGAAATAAAAAAGTGCTACTCCGGGAACCCCTGCTGACAGCTGTCTTTCCAACACACAACCACGCAAACACACACACATGCTAGAGTGGCAATGGCTTATACATACAGGCCATGCCGATGACAGGAACTAGATGACTTGTTAACCTCAAGCAATGGAAAATGCAACAAATAGATAAGAAATGAAACCTCTATCTCTTGTTAACATTATAGCCTCTGCTGCCACATTGACTTTAAGATTCCATTATGGCTATGGCGGCATAGCTGTCTCAACATGCAAAGGACGGTCCAGCATGACCATTAGGACAGGCAGCACTAGAGGGATGGGGCAAAAGGGATTGGCTTTAGAGAGCTGTCTGGCTGAAGCCTCACGGTTCTCACTTAACAGGGCAGTGGGGAGAGAAGAGTGGGAGAGACAGAATCAGTGGCAGCGCTCCCCAGGACTCATCAGACGCTTCTTCTTGATTGCCTTGCTGGAAAGCCAACAAGACACCCCCCATCCCCCAATCTGAGAAAGGGACACCAATATTGCTCACTTGTCCTATCCTAAGCCCAGGTGCTTCCAGCTTGCTAGTGCCCAGGCAATAGGCCGACAGAAACACATCCTGACTGCTTGAGTGAATTTTTAATTATTGATTAGAGGGGACATCAGTTATTCTGTAGTTCAAGAGGGACAAGGCGTGGTGAAAGGGTGAAGCAGCTCACTTGGTGTTATCTGAGGGAGGAGTGACAATGCATGTGGGGAAATAATAACAGAAGGCATTAAGTAGTACATGGGTCTGTATACAGTAGATGCCATAGTCTATTGTGTAGTTTGGAAAAACTCTGTTTAATTTGAACTGGAATGTGTGAAATGTCAATGAGCCCTAAACATACAGTCAAATCAAACATGTTTTCCACTGTGCCAATTCCATTTTGAGTCTTACACAGAAATGGCCTAAAGTCCAGGTGAATATAGACTTTTGTTTTAATTGTATTTTTGTGTATTTAGTGCATTTGTGTGTCCTAAATGGCTTTGTTATGACACAGGCCCCTCACAGCATTGCATGGCCGCATAGTTACACTGCGATCAACAAAGCAGACACTTCACTCCAGCGTGGAAATGGTAATGTGGAAGCCTCATGAATAGTGTATGTTACCTAAACAGCTGTTTCCCATTTGCAGACAGGTGGAAATGATCCTCTTTTCAAAAGACTTTCTAGTTCTTTCTTTCCTTTTTGCCCTCTCTTGTATTTGTTTCTGTATCATAACTGTCTATGGTTTTTGCATAAAATGCATAAGGGTTTTGGGATGTAAATGGAATTTTATTCATATTTTGTCCAAATACCTCTTGTAATTTGTATCAGAATTCTTGTACAATTTTTATATTAAAGATTTATCAGTCACTGGCACTTTGTCAACATTGTTTGTTTTACAATTAATGCATAATTATTACAATTTAAAACATTGCCTTTTTTAATTATTTTAAAGCTGTTATACCAAAAACATTCAGACAGCATGTGTCAATCAAGTCATTGTAACAAGGCACAGTGGTTTCAGCAGGTTTTACTGGGCTCCTTAATTGCCTTTGATAGAAATCATTAGGGAAAAGGCTATCTTGACCAATTACTGGACGATTAGATTAATAGAGTTATTAAAAGATGTATGGGAGTAAGAAGACAGTGCTGCTGGTGTTAGCAAATTAGTGAGATGGCCAAATAAAGGACACTTCATCTCGTGCCTCTGACCGATCACACACCAAAATTAAATTAGCGTCAGTTAAACACAAGGCTTATAGTGCAGAGCAAGTGCAGAATAGGCATTTAACAAAATTAGTAGAATAACACAGAATAAACAATAAATATTAACATGAGAGGAGAAGCACAGATGACAGACAATGACAGTGACACCAGACAAATGCAGGGTCATTTAGTGAAAGTGACCTGTGCTGACATCATTTGCTGCAACTGAGGCTAGAATTACAAATTGATATGAGCTCCAGCCGGGATGTCATGTTTGCTCTGGTAACCAACAGGAACATATCGGCTGCCCCCCACCACCACTACGACCGCTGAGAGTGAAGGAGTGACACAGGCCTTATTGACCTTGAATTAGAAACCACTGCTCTTTGTCACGCACACACACTTTTTGATCCCATGTCACAAAATTGCACAGTGCTTCAGAATAATGGAGCGGGATAGTATTGATTTGATGCAGGTTTGTAAAAGATACTCCCCTCCACCCCACACATATCCGCAACCAGCCATCTTAGACTGACACAGCCCATGGTGACAAGCTCCCACTGGGAAGCACGACACTGACCTCTGCTACACAAGTGAGCATGTTTCTGATGCCGGCAAGTCATCGATTGGCCTGACAAACATGCCGGCCCTCTGCTGACCTTTGAGAGGAAAAGATCTTGGCTGTGGCCGAATACACACAGGCAGGCAAGCGGACAAACAGACAGAGAGACAGCCATGGCACGTTTTGTTGTGGTTGACCTGCAGTGGGTAGGGGCGGAGGAGGGTAGGGTGCAGAGGTTGACGGGGCAAAGATCTGACTGTCAGTCTGTCTGTCAGGTTGTCCATCTCAGTGACCTTTGAAGCCATTAGTTAGTAGTGCAATGTTCAAGAATAAAAAAAAAGTGTGTGACAGTAATGAGCTTCTTGGAATTAAAAATTGTTTTTTTCATTCACTGGTTCATTCATCTTCTTCGGCAGAGCCAATCCCAGCAACTGTGGGCCTTAGGCAAGGTATACAATGGCTAGTTAATTAGAGCCTGACAGAGACAAACACTGACACACAACAATTTCTTTAAATGTATTCACTTGGGTCAATTTCAATATAGATTCACCATTTTACCTATACGTGAATATCTTTGGATATTGGGAGGAAGGATCAAACACACAACCTTCTTGCTGAGAGGCAGGAGTGCTAACCACTTGTGCACCTCAGAATTGTTTATACTAGGCAGATGAAACTGTTTATTAAACTTTAGTGGTGTGCATTTCAGGGGCAGCTTGCCAAATGGTTAACACATAACACATCACACAACAAGAAGAATGCGCCACCCAACATTCACCTTCACTCTTACGGGCAAATATATAGGACAATAAATAGGGCATCTCTCTTTATGGCCACAAAGAGAGGGTATGCAGGTACATGGTCATGCCCGTAAGTACAGTAGCTATTTTGGGTATTCTGAGTGTAAGTAATGACATTGGCCAAATACATGCAACAAAACAAAGAAACAAAACAAAACAAACAAAACATGACTCAGTTAAATATATACGTCAATAACACATTTGGACTTACTGTGATTTTTTATTTTTTTTGTACAAAAAATAATAAAAGAGTGCTTCTATGTCACATATAGTGACAAAAACTCAATACACCTTCCAGTCACTGAACTAATGCAGAAATCAATGTTCATCAAGGACTGATTGTAATTGTGTATTACAGTTAGAGAGTAAGTGAGAGGAAAAAATGAGAAAAGACTAATCTGTAACAGCTCATCAAAACTGCAAAATATACAAACCAAATCATTTTGCTTTAAAATATGTAATTAAACAGAAAATGTTGGTGAAATTCAGATAAAGAATGTCGGTGAAATTCAAAAGAATAAAGGGAATTCTGATAACAGTTCATCTGTGATATCATGGGCCATGGTCAGGATGGACCGTACCATACACATGTATAGGACTTTTTACTGGGTCCTATTGATTCAGTTCTACACCAGTGAGGCCTGCAATGCTGGCTAATGCTATTGACGAGCCATCAGTCTTGTCCAGAAGTGTGGAGGCATGCAGCTCTTTTTCCAAGACCAACCAAGGAAGGAGAGAGGAAGAGGAGGAAAGAAAAAGAGAGGAAAAACATCAATGGACAGTGATGGAGAGTGGGGAGGAGGGTGAAGATGCAAGCGCAGCAGACAGACTCAGACCCTGTCCATGGTTTGGGAACACTAAATTAGAAAAAAGACAAAAGGGATGAGAGAGGGAGAAACTGTAAACAGCCGCATCGATCCAACTAGTGTTGGGCAAATCAAACCATTACAGCAGAGTCTCATGCCCCGAAGTAGATCTGCACACATCCCCAGTGAAGAGAAAAGTTTTCACCAGCTAACACTGGATCACTCTCTGAATTATCGGACTTGGCAACTCTTTAGCAGGCTATGCCCACTGCCTCATATTGCGAAAGTGCGCTAGGACAGGAAAGGGTTAAGTGTGAAGTGGGTGGAGGGGAGGATGAAAAAAGCCCTCTGGCAACCCAGGGACAGAGGGAACGCTGAACTCATCACAAACCCCTCTCCTGGCGTCCGCCAGCACATAATGACCCCAACAAGACGGGAATCCCTTTTAATTAAAGTGAAGGCAGATCAGTTAAGCAGATGGTTGCCGACAAATATTAGGGGAAATAGAATGTTTAATGGTCTGTGCACTTATCGCAGGCTATTTTCCACATCCAGCCCAAACTGATAAACAGGACAGGGCCTTGTTAATCAACCTTACAACCTTTAAAGCCCCAGATAAGAGAATAATTCGGGATCTTTGTAAATTAGCTTGAGATGTGGCTAAGACGCTGGCCCCTCGCGTACTTAGGGCCAGACCGCCAAAGTGGGAGAAAAATTTTCTATCTGTGTAATAGGCTTGCACCACGTTGAAGAAGTTTGGGGGGAAAGTACTTTTCCAGGTATTCCTATTCCCCTTGTGGTTTGACCCTCTTGCCACCACCCCACTGCGCTCTTATCAGTGACACAGAGAGTCCCCGCCTCGGCGGAAATAATCTGAAGGAGGCGGGGAGTGGGCCGCTCCAGCCGGTGGCCTGTGTGAGCAGGTTAACGGGCCTCACCTCTCGGAGCAGACACAGGTGGGGGTGGCCACTGTTTATGCTGCACATGATGGATTCAAGTGAAAGGGATTATCGACAACAGCAGCAGCCCGAGAGAACAGCAGCAGAAAAGGTTTAAAAACCTTACCGTTTTTATTTGGTAAAAACACTGCAGATGAAGAATTGATTCAAATAAAGATATACATTTATGACGTGCTAATGTAAAAATGTAAAGTTGTTTTTTGACATAAACAATCTCAAGCCATTTTATGGAGTATGACAATGTTTTTGTTTATTTATTTATTTATTTATTTATTATTATTTTTTGTTATTGCCCATGTTGTCCACAACTTAATGTTCATATTAAATCTTTACATTACTGGTGACAGATCTTAACTGAACAGGTTAAAGGTCATTTAAAAACAGGAATTTTTAAAATATTTGTCAGTATGTCTGAAGGCTGGCCTTTATTTCACACAGAACATCTGCAGTGCAGACATCTCACACTGTGGCATGCAGCACTGTTCATGTGGCCACTGGAGAAAAGTCAGTACTTTCAATTCTGTAGTTAAATCGGTATATTTATGTGCACGACCCTTTATTATATGTAATATTTTTTGTAATGTAAAAACAAAAGCAGCAACAAAATTTGAAATTGAAATTCTGTTAGTCGTCCACTAAAATTATGTGACTGAATTTGATTGATGCATTTTTTGTATGCACAGAGAACATGGATGCTGCCGTCACAGAATTGAGCTTGTCTTGGGGACAGCTTAAAATTACATTTGTCTGAGGGGTTCTTTATTTCCACTGAAATATTTTAACAAGACGTGAAGAAATAATATCTACTTAAAAAGTGCAAATCACTGAATAAATTAAAGTATAATGTTTTAGGCCAGCGCACCTGCTCAAATCAAAATGTTAATGCTACAGTTAGGTGTTTAGTTAGTTCATTCAACTTTTTATTATTGTTGTTTTCCTGCAGAATTTTAATTTTGTTAGTTACTTGATGTATGTGCAATAGCTTTGTTTTTGTCTTGGCCTCTTGGAAAGGGGACATGGGACTTAAGGTAATTACATAAAGAAATGTTCACATGCTTTGTCTGTGCTTGCAGTTAGGGACCTTAAATGGTCCTGCTGACTATTTTCCCTTACAGTAGGCCACTGTAGAGCTGGCAGGTTCTGTTTGGAGCCTCAGCACTGGGCTTGAAGGCTCAGAGTGCTGCCATATGTTGGACCTCTCGAGTGCCAGCAGCAAATGTGCTGAACAACAAGACTCAAACCATGAACTCCGTGCCTTGGCATAGGGTTTATGCACAGGTTACTTGCAATAGGAGAAGGGCAAATCCTTGTGTGTGTAGCGTGCTGTGTCCGGCCTGAGACACAGTATTTCTATAACACACACACTCGTATTAGCCTGGATATCCATGGAGAACATCCCAGATTGCAATGGGTCACACCTGGTTATGCTTCTTCCCCATCTTCCATCTCACTCTTCTCCCCGTTTCCCACACCGGCAGCATCTGGAACCTATTGGCGGCAGAGTCACACCAAGCCATAAAGCCCTCAAAGGCTCACAAACGCACTAGGGGTAGAACGTCAAACAATGTTGGCCCAACAGGCTGCCAACAGACACAATGCATTGTGAACCTGAACAAACCCTGCTGCTGATTTTTTTTTTATCCTTGCCTTCTCTGTGCGTCTCTTCAAACCATCCTGCTCACAAACACCACCTGGGAATGACGGAGAACTGTATATTTTTACCCCTAAATGGAATTGGTACTGATGCTGGGAGAGCAAAAAGGGTTCAAGTGACTGAGACCTTGGTGAAACCAATAATGATGGGGCCAAACACTTGAGGTCAGAAGAGACTGAAGAATATAATATTCTTGCAGGTTTGCCTCTAGGATTGGGATTTAAACAATAACTCACTGGACTTGAAGCAATAGATTGTCAGACTAAAACAATGAATATTTTTATACAAACCCTTCCATAATGTGACATCATCAAAAGCTTGCTCTAATTTTGCTGAGAAATGTAGAGTTTTCATTCATTTTTTGAAGAATCAAAGTGAAACCTCTAAAAAGACGTATAGATGCCATAAATGACTGGCTGTTGTGGAAATGGCTGTACAAGCTGACTCTCAAATTAAAGGACCATTCCCAACACATTTGTAATTTGTAACAGAAACATGAACAATGATGTTCCTATTGTTTTTCTGCTGCTGAATTGCAATTTCTCCACTCTGTGACTAACAAATGTAATCTTATCTTAAAATGGCTAATTAGCACAGCTATTAGCAACATGACACTAACAGATAGGTAAAGAAGCTTAATGTCTTGTAGTGACAGCAACTTAGTGCCAAAATGATCAGAATGAGCTCGGTAATAATGTATGGGCTTTAGAAACATACAGGAGTACTTCCTGGTTTCACATGTCTATGGAGAGACCAAGCATTTCCAGCTCTTGAGAAATGGACGGGCTCAGCGAACAGGATTACTCAAACAAGTGTGAGTTAAACAAAATACTACTCCAGGTATATTTTTTATGTGGCAGCATTATAACATGGTTAAAATCTCAAAAAAGTCAATTAAGCATACTAGGGGACCTTTAAAGAATTATCTAAAACAAATATGAATCTTGCCTAATCCTCTGTAAAAAGTAAGTCCGTATTTTACAATGAAAAATTCCTGGAACCAGCTGGTGATCCATATCCAAAAACTAATCATTTCTTAATTGGTCTATTAACTTGTTCTAAAAAAAACATATATGGCCAACAAACAAACCAGCCAACAAACAAAATACTGGTAATAACATAACTTCAAAAGTTGCACAAAGAATGCACTTACTGAATTGAACTATTATTTAATTAATACTACTACTGGTAATAAAAACTGATTAGATTTATATTGCTCTTTCCAGGCCCAATCTTGTCTCAAAGCACTCTTAGATTAGTTCATTCACTCGAATCACTCCACAGTCACACAAGCTACTTCTGTAGCTTTCGTCAATAGCCTCTCCAACTACCACCAAATACACTGCCATTATCACACTAACACATTAATACACCAGTTCCACAGACACTGGACTTATTTTGTCCCACTTAATGAAGAGTCAACTGCGTCATGGAAGGGTTAATGATTCCTTATGCGACCAGACTGATAATGTGATCTGTCTTGAATGGGATCTCAGGAGAGTAAGCACTGCCGATTGTCACAGAGTCATCTTTTTAGACATGAGCTCAGCGGGGGTTGGAATCCATTGTGTCACCGTTCTGCATCACTCTTATCGATTCTTCATATCTGTTACAGAGGCTTGGAAGCATGTCCTAAATTTGATATGCTTTTTAATAGGGGTCAGGTTCTCCAAACAACAAGCCTATCAAAAGAGAACAGATGACAGCAAAAGGAACAAAGCATTAGCGGGACTATAATTAAATAAAACTGCAGCAAATAGTATATAGCCTCCTTTCTCCATGCTGTTTCTCTTCTTTCAGATTTTTGTGGCATAAAAATGTTGGCCCGTGTTTGAGCACAAAAATCTGTTCTGGAGCTCTTTCAAACCAGCATTTTATTGCTAACAAATGCCGCCTTTGATACTGGCTACAATGGGCGATACTTCACTGTTTGTTTGCGCTGGAGGTGAAAATGAGTTGCTAACATTTGGAAGAGAAGGCTTGTGAAATACAAAGCAGCAACAAAAAATGGCACTCTTTAATGTCATGAAGGAGCCGGCAATGTTTTTCCACTCATTAGAGCGACTTTGAAGTGTCTGAAACCTTAGCTTGGAAATCTGACAGAGGCTGGATTGTGGTTCTCCTCTCAGAACACTGTGAGTCAAGGTAATATATCCACATCCTATTAGTTTGTGGGGAATTTCATGACTGATGCGACAAGATTGTGGCAGAATGGAGAGCTGTTATTCATATACAGTAAAACATATTCATATTACCATACCTCAGCTATGAGTGTAATTGAGGTATTGGAAGAAAAAGGCTGAATTTTGTTAGAGGAGCTACATAAGGGCTTTGCAGGGCTTAAGTGCTAAGGACTCCAATGAGTGGTGGTGCAAAGACTTGCCTCTTCACATCAGACCCCAGGGTGCTGTCTAAATTAACTGGGACATGTGGATTGTTAGAGGAATGACCCTTTCCCTATTCACCTGGTCCTCCTCTACACACACTTCATCTCTCATACACACACCGAACGTCAACCGCTAAGCCACAATAAATCTGATAAGCCACCCTGGTGGCTCCTGTGGCCAATCCGTGCAGAGAACAACATGGCCGGTATCAGGCAGCTGCAAAGCCCTCGTCAAACAGGACTTCAAAGTGCTGTGATGGGCCGCGCTAGCACCCCTGAAAGCTGCTCTGTGTCTGGGCTCTCCGTTACCCACTCCAGCTCCTCTCCCCTGCCCCCATGCTTGGGTGATGTCATTATTGAAGTCTTTGGCGTGCTATCCGAGAGTAAGTTACCATTGACAGGTTCAGAGCCTGGCTGGCACACCCATGAGAATTCATGACTTAAGCTATTGGCCTTAAGCTGCAAATTATTCTTTTCTGCTCTACCTACAGCTTAAATCCACACCCTACTTCTCCTCAGTGGACTTCAGCAGACAGCACCCACAATCCTGCACTGCATGCATCAGCCTGCACACATACAGGGGAGATTTCTGTACATTGAAAACAGAGAGAGGGACATAGAGAACATATGCTCACTCTGATTCCTCGATATATGGGCACTAGTACTTTATTGGATATCCTGATTGCCGCCCTCCTCATTACAGTAAACAGCAGAGCAGAACCAGACTCCTGCAGCACAGGCTAAGATCCTCTCAGCCCCAGCCCATCCATTCCTCACTCCCTTCATCAGCACTTAGTGGACATCTGTGCAGTGCCAGCCCTCTCCATATGCCACGGCGGTCAGAAGACAAACGACCATGTCAGAGCAGTGGCACGCCTGTATGTCTGATGCCACACTGGGCTGTAGGAGGAGTGTGGTGAGGGACAGGCACAGAGAGAAGGCCAAAGTGGGCTTGGCATGTGCAAAGCTGCCAGTGCACAGCGGCAGGGCAATAAGTTATTTAAGCTGAAGACACACTAAACCAAAAGCTGAGCAATGGCTTACGTGGCTGATAAGGCCTGAGTGAAAATAAGGACAAACATACAATTTAGTTTTAATAAAGGCACAATTAGCTGAATTATGAGCAGGCCTCCACATAGACACTGGTTCATTATGGTAAATGGCCAGATTGGCACAAAAAAAAACCTAATAATTTCTAACTTGGCCCATTACTAACAACCAATGCTAGCAGAAACATAACCTTCTTGGTGAAGGTAACATAGAAGCATTTTCGAGCATTACTCATGTGTAATAATACAAAATCATCATACTATGATGATAGACACCTTAAGTCAATAGGATCTGACCCAAAGACTCCAATAATGATTTAAATGGTAAGCCCTGAATACCACTTCTACTTCCTTGTGGCTGGGTTTAAGGCTTTATAACGTCTTTAATGGAATACCCACAGAAATTGCTGCAGAAATAAATTATTGTAATCAATAAATTATTAAAAAAATGTCCTATTTCTTGAGCGAATTATTGTTTTGACTGTCAATTGTCTTTTTTTTTAATACAGATTTGGAATTGCTCAGGACAGAAAGTGAATAATTCTAGGTTATGTTTTTGTTGTTGTTGTTTTTGTTGTCCTAGTGTGTTACCAAGATAACATCAAAAACTTTCTCAGATTTTGATTAATAGTCAGTAAAAGATCAAGGTAAATTATTTACTTTTGGTGTGTAACTGAAACACTGGACCAAGTATAATTTTTGAGATTATGTACTAGGGATTTCAGGGTTAACCAGTTAACCAATTAATTGTAATTAAGGGCGTGCTTAATTAAACATTGTATGAACAATTAATCACTGTGCTGTACAGTAGAGTACAGGTATATACAGTAGTACTATCTGAGAACCTGCTTCGATCACAGAGTAGAGCTGCACATAACCTGTCTGCACAGTTTTGTTTAAATGCATTTGTTTGTAAATCACTTGTTGATCTTAATTAGTGTGAGCTCTTTTTTATGACACGTCTCTTTAACTGCCGGGTGTGAGGCTAACTCTCGCTAATGCTAGCTCGCTAATGTTAACACCGCCATCTTTTGTTCTTTGTGGTTAAGGCTAAATAATTTGTTTACGAGAAGCCTTCTTTTTTAATCAGTAAATTATGTCATATGTATGCCTTCCATCACTATATAAAAGGCTTTAGTTTAAAAAAAAAAAAAAATCCACTTCTTTTATTTATGGTTCATGATTGTAGACAGGTGCAGAACAATAATTTAAGCAAAGAATGGGTATATTATTATTAAAACAAGCTTAAACTTGTCATAGTTAAAAAGAGATGATTGTGTTTTGTGCGTATTGTGGTGTCTCACATATCACCTTTGTGCTTGAAAACCAAAAATGTGTGTCCGTCCAGTAAGAGAGAAAAGTGGAGTTGGGGGAGAATGTGAGATGAGAGATGTGTGAAGAAAAGTAGGGGAGGAATCGCAGTATTCCCAGGGTAACAGGCTCTGGCGAAGGAACTGAGAGGTGTTTTGGCTTGTGTTGTATTCGGGGAGAGTGCAGTGTCTCCCAGAAGGAGGCTATAAAAAGACAAAGGAGGCAGGAGGCCATGTGGAGAGACTGTTGAAAGGGAGCAAACACCCACTCCATAATCCCACCACGGCCACCATCAGCACCACTGGGGAGGAGAAACAAACATATTAAGATCACAAATGCATCGCTAAATTGATCTTAGTGGCAGAATCAAAGACAGAAACAGGCAATCACAGAATGAGCTCAAGTTCAAGTTTACATTTGAATTGATAGCAATGGGCAGCAAGTATTTAAACATCAAATAGCCAGGACTGACGGACACAACAAACAGCATGCAGGCATCCACCAACGCAAGGTGCTGAAGGAGGGTTTCAGGCAAGTAGCATGAAACGAATATTGGGCAAGTTGAAAAGACAAATTATCATAGGCACTTTTATGTAAAATTAAAATAGACGTCAATGTGGAGAATGTGAAAATTAAATCGGAGCAGTCATTACACATACCTCATGAGGCTGTGTTGACTAGACAACCACTGACATATACAGAAAGGGCCTTAGTGACTGTAGACAGTTAAGCCGAACAGGAGCAAACAAACCCTAAATTCATAATCATTAGTCCGATTGTCACTGTAAAGTTATTTCAGTATGTTTTAGCTACATTTTCAAACTACAAGAATAATTTCATAATTATCAGGATAATATCGTTAATCGCAGTTATTAAGGCCAAGATAATCATGACAGAAAAACTATTTAATATAAAATAAAAACTAGATAATATGTTCTTAAAAAACTCCGTACACCACACATGGCTCTCAACGCTTTTTAGGCATTCCCATTTTTCCTGCACAGATTTGGTACGTTTTGTACTTTTTTTTATCAATAATCGTGCAAAATGTTTTTATTTAAGTTTGACAAATCTTGATAAAATTCTGCTAAAATGCTTAAGGTACTTGCTGAAGGCATTCTCCTTCTGTTCAACCAGGATTATACAATAGAGATTTTTTAATGATTTTATTTTATTTTTTTACTTTTTCACAATTTTGAACATTACACCATATGACCAACTCCATCACACCACAGTTCAAAACATGTCTATAAAATGCATTTAAACTTCTGTTAATAAATCTATTAAATAAATATACAGGACAAAATGTTTTGGACCAGAACATGCTTAAAAATAACGCACAGACTTCAAGACTTTCTCTATCAGTTAAAAACACTTGTACATATTCCTGGATCTACAAATTAACATTTTTTTTACACTTTATTTGTATATATGTTTGTATTATTAAAGTCAGACATAGCCCGGACAGTCAGACCATATGACATTTTTGACTTTTTAATCTAAATTTAAAGTACAAGTCTCAAAAAACTAACTGCATCTTTACTATCTATTAATAGATCCATGTTAGAAGAACATCTTAAACTACTTTATGTCTTACACTAAACACATTTTAGTAATGTTTAATGCTACGGACACTGAAAATTTGATGTTTTGCCGCTGACCCATTTGCAAATTTCATAAAACAACAAATCAGGTGTTAAAACTGAAATATTTCTCCATTTCATAAAAAGCTCATTTTGAATTTGATGGCAGCAACACATTTCAAAAAAATTGGGACAAAGGAAACAAAAGTAACCCCCAATTTACAATGGATGCTTATCAAATCCACTGTGCTTCACTGCAGACTCCACAGCAAATACACCTCTGTTGTAGTGAATGAGAGCATTTCCACAGTATCCGCATGTCTGCGTCACCAGTCCGCCAGCGCTCAACCCTGCGGAAGAAATACGCAGCATATTTTTTGCAATGGCAAAGCCAGTTTAGGTCAATCTACACAATTCTAATTGCACCAAACAGGAAACTGAACGTGCATATCTGTATTTACAAAAATACATTATACACTGACTACATTTGTATTTGAAAATGTAAATATTAATTATTCCACCACGGAGTGTAACTGAGTGAATGAATAATGCACCAAATTGTAAAGCAACTTTGGGTGTCTAGAAAAGTGCTATATAAGACTAATGCATTATTATTATTATTATTATTATTATTATTATTATTATTACACATTATATATACAAAAATGATTTAAACACTCAAGCCTGCATAAAAGATTGCTTTCTTGAGCCCAGTGTACCAGTGTGAAGTCATGTTGATGTGTGATGTGGTCGGAGGGGCTGTAGGTGCAGATTGGCAGACACTCTTCCATCAGTCTGCCCCAGGGCAGCTGTGGCTACAGTATTACCTCACCACCACCGAGTGTGACTGAGGAGTAAATTAATGATGCAATTGTAAAGCGCTATTTTAGACCCATGCATTATTATTACTATTATAATTACAAAGTGATCTCAACTTAAATTGTTGTTTTCTGCATAAAGAGTTGTTTTGCTCTGACTCACGTCTTTATCAGTGGCTCTTATCATAAAATCTCACATTTCTGCACACGCTTTTTTGAGCTACTTGAGGCTACAGTAACTGGATGCGTATTGTTGGTTGCTGGTGCTACACAGTGGCTATATATGCTCCACTGATATGGGGTAAGTAGTACCAATAAATAGATCAGTTGGCAACAGGTCAGATCAACATCTCATCTTTGGGCCCTTATTCTAGCTTTTTGTTGTCCATGTTCCAACTTTTCTTAATGTGTTGCTGCCATCAAATTAAAAATGAGCTATTATTTATGAAACATTAAAATGTCACAGACATTCAAATGTTCTAAATGTTCTATTGTGAAAAAAAAATTATTTCATGAGATTTGATCATTATTGGATTGGGTTTTTATTCAGATTTTACATAGTTGGGGTTGTTATCTGTATAAGTAATCAAAGATCACAGTACAAAGAAATGTTACATATATACACAGCTGCTTTGCAAAAACGAGTCTTAAGTAAAAATCTACCTCTCCTACCATGAGATAAAGTTTGCTATCATTTGCAAAAACAGGCATAAAAATCTGAATTCTTGATGCATTATAAATCAATTCAATTCAAAAGTCCTGCTCTGCTTCGCGTTACTCCTGTCTTGGCCACTGTGGCCAACATGTTCAGTCAAAACACAGAGGCCTGATATGAGTGAAAGGGATGAGACATGTGTGAAACAAAGCAGAGAAAAAAGATAAAAATGGCATGTGCCACATTCAATTGTGGATATTTACGTATAAAATGTGCTCTGCAGTCCTTTCCCTGACCAGGTCCATGGGAATGCAATGCACTGGCTCTCTGCCTGGATAAATGTGTTCCCTATGTGAGAGTGTTGTCTCGCTTACTGTCATCTTCACCAGAAGGGGTACCAACAACAAGAATTAGAAAGGTACCTCAGCTTAAACACATTTTTTTTTTGTTGAACACATGTGGTTGAGGATAGAGAGAAAGCAAAAGGCAAAGATGGGGTGGGGCAAACAGAAAAGCCGTGGCTCGGAGGTTGAACCTGAGTGTGGGAGGTCCAGAAATCCCCATCCCCACTTCAACCAACACGACTATTAAATACCTCTGGAACATCCCGACTGGCTTTTAAACAGAGCTGCAGAGGGTAACTGGTGGATATGGAGGAACCTAAGCATGCCCAGAAGGGGGGGATGTTGTGAATCGCTGGGTGTCCATGACCTGGCACTGCTCTAACCCTCCAGCTCATTGTTCTGGGCCCAAGAAATCCTTTATAAGCCCATTATAGTGTGAATTTTACCAATCAAATTGCACTTTCTAATGCTAGCAAATGTTCAAATTGGATTTTATTGCTGTTTAAGCTCTCCTGGTGCAAACCTTATGGACTATGCGGTCAAGCTGTAAGCTATTACATTGACAGGCTTGCACACATTTCTACATCTGGCCCGGTGCAGCACTAACACATCGAGCCAATTACATGTTGTTCTTTTTGACATATAATGTTTTTAGTAATCAGATAATTGCTTGACCCCTCAAACTTCCCCTCAACAGCTTTTTTTCTCTGTGCATGTGCTGTTGCTAAAATAAAGTGCCAAAACCGCTTCATCAAATTGTAATTGGAAAAGGAAATGCCTTTTTTTCTATCTGTGTGTTGTTTTAAAAAAACACGTCTTTCAGAATAAACTTTAAGTAAATCCAGAAAGGGAAAAGAGAAAGGGAAAAAAATCACTGGAAACCGCTCATCAAAATGTAAGCACACTTTCACAAATGTGCACACATGCAAAGATTTTCTGAAACACACTACTCCTGACAAGAATGTGTCAGTGTTTAAATACTTGCATGTGAAGACGGCCACAAACTATGCTTCATGTGTCAAAACCTTGATGAAGGGAGGAGATCTCCTGATTGAGTCATGTGGTTGCATATTATCCCTCAAATCAACCACCATGTGCTCAGAGCACAGAACTGCCCAGAACACTCAAATCTACAGCACAGTCTAAAATACTTCACACTCTCTTCAAGAGATAAACATTTTCGTTGGAAGATGTAGAAATGAAATGTAATCTAGTCTGGGTGAAGCCAGGATCCTTAACAACAACCCTCACTTCTTCACAGACATTCACTGTCTGAAATATTATTAGTGGAGAGCTCAAGAATGTGCGCTTCTGTGATTAAGACATTTCCATAAACCTTCAAACAGTTATGGCACAACAGTGGCAAAATTCAAGAAGTGAAGCTATCTTTAGAATGGTTTTCAACATAATCTCCCAAGTCAAACCTATCTACAGTACATGAAGTTTCCAAAAGAACACAAATATGTGGCACATTTATTTTCCAACCACACACAAATTTAATGTCCTGTGTTACAGGGGATTGTGAAGGATTTTATGAAGAAAATAAAATAAAAAATTAAGAAAGGCACTGCATAAACATGAGAAAAGCCTTGGGGAAAGGTCACTGTGGGTTCTCTTCTGGTTTTCCAGTTTTCTCATACCATCTTCAGACATGCATGTATAGGTGAACTGGTTAATCTAAATAGTGAATGTGTATGATTTGAGATAAGGAATAGAAAACACATGAACTCAGCTGCAGTCTCCAGGGTTGACCAGGGTAAATGCTGTGCACTCAAGTTTGTAAAATAATTAATCTGTTATGTTGTCAGAATTAGCCCATTTAGTTGATAATGTGGGAGAAGAATTTGTTTTGTTAAGGGTGTTTTACTTTAAGTCCTTTTGTTACACAGCCATCTGCACACAGCTACCCAGTGTCTGGGATAATTGCACTGCTAATTGTCATGTGGTGTCTGTGGGTTGCCAAAAATATGCACTGCCATGTGGCTCTGTGTCGTGGGTTGTGTTTCTGGCCGTGATAACTTGATAGGGAAGGTGGGAGGGCATTGGTCTAGTGCAGCTGAATTAAACAGTAAATATGGCTTATGTTTTGTCACTTTTTCCTGTTTGTTAACAGCCCCATTAGAGGTTTGTGTTCTCACAGCCCCTCTCCCTTATACACACAGGAAAGAGAATGTAGTTTATGTTCTACAGATGAAACACATTAGCGCATGCATGGCAAGGGACACTATGGGAGGGGCAAGAAAACCCTCCTCAGTTCCAACGACATCAGCATTTTTTCGCAAATTTGCAATTAGTCTTAAGGGCCAGTGTAAATTAGGTCTCCAGACAAATGAGCTATCGGGACAGGACATGAAGTTTCAATAAATCTGAGAAGCTGCTCAGGGCATTGGTGTCCTCTTACTTTACAGCGAGCATCAAGGGGAGAGTCCCAGCAGACAGTGGGAAGAGATCCGAAGAAAAAGCCCAAAGAGTAGCACTCACCACAGGGATTCACAAAGCCGCGCTTCTGCCTCTGTGCTCTCAGGGCTCCATAAAAAGACCGTTCCATAGGAAAGAAAAGTATTTTATGATGGAGATGTGAGAAGGGGATGGGTCTCCAAAGCCCTGATTAGAAGTCTCTAATGTGGGTAAACTCGCACCAGTGCCTGTGTCTACACTCATAACTTCACGGATGAGACCACTTTACGCTGAGACACTGAGAGCCAGAGTGGTCCCATTCAGGGGAGTCTAGAGTTGCGTCTCATCACTGTTTAAACATATTAGAGGGGGGCCTGCGCTGTTGCTGATTTGATCTGCAGCCTCAGTGGAAAGACGTAAAATATAAGGTTTACTTTTTAAAGACTGCACAATTCTCTCTGTATGGTTATTGATGATGCATCAACTTACACATTTGGCCCCTGCGCAGGAGGGCTTCTGGACAAGTATGACAGTTAATGGAGCTGGCTGAAGAAGTCTAAGCAAGGATCAGGTTCAAATGGATTCCTAGCTACTGTCCATTTAATCCAATTGGACTAAATAACACACCACAATAAAGTGCTGGTTAAGGTGGAGAAATGTGGTTAAAGAGAAGGCAAACTGATGACAAAGCGAGGGAATGTAGGATGGGACGCCGAATAGCATTAAGAGCCCATTTGTCCACATTACCTGTATGAAAGGGAGTTGAAACTTCCACAAGAAGGAACAATAATGTGGTGGCAGGGGGGACTGCTTACCAGGTTATGAGCACATGTAGTTCAAGATTGAATTGCTAACAATCAGGATAGTTGGAAAGTACAGTTAGAGACATCTGCCTCATGTTACATCATATTAGATGACTGTGCAGTGGCTATTTGATTAGTTTCATAGTGCTGGATTAAGAGATGCATCAGTGCCTCAAGTAGTGGTACTACCAAATGGATCTACCAACTGGCCTGAATAAACTAAAACCATACACTTAAAAAAGGTTATAATACAAATCAGCTCTATATAATGAACTGATCTCTGAGGCATGGGTCTCATCAGTCTTGTTGATTAAGCATTTTTGTGTTGAAGTGTCATTGTGTCTAAGTTACCGCTACCAGGCAGGGTATGTTTTCTTTTGGTTGGCTTGTTAGTCTGTTAGCAAGATACAGTAGCTCAAAAAGTAACGGATTTTGGTTAATTTTTAGGAATGCTTAGTAAAGGGTGTGGATTTCTTTTGCAAGTGGGAACCAATGCCTTGGTAGAGGATTGTGCTGTCTGACTGCTTCTAGTCAAAATAGAAATTTGTCAGATGTTTTACAGTACAGAAATAACTGCAATTTGCTTTTGCATAAGATTTGACCACAAGGACAATATCACTAAACAACAGAATTAACCAAATGTTGATGTGGCACTGCAGAAATTAAAATATGTTGCTACATCACAGCAACAGACTTTAACTTTTTTCCCCTTTTTAGATAGAGTGATGAGCGTTGGTTGACCTTCCATTAGCAAAACCACAAGGCAGTGTCAAGTGCGACAGCAGCAGAACAGTTTCATTCAGTGAGTAAAACATATAAAGATCTCTATCTACAAAAGACAAAATAACAAGTAGTGAAACTAGAGAAAACACTGGGACAAAAGGGACAACATGTTGAATCAAAAAGGCAAGTTGTTTCTCTCTAGAGAAAACTATCTCCAGCCGCGCACTTCTTGGCTGCCGCTGAGCCTCTTGTGTTTTGTAGGCAGTATTGACACAAGTAAGGCTGATAATTAAATTACATGTCTTGTAGCAGTCCTGAGATACTCTGAATCATTAGCACATGTAGCGGGAAGAGGGAGGGGTGAGAGACTGGGTGCATGCTCAGATCAAGTTTGAAACTTTCTCTGTTTTTAATCGTGTACAAAAGCTTAACATCAAACAAACCATTAATGGTGATGGTGTTAAAAAGGAAGCTAGTGATTCCAGTAAGCCTGGCCACTCATCCTCTGACATTCTTCCTGGCCTTGGTCCCACACAGCATTTTCAAGAGGGAGAAATAAAACAAGGAGGGGAAGGCATCAAGAGTTTTTCAGTTTGGTGTCTTCCCATCCATTATAGCTATAAAGGCTTTCACACAACTCCTTAGATGCACATCACTGATACATGCTTTGGGGGCTTGTACTGCCTGCATGAATGGTCTAAGTGACAGCTGCAACAAAAGCACACAATCAGGCGTAAATGTCATAAGCACACACTTTTACTAAATGGTAACATGCTGTTTAAAAATAAAAATAAAAATCTCCCAACTACAACTAGAATTACATAAATGTTGGAACATTTTAAAATTTTGAATAAAATTAAAACTAAAAGACTTTCAAATCACATAAGCCAATATTTTCACAATAGAACATAGATAACCACGCACCATGGGCATCCAATTAAGATCTTCGGCCTTGTCCCTTACACACAGAGATTTCTCCAGTTTCTCTGAATCTTTTGACGTTATGCACTGTAGATGAGATTTGCAAAGCCTTTGCAGTTTGACGTTGAGAAACATTGTTTTTTTTTAAGCATTCCACAATCTTTTTACACACTCGTTTACAGATCGGAGACCCTCAGCCCATCTTTACTTCTGAGACACTCTGCCTCTCTAAGACATCCCTTAGCTAATCATGTTACAGACCTGATGCAAATTAACTTAAATAGGTGCTAGATCATTTTCCAGCTCATTGTTTTAAAAATCATTTGCTTTTTCAGCCATTTGTTGCCCCCATCCCAACTATTTTGAGACCTGTAGCAGGCATCAAATTTGAAATGAGCTCATTTTGTGCATGAAAGTGTAAAATTCTCAGTGTAAACATTTGTTATCTGTGTTGTATTGTGAATAAAATATCGGTTCGTGTGATTTGAAAGTCTTTTAGTTTTCATTTTATTAAAATTTTAAAAATGTCGCAACATTTCCAGAATTTGGGTTGTACTAGGTTGTGGACTGGTACTGGAACCTGAAATTATACTACCAAAAATAAACATTTATATTTAGTTTTACCTAAATCTACACGGCTACCTCCTCCTTTGTGCAAGGATTAACAGGAGGAGCACTGCCAGAGCCCTGCAAAATGACCTCCAGCAGGCCACAAATGTGCATGTGTCTGCTCAAACGGTCAGAAACAGACTCCATGACGGTGGTATGAGGGCCCGACGTCCACAGGTGGGGGTGGTGCTTACAGCCCAACACTGTGCAGGACGTTTGGCATTTGCCAGAGAACACCAAGACTGGCAAAACTTCGCCACTGGCGCCCTGTGCTCTTCACAGATGAAAGCAGGTTCACACTGAGCACATGTGACAGACGAGACAGAGTCTGGAGAAGCCGTGGAGAATGTTCTGCTGCCTGCAACATCCTCCAGCATGACCGGTTTGGCAGTGGGTCAGTAATGGTGTGGGGTGGCATTTCTTTGGAGGGCCGCACAGCCCTCCATGTGCTCGGCAGAGGTAGCCTGACTGCCATTAGGTACCAAGATGAGCTCCTCAGACCCTTGTGAGACCATATGCTGGTGCGGTTGGCCCCGGGTTACTCCTAATGCAAGACAATGGTAGACCTCATGTGGCTGGAGTGTGTCAGCAGTTCCTGCAAGACGAAGGCATTGATGATATGGAATGGCCGCCTGTTCCCCAGACCTGAATCCAATTGAGCAAATCTGGGACATCATGTCTCGCTCCATCCACCAATCCCACATTGCACCACAGACTGTCCAGGAGTTGGTGGATGCTTTAGTCCAGGCCTTGAAGGAGATCCCTCAGGAGACCATCCGCCACCTCATCAGGAGCATGCCTAGGCGTTGTAGGGAAGTCATACAGGCACGAGGAGGCCACACACACTACTGAGCCTCATTATGACTTGTTTTAAGGACATTACATCAAAGTTGGATCAGCCTGTAGTGTGTTTTTCCACTTTAATTTTGAGTGTGACTCCAAATCCAGACCTCTATGGGTTAATAAATTTGATTTCCATTGATAATTTTTGTGTGATTTTGTTGTCAGCACATTCAACTATGTAAAGAACAAAGTATTTAATAAGAATATTTCATTCATTCAGATCTAGGATGTGTTATTTTAGTGTTCCCTTTATTTTTTGAGCAGTGCATAATAGAGTCCCAGTGTTTAATAAAAAAAGTGCAGTTTTGCAGCGCTTTCTCCATGCACCATAGAGGAAAGGAAAAAGCTGCATTTACAAAAAGCACAATTTGTTGCACCAGGTGATTTACATCCCCCAGTGTGGTGGCCTTAAAAGCATGTTAAAAACTCACAACATTCCACAAGGCAGGAAATCATGAGTTCCACTTTCTCAGCACATTGTCAAGTGTGAAGTGGACCAGTTGACCAGACATGTGTGTCGCTGTCTCCTATAAGCCTTTGATGTGATTGTTGCAAGGAACAAGTCAAGAACCACTTTTCAACAATGTGACGAGTTGAACTGCATTTATAATATGTGTCGAAAAAACTGGCCCATGGTGCAAAAAAATGTTGAAGGCTGCTGCTCTGTATAATGCCATAGCCTCTTAACTTACAAAAGCCATTAAATGCTACTAGAGAAGTCTATTTCTGCAGCACATTAACCTGTAGTTTAGCGATGAATCTCTCCTCATCTCCCGCCCTGACTCCGGCTCCAGAGTCCAGTCGCTGCCCTAATTGAGTCAGCTCTCCTCTGCTGCTCGGACCTTATCGTATCACGCTTTCTAATTGACCTGCGCTGCTTCATAAGACAATGCGCCAGGAGCTTGACAAAAGTTATTAATTTTCACTTTGTCCAAGGCTCTGTCCCAATTAGGTCCCCAGGCTGGGGCCGACAGGGCGGCTAACGTGATTACAGGACAAGCTTATTAGTCTGCTGCAGCATGGAAGAGCGGGAGGAAGAACAGAAATGAGAACACACAACGTAGTGGGTGATTAAGAAAACGCGGCAACATGCAACTACTGTTATGTAGCGATCTAAAACACATTCACAAGTGAACACTTGGCAAACATTTGTTTCCTGTTTCCAATAGTTCCATTTTCTGCTTGCACTCACCATGATGTGCATTTTGGCAATAAAACTTAACACAAACCATGATATATTTACAATAAACAAAAAAGTATTACACATAAAAAAATGCCTGGATGCTTTATGCTGGATATGTGCAAAATACATATGGATCAACAGAAGAAGTGTTTTACATCTGCAGGTGTGCAAAACATAAATAAGGATAAAACGCATGTCACCATACAAATGGTGTCGATGTAAAAATATGTAACAGTTGTACAAATTTTTGCTAAGTATTCAATATCCTTGAGTATAACTCATGAATAAGTAGAATGCTGAATATTAAACATGCACAATGAGATGCCTCTAAAAGGGCTAATTTACTGTTAACTTGTGCATTCTTATTAAGGGAATTGGACATATGATAGCTTTTGTTTTTGCTGTGAGCCTGTATATTTTTGATGACACCACTTGCAGAAGAAATTGTATACAATAAACTTTATCTCAAATACACATTTTTTGGTTATAGAAAAGAGTAAGGCATACACCAAATTTAATCTAAAATCAGACATTTTGTTACTTGGATTGTATGTCTCGATTCAAAACCTTAAACCTTTTAACCTTTTTTGACCTTTCCTGATCATTATTAGGGATGTAACAATGCACTGAAGTCACAATTCAATTCACAATTTTCTGTTCATGATTACAATTTTTTTTTTTTTTTTTTTTAGCAGACTTAGTTGCAGTATGATTATGACCAAAATAATTTTTTAATATATTGTATCAAACTTAAATTGTTGTACATTTCCTATTAATGGAAATGTAATTTAAAAAGTAGAATTAAATTATGACATGTAAAAATTACAAAAATATATAATGTAATTTGTTAGTGATTTTTATTAACACCTTTCTACTATCCTCCTAAAACAAATACACTTCAGTAGCAAGCAATGCATAGATGAGCAGCTTGTCTATAATCCACACCTCAAGAAATATATAATGGGCCTAATATAAGTCAAGTCCTATAAAAATATCAGTGAAGAAAGTCCAATCCACAGTAAAGACTCTGATCTCCATGGAAACACTCTGGTGGAGGGGCCACTGAAACTTCAGATAAACTTTAGCTGTTGTTAGTCACTTGACTTTCCATTAGCCCGCTGCTAACAAAAGCTACTTTCTACATGATGGTAAACAGAGTAAACAGGTGCTGCTTAAATAATACCTTTAGAGGTGTCACTCTTACTGTCCTCCCTGGGCTTGTTGTTGTTCCCTTGTGAATGAGAGCGCTGTGTGCGCTCATCCATCTGTGTGCGACAGAGGCGAGAAAGTGCACTCCGGGGCCGTGCCGAGCAATTAAGCAATTGTACAGCCTTTTCACGTTTCCAGCATGTCGGGCTAATGATTTTACGAGTTCTGTAAACTAAAACTTGACATAAATGTATGTTTCTTTTAAGTGAAATGGCCAGGTAATGATGTCTAGTGCCAAACAAATGAGCCAGATTACGTACCAGTGGCCTGCAACCTGTTTTAAAGGGACATCACGATTCATTTTTTTCCCCACCAATTTAAAATTTCTCTTTAGTATTGATTTTTTAGCAATTTACGAAGAATCGTGACATCCCTAATCATTATTATTTTCCTTATCAAAGTACAAGTGTACTGTGTCTGTAAAAGTAAAAAGGGAGAAAGAAAGGTCTACAGTGGAGCAGGGAAAAGGCTGGTTAAGAATGACCCAAGTGAGCATTCAGTGAAAGTTTACCAGATGCCAGGAGCAATGGCACCACTCCAGGCCTGACTGAGAGCCAAGCCACTCTGAACCAGGCTGAGTGACAAGCTTAAGAGAAGCAATCAGGCTCAGTTAAGTAAATTTACCCATCACAGCCTTATCACTCCACATTGTACTTTGTTGGAGAATACCACAATGAAATACAAATAGTAATTTAGAAAAAAACTTGTATTAAAAATGGTAATTAAAGGAAAAGCAATATTGTCAAGAATGACAAGAATTGTAGTTTACAACACCTGATAATATCTGGAGTTTCAGCAAATTTCACTTCCTAAAAAAGTTGCTGATGGTACCTCCAAAGAAAGCCACAACAGCAGCAAGTATTCCTGTTGCCTTTCAAGTTTAGTTACAGGGCTGTCATGTTCAATCAAACACTGTTCCTAGGATTAAGATTGGAGATTTGAAGCCAGCTTGGTGAGAAGAAAAAAAAAAGGAGTTCTTCAGATGGCGACTTCAATAGCCCTGAGTGCAAAATTACTACAGCACAACCATGCCCGTGGGGGCCATTTTAATGACAGCTTACAAAGATTGGTTCACCCACCACGATTAAGGTTACCCTTCATGATGAGAGGCAAAGAAAGACAAACAGTTAGTTGGGGAAAACAAGAGAGAGGTTTGACACAAAGACACCTGCCCACTCAGCAACTCCTCCAATAGTTTCAGCCATGGGGCCTTGCCTGCAGCTACCTGGCTAACAAGTCCAAAGTCCTGTGGATGAGAGGAGAGTGACAGCCAGGCAGGCTACTTCTCTCTGATTAATTTTTCATCTTGGAACTTTGGCCCTAAGATGTATCAGACTTGTCTGAGATAACTTAGTGCTGAGACTACAAAAGTAGGGTCTTCAACCTATTTAAAATTTGTCTCTTGCAACTTTTTTGCAAACTTGTCAATGTTTCACACAGAAAGAAAAACATACTTCCTTGATGTTTCACATCAGTATATCTCTCAGCTATTTAATATTCTATTTTTTTTTAATATATATTTTTTATATTATAGGCAACATATAGAGGAGGGCTTTGGCTGTTGAATAACAGGTGCTAGTAGGTATTAGCTATTGGACTCAAAACTGGATCAAACAGTTACAAGCATTACTGAAAACATTACAGAACACTCATAACCATAAAAAGCTTTTTGTGCTGTTGTACATACGTTTTATAGGAATCTAAAAGCACAAAGAAAATGCATATTAGTCCTAATTAACAAATTAGTCCTATCTCACAATTGTAAAGTTATATTGTTCAGACCTGGAATCAAACCAGGGATCTTCTAGTTCAGGTGTAAATGGTGGATGCAGATGGTACATAGTAATCATCAGTTCTTTTGCTGAGCCCTAGTTGCTGAAAGTATCCTTATGTCGCAATAGTACTGAATAAACTTTTTTTTTTAAATCCTAGATCCATACGGCACTCTGGATCAAAATGATTCATCAAAATTTGTCCATCACATTTTGAATAATTTTGCTTACTGACTTATAAACCAACCAACAAATTAACATCAGCAAAAACAAACTCCTTGGTGGAGGTAATACATGTTTTCCAAAATGTGTACCAAATAAAATGTGACACAGCACATATACAAATACCAACAACATAATCCAGGAAATAGAGATTCTGAATGTTACAATTGGTGCACTACTTCATCCTCATCAGTGTGTGATAACAAGAAGCGTTGTTTGACAAATGTTGCAGACTATAGCACTTTAATGTAAAATGTACCCTGTGCTCACACATCATAAGTGGTTTGCAAAACTATGGGGTAAACATTACTACGATCAAATTTTCCTGGCGTGCACTGTATGTAACACAATTTATCTTGCCCGCTTGTGGTGCTACATAGCAAGATATAATAAACAAGGCAAGCCTTCATTTGATTATTTTCGTTTTGAAGAAATATAGTTTTTAGCCTTTTGAGTAAGTGCTCAGTTTAGAGAGCCTGTGCATGTTTAGTTTCCTGATCTGGTTCAAATATGATTCCATTATTCTAAAATCAGGCACAGCACTGCACAATGTGTGTCATCACCTGGTTTGGATGGCACACAGAGGCGTTCATTCTAACATGTGGCACACATCTTTGAGGAAAGTCCCTTATTTTTTGTACTTGTAAAATTCTTTGCCCTCCTGCTCTGTCACTTGGAGAAAATGAGAAGACGTGGATGCACAATCAATAAGCAGCAAAGGCAAAGTCCAATTATGTAAAAGTGTAAATTATAGATTTAGTGTGATGCCAAGGACATGGACACTCTGCTGCTCTCTTGCTTATACACACTCTTCATTTCGTTCTCTCTATCGCACACCACACACAGGCAACCAAGAAGAAAATATGAAATTCTAATGTTTTGAGCCACAAGCTATTTCAAGTGCAGTGTGACTACATAAAGCACATGTGAGACTATATTCAAATTTGGACTCTTCGGCATCAGGGCGCACATTCTCACTGAAGGTTTATGAAAAATGCATCTATTAATTCATTATTTCGATTGAACCTGTATTATAAAACCCAACACTGAAACACAACAGTGATTCTGTCTGCCTCAAGTTTCTATTTCCATAATTTAATTGAGGTCACAAAAGCAGCTTTGAAGAAAGTCAAAAGTTATGGGGCACAAGCTTCGCCATATGTTTGCATTGACCTTTAATTTTGTGAAATGTCTTACACAATCCTCAGCTTCCATGGGTCAACCTCTGTGATTATTCACAGCGAAAAAACTAGCAGCTGTTGACTCTGACAGCCACATTCCTCTCTAGCCTCTTGCGTTTCAATTTGTCTTACAGCAAAAGGCCCTTCCGTTTTTAAATACCAAGCAGGGCTTTTTCCCACACAGGTCCCGCCGAGGTGAAGAATCCCACTCCTGCCACCACAACTGCAGATACGCCGGGTCTAGTGCGAGGTTAAAACATTCTGCCGATGGTGGAGGAGGAAAGATGAAGAGAAGGGGAGGGCGAGAGGGTCTCTCTGACAGTCAGAAAACAGTCCCTCACAGCACTTGCCCCAGCCTCGGCTGCAAAAACAACACTCCAATTCCTAACAGTGAGTGCCAGGTGGTCACAGGATGAATTCATCAGGGCAATGCATAACGCAAGAGGCGGAGATTATCACATCACAGCAGCCCCAGGGCCATGGCAGCGCAGGCTGATTGGAGACATGAAGCAGGCCCAGGAGAGGCGCTGGTCTTCCCTCTGGCCAGCGGAGAGGTGTCGGTCCACTCCTGGGAGACATGCAGTAGTGGGGGTGGGTGGTTCACAGTGATGCTTCACCTCGCTACAGGCAGCCCTCCCATAGGGGCAGGAGCAGGCTAGGAGAGGCCTGAAGGCCACACACACACACACCAATACACACTTGGATTCTGGCTTTTCAAAGACACAAACACACAACTATCTTTTCCAACATCCTTGGCAACATTTTTTTCTTGTCATGGGACTTTCAGTCCCAACAAGATAAGGGTTAATATCAAACAAGAGTGCTAGTAAGCTTTGCCACTGTAACCCTGCATTGTTCAATTGTGAAGTCTGCTAGTTGGAGAAGGGAAATGTGTGTGTATGTGTGTGCCAATGCATGTATGTCTTTCAAAGGTGATGGAAATCAAGACTCATCTATGCAGTCCAACAAAACAACAGATTGTAAAAACAATGGTTCTGTCATTCAAGAGCTCATTCAAATGGCCATATGGGAGAGATGTCAAATGTACAGGGCAGCAAAACTGCATATTTGTATAAAGTATGTCAGCACGAGGGTAATGTATTCTGCTGGCAGCTAAAAACAGATTTCATGTGCTCAGAGTCCAAATCATATGTTTAGCACATATTTGGATTTAATTATATGCTTAATGCACTTATTTATCTAATCCCAACAAACAAATTATAAAGTAAAGTAAACTACACCTAAGTCACCTAATATTTGCCAATTGTATACTCTTATTTCCACTATCAAGGTTTGATTCCCAGATTTAAGGCTGTGGAGTGGAAAACAAGTCCCATTCCATTAAAGACCTTGAGCATAGTAGAATGTCAGGCACTAAGGAATGCTTTAAACACTAATTAAGATAAGTTTCCTAAAATGTGTTTAGATACAATAGCTAAACGTTTACTTGTAAAAAGCAACAAATGTTTATAAAACTCTTAAATCTAAAGAATGTAAGAATCTTAGACTCAGCATTTGAAATAAAGATACGCCTCAGTAAATCTTCTATAAATCCTGTAATATTTGCTGTGACTGCACTAATTACCTTCTAAATAAAGTTATATCATCAATGCCAAATAGAAATTAATAAAGCGCAATATACACTGAACAAAAATTTAAACGCAACACTTTTCATCAGTTGAACTCAAAGATCTAAGACTTTTTTATGTGCACAAAAGGCCTATTTCTCTCAAATATGGTTCACAAATCTGTCAAACTCTGTGTTAGTGAGCACCTCTCCTTTGCCGAGATAATCCATCCTCCTCACAGGTGTGGTGTATCAAGATGCTAATCAGACAGCATAAATATTGCACAGGTGTGCCTTAGTTTGGCCACAATAAAAAGTCACTCTAAAAAGTGCAGTTTTATCACACAGTACAATGCCACAGATGTCGCAAGTTTAGGCATGCTGACTGCAGGAATGTCCACCAGAGCTGTTGCCCGTGAATTGAATGTAACCACATCAGCCCAGGACCTCGACATCCAGCATCTTCACTTCCAAGATCGTCTGAGACCAGCCACCTGGACAGCTGCTGCAACAATCGGTTTGCATAACCAACGAATTTCTGCATAAACTGTTAGAAACCATCTCAGGGAAGCTCATCTGCATGCTTGTTGTCCTCAGTGGGGTCTTGACCTGACTGCAGTTTGTCGTTGTAACTGATTTGAGTGGGCAAATGCTCACATTCAATGGCATCTGACACTTTGGAGAGGTGTTCTCTTCACAGATCAATAGTTTTTACAGTTTTCACTGTACAGGACAAATGGCAGACAGCGTGTATGGCATAATGTGAGTGAGCGGTTTGCTGATGTCAACGCTGTGGATAAAGTGGCCCATGGTGGTGATGGGGCTATGATATGGGCAGGTGTATGTTATAGACAACAAACACAGGTGCATTTATTGATGGCATTTTGAATGCACAGGGATACCGTGAAAAGAGCCTGAGGCCCATTGTTGTGCCATTCATCCATGACCATCACCTCTTGTTGCAAGGATCTGTACACAATTCCTGGAAGCTGAAAACATCCCAGTTCTTGCATTTTCAGCATACTCACCGGACATGTCACCCATTGAGCATGTTTGGGATGCTCTGGTTCGGCAAATATGACAGAGTGTTCCAGTTCCTGCCAATATCCAGCAACTTTGTACAGTCACACACGCATGCACACACACACACACCACCTCCCCTCCTGAACTCCCCCAAAACAGTAAAACTGCCGATTATTCCATTTTTAGACAACGTTTATAGATATGATTTTTTTTTATTTTTCTACACAAATGCTGTTATTTAGGGAAATCCAATCCCACTATCACATCCAGTGTACATGCAGTCACATTGTATCACAGTAAACAAATCAATATTTCAAGTCTACTTATCGAATGGCCTCCATTCGAGCAACAGTGTGTTTTGGAGTGAGTTCGAGTCTTTTTGGAAAAACAGTGCAGTGAATGGAGAGCACTGTATACACACTCAGACACACTGACAATCACCAGAAACGTGCATGTCATAGCCACTCCCTCCCGGAGCAGTTCACATTTCTGTCTATGTTCTTTTCTCTTTGCGTATTCTACATAAATTATTGAGCGGCTAATTTGGTCTGCCGGCCCGGTGAGACGCTGCAGCCCGGCCGTGACAGCTTTATCTATTAGAGCGAGCCCAATGACAGGCGTGTTCCGGTTTGTGTGTGCGGCCGATGTGTGTGACTGTTCATGCATGTACGCTGGTGTCATCTGCCTGTGCGTCAGGGTTAGTGTCGGTGTGCAAGTGAGGTGGGGAGGGTCAGGGTTGTAGGGGGGCATGGGGGGGTAGGGTGGATCAGACTCATTCTCAGTTGCATTAGTGCAGGGGCAGGACTGGGACACATCTTAATCAATACACGAGAGTCAATTACTGAGGAAGCGCGTGCTTAAGCAAGATCTGATTATTGGGTTCATGTTCAGTCCACCAAATGGACCGAATCAATGCGATGCGATATGTGCTGTACAACCCACCCCTCCCACCACCATCACCTCCTGTCACCTCAGCCTGAGCTGTCCCCCGCCCGCTCAACTTCCTCATGAGCATACATATCCAAAGTGTGACCAGGGAGCCAGCAGTTGCAATGCATTGTTGGTTTAATATGGTTTACCAGTAACTTCAAATATGATTTCAGTAAATTTGACTCTACATTTGTGTCCTGAAAACACATCTGGACTTTTTATTAGTTAACCAGACATACATTTCTGCCTGAGAATTATGAACAAGAAAGTGAAGGCCTATCTTTCAGAGGGTGTCACAGCTAATCTTTCGCATGGTACTGGCAGAGAAGAAAGTGAAATGCATTGCTATAAAAAGTTTATCCCTCAAAGACGGTGAACCTATTCAGTCACCTACAGTCAGCATAGTCCTGTTATATGAGGCTGGGCTATCACATTGACTTTTGCGTAGCATTACTATAGGGATAGATTCAGTCAGAGCTGAGCGTTGCTCCCGCTTTCAGTGTGTCTTTTGCTCACGCAAAATTCTCATTTACATATCAAATTTGCGGCAGGGATTACTTGTGCAGTTTCTCATTAAATCATATGCAACATGCCCACAAATAGTATATGCTATTTTTCAATCTGTACTCGCCATTTAACAACAGTCTCTTTAGATATGGCCCTGTGTGACTAGATTTTTTGACTCCATGTCGGGGAATTGAAAACCTGACCTTCTGTTTTTGTATGGAAGTTTTGTATGTTGAAAAGTAAGCAGTAGGCATTAGGCATTAGGTGATTATGTAAGTTAAGTATTCAACTGAAAACTAAAATATTACCTACAAATTACAAACTTTGCCATTTTAAATTTAGATAAATTATTATTGTTTAGTTACTCTTTTCTCTCTTTTTTTAATTACTATTTTAAATTTTTTAATCTGTCTCTTTAACAAAAAAAAGTATGGACACCCCTGGTCATAAGGAAAGCAGAGACAAAGCTGACAAAAAAGAAGAATTTGTGTGTGAGTGCAGCAGCTAACAGGACCACGCTCAACTTGTCCCGACAGCGCAGTATATTGAGATACAAAGGTTTGAGGCGCTTAAAGCTCTCAACTAACCTTTAAATAGCTCAGATTTGAAAATTATTTATTAAGATGCAGATGTAAATATAATGATACAACCCCAGATAAATAGAATAAGCAAATACAATATAACAATTGTGTGGGAGCTTATGTTGTCTGTCTGGTCCAGTCTCTCTGCAGCTGAGGCAGGATTTAGATTTTTTTTTTTAATCAAAGGTAAATGTTTAAGCCTGTGAAATATACAAACATTTTGCTCATTGTGTAATTGTGTCACTACTAATCAGTTATAGGGGCCAAAAAAGAAAAAATCAATATATGTAAAGTGGTAATATGTACTGTTTCATTGTGTTTTACAACCTATATTATTATAAATACAAAATCAAGGCATACAATTAGTTTTAAAGTTTACCACACAATCATCATTTAGTAGAGGTAGTCTATGTTATGCTTTTATTCATAAATTTAAACAAATCTCAGTTGCCTCTAGAACAACACTGCATGATTTACAACCATTAAAAACATTTTTAAAAGTACTGTGCCATGAAGAAACCAGCAGAGGGTGCAGAATGTTGCAGTCTTTTGTACATACTGAAAGAAAAAAAAATCCTACAATTTTTGTATGATACCATTATACTAGTACAAAATAAAAAGTAGCTTTGAGGAATCAGTGGAAACAGAGCTTTATTGGATAAAGAAATGAGGACAGACTAGGATGTTTAAGACTCAGTGCTTCTTGAAGTGAGGGAGGTGGAGGTTTCTGCAACCGAGCATTTTTAGGGCTCAAAATGACCGTGCCAGAGAGTAGAGGATTACATAATGTAAAGTGAAATAAAGTGAATGACTCAAAACACAACTTCAGGTTTTGTTTTTTTGTTTTTTTTTGTTTTGTTTTTTTTGTGAGGGAACATTATACCATGGTAGAAAGCTCAGAAAAGTCAATTTTGCATAATATAGCCCCTTTAAATACAACAACAGATTAATCTAAAGGAGCAGAAATACAAATGGATTATCATAATAAACTTAAATTCAGTCACAGGGAGAGGGTTGCGTGAAAGGCCATCCAACATAAAAAAAAATAAAAAAATCTATGCCAAATGAATATGCAAATTACTGTACGATAAGGCAGATAATTTGCAGTGACAACCCCGGAAGGTAAAAGCCGAAAGGAAAGACTTACTACTTAGAATGCAAGTAGTCTATATATATTTTTGCAGGTATGTTCTGTGCACATTTTTGGAAAGTTAGATATTAATTTCTCTAACACACTATCTGCTAGGCTGGGTTTCAGAAGCTTTGATAAGTCCATTTTCCAGAGGAGAACGCACAGCAGCTTAATCAGTCTCAGTCTGTGTATTGTTTTAAAAGTGCGTTCAGATTTGTTCGTCTGTTGCTTGGTGCTGATTTGTGAGAGCGCGGCGGGCCCTGCTGCTTCTCATCATGTCATACTACACCACTATAATGATATCTAACGTTCCACACCTCTTCTCCACCACCCAGTTCAATGAGGGATGGAACTAGGGCTGGGATTGCCTCTGCATTGTTCTATTTTCAAGGGCTTTGTCTTTTTGTTTTAGATAGCAGTGGTTAAGTTTTTTTTTTCTCGTTTCAACATTTGGCTGTCATATTTGCCTTTATTCAGGATTCCGTTTGTTGCGCCTCTCCTGTCTAAAGCCCGTCAACTTATCAAGACGGATAACGCAGTGGGTTAGCGGGCTTTCCACGCCACGACTCAAGCCCCTCCTTGGCCTGGGAACCCCACCTCGCTGCTGGACCAGCTTCTTTATTTACCTGACTGAAAAATTACACCTGGAACATGGTGGACACAACAAAGCCAGAGCGTGATGAAAAAAGAGGGTGCGATGAGAAGCCGGGTGGTAGGGAGAAGACCAACAAGGCAAGAAATCAATAGCCCAGAGATTTTTAACTAAGGTTTTTTTTTTCCTCTCACTCTCTGTCTTTTTTTATCTCGTAAGCTGCCAAACATCACCAGTGAAACTTGCACGAGGCAGTCGTTGCCAGAGGGTGAATCATAGCAATATTGATTTGATTATGTAAAAGCTCGGTGGAACCTCAAGCCAGATGCAGAAATAACTCCTCACCTAGGTCCTGTGGGAGAGCGCGCACACTGGTTTGGAGAGAGAGATGGACAGAAAGAAGAGAATGGTGAAGGAAAAATATTGTTGAGGATAAAAGCATAATTACATCCCTCACAGCTAAAATACACTCTTCCCATTTCCCAGATAGCTCTTCCTCTGCCTGGCTCCTCTCCCTCTGTCCTTGCCGGATGATAATTAACACTGCTTTATCCTGTACTGAATTAGTGGTTGACAGTTATGAACTCTACATACCTAGGAGCGTGCTACTCCGGCTCATCACATCTGTGTGTTGGCAGACGGCACCATGGCTAATAGAAAAGAAAGGCAGAGCAGCATTTGGAATCTGATCTATGGCACCCTCTTCTGGATCCACTATCTCTGACTGCCGTCTCCACAGACGATCAGGGGAAACTCACCACAACCATGCACTTTCAACTAGACTGCTTTTGCATTAGGGTAAAAGAGATACAATTTTAAAGTATGCAATTTTGAGGAAATATATTAGTACAAACCTTAAAAAAAGAAAAGAATGCAGAATGGAAAAATCCTAATTTATAGGTGTTTTTTTTCCCTTAGAATAATTTATTTCCAGCCTTTTGTTGGATGCGTCCCAACTTTAATGTTGCTGTCATTAAATTTAAAAAACAAATTCTCATGAAATGATAAAATTTCTCTGTTTCAACACCTGATATGTTGTTTATGTTCTATTGTGTAAAATTCTGTTTTTATTTACATTTTACCCAGTGCCCCAATTTATTCAGAATTGGGTTTATACTGTATGCTGTTATAGTAACCATCTTAAAAAAATAGAACTTAATACATCTTGGCTTTATCAAGCTACTATTAATTGGTCTACACCACTAATCAACATTGAAGTAATGGCTGTTGCTATAAGAAATGGCTAAAGAGAAAAGAAAAGAGAAAAGCGGGTAAATATTGCCAAAGCATCCACTCAATATTTAATATAGCAGAAATTATGACAAAATGGCATGGACAGCAGAAAACCTTTTGCATTTTAGATTAGTGAATTGGTCCAGTTTTACTTTTATTAAAATGTGTGTGTAGCTATGCTGTTGTAGGGAGGGAGAGACAAATTTTCAGGTAGTACCTGCTACTTTTAAAGCTATAAATGTCTCTCTCTGTTTTAGTAATCTAATGGGAAAAAAATCAGTTGAATAGATATGTGAAGCTCTGTAAAGATGAAGCTCTGTAAAGATTAAGAAACTCCCACATAGGATATGGTGACTAATCTCTTCACTGGAGCACACAATAGCCAGGTTAGACTCGGAGCGCTTCTGGGTAGCCACTAATTGGGCCACCTTTCTTTTCCAGTGCATTATGGGAGCCGCTGATCCCGGGTTCTGTCTTTAACGGTCCTAAATTATGATTCCACCTCGGTGAATCTTCAACCCCATCAAATGACTGGAACATTGTGGTCAGCTCTTGATAATTGGGCCGGGCTGGAGTTTCATGTAAAATACTAATCAGATCACATGAGTGGTGGGAGTGTCTTCAAAGGAGAAGATGGGGTTTCACTGGATCTATCTGAGCGTGTGATTAGGTGGGTATAAAATGGGCCAGAATAACACATCTCATTAGAGTAGACTGGATGCCCACACGCCGATTTATTTTTCTTTTTTTTTTTTTCTTTTTTTTTTCAGAGTATTTTGCATCTCTGGAGTTTTAAAAGGCGTCTGTGTTTGGTGGTACTGTAATGCAGAGCAGGTTTTGAAACACTATTTCTTTGTCTTTCATCAGCTTGTACTCTGACACAACTATTCAAAACAAAATTTAGTGGATTTCTTATTTAAAAATATAAATATTTATGTTTTGTATATAATTTGGAATGCAAGAAAATTTAACATTTTCATACTTCCTTTGCACACAATGTAGATGATTTATATTTTAACATAGCTTATAATTTTTACATACTGCCCTTTTATTTATTTATTTTTTTACTGTAATGATAAGAATCACTTTGAATCTTATATATTTTGCATTCAAATAAATGTATTGTATGACGTTATATCCAAACATAAAATTTTATAATTAATAGGCTATTTCCTAAAAGTATTACAGAACTATATACAGAACTGAAAGACTGAAATTACTTTGTTTTAGATTATTTTATACAGTGATTCTAAACTGGTTGGTCTGGTTGGCATAAAATGATGAATGAGATTTTAAATACCTTTTCATAAAGGTAATTGTAAAAAGGGAATCACAGATAAAAGTGGGCTCAACGTTCTCCACTGATTTTAGACTAGTTATAATGATCTTTTTTGGCTTTAAATAAAATGTTGTAAAAATGTAAACATGTTGTGGGCTATTCACATAATGTTATTTCATCCAAAAAGTACATACCTGCAGTCAAAGTATCTGAGTATATTTTTAATGAAAATTCGAAAAGCAGCCTGTAATTGAAGCTGGCTTTGTCGCACTTTGAATTTCTCCCTCATTGTGCGTGATTAGGTATTAATGAGATTTAGCGTGGAGGAATGCATGGTTTCATACCTAACTGACATTGACTGCTTTAAAAGTAAACATCAATTCCAGATGCACATAATCATATTACCAGGCTAATCCACATTGATTTTTTTTTTAGTCAGATCAAGACAATGCAAATAAAATAAAAAAAGCATTCTACCATGAGAAAATGTGCACGGCGGCACTTGAAGGACAGGCCGCACTTGGAGTCAAACTTTTGTTGTGATTTTTTTTCTATTGGACAGTTATCTGCTATCTTACTGTGGTGTATGCATGTAGGTTTCCCCACAATTCAATCCCTCTTTACCAAGGTGTGATAATAACATTGGAGCTCTTAATTAAGGTCTATTTCGGTGAGAAGCCCTGACTCCTGTAAGCCCCCTCTTCAGAATAAGGATAATTCCCATTCATTTTCAAGATCTCTTAATGATCACTCCCACACCGGACTCAACCTCCAAATAATACCACGCCTCAATCAGCATATTCCACAATCAATTCTGAATGGATTTCCTAGGCTGCTGATTACTTTAATAACTTCAACATATCTATTAGCAAATGGCCATGTGAGTCTTTGCGATGATTATCATTTAGCTGGGAAAAAGGGGAGGGCTATAATTTAATTAGGGCACAATATTGTCTTACCCAATTATGCTCTAGTAATACAAGTTTCTTTTTATTATCAAAACCATTGTTTTACTGCAGTGAATTTACAAATATGAGGTATGAGGTAAAAATACAAATTAAATGTTGTGTTTTTCTGATCCTTTGGTCACTAAGGAAAGACAACATGATAAGTAAAGTAATATTTACTTCAGCAGTGCTCTCTAGATCTGAGGTCTGAGCAAGCACACACTCAAACTTTCAGGAATCAGTTCTTGAATGTGTGTTAAATAACAGTTGTATATAAAAACCGAGCAACAAACTAAAATTAAGACATCCATTTGTAACACTAAGAGCTATAACAATGTGGACTATAACAATAAAAAGCTGCTTCCCTGTACCATCAGAATTACTTTAATTGCCATCCTGCAATAATGAAATTGGTTATCAAAAGATAACACAAGATCACAAAGATTTAAGTAGAGAATAAAAATGCAGTTTTGGGTGATTTGGTGGATCTCTTGATTAACCACATATCACATAATATAGAGTAACTCATGGCTCCTCCATATCATCATCGCTCTCTCAAATCCTGGTTTCCTGTCTATCAACTGTCTGTTTTAGTACAATAAAACATTCAATTAATATCTAAAATAAAGGGATAATGTTGTGTTTTCTGTGGCAGGTAAAACCTATTACCATAACACACAGGACATTGACACAGTAGTAGTCATTATACACTATATGCAATAATTATCCTATTAGATTAATGCTTGTGGAGAACGTTAAGGATATCAGTAGCCAAACCACATGAGCACATACAACATCCCCCACAACAGGCTATTCACTGTTTTCACTTTAACACTAAATGCTTTTGATGACAAGTTTGAGCTACTGGTGAATAAAATGAATTGCATGCAACTAAGCTGCAACTTCTGAAATTGTGGCGCTTCCTTTGCCAGTGCAACTTAAAGACTAACTCAAGCCTTTCCTCTCCCCACAAAAAGACTGAAAAAGTAGAGACCAGCCAGAGACAGAGGGGAAAGACCAAGGGTGAAGTGGGGCCTGGTCCTGTGAGTGACAGCTGTCAGAGCACCTAATACACATCCTCCGCATCAGGGTTGCCAAGTCCCAATTACACATCAAAACCCATGTCACTGGGAAGAAAAAGTAGATAAAATTCTACTTGTATTTGTTGTCTACTATGACCGTGTCTAAAACCAAAACAGTGTTTAAAAGAAGTCGTGTGGACATCTTTGGAGAGTAAATCCCTTTGTGTCATTTTTTCCCACCAATACCTTAGCACTTTTATTTTGTAGGTGACAGATTGTAAGCTTTTGCAATTTGCGGAGTCAGTCCAATGCATTCCAGACTTCACTGCCGTTGTAATGAGGGGATGGTGGGGAAGACAGAACAGCAAGCAATGCGGGGCTTTGTCATGTTTTTAGGAAAACAGCAGTCTTTGAACCACAGGACTGGGACAAGAATGCGCGCGGGAGAGAGACGTTGAGGGTGTGGAAAGCATGGGGACGTGGGAGGGGTCACACAGCACAGGTGTGGTAACAAGATTCACACTTGTCTATCTGGAACTCTTGGGCAGCCACTGTTCAACTGTAAGAGAGGAGCACCCAGATGGTTTCCAATTGTTCTTAACCACAAAATATGTATTTAAACTTTTTTTACTTAACTGTCAAAGATAGGTCTATAACCACTGAGATGAATCACTTAAGCCTCATTTGTACAGCTTATCAGCTAAAAAGTGATTTAGGGTTGAGTTGCTCTTTAAACAGTGCCTTCTATCGAGTGGTGCTGCAGAGAAAAATGCCACACAGCCAAAGGCCCTTTTTTTTTTTTCACAACAGCAAAAAAGTACAAATAGAGTAACAGTGTGCAAAGTGGCAACAGACAAATATGCAATAAAAGTTCTAAACTTGTATTAATGATATTGGTTTAACGTTAGTATTTTGTTATTGGAAATTGCTTTGTTTTTTGTTTTTGTTTTGTTTTTTCAGATTTTTTCAATAAACTGAAAGCAGTAAAGTTGTTACTGGGAGGTGGGGCTGGAACCAGGACAAAAGTCAATTTCAGGTAAACTACATCTTTTGGTTTTATGTTCTTGATGGTAACTTAAGCCCAAAAGACAGTTACCTTGTTATTTCAAATAGATTTTCTCTATTTACGATGATGTCTTTGAACTGACAATCCACAGATATACATAAAAACGTCCATTTGTCATAGCACATCTGTCAAGAGACCATCATTCATAGTTCATAATGCTCTTGGTGCCTATCCAGTAATGGCAATGTTGTTTAAATGCCCCACGGAGCAGCACAACACCAGATAGCATCCATCTCCACCAATCAGTCAATCAGTACCTGGAAGGGCCCCAGAGAGCCTCCACATTAGAGCGCTTAGGGTGCTCTCTGGTCTAGTTAGTGGATGAAGACACTCTCTCGCAAGGCTCAATGAGTTACGTCACATAGAGAATGTCTCAAATGAGTTTCCTAAGAACAGATGTGCATGTGGTGCTGACTAAATGTGGTCGGCTGGCTTTGTACAGTTTAAGCTGCTCTTGGATGTAACAATCCAAATCCATACCAACAGAAAAACTCAAAGACGTTATGTAAAAGTATATGGGCAAATTTTAAAATTAAAGAAAGGTCAGTAATGGGCCAATGAAGAAATGGTTCGGTTTTGCTGAGAATTCGGAACATTGTCTGGGCCCAGAATTTTTCAAGAATTCTGTATCGTTCCAAGATAGGGACAAATATACTAACCCCCACACTATTGCTACTACTACACCCCCACTTATCATGTTTTTTCCCCTTTTACTGTGCAAAGATTATAAAGCTGAACCTCAAAACAGGGACACTTGGAGTTAATCTGCATAAACACACACAAGCTTGGATTTTATTACAATAATGACATTTTACACAATGTCTACACCACATATCAAAGACTTTGGGGAAAATCCCACAAGCAGGAGTTTACACAGGACACATCCAAGTAATGGGGAAACGCATGGGGTCATGGAAGGTGCAGTGTTGTTTCCCTCTTTAAGCATATGAGCAGAAATTAAAAACACTATGAGCAAAAGCAAGCATACGCAGCAATTAAAGGCCAATCCTGCTCATATAAAGCAAAATAAAAGCACTGTACAAATGGCTATAAACTGTGGATAATGACCTCAGGATGCCAAAGTAATATTTTTCCCTCTTTTTAATTGTACTTGTATTCGCTCTCACCGTTTCATGTTATGAGGTCGGCCTTTTTAAACTTTTCACAGCTGCGTGGAAGGGAAGGGGACAGGATCCTGAGGCGCTTGTGGGCCCTGGTGAGGCGAGTCACTGTGCCAGCTCCCAGGACATGGATTCATTAGGAGCTTTAGCAGCGCAAACATTTCCTTAAATGGTGAGGCCATGTGCTGGCACAGACCCACTGTCGGCTTGTTTCAATTACATGGAATCAAACATCGCAGGTATGCTTGGTGCCGGCTCTTCACTGAAAGTGGGAAAAGGAGGGAGAATGTGGTTTACAAAGCCTTTACCCTCCCTGCTCTGTGAAAGCCAGCCTTGTTTTATTTGAAAACTATTGTAAAACACAAGAAAGCGGTACTTTGGCAAAGAGTTGTGTTTTGGGTAACAATGTAATTTTTTTTTTCTATCAAAGCTGGGCTAACCATTGTGTGCACTATTTTATAGTCAGGTTCCTTTGATTTTATTTGACTTGTCAGCCTTGTTAAAATGTCTGACAAGATTACAGTTGGATTATGTGTCACTCCCCACATGCATATTTTTCATTATGAATTCTGGAGCAGTATGCAAGATGCAGAGCAGCTTAAACTCTGCACATTGTTCTTAGGACTCCTGGAGTGCCACAACTGGTGCCAAATATAAGGCCTGGTGCCTTTTTGCCTCTACTCCACTAAACAGCTCTAATGTTCTCACACATAGTCTGGGTTTACAGGTAATGAGGTCACTGCATTGCAAAGGAATCATGGGCATGTTTCATGTGGCTAAGGTGACTTAATGTATAACTATGTAATTTTGTACCTCTTTGTTCTGTGCCTGAAAATCATTAAAGAAACAAACAAAAAAATATTTTGATAATTTCTTGACGTGAAACAATGAAAAGATGGAATTAATTACAATGCTAGTTCAAAAGATATACAGCAATTAATATGAATGGCAAGGCATACTAACATCTCATGAAAACTATCTTGCCAAACTCAACACAAGTTCAATCACAATATATTTCAGATACACAATACACAGAGAAATTGCATGAAACTACAAGAAATGTGATACCATGACATGATGAAGGATGCAAGCCTGGAGGAAATTAATGAATGAATTACATATATATATATATATATATATACACACACACACACACACACATTACATATATATAATATATCAACTAAAACACAAACATTATAAGCACTGTATTGCAAAGCATTTTATTACTGCAGTATTGTTTCACATACACTTCTTGTGCCCCTTGTGTTTAAGGGGCAAGGAAGGATTACTCAGCCTGATTAAAGTTCAGTGTATGCTTCAATCAAGTGGTAGTTGACAAGATTCACATTGGAGATTCCCTGCAATGCAGTCATTTTCGGCTCCACATTATATTCAAATGTGTTAATTTTATGTGAGACAAGTACAGTTATGACACTGTTATAAAACTTTATAGTGTCTTGTCAGCTATTTAGGAACATCACTTATCCCTCACCATGCCATCCAAAATCAATACAATATTTTTCTCCCAATAAATAATGTAGGCCTGAAAAAGGACCAAATGCACGCATCGACAGTTGGCTGCAATTAGAGGGCGGCGGCAGCAGTAACTGATGACAGTCCCTCCCTCCCTCCGGCTCACTCGGGATCAGCAGAAAATGAAGACGCAGAGACCACTTTGTCACCGGCTGAGGGTGGACCTGGAAATGACTCCTAATGGAAAAAGGGCTCCCTAAGCCGCCACTGCATCTGCTGCTCCAAGCACTTTCTCCGGGCCGATGGGCCAGCCCCAACCAGTTTCCAACTCCCTTTATCTAAGCCTTTAATATGCTCTGGGCAGTCAGCAGCAACCACAAACTGAGGTCAGGAGGCATCATTTGCTGTACAACTACAGGCTATGTATTTGGTATGTTGTGCAAATTCTAATACTATATAATTTATTTTACATTTCCCCAATATTATCAACATACAGAATTTCTATGATAGCTATAAAGACTTTACATTGATCCATAATTTATGCCAGCCATTAACACAACAGCAACTTGCTAATGTCCAGCTACTACTCACTTCTTACTAATTCTGAAACATATATAAGTAACAGGCAGTGGAACAGTCTGGGAGCTACCTGTGTGAACAGGCTCCTCTGGGGGCATGAATGGATCCTTTTTTTGTCACTGCGCGAGGCCTGCAGGTGATGGAGAGGGCTCTGGGAAACATTTCTCGAATCCACTTTATCGACCCAGGCCATGTCAGAGCAAAGCTGGCGGTGGTGGTAAGGGGGTTTGAGCGAGTGGCTCCTACCACACGCGCTGACACCGAGGCAGCCTCTAGCACTCACTCTTTACCAGCGAGTCTAGAACCTCTTTATAGTGATTGTTTTATCAGCGTTCTGCCTGTCCCCTGGGAGACTGGGGCCCAAGGAGGATGACCCTCATTTTCTGAAAGCAAAGTGTTCAGTATTGATCAGTAGGAATGAGTAGCCTGTGACATGGGTTAATTTACTGGACCCAGGAAGGTTCATTGTTTCCTGTCATTCCTGAACTCATCGCTCTGACCTTTACAGCCCTGTCCTTCCACGTATTCAGTGTGCACGCGGACTTCAGCCTCTTGTGCACTCTCACATAGACAGCTACACTTATTGTACATAGTGCTCATTGGCAGTCCACATGAGAAGTATGGTTGACACAGTGACAAATACATGAACAGATGAAAAACACCTGAGTGTAGGTATACGTTTCAGAAACAGAATTATCATTTTTACCTCCATCAATAATATTTTCACCAATGTTGTTTGGTTTGTCTGTTGATTTGCTGGTCTATTAGCAGAATAACTCAAACAGTAAGGGTCAGATTACAATTACGTTTTCGGGATCAGCGATGAGCCAAAGAGGAAACAAATAGTATTTAGTGTTGATGCAGATCACCATTGCACATTTTACAACCTACAGAAAACGTTTCTAATAATTGTTTTACTTCTGTAATACACAAACAGGTAAAGAGACCAGCAGAGAGCAGCAGAGAGCAGCAGAGAGCAGAGCTCTTACGATCTTCTGAAGAGAAACAGAAAAGCCTCCTTAAACTTCTTGTATGATGCCATTTTACTACATAATGAAAAACATCAGTGGAAATAGCTGTACATCTTTTTTGGATAAATGAATGAGAGCAGACTGGACGTAGAAGGATAGATGTTGTTTGGTCAGTGCTTCCTGGAGTGGGCGGGGGTTCATGGGAGAGGCTGAGGTTCGTGAAACCAAGTGTTCTGAGGTCTCAGAAACTCACCGCAAGAGAATACAGGAATACTCAAATATGGTGTGAATGAAGCCAAAGACAACTCCAGGTATGTTTTTGATTTTGCATAATATAGCCCCTTTAAAGGATTCCAGACATTTTTTTTTTACAAAATGAGATGCCTTGACAAAGTCAGTGCTTCTGGTTTGAAATCTGAAACTGTGGCCGTTAGTAAAAAAAAAAAAAGTTAAAATAATGCAAACACTTCAAAGAAATGTCCAATGACACAATTTAAAATGAATACTGAATATTCAGTTTTGATTAAATGAGAAGAAGGTTGATATCTGAAGACCCTCAGTAATACATGATCAGTAGCGTATGGTCAAGAGTCAAGATACTGAGAGTGACAGAGGTCAAAGGTGAACATCTATGGGTGAAAAGGCCAGTTTGCTTACACCAAAAGGTCAAAGCCTTAATATGAGACTCAATAGCTGAACTTATTACTGTACAACCATGGCCTAACACCAAAGCAGCAAACCTCTGGAGAGAAAATTCAAATAGGACAAAAAAAAAAAAAATCTATTTACTTGTATTGACAACTTTACTAATATATTACAATGATTTCACATAATTTTCCGCTCGAAGAATATTTTTTTGTCAATGCTTTAAATATTTTAAATTACAAGTTTAAAAAAATATAGAAATACATAATGGCAACTTTTAGGCCCAGTCCTATTTCTCATTCTTACCCATAATTTCCACTGCACAGTTCTTTTCCTGTTACGCCGCGCCCAGTTCTCATCAATCTACACAGATTGGATCGCACCATACTGGCTTCTGAATGAGTGCAGCATCCAGATTTTCAAAGTAGAAACCAAAATTGTACATGGAGTAGGGCTGCAGCTATCAATTATTTTGGTAATCAAGTAACCTATCGATTATTTTGTTCGATTAATCGAGTAATCGAATAAGAGATACTCTTGCGTGTCTGCATATTTTAAAAAGTAACAAATTTTAATGCACATCTGTGAATCTGTCTGTCTAATCTGTCTAACATTAAGAAGTGTTTTTTCACATTTTAATGCATTACATTGCAAATAGCTTTGTAAATGTAGGTTTTATTATTATACATTATGATATGGTCTACTAATTATATACTTACTTATACTGGGCTATATTATTACATACTAATTATTTATTTAATCAGAATATTTATAAATGCCTATGCAAAACAATGCAAAAGCTGCAGAGGTGTGCATTCCCCTCACAGTTAAAAAAGTATTTTAGTTGTAACCCTCTCTGCTTCTAAAAGTGATATCTATTATAATTTATACAACAGGGGCCTGTTAAAAGACACTAAACACCACTGAGCGCACACGGCTAATTAGCATACATAAACAAAGTTTGATTGTACATCACACTACGCTGTTCATTTCTGCCAGTTTGCTGCCACCTACTGAACAAAGATTTTACAGAGGTAATAAGAATACTTTCTCTATGATTATTAGTGTTTTTGTGGTCTGCAGGGTCTCCAGAATAGGTATTTAAGGCGCTCTGTGCATTAGCTGTAGCATTAGCCAAACAGTGCCACGCTTGGAGGACGCCGTTTCCTCTAAAACCTCTTTCACGATGGTGCTGTTTTATACGTAGTTTATATCTACATTTAAAATGCGAACTACAACTCAGATTTATTCAGTTTATAGCCCAACCTCTGCCTTACTGTCGCTAGTGTGTTGTGCATTAACCATGCAGAAACTTCATTCCGTGCATAGGGGGTTACCCCTATGCCTTCCCCTCCCCCTACCGCTTCACCCTTAGATCTTAAAACAGAGGGGTAAGAGGAAGGGCTGACAATATACCCCTAAGAAATGGAACACCCCTACACTGTTATATTAGGCTATGCATCATTGCTCAGTTTATACTTTCAATAAACAGTTTTTTTACTCAAATACATATTAAACAGAGCTTCAGCTTAAACACAAATGTATCACCAGAGAAAGCAGAAAATCTGCCGTAAACAACTGTAATGCCATTATTCTTAACCATACACCGCGTGGGTCAGTAGGAGCTAACTTTGCCCAGGTAAAGATCACCTCAGAGACCGCTGTCTCTGTAAATTCAGCCGCATGTGCGTCACGTGAGTCACGTACACCGCCGCTTTTCTCTGCATAAAAGTAGCAGCATTAAAACAAAGTTACAGTGGGGCAAAAAAGTATTTAGTCAGCCACCAATTGTGCAAGTTCTCCCACTTAAAAAGATGAGAGAGGCCTGTAATTTTCATCATAGCTATACCTCAACTATGAGAGACAAAATCAGAAAAAAAAAATCCAGAAAATCACATCAAATCATGTCTGATTTTTAAAGAATTTATTTGCAAATTATGGTGGAAAATAAGTATTTGGTCACCTACAAACAAGCAAGATTTGTGTCTCTCACAGAGCTGTAACTTCTTCTGTAAGAGGCTCCTCTGTCCTCCACTCGTTACCTGTATTAATGGCACCTGTTTGAACTGGTTATCTATATAAAAGACACCTGTCCACAACCTCAAACAGTCCCACTCCAAACTCCACTATGGCCAAGACCAAAGAGCTGTCAAAGGACACCACAAACAAAATTGTAGACCTGCACCATGCTGGGAAGACTGAATCTGCAATAGGTAAGCAGCTTGGTGTGAAGAAATCAACTGTGGGAGCCATTATTAGGAAATGGAAGACATACAAGACCACTGATAATCTCCCTCGATCTGGGGCTCCCCGCAAGATCTCACCCCGTGGGGTCAAAATGATCACAAGAACAGTGAGCAAAAATCCCAGAACCACACGGGGGGACCTAGTGAATGACCTGCAGAGAGCTGGGACCAAAGTAACAAAGGCTACCATCAGTAACACACTACGCCGCCAGGGACTCAAATCCTGCAGTGCCAGACGTGTCCCCCTGCTAAAGCCAGGACATGTGCAGGCCCATCTGAAGTTTGCTAGAGAGCATTTGGATGATCCAGAAGAGGATTGGGAGAATTTTGGTAAAAACTCTACTCGTCGTGTTTGGAGGAGAAAGAATGCTGAGTTGCATCCACAGAACACCATACATACTGTAAAGCATGGGGGTGGGAACATCATGCTTTGGGGCTGTATTTCAGCAAAGGGACCAGGACGACTGATCCGTGTAAAGGAAAGAATGAATGGGGCCATGTATCGTCAGATTTTGAGTGAAAACCTCCTTCCATCAGCAAGGGCATTGAAGATGAAACGTGGCTGGGTCTTTCAGCATGACAATGATCCCAAACACACTGCCCGGGTAACGAAGGAGTGGCTTCGTAAGAAGCATTTCAAGGTCCTGGAGTGGCCTAGCCAGTCTCCAGATCTCAACCCCATAGAAAATCTTTGGAGGGAGTTGAAAGTCCATGTTGCCCAGCGACAGCCCCAAAACATCACTGCTCTAGAGGAGATCTGCATGGAGGAATGGGCCAAAATACCAGCAACAGTTTGTGAAAACCTTGTGAAGACTTACAGAAAACGTTTGACCTCTGTCATTGCCAACAAAGGGTATATAACAAAGTATTGAGATTGAGACTTTTGTTACTGACCAAATACTTATTTTCCACCATAATTTGCAAATAAATTCTTTTAAAATCAGACAATGTGATTTTCTGGATTTTTTTTTTCTCATTTTGTCTCTCATAGTTGAGGTATAACTATGATGAAAATTACAGGCCTCTCTCATCTTTTTAAGTGGGAGAACTTGCACAATTGGTGGCTGACTAAATACTTTTTTGCCCCACTGTATGTGACTTATAGATAGCATTTTGTTCATTTTTTTGACTGAAACATCAATTATAACTAAAAACACAGTGGGTCCCGCTGATAAAGCACCAAATCCTCACCTATAGCCTGTATTTCATAGCAATGTTTTTCACAAACTTAACGGTGACTATCTCTGATCACAAAGGCTATCAACATAAGCACTGGCATAAAGTTTAAGGTCCTCTCTGTCAGAGCAAAATAATGTGACTATTTAGTTACAACATAAATGCAAAGAAGATAGCAATGAAATAATATATACATGGAAGGGCTGGGCGATAAATAGGATTAATTCAATTAATTTGTATTTTAAATTTTGGACAGTGTCAAAAATAGCAAAATCATAGAATCAAATTTAGTAAAGTTAGCATCCTCCTAGCGCCGCACTGTTTCCTTTGGTGTGGCTAATGGCGCTGCTAGCTCCAGAGCGGCTTAAATACTCACTGTGGAGACTCTGCAGACACTACAAACACTAATAATCATAGAGAAATTTGTCCCTTTACCTTAACAATGCCTTAATTTAAATTTAGTTTTGCCAAAAACGAACACTGTAATGCACCATGCAGAAGCAGCAGTAGCAGTAGCAGCAGCAGCGGTAACTTGCGTGTCTTTTCACAGTATGTATACACCACATGCCCTACATTTAGTGACTATACACAGGCCTCTATGGTGTATAATGGTGTTTATTATAAAAGGTCTTTAGAGAGCGCTAGAGCTAAAAACTTAATGTCTTCACTAATGTCACTGTTATGTAATTAATTAATTAGTAATGCACGTTGCTGCAGCCTTGCAGACATTTCGAATATATAGTTAAAATCAAAATGTTTATCTATGCAATAATCTAATTTAAAAAACAATGAACCTACTTTTTTATGTCAGCCAATAGGAGAAAAAAATCAATTAAAATCGTAAAAATCGGCTGAGAAAGGGAAAAAAAATGTAGATTTAATTTTTTTGCAATGTCGCCCAGCCCTAATACATGGTGTTATGGATAGACATTAGACGAGCTGGTTTTATGTAGCCTACATTATGGTATAAACAAACACAAGATGAACAAAACACAAAATAACTCTGTTGTAACTCTTATTATTGTTATAAATTAAGAATATACGTCTTTTTCACCACCATGTTACTGATAAACACGATGTTTAATGGTAAACTCCTCCTACCCCTTGGTTTTAAGTGTGCATATGGAAAAGCTCCATTTAGAGGGGTGTACAGCCCTCAGCCCTCGCCCTTCCCCTCTGTCCAAAAGAGAACTGAGACACGCCTTTGTCTCAGGAAGGGCTAAGGAAAAGGGGAAAAGGGAGAAATGGGATTGGGCCTTAATAAAAGGGCCCATTATGTTAACTCAACTTTTCTGAGCTTTACCATGTTATAATCCTCCTCAAAAACATGCCCAGACTTGTATTTTGTTTCATTCATGCATGTTTGAGTAATCCTGCATGCTGAGGTGCTGACCTTCTCAGGAACTGCTCGGTTTCACTGCTCTACATAGATATGTGAAAATCCCCCAATCCAGGAAGCGCCCTTGTATGTTTCTAAACACATACACAAATTCACAATACACATACTGATAATTTCAGCATGACACAAGTGATGTCACTATGAATGAGTCAGCTTAACAATGTAGTATGACAATAATAATAACAGCTCTACTTTGAAACAGCATTTGTAATGCTAGCTTGAGCTGACAGAGTGAAGTGGGTGTGGCCAGCAGGGGCAGAGAAGAGGCAAGAAAGGGGAAGGCATCTAATCCAAGAATTTCAGCAAAGAGAAAACAAATGATGCATTTACACATAGCCCTGTTTGGTCTGCTTTAATTAAACTCTAGTTCGTTTGCTCGGAAAGTGCAGTTCGGGAGGTGTGAATACGCAATCAAACTCTGATCCGGACCAAAAAAGCGAACTCTGGCCCGCCTGAAAAATTGGGTTTCAGCTGGGTTGAAGTGAAACCTGGTGCGGTTCAATAGCAGATGTGAACACAGAGCAGATCAAACAGCGATCTAGGAAGCGGACCACACTGCAGGGCTTTGTGGGTCAACACAACCAAAACAAACGCACGTGTACAGTGATAACGGGAGAAATGGCTCATGGTCAGACGTGGAGTGAGGAGGAGGTAGAAGCCCTGATAGAAATATGTGACCACTCACAAAGCAGGGTTTCCTGTTCTCTTTTTCACCTATCTTATCCTTCAGTAATTCTCGATGTAGCGCCACCACAGGCGAGAGGGAAATCCTTACTCAAAAGGTTTAGTTCGTTTACCAGGTGCATTGTTAAAGCGAACCAGTCCAGCTGAAAAATGCAACAAAGTTGCAACTTTAGACCCCAGTCAAACTGAGTCTACTGAACTATTAGGTGTGAAAATGACCAAATGCTCCTAGAAAGAAGACATTTTCAATAATATTGATCCTTTTTTGTTATAAATTGTGAAAGGTGTCCTTTAAAGGCAGTTAAGTGTAGAATATCTGAGCTCAGCATTGCCATTTCAGATAAGTTGTAGAATAGCCTTAGTTATTTTGCAGAAGTCATCTATCTCATGATGAAGACTGGGAAGTAATAAATCTGTGAGTTGTCATCTCTTTCCCCTCCCCTTATTCTGGCATGTGCAGCTGCTATGCCACTTCTCATTAGTGCCACCCTTTCCTACAGAAAGCCAGCAGACAGGAACAAACTGATGACTGCCCATCTTCTGGGGAACGGAGACACCTAACAAAAGGATTACATTAACATATTAACAGACGCCCCTCACCTGCAAACCTGTAATGTGTCTTACCTCACTTTTTGGGGAGGGAGTATGTTGCATCTTCAAATGAAGAGCAAATAAAAAAGAGGCAGAATGTTTCCCTCCCTCTCCCAGGGAATGCTATCTGTCATCGATGATAGGTGAAGAGGAGAGGGGAGTCTTTGAAGTTTTCTGACATAAAAGGCGCAAATAAACGCAAACACATCCTTTCAGCTGTTCACATGAAATTAGGACCTGCTGAACACGGGGGTAGAAGCTGGCCTCCGCAGCCACACCTAATCACTCTGACGGCCGCCAGATTTCACTGGCTGCTCCACTGGGAACATCCGAATTAAGAATGAGGGAGGGGGGGAGTAAAAGAAGCTGCTTTAATCTCCCTCAGCTACTTTTGCACTGCTTTTAACATTGTTTTCTTGAGACAAAACAACAAACAAGAAGCAGAAAAAGTGAAAAGTTTTGCTGCACTCTGAAATCAATTTAAGGAAACTTTGGATTGGCTGACAGAAGTGTGGATGAAGTTGACTCAAGCTGTGATATCTTCAGTCTTTGATATTTCCACTTTGGAAAAATCATAGCATGATCCTATGAATCAATTACAAGGGTGGACGGGATAGTCCCTCCTATGAATGAGTGGAGAGTGGAGAGCTCTAGGAGACAGTGATAGTTATCACAACTGCAAGAGTGAGGAGCCTCGCTCCACATTATTATTTGAAGCACTGCTCCAGACAAAATGAGCTAACTGCCAAAGGAGATAAAGGGATTTAGAGATTCAAAAGAATAGAGATTTAAAAATTAATGGTGGAAAGGAATTGCCTTCATGTTTCGACAACTTGTAAGCAGAACATGACTTATAACGAGTCACGGAGACAAACTGCTTTTTGGAATAAAGTGATGGTGAAAAGGAAAAAAACAAGCTGTGAATATTTCATGGAGGGCAGTCTTTTCATAAACAAATCAATATGGTGATAGTAAATAAGAAGCCTCTTTCTGTAGTATGTATGCAGAGAAACAGGCCAGGACAGGTGTCAGCAGCTCAAGCCACACTCTATAGGTCTGACATTTGTGAAGGTTAAAAGATTGTAACTGTCAATGTGTGTCAATCACTTTGCTCAAAGGTCACTGTCTATTTTGTATTAATTACACCTTCACATGTCTTCAGAATGCACAGACACAAAACAATCTCAACGTCCAGCTATAGCACCATTTAGGACATGTTACTGAAGTGTATATTTACATTGAAATAATTTGATTTCATTTCATTGCAAGCTGGAACATTGCTGAAGAGAGTTAGAATTGCATCAGCTTCCAATTACAATCCACAAATTTGTCTAATTTTACAGGGATGTATAGTTAAAAATATAGTGGCTATCTAACACAATGGAGTTATTTAAAAAAAATAAAAAAACAAAAAACTTTGATCTATTTTACACCATCACTTTCATCTGCACACATGCCAGGAATTCAGTTACACAGCTTGGCTAATGAAGCCAATATTCTCCATAGCCTCACAAGTAATCAGACATAAACGTCATTAAACATTTATCAGTTGTTATGTAGTGGGGGCCATTGTATAAAAAAATCTCAGCAGGAATTGAGGACCTAATGTAAAAGGTAAGAAGACGGACAAACCTAATTCAAGGCGTGAAAAATATGTGACAATTTCAAATCCAAAACTCTTGTCTTCCACTTTAACTATTACTATTTCCTTTTCAAACTTTTTTGTATTTAAAATATAACAAGAAATTCTAGCTGACACTGGAATACACTCCAAGTGTATTCCACTTTATGCCTGTTTAAATGTCCGTCACAAAAATGAATATGGTCATCAGTAGGGCTGGGTACCAATAAACAACATCTTTGTGGTATCGAAAAAAAGTTACAATACTACCAGTAATGAAAAAAAAAATGTTTTTTTGTTACCAAGTTTCAATACCTAGTGGGACCTTTAACCTTTGCATGGATGAATCAAATAAATAACACAGAATAAATCATACAAACTACTGAACTAAGAATTTTGCTTCCAAAAATTTATTTAATATTATTGTGTTTTATGATTGTAGAAGATGAATTAGCATTGCCTGGAAATTCCAGACTCATCGCCTTAGAATCAATTCGATTTCTAAGGCGGAGCAAACCCGAGTTAACGGACAGCGGAGTTAGCCAATCAGAAAATGACGGATGTGACGTTAACAAAGCAACAAGAAAGTGAGAAAGTAAACAAATGGAGTAGTGAAGCCACGAGGGAGGAACGAGGGAGTTATTTCTACATTACCGTACCATACCGCTGAATGAAACAAACTCTCAGGCTCCTTGGTGCGCCATCTTGATTGTTGTTGGTGAGGAGACGCGTACGAGTGACGCTGCTCGCGAAGAACACGTGACTTAAATAAACCAATCAAAATGCACGGTATGGTTTGGATTTGAGTAAACCACTGCGGACAGCATGGTGACCAGACTGATATGTCTCTGTAGAATAACATAGAGACATATCAGTCTGGATTTTCCAGGCAAGAATTAGCACACCCCAAATACCAGTATCGAAAACCAGATATCAATTAAGTACTGGTATCAAAAAAATCTGAATGGTAGCCAGCCCTAGTTATCAGAGGTTCTAAGTACACCTACCATCCCATTTGCAAGTGTAATGTTAAAAGTCAGTTAGATTTCCCAGATTCTCCAGACTGACCAAACTTTTAAGAAATTGCTCATAAAACATTCATATTCTTATTTTTAAATATGCCAAATAAATATTATTTTGAAAAGAAAAAAGTCATATACACCTTCCTTGTAATTAAAAAAAGGTTTTGCCAAAAGTACTTCATGACGTATTTGAAGCATACACTGAAAAGTACTACTGTTCTATTTTAGTTTGGTTTTACACATTTATTTTGTGCCAAATCCAGTTTGCTTGTCCATTACACTACATGTTACCTCTGACCTCCTCTGAAACACTAAATGCTTTCCATGTCTTACCATGCGAAACAAGGCTGAAATAACAATGGCTCTCTTCTGCTCAGGGGGCATGTACGAAAATGGCACACAATCTGAAGTGAACAGTAGTATGTGCACTCAAAGCCCCTCTCAGAGCATTCCCTGAGCAAGACACTCCAAAGCTGTGACCAAGCCCTAAAGTGAGCAATGGACTCTTCTGAGCCATGAAATAATAATAACATCCCACTTCCGTCTCCCTGTTGCTAGGAGGGGGGCTGAGCTTATGAGGGGCCTTCTATTGTCACCAATCACTAGAGGGATCCCAGTATCCCCAAGACTTTAATGGGAAAGACAATAGGGCTGGCCTAAAAAGGCTCACTATTAAAATTTAATCAGGGACTTTTGTCTCTGGCTCTGCGTATGTGACGATGGGAGAGACGACTAACGACTACAGGGACAGGTAACAGCACTCCAGCCTATCTCCATCCACTCTCCGGTTGTTTTTTTCAGCCTTATTCCTTCCCTCTACCTTGGGAGAGTTATTTCACCTTCTCCCAGGTGTGTCACAATACCCCTTAAACCACCCAACCACATGGTAACTGCTTGAAAAAAAATGTTAAGGGCAAATTGGATTAACACCACGGTCTATGGTCTGGGCACTTAACAAACACAGATGCACTTAAGGGAGCCACAGAATGATTTGTGACTGAACAAAGAACTGGAGAGATGGAGCCTGGCTACGACCACAGGCCGGTGTAATATGTCATCTACCGGAAGAGTTATCAGAGCAGCCTACTGGAAAAGGAGGAAACTCCCCAGCGCTAAAGCAGATTAGACACTGTCATGGAGTTTGTCCTAGTTTTAACTTTGTCCTATTAAATCATATTTTGTTTTGGTTTTTATCTCCATTTTCATGACTTTCAGGCTTATAATCTTGCCAACACACTAACCAGCCAAAACATAACTTTCTTGCTAGAGGTATTAACATGAAGTGTGTAAAGTGACCAGTCCTAGTTTGAGAAAAAGGGTCTGCCCTCTAATGCAAGTTGAAGCTACTCCAAATATGTCTCTCATGGGACTTCAAAATTTGCCAATAGCTTTATATCATTCTATAAATCTGTGGGTGCGAGATGTAAAATGTAGGAAACAAGTTAAATCCTCAATGATGTTCTAAAAATGATAATAACAATCAGACACCAAACTCTTATGCCTGCACACTTTCAGCACAAAGCAAAACGGGCTACAGAGAAATGGAAATAATACTGCCATAAAAAACGAACTGTTAAATTTATGAGGAGCATGGGAGAAAATAGCCATAAAGCATATATTTTCTCAATGAAAAGAGGTAGCCATGCTCTGCCATCCTCTCCTAGTTTTAAGTGGACCTCATTTTATTTATGGACTTGAAAAAGCTTTAAATGAATGCTAATACATAGGGGGCATCTCTAGTTTTATCTGGTGACATTTCATGGCGAGGCTAAGTCATTGATTACCTCTCTATGCTTATAATTGTTTCTTCTAGGCAGTGTGAGCCTACGTGCAAGTCAAGTTCCATTTATAGATTTCTTTCCAATTAAGGTTAGAATTATTCACAAGGGGCTCACCCTCAACAGCCTGCAAACAATGACATAACATTGGAAAAACATTTTTGAACCGATCAATGAGGAACAACCAAATGATGCTGGCTGAATGATAAACAGCTCCTCTCCCTGGACCAGCAGCAGGCTCTTAAGAGGTCTGATGTCAAGTGGAATGACACTCGCAAACACATAAACACACGTGGAAACGGACTGGCAACAGGCCGCATCCTGTTGTCTCAGAGGCTGCTCATTTTGCAGCAAGTCAGTAGCAGCAGAAGGAAAATAAGCAGGTAGGGAGTACAGACCTGCTGGGAACACAGTTCCAAAGGAATGGCTTTATGGAAATCAGGGTTAAAGGGAGCATGGTCCGTCCTTTGATAGGGTGCCTAAGAAGCGCTGACACATACCCCCCCACCATTCTTCAACATGAAACCATGTTATATGAGGGGGGTCACTATTCACCCTAATCACAGCCGTGACATGACATGCTGTAGGTTGCCCTACAGTGTTAAATATTTATGTCAGCATGGCCGTACTGCCTTGATGTCTGTCAGGACTTTGACACATGCGCTTTCTCGATCTCTCTCTGTCTCTTTTCCTTTTGTAATGAAACTCAACAAAACAAAAACAGCTGAAAGAACAAAAACAAAAGAATTGAGCTATAGTATGTCTTAGCACCTACAGTCTTCAAAAGGTTACTTTATGTGAAGACATGCACTTTTTATTGTGTGCATTGTTTTAATGGCTACAATAAATACTTCTCCACATAGGTCTCATATTGTTGTCATTTCCTCATCTTGTGAGGGGTGAAATCTCCTGGCCTGATCTAAAGGCTAAAAGAATGTGGCAGTGACAGGGATCACTTGAGACACTGCTTTGCTCTCTTGTCTTGCTGGCCTTCCCATGATAGGTGTCAAAGATATTCTAATGAATGTCAGAGTACATTTCAGGGGGCCATGCTCCGTACAAACCACTGGAGTGGCCCATCTTATGGGGCTACCAACCCCCCCACCCCACCCCACCCACCCTAAGCCCCCCACCACTTTACTCATGTTCAAGAGGGTTAAGAAGATTAATCAATGTCAATGTCTTTTCCCTTTTGAAGCCAATCAGGTGCACACTGTCTGGCCATGCCCAACAGAACATCACTTTGTTCCGTCGCACAGCCACCCCTCCGCTGCCCTTGCTGACCCCCAGCAGTCCCACATGTCAAAGTCAAGAGGGCGTTTGGCGTTTGGTAGAGACTGGCCTTCCGGATAGCACTCAGCTCCACCCTGCATGACCTATTCTCTGATATTTGACCACTCGGTTGCAAGACACTTGCTCTTTCGAGCTGAAATGTCACTGGGGCATCTTGTCAGCTCACAGACACCTCAGCTTGACAAGCGATTTTACTTTGGTGTGCTACAAGCCAGAAAATACAGGGCTGTGGCCTAGACGCACACAAACTGTCAGCTAGCCAGCAGGGCTACGTTCAATGGACTTACTGGCCCAATGCAAAGACACACATATTGTAAAATACATGGTGGCAACATTATATCAATATGTTGAATGTATCATAAAAGAAAGAGCTATGCCTGAACTAGTGAGGCTTAATGATTGCATAGACAGAGTTCAGTGTCAAATATGTAGGCTCTGTATGGGTGGCACAAAAGGTCATTACCCTTTGACTCATGAGCTCTATGCTGTGGACTTTCTCTTTTCCTCAGCATTCTGTCTTTTCTTGTCATTGCTAGCCACCCCCACCTTCTACTACTTGCCTTCCACTACTTGTCTATTTACCTTTAACGTTTTTACTAAATCAGCATGTTCTTTAGTTAAATGCGGGAAAGCACTTCTCTCTCCTTTTTTTGACCATCAGTGGCATTGCAGCATGAAAGAAAGGGGTGGGGATTGGAAGGAGCAGTCACATCATTTCTGGTTTGCGCAACCTGCTCAAAGTTTGCAACTAAATGCTTGTCTTCAGTCGAGCTGACAGGGGAGAAGTGGGCGCTCAGTGAACCATGGCCGGGCTGCCATGAAATGACAGGAATCATTGGCATACATTTCAAACAGCCTCGCACTATCCTATTAAAGTGCCACATCCCCACTTTAAAACAGACAAGAAGGAATCCGCTTTGATAGATAGAGACTAAAATGGCTTATTGATTTTCTCACACCTTTTTCTTTGTTAGTAACTTTTAAAAATTACACCCTAAACTTATCTTATTTTAATTACACCAGGCTGAGAAAAGAGGAAAGATGGTCTCTTGTGACAAAACACCCTATACATCATTGCACTGGCTGACATGTCTGTAATTAAAAAACCCTGAAATCTAAAATGTAATATTAAGCATTGAAACGAATTATGCCAGGATATATTTTAGGGCATGCAGTACATGCAGCCTAAAAACAAATTTGATTTGATAAAGTTGTATGGATGAAATATCGTGAGTGTGGTGAAAATGGCTCACAAGAGTACAGATTATGAATTCTTATTGGTTTGTTTATATTTAGATTCATAAAAATAGGATCAAAAAGACTAAAATGAAAAAGTATTTTATCACACTTTCAATGTTCAACACTTTTCTGCTGGTAGATAGTTAATTGGACGGTGTGTAGAACATTTTACCCATTATGACAGGAAGTGAACAGAAGTAATGGTTCTGTAAGCAGTTTACAAAGCTGTTAGCAAATGATCGGGGAGGCATGGAGAAGAATCATTTTGACAATGGAAGAAATGTTGGAGGAATTAGATTTTAAAGGTGTGTGTGATTCCATTATGATGATGCTCAGGTTTTAGGTGATACTTGCAACTTCCAACTGAAAGGAGAACTGCTGATAGAAAAGAGTCAGAAAGTGCTATAGACCAATTAGAGAACCTGTGAGGCTAATTCAAGCATTTTGTTTCCAGGCATTTTTAAGATGTCTAACATTTAAAACGGAGGATTGTATTACACCAGGAGTTACTCATTTTGCTCCTTTGCAAAACAAAAAAGATGAATATTTCAGTATAGCCAAAAGCAAGTACTTGATTTAGTGTCAAGAATTTGTGATTTGATGCAATTTTGTCCAAAATTAATCTGATTTGTAAGTCTGAATAACTATAAAAAGTTAAGAAATTACATTGTAAGATTTCGATTTGTAACTGAAATTTATTTCATGATCTGCAATCTTTACACTATGAACACAACACTGCAGAATTTGCTTAATCAGTGAGTCTGGTCGAACAAAGTCTTAACAACCTTGTCAAATGCTTTGTGCCTTTCAGAATAGAGACTGTGTTCTGGCCCATCAGTTTCTTAAGGCCCACATTATGGATCATTGAGTATGTTGGGATGCCCATAGCAGGGGATCTGCCCTTCCATTCACACAATGCTGTGTACAATATTACAGCCATAGGCAGAACATGGTGTTTGACACAACGGTCCTAAGGCTATAGCCAGTGTTCTCGCATTTATCATTCAATACGCTCTAATTAGGGTCTTTTTGTCACACTGAGAGAGTGGCACTTCAGAGGGAGTCAATTGTATAAAAAAAGAGAGATCTCATTTCCATCTGACAGTGTGATGGAGATTGAATGTGAGCTTTAGGAAGATAAATGGGCATGCCGCAAACCTTCGACACTTTGTACTAATCTAACTCTCCCATGGGAATTGCTTAATTTTACAATATTTGAGCTTTGCTTTGCTTAGGTTTAGGCTTTTTATTTTTGTGAAAAAAATGTGAATTAAAATAACATGAATGTGTCATCTGCCACAGTGGTATCCCATAACATGGTTTAAAAGCACCCATGCATTTGGAACAACAATAACACAAAAACTAAACTAAAGTTTACAAGTATAACTACCTTACATAATGTCACTGATAAGTGCGAATCATATGGGATTTACTAGACTTTCTGAGCTGGTCTTGACTGTGTGAGGCTCTAGGCAAATGAGTGAATGTAATTGCCTCTAAGTGTTCATGTGTAATATGTTAGTGTGTACGTATGTGGGAGGGATCGTCTCTCTCGCTGTAAGCTCCAGCGGCCCAGCTTAGGGCCAGTGACAGGGCTCTGTCTCTCAGCCACACTTGACTGGGTCCCACTGACACTCAACTGTCAAGCCAGCAAGCCCTCAACCACCACCCTAACATGCTCTACAGCTTCACCCAATTAACTTGCTTTCACTTGACATCGCAGCAAAGAGCTTCATAATAGGTGGTCAAGGTGCAGTGTGTCTGCTTTGGGCCCTCTCTGACGACTAGCCCACATACAAACAACCCTGCATCAGTGCTATTGTGCCTTGTGGTCGGCAGGCCTCTCCTGGCTGCCAGTGGCTGCTCACTGCACTGTGACAGCGGGAGAGCAGTGATGCGGCAGAGCAGATAGTAGGGTGGTGCCCAACGTACACTTGTCCTACTGGACACAGTGCTGCCTTTTCACAATAGAATACAAAACATGTGCACATGTGCTTGGAAGAATGCCTGCTCTGTGTTAACATGCAGCAGTGCATGCTTCGGAGGTCCCTGAGTGCATGTGCCTTTTAAATGTGACTGTTTTTTAAAGAGGCAATATGGCTATCACCGCACTCTGTCTATATAAGTTGGACACCAAGCCAGAGTGAGCTAAGGAAGTGATTTGACCCCCAACTGTGCGGTTGGGGAGGAGGGTCTTGAAGCATGTCAGCTAAGCTCAGGCTCCACTTCCCCTCTGTGTCCTTCCTATTTTTTCCCTAGTGCCAGGCCCAAACTTTAAAAACATCCACCTTAATAGGACGTAGTCAGTGAGAGCTACTCTTCCGTCTATCAAACTGTGATCCAAGGTGTCAGCCCGGGCCGGCTTTGACAGAATGTCTCCAGACGAACAGTACAATGGTGTTTCCCTGCCCAGCACTCAGCTACTCTAGTGTAGCCCCCTAGCTGCCCGGCTTCTCCATCTCACCATACCACCTCTTCCTTCGTTCGTCTGCTTGATTTCACCTCATAGAACACCGTGCAACAGTGGCTTGACTGACAGCCACAAGGTGGCCTAATTTTTTTCCTGCCCAATTTAGAGCACTGTAGTATTCTAGACCTTTATTTTCCTTTTATGAAGATAAACTCCTTTTAAAAACAAACATCATCATAATGAATATACACTATAGTTCACACTGTATATTTTTTTTCATTTTATGTGGAGGAGTTATGGTGCTCAAGTTTTACGCACCTGGACTGATTTGACCCAAAACAAATGCCTCATAAGCCAAACCTCCAAATCAAGTATGTACAGAAAATAAATATTGGGCGTAAATTCCCACAACATAACAATCCCAATTCATCTATTCTTCAGTCTGCCCAAACTAATGCAATTCATATCTGTCAGGCCCTATGGCATCCCAAATTTGAACAGCATCGATCCAGGATATTGACCATTCACCAGATGCAGCTCCCTGTGTTTTAACACAGAGTGCAGAAATGATATCTGCCCTTCCTATTAGACAATAGACCCCACCACCCCATAGTTTAAATTTATGTATGATTGGTAAAACAAACAGGACATTTTACATGCATACATTTGTATCCAAAAAGAAATAACTAAACCCATAACTACTACTCTCTGTAATAACATCAGCATATTTTCTTTGGATTTTGTAATTCTCAATACTCCTAAACCTTTACAGCAATCACTGTGCCTCTAGGCATCCTGTTCACTGCAGACAGCCACAGAAAATGGAGAAAGGGTGAAAAAGCTGTTACAAAGGTGTAAGTCTTGTTTGGGTTGGTGATCTGATTGTGGTGTTGAGTTTTAACTATTTATAAATGGCCCAGGATGCATTAAAGCACATTTGAACCATCACCATCTCTCCGATGACTTCTGCAGTCGAGGCTTTGTGCAATAAATTAAAAATAACACAAGCAGCTATGTGTGAATCTGAGCAACCCAAACCATTTTAGGCAAGTCCTTTCTCAAGGCCCAGAGTTCAGAAAGCAACTTTTGAAAAAAGTATAGTTTCACCCAGAGATTCGCAGCACAGTTAGCTACCTTAGTGTAATCCTGGTCCCACTCTCTTCCCTTCCTTGAGCTCATGTTCCTTCCTTGGAGCTTCGGCTGTAGCTCTGTTGTAGTTTGTCATTCAAATTGTATGAGACTCAAGTGGAATACCATGAGGGGTAGGAAAGCAACACTCGAGATATATAGCACACTATAGCCTCTTAAAAGTACTATAACTTCTATGTTGTTTTCATAGTGTCTCACTCATCTGTGTTGGTTTAAAGATGGCAGCACTTGGCCCACTAACCATCCTTGAGTCAACACAAGCATCCACATGTGGTACTATACTGGAAGAGCTCCCAGTGGTTTCCCAGCTCTCTGCCAACACTGCCGCAAACGCACATCCACCAGAACCTAGTCCCAAGGACACTCACGTGGTTTATGTCAGCCACCCAAACAGACCATTTTGGTCTTCAAGTTCACTTTACCATTGATATCCACAGAGACAAGGTTGGCAATATCAATAACACTTACTTTTCTAAACTAAACTAAAGGATTTCTTTATGGAGCTGTGGAGACAGTCATGCACAGTGTAAATGTGGCTATGGTATAACTCTCTACACATAATAATGTCACTGGTGTCCAGGTGTGACTGGTGTCCAGCGGGGCTCACACCCAGAGCCCCCAAGATCTATTAGAAAGTAGTTAAAAAAGAAAAAAAAGTATGTTCTACTGTGCCAATCATTGCAATGATTGCCTATCTTTATGGTTATCCAGAACTTTGGCTCATCCTGAGGTTGAATTATTGAATTTTGGAAAAGTTTCCAAGCCATATATATCATTGTCCAGTGACAGAGGGGTCCTGATCTGTAAAGTTCTTTAAGGCAGTAATTACCAACAATTGGGTCTGGATCCAAAAGTGAGTCACAGGTGGTTGAACATTGCCTGGCCTGCCAGACAAACTCATTTCCTATTCTATACAAAGAAGCAGAGCATCGGTCGATATAAACCATTAGAAAATGTTCAGTAATCGGCCGCAATCTAGCCCATATCCATCGATATACACAGTACTATTTTTACTGTGTGCTGGAATAGGACCTGTTTACTTGCAAATGGTGGCCTTCTGCTATTTGACCAGCAGAGGGCACTCTGTTAGGTTCTTACTCTGCAGTTCATAGGAAACAGCCCAAATCACCTTCTCATGGCCTGAAAAGCTCAAAAAGGCAATAAAAATATTTTACTAATTTCTTTGCCATAATACCTCATAGAACAAAAATTCAAAATGCATTTTGTCGTTCTCCCCATGCTCTACTTGCACGGCAAGTTTAAATGAAATTTAAGTTAAACAAATTTAGGTAAAGCTAAGTAAAATAAAAACATAAATACATACATAAATACTCCCCACACCAATACCCACTACAACTTACATAACAATCAGCATAAAGAACAATAAGCAGCTTTGTACAACATTTTAAAATGCTCTAAAAAACTTTTTCCTAATGTATAATGTATCGCCCGATGTATCAGCTATCGGGGAGGGGGGTTACTTAATATCAGTATTGGCATTGGCCTCAAAAAATCCATGTTGGTCAGACTCTACAAAGAAGTTAGTCTGGTACCCCTTCAGTAACATTTAATTTCTCAGGCAGAACAATGACTGAATGGGGAGTGGGGAGTAACCAATCAGAGAAACGAAGGGCAGGACATAAGCAGTGCACTGCTGACCCAAACAAACATGGATTCTTGCTGTTTTTTTTTTTTGTTTTTTTTTTTTTCATAAAACACCAGAATATGCCGTATTATGAGCAGCTCTGTACTTATTTCTGAAGGGCGTCAGCAGCAGAAGCCAGTTTTACCAAGAATTTTTTTTATTTTTATTTTTTTATGTATTCGATACAACGAAGATCAATGAGACTTACAGTGTGTGAAAAAAATCCCACAGAGGACTGAACAATAACACAGACTTCAGCAGAACCAACAGGTGACGAAGAAAAGCACTAAACGCCGTTAATCAGATCAGAGAAGTAATTAAATTAGCTCAGTAGCCAGTGCTACCTTGGTTAGCTCTTCCGCCTTTTTGAGACACGCTGCAGATAAATGGCTGTCATAGACCAGTTCCAAATCGAACCGGAGAAACACTTCCCTCCGAGAGGGGAACCAGACTGTCCTGCCTGCGAAAAGCAAGTAGGATGTTTTAATTCCATGAAATTATATTTTGAAATTCATTAACCACAAAGGTTGTAGTGAAAAAAAAAAAAAAACTTAAAAAAACCCACAAAAAAACAAAAAGTGCGTCACAATTAAATGGTATGGAAATAAATCATGTCCCATAAACAGAAGAGTTGAGAACTGCAATTTTAATAAAGGCAATTAATTATAGAATAACTCAACAACTTCTTGTATAGCATACAATATGAATGAATCCTCCTTATGTGTATGTCAATAAAGTGAGACATAATGTAAATATTTCTCCTGAGCCACTTATGCATTATGCTCCTCCCCATGTTTTATGTTTCAAATTCCAAGCTATGGCTGCTTCCTTTAGTGAATTTTCAATTCATATCAGGATAAGCAGTCTGTTCTCAGGAGTACCATTAGAATAAGATAAGTATTTAGCTTCAAGGAAAAAGCCTTTGAAATAAAATGCTCACTGCACCAGGAGAAGAGCCAACATATCTGGGAGGAATGGACCTAATATTAAATGTATGTGGTTAAAAATAATTAGGCAATTACAAAAATGCCTATCACATCAATCAGCCAAATGTCAAATCATTTAGATTTTTGGACCTTATTTATTTTATTTATTTTTTAAGAGGGACTGCTGTCTGGAAAAGGCAACAGCCTCAATGAGGAAGGCTAACAGACGAGTGTGAATGGGAAGGAGAAATATTTTAATGCCTATTGTCACCAAGTAAGGTCCTCAGTACAACAAAATGCTGAACCAGAGAAACTGGAGAGGACTTGTGCAAAATCCCTTGGCTGCATCCAACATAACTCTGGGATATTCCAACAGCAAAATGTATAAATCTAGGTCTTTTCACATCCAAGTCTCCTCTGAACACTGAATTCAAACACACACTCCCAGACACCAGTCCCGGAGGACCTATGACTGCAGTTTGAACACACAGTGCACACTATGGGCCTTTGACTGGTTACACTCAAACTATAAGAAAACGCTTTGGGCAGACACAGTGTTAGTCTTCTATAAATTTTTCAGTTGTTGCTCACTTCATTTAACTTGTCATCTTTTCTCTTGTGGAACAGCAAGGTGTAAATCTAGACTAGTGTTTAATATAATTTACAAGCTAGAGCATATCATTGCTTAAATGTTGATAATGTTTCCCTTCTATTGCTTATTGAAATGCGTAAATGTACTCTCTCTTCCCATAATCTATCACTTGTTCTCCTGTCTGACAAGAACCACACAGAAAGTATAAACATGTGTCCTTAAGAGTTATAACTTTTAGTTTAACTTTAAATAAAGATCTGTAAGCACTATGAGAGTGTAGAACTCAGCCAAGCCATTGGCTCTGTCTCGCAATGGTAATGATATAGTGCCTAAATCTGGACTCAAAGTTGAGGAGTGAATGCTCAATCTATTGCCCTATTGCCCACAATGCCCATATATATCTTACAATGTTAAAGAATCCTGACCCCTTGTGGCAGGAGTTAGTATCTTTGGTCCTATTTCGCAATGGTACCGAATCCTTTCAAAAATTCTGGCGCCACACCAAAAACCTTCATTCATTCTTCGGCGATTACTGACCCTTCCTTAAATTTTTTTTTTTTAAATCGCATTATTTTTTGAGTCATCTTGCTGACACATTAACAAACCAACACCAGCAAAAACATAACCTCTGATAAAGCAAAAGGGAAGCAAACAAGGCAAACACACAGAAGAGAAATTACTTGTAAAAGAACCAAAGGAATACCGAGGTGTTGCATGTTCAGGAAAGGCAGCATCTCTCCTTTGAGTCCTGAGGATACAGCCACCACAAATGTGTCCCAGTCCCACCCCGGGCTTGTCAACAAGAATTTAATACCAGCTCTAATGTTTGAACCAAACAGCAGGAGAGAGGAAGGAGGGAACAGTGACATGGATACCCACCTTCTTCGTGTCACGAACAAGACTGCATGCCACTGTGCTGCTGCTGCCACTAGAGTAATACATTAACATTTTCTTTCCTCTCCACACCTACATTTGACTAACTCACTGTCACACAAATCTACACAGCTGCTCTTTCACAACCTACCACATGACCATCTCTCTTGGCGGTCATTGGGGGCCCATCAGGTTGGCAGGCCAGGCTAGTTGAGTCTTTTGGTGGCTAGTATGATTTCCTTTGTGCATTCCTGGATATATAAAGGTGGACATTTTAGTGGAGGAAAGAGAGTTGCTTCTTCTGATCAGCTTCTTCTAACTCTTGTAAGTCTCATTGCCTTGATTATCTATCATATTTTCAAGTATAATATACCTATGGAAAATGATTTTGTAAAGCAAAAGTGTTAAAGGTAGCAAAGTAATGTTTTTAAAGGGGACATAAATATAAATTAATGTCAAGGCAATGTTGAAAGTAGTTGGTAGCAGCACTTTCATGGTCAATAAGTTGGTAGTAGCAAAACTAGCCAACTGGCTTTGTGTGCAAACTAAATGCCAAATTACAGACCGGCTTTAAAAAGCTACCTGATTCTAGCATATTAGGATGCATATTATGGAAGAGCCAATGACAAAGGATTACTAATGAAGGAAAATGGTGAAAGAATGGCAGTATGTGGTCAAAGAATTGGAAGTAGGCACTAGGTATGCCTTAGATGATTGTACTGTAACATTTATATATTGCTATAGTAATGCATGAGACTTTTTTATCAATGAAAAAAAGGATATTCAAAATAATAATGTCTGGGTTTGCTTATTCTGAACTCAACTCAGACTAACTCAACTATGGGTCTTGATATGATGAAACCCCCAAACAGCCTCTATTGTCTGGCTTTTTTTACTCTCGAGTTCTTAAACCAATTTACACACCAACTCCTTCCACCTCTTCATATACAGCCCCATGATGTTTAAATTAAAGAGAGCAGGAGGGGGAGGTCTGTGGTGTAAAGGAGAGAAAGGAAAAAAAGTTTCCTGAACATAGTAGAAAATTATTTTCTCTGGACAGTTTTAAGAGTCGACATCCTGTGCTGGAGTTCTCTAATCATCACCAGTGCAATTTACAATCAGAACACACAGCGAGCCAGTTCAGACCAGCTCATCTGTTGACTTTGGCCCCAGCTGAGATCTGTGCTATGGTGTGTGTGTGTGTGCGCCATTTGAGACTTGGGTGACTCTGCACTGGGCCCTGACAAGGGTGGGGTGAACCTCTGCAGGCTGCGACCGCACACAGCCACATGTTCCCTCTGCCTTTAACATGCACACACCATCACACTGTTCTTTTCTGTACACAGGCACTTACTGAACCAACGAGGAAATACACTTGAGCACACAGTCATGCCGTGCACCGTCAAGTAAGACTCGGGCAGAGCTGTGCGCTTGATAAATACTGATATGCACGCCACCATGAGACTATTACAACACTGAGCTTGGAACTGCCCTTCAGGCTGCTCTGTGTTAAATTCTGTCCGGATTTTGAAGTGTTTTGCAAAATTTTCAGACCAGCAGAGCAGTACCTCCAGTTGACATCATGGGTGGCAGTGCTGAGTTTTAGCAAAAATAATAAGAGTTACAACTAAAGAACAACAGGAATTATGATGATAAATTAAGCTGGGAGTTAAAGTTTACATTGTCATTTTCAATCTAAAATGTATTTACATAGTTTTATGTAAGCAGACCTTATAATTGTTTATTGTCAGGATTTAATGTCTACAGAAAATAATATGCTTGGACTTTTATAGCTCTTTAAAGGTAAGATTTTTACATCTCTTCTAACATGAGGGAGGTAGTACCTTTGGCCTTATCTCACAATGGTACTGAATCATAAAAAAAAATCACAAGGTGTTCTGGATCCACACCAAGACACTCTTTCATTAAGCTTTTTTTTAAATCCTTCAAAACCTGGCCATTATATTTTTAGTTATGTCGTAACAGATTAACAAATCAACAAACAAACCAACCAACACATGCAAAAACATAACCTAAAAACATAATACAAAATAACATTACTTTTCATTTGTAGCATAGAAAAGCCTTCATAAAGTATATTACCACAGAAATGTACAATTCTAAACTTTCCCTCGAGTCCCATGCTTCAAAGCTGTATTTTTGTGTGTGGCCCTGGGTCTCTTGTGTGAACGTATGAGCATGTGTGTCCCACTCAGGATGCTCTCCCACCCACAGATCCCTTGGCTGGCCTCCACAGCCTAAGCCCAGTGCGGTGCTGCTGCCTCGCCGCAGGGCTGAACACAGCTCACTGTGTCTGCCCCCTCACAGCCCCAGACTGTCCCGACCAATGTGCTTCTGATTAGGTGGCTTAATTACAGCTGTAAAAACAATGTTGATATAAGCCTCAAAATTGCAGTGTGTCAGATACTATTAGCCAAACTTGGACGGCAGCCATTGTTATTCAACCCCTCAAGCCAAGCCACCCTCCTGCTTTTACCCCCACCCCCCACCCTTCTTCTTTTTGTCTCCTCCCACTACTGCTCAATCAAAAGTCATGTAATTTTATTTATATAACAACAAATCATTGCAAAAGTCAACTTAGGCCATGACATTAAAATCCATCCTGAGGACATTTTCCCTTATGTAGCTATTTTATTTCACACTTGTAAATCTCACTCTGGTATACAGATTAACTGTATGCAGTCTGTAATACAGACAGCTATATCAAATACATGAATCCATGTAAAGGCCACTAAAACAGGTCCAGTGTGAATCCTCCTACATTTGTTTAACTGGCTTTTTGGCTTTGGGTACTTGACCTTTTTTAGTGCTCTGTGGTTGTTCAAAATAAGCGCTCTGGCGCAGAGGCAAAGTAATGGGATATTCTATTAGCAAACACTGGAAGGGGTGAAGGCTTCCAGAGAGGCAAGGTCAGACAGTCTGGGACAGGACAGAGAGCTGTGTGTTTGGCCCTTTGTGTTTCTGTGACAGTGACTAAGGAGCGGGAGACCAGGGTGTGCCAGAAGTCTGGCCCAGAGAAAACTCGGGAACACCGTCAAATGAAGGCAATAAAGAAAAGCAAAGTAAAAACCTCAAATATGCTAACTCTGGGTGGTCCCATCTTTGCATTGGCTTAAGAAATGTCTCTAACTTCATCCTGGGCTCTCTGGAGAACCAGGTGTTGTGGATGAACAGTGGACATTCATCAGGCTCACTGACAGCTAATCACCTGAGTTACGACAAGCCAGTTGAGAGTTGGTTAGATCTAACAAAAAGCCAGTAGGGTGGACCTTGGGACAAGCCAAGGGCGTATTTCCAAACCCCACAGGCCTCCATGGTGGCCTGTCTTAGCCCTGTGGCCTGCTCAGCAGCTGGCACTTCAAGGTTTCCCAAAAGCCTTACAGTGCAATGCCAGGGGCCAAATTCTCATTGGTATGAAGAGACAGACAAACCAAAACAAAAAGGAAGGAAGCACACTACCCAGGCCCATATTGATTCTCATGGACCGCACAGGGTGTGTCTCTGCACTTCCCAGCCTTGAAAGGCAGTCTTGTCACTAAAGGTGGAGGCAATACAGTATGCCATTGTTTGAATAATTGATGACTGATTCCTAAGTAATCAGTGTCCTCACAAGACAATGCATCCTCTCCCTCCCTGGTGGAGAGAAAGAGCTCGGCCTGTTTTTGTCCCGATGCCTTTAGAAGCAAAAGGTAAAAGCTTTAATGCACTAAAGCCACTGGAAGTGCTGCCTCTGAAGGACTCCCTCTGGAATCAGCTGGAATGGTGTGTCTCTCCTTATGAGGGGCCTATCAGAGTGTCCTTCCAGTAAAGGGAGGGAGAGAGGAACACAGACTGAGTGAGCATGCATGCATTAAAAAGTGTGAGTAGGGCTCAAGTGTATGTGCAGGAAAATGCATACTAAGTGTAAAGTTTGTTTAGGTGGACCTCATACAAGTATTTGTGTCTTGAGTGCAAGAGTGTAATGCCTGAGTCAAAAGTGCAATGGCTTCGTGTAAGATTTCTATATAGAAAAGAACTAGATATACAGTAGCAAGAGCACCTATTTCTCCTATACAAGAAATTCAATTGAGGGACCATTGCCAGTGACCACAGGTGTTGTAATTTCTGAACAAAATGTCTTTAACACTGCACCATACAATAATCACTTTTGGTTTTCACAGTGAATTGTCTAATAGTTCACATATTTAGTCTGACATAGGTTTTGATTTTCGGATGCAGGCCTTCTGCATTTATTCAGGCTTAGGACAAGCACAAATGTCACCTGCACCATAAATGTATGCAAAACACATGCTATCATTTTTGACTGACAGGACTAGCAAAAAATATCACTTTATTATGCTTCATTAAAAAAAATGTGTCACCTCAAAGCTCAAGCCCTGTTCAAAAAAGTTCGAGCAAGAATGTACACATAGTAGTTTTATATTATGAGCTACAATGTTTGAGCGAATGCAGCAAGATGATTTCAATATCAAAGGCACAGACTCAGTTCATTTACATTAAACTGGGGTGTGGGGAAGCACATTTGGCACTGAGAGGAGGTCCTTATCCCAATCAATCAGGACATGTTACTTGTGCAAAAATCACACAACTAAAAGCTCACAAATACCATCATCTCTCAGATATATCCAATTATAATTTCTTTTTATCCCTTAGCACATGCCTCCCTTGTTTTCATTATGTTGTGACAGTAAACTGAAACATTATTTAATGTTTAGTGATGAAACCAGCGAATAACTTTCTCCTCCAACACTCAGTGCAGAAATAAAATTTATAAGACAGTGAGACTCACAGAGAAATGTGCTGAAAGTGTCAATGTTGTTGCCTGGATATAGCAAAATTGCTTATTTTCAAATTCAGCCACATCAAGCAAGTTTTTTTCCTGGCTGTTTGCGGAGGAGCTTGCATATTCATGGCCCGCCTGTTTTGAGAAGCTGTCACTGAGCCTGTTATAAGCACTCTCCTCCTCTCTGCTAGAGATGGCTTCAGAGGCAAAAACACTCCATCAGACTTAACAGTGTCCAGCTGACACAGTCTGGCAGTAAAGCTGACAGCCAATGGAATCTGGCCTTGCAAATGAACCGGACATAATAGACTACTGGCAAGAAGGTCACCTTCTGTCACTGCACTATCAACATACACTGCATAAACTGTAGGGAAATGTTTACCAAGACGCAAATAGTTTTTATATTACTAATTTTTAAAGTAATTGCAAAGTTTATAAGGTTCCACCAGCATGAAATTAATGAAACTAAAAATGCAAAAAAGACCTGTGTGATTTTAAAGTAGAAGAGCGGTTTTCCCATTCATTTTGCAAAGGATTTAGATAAGTTGATGTTTTAAGGGAACAAAATGACTAGTTGGTGTGGATACAGTTTTTATAATTCTTTTCAAATAATATAACCGCATCTGGTATTTAGATTTATAAAAGATTGATAAAGATAGACTTAAAAAAAAAAGGATTTGTGAATTGAATGGATAAACCTAAGCATACACTGACAACCTTTGTGATCTGATACATTTCTGTAACTGCACATTTCTGTATCTATTTCTGTAACTACCCCGTAGGGAACATTGGTCAAACTGGCCCAGACTGGGAATTGAACCCAAACTGCACCAGTATGTGGCATGCATTTTATATATTGCACCATTGTGCTTGCTGCCATGTTGTTTACATACCCTTAAAGGGTTCATTAAACCCCTGCTGTATAATAACACTATAACATATTATACAGCACATATGGACAGTTTATGATTGGTATTCACTGCCTCACTGGGTTAAATCCCACCAAACAGCAACCTTGTTTTGACCTGCCATCCACCTTGGCTGTTAAAAAGCAAACGCAGAAGGAGGAGCAGCTGAGCACTGAGCTGTCCTCTTCCCAGACAAGAGCAGCTATGGATTTGTGACTTAAACTTGACGAGTTGTGGCGTCAATATCATATTAAAATGTATGGGAATAACTCCCTTTCTGTGTGGACAGCGAGACCTTCTAAGTCTGACAGATTAACAAAGCAAGTGTATGAGTAAATTTGCTGCTATGAAACTTCTCATTGATGAGATATTCTCTGGTGGCTGTGTGAAACAATATGCACTTAATGGGAGATTTATCAGTGTGTATAAAACACAGGTCACACACCCTAATAATAACAACCAGCTACTACATAGGCACAAACTTGCATTTCTGTTTCTTTGCACTTGAACATTATATTGTCTAAGTTGATCAATTCAGCATCTTCCTCCCACGCTATATGACTGCTGTGTTCCCCCTCCTCCCGATTCTCTCCGCTGGCAGAGCAGAGAGCTCTGTATGGTCCCAGTGGAATCTCTCGTGTCAGTACATTACCTTATAAGTGGAGGCACTGACTGTAGGGACTCTTTGATACAGATTCACATACAGTACAAACACAATTGATCCTTAGCCAAGGATTGAGAGAGAAATCTACACACATCACAGGCCTTATAGAACTGTGTGTGCAACAAGGAACAAAACACTCTTTTGATAAGGATGTGACACAGAGCAAGTTTTCCCTAGAGCCAGCCACGGAACACTTATCAGCAATCTGAGAAAGGCTGTGCACACCACTGTATAAAGGTAAAACAATTCCTATCTGTACAGTAATGTAACTGGATGGATTAATTATACATTTCTTTTTGCGCTGGCACATCTTCCCTGAAGGGGCTAAAACAATGACTTCATCCTATGACAACATTTGCAGCTCAATTAAACCATGTTTATGTCAATCTTCGGCTGTGTGGGCAATGCCGGCTCGCACATGATGGTATGAGAATGTTGTCATCTACTCACCGTGAAGCGCAGAAGGACCTTAGGTTGTCATGACAATATACAGGGGTCAAACTTCAGCACTGACTTTCTCTCAAGGCAAAATAAATATTCCATCCGATCTCTGTGCTTATTGGTAAAATGGAATTATTTACTCGTTTTATGTGTGAGAGATAGAGGAAAACATAAAATAAAAAAAATAAAAAAGAATCAGCCAGTGACTAATCAATCCCACTCCATTTATATTTAAAACGGTTGAAGAAGAGTGTATTAGTGAGGTTGAAATAAATACTCGCTCTTAGATGTGGATACAAGCACAGATAGCAGTCATTGCTATGTTTGAAATCAAAATAAATGTGTGTTTTCACTCACACTAATGAGAGTGATCACACATACCAAGACCAAACACTTCAAACAAAAGGCTACTTGTTCTTTCATAAATGAACAGAGAAATTCTTTAAAGAAATCCTCTTTAGAAAAAGAAACAATGACCAAAAACATAAATAAATGAATATGGAACATAATAATAAATTCTACAGTTTTCAACTTTCAGAGTCAATATCCTATATTTTGTATTATAAGGAAGTTTTGTTGAGGATTATTTGTTGTAATTATTTTATTGCTGAATGCATTGTGCTCTATATTTTTTTTATTAACTGTTCATATTCAGATAAGTTGTGAATATAAACAAGTGAGTGAATGAAAAGTCCTTCTTGGTCTATTTAAAACCTTCCCCCGCAGGCAACAGTATTTACAAGGAAACGGTTATCATTTAGTCTCTGTTGCGGATCAAAATGTCAAGCTCCACAGAGAATCTGAGCAGTGCTGTTAGGGCCAAAAGTGCAGTTTTAGAGCCCCAGGATCTGAGGGAAAAAAAATGATTTGCAAATGCCCAAATATGTCTAATTGACCTGAAATATAGCCTGTGTGCAGGAACCGTTTGAAATCAATAAGAGGAGCGCAAAGAATATCCTTGAAGGAGCGTTTGAGAGGATCACACCGCACGCCTTTCAGGGCAGCATAATGAAGTATGCAAAAATGATGAAAACAATCAAGGAGTCATCAAAGGTCATGTGAATTAAAATTACAGTGTTGAAGCCAATTAAAAGAGAGTGAGAACAGCTGTTTTACCACAACAACACAACAGGAGTACTCAGAAAGCTACCTGATATGAAAATACAGTGAATGCAGAAGCCGTTTGTGAGTGAATGTATTAGGTGATTGTGTGTGTTTAGTGGGCTAAATCAATAGTCAGTATTCCCAGCCTTGATTGGATTCACAATTAGCTCCAGTAAGAGACTCCCTGATAGATGCTAGAGAGATTCACAGACAACCAACCTGATTGTCTCTTCCACACCTCAGCCTCCTCGCTCCTGTCCATGAGTCTGCTGGGTAACGGTAAGGACCAGTGAGAAGTTCCTCTCGTGTGGCGGGCCGTGACAGCCCAGAGATGCTCTTTGACCTGAGAGGAAGGGAAAACAACATCAATGGTAATTCCCCTTCAAACACATTAACTGGGATGAACTGGGTCCCTGCGAGCCCCTCTGAGTGGACCTGCATTGATCGCAGAAATCCATGAATAAATTTAGTACTAATTGATTTTTTTTTCCTCCTCAGAAAATAAATCTCTAATTTGGATGAGAGGCTGTAAATGTAGCAGATTGTGCACTACCTTCCTTTTTTAAATCTGGAGGAAACACATTTTTAAGAACTAACTTAATAAGCAACAAATATATTCAGTGACCTCTCATCATGAGAACCAGAAGGCCTGTTGTTTTAAAAGAGACAGCAAAGTTTCTCTGTTTTACAACTTGAAAAGAATCATTTAACAAGTCCACCTTGAGAGAGAAATATTCTACTAATACGAACAGAAATTAATGCTTTAAGTAATCAAGATTTCAGGTATCATTTGACTGCTTTCTGGGAGGATTGAATTTGAATACGCTGGAAGAGAAGGAGTATCATACGCATTTCCCTTAACTGTCACTGTTAGAATCACAGGAGCATTTGACATTTACAAGCAAAAAGTCATAATAACTCTTTGCATAATAAAATACAACAACTAAAGCATTACAATCGTGCTGAATTTTGTGACAAAATGTGTAATTATAAAGGCCTTGTTATTTTCGAGAAAAAAAATGAAAATCTAAAAAAAATTTGTGTGCACTGAATCTGGTTCTGCAGCTAGACAATAAAGCAATGTTTAAGGCTAGCTGTCAAATTTAGTCAAGGCGATGGTTCTCTCTTTATCTTGTAAAATTAAAATTTTGTTAACTTAAACTACTAAGGAGCGATCACTCAACAGCGTTAAAAAGCTGGTATTGTAGAAGAGTTTTTCCTTTTCTTTATAAAAGCCTAAATAAATACCACTCTTAGTATAATGGCACTTTTGCCTTTTATTGTGTTATTACCTATTCAGTTAAAACATGAGGGTCTGTCTTGGTAATGATTGAGAAGTCTCAGTTTGAAGAGCTGCAGACTCAAGTATTATACTGCCACCTACTGGTCAAGACTTTTCACAGACATAATCAGCTCACAATTGAGTTTTACATTACTCCACATTAGTAATTATGCATGCAGTGCCGATTCAAATATTACATTTTAAATGCCAAATAATCTCCTCAAACATCTGCATTAACCTGAAGAGAGAAATGTCTCTTAATAATTATAGTGTATCCACTTAATACACAATTTTCTACAGAAATCAAGTGTAAAAAATGCTCTTCCTCTAATGGGTAAGTGTACATGTATGTCTGAGCATTACCTCTGCACATAAAGCAGACGTGACGCTGCCCTGCACTAGAACATCTGGGACGCCCCAGAGACAGGATAAAGGCTTGTTGTGTCCTTGGACTTGATCTGTGCCAAACATGAACAATGAGCTTAGGTATGGATGTCCAATGTGAGTCAGTCATCATCAAATGCATTGGGATAGTTTAATGGTCACTGTTGTAGTCGGAATTTTATAGCTATGTTCATCAAACATAAACATAATTTTTTTTTAAATGTGTATTTTAACAGAAACAAGCTTGTGTTGCTTATATAGGCGCTTATGATACAACACTATCTACATTACTTGGGCTTTGTTTTAAGAGAGCCAGTCAGCTGCATAAGCCTAATTAGTGAAGCTGTGTTCATTCAAGTGATTACAATGCCCCAACAGTAGTCAAGGGGAGCATCTGTCACTTCTGATGATTTCATTTCATTCCACAGTGCCAAAAATGAATTATGTCTTTTTCAAAGCGAAGAATAATCAATCCTGATTATACAGTATCTTTCTGGGTTGTTTTGAAGAATCTACCTGGGCAGTACTTCTCAGCATATTCTTTTTGAAAATCAGGTTCTTTTTTTTTCACTTTTCCCAGACTCTTGAGTTCCATTGTGTTTGCCACTCCTAAATCTCCCAAGGCTATGCATCTGCTGTTCTCCAGCGTGCATAAATGGGGAGGAAGAAGGATGTCACTTTTGTGAAACAGCCACAGTGCATAGAAGGGGAAAATGACGCAATCGTCAGAAAAGTGGTTTGTCTGGTGAAGCCAGGGCCTTTACGAGGGCCAGGTTGCAGGGATCGCCTGCACCTCGGCAGATGTGCCGTGGTGTCACTCCACATCTGCAGCCGAATGAATCACCCAACAGATGTTTAAAGTCAAGGCCGGGTTGTCATGCAGCCAAACTCACACATGCATAGGACGCAGGAGCTCGGCAAAACATGCAAACACAAGTACTAGTTAGTATAACATGAGAAAAAGGTCAGAAAAAAAGTTAATATTAACGTACAATGATAATCACTGGCAGACAAAAATAAAAAAGCTACAAAATTTACAGATTATAAAGAAATCATGATGAAGTAGCCCCATAATGACTATAGTGTAAATCAACTATATTGCATAGTATATAATTTAGCATAAAAATGATAGATACCACAGGTTGAAATAGAAAAAAGTATAAAAGCACATATCAAAAGTTATGTCAAAAGTAACAGTGTAAGTTGTAAGGCTGTGACTAAAAACTGATTGCAAAATTGGAACGGAAATCAATAATAGCATAATTATGCTGAAGTGAAATTCTTTTTATTTGGAGTATATATTTATTTTGACTTTACCTCTTTAAAGCATACCCTGTTCCCCAGATCGTTTCTGATGAAGGATTGCAGAGGGATTTGTCTGAACTTTCTCACTCTGTGTACCATGGATTTCTTTAAGTGTACCTTGGTACTAAGGACACTGAGACTGCTGCTTTAAAGACCAGTTAAAGGTAAGGAGCTTTTAAGAAAGAGTTGCTGGATCTTTGAGAACATTCCTGAGGCCCTTTTCCCCTCTTTTGGAGAAGCCCAGGCAGATAAAAGGAAACACTCGAGTGGATTAAAGTGTTCAGAATGTATCAGCATCAAACCACTGGAGTTTTTGCCCTCTACATTTTTCAAACACAGTCAATAGATCTAAATATTTTACTGTGCCCTGGCCGATTTATTGTTTGATGTTTAAAAACTTGTGTGGAATGAAAGAAAATTCATTAAAAGAGAAGGCCCCAGAACGAGGCCCTGCGATCAGCTTTGAAAGTCTAGTTTAACTGGGATATTGATCATTCTCTTTCTTCTGTGACAAAGGCCACCAGGGATGCTGGAGGTGTCAATGGATGAAGGCGCGCTGCCAATAACTCCAGACGTGTGTTTATACAGCAGAGGTAAAGCTGGGAATAACACTTCTGACACAGAGAAATCCAATAAGTCAAAAATGACCAGAGACATCACAGTCCTCATCTTACTGGGCAAAAGATGGTGGTGTTTGCAGCATAGAGAGGCCTCATTTAGTCTCATTCAGGATCAGGATTATGAGTGCAAATATAATGTCATAGGTTTCTCTATATTACTGTAGATCACCCCATCATAACTTAAAACATAATCCTATTTGTACAAAGCATGGCTCTTATTGCGCATGTGACAACAAAAACTCTGAATCTTTAACCTTTGATTTGTTTGTTTGAGGTACAATTTTGAAAAGGATATGCAGTCAGACACATTTAATTCTTATTAGACCAAATCTTGCCTACTTCACTTATTTAAGCTTACTGCCTGAAAGACAACGCAACATCTTTAGGAATTGTCTTAACATCAAGAGATACAGAAAAAACAGAGTACTTTAAAATCTTTGGATTACGCAGAGTAAAGAGTCTGTTTCTCTGTGAAGCCAACACTTAGTTAAGAAAGGCTTGACAAGTGTCAAATATGCACCGATGATAGGTGGGCTTGATTAAATTGATGAAAGATATTTTAATGTGTATCACGAAGGCTACAAAATCATTTGCAAGTGGTTCTAAATATAAAAAGGGGTCAAAAACAGTAACTGTATAACATGCAGTCTGTATTTAGCTAAATTTAACAGTCACTGGTAAAAGCTCTTGATCAAACAAGTGACTTATCAAATATTCCTGTTTTTTTTTTCCTAGCAAAAAATATGGAAAAAGTAAATAAACCAAATATATAATGGGATGTAAGTACATGTCATCAAAAACACTAAACAGACACAAGAATAGCTTACCTCTATTTGTTCGAACCTTGAGGACCAAGTCACAAGTTCTGTCCAGAAGACGCTTTCTTCTTTGGCATGAGTACAGTCAGGAAAAATACATAGATCTATGTACAAATCTGTATTAATTTCACTTATTTCTATATGAATAATTCATAAACCTTCACACTCAAAAACTATTTAATTCAGACTGTTCTACTTGTCAACTGTTACCAACTGCACAACTGAAACTTTGGAACAGTTGTAGCAGTGTGTGGAAAATCAGTGAAAGGACTCTACCTTCACACAAATAAATAAAGATATATATGATGTGCATAATTTACAAAGAAGTACTAAAAGAGTACTAGTAGTTTCCACACTGTTTTAAAGTGATTCTTAGTATGCTTCTGTGATTCTTCAGTGCATAAGTTAAGCCATGCAGCCATTCATGCCCTCCATTCCAAGTGTGTATCTTTTAAAATGGCACACAGGACACAGCGGGCGTGGAGGGTGATGTTCTTTACTTTTGTTGACTGACACGGCTGATGAGAGCCCAGCCTGCACTATGGCAGGAGGGTAGGCAAGCATGCAGAGGTGGCGCCCACCAGGGTGCAAGAAGGGGACGACACAGTCGTCCTTCATAGATATTCCGAGCATGGCTTTACCCTCAGCTGCCCTGTCAAGGTCTGTGTATGCTCCTCGGAGGGAGCTGAGACGGGGTCATGGATGACACCCGCCTCTGCCAAACGTGACAGCACAGCTGGGCCGCTTAATGACAGAGGGGCCTGGCCCAGCACACACCTGCCCATCGCGGGCAGGGCAGGCCACCTCACGGGGAGATAGAGGAGCTGATGCCATATTCGACGGGCAGATGTTCACCAGAGAAGACAGCAGAGACAGCTGCACTACAGGGACCCCTCCGCTTCTCTCCTCTCGGTAATTGAAAATCATGTAAAAGGTCAATTGTGTGATACTGCCTGTCCCTCTTTGCAAGTTGTTCCTTTCAGCCTGAACATGACAAAAACAACACTGACTGAGTCACAGCTTTTGTTTCCATTACTGCCTATTTAGATATGAATGTTGTAGTAATGACAATATCTGTAAACATTCACAGGGAATAAATCTGCATATACAAAGAGGTGCAGGCCATCTGTTGGGGGCCACGGACTGGGGTCCCAGAGTGAAACCTAATCATGGGGTACATTACACAGACACTGTTATGACATTTGGACTCCAAACGAAGAAGAAAACAGATCAACATTGAGCAGAGCAGCAGTGCAGTTGCTGGGGTCAGTGACTGTCCTGAAAACACTGTGACCGTCTCTCTGAAATTTGCTCTGATGAAAATTGGCACAACTCTAACCTCCAGAATTTGTCTTCCTGCTTGTGATTGCCTTAAACAGAACCTGCTATACAACTGTCACACACCATTAACCTCTCTGGAATTCACTAGTTTTCAAAACTTTGAGTGACAGAGACACTATCAAATCATCATCGTGGTCTGAGGATTCCTTCTGTAACACCAAACATAGAACTCATAGCAGCTATTAACACTTTTCTCTCTAAAATTGGTCCATGCATTTTTTGTTTCTTGTGCTGGCTTTGTAGCACTGCATTGTGAATGAAGTGTTTAAATAATGTCTATAAGGATTACATGCCATTGCATGTTTGCCTTAGCAATTAATGTCAAGGCTGTTACTTTTAATGAGGAACTCTGGGCTTACACACAAACATATGTTTTCAGGAAAAGTCTTAAAATTTCAACAACAACAAGTGCTGACATATGAGTACGAGCACAAACAGGAAGGAAACAATATATTCCATAAACTTTCCCAAAAGAGAAAGTTATCAATAACAGTTGTGTCTGCCGGAGGAACAAAAAAGTGTTTGGTTTGTTTTTTTCGATGCATGGTTCTAGTTTGCATGGCCATAGACCTTTGCCAATAACATTGTTACCCGCAATCACAGTCTAAACCACACACTTGGCATGGCACACTGTCACAAATTATGTTTTGATTCTAACCTATTACATGAGTTTCCTATCTAGCACTGTTTTCTCCTTTGTTTTCAGGCCCTAAAACAGATTCCTAAAAGAGTACAAAACTGTGCAGATGACAACACAACTTTATTAGAAAAAACTGTGACCAGAGATCTAGTTAAGTGCTCATTATACCCAGCCAAGATTTGACTCTGTTGTTGCTTGCTGTTGCAAACAGAGCAGCTGTAATGACTTTAAAGAGTCTCTTAATTTAAGTGGGATTGATTTTGTGTGTATATGTGCCACTTGTATTCGAGTATAACTGTACAATAGCATGTGTGCAACACACCAGAATGCACATTTCAAAGACAAGACAGCTCCTGGGCTTGCTGAACTTTTGCTTGTTATCAGGAGCTGAGAGTGAAATGGAGAGAATTGATCTTTTGTCTACTGGAGGTACACTCCCTTGGGCTGGCCGCTCGCTCGTTCTCTCGCTTGCCGCGTACCCCCACCATCACCATCATCCCCTTTTCTCCCTGTTCACTCACTCACTTGCTCTCTGCGTGGCGGCTGCCTCTCTTCCAGCTGACACTTGTCCTGCCGTTACAGGGAGAGATGTACGCTGAGCTGCTGACACCAGGATTGATCTTGCTCCGTTTCTCCATAAGCTCCATATCAAGCTCCTGGAGACTGTGAAGGAGACAAAGAATGGGTGGAGAGGGTGGGATAAAGGAATGGGGAAGAATTGTCAACTCACATTGTCTCTTCAAACTAACAATGTTAGAAACTGGGTAGGAACAAAAACACAGAGCTGTGACTTTTATTGGTTGTTCTAGCTGAACTTCACTCTATCGCCAAATGATTAAGGTAATAAGACAGCTACTACTACCATAGACTTTTGAATTTGTTATATCCCATTGATTGTATAATCTATAATAACCAGCAACATCAAAGTTGTCTCGCCCTGTTTTTTGTTAAGGGATGGCATAACCCAGGGAAAAAATATGGCTAAGGTTAGAGTTATAGCCGCTTTCTTCTTACATTTTCTGTTATTCCCAAATAGGTAAGACTTGCAGTGCAGCTTTATGATGTGGATCTGTTTTGTTTTTTTTACGCAAAAGTCAGACACAAAAGTCAGACTTTCATTGTTAATTTCAGAATGACGAAAAATGAAATGTGCGACTACTTCCAGATATCATAAAACACTTTGGGTTGGTAGGCTGTCAGCAACTGCTTTTTGGGTGTATCCTCAGTGGTTCTTTGTACATGTGTTATTATTGGACGTCCAGCCATCAGGGGGCTTTTGACTGGGGATCTTTACTGTTATTATTACTGTGCGTTATTAGCATCAGGAGGAGAGCAGAGGACGGGCCCTCAGGTTCAGGAGCGGGCAAATGGCGAAGAGGGATTTAGCAGCAAACATGATAATTTGCGGGTTAGCCAATTTCAAGAGTCTGGATGGCCCGATACCCTTGGTATGCACTGCAGAGCAGAGGAGAGGTGGGCAGAGCTGTGCACAAGGAAGATGAATCAAGTTTAATAACAAAGGGTCCTAATTGCCCCCCACAACCACACACCCCCCACTTCAGAGCTGAACTCTAATTATGGTGAGAACACAGTGCACTGTCACCCAATATTAAGTTGTTAGAGAGAAGACTGAGATAATCGATAAACACTTTAGTTGTGAAGAGAGGAAGAGTGGAGGATAAAAAAAGTAGAAGACACCTTGTCCATTCAGTGGGAACCCGCAGCACCCAAAGCCCTTCCATGAGAAGACCTCAGGGACAGTCCAAGAATGATTGCAGCGCAATAATCCCGAGCACAACACCCCCATACAAACACACCCCCATATGTGCTACCATCACATTGTAGAGCCCCACCCTGCCCGTGGGCCGCCTGAGCACCCGTGTGTGTGTCTAAGAGGGAAAGGTGAACACGGTCACCCTAATTACAGAGGCCCCAGCTCTCTCACACACACTCAACTGGCATAACTAAAGACAGGCCAATTAGGGCGAGGGGGAGATAAGGGAAGTTTTATTTGTATACTAATTAAGCCCCTGATGTAATTCAAAGGGGATGTAGCGAAGGGGACTGGAGGGAGGGAGCAGGCGGGTAATTGTGGGCTTGAGAAAAGGCTGCTTTAGGTGCGGTTATCTGAGAAACACAGCCTTGAGATAGCTGGCCCCTAATCCCGTGCTGAGCCCTCGCACTGCACTGCAAGGTCTCTCATAATTTCATCTGTTACATATGAAATGGCAGGCTTTAGGAGCAAGATCATAAGCAGCATTTAATGTCTATTTGATAGGACTCATGGTTGAATGAAGTTAGGCAAAACTGAGTGCATTTAAGACTTCTACGGTCAATGGTTAAACTGAACTGAACCTGAAAATGGCGCTTGGCTCTCGTTAATGGGTAATTAGCTTCCCTGCGCTGAATAAAACAAAATGAATTTACTAGTATTCTAGTTAAATTTCCAAACTCATGTGACTGGAAATGTTTTAACAAAAAATAGAAGAAGAAAAAATACTGTCAGCGTCAGCACAATTCTAATACTTAAATGTACCTTATGTAACTATGCTAGCTAATGCTTTTCCAGGAAGCAGGCAGCTAGCGAGCAAATTATTAGCAAACTAATTTTCTTTACTTAATCTACCTAAGCATTTTAACTCATATAAAATACTGCTAATTACATTACTTACAGTTATTCATAGGCTTCGTTGACAGAATTAGTAGGCTTCTGTAGAGCTAAGTGTGTTCTTTGCATTTCGCTGTTCAAAGGAGGCAGAGAGAAACGAGATAAACATGGGTTCGTGTTAATGTTCGTCTTGTGTTCCTGTTGGTGGTATATTAAAAGCAGGCAAGTATCGAGCTATGGATCATATAGGAAAGCTTGTGTTTGTACTAGGACTTTTTTGAATAACCAAAATGGGAACAAACCCCTAATTATTTAATTTAAAATGGCTTATTTTTGGAAATAGGGAAGTGTCAAAAATTAGACCAAAAATTAAATATTAGGCTACTAAAGACAAGAGTGCTAAGCTAAACTACATATATAATGCTAAACTAAATATATATAACAAAAAAAGATGCTAAAAAAAAAAAAAAAGACCAGAGATTTGAGTCACACACAATGTTTTTGGTCTCCTGAAATAAGGTTTGGAAAAACAGCTTTAATTTAGAAAGTAGAGAAGCTTGTTCTGTCAATAACAAAAACTGACAAATAGACAAAGTTATAGCCTAGGAAGACAGAGGAAACATTTTAGTTGTTTCATTACAATATATAAAATAAGTATAGAGTAGGCACATTTAAAAAGAAGTTGCCCAATATGCCAATATTATAATAGATCACTTTTGTAATAAAAAAGGCTAAGCATGTCACTAGGCTATTGTTCCAGCACAATAATTGATTTCCAGTTATTTAGAAAATTGTGCTCAGTGCCTACATAGCTTAACAGGGCTTGACATTAACACTAGCCGACTGGCCAAATGGAAGATTTTAATTCTGGCATTTAACACATTCAGTCTCAATGGCCACTTTGTCCATATGGATAATTTACATGCAATTTAACTATTTTATGTTTGACTACCTGCTGCTGCACCTATAAATGTTCCTGTAATTTACAACTAAATTAAATTATGAAGTAAAAAAAATATGCAATTAATGCAGCCTTAATTGAAAACACATAAAAGTGGTGAATTAATAGATGTTACACAACAAGCAAAAACATACATTTTTCATATAAACATTTTTTTTTTTTTTTTAAATTGAAATTAATTTAAGCGTACCTTTTCAGTGGTCACTGGCAAATAAATGGTAATATCAAACTGTATTAAATGACTTATCATATCACTACACATGAAACACCAATTCAACAAAACTGACTCCTGAAAATCCCAAATGGCTTTTAAAGAATATTAGCCAAAGTGGCCAGTGAGCAAAGAAGTGAATGTCAAGCCCTGTAGCCTACAATATAACATATAGCCTAAAGATAAAGTAATACTGGACAAACTAAAGTGTTACTGCTCCAGTCCATCATTAACAGATGAATCAATCTTAAAGCAGTTCATGTGAGATCAACCTGGCATTGAGGCGCTTCATCAGCCGCAGTTTCATTCCTTATTAAAGATTAGCTTCACACAGACCCCCTGCGATGTGTTGTCACAGTGAGCCTTGTTGGGTTGGGTATCAAAGTGGGTGCCCCACCGAGCTTTAGCTGAGCTCATTTTTATTAGCCTCGTAAAGTAGACCACATGTGGCAGGTTCTTCAAAAAGTCAAGCAATCTGGATGATTTGACAGTTCGCAGCGGGTGTCTGTGTTCCTCATTTTAGAGACCAATTCTTCACTCATTCTCCACCACTTTTGCTAAGCTCTCTGCATCAATTTGAATTTGCCAACTAGATCTATTAATGATGTAATAATTTATGTCAAAATTCTTAGTCTGTGCTGTGTTAGAAGGAGTGACAAAGGGAATGCTATATTATCTAAATCAATCACCAGCATTGTGGCATTTGTGTGAAGTACATTTAAACTTATTACTATTATTACTATTACTACTTATTACTATTACTCATAGTGAATAAATGGGAGAGTCAGTTGTTGTCAGTGTGTGTCTCTGGGTCAGACCAATTATGATTAACTCTCTATTGCCTAAGGTGAGACATCCTAAGACCCTAAGCTGCTGGGCTCCAGCTCTCTGTGACCACCACCAGTAGATGGGCCTTAGTGGAAAAAGATGAATGAGATATTTAATTGTATTGAGAGACTTACATAAATTCAACACAAAGCTAGTCTGTGAGGTTGTGAGATTGACTCTGTATTTGCAACTTTAAACAGTTATCAGGACAAAAAGCCTAATATAGATGAAACCGAGTGAGAACGTTTAGCTATGGCTACTTGTGCGTTTCAGACATGCTTGACAGGGAGAGGCATTGGGGGAAGGCTTGAATAATTCATCCGAGTTAAACCCATTAAGAATATCCATGCGGACATATTTTTGATGTTAAAGACAGTGTATGATCTTGGGGTGCTTTCAAACTATATCTGGCTTTACTTATGGTGCTGTTTTCCCCTGAAGCGACAAAGATCAACTGGCTCCTGTGTTAATGCTGGAGAAGTGTACTGTACAGTGGGCTTGGCTACACAGCTGGCATACTAGCTCCACTATCAGCATTTCAGGTCGAAGGAGGCCTCTCAAAAATCTGGAGAATGACAAATTATTCAGTACATCTCATCTAAAATGTGTTTTATGTAAGAACTAGTTGAAAGAGTTCTTACAGTCAAATGACTTGAGGACCTCGCTTCCAAACTTTGATTACTATCCTGCTTTTACCTCCAAAGTTTACGAGCTTGATGAGAGTACCACTTGAAAATGCCCATGTGAGAATTGCCACTTCCCACTTTCATATTAATTCATAGGAAATTAATGTTGTTTACTGATTTTTGCAAACACATCAGTCCAATCTTCATCCATCTGATAGGTTTCCCCTTTTGAATTTCACAAAAATATTTGGTGAGGTGATGCAAACCCCAGCAACAACTAGGGTCATAACAGGGTTGCTGTGAGATCTCTGAGAAACATAAATCATCAAAAATTTCGACGAGCACTCCATCGTGAGTACCAGACATTTGAATGAAAGGTAATTCAACATGAGCCTGTCATAAATCACAAAAACAAAACCATATCCATTGCCTCCTACAGCCGAGCAGTCGAAGCCTTTTGCCCACTGGTCACTTCACTTCTCCAGACTGTATTGTCTAGGCCCTCCCACAGAGAGGACGAGTGTAAGAGGGTAGGTGGGTCGGTATCAGAAATATTTGAAATGGAGATTTACCTCTGGGTCCTGTCTGTTTCTCCCCATCCTGACATCATATGTTGCTTTTGGGCAGTACCTCTGTTGGCGTAAGCAAACCAGGAGCGTGGGTGTCCATCTAGTGAGAACCTCCACACACTCCTAAAATATAGGCCAATCCAATATATTACAAAAGTATTGTTTTTGCAACATCATCATTTGTAATATAGTGTATGTATTACAAAGAACAACTTGTCTCACAGGGTTATGGTTTTTAATGCGGTGGACATTTTTATGTCCAAATATATATCTAACCAAATGCTTACATTAAACTTTGGTGAGTGCAAATATTCCCTTGTCTAGCCTTGTTTAGACTTTGGGGCCATTTAGACAAAAATGCACTTTACCAAAAATGCAATTATTCAATTGCAGATTGGCCTTCTGTCTAGACGGAACCAGGGTTTCCTTTTTCAAAATACACAATCTTTTAGAAATGCTGAAAGAGGTGTTTTCTTCTGTAGTGGTGACTTTGTCAGTAGGATGAACATTGCCATTTGTTGGCCTCACAGGCTTACTACAAATTTTCACACCTTGAGCGTATCCATGTAGACACAAATTGGAGACATCATGACTGTTTTCCTGGCCAGCATCGTCATCTAAATTATCCATTTATTACCTTTACCAAGTAAGTTATGCTTTTGTGGGCCTTGGTTTGTAGTAGATAAGCAAATAATTATGGCCCAATGGATAGTGCATTTACCACTGAACTAGAAGATCTCCAGTTCCATTTCAGATGTAGGTACTATCTTTACCATTGTGAGAGTGTCAGTGTAGTAGTTGTAGTTTAGTCCTACTTTAGACCTGGTTTAGACTTGTTTAATATTATTATTATTAGTGGTTTCCAAATATCACAGGTGATATAGATTTCATAAATATAAAATAGAAATGCCATGTTGCACATGTTTGTTATTGTACTGCTCTATTACAAATTACTGCTGGTTGGACATGATTGGGAGCATATAGGTTTAGTCCTTGTTCGCATATTCCTGGCTGCTTTGTGAATCCAAACTGGATTAAACACGACAAAGCCAAGGCTTGTGACCTCAGAGTGGATCCTTCAGTGGTTATTAGCCAGGGGCCACTGCGAGGGGGGTCCGGAGAGCTTCCCACACAAGAGCCAGTGACAGGCCCTGCACAGAAAAAAACTGCAAGGGAAGCACAATAAAGATAATTAGCAATGAGACCACTGGCTGCCCGTAGCCCCAGCATCAGCCCCGTATCCCCTGGATATCTCACCCCCTCTTCCCTCTCGGTGTGCGGCTCAACCCCCACCATTCATTTAGCTCTATTTAACCATCTTTAGAGAGAGATATGTTTAAGAAGCACCTCAACCTTGCATAATGCATATATGCCTTACTCTCCATTCATATGTGTTTTAGAAATATATGTGGTCCTTGCATATAATTTTCAGAGGAATCCATTCTCCTGTAGTGTTCATAGTCCTAATAGGGGTAAATACAGTATTATTGTAATCTGTAGCTTTTCTAGTTTACATCATTCTATGTGGGGAACAACTAATGGTAAAATAAGCAAAGACTGAGCCAATGTGTGAATTGCATCTACCAAATCCAGCTGTTCATAGTACTTACAAAAGCAAGCTGGGCTAAAATGTTTTAAGCTGAGCCTCTTAGCTCTTTTTCTGACTTGGGCAGCCGTACAAAAGGCTAAAAGTAAATGTTTTTCCAAAGTTTCTAAGAACTATGTGAAATTCTTAATTCTACATACTAATAAGAGGTAAAACTCCTGTTGCATAGATTGGCATTAACCGGTTTCCAAAGATACTTAATTTCTTGCTGAATACAGGTGCCTGCATCAAACCTCAAAAGTATAAATTTTTTCAAACTACTTGCTATGTTTCAACTTTTTAATTCTGATTGTTCTGAAATGAAATTTATTCGACTGATCGCAGTCTCAAAGATCCAAAATTATCATGTTTGCTTCTGGTGGAGCTAAACTTAACAATTTGCTATAATATGCTTGGAGAATTTGCACTTTACAGGCCTCACTACTAAAGCCTAGACTCAAAATTATAAGAAGCAGAGTGCAAAACCAGGAAAGGGGGAAAAGCAAAGGTAGGCTGGTGTTTAGCAGCCCATTACTGGACCCACGACATTTCCCCATTATCCCAGCCCTTCAGCCATGTTACTTATGTCGGAAAACAAGGTGGTGTAATTTAGAATGCATTTCAGGGCAATTAAAATTTCTCAGGCACAATTACTTATTCCCCCAGTGGGGCTGCCTCAATCAGTCTACCAGTATAATGGGTTTATGGCCTTGACGCGGCACACATGTCCTGCCTATCTGCCTCGTGCTCTTCTCAAGGCTCTGGTTATTAATTGTGGCTAAAGTTGATAAATAAAATCACCAGTGCTCTTAATGCTAATTAGTGTTTGAGATAATATTTATGATTTCATAAGCACATATTTCTCCAAAGGCTCTGGTGTTGTGCCCCCTATCCATCGGTCATAGCCTGTCTTGGATGTAATCTATCTTTGGGGAGCAGAGAGGCCGAACGAGGGGCCGGAGGAAACACAGGCAGTAAATACTAATAGTACTTAGTGGGTACTTAGGGAGCAGGAGTATTTCAGGCTATTTATTGAGCTGGGCTACTCAAGACAAGATGCAAGATGTAGAGGAGAAAAATATGACAAGTCAAGCGTAGGAAAGGAAAAAAAGAGAATTTCTTGCTTTAAATTTGGTGACAATTAATATTTTAGTGTTTGCAGTGGACCCTTTTTTGTTTTTTGAATTTGATTCCATTTTCTGTCCTTTCCATCCCTTCACAGATCAGGCCTGTCCACTATGACTTAGTGGCACTTTGTAGCCTGCCGTGCACAGTTGAGATGGTCTTGACAGAAAACTGCTTCCTCTCACTCGCCCGGGCATTGAGAAGCACTTCAGCTACATTTTAACATCACAACATGCTGGTGCCAGTAACTCACTGGTCTGACTATTGATCCAAGTCACCACATCAAGGTAAGCATCAGTGCTGCAGAGTCCATTGTGGGACCTCATCCTGAAAGAGCAGAGCTGTCCACAGCTCTAGGCGATGCCCGAAAGAGTGACAAGTGCTGAAACCACTTCAAGGGGGCTAACAGTGCCCTCAGCCCTTTCTAGTCCCTGCTTCAAAGCCGAAAGCAGCCTCTGGCAGTTGCCCCCCTTTTTTCCCCTCCGTCTCGGCCTTTCTCTATGGTCCTCTGGGGTAGCTGGTCCTTCTCTCTTCTCCCAGGGCTGTCAATGTCAAAGCATGAGTGAGTCCAGTCAAAGCTAGTCCCCCCTTCAACACACTTCTTTTTTCCATCTTGCCTTTAAGTTTTCTCTCTCCCTCTGATGCACAGGTCCCATGCCCTCTGCATGACTGGCCCTCGCTGACAAGTGGAAATCACAGAGATCCTACTCGCGAAAGATGGCGAGTGAAGAAGACTTCAGAAACTTGTACCCTACAGCGATCGCTGTCCTGAACTCACCAATGAAGACACCAGGCACATCTTGTTTGCCTTGTGCTATAAAAACTAGTGAGGACATGTTCTGTAAAAATTTTAAAGGCAGGGTAAAAAGGTGCTGCATGGTGATTCTTTTTTGACTTCCTAAGATAAATAAGTGATAGAAAAGAGGGAGCTTTACTTGGCCAAAAGGGACCTTGGGCTTTGCCCTGTGGGCATGGCAGCTTTCATTTTCCTCTTTTCAACAAACATATTCCCTGCTGGTTTCTAGAGTTATGATTGAGTTTCACATATTGGAGTTATATCTGGCAGCCAGACTTGTTTATCTGCTGGGGCTGATAACTGTACTGGCTGAGTATGAAGCAAAAAGTAAAGGGAGGGAGACAGCCATACAAAGAGACAGAGCACTCATATATTCTCATCTCCTCCAGTCTTTTCTCATTGATTTAGCATGTCTTCATCAACAGTCTGACCCAGGTAGAGCTCTCCCCTTTATCTCATTCTCCAGCTTAGACCTCTGGAGTGGGCTCAGCAGGGGCACTGGCCTATTGTGTGTCAGTCAAGCATCTGTAAAGGGCTGAGGAAAGGGCCAAGGACATCACTATACGCTAGGTATACAAAGATCTTTTAATATTTTAATGTAATATGGTACAGTATACAGTTTATGAGTATACAGTATATGAATACTGATAAATGTGAATTTAACTGAGCATTTTTCCTGTACAATAGCATATGATATGACATTAGAAATCTGTCTTATATCTGATATATTGATATAGTGATATATTGTAGAAGAAGCACTCAGAATTATCTGGCTTGAAGTACAGTGTGGCATCAGTTTTTGCGTCCCTCTCTGACAGGGAGCACTGTTGAGTGGGGTTGAAGGAAAATGAGACAAAGAGACTTGGGGAAGGTTGAGTGAGGGGCGAGCGAGCAGGGCTGAGGGGAAGTGATCGGGAGAGAGAGAGCCAGCAGTGCTTGCTGGACCCTGACTGCGTGCGAGGCCTCAATTATTCATGCGGCAGTGCACATGTCAAGAACTCACAGACAAGCACAACAGCAAGGCCGAGCACAAATCAAACAGCGCATCCGTGGGCAATGCCCACAATGCACCTGGAGGAACACACCTCGGCCCATTTCTCTGTTGTTCTCAGATAAACAGAGAACAAGGCTACCTGAGCACTGCCTGATTCTCCTCAAGAGCCAAGAGCTGCTGGAATCATCTTTGTTTGTTTGCTTTTCTCCCCAAATTTATTTACTCGCCTCTTTTTTGGCAGAGATGTTGGTGCCAGTGGGTTCCATCTTTTCATGGCTCATTAGGCCATTCTTTCATTCACTTTATTTGTCTGAAGCAGTGATCATGCCCTTAGTGTTGGTAAAGTCCATCTGTTCTCATTCTAGGTCCCCAACATGTCTACATTAACTCCAGCTCAGGCCTGTCTCCTAAAGTGCACCAGGCCAGCTCCTCTCTCTTCTCTCTATTCCTTATCCGCCAACAAGCCTCTTGTACTCTTTTTGTACACAGTTATGTACTCAGGCTCAAATCCAATTGCCATTAATACAGTATTACAAAATCACTGTACTATTCAGCAAACACTGCATTCAAATGAGCAGCAGTAGAAAATAATAAGTTAATAGGATCACTATGTAAAACTTAAACACATGCACATAAACAAATACAAATAAGCGCGATGTGATTCCTTAATGGCATTGAACAATACTGTAATGTCATTTCCCTAACTGTCTCGTTACCTCCACCAAAATATTATAAACCATTGCAAACTTGGGATAATGCAGCTACTAACTCACGTATACTCACGCCAGCCACAAGGGGTCAGTAATGAAACTAATGATTCTGTTTCTTGTGTGGACCATTGTAAGATATAAGGGCCTTGCTCAATGTATACAGTATACAGTATACCCTTAACCTGTGATCCCCAGTTTGAGTTCAGGTCTGCCCACTGTGTCTAACCTTACCTTTGTGAGATTGGGCCAATGCTTTGTCAGAGGTCTACGCTCTCCAAGTACTTTTACATTTTTATTTGTATTCAAAATTATAATGTCAATCTGAATGCAATGTCACTTTAAATTGATGTGTACTGTCAACATAAAAGACAAAGACATTAAAGCATTGCCAGTTCATCCTTACTCATTTCTGTAACGTACAAAGCAGTAATAAATGTAATTATGTGAACCCCATGTATATTAAATTGAAAAACACTTCACCACAATGATAGTTTCCTCGAGTTTGTCGACTTTGATGTGATATGTTCTTTTCTGCAGTGGCACTGGTGGAGAAAATCACTTTCCTGAGACATTCATTCTGGGTCAGTGAATCCCATTTCCTCCTGAATGTTGACCTGCAGTAATTCAGTAATCTGACATACTTCCTCTGGAGCTGGACAGGCGATCATTTTAGAGGTATTTTCAGAGGAAGCAACACAGGTCACTCCGATTTAGCTATGTGTTTCTCTTCAGTTCCACTTGGTTAGCTTGGTCATGCAACATAAATACAGTTTTGCTGCACAGGGCCTAAACAAGTGCACTGCATAGGATTTGGTGGCACCTAGTGGTGATATTGAACACCACGCTGCTTGGTGGAGTAACTTTAATTCACAATGCATTTGTAAAAACATCATTAAAAATATATTGCATTACAAAACAAACATTGTTAACAAAAGTATGGATTGACTGGGCCACAGAGGAGCGCTGCTTCATGCTTCGAGTATGAACTGACGTGCTTGATTATTAATAAAAGTGTCGGGGGATTAAACATAGACCATTCAGCTGTTTAAGAGGCAAGGATCTAGAATCTATGCCTTTTTTTATACACATACTCACAATGTGTTCATGCCAAAGACAGCACACACAAGAACCATTACTTTTTGGATTGGATTCAATAATGCAGTGTGGCATTCAGTCCAAAATGTAACGATTTGCTTTAGGAAGAGAATTATTAGCCAGCTTCTCTCTACAAACTGAGCAGCCAACCTTGGTAATCTGGAGGAGGAGAACACGTGATGGCAATTTTCATTGTGTTTGCTTTTTGTTTTGACATCTTTTGAGGAAACAGGTTTGATAAAGGTAGACAAATGAAATGACTGGAGTAGCAATCGGAAATTTGGTACAGTATTTGGTAGGGAAACATTGTGGTTTTGTTTGAGGCGGTAACACATTTAGCAATGAAGTACATATAAATATTTGCAGGTATTGAATGAAATTAGGAAGTCTAAGGTAGCGTGGTAAGCACCCCTGTACAGTTATTGTACCCAATGTTATGGAGGACCAAATGCATAGATTTAAACTTTTAACAGCTCATTTCCTGCTGTGTAAATACAAAATTGGAGGTAAAAGCATCTGAAACACATTGATTCAAATAGGCAGTTATGTGTATCTTTCCTTTTGACTCCTCTCTTGTTTTTCAGAGGCTACCACAGCAACTCATATGACTGCATTATAATTTGGCATATGCTGCATGCTTTTACTGATTCAACCCTCTCCATTTATCCAGGTTTGGGACCTGAACAAAAGTATACTGGCCTGACCCGTTATGGCTGGATTAAAAGGGGAAAAAAGGAAAAGCTACAATGTGGAGTCTCAGTAGGTCTTAATTTGTGATCAAGAATATTTTGAAAATTCTTTTTTTATAATGTACTGTGTATATTAGTAGTAGAGTTTAATTGGAATTTGCAAACTAGATTGTCACAAAAATGATCCATAATGCACCTCTGAATTTTAAATAATGCTGGCTGGGACCTCCAGTTGGTCTAATATGATAAGAATGTGTGGAGCAGTAATTAGTCTGGTCTCTTAGCACTGCCAGGCTACAGTTAATCATGCTCTCAATGTGCGAGGTGGCACTGGCCTAAAATGGAGATCACACATACTCAGCGAGGAAGAGAAAACTGTTTGGACACCAAAAACTGGCACAGCGGTGTACTGCCCCGCAATGACACCGATGACTGCTTTATCAGCATCCCATAATTTATGTTGTGCTAATTAGGTCCCTGTGGCTGGGGCTGGCTGGTAGTGGCGACAGGTCCCGCGAAGGGGAGAAGAAAAGGAAGGCCTCGTCACATTAACATGCCCTCAGCAATGGCACCAATCTACGATACAGGCATGTCATAATTAATGCTGGTGAATTTTTAATGCGGCTGTCTCTGGTAGACCTGTGTGGCAGGATAACTCCTTGTGGTTTTGCATGTTTACCTGTGGCCTCCAGTGATTTTTATTTTTTATTTTTTAGATTAGCTAGCTTAGTAGGCAGAATTAAAGTGGTACAGTATATCCTAAAACATACACCAGTAGTGCAATCACTGCTGGAACAAGTTGGCTCTGAAAAGTATAAAGAACTAGACTCAAATTTGGTATTATGTAGTTTGGGGGTAAATGCTATGTCAGTTGAGTTACATAGCTCTTGTTTCTTCCATTAGAATAGAATTAGCTAAAAAAAAAAGAATTAGCTAAAAAAATACTTAGATCCAGAACATGATCCAGATCCAGATCAATTCCTTACTGACTGGAGTTAGTATCTCGGCAGCCAGGACAGCCCAAACCCACAATGGTACAGAACAGTATAGAGTATACATACTACTGTTGGTTTAAGAGCTTTGTGATAAACTCCTGTAATACATGCCTCCGCCATTGTTTGTTGGTTTGTTAGTCTTTTAGCAAGATAACACAAAGGGTTTAGTAGATTTATCCCATTACAAGGTGTAGGGTTTTTTGGTGCACTCAGTTTAGCCCTAAACTAGAAGATCAAGTCCTGCTCTGGGCACTATATATTTACAGTTGTGTACAATGGGGATAATGCCTTGGTAGAGGTCTGTGTTCTTAATGTGCCTCTAGTTTTGTCTACTGTGGGAGTAGTCAAAACTGGAGGCACATTAAGTGATTCAACAGTATTTTTACTTTCAGGTCCTCTACCCGTCTCTGCCTCCACATCATGTTGCCGTGGTGATTAGGACGAATGTCGTCATGTGGAACCCGGAGTAAACCTCAGCTGCTGTTGGGCCCCAGTTCAGCCGTCCTATGTGCTCATTAGCTCTGGCCAAGGTTAGGGGTCAGACGAGGCAGAGCTACAGCCCGCCAGCCCCACGGCACTCAGGGGCCAACACACTGGATCTCCAGCGGGCCCCAGCGCTGTGTTATTAGCTCACAGTGTGCTGCCAAGGGCCCGCGTAGGTCGCACACTATGGTCCACTGAATCTCCTGTGAGGATCCACATAAACACAGACTCATGATAAGCTTCGAACTGCAGAATACAAAAAATAGCACCACAGAAAGAGAAAACTCATGCACATGCACAGCCCACATAAAATGGAGAACTGAGTGCTATTCAGATCCATATTGACAGAGTGGAATCCCATAAGCGCCCCACTTCTCTCTGTATGTCAAATATTCCTCTAGGTGCGGATCATTCACTTTTATTAGCTCACTTTAAAATTCAAATACTCAGGAGATTTAAGTCTTTTAGTAGAAAAAACACACTCACATAAATTCTCTAGATGTATTATTACTGCCAAAGTGAAATACAGATCACAGTGGTTATGTGGGGTCAATCCTAAACTGTTTTGTTCAGCCTCCAGTTTAAACAGTATCTAATGACGATGTTAAGTCACATCTAGTGCCCAACAAGGTGGCACTTTGTTGTTCACTGTGTGTGGAGTCTGTTTGTTTAAGGGCCAGAAAGCAACCTCAGCTGTTGTAATATAGAAAATGAATGAGGATATTTAGAGGGAAAGGCAATGGATGCGGCACCAAATGGACATTAAACTGTGTGCTTAGGTGAACATGCATCAACAGTTCCAATATTAACATGACTCAAGAGCACAGAGACATGGTTCACACCCAAAGACAGAACAGTATAAATTTATCTTCTGATCCTTGAACAGATTTCTATTTTAGAGACAGCAAGAGTTCATCTTGTGCTTTTTACAATGACTCTATCTGCAAGTGGTTAAATTCATTTTAAAGATTTATTTGGGGGCTGTCATAGGATCATGTACATCGAGCTACAGTAGACAGGAAGCAAGTAAAGAGTGGAGAAAACAAACCAGAGCCAGGAGCAAGGTCTTTTTGGTCTTGTGGTATGTGCCCCACTATGTGAGCTGCTAGGACCCCTTTGCTGAATACATTTTAAAATCTAACAGCCTTGCTTGTGCAATTGAGTGGTTAGTATAGCCTCATATAGACAGACACTGTATGTCACCATGAATGTGTCACCTGCGTGACACGCCTTTGAGTGTGGTGCGACAAGCTGATTAACACTTATACAAGGTGCACTTGTTGTGTTGTTACATCGCTCTTTTGGGGCTGTTGACTGCATGTTCGATGTGACACACATATGTAGTTGTTTGTCGCAACAATATTGAAATTTTGTGGGTGTTATTGCGCGTGTTGTGAGCTGTGAGCGGTCCAACTTGTATGGCCATAATGTGGAGAGCCCTGTGAGACATATGGAACCACAAATAGACGAGCCTGCCATTGCTGCCTTGTTTTCTCCCTTGTTAGCTTTTTTTCATTTGTTTTGCCTGATTTAGTTTGTTAAATGTAAGATTGAATGATTGTCAGCATATATATCTTTTCTGTACTTAGTAGGATGTACCTTGCGTAAGTTGCTGCGATAAGCTCCAGCCAACAATAAAAGACAGAAGAAAATTTATGAAAAAATTATCAATCAAAATCAATTAGTGTTAATTTTTCTATATTTTGCAACAACCAAATTGGGTAATGGATAGTGTTGCACTGGTTGATTTTTCTTTAACTAAATGACATTGGCAGTAATTATTATTTCTGTATAGGATTATATTATATTAATATATTGACACAGTGCCAGTTACACATACTTACACTTTAATTACACCATAATCAGTGACATGTATTGTTTTAGCATTATTTTTACAGTTTATCAGCTATTCTTTTCATAACTGTTTTTCATTTTAACTCAGAATACATAACATTGATTTTGTGCATCAGAATTTCATCAAATTTCATCTCTAAATTATTTTAAATTTTAAACAACAGAACCGCTATAGTGACTGCTGCCGGGATGTGCTGTGCCTGTTACTCATGTAACACTATTTGATCTTTCATTGAGTGTTGCAGCACTTGTGATGCACTTCAGAAAGTCAAACACTTTCACACCAAGACCTAATATATAATTTATGCACGGGATCCAACCAGGGGAATAAATATGCCTCTTGAACACATATTACAGAGGCACGGCCTGACATAGAGCAGTTTTTATTTTTCTCCTCTTACATCTTTTATATAGAATGCAATAAATCCCCCACAAGATATTTTAATTGCTAATCACCAGTATAGATTTAATATCATACAGACAATAAATTATTTAGACAAATGTCCACTTGGTGTAATTCATTAACGCTCGCTCAAATCCCTTTTTAAATACAATCTGACCAACCTTGAAACTCTTTAATCCAGCGAAATGCAATAAAATTGTAATTATAGCAGAAGTGGCTAAACCGGATCAAGGACAAGAAGGACTGCAGGGATGTTGGATAAAGAATAAATGGGCCGGATTCTGCTAGACCCTTGGCACTTTGTGGACTTTTAAAGGCACACACTATCGCACTGTCTTTGCAAAGTATCAAGGTAAATCCAACTTTAGCCGAAAAAACTAGTACCCATGATGACAAAGTCTTGTGATCTGCTGAAAAGTCAGCTGTACTTACAGTGACATGGACGATCATGCAGTTTGTCCACCGCCGAGCGCAACCCCACGCAACATTGTTTACCATTTGTGCATGGCTTGGGCACTGTCCGAGCCTTGGAGCATTTTACGCCACTCTTGCATCAGTGAGCTTTGAATAAGAAAAATCATGTTTGTCTTCTCTCTAGTGTGCGTCTAGAGCGAGTATAAGTGTAGAGGATACAAAATGGCCAGGTCATTGTCTGACAGTTAGTGAAGGTGAGGGCAGGGGGAGGATGGGTCCACTGCACCAACAGAAATTTGGCTAATCAAATTGTTATGATGGCGGGACAAGTGGAAAAGTGGTTACAGCAACAAGGTCCTGGGTTTGAATCCTGGATCCTGCGTGGGTTTTCTCCAGGTGAATCAACCTAAAACATGAACAAAATAGACTATCCCCCAAGTAGTCACCCACAGCTCCTGTCAGGTCTACAGTTGCTATTTTGGGAAAGTCACAACAAAATTAACAATACACAAAACATGAACTGAAACACGCACACAAATTAGAAAATGCACAAAATGAAACTGAAACACGCACTCAAGTTTAAAGAGAGCTGTTTTTGGCTTTGGTTTCCTGACTCCTTCTAATGTCTTCTGTCCAATCACAGTCGAGCACTAAGGTCTTAGTGCTTGTGTTTGTAACTTGCCCTTTAGGGCCACCGTAGATTTTCCCATAAAGAAATTACTCACAGATTAGTCTTCTGAAAGGGACAAACTTCACTGAAATTTGAAAATTTAAATTAAATTAAATTATCAGGAATTAAATTTTGCCCCACAGTTGAGAGCCACTTTCTTCTTGTTTTACTATTGTCTTTTTACATTATGTTGCTTCTTTTGAAATCCAGACACAGAGAGTCACAAGCCAATGTCCCAAGCCTGGATAAATGAGGAGGGTTGTATCAGGAAGGGCATCTGGCATAAAACATATATTAATATATTTATCATTACAAGCAAGGCAGATAATTTGATGTGGCATCCCCAGAAGGAAAAAAACAGAAAGTATAATGCAGTTGGATGGGAGAGGTTCCAGACACACTTCACTTTGCTATAAAAGTAAACCCTCAACACACACATTCCATTTGTGTATTGGTGGACAACAGGGCTATTAGCCACAGCCTGTGTTTTGCAGCAGCCGGCCAATAGGAGTGTCTCTGTCCTGTAACCACAACATTCATTTCTTTGACCAAGCCCAGGCACCTTAGGCCATCAGCACTAGTCCAGCAAAACCACAACACCGAGTGAGTCCAAGTCACTGGAGAAAATCAAGTCTCTATCCACAAAAGTCAAGAATCAACATGAAGAATGTCAATGTTTGCTCCAAGAGAGGAAAAAAAGACATCTTAAAATATACATTTATTCAGAGCCTGTGCAAGATCAAACAGCAAAATTGATCTGCTCTTCCTTCAACCCTTGCACCGCTCCTTCCCCTCAGCTCCCCTCCTCACAGAGTATCGACTTTCCACTCGGGCCATTGCCTGGTCCTGGTCACCTCTCCACATTACCATAAGGCTCATTTGCCTGCCGTGGGCTATAAGAATGCACACAACCCTAACGCACTTACACACTATTATTTACTCTTGGTCCGGGCCTGACTGTCTTACTATAGTGAGCCACTGTTTCCCAGGGGCCCCCTCAGACCACAAACTACAGTCCAATCAAGGCGAGCACAGGCTGTGAATATAGGAGTCCTGCTAATGCTACAATTCTCCAGGCTCCTGTTGCATTGATTCGAGTGGAAATCAGATGACTCACTGTGACCTATCAGATTTAATTAATCTGTCTGCTGCATCTAAATGTTCTGCAGTGACACTCTTAATGTCAGGAGTCTAGAGAAATTCACCAGGGCTGTATCTTTAAAGACATGTGGCATCTTAGTCTGCTTTCTCACACACAATAATAATTCAGCAGGTTAAATCATACACAAATTAAAACTGATCTTTTTTCTTTTGGTTGCCACAGCAAACCAGTCACACAAGTGATTTGGCAGTTTTCATTTATTTTATTTTATTTTTTATTTTTTTTATGCCAGATGGTGATTGGATGAAGTACCAGGTAGTGACCACCTACCATGATTTTTTTGTAGCCACTTATGGCAACAAATTATATGATGTAGCCAAACAACAAAACACTACAATAGTAAAACAATGTTATAAAAGTGTTGCTCTTTATTTTTTATTTATTATTTTTGCTCTTTAGGTAAATGTATAGTAGCATGTTGTTAAAGGGGACACGTTAACTCGAATTTTCTGAGCTTTTTACCATGTTATAATGTTGTTTCCTACACAATACTGTCACATTCTCCTCTCATGTCTAAACTCAAATCCTCCCAACTTTACTGACGTGTGAATTGTAAGGAGATGATAGAGTTTGTAGAGTGCTTTAGTCAGAGGAAGGCCTCTGCTGCTATAAACTACAGTTTTTGCAATGGACTTGAGCTGCCGGAGTAAAGTAGGCGGGGCCAGCAGGGCCTTAAATTAACAGGCATCTAATCCAAGCATTTTCTGCAAAGTGAAAGTAACAGTTCCCAAAAAGAAGGCATTTACAATAATTATAAATGATTGCAAAGGTGTGTTTATTTCAAAAAGCTAAAAAAAAAAACTGCATAATATATCTCCTTTAACAAGTATCTTCTTTGAAGTTTCTTTGACTTTGATTATTAAGAATGCTTGTTGCTGTTGGGAAACCTAAAACCTGCCCTCTGATGACAGTACAGCCACACCATTGGTCAAACCACCACCAGTTTGGACTTCAACTGGTGGACTCTATGCTTGAGCCTGACAAGATGGATTTTTGTGCATTTGTGAACTTGCAAACCTTACCAGTGCTGCACAGTAAGGTCCAAGTCACAACAAATTAATAGAAAATTAAAGTTAAGTCCAAGTGAAGTCTAGTCTTAATCGAGTCAAGTCGAAGTCGAAAAAAGAAATTACCAATAATAGTGTAATGTGTGTGTAATGTGCAATGTTCCCTTGCTATGTCCAATATCAGATCTGCACTTATTGTTCCAGATGAACTTGGACTATGAGGGCCACAAAAAAACATTTAAGCACTTTTGTGGAGTTAAGTGTTCATCTCGTGATTCTTTTAAGAGCATAAGAGGAGAAGTGCTGTTGTGGCTGGACAGAGGACTGGGTCTGGTCCAGTGGTGCAGATATGGATGCAACAGCTCCTGGAGAGAGAGGCAGAGCTCAAATTGGTCAGAGAGGAGGATCAATAACACCCGGAACAGATAGCAAGAATGATGGGCATCCCAGGCATCACGCTAAACTAAATTAGATTAGAAACTCTGACACTGGTTCATGAAGAAAAAAGTAAAGCAGGAAAAAAACAGCCAGAGAGAGTTTTTTTTTAGGGTCAGTTAGATTGAAATTTATGAACTTACAGCAAAGAAACAGCGGATCATTTATAGTGTTTACAAATGTGTTTTTAGAATTCAAATGTACCCTGTGTGTTTTTAGTTCTAATTTTTACTAATCTGTTCAGATATCTCACTGACTTTTGTCCTTGTGTCACGTGTAATGTCCTGATGGTTTGTTATGTGCCTGTTATTTGTCCTTTTATGTCCTTCTTTGCCATCAACCTGCCAATGGGACTACAGATAAAAATTAGCTTGTTTGGCTAACTCACTTGTTTGGACACACATGCACTGTCCCATATTAAATAAAATAAACATAAAAGTAAACAAAGTTATTTTTTGTCATGTGAACTTGGCATGATCTTGTCCTTATTTAACTTTCTGAAACTTTTTTTTAAATTTAAAACCTGTCCAAAGTACTTGGAATTTGGAGAAGTACTGTAAGTCCCAAATAATTAACTAGCCTAACCCAGATCAGATTTTTTTTGTCTGACAGTTCACATCAGACTGCAAAAAGAGCTGATCCTAGTTGTGAAGTGACAAACCAAACCAATCCATCTCAATAGCTTGAAAGTCACTTGGAATGCACTTATTGTTCACAAGAAGTGCATTTGACTTCAGCTGGGCCTCTACAGTTTTATTTGTGAGCAAGTACACATCAGTTAGTCGTGCGCCTGAACTGAGCTCAACCTGCTCTGATGTTTCATATGTAACAGTGAAAGAAACCATGTGAGATCAAAACAAGAACAGCATCTATGACAGTCACTGGCTGTTCAGCTCAGAGCATGACGTGAATGTTGACCTGTTGAGTGATTAGACATAAGTTTAGTATTAGAAACGTAACATGCTGACACTAACTTCACTTCCACTGCCCCACTTCTCCACCCCACATCTTTTTCTAGAGGTTTGACTTTTAAAGGGCAAAGTTGTTACTAATAATTCTACTTTAGTCATTTGAGAAATGGCCTACAGCGCGTGTGATGTGTACTTTAGATGCGATGTGTGATGTTGAACTGAGCCACAGTCAACTTCAAGTCAGATGTCTTTATCTGTTTCTTGTTGCTGCCATCTACTCTTCGTGCAAGGTGTAGTTCTTCTTGAACAGCTCTATTGATTGACTTATTTAGTGTAGCAATAAGTGGTCTAGTGGCATTTGTAACTAGCCTGGCCAGCCAGCTTATACTACTTTCTTTTCGAAAGCAGGACACTCTGGTTTCTCAGTCACAGCGAACTGCTTCCCACCGGTAAACAACCGTTTATCTGCTGCTTGTCTTACCAATTCTTTATGCTAATCTCCTATCAACAATAACCAAGATGGTGCCAGAGCAAATTTAATAACTTCTGTCACTTGATAAATGGCGTTTACAGCTTTCCTTCCTCACCTGTTGATTCTGCTGAAGTCATTGTTATAACCCGCTGAGATCCGACATAACGACCACACTCAAACAAACCCACTTTCTCCACCACTCTTTATACAACTGGCTTTTGCTGCTGTCCTCATTCAGAAATAAATATAGAGCTGGTATTTCATGGCAAAACTGGCAAGAATCCACCATGTTTGTTTTGGTTACAGGTCAGCGGTGCATTGCTTATGTCCCGCCCTTTGGTTCTCTGATTGGTTACACTGCCTGTGAATGTTCTGTCCATAGAAATGAAACTCAGACCACCAGACTAACTTCTTTGTATAGAATAGGAAAAGAGTTAGCCTGGCTGGCCACAAGTCTGCAAACTATAAACAATTTACTATGTCACTGATCTGCTCTTTTTTGCTGTTGGAGCACTGCCTTATTTTCAATAAAAGGAGCTTTCCATACGAGCTGGGTCATTTAGGAAATGTTATTTTAAGGGTGTGTTGTCTCTGGGTACTTCAGCCTCCTTCCACTGTTCAAAGACATTTGTTAATTGGAGGCAAATTGCATCTAGAATATGAATGTTAGGTAATGGTTGTCTGTCAGTGTGTGTCACTAAGCCCTGTGACTTACTGAATATATCCCACCTAAGGCACATAGTTACTGGGATAGACTCCAGCAAATAAGCAGAAGATTAATGAATGCACATAACTAGCTTTGAACATTTAATTAGTATGTTATTAGGACTTCCATTAGTGGTACAGGTTTTCTAAGGATGCTGATAAAGGACAAAACTAGTACAGCTGTATGAAATAGGACAATTAGTTTCATCATGAAGCCACAATGACTACCAAAAAGTCATCCTAAGACTTTATCACTTCCCAGCCCGATGAGTTAAGAAGGGAATTCACCTCATCTCAACCTTTGCATTGATTTTCGAGCGAGTGGGAGATCTGGGGATTACTTTGGAGAACAGCAATGAAGACCCAGCTTATTGGGTTTTTTTGTATTTGGCAAATGGGCTTGACAAAGATGGAGGAGACAAAATCTAGGGCTTACGGCCGCAGCACCCAATCGGAGGTAACTTGAAAGCGGCGCTGTGATGGGAAGCCGGGAGAGAGGGTACCTCATTTAGGGAGTGCTGAATTTGGACAGGGGAACGGCATGGGGAAATGCTTAAAGTAAACCGCAGAAGGCCGAGGCAATCGTCAGGAATTGAGACGTTTTTAAACCTTTAACGGGGGACTGTGATCAAAGCGCCCGCCGATCCGCGCTCGAGTGTGAAAAGCGGAACTGGAGGGAACAGAGGGGATTGTGGGGGGATCACAGCAGGTTGAAAACGTAAAATCAGCACATTAGCTTTATAAGGGCGTCAGAATATAGGATGATCAGGGGGGGATCAGAGCACCCACAGGGACCCACAGAGAATCTGGTGTGTACCACGCTGATGGGAGGAAAAAATTAGGCCACTGCTGACGGAAAAGCCTCCCCTTATCAAACATGCAGCTAAAGGGGAATAATGTTGCTCAATTCCCATAGAAAGAACTTCATAGACAAGTTTGGTTTAAAAACTGTAAAATTCTCTTATGTCGCCATGTAGATACAAATGAAAAGACTTCATCTGATCTAACTTTTGGGAAACTTGTTTGAAACTAATCAACAGAGATGTAAAGTAACTATACTTTTACTTTTGTGTTCTTTCTGAGTAATTTTTTTTTTATTGAGGAAAAAATGTTTTACTTTTAAAGGTACTGTAAGCAGCATGCACTCGTACTGGTTTAAAAATGGTACTGCAGTCTAAATCAAAACAATGGTCTGTGGGCTGCCAGTCACAGTGAGCTGTTTTGCAACCAGAGCATGGGACTCTTTCCACTTTTCTGATTGGACGATCAGTATGTTTTAAAACCAAAACAAAACTGTCAACATAAACAACTTGGGCATTATGTCAAATATATTTTTAATTGTTAATAAATCAGCTGTACCATTGTTATCAGTAAAAAATTACATTTGATTTAAATATGTTTACATAATATCTGGGGACACATGTGGGTCATTTTTATTAAGTATTAAAAATATACTGCTTATAGTATCTTTTACACAAGCACATTTTTGACAAATGTGGCAGAGTGGATAGTAGTAGTAATAGGAATAGTAATAATAGCAGGGGTGGGAGTAATAGTATTTGTAGCTAATAGTTGCAATAAAAGTACTAGTAATAGTAGCTAAAAAAAATCTGGATCAAAAATGAAAGAAGTACTCAAAATCTGTATTTATTATTGTGTATTTTATTATTACTTGTAACATGTAGTAAAAAAAAAAAAAAAAAAAAAGAACTATTAAACTGCCAACTTATTTACTAAAATAAAAAGTGTAATGATTTGGTGTCAAATTTACTTAAGTAGAAAATAGTACTATATTACCACTATAGTAGTAGTAGTAGCTACTTTTGGGTAGATTTTGAGTATTTTCCACTACAACTACTTCAACTGCTACCACTACTGCCAAAAGTACATTTTCTTCATAAAATGTACTTGAGTAAAAGCATCTTGTCTCTTTCCACCTCTGCTCCAGATACATAAAGTTAGCATCTGTGATAGAGCTACATAATCTCGGGCTCCACAGTATGGACCTCACGTCGCCTTCTCCTCTTTAAACCCACCTCAAACGCGGCCAACATTAGTCAGGTTCTCCAGCCTCTCCCAGTCGCTCAGCTAATTCAGAGGAGCACTAGCCTTGGGTATAGCAGGGGTTCTCGCCTTGCTGAATTATAAATCAAAGAGCATGGCTTGCTAATTACATGTTCACTCCTTTTTATTCTGACTCATGTCACTTTATACTGGGCTCTGATCACTGGGCAGAAGTGGAAGGTAGCAAACCTGGCTTTGGGGATGATTATTATGGCTAAATGACAGAGTGAAGATGATAGCAATTATTTTCCTCTGATTAGCATCGTGTGCATTGATGTGAATGCCCACCCACTACTTGCTCACAGCGTGTCCTGGATGCAGATCTCTCATTTCTGGGGACAAAAAAGTACTTTTCTTGAGACTGATATGGTAATAACATATTAAATTATGCTATGGTTTGCATAGATTTGTCTCCTTCCCTCCAAAGACGTGTGTACATATGTTAGGTGAATTATTGAACCTGAATTCTGGAAATGTTGGGACATTTTTAAAAAATTTAATAAAATGAAAACTAAAAGACTTTCAAATCACATTAGCCAATATTTTATTCACAATAGAACATAGATAACATAACAAATGTCTACACTGACAAATGTTATTTTTATGCACAAAATGAGCTCATTTCAAATTTGTTGCTTGCTACGTCTCAAAATAGATGGGACAGGGCCAGCAAATGGCTGAAAAAGCAAGTAATTTCAAAAAGATGCAGCTGGGAAAACATCTAGCAAATAATTAAGTCAATAGATATCAGGTCTGTAACATGGTTAACTATAACAGGGATGACTTAGAGAGGCAGAGTCTCAGAAGTAAAGATGGACAGAAGCTCTCCAATGAGCAGGGCTTGTGCCCATTCCACAATTTTTTCAGAGTACGTAAAAAGATTGTGGAATGCTTAAAAAAAAATGTTCCTCAATGTTAAATTGCAAAGGCCTTGCAAATCTCATCTACGGTGCATAAGTCAAAAGACTGAGAGAAATTGGAGAAATCTCTGTGCTTAAAAAACAAGGCCGAAGACCTTTATTGGAGCCCGTGGTCTCAGACGACACTGCATCACTCATCGGCATGGTTGTCAATGACATTACTAAATGGGCCCAGGAATAATTCCAGAAACCACTGTGGGTAAACACAATCTGCGGTGCCATCTGCAGACGCCATCTAAAGCTCTATCATGCAAAAAGGAAGCCATATGTAAAGATGGTCCAGAAGTGCTGTCATGTTTTGTGGGCCAAGGCTAATTTAAAATGGACTGTTTCAGGTAGAAAAGTAGTGTTCTATGGTCAGACGAGTCCAAATTTGACAATCTTCTTGGAAATCACGGATGCTGTGTCCTCCAGGCTGAAGAGGAGGAGACCTTCCAGTGGGTTATCAGCAGTCAGTTCAAAAGCCACAGTCTCTGATGGTATGGGGGTGCCTAAGTGCATTTGGTAATGGCAGCTTGCATGTTTTGGAAGGAATTATGAATGCTGAAAAGTATTTAAAGGTTTAAGTGCAACATACAGTATACTCTAAAACCCAGCTACTCCTCAGCCGCTGGAAAACTATCTCCAGCAAGAATGGACCAGATTCCAACACCAAAACTCCAGCAACTCATAACCTCGATGCCCAGACGTCTTCTAACTGTTTTGAAAAGAAGAGGAGATGCTACCCCATGGTAAACATGCCCCTGTCCCAACTATTTTGAGACCTGTAGCAGGCATCAAAGAATTTCTCAATGTAAACATTTGTTATGCTATCTAGGTTCTATTGTGAATAAAATATTGGCTCATTTTATTCAAATTTAAAAACATCCCAAAATTTCCAAAATTCCATGTGTAAATTCCCTCAGTGAATGAATGTGAGAGCACATTGTCTTGTCCCTCCTGCTCCTACCTACATGTGCATCACAAATGGAGCTTGTGCGCCCCATCCCTAAACCTGTACAAGCTCAAGATATTTTTATCTCTGAAATCCCTCTTCTGCTGCACTGTATTTGTGACTTGCTCATCCCCTCCGTGTCCTCTGAGTGTCATTCTCCACCCCCTGTCTGTGAGCACAACCAATTTATCACCAGCCAAAGCAGGGCCTTCACTTAGACCAGTTATAAAAGCTGCTGCTCTAATGAAAGGAGCTGCTGTGTCCTGGCCTGGTCCACTGAGACTCCAGGGGGCAAGAAGTCCTGGTCCGGGCCCAACTTGGGGAAGTAATTACCCCTCTGGTGGACCGCCGAGAGGAGGCCCCGCCAGCCGTTTGGAGCAGCTCATACCACTGTAGCCCCCCCATAGTTACAGGGAGCCCCCCCTCCAAAGCACGATGTCATGTGACCAGGACAGGAGGTTGACGCAAAGGGTCGACTCAGCACTGCCTTGGCCCGGGCAGCCACTATTGGCCGAAGGATTGGGAGGACCGTGCCAAAGTCGGGAGGTGGAAGGGGAGGGGCTTTGACAGGAAGAGGAATGGAGTGTCAGACAGAGATAAATAACGAGAGGGGAGGCGGGCAGCAGGTGACCCACGGCGGGGCAGCCTCGTCGGGACAGTGACCGGACGACCTCTGAGCCAGGATCTGACCGGGGCCACCCACTGGTCACCTGCATTCACACTGTCACCTCACAGGAGAGGCTGGCCTGTTTTACTGCATGATGGACAGTATCACAGCTTTTAATATAACAGTGTTCAGGAGCTGTGGCCAGAGGAGGAGCGCCAGGTCAAGGAATTAGAGCACACTGTTTCCTTTTTTATATTGTGACCCATTTTCTACAGGGTACTTTAAAAGACATGAAAGGGTATTAGTAATGGTCACATCAGGCATTATAAAAAGGAATAAGCACATTTTCTGTACTATTAAATGACTAAAAGAAATTGCTCATATCAAATACTATACAGACTATAACAAACAAATCCAGCACTTCACTCTTCAATCACTTATGTATATAAACTATACACAGAGATAAACTGTTAGCACAACCTAACTCGGAGAAGTAGGCAGGAGCAACAAAAACAAACTTTTTCATACTCTTTGAGGTCAAAACTACTGTTAGTGTATTGTACTGTTGTAACGACTTACAGTCATATGTAAAAGTTTGGGCACCCCTGATAATTATAATGGTTTTAATTTATAAGTTGTTGGGATTTGGATCAGCAACTTCATTTTGATATATAATACCTTATGGATACAACAATATTTCATTGGTGAAATGAGGATTATTGGATTAATAGAAATTATGCAATATGCATCATAATAAAGTTGGACAGGTGCAAAATTCTGGGAACCCCAGCAGAAAAAATTAAATCAATATTTAGTTGAGCCTCCTTTTGCAAAAATAACAGCCCCTAGTTGACTCCTATGGGCTCTGAATTCTAGATGGAGGTATTTTTGACCATTTCTCCTCCTTCCACTCCAAAACATTTCCAGTTCAGTTAGATTTGATGGCTTCTGAGCATGGACAGTCCTCTTTAAATCAATCCTTTGCTTTTCAATGATATTCAAGTCTGGGGACTGTGATGGCCACTCCATAACATTATACTTCTTCCTCTGCATGAATGCCTTTGTGGATTTTGAGCTGTGTTTTAGGTCATTGTTTTGTTGGAAAACCCAACACGGGCGTAACTTCAACTTTGTGACTGATGTTTGAACATTGTCTTCAAGAGTCTGTTGATATTGGGTGGAATCCATCCAACTCTCAACTTTAACAAGGGCCCAAGTACCTGAACTACCCACACAGTCCCACAGCATGATGGAATCTCCACCAAATGTGACAGTAGACTGCCAGCGTTTTTCCTGGAATGACCAAATATTTGCACAGACATTTTTTCACATTTCATTTAATTTCATGCATCTAAATACTGCTACACTAAAAACTGTTGTTAGGAAAACACCCTAGAACTCAGATGCCAATAGAAAATGAATGACATACTTCTGTGATCTTCGTAAAGAGTAAATTATTATGCAACCTCAGAGGGCTGCCCAAACTTTTGCATATGACTGCATATACACTTGTCCAGAACTATATGCTGGAGTATTTTATATGTTCTTCTGTACCAGACCAACATATGTGTAGTCTGCGTGCAGTTGTGTGTTTAAAGTAACATCAATATTTCACTTACCTCATAATAATAAAGTTTAGTCTGTTGATTGTTGTGCCTATCTGCTTCTCTGAGTTGGGAGTACAAGGAAAACTCTCTGCTGTGTAATGTATGAGTTATTATTAGCTCATATAACACCATTTACAACATTATGTGCCAATACATTCAATAATAACATTACACTATGTACCCATCCATACCAATCTGTAAGCAGAATAGTGGCTCCAATGCAGAAGGCGGCAGAACAACAGTGTTTACCTACAAACAACAGAAATTATAATCATGGTTGCATTTACAGTTCAAGGGTTAGCCAAAGAGAAAAACTAGGAACAAATGGCCAGCAACATGAACTAACCACCACTGTAAAAATGAAGCAAGCCATTAAAATAAAGATGAACCAATCGTTTTCTAACTGGTGCTGATGGAGGAACCCTGAAGCGGGAACCTGGGTGTGCTGAGTGGGCACAAGTGACTTGGCCTTTGTATAGACTGCCAGCTTGCATCATTCACTCACGAACTAGACCTTGTACATGCAGCTACAAAATTTAAAGTTATTCAAAATTGTAGCCAGTATTTTCATAAAGAAAGTCCTTTTCTTTTAGCTGTAGTGAGTTGTTCTGCATTAGGCTAATTTTTGTACACTTTCTGCTGTCTGAATCTATGACTAACTTAAGTACACTATATTTCCAAAAGTATTTGCTCACCCACCAACGTAACTGAATTTGGATTATGGTATGGGGTTGTTTTTAGGAGTTGGGCTAGGCCCCTTAGTTCCAGTGAAAGGAACTCTTAAATCTTCAGCACACCAAGAGATTTTGGACAATTCCATGCTCCCAACTTGGGAACAGTTTGGGGATGGCCACTTCCTGTTCCAACATGACTGACTGTGCACCAGTGCACAAAGCACGGTCCATAAAGACATGGATCAGCGAGTTTAGTGTGGAAGAACTTAACTGGGCTGCACAGAGTCCTGACCCCAACCTGATAGAACACCTTTGGGATAAATTAGAGCGAAGACTGCAAGCCAGGCCTCCTCATCCAACATCTGTTGATGATGAGAACGTTAGACACGTAGATGTCTGACGTAGATAGATGCAAAGGGTTGGCTGATATCATATTACACTCTATGGATTAAGAATGGGATGTCACTTAAGTTTATATGCCTGTAAAGGCATGCGAGCTAATACTTTTGGAAATATAGTGTATATATTGATAATATACACAAATGAAAAGAGTTATTTGGACAGTAATAAAAATGGACCTTTGACTGATATCCATGTTGTACAGTGTACTACTACCTAATTGTACAGAGCGGCCATTTGCATAGACTGTATGAAGAAAAAGTCATGCTAGATAAGGCCACCTTAACTTAAAAGAACTTCAACTTCTTTTCCTGTATTGATTACAGAGAGTGTGTAATACTGCCTGTGCTTCCACCTTCTGACAACTCTGTGTTGTGACTCAAAATACAAACAGCATAGACCCGCGGGGAAACAGTGAGTCATGTTTTAAACTACTTTACTGTACACATCTTGTTCTGTAAGATTTATGTCATGTAACATGTTCAAATGTGCTTTTGTCTTTAACAGTCATACATCTTCTGCTCTAATCATAAAAGAGCTGTTTTAATGAAGTGTGAAAAAGATTTCTATTGTTAAGCATAAAAACCTGTTTCTCTTGTGTGTAAGGATTTTGTCAGCTGTGGTTAAAGTGGTCCAAAGTGCTGCCTGTGCATTACTGAGGTCTGTGTTAAAAGACTAGTGCTGGGACAGCAGTAAGTGTGCCAGGCAGCCTTGGCAAATGGCAGCGGCCAAACCAGTGGGGTGGAATGTTTTGCTATAACCCTCTGCCCTATAGTCTACCGTCATAATTAATATGTTGTTGTATCAAAGTTGAAGCATTTGCCTCTGAAATGTCCCGTGCCCAGCCTTTTATAAAAGAGCTGACCTCCAAGCAGCTGAAGGTTGCTGTACAAACTTGGCACACCCCCGAGTGAAAACATCTGCTTTCATCCCAGGCAGGACCGCCACAGCCCCCGCTCCTCAGCTGGCACCCACAGCCCAGAGAGAGAGCCCTTCCCCTGTCCTCAGCTCTGACCCACACATTTATAACACCATTACCAGACCCCTCCAGACCCCCCCAACCTGGGCCCCTCCCTGCCTGTGTAAGAGCAGGCCAGTGTGGTCACCCCACTGCTGAGAGGACTGCTCCTGTCTTGTAATCCCACATCAGGCCTGTTGACAGGGAGGAGGAGGCATCTGCTGCTCCCGCAAAGTGTCCACTGTTGGAACACTGACAGAAGCATCTGTCATCCCCTGGCTTCACACTCTCACCTGCTGTCCCAGGGCCTGACCTTTGACCCGCCTCACAACACACCCTCTTGCCTTCTTACAACACTCTTGAGCACACAAACTCTATAAATGTATACTTTACTTCAGTTTGTCTTGTAACTATGCTATGAACAGACAAACTTGCAAACTGTATGGACATTTTGGTTCCATAAGTCAAGGACTCTGCTACACTTTTATATTGTGATAATTGCAATGGCCACCAACAACTGCAAATTGGGCAGATTGTACAAGATAGTTTTGGTTGGTTAATGGCTAACTAATGGACAAGTCAAGTCAAACTTCATTTTTATATCACATTTAAAAACAACCTTAGTTGACCAAAGTACTGTACAGCCATAAATACATCCCACAGCTGTACACACATCTACAGAAGACAAAAGGTAAAGATGATAAAAAAAAACTGTAAAAAACACAAAATAAAACAAATACAACACAGCAATTTCTATCTAAAAAACAGACTTAAAATACTAAGTTAAAAACCAACATGCTTGTTTAATCAGTGGTTATGCCAATGTCATGTAGTTAAAAAAACAATGGAACTGGTTAGTACACAAAAAGTTTATCCACCAAATACCACAAATACCACTTTAATGTAAAATATTATTCATTAAGTTGACTTATACCACTAATGCTCAACATCGTCATTTTATTGTCATAAAATAAGATGTCATTTAAAATGGATTTCAAATGTATTATTACTCACCCAAATGGACCCCATTTCATTCCAAACATGTTGCTTTATTGATCAATGTAGATATTAATATACTGGTGAACTCACTTTTATTGTTATGTGTAAGAGAGCATTTTGAGTGAGGCTGAACACAGATCACTGAAGTCAACAGAACACTGTGTACTACCAAAAGTGAGGTAAGCTTATTGGAAAAATTAAACCGAATTAATTTAATTAAATTTAGTTAATAAAATGTAATTAATTAAATTAAAAAATGACATAAAAAACAGTTTGTAGCATGTCAAAAGTGGCTTATGCAATGACCATTTATAGAGTTTGTGCGCTCAAGAGTGTCAATAGTCTTACATCTTAATAGGACATACAATGATCTAAAAAAAAATCTAAATTCGTCCTCACCTAAAAAAGCATATATTTATTAATGGCAATTTTCTCTAGAATATATGTAAATAATGTGACCTGGTTATTTATTCTCTTTAACTGAAACTAATATATGACACTAACTTGTGCTTCCCATTTCTATCAAGCCGCATTTTGAACAAATCCTGTTCCAGTGTTAATGAATGCACTGACCTGTCTTAGTAGCACTTTATCATTCTCCAGTGGCTCCATGTCCATCGCCTGAACCTGCTGAAGTGTTGCCAGGAGTAAGAGGAAAGATGCCAATCCCTGTGTATGACACACACACATAAGAACATACACACACTCAAGGACACCATCGCTCATTTAGACCTGGGAAGGTGCCCTTCACATCATACAACACAGGGCCCCTGTCAAAGAAACTAAGAACTTCAGCATATTCTCTCAGCATAGTAGTTGCAGTTACATCTATGGCTGTTAACTGATGACATGAACCAGAGTTATGGCACATCTGTGACATCTGGATGTACAAGGTTCCTCAGTGTCTCATAGAAAAAAGGCTCATGACATTTCCAACAGTTGTGTAGATGTCATATTGTGCCTTGTGTTTGAGCCAATCCAGTTTAAAAGTTTTACATTCAAGAGTATAGGTTGCTAGGGCTATCAGATATTCCTTCAAAGTGAAAACAGTCCCCTTCCATGATTAAAAAACTTGTCAGAGAATGTGTTTTAAGTGACATGGATATATTAGCAACTAACCCCACCAATATTCACTAATTAATAAAATAACTTGCCACGGTGTTAAAAAATTAGGCTCCAAATCACTGCAAAAAACTGAAAACATAACCAAACTTGATTAAGAATAACAGATTTGAAGATGTATTATCAAAAAAAAAAAAAACTTCCATCACTGCCCCAGTTCCATTACTCAGTGACCTTTCTACTTTTATACTTGTCAGTGTTCAGTGTCATTACTTTGGTTTGATTATTTAACATCAAACCAAAAGTTTAAAGTTCACCTTAAGCATCTTGCTCTGAGTTCAGTTAAATTCTGTGAATTTATTCCCTCTGTTTCCTTTTTGTGCCGTTTTGCTGCAAACATAGCCAGTGGTATCTATCTTCTCAGTATTAACAGCACCTACCTTGATGAGTTGACAAACAGTGTAAACTACCAACCTCTGGTGTTATCCCTCACTAGGACCCCACTCTTACCCCCATGGGAACATGTTACTGGCCAAAGCTTTTGTTATGCACATTGTCATCCAATAGATAAAATATGGAGCCAAGCTGACATCTTAAGATTGTGTTTTATTTTTTTTCAAATAATTATTATCCAATATGGTATTACGTGATTAACCCATTTTCCTCCAAAACTTTGTGTAAGGGTGTATCCTTTGGTGTCCCCATCATGAAGGCCAGTAGGTAGCAGTGAAGTCGGGAGGTGATGTGAATGGCACTGATCATACATAAAGTAGCCTCTCTCAGCAGGGGAGCAGGACACAAAGACAAGAGGCAGCTTAACAAATGAGTGAGGAGACGGATAGCAGGACTGTGGCCCTCGGAGACAGAGTGAGCTGGGATGTTCTGCCAACACTTCGTCTGCCGGGGTCATCCCTCTGTAGCTGCTTCACTGGCTCCTGGTAGCTGTGCCTGAGCAGGAACCCCACTAAGCTGGCAGGGCTCCAACACCAAGGTCTCTCACCTCGCAGGCTGGGCAGGGGGCCTCGCTGCTCCTGTGAGTTATTCCTGGCCATGGTAGCGGGGTACAGCTCGCTCCTCTCCTTTTGTCTCCTCCGCTCTGGCCTCCTGTGCTTCCCTGAGCCCCCTCTGTGGGACCCTGTGGCTGATGAGGCTGTCCTTCAACTATCAGCATCTTCCACTGTATTTAACTCACACACAGACCTGCACATATACACATATACACATGTAAAAGCTTCCTGGTGTAGCTCAGGGCTACACAACGTAAGGTCACCTTCATGTACAGTACTTCAGCCATCTGCAGTTTTTGTAGAGTACTTAGATAGTATATGACTTTTAAGTACATAAATTATATAACAATAGTCTTACGTCTTAATAGACATACAAAGGATCTAAGTACTTACTGAAGAGGCCTTGAGGTTCCACAGTGAGGAAAATAAATCCAGCAACAAGAAAGTTGTGTAAAATATAAGTAGGCTTTGATTAATGAAATCAAATAATTAAATCTGCAAAATGCTATTTTATGTAGGGGGCATAAGAACTCAATTCCAGATTTGCTTAGTATTGTTAAGAGAAAATAAAAAATATATATAGTATGGATATGTGTATGCCAATCATTCAAAAATAGTGAATATGTATAAAGAACTGTTATTTATTTATTTATTTATTTATTTTTAACCTTTTCTTATGTATTTTCCATGTTAATAAAACTATTGTTTTTTTTTTATCTAACCAACTAATCTTTAAATACTTCTCACTAAGGCACCTTTAACAACCTTTAACAAAAAAATGTAAAACAACATGTCCTTTGTTTCTCAAAAAAAAAAAAAAAAAAAAAAAAAAAAAACTTTTAGCTTCTTCTTTTGCTAGTTTTAAAATTGTAATAGCCTATGCAGTATTTTACGTCTCAGTAATTTTACTGTGTAATGCCTACTTTTTACCACTGGAGGTCACTGTGTTATAGCTTTCTTGCAGACAGGTGAGTGACAGTTTAGTCACTAAATTACTGTATCATAATTATAGGCCTATTTTTAATAAATAGCTTCCGGATATTATATCTAGGATAGATGTCTAAAAAACAAAACTGTAGAAATCTCCAATGTATCATGAATTGTCTTTATTATCTGTAATTTATTATAGGCTATACTGAGAACCAAAAGAAAATTTCTCAGTTAATTTAACCCATAAATGTTCTTGATCAATGAAGTGATGGTGATCAGACAAAACTGGACAGGACATGTTCAACTCTGCTGCTCACATCTGGATATTTATCATTCATCAAAATAACTGAAGAAATACAGTATAATAATCGTTAAATGTATATGATTCGAAGACAAAAGAGTGTGCCTAGTACCATGATGTTAAAGATTAGACTACTTTGAAAAAAGGGAAAAGACTCGGTATAGGCTACTACATTATTAGGCTTATGTAACTTTGATACTTATGTACATGTGGCGGCTCATGTGTATGTACATACATTTCAGTAAGACGCCAAAATGTTTCCACTTTTTTATTTTATTTATTTGCACTATTTAGCAGTAAAGGAAGCGTGGAAGTTGACGCCCACTTTTTTGCAGACTGGAAAATCCATTTTACTTGCTAAATAGACCATCTTCGTTTGAGTAATACAATTGTCGTTTGTAATTGGGCTCCCATTAAGCGTTGCAAAACCATGAAAAATATTACTACAAACGCACGTATTGCTTTTAAATTGCACTGGATAACAAATAAAATGATGTTTTTATGGCAGCGTCGAGTAAAGAAACGTATCTCCCCCGTGTTGCCGTGAGATGGTACGGTCCGGCGACGTCCTGCGCGGGAGAGGAAAACGTGCGTCAAAGTGAGGAAAGGCAGCGGTGTGTTTTCCTGATAAAATAACCTCTAGTTTTCTCCACACGCAGCAAGGTAACAGTGTACGATTATGTTAACAGAGTAAAGTAATAACAGAGAGCAGCTGAATACGTAGTTATCGGTTCAGTTCGCTGATAAAGCCACAAGCTAGCTAGCATGTATGTTTGTTTATTATTGATGACTTGTTGTTTATTTGTAATGAATCAGTCAATAGGAATCTCAGTGGTGTCTGTTTTTTTTCTGCTGCTATGGTCACATTTGAATGATTTGACTGACGTTGGTGTAAAGGAGAGGGGCACAGCAGGAATGTGTACATAAATAATAATCCTATATATATATTTTTATTTGTCTCCATTAGAAGTTGCAGAATTGTGTTATTCCTGGTTAAATGTAAATATGTTTTGTATGTGCTTCAGATCTAATTCAAAATGGCAAGAGACTGGAAACCTGGTGACCTAATCTTTGCCAAGATGAAAGGATATCCCCACTGGCCTGCAAGAGTAAGTCGTGGCAGTTACACCTCATTCTCTTCATTCAACAGTTAACTCACCGGACGTTTGACTATGACTCATGTCGAGAATGGAAATCTGTTTTCTGTGTGCTGTCTCAAACCTCTGTACATTTTCACAATGTTTGCTGAAAACATATACGTAAATAACATCCATAACATTTTGCAGATTGATGAAGTTCCAGACGGTGCTGTGAAGCCATCCAACATGAAGTTTCCTATATTTTTCTTTGGCACACATGAAACGTTAGTAAAATATGTGAATTAATGCCTAAGGTAGCTTTTAATAGTTGTATTTGTACATGAGCATTTATTAATTTTTTAGGTATTTTGACACAAGCCAAACAAAATCTTCCTGTAATTATGGTTCTGTCTTTAACTGCTCTTTCTTACAGTAAACAAATGTTGTTTTGTTGCCTTTGCTTCACAGTGCTTTTCTTGGTCCAAAAGATATCTTTCCATACCTTCCTAACAAAGAGAAGTATGCCAAGCCCAACAAGAGGAAAGGCTTCAATGAAGGATTGTGGGAGATTGAGAATAACCCAAAAGTTGAGCTCACTGCTCCTAAGGTATTCCTTAGTCCTACGTTTCTTTCCCCATTCAAGGCTAGCATTTACCCTCATTCATAGCTTGTGTATGCTTTGATTATTTAAGAACTAGTTTTTCAATTCAGTCTCTTATTAGGATAAGGTAAACCACTAAAAACTACATTGTGATATAATTTTTATAAATACAAATTCACATTTAGTATAGTAGTAGATGTTAAATGTATAATACATTCTACAAATTTAACCCCTCTGCAAGAACTGGAACAAACTCTTGCTACGTAATATATTATTATTATTTTATTGTTTTCTGCTTAACATAATATTTACCTAGGTCTTTGGGTCAAAATGTCAGTAATGCGCATTTTCTCAAACACATTAACAGAATGCGTGCAAAAAGATGTCTGAGAATATTGTAATATTGTGGGAAAGTTAATTTTTTTCTCTTCAATACAAAGTGTAAAAGCAGAAGAGGGATCCAAGTCACTTTGGAATGTCCCGTACATAATGAAGGATTTTTAATAATGTCAGGGTGCCTCGGATCCCTCTTCTGCTTTTAAACTGATGTTTTACCACTGATCTTTGAAAAGCACCTGGCCCCAAGATTTTTTGACCCACTGATACACTCTTTGTAATTTATGTGTATCCCCTCTCAATACACAACATTCTCAACAAGTTTTCTTGTATTTTCAAAGCCGGTCCCACCAAATTACTTTGACTGAAAAACACTCAGACAGCAATGCAGAAGCAAAGGAGGCGGACCATAAGGATGCAAAATCTAAAGTGAGTCATTTCGGGCCTTCCTCTTTCAAACTGTGATCTGGTCTCCTGCATCAATGTGCTGCGGCTTTATACATGTGTTTTCAGCTGCTATATTTTCTTTGCATCTCTTGTCCCCAATGTTTGTCTTCTCCATAACAATGCCATGTAGCCCCTAGCTAACACTTAATCTTTAAGTTGTACTGAGGGGTTTTACAATAGGATATGCCTAACTTTTCTCCTTCTTAAGATTGGTTGACCCCCGCCACACTGCTGTGTCTTGGGTGCATTTAGGTCCCAGGATGTGAGACTGAGCAGGAGAATGAGAATGTGCAGGAGGAGGAGGAATTGACTCTTATGTCTGAGCAGGGTCCGCTGAATAAGGATGTACGTACTTTGCATGCTGGGATACTATAAAGCGGTGATGGTAGTTTTGGGCTCTTTGATGAGGGAAGCATGCAACACTTTTGGTGGTTTTTATTTTGGTGGTTTGATTCAAGTCTTACATTGGTGATGTTGGTTATGAAAGCAGCCCTTTTACTGTTCTGTTAGTGTAACAAGGAGGTGTTTTCTTTGTAGTGCTTGTCATTTTCTGTCCATTCATAGCACATTAACAGCAATAAGTTGATATTGTTTTATATTTGCATGGCTTTCTTTGTGCACTGGATTAAGGTAAGTTGTTGTACTTGTATGTATTGTTTTGTGCACATCCTTCAAATAACTGCTGTACTGTAAATTAAAAATTTGAATTTAATTTAAGGCCTTAAAGTCTTAAATTGGACAAGACCGGTTTTAAATATATCATGTAGATGTGATACAACTACCTGCGTTTACATTTACTAAAATGTCCACTTAAAGGCTCCAGGGCCTATTGCAGTTGCCAGTACATGAGCGCAGATCTTTTCTTACAAAGGCAAAAATGCTTTGCTGCTTTGGCATAGCTGTGTTTACAACTCAGCTTTTTGTCTTGAACAATGGCCTTAAAAGGTCTAAAGAAAAGTCTTAAGTTCTGCACCCTGCAGAAACCTGTGGCTGTAACTCAATAGCCAGTTATTTTTATATCAAACCAAATTTCTATATCAAATTCATTTTATTGCACAATTGTCTGCATCCTAAGGGGATATTCTAGTATTTTTTTAAAAGGGGCAACTGGAGCAATCACATAGTAACTTTTATGACTAACATTTTTTATTAACTTCTATAAATGTAACACTGATACAGTATAACCACCTCCATGAACCAAAATTTTGTCTATGACTACATAGAGTATATTGCACAATATGGTTTATAGAGAACACAAAAAAATGCAAGTTGGATTTTAAATCACTGTTGCTTGCTTATTTACATCGCAACACAGTCTCTATGATGCCCATATCTGCTACTCCAGACTGTTGAAATCCTGAGTCTCTTGAGAATGAACTACTAAATGACCTGTGAACGATCCCAAAAACTTACTGAACAATCCCTTTAAATTACACTCCTACTGTCTACACTTCCAAACTGCTAAAACTTCTTTACAAATACCTTTCTTGTCACAACCCAGTTCATTCATACAGGCTTTGGATTGGCATAAAGAACACTACACTGGCTTGTGGCCCTGTGGCTGGATTATCTACAACATCCTGAACTATCACTATACATATACTGTGAAATCAACTGCGCACCATAACTAACCAAATCTATTGCACTGTTGTAAAAAGACTAAAATATGTTAGCTTGAGAAATGTTGTTGACTACTCTAGTCAAGTTTTCAAAAATAAAAGAAAGACAAGAATGTTTTTTTCTTTAATTGGATCCAATAATGTCCATAATGTACATTCCTGTGTTACCATGGCAGTGCACTAGATGGTGCTGCAGCTCAGAAATATGTTTGTGGTCAGTTGACAATTTAATCAATAGCACAATTACTGTTCAACATATATACCGCCCTTGATATTATAATGTAATTTGGTCACAAAATGAAATAAGTTGTTTGTCATTTTAGGGTGGTACCCAGAAAGAGTCTACAGATTCCAAAACTAAGAGGGGAAGAAAGAAAAAGGTAATTTTAGTAACTAGTAATGGGAATCAGAGGTGACTGGATAAAATGGCTACAATTGTTGACTTTTTTTTTTTTTTTCCAGAATGATGGTGAAACTGAAAATGAGAAGGATGATGCTCCTGGTAGTCCTGTTAGTCCTTCAGGTAGGCAACCTCATCTTGATCAAAATCAAATGCATGTAATAGCATGTCCACAACAGAATTCAATGGGTAACTATTTGGGTTGTCTAAAGCTGGAGATGGTCAAAAACGAAGAGGAAGAAAGCCTAAAAGTGAAAAGCACCTTCCCCTCCAGGAGAATCAAGGATCAGGAAGTGAAATGTAAGTATAGCTAACTTTTACCTGATTAGCTGGTTTAATTGTACTTCAGAATCTCTATATTTTATCCCTGAGGGGAAAGTCTACAACAATATTTTGAATATATGTTTAGGGAGACGACTGATTCTGACAGAAAAAGAAAGAGGACGACAGAAGACCAGTCCAAGTCCAAAGGTGGAGAGGATGAGAAGAGGAAGAAGAAAGATGAGGGTAAAAAGACAGAGGCAGAGGGCAAGGAACCTGAGCCCAAGAAGAGGAAGCAGTCTAAAGACGGCCACTCGTCTGCCTCGGATGATGAAGAGGTGGTCACTCATGTTTGTGTTGTAGTACATGCATTACTATAATTAAGCATTACTTTTACACTGTGGTGTTCTTTTTACTTTTAGAAAAACAGGAGCAAAAAGAAACAGAACACAGAAATAGAAAAAGATGTAAAACGGCGGAAAGGAGATGAAGTGTAAGTATAATGATAATTTCAAAATGAAGGAAAAAAAATAGTCATATTGCTACAGAACCTTTTTTTTTTTTTTTTTTTTTTTTTTTTTTTTTTTTTTAAATCAAGATATTCCACTACGGGTGCCTCAGTGGGTCAGTTTGTCTTCTTTGGGCAGCTGTAGGAAAAGTAATAGAACCTCCCTTGTTTTTTTGTTTTTTGTTTGTTTTTTATGTGAAGTTTAAACAGTCTGTTTATTTAATAGCAGTTTTAAGGACATTATACATAATTCAGACCGCTGTGTTTTATTCAGTCATAATACTACATACTTCAGTACCTCATTTAACACAATACATATTTAAAATTTTGCTTGTTGGATTTATTGTAGTTATAGTATATGATTTTTTTTTTTTTATAATATAATACTTTTGGTCATCTTTTAGAACTAACAAGGATGATGGTAAGAAACATGAAGAGAAGACAGGAACAAAGAAGAAGGGTATGTGTTCTTGAGACAAGTAAAGATAAAAAGATCTTATGAAATTGCCTTGCACTCATTTAATTAATCCATGATGGCAAGTTTAGTCATAAATTCTACTAAAAACAAGCAGTTTCAGTAAAATGCCTTTATTTAGGACTAAATATGTGTTTTGTGTGTGTTTTGTTTGCTTCTTGTCACAGAATTGTCAACTGACCTGAAACTCCAGAAACTGCACAGTGAAATTAAGATTTCCCTGAAAATCGATAACCCAGTGAGTATTTCACATGGATGATGTAAATAAGGCTTTGCCTATTTAACCACCATCTCTCTCGCTCTCTCTATATAGATATATATATATATAGATAGAGAGAGAGAGAGATTTCCTGTCTGTCTACTATGTCTATCCAATAAGGCAAAATCCCAAAAAATAATTCTTTAAGAGTGAACATGTTCTCAGACAGATGTTTGGATAGATATATATAGATAGACAGAGAGAGAGAGAAGGGGGAATGACATGGAGCTAAGAAGCCTAAGAGAGTAAAACACAGGGCTCTCCATATGAGCCATTTAGGCACCCCACAAGTGAAGTCATTATTATTTTATTGCACTTGCAAATTGTGTTACTACAAATAAATGTAATTTATACGCTGCATTTACAGCTAATAAATGCCTCAAGTTAACATACAAAAATATTAAATGACAACAAAAAAAGCATCACACTTTTTTTTTTTCCTTGCATAGGCAGTATATTACTTCATAAAGGTGGCCATTATATCTGAGTGCTGTGGTAAACATTGACTGACATTAGTTGTATAATATTATTTTGAAGTAACACTAACTACAGTGTTAAATGACTTTCTGTTACTAAGGTTGGGCAATATGACCAAATAGTTATATCAGTTTTTTAGAAAATTCTGACTGTATGAAAGTAATTATTCTGGGCCCCAACTATTAAACTGTCAAGTTTACAGCACAACTGTGACTGCAATATACAGTAGTTAACCTGACCAAGTGCTCCACAAAACTGGGCCCAGAATCTCCAAACAATCACTTTAAAAAGTGGATTCAATTTCATGGAATGACGTCAAAATTATGAAGAAAATTAAGGATTTTTGCAAATGAGGGGTATTCACTGAATTAATCTTCTGTGTGGACCTTGAAGGCTTTTCACAGAATCCTCTTTTTGTGTGGTTTGCTTTTGTTTTGGGGTGTTGATGGTGTTAAAATTGCCTGACCAAATTAGAAATGGCTTAAACAAAAAGCCTCTCATCATGAATAAACTAAAGCCATGAAGGGAATGGGAGAGAGTTAATTTTCCATAACATGTTTTTCACCCAAGTTTTTGTTTTGGTTACCTGAATAATTCTTTGTTCATAATGCATGTCTTAAATTCTCTAGGATGTAAAAAAATGCCTGGATGCATTGGATGAGATTGGTGCCCTTCAAGTCACAACTCAGAATCTGCAGAAACACAGTGAACTTATCGCAACTCTTAAAAAGGTGCAGTGGTGTACCATTTTATTTACTTCTTTTACACTTGGAAGAATTTAAGACACAGAAGAAGAATTTGGACACAGATTGGAAAAAAAAATAAATAAATAAATAAATTAAGGTATAGACCTTATCTCATGCTGATACAAGTAAATTCTTCTTGCAGATAAGAAGATTCAAAGCCAGCCAGGACATCATGGATAAGGCAACCATGTTGTATAACAAATTTAAGAGTATGTTCCTAGTTGGCGAAGGGGACTGTGTGCTTAGCCAAGTGCTTAATAAGTCTATAGCTGAACAGCGACAGCATGAGGAAGCAAAAAAAGGAGCGCTAAAGAAAGCTGAACAAGCCAAGGAAGACTCAGGTTTGTGGTTTTTTTTTTTTGCTTTTTCTTGCATTTCATCACTTTTAGACAAGACTGTAGAGATGTGGGAGGAAATCATGAGGAAGAGCAGGGAGAGATATTCTGTAAATTGTCAGTGTCTGGACTCTCACCCATGATGCTGAGCTGAGCTGTAGTTGCTCTTTATATGCTCCACATGCTTTACCACCTGAGCTATGCCATAGCGCAGTTTGTTTTGATGAGGTTTAGGGAGTATTTTACTATTGTGAAAAATCTGTTGAACTAGCCTTGAAAAAGGAGGTTTGAGCCTGTGAGAAACTGAGAGCATGTGGCTGTTGAATATTTTATCTTTCAGAGATGGCTTGGTGATAACTTCTAATAGCGACATGCTCAATTACATATAAAAGCCAAGAGTCAAAGACAGACATTGAGCCCTCTGTAGTTTGAAACATTTTATTCTTTATCCTGCTGAAGGTTGGCTTTCTGAGTAAAACTAATCTCCTATCTTGAGCCACATCCTGCTTCTTTAACTCTCTTGTCCTGTATGTACTGTACCCCAACCAACCCTCTGCCTTTTAAAAGGTTTCCTTTTAGGACTAGCCACAGCTAATGGATGGAAAATCCTAATTATTGCAGTAAGGTCTGGAGCCAGGCATGTGTCATCACATGCTCCTGTAAATCTCTTCTGGGTGGTTAGGTTAAGCACTGATGCTCTGTCTGACTGAGAATGTCTCTGTTTAGACAAGACAGTTAACACTGAAATTAGCCCGGAAGAAAAGAAGCAGGAGGCGGAAAAAGAGACAAATGAGGACACTTCAGCGATAGAAGGTGAACAGGTACTGAAGCATCCAATTATTTTTAACTTCCTGAATTCTAAGTATAACAAAGTTTGAAATGCATTCTTCACACATTAGATCACTAGTTAGTTTTTAAGGATCGTAGAAATCTCCAGGTTTTATGCTGGGATAATTTTTAGTATGAATGAACAGTATAACTCATCCTGTTCTTGTTTGTCTGCAGTGCCTCAAAAACACAGCAGGAATCCATCTAAGTGCCCTAAATGCCTAAAGGGAAGTGAAAGACTTGCTGCTGTATGAACTGTGGCCAAACTGGGCTCCTCCTTGGAGCTCCTGTCCAATTCCATTTGACTGATGACTTGTTTCAAGTTAACTGATTCTGTCAGTGCTGCTGCTCAAAGCCTTCAGTAGATCACACCACCTGTAAACTCTTTAATCATAGCTGGCATAATACAGGCATCAATCATCCTCAAAAAAATCTACAGCACTGTGAACATGATGTGCATGCAAACAAAGTTTTACTGTTCCAAACTAGATTTTCCAAACTAAATGGCATATCATTTGAGTTCTAAGTTGTAAAACACAGTTTCACCTAAGATTAAGTTACAGATTTAAGAACTAAATATTAATAATTTTGAATTAACTTGTTACAGATGCACTCAGCCAGCAAATACTAGGGTCTACCAAAGGGTCAACCATGTTTAAGTGTCTGTTTTTAAGCTGTACTTTTAACTATAGGTGTAAATAAGAGTATTTTTGTGCTTGTCTGATAACCTGTTTAAGCATCCATGAATAAAGTAGTCTAACTACATAATGTCTTCCATGATATATCCTTATTAATGTGAATCAACCTCAAATGGAGTGCGTAAGGTAGAGGTGAGTACTCATTCAATTTACCTTGTCATGTACATGTAAGAAATGGCTTGTCAATTTGCTCCATACTATTTTTTTTTTTCCACTTTACAGTTATTGAGAGAGCAAAATTTGCAAAGATAGTGTGTACACTAACATAATGGGGAGAAATCACATTTCAGCAAATAAAATAATTTGCAACATAACCTTGAAAGTTAAAATGTTTATTTCAAATTAAGCTTTAAATTAAAACAGTATATTTTAACAAAATAGAAAAATCTAAATATTTTACAGCTTTTTACAACATTTTTTAAAAACTTGAAATACCTTGTTAGCTGTATTATAAAGCAGTAAAACCAGGAATTAATTAAATGCACCTCGGTCAATGTATGGATAAGCAAGAAAACTGCCCAGCTTGTTGCCTTGAGTGTCATAGTGGAGCATTCGAAAACACTTGTCGCAGAAGAGACATGGGTCACTTGGAGCGAACTGGTCATTGATAGTTTGCCACCTAGAGAAACCCAAATGTTTATTACAAGTATTTTATATGAAATATGTAATCATTGTTTTGACACACCTGCCAATGTAGACATGACAAACTGCACACTTCTGAGTGTCAATCCTGTCTTTATGGATCAGCAGCGGGTAGAGTTTCTTGTCCAGGCAGTCATTCCTGTGCATAAGCCTGCAGTGTTTTAGGGGCAACAGAAAAAAGACAGTTTTTTTTTTTTCTTTGAGCAGAATGTAGATTAGTCTCACATTTGTGGTATGAAGGCTAATTTTATGCGTGGTTACCCTGCATACACCAACACGACTTAGACATTTACGCATTTATTAGCGCAATAAAACCAAAATTACGGAGCCACTCATTTAGTGGAGTCTTGTGAGAAACGTCAAACGTAGTCTGACAACAGGATGCATTCTTTCAGAGAGCGCATCACACTGCATGGATAGGGCGGAATAAAATCATCTTGTGACAAACCACTGCACTCTAAGTGTAACTTATTTTATAGTCAAGGGGAACATCTATAGAGTCTTTTCAAACATAAAAAGAGAAGTAAGCTGTGCAGTGCTATATAAATAAATTAGAAAAGTGTGGAAAAAGTCTATTTGATTAATTCAAAGTGAAACATCTTGATACAAAGTGAAATATTTCAAGCATTTATTTATTATTATGATCATTCTGGCTTACAGTTAATGAAAAAAACAAACTTCAGTATCTCATCAAATTAGAAAAAAATATATCATGCATTACATACATTTGAACAAACTGTACTGTCAGTCAGAGGAAGTCAGTTTTGGAACAGCCTGCCGACAAACATTTAAGAATGTCCCACTTATTCCTCTTTTTAAGCAACTTAAACAGTTTCTTAAAAAGAAATTTGTCCCATGATCATTTTAACTTTTACATTGTTCTAATGGGTGTCTATGTGTTTTATGTTTGTCATGGAGCCCTGCTGTCTGTGTTGGTGTTCGGGACTGCATTTGGCTTATTTACAGTCTGCACACATGGATATGATTGTGTATTAATGTGAACTGTACCACTTAAATAACATAAAATAAAAAATAAACATAAGCATCACAACTAAAATAAATAAATGTTTGCAATATTTCAATGTGTTTACTGAATATATATAATATGTGCATTTACCTTTTGAATTGAACAACTGAAATAATTTTACTTTTGCAGGGTATTATTATTTGTTGATGTATGGCTGTAGATGCTACAACACTCCAATGAAGTTTAGGTTTAATATCACACATCTTTTCTTTATCTCATCAGGTATTCTTGGTAGACATTTTATCAGAATATAAATGAGATCAAGGTTTAATGTTTTGGTATGCTCCCAATCGAATGTTTAAATTGTCTTGTTTTACAATGTTATGAATTTGTTACTTTTTAAGGCAAATGGAATACCAATTCATAAGTTTGCCCAAAATGACATAATTAGCTGCAGCATGCAGAGAAAATGGACAGTATTTACCTGACATCTGTGATGATGACCAGATGCTCACAGTCTCCTTGGTGACAGTAGAGGTACGGGAAGCCCACTTTCACTTTCAGGTCCACAAAGCGTGTGTCCTCCATCTTACTTTGGGTGTATGGTGGAAAATTCTGAGCCTTTGCCCATTCAATAGTAGTCCTGTTTCCAGAAGAGAAAAAAACAACTGAACGTTGATTGTTAACACATCACAAAAAGATGTATGTATATTTGTGGTACCACTATCTTTTGACAATGTGATGACATTAAAATCGTAATTCAGTTTTGCTAATATGTAAAAGCTATATGTGACACAATTGCAGTTGTTCAAATATTTAATCTGGAAACAAATTATTTGATGTGGTGACACACTTCTTATTTCATGAACAACCATGTCAGTAGCCGTACCCTTTAGATCAAATTGTGGTTGGAAAAAAAATATCAGAAACTGTTAATTAAGAACTAAGAGATTAGCTATGTTTTAACAGCCAAATAAGGTGCATTTCTATATGAATTACACAAAGACATAGACCTGAGGCTAATTAAAAGTGTTCCAACAGCACATTTCAAAAAGTCCATTTGTGGAAAGTGACCCAGACTGTCGGACACACCAGGGTAAGAAGTGTGACGCATCCACCCTGCCTATCAGCCTCAATAATTATCGTGTCTTCCCATCTGATCTTGGCTAAACATGAATCCAAGTCTGGTTGGAAATCATAAAACCACACTTATAAAAAAGGATGTCACAGTGAATACATGCCTTTATAAAAATATCAATGCATGTGAGTGACCTTTTTTGTGCAACCATGGCAGCAAGTCGATGTCATTGGGCTCCAAAATACCAACTAGTATGGTCAAACTGCAAATGCAGATAATATTGTATAGCTACTTCCACTGCAGACTTACATGCTAATGTCCTGGCACTCTGGAAACCGCATGTCATTATAGAAAACTCCTTCAAAGAAGAAAAAAGCCGACTTGTAGTGATCCTGGAAGAGAAACATGAATTTACAATAGCTATTTGTTCATTAAAAAAGGCACAAAGTGACTTTAATGTTCAATGACTCACTTTGCTAACAAAATCTGGAACCATGTCAGGGTTGTTACTAAACTCCCCACAAATTTGCAAGTCGCTGACACAGCAAATGGCATCTCTGAGTTCTGCCAAGGTGTGGGAGCCAGTCATTAGTAGAGTCATATGAGGTCTGGTGTAGTTAAACTGCAAGAAAAAATAGAAACCGTGATCAGCGTGTAATAAAAATTAAATAAAAAAAATTAACTTGGTGTGTTTCACAGAAAATTTTAGAAACACCCACTTTATCAAAAACAGCTGGGTAGTAGACATTGATGGTTAGAAGAACATCTCCTTCAAGGACCAAGTTTTCCACTGCTTCAGGTTTTCTTTCAACTGTTATTCGTTCCTAATGTCCAAAAAGAGACATTAAATTCAATTTGCATTGTCAACTAATCAGGGCGCAGTTTCTGTGTAAAACCAAATACAATGAACTTTTTATATATATATATATATATATATATATATATATATATATATATATATATATATATATATATATATATATATATATATATATATATATGTTTGTTTTAGTCTGACCACATCCATTCAGGAAAAACTCTCACTAATAAACTGTCTAAGACCAACTGTAACCATTTATCTAAAATGGCGCAAGCTTTATGCAGTACTTTGCTTTTTGACTGTGTGTAAATTATTATGAAATGGGTTACTCACCAGTTCATCTGCATAAAGATCATGTCTGTTCTTCAGACATTTTAGAGAAGCTTTGTGATCTTGTTTCTTTTTCCGTTGTCTGTTAAAATGATTAAAAATATATATTTTGTTATATGCATTATATGCATTTTTATAACCTATTTATTTATTTATTTAACTATGACTTTTTATTTTTGTACTTCTGTCTGGCTAATTGTACTCTTGCATGTGTCTTTTCTTTGTTGATTTTATTGTCTTACATTGCTGTGTGCTGTTCAGCACTTTGTAAACCTTGTTTTTTAAAAGTGCTATATAAATAAAGATTTATTATTTATTTATTATTTATATGGGCCCATATTTGCTTAATATGTCAGTGCTGAAATGTTGAAAAGCCATCTTACATTAAAGTTTTCAGCGTCGGCTCTTCAGGCACAAGGTCTGTGTCAGGTTGCTCATCCTTGGGATGACAACGAAGAGAATCAACACTGAAAAAAAAGTGGTGCAAGTTTAACTCATCTTCTGAATGCAATGAAGACGGGACTATTAGTTTTATAATGACAGTAGTCAAGAGGCACTTCTACCTCTATTGTCATAGATGGTAAACTTGTAATGCAAAATTGAGGTGCATTCTGAGACTATTATGGACATGATGTGAAAGAGGTAGGAGTGGCCTTTTATGACATCAATCTCTCAAACAATTACAGTGATAACAACTATTACCACTGATTTCAATCTAAAGGGCAGGAGTACAGATCACATGATGTCCCCCAGGGTCAATAGCAAGTAATTACGAAAGAAATACATCTGAATGCAGTAAATTGACTAGAACAGTCTAGTGGTGGGATGTTAAGTTGTGGCATCTGGGCCTAAAAGACCGAAGCACGTCATTAAACCATGTAGCCTCTGCCCTGGGCCACAGAGGACCTCAGGGTGGGCGTTTTGTCACGAGCTGTGTCCACTGTTCGTCTTTGGGCCACTGTTCCTTTCAACCGAGGCCAAACTAAATGGCATACCGTATCAAACACAATTATTGCACACAAATGGACAAAAGCCTAATTTGAATGCTGATTTACTTGGATGAATACCTGCAGATAGATCTGAGCTCACTCATGGTGTCAGCGTCAATTCCCATCTCTTTGACAAAGTTAGCGTCAAACTCGTCCTCTTCTGGCTGTTCATAGGAATAGCTGCTGGGATGGAGTCTCTTGATCCACTCGGTTCTAAAAGATTCAACATGAAATGGTTTTGTGTTAACATCAACAGATTCATATTCTGGGATGTTTGTTTTGGAGTCGGACGCCGCCATTATACTTCTTCTTTGTATTACTCCTGCTCACGTCCCTTGACCTTAAAGCGCATTACTGCCACCTGTGTGGAGGAGGGTACAACGCAATCAAACCTTTGTGCCTAATACACTGTAGCCTACTTTAAGTTCTTGGTATGATTCCCTGAAACATACATTAGTATGTAGTTATTTTTCTACACCTTGCTTTAGCGCCAAAATATTACAGTAACTATTTTGGTCCATTTTCTATAAATGGTTCTAGCATTTTTTTTTTATTGACAGACAATAATAATAATAATAATAATAATAATAATAATAATAATAATAATAATAATAATAATAATAATAATGATAATAACAAATAAAAATAAAGACATTGCAAAATTATGAGGTAATGCCATAAGAAAATTAATAAATTACCAAAATCAAAGAGGGGTACCGTTCATAAATCATGAATAATTCAAACAAAGAGGTAGGTTCGTATTCATAATCAGATCTGACGTTTTGATTGCTTTTCTGTTTTCCAGTCTAAGAATTAGGTTAATGTATCGATTTATTTATATGATACGTTCTGTAATTCGTGGATTTTTATTTTTTTTTTATTTTTTGCCTTTGTGAATATAATACTTACCATTAGCAATAAAAAGATTGAGATGTATTTTATATCACTGTGTACATCTTCCTTAGTTTAAACATGGTTCAAGCTTTGTCAGTTTCCCCCTTTTTTTAAAAACAAACAAATTACCCAGAGACCAGAATTTATATTAATTTACTTTTTACTTTTTAAATCCAGTTTTCTACAGGATTTTAACTATTCTATCACCGCCTTCTAATAGCCAATAAGCACAAAAATTGCTTTCTAAATAATTGCTACAAAACACAGAGGCATTTAAAACAGCAAAATTGACTAAATTCGGCGTGTAGATATGTGCTATAATAAGCAGTTATATTGACTTAGAGCGCCAATGCCCAAACTGACCACTAGGTGTCATCTTATGCATATTCTACTGGCCACCAGCTGAACGTTATTAAAAATTTAAAAAGTAGATCCAGTGTGGATTTTAGGCTAAAAACATCTACACCAAGTTGGTGGTAAGTAGTAGACTAATTCAACATTTAGCCTATCATGCTAAAACGTTCACGAGTAGCTCTTTTAGTTTATACGGGCTCAAACTGCTGTTTTTTTGTTTGTTTGTTTGTTTGTTTGTTTTTTGTTTGTTTTTTGTGTATGTGTGATTATCAAGGTAAATTTGCATAACAAAGTCCAAAGCCCATCGCAAATGAATGCATGCCATTTTAAAAGTTAAAGTTAAATTGATTTAGGTTAAAAATGTTAAACACAGCTGATATTCTGAAAATTTAGGGTCAAAGGAAAACAACGATGCACTGTAATGATTGTAACAAATTTGTGGGCTGGCTGCTAAACTATAGGCCCCTCCCGAATTTGAACTCATAAATGTAGGAGCTCAAATCTGCTCCGCAAAGAAGCAGTATAGACGTTCGGAAGACAACAATATCTTAAATAATTCTTCTAGTTTAAAGGACTGTTTTTGATCCTTTTTTTTCACTTAGACCAGCCATAAATGGAGACCAAAGAAGATTCATTGGAACAGGTAGGCTATGTCTCAAATAAGATTCCAGTGCAACGTGAGTCACATTGAAAGATGAATCACCAGGCTGTGGTGGGCTTTGCAACAGAATATTTACATCAACTGAAAACTGATAGTCCGACTTGTAAAAAAATAAGAATTCAACCAATATTTTCAGCTTTCAGTTTCTGCATATTTAATAGGCTATAACTCAGACCATTATTCTGTTTTTCAGGTGGACCTCACAGATTGTACAGAGAATGGAAAGTAAGTTAAATTAGCCTATTATCAATATCGTTCGCTAGAGGTCAGCAAAGACTATTTATTGAGAAACATCTTCTACTTGCTACACTAGCCTACATTTATGGCTATACATTAATCAGGTAATGGTTCATAAGAAGTTGCATTCATTTCCCCCTCCTCATGTAGAGTAACACAAATGGACTTGGAGACTGCATTAAAGGAATGCACCGCTGCACTTGAATTCTTTCTCAACAACCGGTTTGCTGATGCTCTGGCTCTTTTAAAACCATGGTAAGTTACTATATACTTATTTTCACGTTACTTATGATTAATCCAGGTTTGAATTTGGATGTATTTTCACACAGGAAGGATCAGAGCATGTACCATGCCATGGGCTACAGCAGTATCTTGGTGATGCAGGCAGGCATGACTTTTGAACCCAAAGACATGGATGCAGCTATGACATCTTTAAAAGAAGCTTTGCAGACATGCCAGCGGTAGGTCAAATAAAGTCTCTCCCGTATGGGCTTTTTTCGCACAAATGATTTTGAGTTTGTTTCTAATTGTGCTTTGGTTTAGTTTTCGTAAGAAAACAGGATTAGTTGAGACTCTCACAAGCTTTTGGTACCGGCAACCATCTGACAACTTGACAGAAGGTGAGTTTTTTTTTCTAACTCTAAATGATGATCACTGCAATTATTATATGAATTTGAGCATTCATCGGAGTATATTGTTTGATTCATTGTTGTTGTATATAGATCTTTTTGTTACGTTTAAATAAATTGTAGTCGTGAGTGACACTATCCACTATTCATTTTGTACCTCTAATCTGGGACCGGGTCACAGAAGCAGCAGTCTAAGCAGAGATGCTCACCCTTCTGTTTCCCCAGACACTTTCTGTAGCTCTTCCCAAGGCAGAATCCCAAGGCATTACCAGGCCAACCAAGAGACATAGTCCTTTCTTGCATGGGGTGTCCTCCCGGTGAGACATGGAAACCTCACCAAAGGCATCGGGCCCCCTGGCTCCTCTCGATGTGGAGCATCAGCTCCTCTCATGTGAACGAGCTTCTCATCCTATCTCTAAGGGAGCACTCAGCCACCCTGCAGAGGAAACTCCTCTCAGCTGCTTGTAATCCATAATCTTGTCCTTTCAGTCATGATCCAAAGCTCATGACCATTGATGAGAATAGGAATGTGGTTTGGCCAGTAAATCGAGAGCTGTGCCTTTTGGCTCAGCTCCTTATTTACCACTGCGGATCAGTACATTGATTACAATGCATTGTATTACTGCAGACGCTGCACAGATTTGCCTTCCAATCTCTCCTTCCACCCCTGCCTCACTTATAAACAAGACCCTGAGGTACTTGAACTTGAGACAAGAGCTCTTCTCCAACCTGGAGAGGGCAAGCCTCCCTTTTCCAGTTGAGAAAAAGTAGTGAGCGACACTACTTAAAATAAATTAATGTTTTTAAACTAGTACCAGTATCAGGAGATCTATTACTAGTTTGCGTTTGAGCATTACCCCATCTTCCACAGAGGAGATGCATGCGGAGCTGTGCTATGCTGAGGTTCTACTCCAGAAGGCAGCGCTGACGTTTTTGGACGAGAGCATCATTGGCTTCATCAAGGGAGGGATGAGAATACGAAACAGCTATCAGATTTACAAGTAGGTGTTCTTTCATCGTTATTTTAATAAACATTTACACACTGTTGAATGTACATGAATGTATCTATTCATGCTTCACCCTATTTTAGGGATTGTCAGGCCATAGTAAATGTCAGAAAAGACTTGGAAAAGCTGGAGAATACTTACATTCATTTCAAAAGCGGTGTCAGTATGGGTATTGGATCATTTAACTTGGTAAGTTTACATGACAGCTGAGCATGGTTTAACATGTATGCTGTTGTATGCTCAATTCTCTTCACTTATCTTTGTCAGATGCTGTCCCTGCTTCCATCTAGAGTCCTCAGGCTGATGGAGTTTTTGGGATTCTCTGGAGACCGGGTAGGTGCCATATTTGCTTAATTTAGGGTCAAATGTAAATATGGTGTAAAGCCAAAAATTGTCTCGACTTCCAGGAGCTAGGTTTAACTGAGCTGAGGGAGGGCGCGGCCAGCAACAGCCTACGCTCAATCCTCTGCACCCTGACTCTGATGATGTTTCATCTTTACATCACAGTCATTCTTGGTAAGAGAGACACAGTGAATCATTGACTCTGTCTTTAGACTATTTCAAAACTAACTATAACTGTTTGCTCTCATGTAGGAACTGGTGAAGGCAACCTCACAGAATCTGAATCTTTGCTTGAACCTTACGCTAAGAAGTTCCCAAATGTAAGCTTTTCTCATTAAGATAGATAACAATCCTAGTTCCCCAAAAGTTAGGACACTGTGTGAAATGTAAATTAAGACATAATACAATCATTCACAAATCCCATAAAACCAAATTTTATTCCCATTAAAGCAGACATGATTCTGTAATGGAAATCATTGCATGGAACAGGAACACTTACAGAAGTTTTTGTCTGTAAGCAGTTCGCACAAATCAAACTTAAAGTTCTATCATGCAAAGGAAGAAATCACTTTTCTAACCTTTTGCTGCGCTGACCAATCTTTTTTTGAAATATGTTGCTGCCATTAAATGACCTCATGAAATAATATTTAATGAAATGGTAAAAAGTTTGATCTGATTTGTACATTGTCCATTTCACACAATATCCCAGCTTTTGTCTTATGTATTAATTTATCTAACCCACAGGGAGCACTCATACTTTTTTACACTGCAAGAATTGCACTTCTCAAAGGAAACTTCACTCTTGTAGGTACCATTTATAGTTTATTCATTTTTTTTAATTTAACACGTTGACGTTTTAGAAGAGTAATAAGTTGTGCTTTCCTGTAAGGCCCAGGAGAAATTTTTGGCCTGTATCGCAGCACAGGAGGAGTGGCGTCAGATCCATCACCTGTGTTACTGGGAGCTTATGTGGGCCTACTGCTTTGAGCAGAACTGGAGGGAGGCATGCCGTTATGCTGACCTGCTGTGTAAAGAAAGTAAATGGTCACAGGTAAATATCAGTTTTAATGCCTTTTATGTTTAAAAAAAAAAAGTAACATGTAATTTCTTTTTGCCTGTAGGCTGTGTACACATTTCAAAAAGCTGCCATCTTGAGTATGCTCCCAGAGGAAGAAGTGACTAAAATGGGAGAAAATGTGGTGGAATTATTCAGGTATGTAAGCAAAAAAAGGCTTAATTTAGTAATTGCACAGCTCATTTGGATGTGGTCTATAGGCAGGTGGATGGACTCAGGTTGAGAATTGCTGGCAAGTCAATTCCAACTGAGAAGTTTGCAGCTAAGAAAGCAGATCGATACAGTCCTCCTAATCCTGTGAAACTTGTTGTTCCAGCTCTGGTGAGGTCACACTAAACCATCAGTTATCTTATTAAATATGAAACTTGTTGTTCCAGCTCTGGTGAGGTCACACTAAACCATCAGTTATCTTATTAAATATGAAACTTGTTGGGGCTGAATATCCAATTCTATGCAGGAAATGATGTATGTGTGGAATGGATTTACAGTAGTGGGGAAAAGGCCTGAGCTAACTGAAAGCATCCTGACCACCTTAAAAACAGCCGAACAGATGCTCAAAGACTCCCAGAGTAAGATCAATAAGGAATCTCACGTAATTGTTTTTACTAGCTGCTAACATAAAAATGAATTCTGTATAGCTCCTTCAGAGTATCACTTGGATGACCAGTGTGTCGTGCAGCTGCTCAAAGGTCTGTGTCTCAGAGAGTTGGGGCAGCTTGACCAGGCTGAGCTGTGTTTTAACCATGTCATTTCAAGGTAAGGCTCCTTACGCTACCTGATGTACAGTATTTGTGTACATTATTGGCAGGACATGTACACTTTTCCAAATTGTTACACTTGAATTATTTAATCCTAAATTAAGGCCCTTTATCAAAGGCAGTGTATACTGTAGGCTATAAAGCCAGAATAAATGGCAGCACAACACTTTTCATTACAATGAGGACACAAAAGTCAATGGGAATTTCTGTGTTTGGCAAACTGATTGTTGTCTCTTTTGCAGTGAAAATGAAATAAAGTTCAACAACTATCTTGTGCCATTTACCATGTATGAACTGGGCCTGTTACACAAGCAAAAGGGGGACTTTAACAAGGCCATTGAAGTCATGGAAAATATCAAGTAAGTGCTTTTATATTTATTTCAAATAAATTAAAAATACTTAAAAGTATATACTTGGAAATATTTTTAAAAACATGACATTTTGTTGGGATCACATGCTTATTTTTTCCTCTAATTGTGCAGGACAAACTACAAAGACTACAACATGGAGTCAAGGTTACATTTTCGCATCCATGCTGCTCTCAACACAATGGGTACATTTACAGCCAAACTTCCTCCTTCACGTACACCAGCTTGAACCAGTTCTGTACAAAAGCATCAATAAATGAGAGAAGCAACACCTCTACAAGATCTAACTTCTAGTTATGGTGTTGTAAACCACCTTGTGCAAAATCAGTTTTGTTGAAACTTTAACAAAAACAAGTGTGCTACTCATAAAAACTCTGTAAAGTTAATATATCATTTTGTAAAAATAAATAAATAAATAAAATGTTCATTATTACTTGTGTAAACAAATGACTCGCTGTTTAAAAGATTAAAATGTTTGCAAATGAGAACTAGTTCTCAAACATTTTTACCTGGTTAAATAAATAAAATAATAGTTCATGTGTGATGATGGTGTACCACGTGGTGTGATGCATGATCAGCTGATTCGGCTTGCCGGGGGAGGAAGAGGAAAGAAGATGGAAGGCAACAGAGACGAAGCAGAAAAATGTATAAAAATAGCGACCAAAGCACTCGAAGCAGGCGACAAAGAGAAGGCTGTGAAGTTTCTCAACAAAGCAGAGAAGCTGTATCCAACTGACAGAGCCAAAGGTAACATTTACTGGGGCTGACGTGTTGGAATTAGCTGGTTCAAGCTAACTAGAGCTAGCAGCTAGTTTACCATTCGCCCGATGCTAAAATTAAGTCACGTTAAGCTTTTATCATAAAATTCAAATGTTAAGACATTGATGTGGTATCCAAATCACAACAAATAAAGGCCTGTATCAAAGTCTATAGCTCACGTAATCCGGTTTACTACGTCTGTACATGGCTAGCATGATGCTAATCCACCTGTCTTTGATGTTGACCATAAATATAAACTATGGATGTTGACAACCTAACGTTAGCTAGCTGGTTAGTTAGAGAACGGGAAATTGTCAGATACACTACCGCTCGAAAAGTACACATTAAAAAGCTTTACTTGCGCCCATTAGCTTACTATCTGTTAGAATGTTTCCCAACCCATCAAACAGTTTAATTATTCTGACATTTAATTGAGTCTTGCTGTAAAATAATTAGTTTGCTTGCTTATGGATGTTTGCATTGTGATGACAAGCGTGACCCTGTTAAAGAATGTAACAGAGAGCTAATGCTGAGCACGCCACAGTGCCAGTCCTTTAATTGAATGGTTGCCCAGAGAGAGCTTGGCCTAGTAGGCTAATACCGGATACTTAGTTGCTGAGAAAACAGTTAAAGGATAACTTGTGTGAGGATTGGGATTTTGTTGTTAATTTGTTGCTTGTAATGCAGAACTAGAATTGTTTGTGTTGTCACTTGATTATTTCTTTCACTAATGATGGAAGTAAATCATGTCATAACATGTTAAGAGTTCAGTCTAGTCTAGCATTGCATTTAAAAATAAAACAAATAATAGTTTTTCTCTCTTTTGTAAACTGATTTACTGTAACAGCATGAGTGTGAAATCCTCACTGATTGTTATCAGCAGTGGTTTCATACCAAGAATCCTATTGGATGTCCCCTTAGAGTAACCACACATGTATAGAATAGTATTGTTGATGTAATCGAGGGCTCCTAACACATCCGTAAGGTAGTCTCAGGCCTTATAAATGTTATGTCATTCATAGATTGTATTTGACATTATGAGTGAATTGAATACAACATAAGTTAAGTTAAAGACAAATGGGTAGCACTGTTCAAATTTTTAAAAATGCAGCAGTAAGTTAAGTGTTATTGGAAACCAAGCTACTTTTGACACAACGTATAAATTGTAAAATGCATGCAGATCAGTAAATGGCAAAATATTAACTTAAAACTACATCTTGATTGCTGGTGATTCTCATTGTTGTTTTTTTTCTAGCTTTGTTGGATGCATTGACAAAAAATGGGAGCTCAGCAGGAAATGGTGCTTATCGCAGGAGACCAGCAGAGAATTCACAAAGCACTGGTGCACAGCCAGAAAGAGAGAGTCAAGAATCAGGAAAGCAGGATTCAAAAGGCTTCACCAAAGAGCAAGTGGAAGGTGTTCAGAGGTGAGGGCTTGCTAATTGTGTGTTTCTTTTATCAGAGTTTCCAAGGTTACACTGGGACTTTCTCTTTTATTATACACACATAATGCCCTATTTTATAGTATACACTGGCTTTTGGCCAGATATATGGTTTGCTCATGAGAAGTCTTTTGGGTTTTGCCCAAGAAACCAGGATACCAGAGTTCTAATTTTAGGCTTTGCGATATTGCTGAATGCAGTAACAAAAGCTGATGGTGCATTTTACCTAAAGCACCCATGTTCCCATGATGCAAGAATAGCATTAAAATCCCTATTGGGATTTTTTGAGTGTCAAGTGTATTATCTGGTTATAATGGCACACAAACACGCTTTCCCCTGGTGTTTTTGGTCTTTAAGGAGAAAATTGCATCATACCACTCCTGGTAATATAGCTATTAAGCTATTTGCTTTTAAGGAAGAAAGTGTTACAAAGCTTTAGGCCCTGAGTAATACATATTTACGTATGTTCTATCAAAATATATTAAAATATAGCAGTACAGTTTGGTATAGATAATTCTCCTTTTTTTCCTTTCAGAATAAAACGGTGTAAGGATTACTATGATGTGCTGGGTGTCAGCAAAGAAGCCAGTGAGGATGAGCTTAAGAGGGCTTACAGAAAACTGGCCCTCAAGTTTCATCCAGACAAGAACCACGCTCCAGGAGCAACTGATGCTTTTAAAAGTAACTATCTTTATTTTCAGTTTGAATTGTTTGTAAAATATTACATTTAAAGCCAAATTGAGTGATCAAATATGTTATTTTTACCATTTAATAATTTGTCTCTAGAGATCGGCAATGCATATGCAGTGCTGAGCAATGCAGACAAACGGCGGCAGTACGACCTGTCAGGAGGTGAGGAGCCGAGCAGCCCCAGTCACACGCATGGAGGAGGCTTTGACTTCCATAGAGGCTTTGAGGCTGATATCACCCCTGAGGACCTCTTTAATATGTTCTTTGGTGGTGGCTTCCCTTCTTGTAAGTAGCCAACTGATCAACACAAAACCTCACTTTTTTATTATGAATAGGATTAAAATTTTGAATAATTTCTACATACAGCAAGTGCACACACTTTCAGCAATGGCAGATCCAGTTACAGCCATCACACAGATGGGCATGAGAGAACAAACGATAGAGGAGATGTAAGTATATGGATTAAATATCTCACATATTTGGAAAAATAAAAGCTGTCTAGATGTGTTGTTATATATATATGTAAATATATGTACTGTTTAACCCTTTGTTTGTGCTGTCCTTATCCCTTAGGGGGGTTTCTCAATGTTCATCCAACTGATGCCCATCTTAGTTCTAATTTTAGTGTCAATACTTAGCCAGATGATGGTCTCTCCTCCACCATACAGTCTTTACTCTAGGCCGTGAGTACATACATATACTTGCAGACAATTGATAATATTATAATTATTTGGTACTATTTTACTTCATTCTCTCAATGGTAGTTGCTAAATGTACTCTACAAACCATAGTCTATTTCTACTTTGTCCTTACCAGGTCCACGGATCAGACCATAAAACGGCAAACAGGAAACCTGCATGTTGACTATTACGTCACAAAAGATTTCAAGTCAGAGTACAAGGGCTCGGCGCTTCAGCAGATTGAGAAAAATGTTGAGGAAGACTATGTATCAAATGTCAGAAATAATTGTTGGAAGGATCGACAGACAAGTGAGTCTCCTTGATTACAAATTGCATATTATCTAATACTTTAAAACTGTTTTACTTCACGGTGAATGTCTTTTATCCAGAAACAGACCTGTTGTATGCCGCTAAGGTCTACAGGGATGACCGAATGCGCAAGAAGGCAGAACTTATGACCATGGATAACTGCAAGGAGCTGGACAGATTAAATAATCTTTTTAGGGGTGGGTGAGCTGGACTCTTTAGAAGAATTTAAATGTATATTAATAGATGTATATGTTATGTTTTTTAAAGAAAGTCTTAACACTAGGAGCAACAACATAATGAACTTGCTCTGGTGATTACATTTTTACATTTTCTCTGTCTGTACATACATTATCCTACTTCTGGACTTGCATTGTCAGTTTCACCGAAACTACTTGCACTGTAGAACGACCTTCCTTCCATACATCCTCTTCATACTGTTTGTGTTGCTGGAGAACAATGACAGAACTCTTGATTGTAAAATGTGCTTCAAGTAGTGAGAGGGATTCGGCATTAGCTGTTAGCCACAGTAAAGCTGTACTGATATTAAAAAGCTATCTCTGGACTCCTCCCACTATTATGAAACATGCATGTACAAGTGGATTGGCTACTCTAAACTGGACATACTGAAATGTTTTCTCGGGTGTACCATACCTCACGACGAAGGATCACAGTGGATAAGCAGTAATGGCTGAATAAATTATCCCTTATGTTGGAATTTTAACAGTTCACGTGGTGGCGCTGTTGTCCTCTAATATTTATTTTTTTTGCGTTGCACTGTAAGTTGAAAAGACTTGAATGCTTTTTCAGGCTTCCTTAAATTCTTGCCAAGATCCTTGGCTCATGAAGATATAATTTTATTATTTTATGTTCACTTCAAAATGTGAATATGTATACACTGGACATTGAAATCTGTTGATAAATTATTGTACTTTGTATTTTGAATGTTTTTTTTTTTAACTTTATGGAGCTATTTAAGTAACAATAGCAGAACATTTTCATTAAGGCTTAAATAATCATTCAAATGATCTCTAACATAAATTGCTAACTAAGGTCCAGCCATGACTGAAATATACACGGACAATGGCACTTTGATAAGTGCTTGTAAGGGTTGGACCCCTTTTGCCTTTGTCTTAATACTTCACAGGTGGGACAACTAAGACAGAAGTCTTGGATGCCAGAGCCTGGGGGACCATAACCTTGGTTTTGTTGCATATTTATTGTTCTAATGAAGTGGCAGAATGTAACAGAATAAAAGGACATGCATGGGTACTTTTACTTTACTTTTTACTCTTAACTTACTACATTTTAGGGCAAGTATCTGTACTTTTTCTCCACTACATTTTTGAATTGGGTTAAAGTACAAAGTATTTTGAGTTTTGTTAATTATTATTTTTGACTGCCAGAATTGTAGACATGCAATTCCTTAAATATTAAAGATCCAGTAAAATAGTATTCGAAATTCGTATTTGTATTAGAAATATCAACAGTACAAAGACAGAAGACAGCACCTGCAGATTCATTCATCTTGCACTGCTCTGGTTTGTTTTCAGTAGTACTCATGCTGCAGCCCATTTCCTGATCATGATCCTTCACAAAGTAGAGGTTTTCATGTGATACTTTTACTTGAGTAAAAAAACGAAATTGAGTACTTATTCCACCGCTGGTTTTATGCAATAGTTTTTTGTGTTTGTTGTTAGCAGTTGTGTCCAATAAATTATCAAGTGACTACTAGAGTATGTCGATAGTTAGATAAAAACTATAAATTGCTTTAACATAGAAGTAGTTTGTATAATGCCTATACTTGTGTAACCACAGAGTGAAAAGATGACTCCTAAACGTTTAAAGTTGCGTCAAACCATAAAACACGTGATTGGTTTGTCGATGGTCACATGACAGGTGAAAGCCGGAAACGAAAGCCACCCAGACACTGTCAGTGAAGGAAAAGAGACCAAGATCGGGCTCGTACCTCCTCGGTTTAATGTGAATACAAATGAGAAACAGAAGAGTTAGAAGCTGAAATGCCTTCAGGGGCGTTTTAGCGGAATTACTTACTCCTGGAAAAAAAAAGTTGACAGTTCTGACGTCAACTGGACTATGTACTACCGCGGCTACTTTTGTGTTTTTGTGTTGGGCTTGTATTGCAATGGATGCCTGCAGTATGTCTCTGCCTTCAATCAAGAACCAGAGACTCCAGACTGGAGAATTACTCTAAAAACTATCCGCAATGGGATACACAAGATCGACTCGGTCCTAAACGCAGCACTGGATTTGTTTGGAGGCGATGACGGCTTGTGTCACTATAGGTGCAGTGATGGTAAGGACATTTAAATTTGTATTTATTGGTCCAAATTATGTTCCCCAATTTTTGCCAAATATAGAAATGTTTTTTACGGCTAGACATATAGGATAATATTATTAGACATATAGTCTATATACTATAGACATATTATCACCAAAGGGGCATGGATTTCAATGTAATCATCTGTACTGTTGTTATCTGAGCATAAGATAACTGACAGTACAAGTACAGAAAATCTCACCACCTTTGCTCCCCTCTCACAGGGTACAAGCCAGTCCCTCGCCCTGGATACAAGCAGCCACCCCCCAATGGATGTGGCTCCCCTCTGTTTGGATTTCAGGTAGCTTTTAAATTTGTTACATTTTAGATTTACAAAAATTGTAAAGTGAAAATTTGTAATTTTGTAACATTGCATTGGAACAGCCTTGGATTTAGTGAAATGCTCTTTGCAGTTTGACATAGGCATCCCATCCATGACCAAATGCTGCAACCAACATGACCGCTGCTATGACACCTGTGGACGTGAGAAGCAAGACTGTGATGAGCAATTCCAGGATTGCCTTGAGACCATCTGTAGAAATGTGCAGAGGACACTGGGACTGGCCCAGAGCGTCCAAGGTAAGATACTATCTGTAGTGAACAGAAATGCTAGACACATTTTGTGTATACCATCTGGTTTGGTTATGCATCCTGTTAGTACTATAAATAAAGGTTGCTCCTAAAATCAAAGTTGTATGTATTGCCAAAGCCAAATTCCTCAAACAGAAGAAGAAATAGAATCTCTCTTGGCTGAAATAAAATACTTTCTTCAAGACTGGAGTATGCAGTTGGTAGGGTTTTTATACAAGCATTTATTAGACATACTAGAGGTACTTTAGGGTCATAGTATTCCTTTTCATTTGTTTTATGCAAGAATTACTTTACATCAATGTGAAATTTTGAATTCAAAGGCCAAACTGTTGTTGTAATGCCACATCATGTCCAAAAGAGGGCAAGGTTGAGCTTTTATTTAGTTGTGGTTTACAGTGTCTACAGTGTATTGAGAAGAAATAAATAAACATAAATAAGTTACTAATTCTACATATTTTAGTGTAGCATTAGGATAAATTTGCCCCATTTGAGAAAAAAAAAAAGTTACTTTGACTGTAGCATGCTTACCACTGATTCTTACCTGAAGGGTCAGGACTTAAAATGGGGTTTTGCGAAGGTTTATATAGTTTATATACAGGTTTTAAAATACATATGGCATAAAAAGTAGTAAAATAAACTAGAATAGTAGCTTGTGAATTACATTGTGTCCCACAGTATGTAAACATGTTTAGTAGTAGTAGTAGTAGTAGTAGTAGTAGTTGTCACATTCATTTAGGACTGTAGTATTATATTTGTCTTTAATATATCTCTTACTGTCTTTATATTCTTCTTGTGAAATGTTTTTCTTCTTGGCAGCCTGTGAGTCAGCGGTGACTCTGCTCTTTGATGCCGTCATGCATTTGGGCTGTAAACCGTACCTGGACAGCCAACGAGAGTCCTGTGTGTGTCAGTATGAAATGAAGAGAGAGCTGTGATGCCACTCCTGCTGCTAATGTACAACTAGTACTACCACCACCTTCCTGAAAAGATCTAAAATTGTGAATTTCTCAGGGAACAGGTGCGTTTGAGTGGTAATAATCTCAATGAACTGATGCGACCCTTTGGACACAGAGAGGAAACACCTTCAAGCTTACTTAAACTAGATTATAAGAACATAAGGACATAATACATTTCTCCTTTTCTTGACTGTTAAGAGTTTATTTGTTTACATGTTCTTATGTAACAGAGCTAATGTGGGTAGTGTATTTAATTATGTAAAACCATAAATTATTATATAATAAAATGTTTAATAATTTATTGATAATTATTTTCAAATTGTTTAGTGATGTGTTTACAAAATATTCTCTGAGGTTTGTTAAAAATGGTTGGGTGTGCCACAACCACAAGTCATAGACACTATAGATTACTTTGTTGAAGGCTGTTGAAATGTATTTTGAAAAATAAAAAATGCTATTTTTGAGGAAATTGGTGCATTATTGGATCTACATCTGCATGTTATACTTTATATTTTTTATTTAATATATCAGTTTTTATTACACTTTAAATCGTTTGGTTCAGTAGTTTCACTTTGCTTATCTTCTCTTTCTCTGTATTATTAACCATAATGTTTTATGAGCTGCTGTAGTAAAGCAGTACATCGTAGAGCGAACACGGAAGTCCTTAAGTAGTAGCTTTTTTATTGACACGCGTCGAAACCAATCAAGTCCTGCGGTTGAGACAAGCATCCAATCCAGTTGGAAGGCGGGGCTTAAGAGGGGCTCATCTGTTGGTTTGACGAAGCAAATTTACCTTTTGCCTCAGTCACTCGAATGAAAAAAAGTTTCCGTGAAAATGTCTGACGTGATTGGAAAAGGCTTTGAAGGTAATGGACATTTTTTAGGTTATTATAGACTTTGCATAACCGTTTAATGTGAGAGGCTACAAGTATGTAGCTTCTTTCAGAGCGTTTCTTAAAATGTCATGGGTTTATGAATCCTATGTAGTTCTTTTATATGCTACATCTTAAACATAGCTCTGTGTTTGTTATAGCTTAAGGTGAATCTCCTTAATTATTTTTTTCCAGGAAGTGTTGCCATGGACAGCACGACTATCACTGAGAGTACCGGTGAGTCCCAGTAACGATTTTTTGGGGGCTTTTTTTCTTCTTCAAAAATGTAGACTACTTTAGTAGGATCAATGAACAGCCTAGAAGCAGGAGACGTTTTTAAGAACAACAAAGTGAAACCCAGATAGAGGTAGTTTAACTGAGAGGCTGCTACTGTCCCACACATCTGATAGGACTGTCATTGATACGACTGCTCTTTAGCACTTGTAAAAAGTTTATTATGTCGGCGAATGCCAATCTCACAGCAGCTCTACAGTTCAGAGTATTGTAAGTGGTGAAAATGTTGTCATGACAAAAACACATCTTGTTAGTTTTATGTTATGATATACATTTTCATATTTTGAGTTGCTGTCTATTTAAGGTCACGGTAACAAGACTAAGGACAAATCTCAGTTTCTAATATTTAGCCTATATAACAGTTTTATATAACAACAGTAGCTATACAGGAAAAAGAAATGGGCCAACTACATCAAAATATATGCTGTCCTAAAAACAGCACATCATGTCTTTTTACAGCAGCAGTCTTGCCTTAACATGCCTCTGTCTAACCTACATTATCAATAGGGTGGGGCATGCAGGTACAGCTTTTGGTTGCTTTTCTTTTTGCAATCTTTACCATCGTTCTCCAGCTGTCAACTGGCTATTGAAGGCCATGAGGACTCTAAGCTGTTGAGACAAAAGCTGCTTGACCCCATACCAGCAACTCACACACCTATAGTGGTACTGCTGCTTAACAAAAAGCAGCACAAGAGCAACAAAAAGCCCTGATAGCCCATTCGATTGTATTCTATTCTGTGTTTTACACAGAATAATAATTGTGTGATATTTAGTTATTAAGCAGTAAGTATTTGTTAAAGCTTTAACTATTAATTAATAGTAAAAATTATTAATATAATTTGTAACAATGTTTTTCCCCCCACAGGATATATGAAGAATGTAACAGAGACAGATGGATCTTGGAGGTAAGACTGTTAATAGGACAATTATCATAATGCAGTAAAATCAAAAGTTTTGGCACCCCTCTGAGGTTGCATAATAATTTACTCTGTCTTCACAAAAAAAGATCACAGATGTATGTCCTCCTTTTTTTAGTGACATCTGAGTTCTAGGGTCTTTTCCGAACAACAATTTTTAGTGGAGCAGTATTTAGGTGTATGAAATTAAATGAAATATGAAAAAATGCAAAAGTTTGGGTACCCTTATAAATTTGCTGATTCGAATGCATGCAACTTCTCAAAATGGAGTACTTGCAACACTAAAACTTGTTAGATTAGTTAGTTAAGCCGTGCATTTAATAATGAGAGAAGGCATTTAAGGTGGTAATCAAGAAAAGGAAGGACACAGGCAAAGTTGATGTTAAGGCCAGATGTGTCAGGCCAAGAAAAATACCAGAGAGAGATAGGCAAGGAATGGTGAGAATGGTTAAAGACAACCCACAGATCACCTCCAAAGACCTACACAATCATCCTGCTGCAGATGGTGTTTCTGTACATGGGTCAAAAATTCAGAGCACTTTCCACAAAGAACAGCTGTATGTAAGGATGATGCCATGCCAAAAAACAGAGCTTGAGTTTGGCAAAAGTTATTTTAGACAAGTCAGATTCATTTTGGAATAATGTGGTGTGGACTGACATACCTCAGTTTATGGCATGGCATACACCCTAGAACTCAAATGTCACTAGAAAATGAATGACATACCTCTGTGATCTTTTTTTGTGAAGATAGAGTAAATTATTATGCAACCTCAGAGGGGTGTTTGCATATGACTGTATGAGTCATATGCATTCCAAGAGTATTCCACCTACATTTCTTGTGTGTTCTGCAGAACTTCAGCATTGGATCCTGCTGAGGAGTACAAAATGAGCAACAAACGACGAGGACTTGCACTTATTTTTAATCAAGAGCACTTCTTCTGGCGTCTGGGTCTGCCAATCAGATATGGAACTAACACTGACCGCTATAATTTAGAGAGAAGGTATCATTTTTATGTTGAGAGAGTTTAATTAAAATATATGCTTGATGTTTAATGGCTGATAAAACATTTAATCTTAAAATATATTTTGGACTTCTCACTAGACTAAAAGCCTTGAACTTTGAAGTCAAGACTTATGATAACTACAAACAGATGGAAATTGTGGATATTATCAGTGAAGGTAAATACACAGACCTTACATGTCTTAACATTATATCAGACATGGTTCAAAACTCTGAATAAATGATTTCCCATCAGCTGCACAGTCCAGTCATTCAGACGCAGACTGCTTCATGCTCATCTTTCTAAGCCATGGAGAACAAGATCATGTTTATGCATATGATGGCAAGATCAGCATCCAGGACATCACAGCCATGTTCAAAGGTGACAAGTGCCAGAGTCTTGTAGGAAAACCTAAAATCTTTATTTTACAGGTATGTACAAACCATACCCTAGTTGACTACTTGAATTAACATGACCCAGATCTACTTGTATTGTTCTTGCACCTGCTGCAGGCATGCCGTGGAGACAAACATGACAACCCTGTGAAGCCCTGTGATGATGTCGACAGTGAGATTAAGACCAATGAGGTGGTCGTCGATGCCTGTGCTGTCCACACTTTGCCTGCTGGGGCTGACTTCATCATGTGTTACTCAGTGGCTGAAGGTAAGATTCTGTTCTCATGTTCCATTGTGACATCAAAAATGTTATTCTAATGTTCTTCTGCATATTTCTAAAGGTTATTATTCCCATCGGGAGACCGTGAATGGATCTTGGTATATTCAAGATCTTTGTGAGCTTCTTAAAGAATATGGAGATTCTCTTGAATTCACTGAATTGCTCACCCTGGTCAACAGGAAGGTGTCAATGAGGAGTGTTGGGAACTGTAGTGACCGCAGTGCCATTGGAAAGAAACAGGTGCCTTGCTTTGCCTCAATGCTCACCAAAAAAATGTACTTTAGACCAAAAAATGCAGACAAATGAAACGTCTTACTTTCACCATTGTCTGCAAATCATGGTATCCTCAGTGAGGTTTGTAGTCAGTGGTCATCATTCCAGATTCCGTGTTTTTTTTTTTACACTACACTACAGAACACATCAGCAAATCAATTCTACTATAGACTGAGCCAGTTTCTTTGAGTACTTTAATACAAATGTTTGTGACCTGGTGTAATAACAATTACCATTATGGGTCGCATGTCACTGAAGCCTATCCCAGTAACTTTGGGCCTTAGGCAGGGTATACCCTGGACAGGGGCCAGCTTGTCGCAGGGCTGACACAGACAGACAACCATTCAGTAGGGACAATTTAGAGTCACCAATTCACCTAACACATGCATGGTGGGACAGTGGAAGAAATCTGGAGTACCTGGAGAGAAAATGCAGACCCCACCCAGAGAGTTCTTGTGATGGTGTGTTCACCAGCTCAGGGATCAAACCCATGATCTTCTTGCTGGGAGGCGAGAACACTAACTGCTATGCCACAATGCACCTAACAATTACCACTTGAATTTCTTTAGCCATTAATGGAAAATCTACTATAGTTCTGTGCTTAAATTGTGGGGTTAATTTATATTTAGATTGGTCAATTAGAAGTTTAATAAATCTTATTGCAAGTGCGTCTACAAGCTAACCTTTTATATATAAACATGTTGAAGGCAGAAACTGTTGTAGAGGTATCTGTGAAAGTGGTACATCAAGATTATGTGTAAAGCCACTGAAAAAGGGAATTTATGTTTGTACTGCATCTTGTGCTGCATCAGGTGATGGTACTGTGTCAAGTATGTTTAAAACCAACATGCCATCAATAGATAGTTCCTCAGGGAATATGGGTGTTTACCTATATGGATGTTTATTTTGACCTAGTATACATGTAGCTGTGTCTCATGACTCAGGAATATACTACCAGCCAACAGTTATTTGACTCTGCTGACACTACAATAAAATATTTTGCATTTAAAGCTTTTTATCTATATGTTTGAAAATTACTTTTTTGTGACCATTTTTTATAAGTTTAATACTTACTGTTGAGTTGACCAAAGAAATAAATCTGTAACCATATAATCTAATCAGTTGTCAACTGGAAACAAAGTGTAAAGAAAGTGGGATTCCATATGCAGAATTTAAGTCTTTCTTCCAGATCACTTTTGTTTTAAGCGGTTTCTTACTTTATGTAATACCATATTTTCCGCACTATAGGGCGCATTTAAAAGCCTTCAATCTTCTCAAAAAACGACAGTGCGCCTTATAATCCAGAGCGCCTTCTATATGAATTTATTTAAGACTACCGTAGTCAGGAGCATCGCAGAGTAATACATACTGTGCTTCACAACATAAATGATATGAAGAAATCTTCTTTTTGATCATATGATAAAAGTTTAGTAAGCCAAATCCATCCATTTTCCTAACAAAGTGAAATGGGTCTGGATGGGTCACTCTTCTTTAGGACATAGTCCATCCATCCATCCATCTTCTACCACTTATCTGGGACCGGGTTGCGGAGGCAGTATTCTAAGCAAAGATGCCCAGACTTCCCTCTCCACAGACACTTCCTCCAGCTCTACCGGAGGGACCCTAAGGCATTCCCAGGCGAGCCGAGAGACATAGTCCCTCCGGCGTGTCCTAGGTCTTCCCCAGGGCCTCCTTCCAGTGGGACATGCCCGGAACACCTCCCCAGGGAGGCATCCAGGAGGCATCCGGAACAGATGCCCGAGCCACCTCAACTGACTCCTCTCGATGTGGAGGAGCAGTGGTTCTACTCCGAGCTCCTCCCGGGTGACAGAGCTCCTCACCCTATCTCTAAGGGAGCGCCCAGCCATCCTGCGGAGGGAACTCATTTCGGCCGCTTGTATCCGGGATCTTGTCCTTTCGGTCATGACCCAAAGCTCATGACCATAGGTGAGAGTAGGAACGTAGATCGACCGGTAAATCGAGAGCTTTGCCTTTCGGCTCAGCTCCTTCTTCACCACAACAGACCGATACATTCATTCATTCATTCATTTTCTACCGCTTATTCCCGTTAGGGGTCGCGGGTGACTGGAGCCTATCCCAGTAACTTTGGGCCGCAGGCGGGGTACACCCTGGACAGGGGCCAGCTTGTCGCAGGACCGATACAACGACACATTACTGCAGCCGCTGCACCGATCCGTCTGTCGATCTCACGCTCCATCCTTCCCTCACTCGTGAACAAGACCCCAAGATACTTGAACTCCTCCACTTGAGGCAGCAACTCCCCCCCAACCTGGAGAGGGCAAACCACCCTTTTCCAGTTGAGAACCATGGTTCTATTCTTACTATACAGTTTTATAAGTTGGTGACAAATGAAAGAAGAATGGTAAAATGGATGTCTTCCATCAGAGGTTCTAAGAAGTGCTTTCTATTAGTGCTACCCAAATAGGGTAAAATCAATTTTACTTTTGTGATTATTACTTTTTGGACTAGTGACATTGTAATCTAAATAAATATCCACGTTTTTGGGAGAGTTGAAATCTCCATCCATCTTCTTCCGCTTTATCCAGGGCTGGGTCGTGGGGGCAGCAGTCTAAGCAAGGACACCCAGACTTCCCTCTACCCAGACACTTCCTCCAGCTCGCACAGAGGAACCCCAAGCATTCCCAGGCCAGGTGGGAGAAATAGACCCTCCAGCGTGTCCTTCGTCTCCTCCTCCTTCTGGTGGGACATGCCTGAAACACCTCCCCAGGGAGGCGACCAGGAGGCATCCGGAACAGATGCCCGAGCCACATCAGCTGCCCCCTCTCGATGTGGAGAAGCAGTGGCTCTACTCCGAGCTTCTCCTGGGTGACAGAGCTCCTCACCCTATCTCTAAGGGAGCACCCAGCCACACTGCGAAGGAAACTCCCTTCAGCCGCTTGTATCCGGGATCTTATCCTTTCAGTCATGACCCAGAGCTCGTGACCAAAGATGAGAGTAGGACTCACTACTTCTTTGCTTTCACACACAAAGTAGTAGTGTGCGAATAGTTATTCAGGATTATGTCCCATATGGCTCCCCATATTTTTTGATAGATTTTGAAGATATTATCTTGTTAAAAGGTGATACAGATGAAATTTATTTTTCTCAACTGTCAACAATATACTTCCATATAAAACCATGCAACAGCCCTATGTGATAATTATTGTGATAATGCAATCACATTAGCATCTTGCAACCTCTACTTTTACAGGTCAACACTACAGACAATATTAAATAACCTACAGCATTAATGATAGATTGATAGCCCTGGTCCTGTGGACAGAAAATTGCCATGTACCACTTCCTTCCCTAATCAGGTGTTAGCAACTGCAAGTGGCTGCAGTAACAAAACAATGTAATGAACAGCAGTGGCAGGCACAATTTGGGTATCCCGTGTGGTTTGCATTCTGTTGGCAGCATAAATAAAGGCTGTTCCCCAAACCAAAATTTTATGTATTACCAAAGCCAAATTCCTGAAACAGAAGAAACAGAATCTCTCTTGGCTGAAATAAAATACTTTCTTTTAGACTCAGTATGCAGTTTTTAATTGTCTTTGTTTTTTTACATGCAGTTATTAGACATACTAAAGGTACTGTAGGGTTATAGTATTCCATAATTTTCATTTGTTTTATGCTAGAATTACTTCACACCAATGTGAAATTCTGATTAAAAACTGTTGTAATAATACCACATCATGTCCAAAAGAGGGCAAGCTTGAGCTTTTATTTAGTTGTGGTTTACGTTAGTCTATTGAGAACATGAACCATGAATATAAATTCGCCCCTTTTGGGAAAAATAAAATAAAATAAAATAAAAAAAATGTCATGGACGTCCTCCACAGCAGGGTTGCCATGGCCCAGAAAAAAACAACAACAACAACCAAAGAACAAACAAACAAAAACAAAACAAAACGAAACAAAGTCATCCAAACATCATCCCACTGGGGGAAAATTAGGACTGTGGCAAGCAAGACTCTCACACAACTATTACATTTCTGCGTATACTATGATATATTGCAATACGGTTGAAGGATGAAGCTATACATTTTTAATACAATTTTGGGAAAATAGTAAAAAACTAATGAACATATAAAATGTAAAGAAAACAAACCCTTTTATCCATGCTCTGACAAGATGAGAATTATTCCCAGCACTATGAGAAAGTCCTTAGACAGTTTAGTAATAAATTAAATAAGTTATGTGGGAACAAGATTTTGGGACATCACATTTTTTCTTTTCAGATCACATTTTACCAACTCCCATCACCAACTAGTTCTCGCAATTTAATTGCATTAAAATGCCTAAATGCTAACTGCAATCCATTATTTATAAGCAACCTAGTCTAAAAATAAAAAGATTTTATGCTAACACCAATCACAAAGCATTTTATGGAAGAATCTTTTAAATATCTAACTTAGGTGGTTAGCAAGTAGCGGTCAAAAGCTCCGTATTTAAACAGAAATTATCTAACGTGCGTGCATAATACTTTCATGGCTTTGTCTTACAAATCACGCGACACGAGCAGCTCACTTACCGGTTCTTTGATTCCCAGTGACTATAATGGGTTTTAAGTTCTGGAATCGGGACCAAAAAAATGATAACAGCCCTCTTTATTGGCTCCGCAGTGCGCTCTTTCTCCTCCGTTTTCAGCTGCGCGAGGGGCACAAAACAGGCAGCTGCTCAACTCACGGAGGCAAAGGTTAAAGGTCACGAGGTGCTGGCGGCCGTGTGATGTCATTTATTTCAAATGATGAATAATTAATGAATGAAGACAAAGGTTTTTTAGCAACAGGAGAGAAAATACATGGAATGCCCTGCCAGCCTCTGTTTTAACTGCTCCAAGTCTGAAGAGCTTCAATTCACGACTTGATAAACATTGGAAACACCACCCATGGTACTTTAACTGGGAAGATGACTCCTTTAGTTACTTCGAACCCAGCATGTCGCAAATCAAAAACGTTATGGAATAAAGTTCAGCTCAAGATCTGGTCATAGAGGCCTCAAGGCCTGCGACCAGAAAGCACCAAAGTAACTTTAAGTAACATTATACAGTAAAACACAGAACAAACACAAGAGATGCCCCAGCAGCAGACACAGAGTTTTCTAACCAAGGACAATAACTAGCCTATTCTGACAGCTTTCTTACGTGTTAGTCCTACAAACAAATTTTTACTCTTCTTAAGATGTATTATTATTAAATTTGACGAACTCTGAGAAGAATGAAATGATGCACAGGCATTTTTCTCTCCGCCTGCGCGACTCAGTGCTGTGTGTTTTGGGACTCACAGTAATACTTGATTAGCAAAATGCAAAGAAAACTACAGGGATGATTACTATAAATGTAGATATGAGGTGGATAATATGATTTAGATTTTTGGATTTTTTTTTTTGGACGATTTTTTTTAATTACTGTAGTAACCTATTTGAGCCGCAAGGGGGGTTGCAATGCCACCCCTGCCACCTTTCAGTCTCCGCCAATGAGCATACTATAATGTATATTTAAACAAAATTAGTTTCATTACACTTTAAATCGTTTGGTTCAGTAGTTTCACTTTGCTTATCTTCTTCTCTGTATTATTAACCATAATGTTTTATGAGCTGCTGTAGTAAAGCAGTACATCGTAGAGCGAACACGGAAGTCCTTATGTAGTAGCTTTTTCATTGACACGCGTTAAAACCAATCAAGTGCTGCGGTTGAGACAAGCATCCAATCCAGTTGGAAGGCGGGGCTTAAGTGGGGCTCATCTGTTGGTTTGACGAAGCAAATAGGCGCGTTCGAGATGAACTGCGCCTCGCCTGGATTGTGAACGAGAGTGCACGGACGCAAAGACAGGAGGAGAAATACACCTGTAGTGAAGTCAGACAGTTTGTTGCTCAGATCACGCACCATCACGCCCGAAATCCACTTCTCGCGTGTGTTGGACATGATTTTGAAATTTGTAAGAACTTTTCTGTCCCGTGCTTGACCACAGTCTGTGTGTTAATGAGGTGCTCTTTTGGAGCACACAACATGAGGCACATTCAGCAGTGATTCTTAGCTTTTATGTCTAAATTTACACATTATAAATGTTAAACAGCCTCCTATAACAGCAGATATTGTGCACAATCTTTTTAATAATATTCTACTTCACAGTGAGCAGCAGGGCACAAAGTTTATCCAGGTCAAAACTGTAACTTTAGTCTGTATTAAAAAAAAAAAAAAAAAAAAAAAAAAAGAGGCAGGGGAGGAGGAGAGGAGGGCAGTGAAGTGTCGTGCGTTACGTTTCTGATCAGCACTAAACTCAGATCCAATCACCTGTCCGTTCACCGCTGACAGGTGTGTGTTTTCCCATCATGCACTGAGCCAAGCAGCCTCCGCAGTTGCTCCTGATGAACTGCGGCGGCTCAGGCGCTGGTCTCGTTTGGATCTCACGAGCTTATGGTGACCGTCGCACTTGTGGCATCAGAGCAAGTCGGGAACAAGTCAGACACAAATCTAACCAGCGTGCACTGCGCACAGACCGACACTGATCGAAACTGCGCAAGTCTAGCTCATCTCGAACGAGCCTAATTTTAGTTTCACTCGAGTGAAAAAAATGTCTGACGTGATAGAAAAGGGCTTTGAAGGTAATGTACTTTTTTTCTATTATTATAAACTTGGCATAACCGTTTAAACACGAAAAAATGTTTTGTTTTATTATTATTTTTTATTTATTTGCTCATAACCATATACATGGCACGGAGCAGAAACACAAACTAGAGACAAAGCAGTACACACGGATACAAGGGAAGAATCCCGCTCAAAAAGGCACTAAGCTTACAAACAATTTTAGTTTTTTCAGACTGTACAAGTAGTACAAGCTTATACATTAATGGGTAATTTAAATAAAATCTTGGCAAATATTGTTCTCACCATTTCCTCACATCAGGATGCGTGCACTCAAATAAAACATGAAATTCATCTCCCACACAATTATCACACAAATTACAAATTCTCTTTCCAGACCTTTATACTAACCAATGACTTTAGGAATTCTGCTGTTATTTGTTTTAAAACTGCAGATGGTTAAGATTCTCACATAAGTATTTCTCAAATTTATATTTCTGTTTGACCTCTGCATAGACATCACAGGAAGTCATGTCCCTGATTTGACTTTACCACTTTTGAATATGCTGATTTTTCAGAATCTGTTCCACAGTTAGTTTAAGCCCAGTTAACACTGTTGAATGTCTGAGAGAATGTGAGAGGCTACAAGTACACAATGTAGCTTCTTTCAGAGCGTTTCTTAAAATGTCATGGCTTTATGAATCCTCTGTAGTTCTTTTATATGCTACATCTTAAACATAACTTTGTGTTTGTTATAACTTAAAGTGATTCTCCTTACTTATTTCTCCTTACTTATTTTTTTCTAGGAAGTGTTGCCATGGACAGCACGACTATCACCAAGAATGCTGGTGAGTGTTTAGTCCCATATACGATTTTTTTTTTTTTTTTTTTTACAAAAATGTAGACTACTTTAGTAGGATCTATGAACAGCCCAGAGGCAGGAGACGTGAGGAGACAAAGTGAAACCCAGATAGAGATAGTTTAACTGAGAGGCTGCTACTGTCCCACACACCTGATAGGACTGTCATTATTATATAAGATTGTTATTACACCATTGCATAAAGGAGGAGACCAGGCTGAACTAGCCAATTATAGACCAGTTAGCATACTACCTAAAATATCTAAGGTAGTTGAAAAGGTAGTAGCAAAGCAATTCATGGATCATTTAAATTGTGGACATCACCCCCTGAATCCAATGCAGTTTGGCTTTCGTAGACATCACTCAACAGAGACAGCTCTCTGTTATTTTGTTGAGCAGCTAAAATGCATGTTGGATAAAGTGGGGGTAGTGGGAGCCATACTTTTAGATCTAAAAAAAGCACTTGATACAGGTAAACTATAACATCTTTTTATCAAAATTAACTGCTCATAACATCTCGGAAAATATACTGCAGTGATTTGAATCATATTTAAGAACAGAAAACACTGTACACAAATTAAGAGCACAATGTCCTCTTTTTTAGATAGCTCAGTTGGGGTGCACCAAAGTTCCATTTTGAGTCCCCTCTTATTCAGCGTTTATGTTAATGACCTACCTGCCATCTGCCATGAGGTTAATACTCAAATGTACACAGGTGATGCCGTCATATATGTACAACAAATCAAGCCAGAGAGCTGCTTCTGTACTCAAAGATGCTGTGGAGAAAATTGCTGATTAGATGGTGCGCTCATGTTTGACACTAAATTGTAATAAAACGGTCAGCATGTTCTTCTCTAAAAGGCATAACATTCATCTTACATCGGATATCATTATTAAAGGACAAAAGTTGCAAGAAGTAGATTCTATCAAATATTTAGGTGTTGTGCTGGACTCCACATTGTCTTTTAAAAAGCACATCTCAAAAATCTCTAAAACTGTGAAATTTGATTTAGCTCAGTTTAAATTAATTTGACATCAAATGAGTACAGATGTAGCCAAGCTTTTTATGCATTCCATGATCTTTTCTCATTTTATTTACTGCACAACAACTTGGGCTCAGTCAACCAATACAGCTTTACAACTACTTTAAAGTCTGTACAAGCAGGCAATCAAAATTTTAGATAAGAAACCTGTCTCCTATCATTATTGTAACATTATTAAGAAATATAAATTGTTAACATTTGAAAATTTCATTCTCCTGGCTAATGTTAGTTTAGTGTACAAGATTTTTCATAACCTGGCACCACAACCTTTGAAAGTGTTTGTAAAGTCATGTGATGAAGCAGGCATCCGGTACACCAGAGCCTCCATCAGAGGAGATTGTTATGTACATTTTAGATCTACTACTTTTGGACAGAACTGCTTCTCTGTAAAAGCTGCAGGGATGTGGAACTCTTTACCAGTAACCATCAGTGAACATTATAAGTTTAACTTGAAGGAATGGCTGAAGGATAATCAGGTGTGTGGTCATTAGTGCAGACTAGACTAGATGTGGTGGTGGTGATTTCATAATTTATCAAAGGTAATGTGTTGGACTGTTGTGATCTGATTTTTCTCATGATGGTGCTTTGTCAGTGTTGAGTGTTCTATTTATCTAAATGTTTGTACAGATCTAGATTTTGTTCATTAGTAATTTTATGGGGTAGGCTATCAAATGCACTGTTAACCTGCTGTTACTTTGCCTCTGCCCAGGGACTACAGATGAAAATTAGCTTGTAGCTATCTCTGGTCAGTGCAATATATGTATTGTGGAATGACCCTGTCAAATAAATAAATAAATAAAAATAATATAAAAATAAAATTAATACGAATGCTCTTTAGCACTTGTAAAAAGTTTATTATGTCGGCGAATGCCAATCTCACAGCAGCTCTACAGTTCAGAGTATTGTAGGTGGTGAAAATGTTGTCATGACAAAAACACATTTTGTTAGTTTTATGTTATGATATACATTTTAATATTTTGAGTTGCTGTCTATTAAGGTCATGGTAACAAGACTAAAAACAAATCTCAGGGTCTAATATTTAGCCTATATAACAGCTTTATATAACAACAGTAGCTATACATGAAAAAGAAATGGGCCAACTACATAAAAATATATGCTGTAAGTCCTAAAAACAGCACATCATGTCTTTTTACAGCAGTGGTCTTGCCTTAACATGCCTCTGTCTAACCTACATTATCAAAAGGGTGGGGCATGCAGACAAAACTTTCGGTTTCTTTTCTTTTTGCAATCTTTACCATCGTTCTCCAGCTGTCAACTGGCTATTGAAGGCCATGAGGACTCTAAGCTGTTGAGACAAAAGCTGCTTGACCCCATACCAGCAACTCACACACCTATAGTGGTACTGCTGCTTAACAAAAAGCAGCACAAGAGCAACAAAAAGCCCTGATAACCCATTCTATGGTATTCTATTGTGTTTTACACTGAACCATAATTGTGTGATCATTAGTTAGTTATTATTATTAGTATTTAACTATTAGTTAGTCATTAAGCAGTAAGTATTTGTTAAAGCACTAACTGTCAATTAATAGTAAAAATTATTAACAAGATTTGTGACGATTGTGGTGTTTTTATTTCCGCAACAGCATACCACAAGAATGTAACAGAGACAGATGGAACTTGGGGGTAAGACTGTTAATATGACAATATCACGAGTCATATGCATTCCTAAGAGTATTCCACCTACATTTCTTGTGTGTTCTGCAGAACTTCAGCATTGGATCCTGCTGAGGAGTACAAAATGAGCAACAAACGACGAGGACTTGCACTTATTTTTAATCAAGAGCACTTCTTCTGGCGTCTGGGTCTGCCAATCAGATATGGAACTAACACTGACTGCTATAATCTAGAGGGAAGGTATCATTTTAAAAATGTAACTAAAATATATGCTTGATGTTTAATGGCTGATAAAACATTTCATCTTAAAATATATTTTGGACTTCTCACTAGACTAAAAGCCTTGAACTTTGAAGTCAGGACTTATGATAACTACAAACAGATGGAAATTGTGGATATTATCAGTGAAGGTAAATACACAGACCTTACATGTCTTAACATTATATCAGACATGGTTCAAAACTCTGAATAAATGATTTCCCATCAGCTGCACAGTCCAGTCATTCAGACGCAGACTGCTTCATGCTCATCTTTCTAAGCCATGGAGAACAAGATCATGTTTATGCATATGATGGCAAGATCAGCATCCAGGACATCACAGCCATGTTCAAAGGTGACAAGTGCCAGAGTCTTGTAGGAAAACCTAAAATCTTTATTTTACAGGTATGTACAAACCATACCCTAGTTGACTACTTGAATTAACATGACCCAGATCTACTTGTATTGTTCTTGCACCTGCTGCAGGCATGCCGTGGAGACAAACATGACAACCCTGTGAAGCCCTGTGATGATGTCGACAGTGAGATTAAGACCAATGAGGTGGTCGTCGATGCCTGTGCTGTCCACACTTTGCCTGCTGGGGCTGACTTCATCATGTGTTACTCAGTGGCTGAAGGTAAGATTCTGTTCTCATGTTTCATTGTGACACAAAAATGTTATCCTAATATTCTTCTGCAAATTTCTAAAGGTTTTTTTTCCCATCGGGATGCACTGAATGGATCTTGGTATATTCAAGATCTTTGCGAGCTTCTTAAAGAATATGGAGATTCTCTTGAATTCACCGAGTTGCTCACCCTGGTCAACAGGAAGGTGTCAATGAGGAGTGTTGAGAAGGCTAGAGACAGCAATGTCATTGGAAAGAAACAGGTGCCTTGCTTTGCCTCAATGCTCACCAAAAAACTGTACTTTAGACCAAAAAATGCAGACAAATGAAAGGTCTTAAATCAGCAGATCAGTTCTACTAGAGACTGACCCAGTTTCTTTAAACCTTGCATGTCAATACATTTTTAATACTTTTAATACAAATTTTTGTGACCTAGTGTAATAAATAAGTAATATTGAATGTACATTTTTTTTGCCATTAATGGGTAAACTCATGTAGTTCTGTGCTTAATTTGTGGGGTTGATTTATATTTATATTAACAAGTCTTATTACAAGTGGGTCTACAAGCTAACATTTTATATGCCATATAAACATGTTGCTAGTAGAAACAGTTGTAGAGGTATCTGTGAAAGCGGTACATCAAGACAATTATGTATAACGTCATTAAAAAAGGGAATCTATGTTTGTACTGCGTCTTATGCTGCATCAGGTGATGGTACTGTGTCAAGTATGCTTAAAACCAACATGCCATCAATAGATCATTCCTCAGGGAATATGGGTGTTTACCTATTTGGATGTATTTGGACCTAGTATACATGTAGCTTTGTCTCATAACTCAGGAATATACTACCAGCCGACAGTTATTTGACTCTGCTGACACTAATCTTTTTAATTTCATTAAAGCTTTTTATATCTGTGTTTGGCCATCTGTTTTATAACTTTAGTACTAACTGTTGAGATGACTAAAGAATTCCATCAGGAAACATTTGCTCTATATTCGTTAACTGCAACCTGAAAGTAGGATTCCATTTGTGCTTCTGTTTTAAGCTGATTGTTACTATATGTGATACACAACTACTTTAGACCAAAATGAACCTCGTCTCCCTACTCAAACAATGAGAAGCCATATAGCAATTGTAGGCAGTGACCCTTCAAAGACAACCCTTTTTCGATCTCAGCCAACACATTAAAACATTATTCAATTTCCTTTTATCGCAAAAGATTTATTAAATGTTTGTTAGTGTTTTATTCCTATTAGCAGCAAATATACTCAACATAATGTCAACTTATAAGAACTTATTTTAATAGAAGTCAGTGTTTATTTTCCATAAGATATCTTTTCTATTATCATAAACTAGATACTTGTTAAAAAGGTGACGTGTAGTCTCTTTGTCCGGAAGTGCTGCTGGCTGCTTCTTCTAGTTTGTAACTGTTCATGGCTTGGTTTGAATCTGTTCCAGTGGTAACTGAAGTTGAGTGGGGTACCTCAGGCGTCTCAGATCATCCTCTACCTATCAGAAAAAACATTTAACAATATATGGCCATTAGAACACTGTACAGTTGTAGCAGTAGCCTTTTAACTTAGTCTTTGTAAAACATTCATATAAGTTGGCACTGACTAAACAAGCACATAATGTGTATAGGTTGAAACAGGTATCAAATAGCCGCTCATACTGTACAGTCATAGCAGTAGCCTTTTAACTTTATAAACACGTCTTTATAAACTTGGCACTGACTAGCAAATTTGCAGACTTACTCACATGGTGGGTGTGGGTTGATACTTGCTGAGCAACTTGCTGTTGAGAAGTTAACAAACCTGTGCCAGTTGTTCCTTTAGTCTGTTGTATTGTCTCACGTTGAATTGTGCCTTGGTAGCCCCCTTGTAAAAGTAACGCAGAAACTGTCTGTCTTTGGCATCTGGATATATATAATCCTGAACAAAAACAAGAAAATATTACATTTGCAACAGTCTTATTGATTATTTTTAATCATAGCAAATCAAAAATTGTGAATAATTTCATTTTTCATATCATTTATTTTGAGGCATGTGCCTTATCCATATAATTAGGCAAATTAACTGTCACCATTTACACCGTATTTCACTCATCACCAAAATAACAACAACAACAAAAAATGCATAAATAACAATGTCCAACAAGAACACATGTCCAAAAAGGAGCAGGGAGAAGTATAAAACTTATCTACCCCTACCCCTTAATTACAACTCATGTTCACACAGTAAACAAGACCTTTGTCTGAGTCATATAAAGTACAAACAACAACAAAAAACTATTCCACTCCAGGAATGTTGCACTTTTCTAATTAAAAATCTATTTAAGGTTAATACTAAGTGCTACAGTCCTGGGCAGAACCTCCTCTCCTCCTCTTGGTATGATTCTAAGATATGATTTATATATTCCTTCTTAAATTGCTTTATATTACAGCTTTGCTTAATTTTCTCAGGTAAACTATTCCACAATTTTACACCACAGATTGAAACACTGAAACTCCTCATAGTTGTACGTACACTCTTCAATTTAAAATGTAGGTTTCCTCTAAAGTTGTATCCTCCTTCTCTGTCAAAGAATAATTTTTGAAGATTAAATGGCAGTTGATTATTTCTTGCTTTATATAATATTTGAACTGTCCTAAAATTAATCAAATCAGCAAATTTTAATACTCGACTCTTTAAAAACAGAACATTTGTATGCTCCCTATATCCTCTCTTATTTACAATTCTTATGGCTTTTTTCTGTAAAATAGTTATTGACTGCAAGTTTGTTTTGTAAGTATTACCCCATACCTCAACACAGTAGCATAAATAAGGCAAAACTAATGAACAATATAATATATATAATGCCTTCTGATTAAGTACATACCTAGTTTTGCCCAGGACTGACACACTTTTCACCAACTTTGTTCGAATATACTTTATATGAGGTTTCCAGCAGATTTTGCTATCCAAAATCACACCTAAAAATTTGATCTCATCAACTCTTTTTATTTCTACATGATCTATACTTACTATTATTTTTATTTTATTTTTTTACCGTGTCCAAATACCATAATTTTAGTTTTCTCTAAATTTAGTGATAATTTATTTATGTCACACCATTTCTTTATTTTCTTCATTTCAAGCGTGACTCGATCCAAAACCTGCTGTAATTCCTCCCCTGAGGCAAATAGGTTTGTGTCATTTGGCCCCAATATTGATCCTTGCGGCACTCCACAAGTAATACCCATCAAATCTGATTTGAAATCATTTACCTTAAACTGCTGGCGGTTTTCCATATAACTCATTAGCCAAGACAATACTATCCCTCTTATTCCATATCTTTCCAACTTCTTTAACAGTATGTTATGATTTATGGTGTCAAACGCTTTACTAAAATCAAGAAATACACCAACTGAGTACTTTTTTTTGTCTAAGCACCCTGCTAATTCCTCTACTAAATCTAATAATGCCAAGGATGTAGATCTTCCAACCCGAAAACCATACTGGCTATCTGTTAATAAAGCATGTTTATGTATGAAACTATCGAGTCTTATCATAAATAATTTTTCCAAAATTTTTGAAAACTGCGAAAGTATGGAGACTGGCCTATAGTTAGTAAAACAATGTTTGTCTCCAGCTTTATATAACGGTACCACTTTGGCTATTTTCATTTCCTCAGGGAATATTCCACTTCGAAAGGATAAATTAAAAATAAAGCTTAATGGTTTTACAATAAGTTCAATAACATTTTTGACTATTACCATATCTATCTCATTCCAATCTGTAGATTTTTTTGATTTACACTCTCTAACAATTTTCAAGATCTCTTCTTCAGTTATTGCACTCAGAAACATAGAACTTGGATTAATTTCCACATTGCCCATTGCTTTTAACTCATCAGCCCCATCCTCTTTTATTGCCCCTGCTAGTTTTGGGCCAACACTGACAAAAAACGGTTAAATTCATTGGTTATATCCTTCATATCTTCAATTGACTTGTCACTATGTGTGAAATATTGAGGGTATGTAGATGCTTTCTCTCCATTTCTGATAATGCTATTCAACACTGACCATAAGCCTTTTGTACTATACTTATTATTTTCTACTTTGTTACTATAATAATGAATTTTACAGCTTCTCATTATATTAGTGAGTTTATTTTTATATTTTTTATATTTCTGTTCAGCTTCCTTGGTTTTCTTCTTAATGAAGTCTCTGTATAATGTATTTTTCTTTTTACATGAATAATCAGTCCTTTAGTCATCCATGTTTTTTTTGTGAAGGTTTGTTTTTTTTCTATACTGTTTTATAGGACAATGTTTATCATACAAAGTTTTAAATATATTTAAAAACATTTCATATGCTTTATTAACATCATTTTCTTCATATATCATTCTCCAGTTTTGCTTTACCAGTTCCTCTTTAAAACTACATAACCCCTGCTCTGTTCTTATTCTTTTATATACAATACAATCCTGTTCATCCGTTTTAATCATATCCTCAAATACTACAAAAACTGGCAGATGGTCACTTATATCGTTCAAGAATAACCCACTTGTTGCAGTGTCCTCCAAGTTGTTCGTGAATATGTTATCTATTAAAGTCTCGCTGTATGACGTTATTCTACTTGGTTTTGTGATCATCGGGTATAAACACATGCTATGCATGGCTTCAATAAATTCTTCAGTCATTTTGTTCCGATTGGGGTTTAATAAATCTATATTAAAATCCCCACATATTATTGCAATTTTTAGATTGATTTTAGCAAACAGTCCTTCCATCTTTTCTATAAATGTTTCAATTTTAGACCCTGGTGTTCTGTACACAGCACTAACAATTACGTTTTTCTTTTTTTTCATACATATTTCAATAGTGATACACTCCATAACATCATTAACAGTGATAGACATATTATCCACGATTTTGTAATTCAGGTGTTTATCTACAAATAGTGCAACCCCTCCCCCCTTTTTATCAATTCGATCTATATGTAGGAAATCATATCCCTTTAATTGAAAATCAGCAGGCTTTTCTGGGGTTATCCATGTCTCTGACATTGCTACAATGTTAAATGGTCTCTTAAACTGATCTAAATATTCCTTAATATATTCAAAATTTGTGTAAAAACTTCTGCTATTGAAATGAATCACTGACAGCCCATTATTCTGATTTACTGCCCTTTTAAATTCCTCATCAGTATAGTACTTGCAATTATTAGTTATCTTATTAAAAAGGTGATTTTCTGGATCAATATTTTGCTCATGGTCAAACATACTATGATCTGTGTATCTGAATGAGTCTAAAGACAAGCCAATACGTGCATTCAAGTCCTCCAATCCACTGCAGTTGTTGTGTGTTATTGTGTGCTCCATGTCACTGTCCTCCACATTGTCATAGGGAAGTGGTATATTATCATCCTCAGCAATACCATTAATGTGTGTCTCAGTTTCAAACAAATGTTCATTCATCATAAATGACATAGTCAACGTAAACAAGAGCATCCAGGCTCCTGGCTTTATATTCACTGCTTAGCCATCCACTCATATTGAAAAGAAACAGCGATTACCTGTTGTTCAGGTCACACAGGTAGCATTACTGATACTTATCCAGCTCAGTCATCTGATGACTAGCACTTTTGCTTCCTCTGGAGTTCCGAGGAGTTTTATAAACACTTTACAGTTGGTCGTCACGTAGCCTGGATTTTGTTTTGTTTTTTCAGGAAGCGCGCCTTCCTAGCGATATCCGAGTTCTTTTTGGTCAAGTGCTCGTTAACATAAACATTTGTCCCTTTGAGCTTTCTTCCCTGCTTAAGCAACGTGTTTTTATGCTTTCTGTTCACGAAGCGAACTATAATCGCAGGCTTGTCGCTTCGGTTCTTCCGCGGTAGAAGGTGACACCCCTCGATACTAGTGTGATCCACAGAGATACTCCTGCTATCAAAAAACGCGAGCACTTGCTGCTCTAAAGAGGCTAGCTCTGTATCAGTTGCGTCCTCACTAGTTGCCACTGCCGTGGCTCTGGCATAGGAGCGGTGCCGTGTTTCCAACCCGCTAACAATAACATCATTTATGCGTGAATACTGCTCCAGATCTGACACGCGGGTTTCCAACATAGCGATCTTTTTATCCTTCTCATCATTTTGCCGTTTCAGATCGCGAATCTCACCAATCAGATCCATTATCATTTTCTGCTGTTTTGCGATGGTTGCAGTCTTCAACTTCCTCGTCTGTTACCGTGCTCCTCTTAGGTGCCATCTTGCAGTTTTTGGGAGGGATTTTTGGGATAATCAATTACTACTATAAGTTACTCTTGAAATTAAATTGACAATCTCTTCATGCATTTTTCACTCCACTTTTCCAGTCTTAAAGAAACACTATTTACCATTTTGCCATTAAGTCTTTAAATATACAGCCTCAGATTTAGCTGATTTCTGAACTTGAAACAGGGAAACTAACACTTCCTTTGAAGTGTGCTTGGATTGAAAAATTATCCACTATGTCATAGCGTAATGCAGCATGTCAACACAAACCTCAAAGAATTTCCCTCACTACTTAAAGTAAATAAGATGGTCTTGAGATTTTAGGTCAAAAATTATGACTTTTGAAAAAGAGGAATATAAGCCTATATTTTATAAGGTATCCATATACAGACTAGAATGTAAAAAATGACTGACATTTTAATAAATGTACTAGTCTAAAACAGCATTAACAAAAGTAAGTGGACTAGATGAAGTTTGTTGATACTTGCCTGCTTGGTGAGGACATAGTAGGCAAAAGCCCCCATACTGGTGGCATAAGTGATGAAGTAAGTGACAGGCTCCATGACATCCCAGGAGTAGACCCACCAGGTGAGCCAGGCCAGAGCCCCACCCTGGACAGAAAGCAGGGCCATCCCAGTCCATAAAACCTTGGAGGTGTGGAACTCTGCTGTACGGGATAGATCTGCCTTCATCTGAAAATAACATAAATGATATGAAGAAATCTTCTTTTTGATCATATGATAAAAGTCTAGTCAGATCCATCAATTTTCTCGACAAAGTGAAATGGGTCTGGATGGGTCACTCTTCTTTAGGACATAGTTTGCCGAAGAAAATCTATCACAATGCTAATTGTGTTTTTTATGAGTGCAGACGATTAAAATGTTGTACATTTTCCGAATTAGCAGTGCTGCGGCTGCCCCCTAAATGCTGAATTGTATATGTCTAAGCAATTGCATTAAAAGGTAGTTTACGCTGTGTTAATTTGTTCTATACCCTTACAATTAAGTTTAAACAGGCAAGAACTACACGCAAAAAACAACATTTTTCTTGCTTTATTGAGATGTTGTTACTACCTTCTCCAGAGGTGAGAGCTCTTGCTTGATTGCATCTAGTTTCTCCAGCAGGTCTCGTTCTTTCAGTAGGTGGTGTTCTGGAAGATTCAGGGCAGTGTGTAGCAGATGTACCATATGTTTCATGTCCTCCATTTCCACGGCACGCTCACTGGACATAGCAACTGTAGAAAAAAAGGCAGAGAATAGGATCCATGAACTGATGATGTCTACATTGTAAATCCCCTGTCCCACTGCGCCATTTAACGATTCAGTCTGAAAAACAAAGGTGTATGTTTTTAACATGTTCAAAATTTTCAATGGCCAGCGTCTGATGGCGATTGGCAGTTCTCATATGTTACTCTTGCGTTTTTTTGTCATTTTAACCGTTACTCTGATGGAATCTTACTGGTTTTTAGACTTTTATGGCTGTTGGGGCAGGCAGACAGCTCATCCGTCTCCAGCCACAGAATGCACCGTACATCTATGGAACGGTGAAACTGGCAAGAAAACAGATAAATAACATTGAAGAAAGATTCACTTAACAAATACACGAGCGCCTGATCTCAGGCCAAAGAGTGCTCATAGATGGATACAGATAGAGGAACGTCAATTAACATCTTATTACGTCTGAATAATGATCAAACGCATGTTAAAGTTAGAGATAAGTGCGAGAAACGCCTTGGCAACGTCCAGAAGAGCAGAAACGGACATATCCAGCTGGTATCAAAAGCTTGGGCCCTGCATACACCCGCACCTCATTTGCTCCTCTGCTTCCATGTACAATGGGTGACATTCCTGATGATGTTCCTGATGAGGTGGCCCTTCTGCATGTACCACTTGCAAGCTGCCCGACTGAGACTCTACAAAAATGTGGTCCCAAAAAGGAGGACAAGGTGCAGAAGGCAGCAGTGTTGGAGGTGTAGGTTCTGGTTTTTGCCATGGCTTGGCACTGCGAAGCTGCGGCAATTTAGTCTTTACGACCAGTCCGTTACTCATACTTAAATAGATGCTAGTTAGGCGTATTTAGACGTTACTCGTGCTGTTCTATCTACCATCTGTGGCCAAAAAATGTATATTTGCCGCTGTATGACACACCGTCTGACGTAAATATTTAGACAGAGGCAGACAGAATCATTAAATGGTGCAGTGGGACAGGGGCTAAAGACATGTTGTGAGTCATAGGAGCTATAAAATGTGTACCCTTTTCAGGAGAATGGACATTATGCACAGTGTCATTGATGACCAGCTTGAAGTCCTTGTCAAGCAGAGTTTCTATCAGTGTACTGGTGGCTACACGTGCTCCATCTGTCAGGAAAAAAAATAAAAAATAAAAATCCAACTGAAAATCTATCTAACACCATTATGGTTAAGAAAAAAATGTGTCAGCATTTAAATTTTAATATCGTTGGACATGCAAATCTTGATTTAAATCTAACTGACAGCTGTGGATAGAACAAACCATGTTTTCTATAAGTTTAGGTCAGTAGAAAAAAGCAGCACTAGCAGCCACGGTGGTGCCTGTTCAGTCAGTGACATGAATAGTAGTGAAAACTAATTTGTGCCTATTTTAGATCCATACTGCTGTCATGATGATTAATAATATTTTACAAGTAGCTACAGTTCCAGAGTTGTGGCCCATACATCATGTACACTAACTTTTTTAATTTAAATGTTAGACTAAGATAAATCAAGTAAACTGTTGATGCACCGCTCCCTTTGTAAATTAAAGTTGATCAGATGTGTATAAGCTTTAAGTGGAAAAAAAAAATCCATCCAACAACAGCAGGCGTTAGGGGTTAATGGTTTGTGAAATTATATTCTGTAGGCATGGGCTGCTCTTCATCTTTTACAGTTACACTCAACATGCAAAACCAGTAGTGAAGACATGCAGTAAACCTTCAAATATGTGAGCTATGTACATACAGAAGCAACTGCTCAGTACCCTACCCTTGGACAGAATAGAGGCAGTAACTCCAGGGTCTTCCTTCTGCAGATCTGTGATCAAATCTCCAACAGTCATCAGCATGGGCCGCAAGTAGAACAGACACTTCTCATTCCTGGATGGCAGCAGCACCTCCAGAACCAGACGGTCATATTTGTATTTCAAAGAGGCATCTGCAATAGGGGGAAAAAACAAAACCATTCAACCAACCAAGTTAATATTCACCATAAGTGAATATATAGCAAAAAACTTGCTATAGAGAATGACAACAATATGACCAACCGAATCCACTGGCATCCAGTTAGTAGCCTATTGGTTGATCTAAAATTATGAAATACTTTACTTATTCGAAGTGCTTTATGCATGCCAGTTGACCTATCTTGGAGTTCAATTGAAAAGTCTATGGACTGCTATAGTTGTTCAATTCTGGGGTGATATATGTTGTGAATTACAGTACCTATACTGTATGCAAAATATTGCTACCAGATGAGTGAAAATAATTCTTGTTAGAATCAGCAAATTATCAAGAATTTACAAGATATTATAAAATGTTTACAAAATATTTCACATTATTATCAGAGACATGTATCACATTTTTATGTGATACTTATTCATCACATACAAGATACTAGCATATCACATTTTGCATGATAAATACTTTTTTTTTATTTTTATAATTTTTTGGCCATTTATAGGCTTTATTAATAGGACAGTATCGTATGAAATCAGGGAGAGCGCAGGGAGAGACATTCGGCAAATTGTTGGAGTCAGGACTCGAACCCATGATGCTGAGGCACACTGCCGTTGCCCTGCATGCCACAGCTTCACCACTGAGCCATACGCCGGCGCAATACTTATCTTTTTAAAATGAAATGATCATGTTTTTACAAGATAATGTTTCACGGTTATCACAAGACACTGCCGTATCATGTTTTTACATAATATAAACTTATCTTGTAAAAGCTGGATCAGCTGATATGGTGTAATAAAGTAAAACTTCTATCTTGTAAAAATGGAAAAGACAAGATAAGTATTGAGCATGTAAAAATGTGAGACGGCAGTATCTTGTAATAACATGATAAAAAAAAATCATGTAAAAATGTGATATCTTGTAGAAATGTTTTTATAATATATTATTACGTTAAAAAGGTGATACAGATGAAATTTATGTTACTCACCCGGCAGCAATATACTTCCATATAAAACCATGCAACAACCCTATGTGATTAATGCAATCACATTAACATCTTGCAACCACTACTTTCACAGGTCAACACTACAGACAATATTAAATAACCTACAGCATTAATGATAGATTGATAGCCCTGGTCCTGTGGACAGAAAATTGCCATGTACCAGTTCCTTCCCTAATCAGGTGTTAGCAACTGCAAGTGGCTGCAGTAACAACATATTACCACTGGAGGGAGAAGCTGTACTGCAGAAGAGAGCCTGATGCTGGAGGAAAATCCTTCTGTGTTGAGCCTATAAAGGAAGAGAGAAAGAAAACATGAGTAAAACAAATAAAGAACTCAGTATTAAGCTGCTTTTAAATTGTCCTCACATGTACTCCCCTCCCTTGGTAAACTGAACAGACATTTGTGTAAACACTTCAAGAGGGTTATGGAGAAGGAAAGCTGATCAGCTGAGTCTCTGAGCTGTGGCTTGACTAAGTGCTCTTACACTAATGAATATCAATATGAATCTGTTATACCACTGCTGGACTTTGAATTGCTATTCAATCATGCCCTAGTCAACGAGTAATGTGGGTAGTTCATACAGATGTGCTGATTAGACAATTACTTTTACCACTGCGCGGTCTATAACACCATTTTAGTAAATAATAAAATTGATATGTGCCTCTCACTAGCAGAAGAGAGAGGAATCCATAGGGAACATGGCATTATTGCAGTCAGCAAGAGGACTCCTCTGTGCTCTGCTTGAAATTCTGGTGCAAATTTCTATGCAGTTTATTAGCTACTCATATTTTCAGTTAATAGCTAAATAATGTCATAGATCATTTAGTTAAACCATGTCAAAACAGTTATTCCCTCACTACTACACAAATGTTGATTTGGTATTTTATGAGAAAACACTGTATTCCAAAATATTAAATTAATCTGAAGTAAACTATTAAACACAAAAAAATGAAACTGCAAATGTAAATTATATTGATATTCAAATAACTTCCCGCTGATGAAAAAGGAATCATTTTAAACAAGAAGAACTAATAGATTATGCAGATTTCCAGACATTTAATCTATCTCTCATTGGTAAAGATGTAGCGCACAGACCAAGACTCGAATCGAGATCTTCTAATTCAGGGGTAAATGCTCTATCAATTGAGCCACAAAGCCCTTATATGCGCACAATGAAAAGTAATCCATTCCTTTACTGCCCCCCGGGAGTTTGTAGCTTGCAATGGAATAGAATCCTTTAAAACAACTCTGAATCCACACAGTACTCCAGGTCCACACCAAAACTAATAGGTTCTTCCTTGTCCCATAAAAAAAAAAAAAAGAAAAATCAACCAGTCATTACATTTTGAATTATCTTGCTAACCAATATACTATCTTGCTAATCAATATACTGTGATATTATTAATGTTGTGGGCAATGTATATGGGTCATTTCAACAAGTAGTTTCAGTCACTCATGACCCTGAACTACATCCTCCACATAGTGCTTTTGAAAGAAGCTTTAAATTTTCTGATATTGCTGTGAGCAACGGGGGTTGGGACAAAATGGAACTCATCCTGTCAGGTTGAACTAAAAAGATGTGGCAATTGCTCCGTTCCAGTCCACATGGGAGTAAGCTAAATCAATAGCACATTAGGGAGAAGTAAGAGCCTTCTTCTCAAACAGCACGAGATATTAGACAAGCCTCGAGGTGCAGTAGTGGACTAGAGGTCAGAAACACAGAGCATCCCACTGCACTGCCACCAAGCATTCACTGATTAAGTTTATCTGCCAGAACAAGGAGGCTAAACTTACTGTTCTGGCTTTTGCCAACAGACTAGAAGACCAGAGGACCAAAACATTATCAGTGTACGGCCAGACATTTCTTTGTCTGACTACGAACAGAGCTATAAGAAAAGGGATCATTATTACAACAGTCAAAGAGGTTATACATCTATTTTTGGTCGTTGGTTTGATGGTTAGTGTCTATTAGCCAGACCACTCAAAAAGAAAGAGTCAGATTTTGCTACAGCGTCTGGATCCAAGAATATTCTGTACCAATGCCACAGCCACACGGTGTAAGTAAGAAAGATTAGTTTTAGTGGATTCTTTGCATTTGGGAAATAATGGCTTTGTGGCTTACGGGATAGAGGATTTATCTGTGAACAAGAAGATACTTTAAGTGATCCCTATGAGACATATTTGTGCAGTTCTGATCATCGTTATCTCCAGCTCTCAGCTTTAGCACCTACACATCAGCCCACAAGCTCTCAGTGGACACACTATTGTTTACATGCATTCATATAAAAATGGAATGTGAGAATATTGGCACTGAAAAAAAGGCGTATGTATCTCGATGGCAGCTGTCAGAGAAGCTGCAGGTGAGTATGGCTGTGCTCACAGCGAGTGAGGAGCCACTGCTGGATTCATCTCCTGTGACTGAAACTGCTGCAGTAGCCGCACTCAACAGACAAAGAAAATAGGAAATACTTCCACTGTAGAGTTTACCTCTACATACCTTCTACATATACAACCCTCACAATATTTATCCAAGCTCAGGACTAACACAAAAGGTAAAATGGCTTGTGACCCCATGTGGCTGGCTTTTAATCCATTAATCCAATTAATATGGTGGAAAAATTATATTTTGTCTACCTGTTTAATAAAAATCCAAGTTTAATCCATACAATGCACCATATCTAGAGCATTTAAACAGAGGCTGCACTTTGCTGATTCAGCTTTTGTTCTTCATTAAAAGCCAATAGAGTGGCTACTGACGGTGAAACATATAAATGAATAGGTAACAAGACAGCCTTTACAATGCCATTAAACACACTTTATGTCCAAACACTACCTGAGCCACATTTGTCAGTCTAGTGGAGCCCAGCTAATGTGAAAACTCTCTCTCTCTGCACCCAAGCATTAACTACACTCTGTGTGCGTGTGTGTGTGATCAGTGACCATTTCAACAGCTGAGTGACTGTGGCTGCCGATGCTGTGGCCCTGCTGTAAATCAACATGACGTGACCACTGTGGCAGAGAAAACAGCTCTGATGAATTGTACTCATTTCCACAGCCATGTTCATAACCCTGTGTTGTTACAGTCCTTTACAGTCCACAGCACAATATACTGACTAGAAAGTAGCATACAGAGGAGAAAACAGGAGGAAATGAATTACTCCCTGTTGCAACTTATAGTGAAATCTAAAGTTGATGGTTAAACCTGGGTGGAACACTTAGAAAAGGGTAAGAGTTTGTTAAAGGTTGAGAACACTGTGTAAAAAGTTGTAATATGCCGTTGAATAAAATGGAATTCATCAGTCAAAACTATAAGTATGTGATAACATCAAAATAACACATCCACTGAGCAATGTAGTTGAGATTAACCAAATGCATAACGATACTTTTCACTGCCACTGACTATGGTACAAATTGAGCAGCAGTCTGTGTATATAACATATGCTTGTGTATAAAAATAAAGACAATCATAGCAGACTTTTGCTAAAAAATGCTAAATACAAGGTATGCTAAACAAAAAACAAAACCAAATAATTTTGTCCTCCATCCATATTGCACTAAAACATTAACAGAACATGTGAGGCAAATTACACAAAACTCTAAAATGGAGAGTTTGTGTTATGTTAACAGCAATGTATCTTACCGTAGGCAACTGAGGTCACAGTGAAAAATGTAAATGAAAAAAAAAAAAAAAACCTGCAATGATTTGCAAATCTCATTAAACCATATTTTATTCACATCAGGACACAAACAACTAAAAGTGTTAAAACTTAGATGTTTAATTATTTTTTCAAATTATCATTCAGCTGAACTTTTTTTTTCCTTTATCAGAAGAAAAGTTTCCAGTTTCTGGATCATGTTCACTTAAGGCTTCATATCTCATTGCAAACTGTGCTCATAGAGAAGTCCACAAATGCAATAATAAAGGCTCTGCCTTCCTTAAATGAGAAGTGTTGCCCAGTGTAGTAGCACAATTTATATTTCCAGCCTTTTGTTTCAATGTTCCTCCATTTTTGGAATGTGTTGCTGCCATAAACATGAGCTATTATTTTTCATAATATGGTAAATATCTTACCACAACTGATATGCTGTGCATGTTTAACATATAAAATATTGTTTTATAAAATTTGCTAATCATTGCATCTGTATTTACTTGTTTGTAACTGTGATTATATTTTACAAAAAAAGTGTATATATTAGGAGGAGTTTATATTTCTGCCAATAAAACTGAAAAATAAAACCTCTTTGTTTACAAGGAAGATTTACTGTACAGCAAACAGTTCCCTGCAAAAGGCTCTGTTCAGTGGACAAAACATAAGGACTGCATTTTTAAAATTTGAGTTCTTATTAATCATTAATTTCCTCTTTCTTACTTTGCTGCTTTAGTAATGCTTTACCACTAACTTGTTAAACATGACGCATGACAAAGGTTTGCAGCATACTGCAGGACACAAACTAAGTAGACATGCCCAGACAGACAAAAAACAGGCAACCACACCCTTCTACATGACACAAGACATTCATGACACTGCCTGCTCTGGGTGGAGCCTTCTTTAACACTATATTTACCTTCCACTTTATCTACATTCACACATCTAATCAGACAGTGCAAAGTATTCACTGCCTATGCATTGTCCTTTACACACTTCAGAAGACTTGTCTTTGGTAGTCATCTTTAATCCCATGACACTGGAAAATATGACAAAGATTTAACACCAAGTTTTTTGAGCAAATGGGTCATTCCTTGTAAAAAAAAATCCCAGTTGACCATCACAGATTTGCTTTGTTTATCAAGTTGTTTGATCTATGTCTACAACCAGTAGAATGAAAGCACAATTTGAGGTTGGCATGTTTTTTTTTGAGATACTGTATTTAGGAACAAGCAGGCATGTCAGGCCAAAATCATGGCTACTGCAAAATTATGAAGTTCCATACACCATCACTTCTAGTGCCAGATGAGTGAAATGTATGGTTCTACAATGTGTAAAGTCTTTAACCTGTAAAATGTGTTTCTCAGTTGTATCTGATGCAAGTTATGGGCTGCCAAATATTGTAAATGTAAAAATCAGTTCCTATTATGGACTAGAGTATCTTCACAATGACCCACACCGTGTACCAGAACAAAATATAATTAAAAAGGACATGGGTTCTTTACAGAAAATTGTGTGATAGTATCTTGAAGCTAAAGTTTGATGTGTAGGCAACTGAATTCAAAATGCTGAAAGTGACTTTTTGGTTCTGTTTCATGAACAGCAGGTCCTAGCAGAGCATGATGGCCATTTACAATTTTCAATTATACTTCCAGATGCTGCGCTAAAATGGAGGTTGTAAAACTAAGAACAAAAATTACTCTCTTTTATCTACATTTACACAACTGATCAATATTCAGAGTGCCAGGCAGTCACTCTATGCATCGTCCTTCACACACTTCAGGAGGCAATTTGAGCAATAGGGAATGATTCTGCTCCATCTGTTCCTCATCACTGAATCATTGCCTCTGCCTCAAAACAAACATATGAAAGCATATTTACCCCTTTAGCTATGTGTTGGTTATTTATGCCTTGCCAATGGGGAGAGAAGACAGATAGTGAAAGCTTGAGTGGCGTGGTGACAAACTGCCCTCTTCCCTCCTTGCTCCTTAGATCAGGGTTATCACGGTCAGGGGCAGCTCACTCTCCCAGTGGTTCACTCATTACGAACCCTGTCAGAGTTGAGCTATGTCCCGGTGCAGCTCCTTCTCCTACAGGCGGTTTCCTCCTCAACACTTTAAAAGGGTCTTGATAAGATCCAGGAAAAGACTTTTTTGTATGCACGTGCGATTAGGGCAAGATGACTTGCACTATCTCGCGGGCATGTCTCGAAGCAGGGGGGAAAAGGCAAAATGTGATAAACACCCCCTAGGCTTTGGTTCTAACTGACAATAATGGAAAAATGGTTGCAGTGTTGCCATCCCAGCTATCTAGTTAACTGCTTTACTTTAAAACTCTATAACAGCAGATCTTTTTCACAGTTCTCAATTTTGAAGCCCCTTTTACAGACTGTTCTCAGTAAATTGCCACAAATGCCCTCTTCGAAGCACTGCCATTTTTCTGAAAAATGGCAGAGAACATTAGCAGTGTTCACACTGAATCCTTAAATGCTACAATGAGATGAAGCTGATGGCCCGTTGGTACAGAAATACAAATATAAATTAAAATGAACACACATTAAATCAGAAGGTAGAGATAATATTAATGTTTATATGTTTACTGTATGTTCTGGAAAGATCCCTGGTTTCATTCACACCACTGGGACACAGCATCTGTTCTGACTCTGTTCACCCTGTCCTGGCAAGATGGTGGATTAAATTGGGTAAGACTGTATGTGTGAAAGGGACTGAAGAAGACACTCAGATTATTGTTGCAGGCAATTTTTGGATCTTTGAGCTCTGTAAAAGCTACATATTACTGAGTGGCCAGAGCTGAAACACCTAGCCCAGAGCAGACAAATGGAGTAGTGCTAGAGAAGGGCATTCATGTTTCTTTCTGAACTATTTCGGTTCATAAGATTACAAGGCATAGGAAACTTAAATTCAACATTTTTCAAGTTAAAGAGTTCCTCGTGGCTTATAGATGACAACATTCCAAGCAGGGTGCCATAGATGTTTGCCATTTCGCTACCAGACGCAGCACATTAAGGAAAAGGACGATTGAGCTGTTATTGAGGTTACAAAACTAAGAACAAATGCATCTTTAACAAAGTTTACAACAGTTTTCCACACTTTTTCTTAACCAATTAAAATTCCTGTGGCGTTCCCTTGACAACATCAAGATGGCTCTGTCCCAACACTGGCACTAGGCCCTGAGGTATACTTGTACCGCACATCTGTTGAAAGTGCAGCGAAGAGGGACCAAATCCATTAGACCTGACATAGTCCTGTCCTGGTTGCAAATTGTTAAACTTTATATTGATGCACTGCCAACGTAACTAGAAGCACTCAGAGAAAGCAGACATGCAGCAAAGCATTGGGTCTATCTTGCAATGGAAGATATTTTGCCCAGACATGGACTCACAGTGGGGATCTTCTACTTCAGGGGTAAATGCTCTATACTTCAAACATTCTTCAGTCGAGCTGGCGTCCCGAATACTCAGCCAAAATGTCTTTCTTCATCACAATCCAACAATCTTGATAACAGGCTTACAAACAAACCATGCCGACAAAACATAACCTGGCTGGCAGATGTATTACTTGTATATGTATTGGTTATATATTGTATTGGCAGTATTTGGTCAGGTTTTTATGGTTGTTAAAAAGGATAATAATTTGTTTAAACTGACTTTTTGTGCAGCCTATATCTTTCCTGAACTCTTGGTGACACAAAACACTTTCAAACTAATTGGCAAATTTTTTTTTACCAACTCACAAATCACATTTTGGGCTTCTATCAGCACATTTCTCTCCACTGCTCTACTCTCCAGTACCCACACAAACTCGGAGGTCGATAAAAGTTGAAATGGAAAAGAACACGATGAGGGAAGTGACTTAAGAAGTGGTATGTACCTAAATAACAGATGCAATACTCTCGACATACTACCTTAGACATTAGATAATCTTGAGGGCATATTGTCGTCTTTCAGTGATTGATTAGGCCATTCCAACTTAATTTTCATCCCCGGCAATCAATTCTCAGTCTAATAAATAAAATGGGTTTATAGATTGTTGTGTTGCTGAGGGGAATGCATGTTGTTTTCAATACTCTTCTGGCAACAGGTAACAAATTTATCTAGGTAATATCCAGGTACGTCGTCCTGTTCACCTATCCTTTATTATAATATGGATTCATCTGTTACCGAGAGGAGCAAGACAATTTGCAAGAGGAGGAGGTTGTTTGACTTTTGATGAGATTTCAATATGCAATTTAGCTCGAGCTAGTGGACAAATATGACAAGGAAATAATCAAAGTGGGCAATGTTTTCTCTGTGTATTTTCCCACAGTGAAATAGGAACTGTATTTTATGAGATAATTAATTATGGTCTAGACAAATACACGCTGAGAATCTGATCAACCCTAAAATGTCATTTCCACTGTGATCTGTTAGATACTGTTAAGCAAATATCACACAGAAATTTGAATACACTGATTGCACACACACCTAGTTGGCACCTGACTACTAGCCAGAAAACTGCACGTATTTGCACTAAGCAATTATTTCTAAACATATCTTTTAATGTGTATAGAGAATTTAAGCAATAATATATTGTAATGGTAAAAGTCATTGTGGTGGATTACAATGCTACAGCATTATCAGTAGACCCAGTGGACTCCTGGGAGCCATGGTATGTCACTTTATGTCATTAAAGGGAGTTATGAGCTTTATTAGCCTTCATTACCACTGAGCAGTATGGGTCAAGGCACAGTGCCAAGGGTCCCCAAAGTGTGTTATCATCACCTCTTACTGGATGCAGTCTGTTTAATGGCCGACAGAAAAAAAAAAAAAAAACATGTGTTTGAAAATGCTAATTACAAAGATAGCTAAATATAAAGCGCCTGTGATTCTGGGTTTTCTTCTTTAATTAAAGACACTACAAATTCACTGTCTATATTGCACTGCAACATAAGAAAACACAATTTTATTGATTTGTGAGTTTTCAACTCTACTGAAATATACACTAAACTACAGCTCGTTCAGACCTGCCCTTTTTAACTATTGTATTTAACAGACCATCTGGACAGGCAGGTTAATTTATGTTAACAATAAAAAGAGGTAAAAACAAAATAAAATGTTTACAGAAGATAGTGTCCAAAACAACTAGTTTGAAATTAAGTTAAAATACATAAAAAATAACTCTAAAAAGCAGACACTGACAACATTATTGCAAGTGAAGCAGTTTGCAGTCTCTGTAATACAGATACTAATTGTAATATCTTTTAACACCCACCTTTACACTAGAATTTCCTATGGGCCTACAGTTTGCCAGTAAGCTAGGGAAATTTCACATTCTTCTTGCATATAATCAATAGGGAAATCATGTAGCAATTGTGGTTGACAAATATATTTTAACATATTTTCTATGTTGCAATGTCCACAGATATTTCTGTTTTTTCTTAGAGTGTCTACCTTACAATGTTCAAGGAGTTTTCCTCTTGTATAGTTCAATGGCTACTGTCTGCATATAAAACACCAGTGTGGGACAGCCCCACTCTGAGCTTTTCTGATCTACACTCTTCTCACTCCTTCTCTTCAAGAAAATAATCACCACAAAGACAACAGTTTGACTCAAGACATATTATTTCTTTCTCACACGATTATACAAGCTACAAAATAAAGAATGCCAACTACCAGAGGATAGAAACAATAAAATATGACTATGTCCATGTTGTAAATAAAAAATATGGATTGTCCTATATTTCTATAGTTGTTACAATAAAGTCCTAACAAAAACAAACTGGCTTACTGGTAGCGGTAAAGCTTCCTCCATCTTGCAGTACAATGTAAATAAAGGTGATGAGAGGTGTAGGAAAGCAAATGGAGCCAACTGTCACAAAGACCATCAGTGGCTAGTGACAGATGCCAAGGCTGTTTTTAGTTTGCATTTCCTCTAGAGTGATGCAAATATGTCTGTGCTTGACAATTAATAAAATGGCCATTTATCACAAAGCACATGCAAAATAAATGTGAGCTCTGTAGTTGTTTGGGGCATCTAGAGGTGGCATTGATTCGACATAAATTTATTGGAAATTCTCATTCTGGGAAAACACACAAAAAGGATCGAGCATCCGGCTACTTTTCAAATTGACAGTCAGTATTTGACAGACCAAGTGCATAGAAGTGCAGTGCTGCGTTCTACAGTCCTGGAGGAATTCTTAGCCATTTTTAGCCCACATTTAGTATTTAAAGTATCAATATCAATATCAAAGTACTAGTACTTAGTAGCTACAAAATATCGCAAAACAACACAAAACCATATTATGCATTTTTGTATATTTTTAAACAATTCTTGGTCACCTCTAGAACAGCACATTTTAAAATTTTTAAAACAGCTGACAAAAAGGATTTTTTTTGCAATAAATACTTTACTGTTGATTTTCAGAAACAGGTGAAAAGCTGTTCACTTACTAAAACTGTTTGTATGATGCCATTTTACTACAAAATGAAAAATAGAGGTGAGGAATCATGAGCAGTCCAATGTGTTGTTTGTTTTTGAGAAATGAATGAGAGCAGACTGGATGTAGAGTGCTTGTTGAATGGTCAGTGGTGTAGGAGGGAGTATGTAGAAATGAGCAGTTTGGAGCTCACAAAAAGCCAGTGTAAGAGAATAGGTTTCTACACGTTCTAAAATCAAATAATGTCAAAACCTTAGGTGGAGGGCAGGGGCTAGTATGATTGTAAATGTTACTCACTCAAACTCACTATATTATTCTTATGGCTAATGGGCCTGTCTACTGACAATAAGCATGTCTACGTGTTTGAATATTGTGACCACTTTTTGATGCTTTTGTGTCATGTAGGGTAATTGCAGAGATATTATCCATAAACAGCCAAGACATCTGCATTTTTAACTTTAGCAGCAAATTGTACCATAGATTTCATACCTGCCCTCTACCTCATCTCCCACACTATAGGCTCTTTACAATGTTTCGACATCACATGAACACAACTTATACAGGACTAATCAAACCACAACTCCAGGTATGTTTTTGATGAAGGAACAACATATAACAAGACAGAAAGCTCAAAAAAGTTAATTTTGCATAATAAAGCCCCTTTAAATGTGACATTCAAATTTTAACAGTGTTCAAACTTCAAAACTCATATTAATTAAATTAATTATCAGCAATGGTCCAAGTTGCTCAGTATAGCATTTGTCGTGTTGAGTGTCTTATTGCTCAACAACTTCAACTACCCCCCACCCCCCTGTAAACAGTTATTGCAACAAAAGCCTCTGGTCTGCTGTGGCACTCAAGGCTAAATTACACCACATGTTAGACAGCTCCATCTCCTTGGTGAATAGACCCTCAATTTACCACAGTGTACAAGAAATAATAAGACAGCCTAACTACAATAAAACATTTGTCTCCTGCTTATGGATAAAAAGCTTACGCTGTCAGATGGACACAGCTCAGTAGCCATTTATTTCACATCTCCTCACATCTCCTCACATCGCATTAGGAGCGCTGTTATGAGAAGCCATCAGACCTGTGAACTGTAAAGAGCCGCAGGAGAATAAGATGCTAGATACTTTTCAGGGAAATCTAATTTGGCATTCAGCAGACTCACTCACTGTGTAGTATTCTTTGTAGCATGCAGCTCCCTTATCATAAGCACCACATTAGAACAGCATTGTCTATCCTGTTCTATCTATAATGCTCATATTTTTCAAAATTGACATTGACCTTAACCTCCTCTGCTTTCTTGGGATATGTAGCCAATAAATTTAATTACACAGAACAAGTAAATAAATCATTCAACATAAGCTATATGCACCTGCTTTGTGACCAAACACCTTGCAGAAATACTTTAAATTAAAAAAAAAAGTGATCCAACATCCACTTACACAGTGCAGAGCAAGCATTTTCAGAGGCAGTGGAATAGAGCGCCCAATACCACCTATATGAATATATTTAGTAATAAATCAATATATATATATAAGTCTACTGTAAACCACTCAAGTGTTTTTGCATGTCCTAATGCAGCACTGAGGTAGTCAAAAACAAAGCCTTCCATCTAGGTGGATTCAAATAGGGTAGCTCATCTTGCATTATATATATTAATGCATAGCCATAGGTTGAAATCTATATTGATTTGATACTGTATCAAACTCCAAAACCACATTCTCATTATTTATAAAACAAGCAATACAACATGTACAACTAAAAATGTTATTGTATGTTACCAATACAGTTCAAGTCATATGAGCTCATAAGGCAAGAAAGCATTGAGGGACATGCTTACGAAAGCAGTACTACTAAATCAAACTGCACAATAGTCTTTTACAGAAATCATGCACGTGCAAATGAGCAGATATGACTCTTTTGAAAGCCTTGTAATGACCTGGTGAAGCATGGGTGAAGTTTGATAAGAAGCTCAGAGACTACAAATAAATTTAAAAAAAAAAGGTGAAAAAAGTGAATGCAGGAAAAAATGTTAATGCACCTAGTGTATCTGGATTCATTCATTCATTGTATTGTCCTATAACTGAAATGACTGTTTATGTTCCATTCAGCCCAGAATTTAAAGCAGTAGGAATCTTATCCCATTTCTAATGTGTTACAAAAATGTCATGATGCAGTCGAACTGTAAATGAGTGGATAGCTTAAGGAAATATGTAACTGAGCACCCAGTAGTCCCTATTTTACATATAGTTGCTCTAAAAGGAGGACTCTTCTTAGTCATCCTGCATGGTGGAGTGAGTCATGACAGGGAACCTCTGACACAAGAGATTTTATTTCTCTTCCATCACTGTGGATGAGAGCTCTACGTAGAGCAGAGTATTAACATGGCTGTTTCTTCAGACTTGCATTGCAGTAAGTCCTGCTTAGCACCAAACCCCAAATGACAAAACAGGTAATAAATGACAGTTTAAACCAACCCACTAACCGCTCATTAATAAAAATGAGGTGGTAGGATGTGGTGGACAACAACAAAGTGTGGTTTTCTTTCCAAGCATTAGGAGATTTTTCAGAACAGATGCATTGCTTGATCTGTACGTGCACTGTCAATTGTCATGTCATGGTCTGACACAATGCTAGACTGCTAGTTACCATTCTCTTTAGAACATGGAAACTTGTATATAATAACAAGCAATTTGGATCGAACAAGGACATTTATTTGAATTTACTTTACTAAGAGTATTTCATTTTTAAACCCGCAACAAGCCTTCCACAGGCTTACAGGCTACACAGCCCAAAAAAATTACAGGAAGCCAATTACTGACACCATGCCAGTTGTCATAACTGCTGGACTTATGTGTCATAAGTCCACAGGAGCATCCGCTTCATTCTGCAGCATGTGCACTTTGTCAAAAATGGACATGAAAAAGCAGCTCAGAAAAACTGCTAACTCTGTGCAAGCAAAATTTAGATTCATCTGCAGTGACAGCCTCTTGGATGTTGATGTTTGGCAGTCCTGCAAATGCTGGCTTGCATGTTTCCCTAAGATCAACAAAGAAAATGTTGGCATTCTTTAAGCCCAGCTATGAAACAGAGTGCGGTCTGAAGGATAACTTATGAGAAGGCTTTGTGGAGCTCAAATTAAAAATGTAACCTTGTTTCACTTGGGCTACAAAGTAGGCTACTACTTCAAAAGGCTGCAGGTAAACTGCCAGGGTTGATATGAGGTTAGGTCAGAGCATGCTGCTGAGTTGTAAAGGGTCTGCTGAGATGGGCTACTGGCATCCACTTAGCACTGGAACAATAATGTACATTAGGCTAATGAACTTCTATAAGTTACAGTAAGTTGGTGTTCCCATTTACACATACCTTGCTTATGGACAATTCTCTCTCAATCTAAAGTCAGAGTAACAACATACCATTCCTCTGAGGAATCCTCTAAATGCAAGAAAACAACATTTTCTAGAAGAACAACTTAGCGTCAGCTACTGCCTACAGCTGCTGTCACTACAAGGCTAAGTGAAGCATCTACGACAAAAAGTTACAAAATTAATATGTTATTGTAGCTATCTTGCAAAACCCGACAGATTTTCTTTTGGATAGGACTAGGTAGCCCAACTATCTTACTACATGTGAGTTAAAAGGTAGGCTATATAGCCTCGTTACCTGGTGTAAAAGTGGAAGTGGACGAGCAGTTTTGAGAACAGAGTGACAAGGCTGAAGTGCTCTCAGAAGTCCCGCCGTAACTTTACCGACCATCCGCAACGAAGCCATGCTCAGCCTTTCTCCGGGTTACTGTCGCGTTAGGGGCATTACTTCACTGAAAATATGTCCGAGGAATGTTCTTCAAAGAACCGTGTTTCAGTCAAAACGCTGGCTGAAAGCTGTAAATCTGAGGAAAAAGGAAGGCGCTCCGGGGCAGAGAGAGGGCGGTGCAGCCGGAGCAGAGCCGCATACCATTTCCTCTGACTACTGCCAGCCTTCTTTTGTCTCATTTTCTGCCTCTGTATTGATGTGTTACACGAACCAACCAGCAGGGACCCGGCTCACTGAACAGGATACACGGTCCACACCCACAGGAATGCGAGGTGATATAAGTTTAAGTAAAACGCCATAACACGCGGTTTAGTTCAGTATCAGTAAAGCAAAAGCTAATTAGTGCTAGCCAAACAGATGCTCGTGTTAATCAGAAGGCTACGTAGCATTAGGCTACTAATGAGACAAACTTTGGCCTTCTGGTACAGTTATAGCCTTTTTTTTTTTTTTTTTTTTACATTTAAAACTTGCCACCTAAATAGGCCTACAGTCACGATTATAATTGCTAGCCGTGGAGGGCGCTCTTTGTGGTTTCCGCAGTAAGACTGGATGTGTGAGCACTGGCTCATCTGCTAACAGCCAGCTAGATTAAATCACTCCATTGATTTTTTTTTTTACACTGTAAAATCTGGCATATGTAGTCCTATACTCTGCGTAATGTTTCCCATGTATCAGTGGTCTTCAAGTGGGATGGTTTTACTGTTTAGAGCCTGCGTAGTGGATCTTATTATTCACACTGCCAAAATCGTGTCCTTTTAAAATCAATGTTTATCTTTGGGAATATGAAACATTTGCAAAGAGCCAATTTTGGGCTGAAGCTTGGTTGGGGAAACACCGTGATGTATTTTTCATCCAAAAACTTAGTGTGGATAACATCCAAAGAGCCACTATGGAGACTCCATCTCCCATGAGACTGCCATCTCCCATGAGAAGAATACTATGAAGAATGGAACGATTGCTGGGAGCATTGTGTACATTCACAATGTGCATACTTTAAATAAACTTTAGTCATTTCTAATTTTTTGTACTCACCTCGGTTACAGGTCACTTCAGAATTGTGCCTTGAATGAGGGACAAAGCACATAGCTACCTACTAAAGAATAACTATGCCCACAAGCATTTTCCAAAATTTTCAATAGTGTACAACATGATGACCTGGACGACTGAGAATGTCTACAGACTGGAGCTTTGATGGTTTTGTATTTGCATCTATAAACCCAAACACTTGGCCAACTCCCTATGTCTAATCACTGTTTTCACAATTGCACAAATAGTGAATATACAGCATAAAGTAATTCTACACTCAAGACATTTAAAATTAAGTGAATTAGCCCTTGCAATTTCCAGTTTATTTAGCTTCAAATGCAGGTATGTAGCCTATTATGTACACAAATAAAGACAGACATAAATACATCAAATTATCAGGTTCATCACATTAACATTCAAGGTAAACAAACAAAAAACAGGTGGCAGTGTAAATGAGATGACCAATTGGATAGCTTCCAAGATTGCCTTTATATAAAAAGATGCACTGCTTGCTAGTACTACAGTACAGTCTCTACAAGATATGTGCCAGAACCAAATAAAAAGAGCAACTATCTCCAGAGAACCTATTCTACTCCCTTTTCTTTCTAGCACAAAGACATGCAAGTTGCTAGGGTGCATCTTGTGACCAAAGCTGCAAGCTAAATGTCACAGGTCTGCATTAATACTGAAGCATCATCAACAATGGAGACAGTTCTAGCAACCATTCAAATATGTCTTGATCTGCTTACGCCATCCAGATGTTCTACTAATTAGCAATACATGATTACATGTTTCAGCAGTAAAGTACAGATATTTAATCAGTTTGATCGACTTGAGTTTCCTCTAATCCAAACCACTCCCTGATTCATAGCTGAGTATTTCACCACTGATCAATGAATTCTAAGCTATGATATCAATAAATAAACATTTGCGCATAGCTCACATAGGACTATGACTAGGCACTGGGCTTGGCAAAATGCAAATGTAGTTAATCACTTTTAACTTGCATCAGATTCTCTTCCTTACTCCCTTCATTAATATTTAAGCATTTACTTAATGAGCTTGACTTGGCAAGCAGAAGCTAGGTAATAAGACTTTTACACTGTATCATCCAACCTCTCAAGGGCCACCAAGTTAAATATTTTTTTTCAGTGCCACTTTGTAATCAGTGGCAGGGTTTGTCTGGAGCACAATCACCCTTTGGGGCCTTCAGAGACACAAGCACTTTTTTTGTGTGACCTTTGACCTAAGAATCCTAGCACTGGCTCTGTCTCGCAATGGGAAATATTTTGTTCAAGGGAATCTTGTAAATGCTTTATCCATCTAGCCACAAAGCCCTTATCTCTAACAATAATAAAGAAGCCACTAAAACAATTTTTCATTTACTGACCCCTTGTGGCTGGATTTAGTATTTTCTGTCTTGCAATGGTACAGAATCATCTAATAATTTGGATCTAGATGATGTTCATTGTTTTGGATCTGCAACAAAAATTAATAATTTTTTTCTTGGCCCATTACTGATTGTATGTGTCATCAAACTGTAACCATTATACATCGAATCTTACTAACAGACTAGAGCAAACATGTCAATAATAATCCTGCCAATAACCTCTTTCTCTATGCAAGAAAAAATGAAGAATGAAGAAATTTTGACCTATTAAAGTGATTTAGTTAATTTGTGAGTGCTGTGACATATTGCACCTCCTCAAACTTACACTTAATTTATTAATCAACTCAAGTTAAACCACTTCATTCAAAGAGGAGTTCTATTGTTGAAACTGTTCTTCATTTTGCAGCAACCTTCACCGATTCCTGCCAGAATGGTTAAAGTCATGAATACTTCCCAAGAGAAGTTGGAAGGGGATGAGGATGAGGGTAAAGCTTCAAAAAATCAATACGCTTTTGGACAAGAGGGTGAGTTTTCCCTTTTAAATCTGACTGTTTTTCAGTCATACATTGGGAATTTAACATGAAAACCATTCAACATATCTGCTTTGATAACCATTAATGCTGGCACAGAAACAGTGTTTGCATCTCAAGCATTGTCTGCCTCCTGTGTAGAAAGATTGATACTCTTGTATTGGCCGCAAGCTCACTGTGTAAAACTGCTAACTCCCTCTTACTGAATGAAGATTTTGTGGGACATTCGCCAAGTTTCTTTTTCTAATGAGTTGGCTGGTTCCCTTCGGTCTCTCAAATAAGGCTAATTGAATAATGGAATTAGCTCAGGGAGACATTTGTCTGAAATTAATTTAGGAAATAGTCTCACTTGAGAATGAATATAGGTGCATTCCTCTGATTTATTTCTGTAACTCATTAATGTAAAGAATATGCTAATCTATGCATTTATAAATGGAAATCCCAGCTTTAATAATTTAATGTGTGAGTCTGTTGCTCAATTATAAAATAAACAATGGTATATCACAGGCAGGTTTTCTTCATCTGAAACTAGGCTGCCATCTTGTGTAGCACTGAACGCATTACACTTATTTCTGTACTTTTCAGCTAATGAAAAACGCACAAAATAAGCATAGCTAATTATAGCACAACATTGACTTGTACTGTAGCCTGTAACATACTTGTTACAGTCAGGTACATGAACATTACGGATTTATGGCTCCATCTTGTGGTGGGGTTCTTAAACACAGAAACAATGAAATTAAACACAGTGAATAGAGTAACTGCATTTGATAGCCTGGCTCTCAATCGCGAGTGCAAGTAGCACCATGTATATATGAATTTACAACATGCCTTCTTTCCAAATACACCTTTTGTAACAGTTTTAGATATTATTACTGTATATTTTTATATGTTTTTTTGAAGAATGAACAGAAGTGGAACAAAGTAATTATGACCTCTGGCTTGGCAAAATTCATTGTGTTTTCATTCTGTACTGTACGATAGATATGACACCTGAACCTGTAAAATATGCTATGGACTATTTTATATTTCACTATGTTATATTGTTATTGCCACATTCAACAATAATATTTTATATGGCATGTGTTCAAGGCTTGACATTTACTTTTTTGTTCACTGGCCACTGTAGCTAGTCTTTTACAAAAGTTACTAGCCAATAAGTACTTTTAGTAGCCACATTTTATTTAGTTTAAATGTTTGTGTTCATTTTAACAGTATACCGCAAGCTTTAAAAAATGTAAAATGTGGTTTTATTTATTATTTTATTTTATTATTATTTATTAAATATTGCAAAACAGGTTTACTTACAGGCAGAGTAAATGGCATCTCTGTGCATGTAGTGTCACATCTTTTAAAACATGTTGATTTGTTTAGTATTTTTTTCTAAAATTATAATGAATTACTCTAAAAGGTATACACTCAAGCAGAGCAACATAAATTCAGGCGTAATCTTTAAAGTTAAGATATAGGTGCGTAAAATTGAACTGGCCAAAGTGGCTACTGGGAGTATTTGTGTTAGTAGCAAAAATGAAATTCTACCCATATTTGGCTGGTTGGCTAGTGTTAATGTCAAGCCCTGCATAGTAATAAGTTAGTAAGTTAGTAAGTAAAAGTTAGTAATATAGCCCATTGTTTGCAGTAGTTCCTCAAGTTTGTCATGTCAGGACAAGAGAGTAAGATTACATTACATTACTCTTTTTTATTGGGTTGCTTGGACTTTCAGGGTGAGCCTGCTGCTGACCTGCTGCTGATAAGAATCATCATGACGTGAATTTATGAAGGCATTCAAAGTAAAAGTTTGGATTAAAAGGTGAATTTCTGTTTTGTGTTTGGTGATGAGACTTTGGCAAAGTCGGACAACTAACCATCTTAATTTGTTTTAATTTCTGTACATAGAAGTCTGATGTGGAGTCTGTTGATTGAGTTTGCTTTCCATGGGTGAACCAAATGGTTGTGGGTTTAATGTGAGTGGAACAACATTTAACCAATCAGAAAACTATGACTGAAGACTGCATGAATGGGTGAGGTTCCAGGCGCACTAGCTAAGAAAGTAAGTTTAGGTGTATGTTTTGTTGTTATGTTTCCTAGTAAGTTACTAATATTGCAGCTGTCTTCGTTGTTCCATATTTGTCTTTAAGCCCACATGATATGCCTACATGATTTGAATTATGGGTATATGGATAGTGGATCTCTGCCAGAGGCTGGGCTGTTTGAAGTGTTGTGAGTGTGAGGTAATTGTGTGTGACGGCCGGTGATAATGATAAGGCACACACCGGATCGGCTCCTGCCTCCGATCCCCCGCTGCTCACTTTTACTTCTCCCTTTTCCTCTAATTGACCAGGCCATGTCTCCCCTGGGCCCCTTTGTTATTATTTATTAATAATTCATCACTAAATAATTCAGAGCCAAGGACTTGCGGTATTAATTGAGCTGGGAGGCAGTGGCAATGCTTGTGTGCTTGTGTGCATTTGTGTGTGTGTGGTTGGTAGGTGTCATCAATAACTTTCATTGTCAAATATTTACCAAGGAAAACATAATGCTAATGTAAGTGCTTAAAGGGACATTTCTTTAAAAGTAAGTTTGATATCATGTACAGTATTTATATTTTTTTAAAGATATATAAGGTATGCAGTATGTCTTGACAACATGGCAATAGTGTTTGTGTTGCGGTGTATTCCTGGTATCAGTAGATGGTCTCTGTTGTAAATGAGTATTCCTTTTCCTAAGTAGGCTAAAGGGCTTATTCTTAAAAATACATTTATAGGCTGCAGTTAGCATAAGATTTTGCGATGTTATGCAGGCCTATACAATAATACTATCAATATGAAAGAGTGTTAGTGGATTTGTACTAAAATCTAAGTGCAAGTAAATGCACTTTATGTTACTGTATCCTAATTTTTGATTGACTGATTGATCTTTTTATTTCAAACTTGTGCATGTCACACAATACAGACTAGAAGTCATAATAAAATAATAATAAATAATACAAATAAAGGAGTACAAAACAAATGTCATTAATGACATGTTTGAAAATGAGTAGGAAGAAGTAAAACTTATTTAACCCCCCATTCTCTCTCACAGTACCGTACCCCTAACCAATATAACAATATATCTGCTGTTAATATAACTAGGTTTTGTTAATTTCATAACTTAAACATAATTCCAACTCATAATCATTATATTATCAGAAAATACAGTAGGTGTTATGTACTTATTTCACATACATTCCATTGTACATCACATCATTAAGGCATATCATTATTATGCAATATAATGCATTAACATAACACCATAGTGCAAGTGTTACAATATATATTACTTCCAAAAACATTACCATACATCAATCAACTAAATAAATATAATACAACTCTATATCAATAATACAGATATAATATTTATATAATACCACAATAACATCTATATTACCACTCTATATAATACAGCTATAATATTTATGTAATACCACAATAACATCTATATTACCACTCTATAACAATTATACAGATATAATATTTGTGTAATACCTCTATAATGTCTACAATACAACTGCATCAATAATACAACTACTATATTTGTGTAATACTCTGATATATATATATATATATATATATATATATATATATATATATATATATATATATATATATATATATATATATATATATATTTTTTTTTTTTTTTACCTTTATTTAACCAGGAAAGTCCCACTGAGATTCAGAATCTCTTTTGCAGGGGAGTCCTGGCCCCATGGGGAACCTATTGTTCATGTTTTTAGTGGTAGGGGAAACCAGAGCACCCAGGGGAAACCTGCGCAGACACGGAGAGAACATGCAAACTCCACATAGTGTATAATGTGTGGGATTTATCCCACTCTGTGGAAGGAAGGCAAAATCATTCCACTAATTAAAGATCATAAATTACCCTTTAATGGTCAAAACTGCAGTCCTATAAGTATTCTCCCTGCACTTAGTAAGGTTATGGAAAAAAAATATTTATGCGCAAATCTTTACATATTTTCAGAAATATAACTTAATGACAATATTTCAGCATGCATATAGAAAGGGCCATTCTACGTGTACAGCTCTCATTCAAATGACTGATGAATGGATCAGATATATGGATAATTCAGAATTAGTTGGTTGGTCATGTTAGATTTTAGTGCTGCTTTTGATGTAATAGATTTTAATAGCGAAACTTAAAAAATACGGTTTTACTCCTTCTGCTGATACACTGATGCAAAGTTATCTTTCCCATAGAACTCAAATGGTGTATGAGGGGGTTAGGAGAAATAAGTTGGTCCTAAATATTGCCAAAACTAAAAGTATGATCACTGGGTCAAAAAAAAAGTTGATGCTTGGACCAAATTTAAAATTGCATATTTACAGTAGATAAGGCTAAACTGCTGGGCCTGGTCACTGACAGTAGTCTTTCTTGGACAGAACATGTAAATACAATTGTCACTATAATGGGTCGAAGCATTGCAATAACAAAAAAATTGTGTCATTATGTAGAACAAAACACTTTAGAAGTGGTTACAAAGTCATTAATTCTGTGCCACTTGTCATACTGCTCTGAAGTGTGGTCTTCTGCATCCCAAAAAGACCTGGCAAAAATTCAAGTTGTCCAAAACAAAGCTGCAAGACTTGTTCTAGGATGTTCAAGGAGAACAAGTACAGATCTAATGTATCAAAGATTTTCCTGGCTCAATCTAAACCAAAGAATATTAGTCACACTGGGTGCCTTGATACATATTACCCTGACTCTGAGAATGCCAGTTTTTCTATTAAATCAAATTGTTTATTGCAATTTTTTGCATAATTATAATACCAGAATAGCAGCTAATGGTCATTTATTAGCACAACACCCTAAAACCAATTTTATGAAGAAAACTGTTATGTACAGAGCCATAGTCATCTGGAATAACAATGAAACTTGACAGCTCAGGAATAAGTTTTCTGATTATTACTTGAATATTATGAATGTTTAATTTGTACAAATTGTAGTTGTAAATGCATCTATGTGAACGTACTGTATTGTGTTGTTTTAAACCAAGTTTTCATATTTGTGATATGTGAAGTGATGGGATGAAATGTCATTTTAAAAATGGACCCCAGGAAGACCAGCTGATAGCATTTGCTTTTCAGCTAATGGGGATCCAAATAAATAAACAAATAAACAAATATCTATAACACAGCATTTTATAAATTATCATGCTATATTATTTACCTCTTTCCTTATTGAATTTTATAAATATATATTTTTTTGTATTTGTTTTTAAACCTTTTAATGTTTGGACATTGCTTCAGATCCATACTGAGTTTGTTCCAAAGTCTTACTCCATTAGTTGTTATACAGAACCTTTTCAATGTTGTTTGATATCTTTCAGTTTGAAAGTTTAAAGCTTCCCTTAAATTTTTAAAGTTAAATTATGTAAAGCGTTTAATCCCAGAAGAGGCCGCTGTGTGCCCTCTTGAGTTAAGAGTGAACTAGAGCATTGTGTGAAGTAGAGAAGATTTTTAGGGATTGTTCTGTCCTGCAAAACAGCTTTCCCCTTGAGGATTCAGATTCATATTTGTTGTGGTCTGGACGTTTATAAAAAATATAACTATATATTAAAGACGAGCAAAATGTTACTGATGACAAAAAATAGCGTCTTAAGATATTAAATGTTGAGTTTTATGCCCTTCTTTGAGTTCCAGATTCGTCCAGTAGAGGTCAGCATCACATCAGCAGACATTTGCCACACAGAACGGGACTGGTTCCTGTGTTTGTAGAGCTGCACTCCATTTGAAAGCAGCTGCTTTGTTTGTGTTAAATTATTCATGCAACCTTTCATTAACACTCAAAGCAAACACAAATCGCATGGCTCTGAGCGAATCAGCCTCTCCGCCAAAGCTTTCTTAAGAAAATGCCATTGTATCAATTCTACCAATGTTCACTCAAGTCCCGGCTGACATTTTCTTTCATTTTGCTTCGTCACATTGCAAGTAATTTCAATACATAATGTACAATGCCTCTGGCTCAAATGCTCATCAGACTGGAGCCAATGTTTAAAATTGAAGATAGAATTTAAAATTACAAATGCTGACTTTTTCAAAAACAAGTTACAAAATCATTCTGTCTTCCTCCCTTCTGACATTGAGTCGCCTGGGCAATTGCTTGTCTTCTGAGCATTGCTTAGTTGCTAAATCTCTTTAAAGTAGAGCAAAGTATCAGAAATCAAAGCTACTCTGAACTTGGTCTTTTAAAAGTTTTGATTTTTTTTTTTTTTTTTTTTTTTTTTTTTTTTTTGGAGGGGGGAATTTTTGGGGAAAAACAAGTTTTTGTTTCCTCAGGGAATGGTTGATCTGAAGCTGTCGACAAGGCCCATACAAGTCTCCTGCTACCGCCGAGAGTACAGATTGTCTTTCATGCGGCGGCGGTTTGGGACTATAGAGAAAGGGCCAGCAGAGAGGAGCCCGTTGAGTTGAGCTGCGTGTATTTTTGTAGACATCGACGAAGACTTGACTTAATCTAAGAGTACATCAAAGCCTCTTCTGCAGCGAAACCCTTCTCTGGTCCTTATTACCAAAGTGCTCATAAACGCCTTTGGGGAGTTGACAAGAAGAAAAAAACACAAACAAAAACAAACATGTTTGCTTTTATCTTTTAAGTAACGATTTATGCTGGTACAAATGAGCATTCGAAAAGAGAATCATATTGTATCAAAGATAGAAAGATTTATGATGATGGAAAAACAAAAGGCAGACTATGCATAGCAGACTAAATTGATGCTCTTGCCAGAATGTCATCAGCTGGTTGGTTTTGGGGATGCTGCCAATCTCTGCCAAACTCAGCTTTTTGATTCAGCGAGTGGTTTGAGTGAACATGAGATTAACAAATGGCCTGCACCAGCGTGTTTTTGATTTATTTTTGATGACTCTGATGTGAGCATGGGAGTGAAGGGACCGCTTGTATACTCCAGTGGACCCACGGGCCGGGGCCGCGGTGTAAACAGCGGCTCAGTGGCGCACCAGTCTTTCCATCAGGATAGAGTGTAACCCCATGGAGATCCTAGAGAGTTCTGAAGCCAGAGATGGTGAATAATAGAACAAAGTGAGGACGAGTTTTCAGAGGTTCCCCTGCTCTTCAACATCCCTCCATCGTAGCAGAAAAAGGATATGTGTGTGCCTCCGCTGATAAGAGCAACTTTTCCATCCACCAACACTAAACTATACGCTAAAGTTAACTCAGATGTTTTTTTTATAAAATGTTGATGAGATGTTGGTGTTTGATGAAACTTTTGTTGTTAATAACAGTACTTTAAACTAGAAGCACTTGGAGAGCGCAGTTCGGCATTGGCCCCAACTCACAATGGATAGATATAGTGGTCAGACTGGGACTCAAGCCAGGTACCCTCTAGTTCAGGTGTACATGCTCCATATATTGAGCCACAAAGCTTTTACGAATCCACTAAAAATACCTAGATCAGGATCAGCACCAAGAAGTAATCATTCACGCCTTTACTGACCCTTTGTTGCTGGAGTATCTTTGTGGTAGTTGTTGTGGTTGTTCTGTTGTTGTTGTTGTTGTTACTGTTGTTGTTGTTGTGAAGACACAACAATTTTACCACAAAAGAAGAAGTAAAAGTATGTTTAAGGAAATGTACTTGGGAGCTGCTTAGTTTATTGCAGTCAGTGTACTGCTTTTGCATGTGGCTCATGCCTCATTTAAAAGGCCACGATCTGTTGACACATAGAATCAGAAAACAATAAGAAAATGTTGCACCTTACTATGACCTGCAGTCATAGTACACGTATGACTGCAAGTTGCAACATAGAAATAGATGATGATTTTTTAACCAAAATTATAACATAGCATAATTACAGTTGCACAAAGCTTTTATTCCTATGACTGCCTCTAAAGCTAATCTCCTGGGACTATAGGCTCTTTCTCCCTTTTTCTCTGTGCTTATGAAAAATTCACCACAGCCACCCCCTTTGTGTCTTTTCTGTGCATCGCCAACACCGAGAACTGACACGCGGTAAACGGAGAGATATTCAAAGGCTGCCTGTCTCCCACTGGGGTCTCCCTTTTACCCCTCACCACTGCTGAGGAATCAAAACTCTTTGGACGTCACAGAGGCCCATTGAAGTTGGGAGCCCGCTCCAGAGCACTCCCTCGCCCCAACGATGGCAGCCTTCATTAGAGCTGTCAGTCAGGCCCTGGTGACGGGGCAGCGCCGCGGGGCACCCTAAGGGCCCAATCATTGCCCCGGTCCCCAGGAAAGGGCCATCAAACGGCCCCTGGAAGACGATGCTGTAACCCTGCATTGTTGAGCTCCACGCTCATCTCCCATTGATCACATGATTAATAGCACAGCTCCACATTTTCAACCCAGCTTTTTTGAACCCTGATGCAAAGCTGCCGTCTTGTATTTTTAATCACCGGCTTCCCATCGGCTTGGCTATGGAAATGTGCGCCCTGGAAGTCTGCGTAGGAGCTGCCTTATTCAGAGTACAATAATGAAGTAGACCCAAAGTTCTCTCACAAACAGCTCCCCAGCAGCGGAGTGGGAAACAGGAGCTCCACTTGTTATTTTTTGCATCATTTTGTCTTTGTATTCCCTGTGTGTACTGCTCACAATGAGTCACATGATGCAATGAAAATAAATGAGCCAGTGGGTGCTTCTCTGTCCAACAATCCCAAATCCTAGAACAATGAGATATCCACGAAATCACGGTGCACACAATTCAAATACAGGAGCAAACAAAACCCAAACAAAACAAAGAAGCCGTCTTTGAAGAGCGAAAAACTCAGACTGCCCAAGTTCCTTTCAACAATATACAGAGAGCAATATTCTCAGCACCAGTATGTTATTCAGAGCGTTCCTCCAAATATTTGGAGAGAAGGAGGAGAGATGAAACACAGCTAGAACAATGGGACTTTGGCTGTGTTTTGGCGTTCATGCACCTTGCCCCGCCAGCCCTTTGTAGTGTGCCTGTTGTGAAGCTCTTCTGTCCCCTGCTTGTTCTAGAACAGGTGGGGTCCCTGCACCACCCTTCACATGCTCCTCCCTCCAGTGCGTTTTGATTATCTAAACATACCTTTTCATTTAGAGAACAGATTTGAGGCTCCTTTACCATTCATTTTAAGGCGAGACACTGCAGGTGAATACAGTTATTAAACTAACAGAAACTTTTCCTGTAGAATACTGACATTAAGATGGGGAAAAATGTATTGCAAGTTTTGAGTCATTTAATGTTTTCATCTGCAAACTAAGCATATATGTATAAACAAATTTGCATACATTTCAAAAAACTAAATCTGAATATTGGATAAAGCCCAGTTTAAAATTCCTGATTCATTGATATGTCACATAAAAAGGCTTTTACAGAGGGGATTATAGATATTTGATTTTGTCTTTTAGTAAATTAGAAATAACTGATAATAGCCTTTAAAAATCAGATTTCGACTTGTCTTAAGGAGTAAAATGCCCAGTAAATCTGGCTGGGAATTACATATCAACCAATCCCTCTGTAAAAGCCATCAAAATATATTTAAATACAAGTGCTTGTAGGTGTTACTGAAAACTGGAACTGTATGGACACAAGTGACTAAATGTATTAAAATAAACACTTAATGTGACATTTTCTTAATTTCAGGGTTAAAACTTACATGTTAAGAGAGCAAAGTGGCCCAAAACCTCAAAACTGGACTCTCTGTAGTGTCTCCCCTTAATCTTTTAAAATATCATATGAATCCATAAAGATGACTTGCAACTTATATTCTCTTTGATGTAATGGGGTTAATTCAGTGGCATGTAAAGAGAGACTTTGAGGATGCAAAACAGCTCTTTATAAAAATATGAATAAAAATATTAGATAAAAACTAATTTGTGTTTAATATATCTACATATAATAAATATGCATCTGAATTAAAGTCATGTATAATTTATCATAAACAAGATTGCTGCTGTCAAGAGCTGTAGCTAGATGAAGAAGGATAAAGGGTGCTGCTAATTTATTCAAGCTCTCTTCTAATGGAGAGGGCTAAAATATTCTCTCTGGACTACAACAGTGGAAAAACTCCCCAAAAGTTGTGCAGAAAGTTTCCTCTCCTGTCAAATGTAAAAAGTTGCCTTTAAAAATGCCCAAAAGCACTGCAAAGTGGTAAGATATCAGTTTCATTTTATCTCACATTAACTCCACAAGATGAACCCTTCAGTGCACTGTCTGCCCAGTGCTTCCAGGCTGCAGTACCACCTTCGCGCCACTAGATGAGGCTCTCTCGTGCACCCATGTCAAAATAATGACGCTAAACAAAGACAGGTAGGGTATATATTTGGGTGTATTGTGTGCTTAAAAGTGATCATTAGCAAGTCATCACTATAGCAGACATCTTTTCATGTGTTAATCAAAGGCAAATAACAACAAAAGGGGGTCTGACCTATATTCATAATGCAAGAGAATCCCCAGTGGACCACCAGGTATCCCAGTATTATACACCCCCAACAAGCTGTTAACTCCCTGTACCCCGATATGTCCTTTTTATGTTTTGACATAAAGAAACACTTTGCTGCAACTGCGCAAATATACATTGTGTGATATCTTCATAAGGTTCAAACATGTGGAGCATGTGAAAACTTGTAACTTGTAGCAGATAATCCCTACAGTAGCCATATGGATGTTTGTTAGCTTAGCAGTTAGCTTTGATGCCAGTGGTTAACCTTATTGTTTGACTTGTTTGAGGTAAATGAGTAAACAGAGCATACTGTAGAAGAGTGAGTCATATCTGATGCAGACCCATTCTTATACCTTGTCTTGTTAAAGCTAGTGTCATCTGTTTTGGTTGAGGCTGTATTCATAGATTGTCTTGTTGGGTAAATGCATTACTATTGCTTTGCTTCATAGAGAAATTAGTAAACACCAAGTTAGTTGCTCTTTCCGATGCAGGCCCTTTTTGCTCATCTTTTTAGGTGCTGTTTGTTAGCTCAGTAGGTTTGCTTTTTTTCTCCCAACCAACTTTATTTTGTGGACTGTGGCTTGTTTGAGGTAATTGAGCTGCTGTTATTTGGGTTAATAGAGGAGTAGAAGAAGGAGAAGTGGTAACTGCATAAACAAAGGCATTAACTTTCTTTGAGTCCTTTGAGCTTTTTTTTATTCATTTACTTTTTACAGGTAAGGTTCAAGGTCCAAGCTTGTTTTGAATCAGTGAGAAAATGGTATCTTGATAAACATATTAGTCACAGCTTGGTACACCTTTGCCTGAATCTGCTCAACTTTGTCTCTGAGGAGAGGTCATGCATGCCCAACTTATCTTAACCAGCTTTTGCTCTGGCCCTTACAGGCTTTATTTCAGCTGCTAGAGTTATTCTCTGTAAATGAAAAAGCCGAGATGGGCCTGTTCATAGAGAGTGGGTCAAGACCATGACAGAGATTGCATATTTTGAGTTATTAAACTAAATTGCTACTACATTGCATAACAGAAATGAATCATACTTGCATATCTGGGATAAATCTTTGTCTTTTATTAGGGGAAAAAAGACAAGGTCAAAGGTCAAAAACAGAATTTCTGCTCTGTTTTGAATGTATATTGAGTAGTATGCTCATGCTACTAGTTGTTTAGTCTGTGCTGATTGTGTTATTTATTTTTTGTTTGTGTTAAAGTTCTTTAAAACTTAATAAACATTTAAATTAAAAAAGCTAAAAACAACAACAACAACATATTAGTCACTTCTTCTGATACAGCAGGCCCATTTTTAAATCTGCTCTCATTTAAGGGGCTGAGGGTATCTCTGGTCAGCATGTAGAGGCTGTGTCTGCTGGGGGTAATCCGCAGTGATCTGGCCTAATCTGTCACTGATATGCAGCTGAAGTGCAGGAGGAGAGCGGGGAGGGGGGGGGGGGGGGGGGGGGGGTTGGGGGGGGGGGGGGGCTCTGAAGGGGGGTAAAACTGGATTATAGCACTACGTCTGCATTAACTCACTGGCCTTATCTCTTAAATGCTCGGCAAAAACAGCTTTGCCTTGTACACAGGGACTGGTGAACTGTACAAGGCTCAGTGCATGTGTGAGCTGAGCTTCTTTTTTTTTTTTTTAATGGTAGCCATACAGCTCTAGGAAATAAGGGTCCCTTATAAAGAGCAGAGCAAACCCAGTGCCGTCTCAAAAAAAAATAATCTGTTTTTAACATTTTGCTGATATAAATAACTGTTTTGCATTTTAGTGTTAGTATTGGCCTTTAAAGGTGAAATAGATAATTTTAGTGATGAACAGTAAAATTTTTCTCAGAAACAAAACCCTGACAGAATTCATGATTATGTGTTGTAATTGCAAAATGGGTTTTAAGTTCCCTGTTAATCACATGCCCCTTTATATCCAATAGGAGAAAATACAAGAATTTCATGCATTGGCTTACAGTGGAAAAAGCTGATATTGCAGACGCAGAAATGCACAATTTTATATTGTAATTGCAAAGAGATTAAAAAATGTGGCTTTATTGGAAGTCAATGGGATGTTTTTGAGGAAAATTTTTACATATAATGCATATAATTATAATATAATTTTCCACTTACCCAAGACACATTTAAAAAAAAATCACTATGACACCTCTTCCAAATGGACAACAACATTCGCTAATCAAAATGGCATTTAAAGGGTTAAAACCCTCAAAATATTGAATGTTTGATAGTTTTGAGCGGGACTGAAATTATTTAAGAAATACATGCAAAAAAAAAAAAAAAAGCTGAAAAAATATGCATTTGTTCAATATAGCTGTTTTTCTGTACATTTTTGTCCCCCATGGTTACAAGTGTGTAGTAAATGCTCTATTAGGAAAAAAATACAATTTTAATTCCAGACAGAACATTGTACCATTAGCATTAACACAGCCAAAATGGTGGCCAGTCAAAGTGGAAAGAAATGCTCAAATGGACAAAAATGTCCACAGTAATACATGAGGGTTAAGGGTTTTTTAAACAAAGATTTCTTTTATAATATAAGGTGTGACAGTCACATTATGTGGCTGGTTGACATAGGAAGGGCATCCGGTGTAAAAAGTTGACAAATCACTGTGCTATTGAGTTGCTGTGCAGACTCTGTAAGAGGGCAGCTGAAAAGATAAAAAAAAAAAGTTTTACAATATGCTATTATTTGATCAAAGGGTTTTCCTTAAATACAAAAAGCGCATTAAAAGTGCATACTTCTTGTTTAAGAAAGGAAAGTGATTAATTCTCTTGAAATAAATACTCAGTGTAACTGGAGCATCATATTTTGTTTTACAAAATGCCATGTGGTCTCAAGTAAATGAATTCCACTTCTCCTTTAGTTGTGGCCTAACATGCCTTTGGAAACATTTTCTTTATTGTCACACAGATCCCAAATCTCTGTCCCTGTGAATTATGTGCTTTTGACATAATTTTTCCTGTTGTAACCACATGTAATTATGGTTTACACGGTTATTGTGGAAAAAAACGATCTAATTGTTGGTTACTGCGGATGGAGCTGCCTTGCATGTCGGGTCGCACCCTGTTTGGTGGCCTGACTTACCCATCAACACAGGAACACACACACATCCTCCTCAGCATTGATAAACAGCTTCTACCACGCCCCCTTAAATGATTGCAAAGTGTCCCTGTAAACAACTGATATAAAGGCAATTGATTGAGATTTGGCTTAACACAAACACGAGAGAGGTTCAGAGGCACGTACAGCCCTGAACCTGTGAGGTTGCTCATCTCCAGTCAGGGCAGGGTCACACTATGGTCCTATGAGAGACACTGAGGATGCTCTCCTGTTTATGTTTAGGAGATTAGCAATGATGAAAGAATGCCTTCAAGTTCGGGCTTGAGGGGCCCGTGTTCAATGCCCCACCCGCTCACTGCGCACACTCCTCTTGTACACACATAGCATGATACTTGTGGCTTCATAACATGTCTATAAATAAATATGGAACCAGAGATGAATAGTGGCATCATCAATTCCAGTCATCTTGATGGATGCATTACATCCACGCATTGTGGAAATCTGTAATAGATAGAAAAACAAACTACAACAAAAGATAGAATTAACAGCTGGAGATCTATTCATTGGTAGGGAAGTAACTAAGAAATTCTGCTTTTTTTTTAGTAATAGTCATAAAAAGCTTTTATTTTTAAGCATCTTATACATTTAAACAATATTGCTCCGTGTGCATTACAATCAATGCAATTGCCATACTGGGTACAAATCTTACAGTAATCTACTATTGCTTTAAGATTTCACATTTTAGCTTCACATAGTGTATGTAACAATGCTCAGTTTAGTTTCAAACTAAATGCACACTGAAAAAATCCACATATTGAAAAGTGAAAGTGAAATTGCTAAATACCCATTTTACCAAAAAATATGAATGAAGAATCACACACATTAGGTATATAATGAATATGATATGAAATAAATGGTAAACACATTTAGTTGAAGCATATTGTCAATTTTGGTCATGTATATGTGGTGCCAAGAAGACTCAGAAAGGGCAGCCGGCTTAAAAGCTGCCAAAGTACCCATGCAAATGATACAGTGTGGCAGCCCCTGAAAATCTATGACTGTGTTTGTTAAGAAGCACATTTCCTAACCCCACTTTAACTAGCTTCTTACTGATGTCCTCCTCACAGTATACAACATCTGCGTTCCAAAGAATGGTACCGGATGTTAAACAGACGATAATACATTTTTAATAGAGGAAATAGCATTAGTCACCAAGGATTACCAGTTATGAATGAACAAGATGATTTTGGAAACTGACAAGCAGTCGACCTCATGTAAGTAAAATCACAGCCTGGTTGGAAAGCATTACCGAGTGGGTCAACATTTAGCTGTTTTATTTAATGTAGCAATTGGCGTTTATAATTATCATATAAGCTAAGGGCTATGCAGTTTACATTTCTTAATTTTAAAGGTAGGCTGGACAGGTCGCAGAAATATGGCACACCACAATCGTTTGTCATTGTATGCTCAGATTTAATACATCAGTCACCACTATGACCTTTAATAAGTCAACTGTAGCAACTAGCTGACAATCAGATCTGGATCAAATTAATTTATAGTAAACTTAGTAATTTTAACAAATATCAAAACAACAAACATCCAGTGTTGCTGTTTAAAAATGGCTAAATTAATATTTTTACTAGGGCCGGGAATCGATAAAAAAAATAAATAAAAAAAATTAATCGCAAATCTGAAAAAAATTAATTGCGATTAATAACTACCAGTTATTAATTGCGATTAATTGTATTATGAATTCACGTACAAACACAAAATTGTAAATTTAGAACATTTATTTTGAATTAACTTTCACATACTTTACTGTAAACTTGTGCAATGCAAACAAAACTTGCAAAGAAAATAAATTAATAGTCTCTTTGAGACCTGTAACTCAGACAAAGCTTGCCTAAATAATATACAACCAATACACAAAACTTACCTAAAAAAGCATGTGTAATCTCGTTTAGAACTTTAACAAAAATAAGTTTAATTCTTCAATTAATAACAACTGTTGTGGTTCACAACAGTGTAAATACTATGAACTGTGTTACTCCAGTGGTAATTGAACTCATCCTTGCATAGACTGCACATAACTTTTGTTTTGTCTATATTGCTGTCTGGTGACGATTTGAAGCAGAATTGTCCTTTTAGCAATGTGTCTTTTTGGTCACTCATGTTGCTTTAGCTCGTTCACTTGTTGCATTAGGCTCGTTCCAGATGAACTGCGCCTCGCCTGGATTGTGAACAAGAGTGCACGGCCGCAATGAGAGGAGGGGAAATACACCTGTACTGAAGTCGGACAGTTTGTGGCTCAGATCACGCACCATCACGCCCGAAATCCACTTCTCGCGTGTGTTGGATGTGATTTTGAAAATAAATTCATTAAACTGATTTGTAAAAATGTTTCTGTCCCGTGCTTGACCACAGTCTGTGCGTTAATGAGGCGCTCTTTTGGAGCTCACACATTCAGCAGTGGTTCTTAGCTTTTATGTCTAAGTTTACACATTATAAATGTTAAACAGCCTCCTATAACAGCAGATATCTTTTTAATAATATTTTACTTTACACTGAGCAGCAGGGCGCAAAGTTTATCCAGGTCAAAACTGTAACTTTAGTCTGTATTTTACCAAAAAAAAAAAAAAAGAGGCAGGGGAGGAGGGCAGTGAAGTGTCGTGCGTTACGTTTCTGATCAGCACTAAACTCAGAACCAATAACCTGTCCGTTCACCGCTGACAGGTGGGCGTTTTCCCATCATGCACTGAGCCAAGCAGCCTCCGCAGTTGCTCCTGATGAATCGCAGCGGCTCAGGCGCTGGTCTCGTTTGGATCTCACGAGGTTTTGGTGACCGTCGCACTCATGACATCAGAGCAAGTCGGGAACAAGTCGGACACAAATCTAACCGGCTGCACTGCGCACAGACCGACACTGATCGAAACTGCGCAAGTCTAGCTCATCTCGAACGCGCCTGATGGATGGAAACGTGTCGTCTTCTACGCTCGCGCGGGGCATTTCTGTCCCGCTGGAAGACCCGTGGCGTGTTGCTGCCCCTGTCAGTGTCGTCGTAATATTTTTGTTGTGATCAAATTAATCGTCAATTGAAATTAACGCGATTAAATCAAGCACTGCGTTAACGCGAATTTTCCTCGTCCTAATTTTTACTTTGGACTCAAATTTTTTGTGAACCCTCAAAATATGTAATTTAATAAGAAAGAAATCTACCTTGGTACTCATAATGGAAAACTTTATTCCCCTTTTTTTTACCAATATTTATTGACTCTTGGAATCACTTTTTCTACATCTCACTGCCATACCTAATGTTTTTTTTTTTTTTTCCCCAGCCAGTGCCAGACCCTCTACTCAAGATCCTCCTTGTCTTTATTCTTTCCCACCAGACCAACAGAAAAACGTACGAGCTTTAGAGCTGTCTGTCTATTGCCTGTGGATTTGGATTAGGAATTCCCTTTACTTAGAGAAGACACCATGCTTGGGCAATTTGTTCTCTATTAGTTTTAATACAAAGCTTTTGCCAAGGAAAACATAATTATGACTATAGGCAAAGCACGGCCCACTTCTCGGCCTCTCCTAGAAAATTATCTAAAGTCCATTGGTCATGCTGATCTTGACTACTCCATTGTCTGAAGTGCATCAATCAGCGGTTTGTTTGAGCAGGTATTACGAGCTCTATTGTGTAACTTTTCTCCTTCATGTTAAGCCGATTCTGTTTTCTTTGGCTGCTTGTCAAGGGCCCACATGACAGTTTCACTCTCTGCAGAGGTTCATGCTTTCTGAACTACTCACACTACAGTTCGCGTTGTCTTCAAACTGACTTAAATATGCTTTGCTATGCGCCGGTTTTATTACCTCGAGTGGTGACTGCATGCAGAGCCCTCCTTTGTTGTCTCGGCAAGCAAACCATCAATTAATCAAATGGTTGGAACCACAGGTGTAATTGAAGTTTGAGTGCATTACCTGAATCTGGGGGGCCTTGGCTGTCAAGAGGCAAACTCCCTCAGGACTTAAGCGACTGAAGAATGGAAAGCACCGTTTTCAGGTGAACCAATAAAAGCTGTTTTGTGGTGGCAGACGAGGGAAGTGGGACTGCTGTTGGAAAAAAGTGGAAAGTAGTTAATTAAACAAAGATCCAGATGACAGTCATTATCCCCTGATTGGCTCGATAATGTGTTGGCATTGGGGTTTAGAGCCAAAGTGGGTGTCCTGGTTATAGAAATTGTTGCTTCCATTTTGAATTAGGCAAACTTTTGAGACGATGCAAATGTGCATTGAATGTGAACATGTGAACTGTGTAAATGTTATAAAATAACAGCTTAACAAACCTGACCACATAATTTAGGATTACCCAAAATTCCTTTGTGCTTGCAACATCTACTCCTCACTCCTACAACAAAGTGAACCATGAAAAAGAAAAAAAAAAAAATACTGATCCAGTTCTTGACTGCAACATACAAAAGCATTACTGATCAAACTAGAAGCCTACTTAAACATCCAGCTCATAGCCGTTCACATGTGGATGTGTGGATTGTGTATGGTTTCTGTAGATTTTCCAACTGCACTTTCATCACCAGATGTTGCCAAAAATGCCAAAAATGGCACACCTCACATTTAAGTACACTACATAATGAGCATTATTTTCATGGATTCTTCTCATGTTCATGATAACTTTGAGTTTGAGTAATACTTATAATAATAATATTGGATTAGATTTATATTGCGCTTTCCATGCCTCTCAGGCTTCTCAAAGTCCTTTACAGTCCAAAGACATGGCTGCCATCCGACCATCACCAAACACACAATCACACTGATACATTCATACAGGCAAGGCGGGTGAAGTGTCTTCCCCAAGGACACAACAACAGTATGAAGAGTGAGATTTGAACCACCAGCTTTTCAGTGATAGGATCACCACTGTACCACCTGAGCCACTGTCTCCACAAAATCTGTATTGGAACACCTTACAACCTTATGAAAACAGTTTCACCTTTTTTTATTTTATGTGATTTGTTTTACTTAATTATTTTTAGATGAGAATGTTCAGCAACTACTAGAGACTTTGGCCGATTACATGCTTGCATAGAGCTGTATTGAGTTAGGCATCCTCCTATTGGCTGCTTAACAAACCTTGTAAACACTGATTCAGTAGTGGCTGAGAAAATGGTCATCCAGGCACTGTCTGCCTTCAAAGTGACAGTGCAATAAAACAACAGAAATAGGCATAATGGAAGAAAAGTAAAATGTGGATAGATATTGGCTATGCATTCACATTGTTTTTAACAAGGCGGAGATAATTGTAGGACCACCTACCACACTATATTTCCAAAAGTATTCGCTCACCCACCCAAATAACTGAATTTGGATTATGGTGTGGGGTTGTTTTTAGGAGGCCTTGCCCTCTTAGTTCCAGTGAAAGGAACTCTGAGTGCTTCAGTATACCAAGAGATTTTTGACAATTCCATGCTCCCAAGTTTGTGGGAACAGTTTGGGGATGGCCCCTTCCTGTTCCAACATGACTGTGCACCAGTGTACAAACCACAGCTCATAAAGACAGGAATGAGTGAATTTGGTGTGGAAGAAGTTGATGGGCCTGCAAAGAGTCCTGACCTCAATCTGACAGAACACCTTTGGGATGAATTGCCAGGCCTCCTCGTCCAACATCAGTGTCTGACATTGCATGAGAAGATCAGACACGTGAATGTCTGACGTAGATAGATGCAAAGGATGGACCGACGTCATATTAAACCCTATGGATTAAGAATGGGATGTTACTTAAGTTCATATAAAGGCAGGGGAACTAATACTTTTGGAAATATAGTGTATGAAGGGATTTGCATATTGACATACAGTTAGGTCCATAAGTATTTGGACAATGGCTCAAGTTTTGTTATTTTAGCTTTTATATCAAAACTGTTCAAAATACAGTTAAATAATTACATATGTGCACAAAGTACACACTCTCAGCTGTAATTTGAGAGTATTCACATCCAAATCGGATGAAGGGTTTAGGAATTACAGCTCTTTAAAATGTATCTGCCTCTTTTTCAGGGGCTCAAAAGTAATTTTACAGTTTCTTCAAAAGCTATTTCTCAATGGAAGTGAACCAGACCATCCTTAGCCTAAGGATGGCCTGGTTCACTTCCATAGGCTGGATCAAAAATTGGTGAAAAATCCCTTCACAGCATCCACCTTAGAGTAGAATACTCTCCAGGAAACAGGTCTGTCAGTGTCTAGTTCCACCATAACAAGAAGACCTCATGAGAGAAAATACAGAAGGTTCACCACAAGGTGCAGACCATTCATCAGCCTCAACAATAGAAAGGCCTCATTAGACTTAAAATCCTAAAGAAGCCAGCCCAGGTCTGCAACAGCATTTTTTGGACAGATGAGACTCAGACCAACATGTACCAGAATGATGGACAGAGAAAAGTCCGGAGAAGGCTTGGAACAACTCGTGATCCAAAGCACAGCATATCTTCTGTAAATCTTGGCACTGGGTCACTGGTGTTTATTGATGATGTGACAGAAGACAGAAGCAGCCGGATGAATTCTGAAGTGTATAGGGATATAATTTCTGCTCAGATTCAGACAAAAGCCATTAAGTTTGTGGAGGGCGCTTCCAGTGTGCACTTTAAGTACATATGAATTATATAACTGTATTTTGAATATGTTTTGGTTAACAGCTAAAATAACAAACTTGCGTCAGTGTCCAAATACTTATGGACCTAACTGTAGGTTTTACACCGGATGTTTTTCCTCTCTCCTTTTATTGGTTTGTGAGCACCTATAGATGGACTATTATTGGGTAATGGTAGGTTTATTGTGTTTATAATGATGTGTATTTTTTTCTTGGGCAATTATAGTGGTATATTTTGTTATGTGCACAAAAGGGTGAATAAAAGCACAAGACAGTCACATGAGGGAGATGTAATAGATAAGAGCATGTCTAAAAGTTGGCTTATGGAGCAGTAAACCTGGAGGCACTGGCCTGGCTGCTCCAGTGCAACCTGATCTGCCCTGTATGACAGCTGCTGACACTGCTAATGTGTGGACTTGTGGAAGCAGTCCTGAACCATTGCGGTATGTGTTGGCATGTTTGTCAGTGTGGTGGTGCTGTCTGGGGGTCAGGGTTGGCATGCCGAGCACTTCATTTTTAGAATTGTTTCAAGCATATTAAATTGCATTGCAACGTGCTTCCCGATGCCAGGATGAGGCGTCTTCTCTGTGGAGCCTGCTGTCATTCACAGTCGGCACTCACAGTTAGTCATAGACTGGAATGTGATGTCATGGTTAGCTGACTCAAATCCACATTAACACTGGCCCCTCCCTTTTGGCTTGAAATCAAAGGACAAACATATAAGGTTTCCCTTTTATAGTTCCTTTTGTGTGAGATCTTTTTCTTTTTTATACCCTACCTTCATCTTAGAGGTACCATTTGGGTTTGTACTGTTTTGTATATTTTATTTATCTCTATGTTTACTTCTGTTCTGCCTGTATACACAATGATTTATACTCTGACTATGCTCATAGCCCGACTTTCAATGCATTAAATTCACTTCTCTACACCATTTTAACACTTTGTAACAACTCATCATAAACAATATTAGTTTTACTAGTGTTTAATGAAATGTTTAGATTCTTGAAGCTAGAGCCGTACTCCGCTAAACCAGAAACAGCTGTTTCTAATATGCGCCAGCTTTATTTTTAGAAAAAGCCGCCACAACGTTGAGCTCATCCTCTCTTGGAATACGGCTGTTTATCAGAAGGACAAGAACGTGTTTGTTTGACAATAACATTTTCCCTTTTATTTCTGTTCTTTGGCTTGTTTTTGCTTGAGTGAGGATTCGCTCTCGTCCAATTAACTCGCAGCAGTGCCCACCTCTGACCATTCCAGATGCTTAACTGTGCTGGCCCCCCTCGCAAAGGGGTTCCAATAGTAGAACGGTTTGGAACGCATTTTGGGAACCTCTTGGAACGCTAAAACCCTTAAACACCCTTAAACCAACCCTTCTCTCTCTGTTCTATCCTAGAGGAAAAGCCTATGGTGAATTTTAATTAATGCTATGTAGACAGCCATAACACAGAGACTACAGATGGAAACCAGCTATTTAGCTATAATCTGGTGCAGTGCATCTCTGTGTCTATGAGCTCATTGTCACTGTACACTGTCCCTAAAGACTAAATTCTAAGACTAACTTAATACTATGTTTTTGTCTAATCAACAGACTTCAATGTTTGGGTCTACTCCTTATGAAGGATTTAACCCTTATTAAGTAGAACAATATAGTTTGGTACACGTGCTCACATACAGCATACTACGCTACCCAGGAAACATTGGGGTTAGTGGGTGGCAATCAGCCAAAGCTCTCAGACTGTATGGATTGGATACATGCAATTGCACAAAGGATACTGGAAGGACAACCACAGTTATTTCATCCAAAGAAAAATGCTTATCAGTAGCTGATGACTCTCTCAACATTGCCTTCATGACCAGTCACATAAATATCCTGTATATATTTTTCACAGTGTATGGCTCTCAATATGGAGTTTTAAAAGTGGAGGCTTGTCCAGGCGCAGACTTGTTTGGACAGAGCGGCAGTTTGTTGATATAGACATACAGTGTTTGTTGTGCATGGGGAGCAGATGACACTACCGTTGACCCCTCCGTGTGTCTTCCTGTCCCCGAGCTGAACCACAGCACGAGGGGGCCCTTATCTGGTCAAACTGGGTGGTGGTGAGGGGAACACTTTGAAGGCACGCTTGTGTGGCGATGCAATCAGGCAGACTGCTGTAGGGCTGCAAACACCCAGCCCTCATCCAGCCCACTTTGCCCTTTTTCCTGCCGCTGGAAAACACACAGAGATGCTCCCAGTGCTTTCAGGCACGAGAGGTGAGCCCTGGGAGTGAAGAGGCTCATATCATGTAGTGTTCCTCCTTTTCCTCAATCACATAATAGAATCTCAGCGATAAAACACTTCAACCCAAGGGCTTGATTGCAAATTTTCCACCCTGGACAGAAAAATATATTGAGATTATCTATAGAGACAATAATGAAATCCCAAAGGTCCCCCCTGAACTCAAGTCCCAGTACAGAGGACACAGATAAAACTCACAGATATCTAAACTACAGTATCAAGGTTGCAGGGCTGGATATAAGTATAAATTCAACTGCTTATATCCTAGCTCTTACTCAAAGACAGGCACGAAGTACTTTAGAGTGCTGTTAGGAGGGGTTTATATACAAATGTGGGTGTGTCTGTAGTCAGAAAAACGTTATTATGCATAAAGTGTGTTTTGTTTGGTTGCTACAGAAGGGAAGATGTCTGTTACGAGCTGTCAGTCAGGTGTCATTGAAGCTTCAGTTAGAAAACCTCCTGGGCCAAAGAAAGCTACTGCTTTGACTTCAAATGTGGTTGTTTCATAAAGAACATTTGCATGTTAGCAGAAATGTATGCCAGTGCTCCCAGATTTTTCCAATTATTCTTCATGATATAAAAGACATAATTTCATCTAGCTAACCACTTTGATGCTTTCATCTTCAGCTAATATGTTCCACACTAGCATTGTAACAACACTCAGGCACTCACAGATATTGATTTGGATTAGGCTCTGTCACGTTTGGGGATTGCGTAAATGAGGCCCCTTTTTTCCTTTATGCTCCCCTCACTCATTTTGGTTCCCCCTTCCTGCCTGTCACATCTCCATGCTGCCTTCTCGCAGGCCTTTGATGTGCCTGCTTTAATTTGGAGCTTAATGGAATCTGTGGCACTGCTGTGCCTATCGGTGGCAGGATCACAGATCCCGGCTTCAGTGCAGCATGCCTCCATTCTGGTGAGTGGGTGTCAAGATAGCCATGAAACAATGGAGGAGGGCCTGTAGCCATAGGAAACACACTGCATTTCCAACCCACAGACAAAATATTGGAAGCCCCAGTCGTACTCACCACCAGAGTTTAACTGGAGGAAGTCCTGTGTGTAACAGCTATTCAAACAAGTGTTGACAATGCAGAGAAAATTTTGGCTTGACTTTGACATACATATACAGAATGATGTATTAGGCTCGTTTTGCATACTACATATACAAATCATGACTGCTGAGCCGAGATTCTGTTTATTTGATTTTAAAAAAAAGTTTAAATAATAATGTAACTTGTATATTTCATTACTCTTCCCATATTGAATATATGGATCTCTGCTTGTGCAATAAAATAAGGGTAGCTCACATTGGCTGTTGGACTACACGTCTTGTAGCCTCAAGTGACTGTTGCTGATAATGCAGCTTGTATAATGCTGGAAGAAACATGGAGTATAGAGGACATTTTTGTAGTCATTTTGATCCACTTCAAGTGTTTATAACTTCTAAATTATTATTATTAATATTTGTCTTGTTTGTTTGTCTTTTAATCTCGGATTTAATTTAATTGAATTAATTTATGTATTTATTTATTTTTGCTATGGTTCTGTTAAAGTGGAACTGTGTAACTTTGGTCGGTTCTTCACTGTTTTTGGGTAATTTTTCTCTGTGGCGCTCTCCCTACATTAGCACTATCCTAAATACTCACATGTCCAGTTAACTCCTGTGTAACCCCTCACTCGGCTTTACTTTTGTTGTCCCCTCTGCACATTTGTACAATGCTTTTTCTGCTTTTTGCTCTGCCATAACAAAAATCAAGAAATAAAGCCATTGCTATTGCTTGTGCCACTTTCTCGCGAGACCTGAGACTGGGTCAGCAGTGCTCATTCTTGCCAGGCTCGTTTTTACCGAACAGCATGGGGGAGATACAGGGTTCTTTGTTCACCATGCACCAACATTGCATGCATCATTCATCTATCGCACAGACTCCAAAGCAATGTTCTGCTTTAAATCGTTATTTGTCTATTGTTGTCTCAAATTGCCGGCTAATCCTCCACAGTGGTGAATCCAGACACTAGTGCAATCTTATCGTCTAGGCCCTAATTCAGACCATCAGGTTTTTCAATGTGGACATTTTAACAGTGCAACTGAACCTAGAAGAGATGTCAAGTATTTTATACACTACAGTCCAGACTGCAACTTCCAATCCACGCGGCCGTAAATCAAAGCAGGTGGTTTCCTCCCTGAAAAACTTCTCCGCTGGACAGACCGCTCAGGGGCAGCGGGTTACGAGGCAGCCATGATAAAAGTACATCCATAAATCAATTCTTCATTCGTATCAAAGGCATATTTCAATTGCTGTAACTAGCGTTCTAGTAAAAAAAAAAAAAAAAAAAGTAGGAAGTTCCACTGGATCTGAGGCCTGATAATTCTGCCCTTAGCCATGCATTTGTACAGTACTCAAAGACACTGGCGGTCATGTTGAGACAGGGTGCTCCCAGGGAAATCCCCCAGTGCTGGAGCCTTCATCTTTCCTCACATGCTTAGCTTAATGAACTGCACTGCGTGTAACAGCACATACAGGAGCCACGTTGGAGGTGTGTTGTACTGTCTTTTATCCACCTTTGTATTTGATGTGTGCCTGCCAGATCATTATATCGCAGGGAGAGTTGTTTATGTCTTTGAGTTCCCGTCTTTTGAAAGCGGCATATGCGGCTTTCATTCCTTTATGAAGGCAAATCTGCATCACAAAATGGCAGTTTGTAAACAAAAAAATGCACTATTAACTACAAAAAAGATTTATGGAGTGTTAAGTTACCTGGAGTCAAAACACTACAATTTGTTTTCGATCACTATAATAAAAAGAAAGGAATTGCAAACTGTTGCTGGAGCCACAGGATGCAAACAAGTAAAGACACAGAAACATAACACAATAGGGATTCTTAACATACTGGATAAACTTTTCAATTGGATTGAACAGATGTGAACAAAGCCACGTTCACTGAGTAATACAGGTTTAAAAACAGGTAACCCCTAAAATGCATTAAGGTTTTAAAATCGTAGTGCATTGCTTTTAAAGAACCATTACCCAAAAACCCTTAAACATCTAGATTGGATTTTGACATTAGGCCAATGCAATCCTGCAATTGTCTCCACATTGTCACATCATGTGAATGCATTGTCAATATTTATTCTTGTTTCAATTTGCTTCCCTTTTTTTTACTATCAGTAAAACAGCTTGTGTATCATGGCTAGAGCTATGAAGGTTAGTTGGATTTTTATTAGGGCCAGGAATCGATAAAAAAAAAATTAAGAAATTAATTGCAAATCTGAAAAAAATTAATCGCGATTAATAACTACCAGTTCACAACAGTGTAAATACTATGAACTGTGTTACTCCAGTGGTAATTGAACTCATCCTTGTATAGACTGCACATAACTTTTGTTTTGTCTATATTGCTGTCTGGTGACGATTTGAAGCAGAATTGTCCATTTAGCAATGTGTCTTTTTGGTCACTCATGTTGCTTTTGCTCGTTCACTTGTTGCGTTAGGCTCGTTCCAGATGAACTGTGCCTCGCCTGGATTGTGAACGAGAGTGCACGGCCGCAATGAGAGGAGGGGAAATACGCCTGTACTGAAGTCAGACAGTTTGTGGCTCAGATCACGCACCATCACGCCCGAAATCCACTTCCACTATTTTTGTTGTGATCAAATTAATCGATGCGTCAATTGAAATTAACGCGATTAAATCAATAAATTAACGCATTTCGTTAACGCGATCATTTTCCCAGCCCTAATTTTTATAGATTCAAACTTTGGCACAGAGAATTATGCAAGCTACACTACACATGCGCAAGATTTATAAACAAAGCCCCTGGAACCAAATCTGCTAGTTCAGGAGTAGACGCTCTATTTATTCAGCCACAAAGGCCTTATAACTCACATGGACAATAAAGAGTCCATACTAATCCATTGTTCTTTTATTGTCACCATGTGGCTGGATTTTGTATTTGTGGCCCTATTTAGCAATACTACGGAATCCTTTCAAAAATGTGTGTACCAGGTCAAAATTTAATAGTGTCTTTCTTGCCCAATTGTTGACTTTTCCTAAAAACTTTATGGGTTACTTTTTGAGTTATCCAACAGATTAACAAAAAAAAACAAAAAAACAAAAACAAAACAAAAACAACAACAACAAAAAACAAAAAAAAAACAACAACAAAAAACAATCACCTCCTTGGTTGAGGTAACAAGACAATGAGAATCTTGTGTCTTTGGGGAACCCAAAATTAATCGCACAAATATTATTTAAATTTTTGTTCAATTTGTTTACAGTCAAAACAAAAATACAAAAAGTGTCTTGTTGTGGTTGCATTGAAAAATCTGATCTATAAATGAAGACTGAAAGTCCATTCCTTGGATGCAGACATAAGATCTTGCCAAACATTTTTCAAAATTTGCTCATCCAGGTTTGATATCTTTAACCAAGCTTTGGTCAACAAATAAAATATTTTTTAACAGCCAAAGCATTTAATGGTCTGCAACAGCCTCCATTCCTACAGGGCTTAGATTAAAAGATTCAACTGAATCCTATAGAGAAAAATATCAGCATTATTACTTTCTTCTGCTTTTATTTGATGTCTGACAACTTCTCATACAAAGGCATATATTACACTCGACTTCAATGCAGTTCAAAGTAAGAGATGGTTTTTTTTTTTTCTGTCCAGTACAGTAATTTAAATAGTCCTCATGCAGATCAAAACAGCAAAGTTTAATCTCAAGTTTGGTCTGACTGAAATTCCAATACAGCTACAGCACAGGCACATATTTTACCGTATTAGATTCACAACAGTATATCTGCAAAATGTACCTTTTTGCATTGTCACATCAAGAATAGACTTCATCTTCTGGCCTTTTAACTGGATTTCTGTCTTTGGCCAGCCATCCTAATTCTAGTTATATACTAAGAATTTGGGAATTTTGGCATGGAATGGTATACTTCATTGTTCCAGTATGGGAAATTTGTTAATTACATTTGACCATTCTTCAATGCCACAGGGGGAATTTAGTTAGGACCTAGCTGGAAGATAGCTTTTTAAGGATGATGGGGAAAACCAGAGCACCTGGAAAAAAAACACCAAGACACAGGGAAAACATGCAAACTCCACACAGAGATCTAATCCAAGGTTCACATGAATGCAGCATGTAAGGTAATATTTCCAATTTTTATATTTGTATGTAACCGCACTGACTGATATCTAATAGCACAAAGATGAAGGCACATGGGCCAGTTGCTAATACCATGAAGATCTTTACTGGCTGTGCAAGGCCTTTGATGTACCAACATACAAACATTTACATCTGCTGCTGGACACCGCGCTCCACCTCAGTCCACTGGTGCTTCGGGACTTTGTTTGTGCTCGCGCTCATAAATCGATGTGTGTAACGCAGCCAACAATGAAGGCGCGTTAGAGCTGTCTGTTCCATTCAAATCTGACAGACGAGCAGCTCTCCTGGCCCTATACCTGCCTCTGCCTCTGATGTGGGCCTGTAAATTGACTTGCCTTTTCAGACTTTGACCCTGATGTCTGATGTAAGACCCAGACACCCGCACTTCAAAGGCAACTGGGGGGGTGGGAGAATGGATTTCTATTTTGGAAGAAATATTGACTTTAGGCACTGAAGTGATGAGACATCCAGCTTTACCTACCCTATGTGTTAGTACAGAATTTCACAATAATTAAAATATATACTGTCATGGGCTAAGTGCAATGTTTTTGCAGCACCTTGCCATATTATAAACAGCAAAATCCATCTTTTCACTTGGCAGAATACAAGGTGTCGGCCTAGAGAACATTATTTAAAAAATCACATTATTTTATATAATGTTTTCTAAGCTGACACCTTGTACTCTGCCACACTATATTTGTTTTGTCCACTAGTATTTCAGGTACCAACCAACCAGCATAGTGTAAAGCCCAATCCATTTTAGCTCAAAATTGTTTAGGTAGGATTGATGGAAAATAGGTTTGACTGGGAGGGGGTTCCAGATCTACTTTACTTCAATTAGAAAGTTAAGGTCTGCTTGGTCATCATAGCAAATAAAATTGAACATTAACTAAGACACAATACTTCTGTAGGCATGTGTATTTTGTGCAGTGATTGTGTATAATAAAGTTTCCTCTAAATTCCATATTGTCCCTTGCTTTGCTTTAAAAAAAAAAGTATAATATACGATGACATACAATGATTATTAAAAAATATTTGCTTTAAACTTTTTTGGACAGCATGTCACCCCAGTCTTTAATTGTAAAACTTCTATTGCATTCCATCACACTCTGCTGAATCTGCAATTTCAACTTATGGCTACTCTTAGAACGACAGTCATCTCATGGTATGATAAATGTTGGTTACTTGAACATTTACAAGCTATGCTGCTACCACAGCCTGCTTAAAGAACAAGAATAATGGAAATTAACCTTTGACAATTAAAACAAAATGAGTTCTTTGTAGGGGTGTAACAAAACAGATACAGTAACTATACTGATATACTATCTTGATGCAATGATTTTTTATTCCTACGATACAGCTATATTGGTACACATTACCTTGTATAGAATCATATCGTTTTATTGGTAGTGTATCGATATGCATAGGAAAAAATTGATAATATGGGAAATAACAATATTAGAAATTTGGATGTTAAAATAAACCCAGACATGTCTTTTTAAATGGAATTTTTATGTTTTTAATGAAATAAAATGTTCAATTCAACTTGGCTTCACTCTCTGTCTGCTGGACATAATCAACCCCGGCCGCGATGCTACATTTGAAAGTATACTTTTATGATTTTTGGCAAAAAGTTGTTGTATTGATTGTATTGATATAAAGGTGGTAAACGTATCGTATCATTCTAAATTAGCCAGTATTGTTATTGAATCTTCCATCCATCCATCTTCTTCCGCTTTATCCGGGGCAGCAGTCCAAGCAGGGACACCCAGACATTCTTCTCCCTGGACACTTCCTCCAGCTCCCCTGGAGGAACCCCAAGGCGTTCCCAGCTGAGAGACACAGTCCCTCCAGCATGTCCTAGGTCTTCCCCGGGGCCTCCTCTTGGTGGGACATGCCCGGAACACCTCCCCAGGGAGGCAACCAGGAGGCATCTGGAACAGCTGTCCCAGCCACTTCAGCTGGCTCTTCTCGATGTGGAGGACCAGCAGCACTACTCTGAACTCCTCCCAGGTAACCAAGCTTTTTACCCTATCTCTAAGGGAGCACCCAGCCACCCTGCGGAGGAAATTCATTTTGGCCACTTGTATCCGGGATCTTGTCCTTTTGGTCATGACCCAAAGCTCATGACCATAGATGAGAGTAGGAACGTAGATTGACCAGTAAATTGAGTGCTTTGCCTTTCAGCTCAGCTCCTTCTTCACCACAACAGACCATTACATCAACCGCATTACTGCAAATGCTGCAACAATCCGCCTGTCAATCTCACGTTCCATCCTTCCCTCACTTGTGAACAAGACCCTGAGATACTTAAACTCCTCCACTTGCGGCAGAAACTCTCCTCCGACCTGGAGTGGGCAAGCCACCCTTTCCTGGTCAAGAACCATGGCCTCGGACTTGGAGGTGCTGATTCTCATCCCAGCCGCTTCACACTCGGCTGCAAACCACCCCAGTGCACACTGAAGGTCCTGGTTCGAGGAAGCCAACAGATCAACATCAGCAGAGATGAAATCCTGTGGTTCCCAAACCAGGCTCCCTCCGGCCCCTGGCTGCGCCTAGAAATTCTGTCCATAAAGATAATGAACAGAACCGGTGACAAAGGGCAGCCCTGCCAGAGTCCAACATGCACTGGAAACAGGTCTGACTTACAACTGGCAATGCGGACCAAGCTCTTGCTCCGAATCGTATCGAAACAATTCTAATTAATATGTATTAAATTGTTGCAAAAACCTCATCATTACACCCCCAGTTATTCGTAAGCAAATTATATTTTGCTAGCTAACACATACAATATGTTTGGTCAGCCTGAGGATGCCTTTAAATTGATATAGTACTTTTTAAAATCTTTGGTGAAACCTTGTTTCTGGGTCAGGTATTTTGTTTCAGATCTTCCCGCCCATGAAGCTAGTCAATAATAGTCTATTATTTTTTAGGTGGAAACCAAAGGCAAACTCCTGCAGAGAATAATTAGTTTGGGGAAGGCCACAAGCACAGTGACACATGACAAATTGACTTTTGTATTACTCTGGGATTTGGATTGTGAGGTAAGAAGCTGGAAGTACACTATATTGAACTGGTCTATCCTCTCTTTGCAGCTGAGCATCAATAAACTGGACCTAGCTGCAGTCAGTAGAGATGGAGGCCACCTGCTGCTTATCCTGCAGGCCCATTCTGCTGTTGCCCTACAAATACCTGCACTAGTTTGGAACTGGGAGGAGCTGCATACACAGACATCACTCCACACACAGCCAGGTGGTGATTGCTCTGATAGGCCTGGACCAGAAGGATTGGCTGCGCTGGATTCCAGTAAGGACTTTAAGTGGTGAGTCACACATACTGCCAGGAAAGACTGAAGTAGCAGCCCAGTGGTGTCTCCTTTTACACACGCAGCTATATCCATCACTTAACAATACAACCCATGATATATCTAAACATAAACATGAACAGTTAACATGCTGTGGCTTCAGCCAAAACAGACATTTTCCCTGCAGCAGAAGCCCTTTTTATATAGACTAAATGTGTAATGATTCACCTGAGCCAGTTTACAGAGTAATTAAAAAATGTGGCGAGACTGCCGCCCCCACATCACAACCACTGCTGCCAGCACACATGCACAGACATTCGCACACTTAGAAAACATCCATGGCTAAAGATAACACTGAAACTGCTAATGGTAAGACTTTACATTTTGCAGTCACATTACCCCTTTAAAAGTGCTACCATAAGCATGCACTTTTTATGGCAATTGATTTTAGATCTGCATTATAGAACTATTATGGGACCTATCAGTATTAAATCATTGTAGTACAATTTGGTGACAAAGTTTAGATTAGAGAAAACTGATCCCAAAGGAAATTCAGGACATGACAGTCAATAACAGAGTAACCTTTTGATCATTGATCACTCTTTCACTCGTTTGTTTACCAATAAAACTGCACTTTTAATAACATAATGTACCAAATGTGAAGACCAACCACAGAGCTTTTGCCAGTTCTTCGTCTAGTTCAAAAATGAGTTGGCTCATAGAGGAGCTGTGCAAGCACACAGACAACATTAAATAGTGTGCCAAAGCTTCTGATGATCTTTGTTGTGAAAAGTTAGCTGAGACTCCAGAGCCATCTTCAAGGTTCAGTCAGCCGCTGCGCTCAGAGAAGAGTTTGTGGGATGGAAAAGCATTTAAGCTGGATTCACAGTGGGGATCTCCACAAAGCACGCTCAGAAGACAGCAAAACCAAGTATTAAACAGCTCTCTTTGAAGAGTGGGAAATACCAGTTGTTATGTTTCCCCAAAATAAGCAGCGCGGCACACTGTGGGTTTGTACCTTCAATTTTTCTCCTTGTACAAATAAAACTAAACATGGGGCAAATGCAAACACACACAGCCATGCATGAGCACACAGCAAAACTGTTTTAGATTTGGGGCTGTGCTGTGTACATGAAAAGCCTCAGTGATTTACTGTACTTGTATACTCATGCACACACTGCACACACATGGCAAACCGCTTCCTAAGCCTTCACCACTAACTAGACTGTAGCAGTCTGCTCTTGTGGTAATGTGCGGCTGGCTGCAGACTCCCTGTCGGAGCTGCCTTGCTCAGGAGCCTGCGGGTAAACAGAGTAGTCAGCCACCTGTGAGGTTGTCCGCCTGGCCCGCTGCCAGAACACAGAATAGATATGAAAGCTGTACCTGCAAAGGCGTCACACTTCACTACAAACCGTACACACCAACACTAGCACACACACACACACACAGGAGGATAATGCTGTTGGCCACATGAAAGCAGGAGGCGGTGGGCAGGATGCCAGCCAGCACTACCTGGAGACAAAGAGCAGCACCTCTGGGGGGGCCATGTTCATCTGGGACTCAACATGCTCATAGATGGAGCCTGTTAGTGTGTACGCACAGGAATATATCTGAGCCTTCCAGCGATATGTGCTTCCAGCATTCTGCAACTCCGTAGTCTGCAATTAATCTCTCCGACATCAGGCCTCTTCCCAGAGGGGGCAGATCTCTCTCTCTACTGATCTCTGCAGCACAGCGGGGCCCAGGGCCATGTGGGCGGGCTGAGAGCTCACTTCTCACTCCAGCAGGAGGGGATCCACTGAGCGCTGATCACCTGGCCTGGCACACTGAAAACTGATGTAAGATTAGCTCTAATCAGTGGCTAATGAAGTGTATGAAAACACTAAGTAGTATTATGACAGGCATCATTATCTATCTTCACATCACAATTTTTAACCAACTAGAGCTGCCTGCATGACATTATAATCTTAGTTAAAAATTGAAATTCCTATCGTAAAAATTATTCTTAAAATGTACGGTTCTCCAAGGTTCAAGCAGGCTATATTCAACTCTGAGGACAATACATTTTAACATGATGATGAAAAGGCTTTTATGAGCTCTGCTGATATTGATTTGTCAATTAAATTTTTGGTTTGATTGGCCTGGATACATTCCAAATGTATATCTATCTACTGACTTTTACATCTATCAAAGTATTTTACAATTTTACAAAGTATTAGTGGAGTCATAAAAAGTACCATTTGGAAATAATCTCTGTCAGCAACATACTCTGAGAGAAAACTATTTTAAGACATTCTTTAACATCACCAATCAAGTTCACATCCGTTGGACTTCTTGAATCATTGTTTTGATTCTCTGAGCCATGTTTTCAGTAAAACGCAACTGTAACCAGCAGGATTCTTTAGGCATCTTGGATACCCCCTGCTCCTGCCCCACCAGCAGCTGACTGACGGCAGACTGAATGTGAACTAATCCCACGTTTGTGTTCGTGTGTGTGTTCTAAAACAAGTATTGTGTCACTCCACATCTTTAGAAAGGCACTGCGATGCCAGGATTAGTGCGTTAGTGGGAGCCACGCTCCGCTCATGATATCTTGTGGTGGGATGGTGCCTGTGCTGTCCTAATGATGTTGTCTGAGGGTTGGGCATGTGGGGTATGAGGGGGGTGGGGTGGTGGTGGTGGTGGTGGTGGTGGTGGTGGTGGTGGTGGGGGGTGTTACTTATCTCCACTGCTCCACTGCATTTCTCTTAATTAAAACTCCTATCTGTGTCTTTGAAGTTCATAATGAGTCAGTTTGGTTACAGCGAGGAACGGGGAGAAAATAAGGCCAGGGCTGATATTTATATATATTTATGTGTTTTTTTCTCCACCTTTTGATTCCTCTTGGTATTCAGTGCCAAGCTAAATGTATGCTAGAACATGTTGCCAAAGTAAAGGCCATTGTTGTCATCTGCTTTTTGCTATTTACATGAGAAACAACCCAGAGCGGCAACGATGTACCAAACGAAGCTGATAATAAGCTAGCTCTGTTTTCATTATAAGATGTGAATGGGTTTAATCTTATCACCGGCTTGTGCTGATCTCTCTCACATAGGCACATAGACACTTATAGGCCTTTCAGATTACAGTCAAATATTACAGCCCGTGACCAATCTCCAATTAACCAAATGTTGTAGGGGTATAGTATCACCCTTGGCTTCTTACATGCTCCTTTAACGCTTTTTTTTTATAATATTTTCCCCCTTATATCCTCCTTACACTTGTGCAAATGGAAGCTTAACCTAAATAAATCACTCTTCTGGTAATGCATTCCAAATCAGCACAGATATAATTGAAGATCAAAATTGGGTTGCAATCAAGAAAATGACAACAGCATCCTCGCATTCAAAAGGCTGACCAAGGAATTTGAAGTCGCAAACTAGCAGGCATAATGGAGCATTAAATGAGGTGAAGCTTTGACAACATTCTCCCCATGCTTCTTTACATGCGTGTCTTTTGTGTTGCATTTTGAAGTGCTCTGGCAGTGGCTTTTTGCTTTTCTGTTTACGCATCGCTCTCGTGTGCATATGCCGCCAGTGTTCCAAAGCAGATAGGAAAATAATTAGAGGCTAGAATGCATGTTTTTGTAGCAGTATAGTAAGAATAAATGATACAGATACAGAAGAAGCAAGCAGGAGGTGGGAAGTGGCCACAACAAACATGCAAAGTTGTAATGATACAGAAAAAGGCAGCATAAATATACTTTACTTTGGAGACTTGTTTACAGTTTGTTAAATTTCAAAATAGTTAGCATTCTGTGTAAACTGTACAGTACCGCACAAAACTTTAGGCAGGTGTGAAAAAAATGCTGCTAACTTGAAGTGCATTTACAAATGCAGATTTTTTAAAATTGTTGATGTGTATGCAGTGCAAATGGATTGCACACAATGCTGAAGCTTACATTCCACAATTGCTTGTGCTTTACTTTTCCATTGTAGATCATTTTAGCGCTTCAACCACCATCAGTGAGAAGGACTCGACTCATTTATGTGTTAGCTTAGTGTTGCTAACAGCGTGTGATTAATTATATGTTTACAGTATATTGGTGCCACAGTAGCAAAGTGGATAGCACTGTTGCATCACATCTAGAAGGTCCTGGTTTTGATTCCTGAATGGGTTGGGGCCTTACTGTGTGGTATTTGCATGTGCTTGGGTGGGGTTTTTCCAGGTATGGTAATCCTCCAGGTGAGCACTCTTGACAAAGATCCACGACTCATACTATAAACCGCATTACCACAGAAAGGGAAATGAAAGAGTCAAAACTTTTTTTATTATGGTACAGGGCTTAATTTGTAAATCAAACGTTGCTGGAACAAAAATTGCGCTTTGACACCAGAGTCCACAAGGCGAATACTGATACTGGAGCGTACACGCAACACAATGCCACAATCCCAAAATACCAAGCAACTGCTCATTTATACTCAATTTTAAATGATATTAACATATTTGTTAACATTATTACACATTATAGTGTTTCACTTCAGTGTAATGTGTCAGGGTACGTTTGTGTGATTGCTCAGCTGATCGAGAAATCAGCTGCTACGCATAATTACTGCGCTTTTGTAGACTCACTCTGTCATAGACCGACTGTGTGCAGCCACCAGTCTGAAGCAAGAACACAGACTCATGCAGCTGTGGTCTGTATAAACAAAGTCTAGACTAAGAAAAGGAGCACACGGCAGCATTAAGCTTTCAGCCTTTGTCTCTCCTTTTGATTTCGCTTCTTTTTAGTGACTGCCGTGGAGCGCGCAGTAATGCGTAATGGTGTTTCACGGCTCCAGGCTCTGTGACCCTCAGCGCCTTAGCTCGAGCTTACAGATGCATCTGAACAAACAAAAAAGGACAAACTGCTGTGGATCTATGTCCTGTGTGCACAGGGGATATAAGGGAGGAATAAAAAGCGCATATCGAGGGCGTGTGGCGTAAGGTTTCCCTGCCTAACTATGGCTATGCAACAGTGACACTGGTGTTGGCCCCGGGTCTCATCCTGTGACCCACGATCAGCGTTAGCGCTAGCTTCCATACGCATTTGAATAAAAGAACAAACTGACGTGGCTCTGCCATGTCCCGTGCACTCTCTGGCGCAGTGGGGAAATAACGCGGCACATCCAAAGCACATCAAGTAGGTCCCCTCCGCGTAACCAAAGTCAGGACAAACCTCAACAGATTTACTGTCTTCTGGCTGTTAGCAAACACATCACTTTTGACTTAAAGAGCAGCAGTCAGCTGTAGCTCCACTCGCGTTTGTAAAAACACACAGCCTACTATGGCTCTGTGAGCTCTGTGCAGCTCTGTGGATGCAGCAGGGATAGGGCGGGGTCGGGGAACATCTCAAGGTACACACAGTGCGTACTGCTGTACACCTGCAGACACCAGTGGTGTTAACAGTGGTGAATAGATGTTTCAGTTTGACGTGAAGGTCTTTTCCAACAGATTCCCTGTACACTCTATAGACACGAATTACAGCACCGGGACAGTCTATGTTGAAGCGCTCACGCGGAAATGAAGCATGGCTTTTAGGTTTAAAACATTGCCCTTATGTGTAATTACACCTCCGACCTTCAACACAGGTTTAGGAGGTCAAAAGAATCAAATGTAGTCAACATTTTGTTCTGAGTTGTGTCCGAGTTACCGGATCCAAGCAAACAGTTGCTGGGTCCAACTGCGTCAAAATAAGGGAGTGTCCGGCTACTGTTCCAGAAAGATCCGGCTCAAATTAAGCCCTGTTCTTGTAGTAAGTTTACAAGATTGTTATTAATTGCTAATCTTTTTGTTTCACACAATATTTAATTTTAAACAAACTTTCTATAAAGCAGGCAAATAAAGAAGACTGTATATGCGTTTTCACATTGTTGAAAAAGTGACACTTTTTTGTGTAATTTCATCAAGTTTCATCAACATGAAACTTTTGAGTAAAATGGTAAAAGACAGGAAGTAAAAGTTGGTATGTTTATCATTCATATCTGAAAGGCCAGGTCTCCAGCCAGCGTTAGATTTCCCGGCACCTCTATTACTGACATATACACAGCCCTGGGCCTGAAAATTGGCTGTCTGCGTCCGGAGGCAGAATTCAACATCTTGAGAAAATGCATCTGCCAGGACACAGAAGTCCTCTTCAGGTCTGAACCTTTGATCCTTAAGAGACCCCCCTCCCTTAGGTAGAGGTATCAGAGTAATTGAAGATCATTACCAACCCACAATGCAACCCTCTCAGCGACCTTTTCCATAATGGAAATGAATTGTGTGGCACAGAGCGGCTCACAACAGCGGCAAATGGAAGCCAAGAGGTAGAAGGGGCGAGGGCCTTATTCCAAATTGAAATGAAGTGGAAATATCCTGTCCGTGGTGCCATTGGTTAGCCAAGAAGCCGAAACGAGCGAGATTACGGGCTTACATTTGTAGCTCCTCAATGTTTTTGTTTTGTTTTGCTGAAGTGGGGTGGTATACGGGGGCTTGTATGCGCACTTCAAAAGAATTTGTAACAAACCTAATTCATCTGAAGCGTAGGATGAGCTGGTAAGAAAGATGAAAGATGAAAGTGAGTTGGCATGGAAACAGAAAGCACATCAGCGCTCACTGGCACACAAAAGGGCTGCCTGTGTTGCATGTTACATTTCTGTGGGAAGAGATCCAGAGAGGCTTTAAGTGCTATCATGACCTTACTAACAAAATTAGCCAATTATGACTAACTAGGGTGTTCAATCTTTACTTGAAACCGTGTTATCATGTTTTTTTCCCTATTTTTACATCAAATCTAGAGCATGGAATCAACATTTGGTACAACTATATTTCTCACCTCTCTTTGTATGCTGAAGAAGAGCAGAGAGAAAAGATTTTCCAAGACATTTTAAACTTCTTTCACCTCGTTTTTAACCTCTGTCTGTCTCAACTGTTATCACTGTTCATCTGATCACAGACAGGTGAGGTATTAATTGGAAAGCAGTAAGAACTCATATATTTGAACTCTATTTGAAGTCAGGTAGGGGAATTCCACAGGTAGCTTGTACACAGACCACCACTACTGCTTTGGCACATACACAAGTAAAGATTCAAAAAACACTAGAAAAGTGAGGATCTGTACAAAAGTTTTCTGCAACTACAGCAACAATGATAGAACAAGTAAAAAGAACATTAAAGCAGAAACGCATTTCCAGAAAAGCAAACAGTGTGGAGGCTGTAGCCCCTAAACATTTGTGGTCGCAGCGTTTGAAACAAAGAGTTGCTCTAAACAGGTAAAGCGCCAGGACACAGTGTTTACCTTTTTATGTTCTCTCTCGGCAGAGCAGTTTGATCTTTCCTCCTGTATATCCTGCAGTGTCACAAACACAATGCACTGTCTCCAGCTTCAAAGGCCCATCGGTGACAGGTTCAGGGGAAAAGATCAAATATTCATTTCCAATGGAAATTTCAACGAAATACAGTGAAAAGAGAAAAAAAATCTCTGATGTGTCACCTCCACAGGAGAAAGCTCTGGGCTCTACTTTGTGCCATGTTTTATTTTTACACTGTTGTTCACTGAGTTCCTAAAATAATTTGTGTTTGACAGATGAAGAAAGGCTCACGATGGAAGTCTGACTTCAATTATTTCTTCTATCTCAGACCTTCTCCCACTCCTCACTGGAGCCAGCCGAGCGTGTGAAAGAACCACACTTGTTTTGTGCGTAATTAAAACTTTTCAGTTTGCTGCATGTTATGGCACTGAATGTTCACATCATAACATTAACTAGCTATCCACTTTTTCTGCATACATCAACAAAATATCCCAGTGGGCTTCCTTGGAACGGCCTGCAAAAGAGCTAATTGAATTAAACTGCATTAATATGACACACTGTATGTCCTTCCACCCATCCCTCCCTAATGCCCACATGTTTATGATTATATCTGATATTGACTCCAGCACATAAAAGAGATTTTACCATATCATCCAAACAGCTCTCTCATGCTTTCTTGTTTACACCAAAAAATTCCATATAAATCAAAAACACACATCGCAAATACATGCATGCAAAAATTCCCACAGCAATCACGTCTTTACTCTTCCGATTTACTTGCAGGAGTAGAGTCTTAATCTCTGCTCTCTCAGTGAAGTGTGGTGCTGACCTCTGGAGTCTGGGTGGATCGCTAACCCATTGCACCAATGAGTGTTTCACCAATATGACAATAATAAACGTGACCCTAACCTCTTCAAGCTTCTGCAGACAAACTTCACAGAGGCAAGAGGAGCTTGCTGCACTTGTGCTAAGTGTGTGAATAGGTGCATGGCTTTAGTGGATTATTGTGATCCCTGCTGGCTGGCACACACTAAGGAAACGCCTGTATTTAAAGCTAGGAGGTAGGGAGGATCACTACCATCATTGTTTTTCTTCATTTCAATTAAAAACTTTATAATTGGCTAAGTTGATGATAAAGTTATGACTATCTCACAACTCGAAACAAACTTCACTGCATCTTCCTCCACTGACTTAGCCTCACACAGCATTATATCACTCCTTGTTCCCCTTCTATTATGTGCGAAGTGTTCGAGACTGCCGGAGCATTGTGGAAAGCGGAAAGGAGACCAGCCGGCACATGTTGAAAGGCATGGCTGCTCTTTAATGTGGCTCCAGCTCGGGAGTCCTGGGCCTAATGAGGTGCTGTGGAGCTCTGCCTCTTCGTCTACCATCGCCTACACACTCATACATACACACCGCCAACCCACATACTGCCACTGCTGCACAATTCAGGATCATTAAGGAGATGCTCCCAAATTCCTCAAGGGACCCAGAGAGAAGAGAACAAAAGCTCGAGCCCTCAAGATTGGCGCACAGGAGTTTGGGTAAGAAGTAGGCTTCACTCGCCAGCAGCCCCGTCCCACAGTTGGCATGCATACACTTTGACATACACTGAAGACCCATGATTGATAGCATTATCCCTCTGTCTGAGGAGAGAGCTGCAGTAGCATAGTGAAGTGGAGGATCACTTAGCGAATGTCACATTGACTCTTTTAACGCATCTTGTGGGACGTGTCAGGAGAATCACATCCAGCTATCTTTCCATTCACTTCACTTTATTTGCCATTTGCAGTAGAAAATCACATTGGAAAAAAGTTGCTCTGGAGCATTGTGCAACATTTTACAGACAAAACATAAAAACACAAGTTAAAATGTATCAGTTTCAATGACACACTGGCACAGAAGACAAAGAGACAATTTTAAAAGTATTAATAAAAGAGGTCCTTCAAAGTGCATTGTTCAGACTTCTGGATATATTTGACTGTCTTTGTGAAGACCAGACAAGGTGTTACATTATTCAAACCAAATGGGCATGTGAAGACGCAGAAGCTGGCAGACATTTAGCTCATGAAGCCAGACATGATTCCATTTGGGGAAATATGTGGTAAGTATGAACCATGATTATCACAGTTTAGAATTGCTTGTAATATGAAAATGTAAAGCATTTATCCTGTTCTCTTGTAATTTGATAATGGAAAATAAAGTCTTTATTTGATAGTGCAGTCAAGAAGTGACAGGAAATCATGGAGAAGAGAGCAGGGAGAGACATTTGGCAAAGTGTGGAAGTCTGAACTTGAACCCACAATGCTGAGGCAGGCTGCAATTGCACTGTATTTGCACCACAGCTTTACCAACTGAGCTATAACGTGGCCTAATGAAAGCATACTTATACTGATCCATCCTAGCCTGGCCAGCCAGACTGACTTTTTCTCTTCTATATGAAGAAGTTAGTCTGGTATCTCATGGTCTCTGAGTTTCATTTCTAAGGGTAGCACAATCATAGATGGAGTAACCAATCAGAGAAATGAAAGGCGGGACGTGAGCAGTGCATTGCAGACCTGTAACCCAAACAAACTGTTGCCAGTTTTGTCATAAAACTTGGAAAAAGTCCTTATAAAAAAAGTCTGAAAGTTTGACTGTGGTCGTTATGTCGGATGTCAAAGGGATTTTGCAGTTGTTAAAATGGCAACAAGATGGAGAAAAAAATCCCACAGAACAGAAATGCAGACTTGAGCAGAGTTATTACATTTGCTCCATTCTCACTCCATTATTATCTTCCGCCTTTTTAAGACACACTGCTGACAAACAACTGTGATAGGCCAGTTCCAAATCAAACAAGTAGAAATGGTTTGCTGTGGCAAAGGAACCAGACTGTCCTGCTTTCAAAAAGAAAGTAGGAGGGGCTGGCTGACCAAGACAGACCCAACCCATACCATACAGTGGTTTAGGAAATGACACAATTTGGTTTGTCTAATATAACAGGCTATATATGACAATAGTAAAACTGCTGTATTGTTCCTCTTTCTTATTTCTGTTAGGGGTTACTGGAGCCTATTCCAGAAACTACGGCCCTTAGTTGGGGTGCACACTGGACAATGGCCAGTTAGTTGCAGGGCTGAGACAGAAAGAGAATCATCGACTCCCAGTTTCATTTATTATGAGCAGTTATATAGTCACTAATTCTCCTAACACATGCATGTCTTTAGACGACGGAAGGAAGTCATAGTACCTTAAATAAAACCTCTGTAACAAAAGGAGGACATGCAGACTGAACTCAGAGCGATCAGAGTTGGTTAACTTGGGGATTGAATCCACAACTTCCTCGCTCAGAGGCGGGACATCTGACCTCTCTGCTACTGTGCAGCGTCCTCAATGTGCATATTTAGGTCAATTTAAACCAAATTAGTGTCTTATAGATATATTTTTAGGCCTTTTTTGGCTTTATTAGAAGGCACAGTTGAGAAATGACAGGAAACTATGGGGAGATACAAGTGTCAGAGTCCGGACTTGACCCCATGACACCGAGGCAGTAGTTAGTTGCCGTGGATATACGCCGCAGCTCAACCAACGGTGCTACACTGCAGCACAAACTAGTATCTTTTAAAATGTTACAAAAATCTATTTGTTACATTTTTCAAGAAGGAATTTTCCAAAACTGTCAATCGTGAAAGCACAGGCTAACTCTTGTTTGCAATAATTACACTGTATCTCAACCAGATTGCACCATCACATCATGATGTATATGTCATGCTGTAACTAACATCAAATTGAAGTTACTGAAGATATGTGTGCAGTTATTGCATGTCTCCGTATGTCAGTATATGTGCTGGTGCCTTGTGACAGCAGTGTAAGACCCCGACCAACACGATGAATAATCCACAACACCATCAAAGGCTTCTGGAGTTGGGAGCTCGGGCCATGACAGTGCTCGCGGACCCCCTGGGGACAGCACCGGCCGAGGAGAAAGGGGCAGAAATGGGGAAAATGACGGGAGCAGAGATGGACTCAGAAGGGCAAATTGGAAAGAGTGGGTGAAATGAAGAAAAGCAATAAAATGACAAGATAATGTGAGATGCATTTTTTTTTCCTTGAGTGTTTAAGAGCTTTTGGGTGATGGAGAGAAGGTGTATTAGATTTATAGAAGCCAGGATATGACATGAAGCAGAATCCCCCACTTTCACCCATTGAAAGGATGAAGCATCTTTTTGTAGACAACCCAAATATATTATTATAATAAGGACCAGCAGTGCAAAAACAACACAGTATAGAAGTCTTTATTAGATTGCCAGTTAATGGATAGGATCCACTGGAATAGAGAGAAGAGGATAACATAAACCTAATAGATACAAGGGATGTGAATCTTCTGCTGAGCCATTGACACAACTTCACTGCTGATCTAAAAATTCATTAGCAGTATGAGATTTGGAAATAAATAAAATATGTCAGTTTTTACCAGACAGTGTAGTAACATGCAAGTAAAGAAATGACAATTATTGCCTTAGTTGTCCAGCTAGACAGACAAGTGTTAAAAACACATTTTTGTTTTCTGGAACACATGGGCTCTCCATTTGTGATGTGGTTAGTTCTACTGTTGTGTCAAGGCATCCAGACCTTTACGTTGGTACTTAACCAATGTGAATAACTCTCTGTGGTGACCCCTGAAAGAAAGATAGCAGCCAAAACTTATGATAGATTCATGAGATGATCTGAAGGATGAGGATGAGTGTCTTGTGTTCATGTTATATTATGTAAAATTGTGTTGTTGTGGATGATAATCAGAAATAAATTGGTGATTATGCAATATAACGTAGGTGATTTGCACTAAGTGTTAGTTATTTTCTCTTTTTAACAAAGGTTGAATGCTGTTACTTAGGCCACACAAATGGAACATTGGTTGGGTAATTAATATTTCTGCAGACAAACTGGGTTGAAAATTGCTTTAGGAAAACAATTTCTAGCACATGCTGTCATCTGGGGTCAGTGTATAAAATAATTTATATTACTTTGCTTTGTTTCTCCTAATGATGCTACCAAATATTATCCACATAAATATACAGTGTTTACCAGAAATAAATATGTTGTTATTAAGCATATTTACAGTATAAGCCATGTTTGAATGATTGGATCTTATTAATTATGTATTTTCTTCAAAATTCTGCTGCAACTAAAGCCTTGAATACACTCTTCTCCTGTGCTAGACGGGAACACAGTGGCTCACCACTGGCTGGATGCCCACCGATGGAGCGGCTTCCCTGCATCCTCACACCACTTCCTCAGATCACGAGCCAACTCTGCCACCCCGCCTCGGAGGTCAACCTCTCTGCCTCCTCTCACTCCCCTGTCCCCTGAGCCGCTGTTCATCCCGCCACCCCTGGCTCAAGTACTGCCGCTTCCTCCTGCCAGCTCTCTACACAAGACCGACAGGATACACTGCAGTGTTTTTGTTCAGAGATGGACACATAATTAACCTCAGACCATGGGTGTTTCTGCTCGGTGTTAGGGCTTGTAGAGATAAATGGACAGCAAGTTTGCAAACAGTGATCGAAGCTAGCACTGCGCAAAGGGGATGAGTTAATGAAAAAGTCATCTATTATCCTTCATTATTTACCAGTTGCTCATTCAGTCAGTGGAGCTGTATGAATACAACTAATTATAACAGTAATTTGGAAAGACCAGTGACATTAAGTCCAGGCCCTAACATCAAAAGAGACAAGCTGGCTGGGAGAACTGGAAGATATAGTACCCAGACCTGAATGTGAACCAGTGATCGTAGGGTTAGGGTTAGAATAATAATGCTCTATCCACTGAGCCACTTATAACTGACAATATTTAAAATAATACTGACCTCTTGTGCTTAGAGTTTGCATTTTTGGCCCTGTCCCACAACACTACAGAATCTTCCTGGATTTAGATGTGTTCCCAATCCACACCAAAAACTAACCATTTCATCCTTGATCCATAACCGTTTTCTGACCATTAAAATTAATTATAAATTATCTTGCTAACAGACTACAACAGTATTCAACCAACGAACAAACCCATGCTGGTGATAACCTCTATAACAGAGGTATACATTTATGATGAGTGAAAGACATGATGCAAATGGCATGAATGAAATCATACTTTAACCTATATTTATTAAAGTATGTGCTATCCACTATTGGTAGATGTCATAGCGCAACCTCTAAGTAAGCATTTTTTGAACTCTGTCCACAGATACCCAGGAGGAACAGGCAGAGAGGTTTAGTGTTAAAGTGTGGGTTGGTGCGTGAGTGCTGAATCCCCATATTTTCTGCAGCTCATTTGCCTATTGCTTTCAACCTTTTTACGAAATCTTGCCTACTTGTTTCACACCAAGGAACAGGTTTTTCACTGCTGTTGGTTTGTTTGTGAGATAACAAAACAAGTCTGTTAGCGAGATAATTCAAAAGTTCAAGGTCTAATTTTGAGAAAAGGTCAGTAATGGGCCAAGGAACAAATGTCTTTTTTTTTTTCAAATCAAAACACCACCTGGTGCCAGAATTTTTTGTAGACCACTGTGAGATACATATAAAGGCTTTGTGGCTCAAAAGAGAGAGCATTTATCCTTGAACTAGATGATCCCTGATATTATTACATGTCTGGGCACTATATCTTTGCCATTATAAGATAGCCCTTAGTAGAGGTCTGCTAAGTGTTGGCACATTACTTTCCATTGTGAAAGTGTCGGCATCAAAGAGTTAGCAAGCATATAATGTTATCTCATTACATTTACTGAGCAACCCACAATGTGTCCTACTAATGCTTTATCAACTTCACTTCATGATTTTGTCTTTGTAAAGTCATCCCACCAACTCCAACTGTTTTTTAGGTCATTTGCAAGTTATTCTGGGTACAGCCATAGTTCCATAATTCACTGTTCTGCTGCCTATGCTAAATATAATCAGTGTGGCAGTACAATTTGTTCATCTCCAAATCGGTCACATGAGGAAGTCTTGGTGTATGCTTTATTAAGGTGACCATCAAATACCCCTTTAATACCAAATGTACCAAGTCTATTCATTAGCAACCACATCAAGCCCTCACTGGCACATTACACTTCTATTCACATGCAGATGTTGATAAATCCTCCTCTTGCTTTGTTTCAAATAAAATAGGCTAATTTGGGTCGGCTCCCTCCTTCCTGAAGCTTCCTCTCACTACATGTGCCCGCCTGTTTGCATCTATTAAAAAAAAAAAAAACTGACAGGGATGGCGCCATTGGATGCTAAACATATAGATGGTGATTGTTGATAATATCTCATTGCAGACATTAAGCTCTGTATCCCCTGTGTGTTTGAATCAGCTGAACAATAGGCCCGCTCTGTCTTTTTCGTCTCATTCTCCATCCTTAAGAAGAGGCGCAGCTATACCCCATCAGCAGGGGCTCCCTTTCATCATACGCTCGATGCATTGCTCACCATTTTTTTTTTCGTCTTTCATCTCCTCCACAATAAGTCAGGAATCACGGCGACATTACGCAACACCCTGTAACACTATTACCTCATTGTCACATTTCGCTGTTGTGAACGGCGGCTACACTGTCTCATAATCCAATAAAATGTAAGTGTCCCGTCGGTGCCAAACAACCCAGTCACCCTGCCGGCCATCTTTAATTATTTCATGCCCCATGGTTGAGTACCGGACGACACGGCGTATAGAGAAGAACTGAGTATGATTGACAGTCAGCACCCATCCCATAGGAACTCATTAGGCTTCCCGACTAAAAGCTAGTGGGCACGCTCATGCTGCTCTTGCCGTCTTCTTCCTCTGGTCCCTCCTTTTAGTCCTACATTCAGTAAGTTGGAAAAAGAAATGCCTGATCTCAGCTGCTAGGAGAGTGAACTTACTGCGCTCTTATCTCATCTGATCTGAGGCTCAGCTCACTAAAGTTTTTTGGGGGCTTTCATTTTTTTATTTTTTTTTCTCTGTAAAGCTTCTCTGCTCATCTACGCCTGTATGACTCTTTTGCATTTGGGTTGAGAGGATGTTCTCCCTCTTGCTTGCTGTCTCTTGCGTTCTCTTCCCATTCCTCTTTGGCCCTCTTTTCTCCCCTCTCCCAGTGTGAGACGAGGCAGTGGTACGGGTTCTGAGGAGCCCTTGAAGTAGTGGCTCCTCTGAGAGTACTTTAAAAGGCCATTTCATCATGTTCATGAAGCAGCACTTGAGACCAGCTCAATATGACTTATGTGAAACTAGCATCAACTCCTTGGAAAGTTTTGTTGCAGCTTTCTGCAGCAAGTCTTCTCACTAAAAATGTTTTGCTTTTCACATTTTAGCTTTGTATTTGACTTTTTAACTCAGGTACAACAGACTGTAGACTTAGGCTATTGTACAACACTGAAATTTGACTGACAAATGAAACACTGCCGTTTGGTCTTTTTTTCTTTCACTTCTCATTTGCGACTAAGTGAAAATTCTCTCTCATCCATGGAAGCAAAAGTAGTATAGTTTGGCTGATTTTGGGACACTCTCTAACCCTTTTGAATGTAAAGAAAATGTACCTATATTGTCCTGACCTGTACCTGTAGTTTTGAATATCCAGTTGGATAGATGAATAATTACTATGTTATTGGATGAACCACCTGTTTATTGCAAGACTTTTCCCCAGTCAGAGCCATGACATGTTACTAAAATGTTGTCAAACCCACAATTTGATTATAACTGCAAGATAAATTTGAGTTTCTGAACTTACAAATATTGTGACAATCCAGCTGTGGTGTAAGTTAAGCAAACAGCTGCAAAATTGACCAGCAGAGGAAACATGTTGATAAGTTGATAAGAAGATTGTGAGACCAATCGAGAGAGCTCAGTAAATTGTACAGCTCGTCAAAAATTTAACACTATCCAGGCATTGTATAAAAGTCACCATGACTTGCTAAGCATGAATAGGGCACAAGGCTGACCGAGATAGAATATTGGTGTAAGAAAACGTTTATTCCCTTCTTCTTTGCTAATTGTTGATACCCTATATGTCTGAGGTGGGGCAACTACATAACATTTTAACTATAAACAAAGGCATTCTTTAATTTCTTCTATAATTTGTATGCTTAAAATGTTGCTGGTTTTGACCTAAAACTTTTTGTTTGATGTAACATGTCTATTAGGCCAGTGTTAGAGTGAAAGTGTCTTTTTTTTTGGCTGGGGAGCCTTTTGAGGCCACCTCTCTGTGCTGTGGCTCTTGGTACATGTTTGTTGACTTGGTCGTTAATCCTATTTCATGTATGCTACACTACTTCAAGTAAAGGGAAAGTGAGTTACAGAAATGATAGGCATTAATTATGTTGAATTGTAACCCTGATCTGAGCATTTTGGTTTCCTGGGCTATGGAATTGCAGGCCTCAAACACCACATTTCCTCACCAAAATTGTAGACCAGAGAGTGAGGAGTGCGAGACACCTACTTTTAGACATGCACTGTCCAGACTTCAATGGGCTTTGTGGACTGGAGCAATTATGACATGCCAATTAGACGGAGCAGAATTTATGTGCAGCACTCCTGTTTCTAATCCTCTCCCAAACTGGGAAATCTGCATGCCAAGTGCATCCGATCTGGTTCAGACAGTAGCCTTCATTTAACACATGTGTCAACCAATCTGTACACATGAAATTGTCTGTCCCTCCCAAAAGCGCTGCAAATTACTTTTTGAGCTAAACTTATAGTGCTGCATTTAGCATTATGACATTGAACAATTATCTATGCCTGATTAAACATTGTATGTCAAATGTTTATCTGCATCTCTCTTTCCTTTCCATTTCTCTATTAATATTTGTCTTTTTTGGGCTTTTGTACTAGGCTTAAGGTAATTTTTCTTACAGATATTGATGTGATGATTAAATGAGTCATTGAATGAATCGTCTACCATCTCCAACAGGTGTCTCTGGGCCAAAAAGTATGAGCACTGCCAACACGGTGTCACAGATGTCTTGAGGCCTGCAAAAAAGGGGTATATTAGCAAAAGAACAAACTAGCAATGGCTTTATTTCTCGATTTTTGTCATGGCTGAGTGGCCAAATGCAAGAAAAATCTTCACACATATGGGGAGGGGAAAACAAAAGCCGAATGAGGGCTCATATAAAAGCCAATTGACTTGTGAGTATTTATGATAGTGGTTTCTAAAAATATAAGGGGCAAAAACAGTAAAACAAAAGAGCAAAGTTCTGCTTTAAAGACACTAAAATTCATTGACTATGGATATGTTGGCAAGAGAGGTACCCAGAGTTCAATGCTAGTCACTCAGTAGCATTGTTAAAGAATGCTATAATGAATATGAATTGCCTGTCATGTAAAATCGAGAGTTTGTCTGGAGGTAAGCATGTCCACACACATCTGAATGCACCTGGAGCAAATGCAGGTGCTTCAGGTAGCAGACGTACAGACACAGGCACAGGCCAAACATATGTCAAAACCATCACAAATCTGAAATGATAGTGTTACCTTAATCTCATCTAAGTTGGACTTTATCAATGTTCTTTTGGCCAATTATTGCAGATTATTACTAAATCAAATCTTAATTACATTTCCGACAAATCATTGATGATTTATTTTATTTCTGCATTTGTGTAAAGCTTGATGGGAGTTCAACAGAGAAGTTGTGGTATATGATATAATGTGAGAAAGAATACCTTCACCCTAATCTTAAAACCTTCAATACTTCTAGCCTAGCCTGCCAGATCTATTGACTTGAAGTAGGTTCTAAAGTTTTCCACCCAAATTAATTTTTTCCTTTATGTTGTTTCCTTCATAGGTCGTCAAACCCAATCAGTTCTACCTAATCAATTATAACTGCTTATGTTACATAGTGTCACACAGACTTTCTGTGATGCTATGTTGTCTGTCAGATCAGTGACACAGTAATCTGTGTATGAATTATGATTGTTTTTTTGACTATTCAACTACATTACAATGTAGTTGCAACAATTTGTTAATGCCCAAAATCCACTTTCAAATAAATTTTAAACTAAACTTTAACCTATTCAGTGGCTGAAGCCATTGCAAATGGTTGCTGATGCAGAAATTGGCACAATAACAGTTGCTAAGAGAATAAAGCTGACATTTGCAGAAGAAAGATGGAAAAAATAAATGCAAGTGAGTTCCGAGTGCACACTCATAAACCACACAAGGAAGACCACTATAGATTAGAAGCATTTTATACCTCAGTGCGGTAACATTAACATTTAAAGACATTAGAAAGGGCAAAATTTTCCCATAGAAAATTAATTATCAAAATTTGCAGAAAACTAACAACAGCAACAAAACATATACTGTATGTCCCAGAATTTAGTTTAAAGATAAGATTAAAAAAAATTGTAAAAATGGAAAAAGTAGTGTATGTTGCAATGCCAGCATCACAGGAAGTTTATCTGTTTGAACTTGGAATATTATATTTATTTATTTTTATTTTTAATGTACAATAAAATACTTTAACATTTAGCTCATCAGACCATCTTCAGTATGCATAGACCTGAAATACATATGTATCCCAAATTATGTAAATAGCTGGCACTCGTTTCTACTCATTTCACTTAATCTGTTTGCTGTTTATGTCTCCCAATTAGCTTCCAAATACATCAGAGCAACTTCTCATTTGTGCTCATCTCATGCATTTTATTGTCAACAGTGACTTGCTCTGCTCTCACTGTAGTATCAGGACTTTAAGGCTTAGCAGCTTGTTGTGGGTGCCGGAGTAAATAGACTGTTGTTTGAGGAAATGTTGATAGTGAAATCACAACAGTTTCATGTGCGATTACCATTTATTTACAACACTGTTTGGCTTGGCTTTAGCAGTAAGAAATTAATGATGGATATGCGGAGGCTGTAAACAGAATCTTTCTTGGTGCTGAGCCAACGGTTAAATATAATTTAAGAAGAAAGCAGAAGATCAATGGGGTTGGTCTCACCCTCAAATCCCTGTTACTTTGTGTTCTGTTTGAAGACTCAAGTGAGGAGCTCATTCACACTAAAATCAAAGAGTTGCCATCTGAGGAGCAGTAAGAGCACATAATATCACTGTGGGACTTCTGCTACGAGCTCATTTTAGGACGATAAACTATGGTCTACCATGTGAGATTTATTTAGGTGTGTTGCCACTATTAAAGTAGGCTGGTAGGGCATGGCTTGGTCAGTACAAGGGACCTGCTGCGTCCCCAAACATCAACTTTTGGGATGCTTACGAAAGGGTGCTAACTCTATGGTTAATTTTAGTTACTTAAAATATGGAAGCAAACCAAGGTAGTGCTGGCTTTCGAGCTAATTTTATAACTTCTCTGATCTGATTAATGGCGTTAAGTGTTTTCTTTTGTCACCTATTGATTCTGCTGAAGTCCACCTTGTTGTTCAGTCCTCTGTTTTTTTTTTTTCTTCATCTTGTTGCCATTTTAACAACAGTAAAGTCCAGTTGACGTCTAACGTAATGACTACATTCAAACAAACTTTTTCCACAAGTTTTTGTACAACCGGCTTCTGCTGCTGTCCCTGTTCATAAATAAATACAGATGTGTTTTATGACAAAAACCCATAGAAAATGAATTTTAATGAAGTGGTACCAGACAAATTTCTTTGTATAGAATAGGAAAAGAGTTTGTCTAGAGGGCCAGACTAGAAATTTGGAGCTTCAAGCAATCAACTTGTTGATTGGATGATGGATAATCCTTACTCAAGTGAGCAGAAGAAGTGAGAGACAGAAAATTATGCTAAAGTGCATCTCATTCTTGTGGGAAACAGTGGTTCTCCAAAAAAAGGCATGCAAAATATTGTACTAATACAAAGTTACACAACAATTTTTCCTATCTTCTTTATAATAATTACTGGTAGTACATGCATGTCAGCTTCAAATATAATTTTATTGCACTGTTGCCAACATATAGCATTTGTTACAGAACAGGGGGAAGTTTATGGATTTTTTTGGCGTTGCCCTGTTTTTAGAATAACTGAATTGTGTCACACATTACACTGATTAACCTTCTAAACAGTATGTCAACTACATGTAAAAATAAAAAGCCCATCTTGTATGTCACCATTACCTTTAAATATAAAACATCACAAAATACGTCAGTGCAAGTTTATTCAAACAGAAAGTATACAATCAAAAAACTATTTGTGAAATTTCAGAAATTTTCTTCCACCTCCTTGAAATCAAAGTTGGATTGATGAACCTGACAAAACTGTAAAACAGAGAAGAACAAGGCTGACCAGGCTACATTTTTAAAAACACAAGGTCACATTTCATTTGTAAATCAACCAACCATGCCAAATATGGTGTTATCATTATGATTTAACAAATGTTGAATAATGATTGTGACTTGTTAAATGTTAGATGCTTATCTGCAGTAGCACAGGTTCATTCTGAGACAACATGTAGTGATGCTTTGTGGCAGGATGTGGTCATAGCTTACGTAAAATAGAGTTACATGAGCTCCTTGTATACGTCTTCACTCAGTTCACAGGCAGAGTGGAGGAAAACCCGCACACCACATTGCTGAGAGTAATGAGATGAGACAAAGTCAAACCACAAGCAGCAACACAAACTCTAAACTTCTAGTGCTGCCAGACATCACTACAAGGCCAGTAAATAAACAGGGAGAGGAGAGCATGTTATAATGTGGTGTAGGATTTTAATTGTTCTGTCTCAAACAATCAGGGGTCTGCTTTCCACTAAGGAGTTCTGCATGTCTCAGTACATAGGGTGCTTTTATTTGTATTCCCTATGTCAAAGCTTCAGGAAATAATTGTAGTTTACCACTGAACATTTGGTAAACTTTGGTGGGGGAAGAGCTAGTGCTTCAGGACACTGTTGCACTAGTTGTGTGCATTGACGGGTTGATAGACAACTGCCACTGGTATGTTTACACACAGAGCATACTATGCTCATAGTATAAGAGTACAAGAGAAACATTCATCAGCTCTGGTTATTTACCAGTAGCACTTAATGTTATGTAATGAAATGTTAATAAACCTGGCAATTTTATGTGGTAGTTACTGTTTTTTTAAAATGGCAGAGGTGAAAAGTAACTCATTTTACTAAAGAAATTTACTGAAGTGCATTTTTTGATCAAAATATTCTTCTACAAATAATGAGTACAATTTCTAAAACATACTTTTATTTCTACTTGTATATAGAGTATAATATAATTTTGAAATGACAATACTTTAAGTAAAGATTTTAAAACTTTTCTTTCTCTGATTAATGGCAACACTTTGACTTTTACATCCATACACAGTTATAAAAAATCCCTGTGTTCTAAATACCCATCCCAAGTTCAAATGGGGGTGGTTGGGGGTTTTTGAGCTACGAACACTGCTATTGGCTGTTGGTCTACAGAGGCTTGTCAGCGTTGAATCAATTACCTGAAAAGTGGCTATTGCAGCACTGGCTACATTTGCTTACACAGTGAAATAGCAAAGTTCTAATGCTAAAATCAGAGCTAGAAGCCAATCTGCACATCTTCTAACCCTCAGAGGAACAAAAAATCAAATGCATGTGAAACAAGATCACTCTTCATTTAAAGCCTCAAATCAGCCTGACCTCCATGATACTCTCTTCCTACTTCCATTACTCCTTCTCCATCTTGGTGCATTCTCTCTTCCTCCCTCCTCTTCCCCTCTCTGCTCCATCACTGGTCCATCTGGGCTGTCTGCTGGAGCGAGGAACATCGGTGCCTGTCAGAGGAGCTCAGTGGGGGCCCGGTGAAGACACAAAAGGAGGATTACCACAGCTGCCAGTCACACTAAGACCCACAGTGCGGCTCTTCTGGCTCTATAGCAGTGTCCTCGAACCCTCACGCCCGGCGCCGCCACAAAGGAACATCATTAGCTCGGGCACAAAGGAACCCCCCGCTCACCCCGTCTTAAGCAACACCGCAATCACTGCTCACAAATAGTGTGATTAGTGGAGATAATATGCATGGGTAATGTATGCTACTGTCATCTGCTCAAAACAGAAGGTGGAACATCTCGCACAAGGTTTTACCATCATGTCTGCTCCTTAATGAATGCATTCAAATGGTCTAATTTTGCTTTTAGAAAATTTGACACCATGGGCTTAAAAATCTGGAAAACTATTAATCTCCTCTATAAAGGCATGTGCAATGTATAAAAATTACTAACTGGTGGATCCGGACCCAAAAGTGGTTCTTGGGGAGGTTGCATATACCTATTTACACCACCTCATTTAAAGCCTGTGAATCTAGAAATTTACCTTTCTACTCACGTTTTAATGCTATGAGATACATATTAAGATTAACTGTCTAATGTTTGATTTTTGACTAAGAGGGTATACAGAGCAGCTGTTAACTGTTGGGATGCTATTGGGACTGTATTTCTGAACTCTACAATGATATTTTAGTATAATTCAGAATACTTCTAAGATTACACATAGCCTTTTTTAAAGCCTTTGATTCATTGTAGTTTGTCAGGGGATCAAACTTATCCTTCAGGAAATGAATAATTGATATTAACTCACAGCCAAGCGAGTGTATTATGTATTAACTAGTTTTAATTATACATTAAAAGGTGTGTTTTAATTGGGCTTTCCAGGAGAATTCACTATTTGTCTTGATGGTATAGTATGAAAAGATGTTTTTTTTTTTGTCTCTGAAATCATAACATTTCTTAATTGCGAGAACAAAGAATTCCCCACCCATCATTCTAACATCATCAAATAACAGCTCTACATGTAGCTTCCTTGTCTTTGTTCTTCTCATTCAGCTACTTCTAGTGTCATAGAGAAGAAATGTTTGCGTGATGTTGTATTAGACTTCCATAGTTTCATTTTGCTCACTGAGATTCTGGGTCAATTCCTTATGACATCTGGCCTGATCTGCTAAAGTACTGAAGCCTAGCCACTCTCCAGGAGTCTAAAACACACACATTCTGCACTGCTGACACTCTCCAGTCCTTTACAGTACTGGCTCCGGTTTATACCTTAACAAAAATGTCTCCAGGCATTCATGCATCTGGTGAGTGAGAACATGGAATTCGCAGCAGAAGTTACACAGAAGTCTGCATTTTTTCTTTCTGGAGAACAAGAAAATGTTTTACTTCAATGCTTGAAACAATTTTTTCTTCTCCTCTCATGGGGCAGTGGAGACTGAGATGGTTCTCCTGCTGAGGTGGTGAAGGGCCAGTGGAGAGTGAGATAGTTCTGCTGCTAAGGAAGTGATGAGACGATAGAGAAGGAGATGGTTCTGCTGCTGAGGAGGTGATGAGCCAAGAGCCAGCTCTCCACATTTCTCTTTATTTCCTCTTTTTCTGTATGTTCTCAAAATTTCTAGTTGTTTAAATATTTTTTTCAAAATAACAATTGCACTACATGTAACCCTTATTGTCCAGTGGTACCAGCATTTCACAACAAGTTACAAGTTTCTGCATTTGTCTGTCTGGTTAGATGTGCCAGAATCTGCAACCAGTTTATTGGCCATATAGTGATAAGGCAGTAAAGGTTCATTCAGTATTTTCCATATCAATAGTTTTATCACTGACCCGGGCATTTCTCATTACAAGCTCTCAAAGACATTACAAGTCTTTGAGGGTTCCGGATTAAAGCAAAGGAAAGATATAAAAATGAGGCTCAAAGGCTGGATAAAAAAAGTCCGGGAATGCCTTTTAAGTGTGAACCTGGACCAGTGGCAGTCTACAAAGAGAGGAATCATTGGTGTGTTTTATGTGTGGTGGGAGGGGCTTCTGTCAGTGGAAATTTCTTAACATTTTGAGTGTGTTCTCTGAAGGATTTGCAGCTAAATCTTTACTTTTGTGTTGTCTGAATCAGAGCAATGTTTTTTGAGCATTGTTTGAAGTTACATCCACTGCAAGTTAAAAGTTTCAGAGATGGCATTAGCAGCAGTCTATAGAAGCAAAACTTATGGACTATGCACATATCTCAAAAAAACATTATCAGCTGTATTTCTCACTTCTCACAGTTTACAGTTCATGAACTGGACAGAACCAAACTACTGTGTCCCCAGAGGTCCACGAAGGCTAAAGCAGCAGTCTTGTGATCTTGGTATTGACACTATATTAAGAGAGAAGCAAATGTCAAACCAGACTTATTGTAGCACTAAATGTAAATAGACTTGCTTGTAGTAGCATTTAAATAAAGTTTGTTCGCTAATAGCACATTGTAAATGAAATCATCTAGAAGCACCTAAGATAGCAGACCTCCGCCAAGCCAAAGGTAAGATAAGATAAAAAGTTAAAACTTTATTTTCCGTAAAATGGACAGTCCCAAGACATAAAAACATATTACAACAATCATTCATCATTCATTCAATCAATAAATACAGTAAACAGTGTTCATTTGGTCTTCCTTTGATTCAGGAGTGTGATGGAGTATGGCACAAAGGAATTGTTATATTTATTCCTTCTGCAGCAGGGCACTCAAAAACGCCTCCCAGAAGGCAAAAGTTCAAATTCACTGTTCAAAACTTGAGTTGTGTCTGTAGAGAATTTATCCGACGGTCTTAGAGTTTGATTTTACACAGTTCTGTGTATGTGTACCCCACTATTTTGGAGCAGATGTTAAGGAGCCTCTTCTGTTCCTCCTCTGCTGTTCTTCAGCAGGACTGAGAGGCCATAGAACCAAACTGAGCTGCCATACAGTAGCACACTCTGGATTGTGGCTGTATAAACTTGTTCAGGTAAATGCTCTATCCACTGAGCCACAAAACCCATACTTCAAAATACACTTGAACAAATCATTTGCTCTGCTTGTGGCTGGAGTTAGTATATCTGACCCTACCCTGCAATGATTCACTACCCTTTAAAAATTATCAAAGGAAATGAAAATTCAACATCAAAATTAGACCATTACTTGGCAACTAGCACGTGAACTAGCACATAATAAGCTAAACTAGGTTTTATTTATGACCAGAGCTCTATTGTATTGGTGTTTTTTACATGTTACTCTGTGCCACTAATTGTGTCTAAACTGTTGTGTTCAACCTTAGTTCAAGTTAGCTGCTGACATGAATCGGACAATAAATTACATTATTCATGTAAGCTATACCAGCTAGGAAAAATCAGTTTGCTCCACCAACTGGAATAAGACATTGGCAATAGTTTGAATTTCTCTACTTGTATGTAAGTGTTGAAAAAACCCAATGGGGCCGGATGCCACCACACCCTGATTATATTAACGGAAATATGGAAAAATAGCACCAGTGCTTCACAGCTCTCTGGTGCGACTGCGGAGGCTTAGCTGTAAGGTGTGGTGGCAGTAACTCTCACTCTCCAAGGCCTTTCGTGACTTCACTTTATGAAGCAGATGGCAGGGTGAGGCAGGGCAACAAGGATTCTGGCACTGGCTCTTTACTATACATCCTCTGGGATTGTAGTGTTCCAAACTTGGCTCAAATTAGGCTGCGACTTGGGCGAGACTGAGGCCAAGAGTTCAGACGCTTGCATATTTTGGATACAATTAAATTAACAATGAGTCAAAGCAGTCTGCAGCCATGCACTAGGCTAGACTTGTGTCCCCGGTCCCCTGTCCTGTGTGTATTGCAGAGAAGAGAGAGAGATTACCTACAAGTGCAAACCAAAGCTCAAAGGGACCAAGGGGGAAAAATCTGACATTTTCAGTTTCAGCTTGAAAATGAAGGCCAGTTCCAGAGAAATGAGGTGTGCCTTTGATCTGTGCTCCCAGACCAGCACGGACAATAACACTTGCATTTACCAACACATGAGGCCAAGTGCACAAACATAATGCACAACACTTGAAATATACAACAGAAATGTGCATTATATAGATTGGAAAGAATACAGTGCAACAGTGGCTGAATTTGGACACTGTTGTTGCTGATAAAATATAATATTCTCTGATGTCTTCAAGGGGCAAGAATTTTAAGAAACTAAAAATGCTTAAATTATATTAAAGAAAGATGATGCTAGCTGGATTTAGACAGATTACCAAATCTCTAGAAATACCACTTTTAACATTCTATGTAAATGACAAATTTGATAATTTCCCTGTATGGAGATGTTTTCACTCCATCACTTAATATCAGTAATTGGAGGTTTCCTGTTTGGGGAGGAAGTGCCTCCTATAGCCACCAGCCAATAGAAATACACTGCACTATAACCATTCACTCTCACATTTATTCTCTAGGAGCAATTTAGAATCATCAATTCACCTAACATATGTTAAACAGTGAGGAAGCTGGAGTACCAGGAGAGAAAGTACAGTAACACAAGGAGAACATGCAGGCTACAATATGTGTGTGTGTTTTTTGTTTTGTTTTGTTTTTTAGTTTTTTTTTTATTAATATTATTAAAGAAATGAATTTATTAATTACAAAGTTCAGATATTACATGCTTCAGAAAAGAAAATAATGAATCAAGTTTAGTCTGTATCATTTTGTTCACACATTGATAATATAAAAAGGAATTTATAAACATACTTTCTTTTTTTTATGTCTCTTATGGCATGTTGAAAATTAATTCCAGCATTCACTATTTACTCATTGCTTTTATCAAAAATAATTAAGGCCGTGACAGAATCAATAAATCACTTCTGTCGGCACCAGAACTATACTTTCTCTGCTTTGCCTGAGGTCTGCCAAGAAAAAGATGAAATGACTTGCTTGCAATACTTTCTTCATGTTGAGAGATATGAGGAAAAACCCTTAGATAAAGAAGAAAAAAGTTATTTTCTTACTCAGACTGAGTCAAACAGAGTTGGCCTAAAAAAAACTCATCTGATGTTTTTTAAATAGAACAAAAGAGCAGAGCCAGAGTACCGAACTAAACTTGTCAAATTGGCAGCGTGTGCCGGTCTGTGCTCTTCTCTGTATGAGGACTCTGGGGACCTGTGGACGTTTGCTCAGTGAGAGAAAAAAATCAATCAGTGCGGGTTAGAATCACACTTCAGTGGTTTTAACAGTTAATATCCTGCTGTCCACCGGCACATCCAGGAAACCTGCTACCGCACTGGTTAAAGATTGCTTACACTGGCTTTTTATACAAGGCCACTTACATTTAAACCTGGAGGTCTGTAAAAACAATTTACAATTTTTTTTTTTAGAATCAATAAATCAATAAATCAATAATAATCATAATCAATTAATTTCTTATAATTTCTTCCTTGGGCCATTTTTGAAATAAAAAAAATTTAAGATTCAACATCTAAATCAAACTATTACTTACTGATTATCAAACCCACCAACAAAGACCTTCAGACATCATCTCTAGGCTTTGTTACAAATGATATGAATATATTGACTCACTTAAGTAAGGGACACTTCCACTGACTGTTGACTAATGACACTGAATGAAACGCTGATAATACAGAAACAGTGTCTATTCTAGCACTGGCCTCATCTTCTTACTCAGCGAACAGTGCTAAAACAAAACAAAAATATCGATCAAAGGGTGGTAAAGTGAAAAATTAATATTATTAATAATATTAGTTAAACATTTGCTGTGCATTTACAACATGTAACTGATTACTCTTCTAACCATTCATGTATTGTGTGATTCTAACTGTCTTAGGAGTTAAATGTAACTCCAGTATATCTCACTAATTTTCAAATGTAGTTTGCATCAACCTGACACTCGTCTGGTTTACAGTTATTACAAACCAAAATTCAGTATCTCATAGAAAAATAATATTACATAGTGGAGGAGAAAATTATTGCAATTTTATTTTGTACAATACTATATTGTTATCAGAAACTGCTGTGTCAATTTTGAAATTTTAGCCTTGGTGTTTTCTTTTATACTGAAAAGTATTTTATAGTACAAACAACTGTTGACATACATCTTCTATCAAAAAATCCTGCAAGCACTTACTACTTGGAAAAGGGCAACTTGTTTTTGAAATACACTTGCAGTACTCACTGTTCAGATTTTAAGTCAAATCTATTGCAAAAAACTTTTTATGCAGTGGTGTACTGCAGCTAAGGTTTGACAAAATCATATTGTTAAAAATAAATCTCAATATACTGTCTTGGATACAGTATCAAGATATACTGGAATATTATTAATCGCATCATATGGCCAGGTTCTTGCCAGTACTCATAATATTACATATTCAACATTCTAATCAAAATAAATAACTGCCTGAAATGTTTTAAATATATAATGTTTTTCACATTTTAAATGCACAGTATATATAGTTTACTTTTCCATGTCATTCTTCTTCTTTTTTTTTTTTTACATACAGCTGTATTTTATTGACATTATTATGTCATTATTATTTTACATGTTGCCTGTTAATATGTAACATGACAATTTTTTTTTTCCACATATTTTTTGTATTTCTTCAGGACACATACTCCTTAAGAAACTATTTTTCTAGACTCACTTCAAATCTGGACTACAAACAGCAGTAACCTTTGCACACAGCCTCCATACAGAACATATATGTGAGTGAAAGCAGGCAGGCCTGTGTTTACTGTTTAGGCCTGTGTGTTGATGTGATGAGACACCCAGGCTGATAACGCCGGCCCAGAGCTGTTTGATCTCCAGCAGCAGAGAAAGGGCTAGAGCCAAGGCCTGGGACAGCGCTGCGAGGGGTGGGGGGAGGGGAGTGGTCAGAGAGGTGCGCCGTGTGCTTGATTACAGGCTGGACAGGGGCCCCATGACCTCTTAGCAGGTCAGCCACGACCCCTGACCTCAGCACAGCGGGCACTGACGCAACGCTCAATGCCTTCTCCAATAACACAGTGGGATGAAAGAGTGGGCTGTGTGAGCTGGGGAGGACCCAGAGAATAGGGCACTATGGAGGGACGGATGGTGGCAGAGCGCTGCCGGCCGGTTGATATACAGTACAGTGGAGGAGGAGGGCCCATGTAGGAAAAAGAGGGCTTTGTCATGGCTCCTTAACCTGATCAATTACACCAGGCGGGACCTAGGGCTTTCCCACAGCGTAACTGAAGAAGATGGTTCAAAACTTTGGCTGAGAGGAGGAAAGGGACACTAACTAATTTCTTTTTTGCATTTGAAGAAAATTGTTCTTATTGATCTAATCAGCTGGTAAACACTGATTCAACAGCTGCCCAAAAAAATTAAATAAAATCCCACACAAAAATCCCACACATCTTTCTGAAATATTTGCAAAATTGTAATTATATATATATATATATATTTTTGTGTGTGTGTGTGTCAGTAGTTTACATTTACAGACCATTATTATAATGTTTACATATGGGACACAGATTTCCAGCCCAATCTGTCATAGAAAAAAATAATATTTTACTACCACTCTTACTGCAGTGTACTTAGCTCTTTGTGAGTTTAGGAAAGTAGGGGTTTTGTTAGCTTTTTTATTAAATATTTTATTGGAGTTCAGGCCAAATTATTGTGCTATTGTAAAATGCTACTCAGGACAATATCTTTAGTATGTGTGCAAAAGCCAGCCGCAGCCCATATCAACACTAATCCTGTGCTGCCAATAGACCAGCTCAGCAGATTTTGAAAGAATCCACAGGGTTAAAGGTGTCTGTCCCAGCTGGGTGAGGTTTGTAGGTAAACAGCCTCTCCGTCATCTCCCTGGAGGCTCCTGGGTCAGCCAAGTGTCGATCCAACCATTATTCTTCTGCAGTGACAGCGGAGAGAAAGACAGTCATGATATTATATGCCCTGAAGGATTTTCTTTTGGCCGCGATGAGCCAGCACCTACAAGTATCGGTGTTGAATGTAAATTTGTGAGCTCAGAGATAGAGCAATGCCAGAGACCAAATTGAAATTGTGTCTCTGCATGTTTGTCCAATGCTGTCAGAGATCACACAGCATGCAAACATGGGGGTTTTTCAAGCACACAGACTGTAAGTTAATACCGTTTGGCCCGCGCGAGAGCCAAGTCTTAAGGTGAATGGAGGATAAAACTGTAAAATCAGGTGTTTATTTGAGTGGCATAAAATATTTTTGTCCTGTCAGCAAAAAGCCATTGACATAAACAAACATGCAAACAAAATGCAATGCATACACTTGGCACAGACATATAAATAATGTGTGTACTTAAAAGAATAATTAAATAAAAAGACAATCATTCATTCATATTTTTTTCACTTAATCATGTTATGGGTCAAGGCCGATTCCAGCAATTATGAGCCTTAGGTGGGGTACACTCTGGGCAGTGGCCAGGTAGTTACAGGGCTGACACACAGACAGACATTCACTCATACTTACATGCATGTCTTTAGATGGTAGGAGGAAGCCAGACCCAGGGAACAACATTAACACAGAGAGGACATGCACACTCCACTCAGCATGATCCTGTGTCAGCTGGCCTAAGGATTGAACCAACAACCTCCTTGTTTAGAGGCAGGAGCACTAACCATCCTGCCATTTTTTTTTGTTGTTTTTTTTTGCCATATTTAGGTATAGCTGTGCATGTAAAATGACTGTTTTGACTTTATATAATGATAATATACTGTACCTATAGGATCAGGACCTTTATAAATTGCCTTTGCTGCATATAGGTCATAACATTAAAGCGCATATCAAGGGACTATACATGTCCATACTCATTATGGCAAGTTTGGGGTTAATACAACAACATGTTGGGGGGCCCATGGCAACTCTAGTGTATAAATAAACATTCCTTATTCATATGAACATTTAGATAAAGTAAAACTAAATTTATAGATTCCAGTCCTGAAATACTGGTTTGTTTTGCTGCACTAGTTGACTTGTTTTCATATGACAGTCCCAGTCCCTCAACATGAGCTAACAAGATTAGACATTGTTGAGTTCTTTGGCCACATTCCTCTTTCCAGGAACTACCAGTCACACACTTTTCAGTAGCACATATCCCATACTCTGCCATTCTCCCATGGCAAAATATGCAACGGCCAGGCTAGCGTTAGCATGGGTCATGAACCAAAGGGATCATGAAGTTCATCTAAGTTGGAAAATAACTAAGAATACTAAGCTTACATCAAGGTCTTGGAAAGTATAGAACAGACTGGAATTTATGACTTAGTTTACAGCCATGGGAAAGTTATGCAAAGTGGGAAAAATAGGAAGACGTCCTGGAAGATTATGTGTTGTTCAGGAAAACATAGTTATAGTTAGTTAACTTATCAAACTAGAATTTGCAATTTTTGATGATTATTAAAAAAAGTGTAAACAAATATTTTATTAAATAATTATTACTTTTTATTAAAATAGCAAATGATACAGTCTCAACCTGTGTTGTGGTACCATGCCAACGTTCTTTATTGGCTTCCTCTTGTATGGTCCCTATCATCTTCTTACTTAAACACTTCCAAAATATATACATGGTATGACAAATTCCCCTTCTCTTCCATCAAGGAGATAATTTCCCTATAATGACAGTGTGTCAGTGTAAATCAGCAGATCACACGTCTGCGTCTCTCCCTTCACCTTACCCCCGAGACTCTTTCCTCCCTGTTTTTTAAAAGGTGACTCATGTCAAACCAATCAAAGGGCAGCTCAAATCATCATTCACCCTGTACCTCCCCCGGTTTTGATTTGCACTTTTGACAAACGCTATCCTTTTTCAGCTTTAATTGCACACTCTTTTCATCATAATTTTGTAGTTTGTTTCCTGTCGTTTTTCTTGGAGGTGACTTACAGCTATAATTTTTACATCAAGGAAGTTGTTAGGAGTGACTAGCAGGTGGAATATATAACAGAGGAGCCATAGCAGCATTTAACTTCATGTATTTAGGAATGACAAATAATAAGTCTGATGCTGCACATACAGTATATATTCACAGAAAAACACACAAAGCGCGAACTAGGGATAATTAGGGTAATTTTGTTTGAAGTATTATGCATTGCAATTGAAAATAGCACACATAAAAGATGAGACAATAATAGATCTAAGGAGGACCTTGAGTGAATGTTGTTCCTACAGAAAGCATTTTGTTTGACACAGTTCGCACAGTCTGCTAAACTGTTTTCAATTTTATTAAACACAAAATCTTATTTTAAATGACATATGCAGTGCCCTTACTTTCATGTAAACAGTATATGAGGTGCATTGCTGTGATGAAGCCAATTTCACAATGCACATAAAAAACTCCTCGTCTCAAGAACTTTCAGATTCCCGAAGATAAAAAAAAAAAAAATTCTAAGGAAATCATTCCCAAAATTCTGGGAGAGTCATGTACGGTCACAAGGTGCCCACTACCCTAAAGGTTCATGGTTCAAACCCCAGTACCAGCATTGCATTCTGCTGTCGTGTCCTTCACCCCCTTACTTCTATGAATGTATGAGTGTGATATTGTGTTTAGGTGGAGGTCGGAGAGGCCATAGGCACGGAATGGCAGTCACATCTCTGTCAGTCTGTCCCAGGGCAGCTGTGGTAGAAGTAGCTCATCACCACCAAGTGTGACTGAGGAGTAAATGAATAATGGACTATGTAAAGTGCTTTGAGAAGTCCATTATATTGTTTATTAATATTATGATAAATTGTACCATTTTTCAATAAAATAAAATTTAAAAGGTCATTCTCACTACTTTCTGCAGTAATGTTAAACAATGTTTAAATAACTAAACCAAAAACCACTGGACTAAATTATATGCCAGGTTAATTAACCTGGCCAACTATAATATTCTATTCTGTACAAAAAAAATAAAATAAAAAAATCTGGTCTCTATCATGTCAAGTTTGATTTCCAGGAGGCAATTGGACATATATGCAACTGTAGTGACTTAACCAAGGCTGTACCATAATGCACACGGTAAGCCGACATAATTTGAACACTATTAAAATAATCAGAGAAATAAAGCATGGCATTAAGTCCAACCCACTTTGTTATGATAGGTCAGTTGGATGGTTATTGGTGAATGAGAGGTTTTCTCTTTGTTCAGATCATGGATGTATTATAGAACTGGATAATGAATGACGTCACGACCGCCGGTGTTTTCAATGACCGTGCTCATTGGCGCATGATGCCAAATTATTATTATTTTTACTTCTGCGTTACTTCCGTATTGTGCGGCCCATAGAGCAGGCGCACTGCGGCCCTCGAGCAAGCGCAGTGTAGCGCCACGTACCACGTGATTGGCTCTGACCAATGGGCGCGATGGTGGGCTTAAAGCGGTGACGTCACAAACCATAAAAAGTTATTTTTTAGCCAAATTAAACTTTTCGAAGAGGGAAAAAGTCCATGGTTTGAAAATAGATAATAATCACTACAAAATCCAACCATTTTCTCAGCTGTAGGTGTCCTGTCAGCTGAGCACCAGGCATTTCTTTTTAAATTGCGCTCTATGGGAAAGTTCCACGGAGCGGCCGCTAGGAAATTTGGCATCAAGGCAGAGGGGGCGGTGCCCGATCCAGGTCTAATAATACATCCATGGTTCAGATATGGAATGGGCCTAGCTGGACAAGCTAGGGTTAATCTAGAATTAAACCAAAACAAAACAAAGAAAAAATGTCAACTAAGAAAGTTGAAACCAACGCTACTCTATACCTCGGGCCTTGGGTGGCATTAACAGGGGATGATAGTCCATCCAACTAGTAATAAAAATAGGAATACAATAAATAGGAACTCTACTCCATGTTTAATTTATGAATTTAGTGTCGCTCACAAAGTTAGCCCTGCGATTAGTACTACCACTCTTTAATTCAGTACGGAATTGAAATCCACTGGTGATAAATTATGCCGTGTGTATTGATATATTCCTTCCTTATATAACATACAAAATGTAGTATCTAAAGTGAGAGACAACTGAATTCAGGTCACAGCGCAGCAGGATATCTTCCTTTTCATGTGAGATCCAGAGGGGTCACTCTTATGAACTCATTAGGAGAGAAATGCTAATGTAGCTGTGTTTTTTCTCCGCTCCTACTCTCCCTTTTCTCTCCACTCCAACTTTCCTGGTTCTCTTAACAAGCAGGGCTGCCATACATAGAGCCGTGCCAGCGAATATTATGTATTTTGGTGTCGGGGGAGGGGGGTGCGTAAGGTGCTTCTGACGGTGGCTTCATTAGGATGGCTGTCGCTTGTTGCCTTGTCATCAAGCTGCTAAACTCGGATCATTACACTGCAAACAAAGGCTCGCGTTCTGTCTGTGCTAGATTGTTACTGTGTTGCTTTTTGCGTGGCTATAATAATCACTAAACAAATAGAATAGGTAGCGAAATATGGACAAGAGTGTGAGATCCAACAAATGTCTTGGCAGATTCTAATTGATTCTCACTGCTCTGTGGTCAATCATATAAATATTAAAATGACAGATGTGTTGTGCCTGCTTTTGCATTTACTACAATATTTGTATCAGAGGTAAGAGATTATACATAACATTTTATTTGGGCTGGATATGTGCAGGTAAAATTTCCAGCTTAATAGTGTGCTTCATAGATACATGTCCTGTCCTCTTTATTAAAACACTTTTATCATTAAGCTGTTGTGTGGAGTATCATTTAAAAAATGTAAAAAATTAACACATGAATGTATTTAATGTTAAATATTAATACATTTCAAGAAACTGTGTTCAGTGGTAGAAAAAAAACATATCGCTTAACTCAAGGCAGTTAAATAGTCCAAGTGACACCTGTATGTGGAAAACAAACTGTGCCTGAGACATCCAAAATTCCTACAATACAATAATGATAATCCAAATTTACAAACAGTATAAAGATGAAGTGATAATTTTGGCCCATGTGTTGCTTTAATGTGTATGAAATAAGTAAGAATGATAGGTAATAAAGACACAACACTTTAAGGCTTTGAATTATACTGAACTCAGTGCAAATCAGTGACTACACAAGTGAGGCCTGTGATTTATTTAAACCATTTCACAGCTTGAATCTCATAAGCTCATTCTTTAGGCCTTGAGGCCTATCTCTTTTTAGTGCCTTAATAGGCCTGTGTACCACCAGAAATCCTTTTATTTCCTGATCCCCCCTTTCCCTTAATTTTCTTCTTTAAACCATATCCAAGGTGAATGCTGAAAAGACACCAAAAGAAATGATATTTGAAGAAAGGACTGTTGTTCCTGTTAGCATGGTTCTGGGCTGGTGTAGGCAGGTAGCGTTATTTCAAACGGTGCCAAAGCAAAAATGGCGGATAATTAAATTAAACAAGTACTGTATGCGCGTTTTAATGCGCAGGAAAACAGCCAGTTTTCACCTTGTATACACTTTTCTTCCTCTTTTTGGCTGGAAACAAGAACGCTAATGTTAAAGGCTTTAGAGCAGTGTTTGGTTTTTGGGGTGTGCCTGTGTGAAATCTTCCTAATTAACTCTTGTCTTGTGCGCGCTGTGCCGTATTCCTGCGCGTGTGCTGTGGCGCGCACATGTGTGTAGTGTGTGTGTGTCTTTCCGCTCTCCTCTGGAATGCAGCCAGTCTCTGTTGAATCCACACTCCGCTTCCAAACCCCAAAGCCTTTGATCTTTTTTTTCGGCGTCTCCTTACCCGGAAGAGAACCCCTTCTCCCTCTCTCTCAGCTGGGATGAACGCACACGTGGAAATGTTGGCCCGGCTCCACGCTCGGACCAAATTTAGTCATACAAAGGCTAGGGAGCGCGGGGGGAGAGCGGAGCGGGGCAGGGAGGGTGCAGTGGGGGAGACCGGGCGGGGGGAGAGTTGGGGATGAAAGAGCCAGCCGCCGCAAGATCAAAGGCAGCCGCGGCTCCGCCCCGCTAACCCCACCCCCGCGCTTTATAAAGATCTGCCTCCCCATCCCAACTTTGATTCTCACGCAATCTCTCACTGCTCACACTGAGGCTCAAAAACACTGACAGTTTTTTCCACATTATTCTCTTTTTATTTTCTCTTTTCAAACCCATTTTGTAATGTTGGAGGAACGTTTCGGCCATACTTTCTTTCAAAATCTAGCCTATGTTCACCTACGATTTTTGCAAAAACTCTTCTTCTGTCATTACACTATTTATCTTATTCATATAGGGGGGTTATCACTGGTTATTATAACATTACATCATCACTATAGGGGCAAAGCAGGATTTGTGGCAGGCTATTTGGAAAGCAGTGGAAAATCACAAGCATAAGCTACTATTCGGTGCTAGACATGGCATCAAAGTCCTAGGCACACCCCCTATTCACAGATGATGCAAACAGAGCTTTAATAAATAAACATAACATCCCGTGTGAATAGCAGTTCATTTTTCTCTTAAACAACCACATTATAGACCACTTTAACGACGTCATCCATGCTGGAAGTTGCAATTGTTGCCAATACTTGCGCGCAATTTCATTCCCTTTAGTTTAAAAAAAAAATCACCATTTGTGTTTTTTCCCCATATATCGTCTTTTACATACATTTTTTATGTAGACTGTACCAATTGTTTTAACCCGTCCCTTTCTTCCTTTCTGTGTCTGGCCGTTTGTTGTGAGCCGGCCCGGGTCTCTCTGGAGGAGTGTCAATCAAAGCGGCGGCGCCTTTCATCTCTCCTTCCTCCCAGTGACTGAGGCGGAGGAGGCGGAGGGCTACATTATACCAACACACACTCCACACACGGCTTTACTCTACGCCGTGGAAGCGGTGCGGGAGCAGTGGGAAGTCGCTCCACACCGTCGCTAATATTTTTTTTGATTGTTTTACGACTTTTGCTTTTATCCCTCCTTAGTCAGTCGTCCATCTTTGAGGATGTATTTTGGTGCTTGAGAGCCGCGTTACTTTGTTGTCTTGTTTTTTTAAACTTCTGAAACTGTTAGCGTACTTTAGTTATAGCGTACCTCCATCATCTTCATCTGTTTTTCCTAACTGTTTCACTGGACCACCGAGGGACTATTTTCTTTTCATTATTTTTAAAAATGCACTTTTTGCAGTTGAGACTTTTACTGGAACGTATTCGCTGTTGAATGAGATTTTAACTCGTGGTTCGAGTCGCTCTTTTTTGTGTGTTTATCTCATGAAATTGAGGCGTGCTCTGTGACTTTTGACATCAGTAGTTTTCGGTGGTGTGTTGTAGCGGACTCGGGGAGAAAGCACGCTCCTGTTGCTTGGGTAAAACACAAACACACCGGCAGACAGGGCAGCGTGTTCCCGGTGACTCGCCGCTCAGATTTAGCCCACGCAGGGGGACCTTTCCCACTCGTGTCGGGGGATTTCGGTGGGACTTTTCTCCCCAGACTGTACAGGTGTGTGTTGTCTACAGAATTTGCCGGGAAGCACTCTTGAGTAAAACAGCCACAAAATGCCACAGTTATCAGGCGGCGGTGGAGGAGACCCGGAGCTGTGCGCTACAGACGAGATGATCCCGTTCAAAGACGAGGGGGACCCGCATAAGGAGCAGATCTTCGCCGAACTCAGCCACTCGGAGGAGGAAGGGGACCTGGCAGATATCAAGTCATCTCTGGTGAACGAGTCAGAGAGCAGCCCAAACAGCAACGACGTGAGTAATGTTGTGTTCACGGGTGATGGGAACACGTTTGCTGGCTGTCAACAGTGTACTCCGCTATTAAAGTTTTTTTTAGAACACAGTGGTCGTTATAAGAATCTTAACCTTGGATCCAAAATAATTTTGACATATCTTAATTTTAGAGTGTGTACGGTCAGTGATCCAGTCAGCAATGAAAGCAGTAACAGTAAATTTATTATCATAAATCATTTATTGTACTAAAACGCAGCCTGTACCTAGGCTTTATAGTATGTAAGCTGTGTTTTTTTATTTTTATGTTAGCCCAAAATATTATTACTGAAAAGAAAAAGTAGCTTAAAGGCATAGCTATATTGTCAACAAACAACTCGGCCTCCAAAGGATGCTCCTATGGGCGTTCATCTCAGCCTGTGCATGCCTTAAATGTTTTACATGACCTTGTGTACCAGATATACATTTGTCGATAACAATTGAAAACAACTATGGAAAAAATAAAATAAAAATGGGGCCTTCTGAGCTGCATGCAACATCCATATAAATTAGTTGTCTTTGAACTGCAAAACACATCATCTATCCCATAAATAATTTTGACTTATATATAATACATATGGCAATAAAATATATTTGACATAACTTAGAAATCACATTTAAATGCAGACTTTTTTTCCCCAACACATTTGAGCTTCACCCAGCTGTGAAATATAATTATTATTAGCAGCAGTTTAATCAAATTATTTTTGGTATGTTTTTGAAGATTAATATGTGGGCTGTACAAAACATTTTCACTTTATTTTGACAGTCAGAAAATATGATAAAGTGAAATGGGATGTAGTTAAAATTTCTAAGATTTAACATCATCATAAAAATGTTACTATCTTTATAGTTTTTTATAAGCCTCCACACACAGCAGTAGGCCTAAACCATACCAGGTAAAATTGTTGTTAATTTGCTCCATCTATCCATTTATTGACCTCCTGCAGCTAGCTCAAGCAAAACTTTGATACATTTTTCTCATTAACCTGTTGTCTTAATAAAAATGTGTGCACATACCGATTGAAACTGTACCCGTTTGCCATCAAATGTCCTAGAGACGCATGAGACAGAGGCTGAATGTTAATTAGGAATTCAGTGAAGTTCCCTCGCTCAGCTTGAAGCCATCCTGAGGGCTCCAAACTGGGAAATAGGAGGTCCTCTTTGTAATTTAGATTTGTGGAAAAAAAGATGTGTATTTATAAGCAAAAGAAGTCTCTGATAAATTTTATTTCATTTTCCATGGAGCATTTAAATTTCTGTACTGCTTTTTTAATTTAGAAGCAGGCTTAAATTGAAAGCCGAAAATGAGACTGGACCTACCATATTGAAAACAAGTTAATTTGTAAGCTCCTTAAGGACATGAAGCTTAATTAAGTGGTTCTTTTGAAGCTTTGATGCGGGCTGCTCCATCAGCCTTCTATAGATAGCAGTGTGTGTTTGTGTTCTGCATTGGGGACAAGCACAAGGGCCGGCCCTGCAGTGTTTGTGGCCATCTGACCCTAACAGCATGTCTGAAGGCCCTCCTAATTGATTCACCATAATTTCATTTCGTTTGTCTTTCTTTTGCAGGCAGCTAGACAGTCCCAAATACCACAAGATTCATATCATGAAAAACACAGAGACCATCCGGATGATGGTAAGTGACACAGCCCTGAGCAAAAGCCTGTTAAATCACAATGCTTTATAGGACAGATGACATAAGTTCAACTGCAATAAAAAGTAACCGCTTAAGCACACATTTCACTGTAGTTTGACATGGCTCAGTGTGGAAAAGCACCATCATGCCGATTTTTTTTTTTTTTTTTTTTTTTTTTTTAAGTGATCATTCACACTGCTGTTCTTATTCTTATCAGAGCCATGTTTGATCCAGGTCTAGTCAGGACATGTAAGACCTCCATGGGTACAGCTACCTACCTCACAGCTGAGGGTGCCAGCACAAGTGCAAATCAAAGAAACAGATAGGACAACGATTAAGAACACTTTGGGGATAACCATTACTGTCCACACTTTAAGATAATGTAGAATCACATTCCCTTCTAGCTTGTGTTTCTTATCAAGCTATTAACTGAATAAGCTTTTTTTCCCCCGAATCTCTGTCACATGACGCTCTGGGCTTTTTGCTCTCTGGGCTATTGTAGTATGACCCCACTGCTGCAGGTCATCATTAGTGCCTAAAGCAGGAGCGTGTCTCCTCTTTGTTCCCCTTTCACTTCTCAATAGGGTCCCCCTCAAACCAAACACGGCCTTGCCTTTAGAACTCGATCCTTGTTGCCATCAGTCTATACATTGCACAAACACTCCCTGCCCCCTCCTTTTGCTTTAGGACACAGCAGCACAAGTGGCGAGTGGCGCTGCATTGAGGCCTCTTGTATTAAAAAAGGCCCCCTCTCAGGTCAAAGGCGCAGGGAACAGTTGGGGCGTCTCCTGTTTTGACACAGTCTGTATGCTCTTCTAATTGGCGCTAATTGGCACAGAGGGCCTCCATTGTTCCTGCGTATAATACGGCCCTCCTCTCCAAGATGGGAAGAAAGGGCACAAACAAAAGGCCGAGGCGAAATAGGGCATGGGTTAAACCGATCGACAGCAATATCATTACGGTCTCAAAACAGCCAGGCACCACTTTGTGTTTAGCTCCGGCATTCTTACTTGCCTGATTTATTCAATTAGGCATATTAAGAGTGGACTGATTCTTGTTAACATTTAATTTGGAGCTTTCATGTTGAGATATTCAAATTACTTTTCCTCTTTGTACATTTTGTGAAAATGGTTTTACAACTTTAATTGTGACATTTTTCTTCTTCACTTCTTCAGCAAAACTCCAAGAGATGTACAGTAAAGGCCATCCATACGCAGGTTATCCAGGCTATATCATGATGACCAACATGACCAACATGAACAACGATTCCTACATGAGCAATGGCTCACTTTCGCCGCCCATGCCCAGAACGGTCAGTACCAAACAAATTTTTCTGACAAAGTACATTTTCCCGCTGTAACAAAAAAATAAAAAAATCTGTAAAGGCATTGACCTAATAGTAAAGATCTTTAAGATGTAAAATTATTCAAAACAATTAGGGATGTCTGAAACCAATATGCAGTGAACAGCAATGTTGAAAGGCCAGTTAAAGGCCATTGCTGGCCAAATGGTGGGTTTTGACCAAGAAGTGTGTCGCAGTGAGGTGGAATATAGTTTTAATTTTCCACTTATTAAAAGCCTAAACCATGTTTTAAGGATATAAAGTAACGTAAGTAAGTAAAGACAGTTTTTAAAAATGCATGTGCCATAATGGTTGTTGTAAATCATTTAGCAAAAATTACATTGGTTTTATAAAAAAGTTGCTCACAATAAATTTCATTCCCACAGTTAACCAGGTTGAGAACCATTGCCTTAACTGAAGTTTTATTTACAGTACATAATAATATAGGTAATTATATTATGGAAGTATACTTCTTTACTTCTTCATTGCTTGTCTACAATTAATAGTTCAGCATTTCATTGTGGTCAAAATAAACAAACATTTGTATTTTGTAATATCACTCATGATAACTATTGGAGTATTATGTGTTATCTTTTGAATTTGAGATCTAACAACATATACTAATCTATTTAAACATGCATCTTCCCTCTGATGTCTGTGTCATTCTGTGGTCTTGTACATTTACCCTCATGTGGCAGCACTGCTGACATCCGTCCCCTTGACGACCCATGTGGGCTTCTTCGAAACCAAGCACATGCCATAATTTCACAGGCAGCATTTCTCCTCTTGTTGTTAAGTAATGCATGTCTACATGACCCAAGTTAGATCTCTAATTAGCCCAGCATGATGGAGTAAGGCCTGAAAGCAGCATCATGTATCTTATGCAGAGGAGCTTCTAGTCCTGTCCAGGGGTGGCGTGTGTCTGCGACAAATAGATATTGTCCCTTTAACCGTATTAATTTCAGGCCAGCTGCATGACTCTCTCTGTCTCTCTGGCGGCTTCCTGTGTCTGTCCCGTTTGCAAATTTCTCCTCTCAAGACAGACATAAAACGCAGGGGAACACCAGCAGCTGTCCACAATAATCCGGTTTTGTCCTTGCATGTGCCTCTGTGGCACACTACCAGTCTGCTTGGTACACACAGGAAATGCACCCATGGCACAGCATAAACAAACTCCCCCCAGTTGTATTTTTTCCTTCGGTTTCATCAGGGTAAACTTGTGAGTTCGGAGTTTATTATAAGAATTGGCTTTCCGAGGCAGATGTGATTGTCGGGGGCAGATGCCACATGCTGTGTGTAAAGGATCTTCATTCACACGCAACTCTATCACGGAATGATGTTAAAATTGCACCGCTTCCCTTCTTCTGCCAAAGTTGGAGAGGGTAAAAAAAAGCCTGTGACATTGTGGAGGAAAACTTGATCCAGATTTGCTCATGATTCACCCTCTTCGGTTTACAAATAGTTATGAAATGTGGGCTGTGTTGCTTTCCCAAATCTCTTTTATGGCCCATTTTCTTGTCAATTAGATCAATTATTACATTGTCTACAGTCTTTAAGTCATAGAGGTGTTTATGGAGACCAGCTGAATGTATGGGAGGAAATTACCCCTTGCTGCAGATGAATTTGCAGTTAGGCTGAGTGTCTGCGCCAAAACCTTTAAATCGTCACTTTCATTTCATATACCATGGCCTCTTTTTTTACTCCCCTTTACCCCTGTCTTCAATAAAACGGTAGTCATCTCATATACGTTGCTCTCGCTTATCCAATAAAAAGAGCCAGGGATCGGTGGAAGGATCACAGAACATGACTCCTCTGGCTTTTCCCACTGATGTCAGCTCTGCCTCTGCTGCGGCTGGCCACCGCAGCCACAGTATCTGCAGGCCTGCGATCGGTTTTCACTCAGATCAAAGGCACATTCTCTCTTTCATTCTCTTCCATCCCCAGCCCACCACCACCTCCCAGCCCCCCGTCCTCCGCCCACCCCCTCAGTCCCAGTAGTTTAGATTGATTTCCATTGACCATGACATTCCTGCACATGCCGTCCAGTCATGATGGGGCTGCTGGGAGTTGCTGATTGTCAGCAGATTTTGAGGAAGGGGATCTTTGCTGATAGCTCACCACAAGTGTAGAGATTTTGGTGTGAAGATACATTATGGTGTTCAGTTGCATATACTGTACCATAATACAGATTTGAACCATTTGCGACCACTTCAAAGAGCTTTAGTGTTATGAATATCCTGATGTTTATGGAAACATATGGATGGTTAGGGGGATGTGCAGTCTGCGGGGCAAACGGTGAAGGTACAGCAAAGATCACCTCATTATTGTGATCTTTTAAAGGGAATATATAACTGGGTGTTTATTAAACAATACACGATGTTTAAAACATTAGAAACACTATTCTAGTTGTGATGTTTGGAAAGTAGATAAAATAGAAATACAGTAAGTAGAGCTGCACAACATAACCCTGGATACATTTTGTTTTTGTATATGACCTGGTACAATTTTCAATATTATAAAATATTACTTACATTGTAATCATATACTGGCCTTCCAGATGACAGACATCTTACACAGAGGTTATGGTGTTTTGGTTGGTCTCTCTGTTTGCAAGATGGCAAAATGTCCGCATCTCATAACATTCCCAGGCAAGGTCAGTAATGGGCCAAAGAACAAATTATTTGTTTTTGGTGCAGATTTGGATCACTGTCTTTATCCAGGAGTGTTTTGACCATTGTGAGATGGGGGCTCGGCGGTGGTCTGCACTGTCCAAGTACTTCATGGTTAGCCATGGTTTTGTTCTACATTTAGAAATTTTGTCCTGATTCAGTTTTTGTTTCATTTTGACATTAGCTCAGAGCCTTTTATTTTTTATATATTTTACATTTTTAATCATTTAAACTCTCACTCAGCTATTGTGGGAGAAGATGCAATATTGTCACAGTATCCAGTTGCATATATTATTGAATATTGTTTGTTGCAGCCTTAATGGTTTGGAAAAGTGAAAAAACAATGTGTTTTAGTAAGACGCGGACAGTGGTAATGGATAGAACCTAGAACCTCTCATAAATACTACATACATACAGAATAATAAGTAAAAGTTTACATTTATTAGTTGTCATAGACCCTAATGCTGACCTTAGTTACTATTTTTGTTATTGATAGGCATTTATTGGAATAAGATTCCAACTAAAAGCATTTACATCAGTCAGATGATACAGAGGATAATGTGAAGAAAGTTGTCTTCCTGCCATTTATCTAAAACCAGCCGTAGCTAAATAAAGCTTACTGATGACTGGGAATAGTGTTGCTGTCTTTAAGCTCTTTTGTCATTGCATTTGTTTGTTCTGACATTTTGTAAAGTTAGTTTTTTTAGCAAGTGTCGCTGCTTTTCGTTTGATATGTGAAGGAAGATAAGTAAAGTGCTTTTGTGCTATTTTCAAATAAATGGTCTTTTAGCGTCCAGTCAGGATCCTGAAATGATAGTTTCTAAATATAGAGCTCTGTATTATATATATTTAGACATGACCTAGAACTTTCTTTATCCTTTTATTAAATGACAAACCACATAATAAATTCATAGCTGTAGCGAAAAAATTGAACAGTGGAATGTGGAGATGCTTTGTGCTAAACTATATGAATGCAATTTCGCAAATGTGGTCTTGATGAAGGAAATGGATAGAACCGCTTTTGCTATCTGCTGTTTCGGTAGTGGAGTCTGAAAAGCTCCCTTTCCTTTGCTGTGCACTATTTCTCCCTTTGGACCCGCAATTGCAGATCCTCATGGCGAAAAAGCTGGGCTGTGTGGTGGGGGTTGCAGCACTGCGCTTTTCCTTTGAAGTAGTGGGAACGTGACGGATCTGCTAGCCAGTGTCTCGCAGCGTGGAATCACTAACCCAGGCTTACCTAACGGGATTTGGTAGGACCGCTCTGGTGTCCCTTGGTGCCATGTGTGTCCTGAGCTCATGCCCCCAGCGCTACCGTGGAAGATCCCTGTTAAAGAGAACACTACATTTACCAGCAGCCTTCAATTTCCACATATAACATTCTAGATGGCAGCTTATGGCACCTTGTGTAGTTTTTGAAGTGTCACTACAGGGCGGACATGCTGCATGAAGTTAACCGCAGCTGAGTGTAGCTTTTTGCCTTTAAGCAGCTAAACTCCACATGATCACCGCTCGCTAGTAATAGTCTTAAGATAATACCATGTCTATGTATCAAGGCATCCAAGTTCACATACTTCTGTACTTTTTAAAATGTAGAAGTGCATTCGCATTGACAAGTACATCAAAATGGTGGATATTATTCATACAGTATTTCCACTTTGATAATTTCCATTCATTTGAGTGTTTGTGATATAGTTTTCACACTTGTTAGTGCTATGGTATGTTAGTGATACATTTTATTGCTAAATCAACATGGGCAGTGTCTTTACTGCAAAGACTTCTTTTGAAAAATGTGTTCTTTCCCAACATAAAACAAAAAAGCACAAATTGTGTTGGTCCTAAGTAAGGTACGGAAAGTTGTTCTCTGTGATCATCGGCAGTTGGGTGCGGTCGGATGGTTTGACGCGGTTGGCGACGTGAGTCTGTTTGGTGTGTTCCGTACCATCGGAAGTAGAGGGACACAGTTGGGTATAGCTCTGGCCGATTGAACATGTCAAATCGTCAGGCTGTCGTGCTCAACGAGCGCTCTGATTGGCTGTGTGTCCTGTTCACAATTTGCCAAACAGCTCGAGTTTAACATCAAAATATAAGGAACTTTCTGTTCTACAACTACTTCATTATGTTTCCCACATATGTGACGATAATGTGCTGCAGTTAGCTTACCTTAGCTTGTAGCCTCGTGCAGATAAAAATATAATCCTCCCTCTGAGGCAAACAGCTGCAATAATCCAGTCCCTTTTATTCATTACTGTGATCAGACGAGTTTAATCTAGTGTGTATAATTATTATTGACTGATAAATACTTGAGTTAAACACGTGTGTTGAGGAGTTTTATTTACTAGAGTTTAAATAACTGCAGAGTTTAGTGACTATTGCCGCCTGCTGTTGTAAATAATTATTATGTTTTGCACATGCGCACTGCTCAGTCGTCAGTCTGAATTGCTCCCATGTGTCTGCAGTTACTTTCAGTGACAACAAGGGGAGACGTGAGGAGACAAGCAGTTGCCCTGCCTCTGCTGACAGTGGTCGGGCGTTGGGTTGGTGTGTCCCAGACTTTAAAGGCCACTGGGGGCAACCTGTCAGGAGCAGTGGTCGACCACAGTGCAGTGCCCGGAGACCCTTCTCTAGATCTTGAGCGATGATCATGGTCAGGAGTACCTAGCTGGAGGATTAGCCGGTTGTGCATGTTTTAGGTTGATGGGGGAATCCGGAGTACCTGGAGGAAACCAAACCAGACACGGCGAGAACATGCAAACTCCACACTTGCCCTTTACAAACATGCTCCATCACCTTACGCGTTAGATTGAATAAATGTAGGGCTAATTTGAAGGACTTGGCTCATTTTTCTGTCTAGCTTTGTGTTGCTAGCAGCCACGCTAATTAAGCATCAGACCCTGCTCCGCCTACCCCATCGCAGCACACAAAGATGGTCCTCTCAACTGTGAACTCAGTCCTCCCAACATCCTACCAACTTCATCCTGCAGTATGTACGCTCACATCAGGGGTAGAGATTGTCTCAAGGCACTATTTGTAAAGGGCTACTGCAAGCTTGCTGTGACAATGACTGTGCTAACCACTTTGCTACATACCGCAGCTGAACTGGATGTGTCAGAAAGGGGATCTGGCATTAAAATCTATGCCAAAGTACCCATGCAAATGATTTACTGTGGCAACTCCTGAAAGAAAGAAAGAAAGAAAGAAAGAAAGAATAAAACAAATTAGCAACAGATAATTTCTATTGGTATGTGCTAGACAGTTATGCTTGGGATTACACAGCATTTATAATAAAACAAGCCATAGGATGTTTAGGCAGACAGTCCACTGCTAGAGGTAATATTTTAACACATTACAGTAATTGTTCTAAGAGTGTATTGACCTAATCTATCAAAAAGTCACATTGTCATTGATGTCATCTGTTGTGCAGCTTGATGAACCAATGAAATATGTATGTACGCGTTAAGGCCAGGAGCAGGGACCTCCCACAGAAAAAAAAAAAAACACTTGCTGTGTCTTTGTAGTACTGCTGGATCTCAGTGCTTTATAAATGGCACCATTAACGCCAAGGTTCCCTCTTGTCCTCTGCTGCGCGGTGATGTCGGCTGACACATTTACTCCATATGCACACCACTAATGACGCCATGTGGTTGTAATCACCTTATCACTGCGTTTCATCTCGCTCAATGAAGCTGTGCAGTGTGAGCCTCTACCAGACCACAAGATAGGAGCTGTTGTGTAAGACGGAAAGTAAGGAAATGGGGGTTGAAGTTTCCAAAGGACTTGTACTTGTGCAAAATACAAATTGATCAGCCCAAATACAAATATGTAGCTACATTCACTCCACCTGTAAGTTTGTTTCTTTTAAATTTTTCTTTAAAATATTTCTTTTTGGTTTGAGTGCTTACATTGCACAGTAAGCTGGATTGGCGTGAAATTTGTGAGTTCACAAATTCATGATATCCATCTTGGCTCCCACTGATCCGTTTGGGTCTGAGCCGTGGCGGCCTGGGCCAATGGTGTGTCAGTATTGCCGTGAGTGGGCAGGTTTTAGGTTTGCTGACAACAACAAGCACTTTTAGCAATACTTGTTAACAACATTGCGATGTGGAAAAACATAAGGTATGCTGCTCTACATTTACAAAACAGAAAAAATCCTCAAACAGCGTCTTTATTGTGTTTCACTGTCATAGCGATTTGTTTAGCTACGAAGCTGGCGCTTTATCCACTCACCTTCAAGTTTTCTACTGAATGTACTGCCCCTTCAGAAACATTTTCAGTGGAAACCATTCCAGATTGATATAACATTAGCAGCTCTTTGCCAACGTTATGTCAATCTGGCTTTTGCCAGGTTATTTGAGTGCAGCACTAACTCATGACTTCATATTCTATTTGTTGGTAATATAGCACATTGACTACAGTAGCTTGTAGGGCTGCTTGATTATGGGAAAAATTATAATCACGATTAATTTAGACATAATTGAAATCACGATTATTCAAACGATTATTCATTAACTTGACAAAACAATATAAAATATATTTTTGCGCATAAATAAAAAAGTGCAAAATTTTAAATAAACCAAGTTCGCTCTCTTTTGTAACCAAATGGACTGAACTGCTATAGAACTGTTATGAACATAGAACTAAAGCAATTATTTAACAAATAAAATTATTTCTCGTAAGTAGCCTATATTATTTAAATTCCAGTTACATGCATTATTATTATTATTATTATTATTATTATTATTATTATTATTATTATTATTATTGTCAGTAACGTAAATAAAACATGCTGGTCCACCTTCACAGCATAAAAGCTGAACATAGACTAATGTTTTAAAGTTTTTTTGCCAGCAACACCAGTCTGTTTACATGATCTTGCTTAAGTGATGATGATGACGCAAATAGGAGTTAGTTCACCTTTTTATTGTCCTAAACTAATGCGCTTCTAACTGCATTTGAAGCATGCCTTTCCCCTCTTTGACTGCACGCATGCATGCTCTGTCTTATGGAGCTTACAACACCAGCGCTGTTTGAGCTGGATGAGACAGTGCACTTACTCTATGCCCACGTCCGACTCCAGTGCTCTGAGGCTGGGCAGACTTGCTGCTGAGACACCGCTAGGACCCCCGGTTGTTTAACACGATTTTAAACTGCTTTTAACTCTGTTACAATGCGCGTTTAAGCTCACGGCATCGGGGCGCGTTGAACGGGTTGTCGGAGGCGGAGACCAGCGCACACAGTCCTGTTTTATTGCTCTGCCTGGGGACCAATGGCTCTCCTCCACAGCCTCACCAGCCCAACGCCATAACAACAAAACCCAACGGTAAACAGTCATGGGGCATGGCTTAGCTATGAACTGGAGAATTAGACACACCCACAGCGCTCAGGTGCAAATTAGTAGCTGATAAAGTCAAGCGCCACAGACTAAACCATACATGCACAACTTTGTACACTTACAACCAGAGCCAAAACACTAAATAAACATGAAACCACTGCACTCACCGTGTTATTAGACAACCATCCTCTCCTGTCCAGTAGGGGATAGAAACAGTATCCACAACCCAAAGCACGCCTTGCACACAGTGTGTCTTGGCTCAATGTCTTTCTCTTCAAACCCCAAGTGCTTACAAACAACAGAATTTGTCTTGTCTTTTCTGCTAACCCAAGCGTCTACTGTTTTCGTTCTTTCCACATATAGCCTAGCTTGTAGCTATCAGAGTGCAAGCTTTGAGAAGTGAGGGGCGGAGCGTGACTGCGCATTCAAAACACACTTCAAAGTTAGTGTTATTAATCGTTTTTTCTCGATTACATAATTTTTGTAATCATAGGGTGTAATAATCAAAATTGTAATCGAAATTCGATTAATTGCACATCCCTAGTAGCTTGTTTGTAATTTTATTTGACTTTTTCAGATAATTCAGAAGTAAAACTTTTCTAGTTTCGTGGCGTGTAGTCAAAATAAATTGAAAATACAGAAAGGATACCCCCCCCCAAATCTTACTGGCATTTATTTGGAACAACGTGACTGTTGAAAGTAAAACACTCATAGATGATAACACTTTTTGCCACGTGCCTTGCCACTCACTTGGATACAGCTTATCCATTTTAGCTGTATAGCCTGGAGGCAGTCAGGCCTCAGTGGACACAGCACTGTCCCAGACACAACACCTGCTCAGAGGGCGTCACTCTTCACCCGCTGTCTGCTGCTGATCTCTGGGACTCCACACAGGGCCTCACCAAGGTTGTCCCTTAAGCCCAGAACTGTTTGACTGATATGGGTGGGAACTTCCTGCTCAAGGCGGATCAGAAAGTATGGAGTTCTGAAGTGTAGTTGGCATTAGGCAATTTGTTATATCACAAGTTGTTTTGACTGTAGAATCATAGAATCACCCTAAACCTTGAATTGCTATAAGTGATGTGCATGAGCAGAAACCTTAAAAAAAAAAGAATTTAAGCAAGTGTTATCACAGTGGCCTAAATCAGAGCAAGTTGTACTTTCCTGACCCTGTCTAGTATAAGTTTTTAAGTTTGTGGGCCTTACAAACTGACCATAGTGCCCCACTATTTTTAATACAGCAATTTGTAAAAAAAAAAATGGATAGCTTTATTGACTTGGCTCTGACAGCTTGTTGGTCTGTATAGAGGCGAGCCGTGTTCTGTGTAGTAAACGGCTGTGTGGGGAACAATAGGACCACAGGAGTGAAACATGGGTGCAAATCCTGCCGGCTGTGTCCGGACTTCAGAGGAGCTCAAACAGCGCTCACTTTGTCCTGCTAAGAAATGGAGCTATGATCAATAGCCGCTCTGTTGTGTGAAGTTGGTCAGTCTGTGCAGCACACTCTCCCTCCCTCGTCCTCTTCGCTGTTTCATATTTTCAGAAGCTCATTATTTCTTTCTGCTGTGGGTGTGAGTGCTAAAGAGGCTCACATGCAATGTGTATCTGACAGCGCTGAAATATTAATGGTCCCCAGTGTAGGAGGTTGGTATAGGGCTGCATAGTTTCAGTACAAAGGGTGCCTTCTCGCCACTAGGCTTTATTAGCCAAGCTGTTAAATGAGTAGATGGGTATAGCCGGCACTCTTTCTTCTGCTTCCTTCTATGTTTTTACGCTTAACATCAAATCACTTTGTTTATCGTCTAGCCATTTCCAACAAGGCTATCAGACACATGCCCACAATAGTCTATATTAATGTTAGAGGTACACTGTTGAGTTTCTGTGGGAGGACAAAAAGAAGGGCTTTGCTATCAGTTCATTTTGTGTGGTCTTGGTCATAAAAAACACACTGTTCTTTGACTGTGAAAAAGTCTGTCTTTAATTTTTGGGAAGCCCATAAAAGTTTGTCGCCCCTTTCATATTGGTTGTGGAATTGAAAACAAATGCTACATTCTCCCCTCCTCTCCTTTGAACTGCCCAATTATGGAGTTGTGAAAATAAAAATTAGTCTGTAGATCTCGTTGCCCTCTTCTTTTTTTTCATTCCTTCTCCCTTTTCCCTGTTCTCACTTTTTCTTTCTCTTTCACTTTCTTTTTTCCCCTCTTCCTCCCTTGTTTTTGAAGAAACCAAGGGGGATCACTGATGTCAAAGTCAAAACCAAGAGCATTAAGAAAACTGGCGAAATGCAATACAGCTGCAATCCGACATGACGCTAGAAAATAGGGCTGAGGAGCAGAAAGCCTCTCTCCCGTATTCCCAGGGCGCGCAACTGCTCCCGGCCTTGGCTTTGATCTCTTCAAAGCCTCCTGCCTCCTACTAGATGGAGAGTCTTGGCTGCCGCTCGTGAGCGCTGGAGAGGCAGAGAGGAAGGAGGGGATGTTTTGGGGTGGGGGGTATGTCGTCTTTTCCTTTCCTGGGCTGAAATCAATCACAGTGCCGAGGCAATTATGTGTAATTCAAGCCCAGCCAGATTAGTGACTCTTGTTACCTGAGCGACCAGAGCTCTGTAATCTCAGAGACATACAGGCCTCACCAGCGAAAGAGTCGCCAGGAACGGGTGAGGGCACTTGAGGGGAAGGAGGGATAGAACAGAGAGAGGTGCTGAAAAGCAGACTGGCATGCTGCTGTCCAGCAGAGCAGAAAATCAGAGTACAATAGAGTGATTACACTTGCAGATGTAGCCTTATTTATGACGAGGTGGATGGAGAGAACACAGGGAGAGTGGGAGTGCTGATTGCCATGGAGCTTGCTAGTTAGCGTGCTAACGAGCCTGCTCGCTTTTGTGTCAAACCATGTGTGTAGTGTCACCTCTGTGTGCTTCCAGTCCTCCCCCACCAGCAGCCACCCTGTCCCCCTCCAGTGCTGTATCTCTATCCCTCATGGCCTCAACAGTCGGCTCCAAAATGCAAGCTTGGCCAAGGCCTGCCCCAGGCGCCCAATTTACTATGGCTGGTGAAAAACTCAGTGGCCCAAAGTCACAGAGGAAAAACGGCAGCAATGAATCCAGTTCTTTTCCTGCTGTTGCAGTTGGCCTCAGCAGTCGCACAGTGTGTAAATGCACTATTACCTACTTGTGCTCAAGTAGCTCTCTTACACTCTCCCTCTTTGATGACGTACACTTTGCGTACTTGCTGTGATAATATTAATTTGATTGAACTTTTCTATCTACCTCATATGTAGTGTGGGAATTTTGTGGCAATCAGGGGTCAGGTAGAGGCTAAAGAGGGGAAAAATGCAAAATCCCATTATGGGGCCATACAGTATAAATACAGTATATGATTAGCCAGGAGTTTGTGAGCTGATGCTAGATGTTACAGTGAGAGAAGAGGGCTTTGTTTTTATCTTTAGCAGTCACTTGATGCAGGATGATGAAACCCGCAAAGATATCTAGCAAGAATGTTTGTTCATCTGATGAGCACGCCTTGTGCGCCATGTTTCTTTTGATCATCAGACCACTCACTTAGTGATACGAGCCTCTTTTCACATTTAATGAATGAGCTGTACGGTGTGGTTAAAATAAAAGGTAGGTGATAGTTTTACCAAAGCAGGTTGACAGGGAAGAGGAGATGACTCTAAAAATATAAAGGTCATGCTGAATGGATTATGTGGCATCAATGGAGCCACCGTCCAGCTCAGTAGGAGAGCTTAAATCCACTAGCAGCCATAACCCTCAGCTCAGGGGCCAGGTGACGCTTTTCATGTCCTCCAATGGGGAGACATCAGAGACGTCCTCCACTTTGAGCTACCCGTCATCAAACAATCTAACAATGCATCAAAACATCAAATCAATGCACCCCTACTATACCCCTATCTTTGGAGATGAAAGATGTTGAAGTGTAAGTGCACACTACTCACACTCCACACCTCACTTTTACATTCATATAACGTCTTGCATATCAAAGCTGATGGACACTGAAGAAGGTGTTTGACTGTTATGACCGCTGCCTGTTGGTTGCACTCACAAGGTTAAAATGCTTAAACAAGGTTTGCATGGAAAGTTTAGACTTCCAATGACTTTAAGTTTGGTTCAACAAAAACACAATATTCTTAAAAGTTGCAGATAATAGTGGGTTATTTTTACACTTGTTGCCTATACTTAAATAGTAAAAATGTTCATAATCATAATTTCATAAATTCATAATCATTTCATATAAACCAAAATTTGCCAGATTACCCAAAGCTAATTCTAATTCTGTTTTTACTACAGAGGTACCAAGAGCTGAAACTAATTAAATTTCTACCAATAACATTTACACGACTATCATTTTCTAACAAGACAAATTGGATTATATTCAATCAAATGAAAAGGTGGCTTTGAAACCACTCAGCTTAGAGTTAAATTACGCCCACACTGATTCATTGTATTGGTTTATCATTCTGATTAGTGGCATCAGGTGCACGAGTGTACCCTATAATGTTGCAGAAACCATATGCCCGGAGCTTAAGCAGCTTCTTTTGTGGCCTCAGAAATTCTCTATTACCATTTCTTTAGAGGTATCAAGGGATCAGCAGACGTTGTCCATAGTCTTGTTGTACATGGCCATTGTTTTGTTTGTATTACGGCCCACAAAAGCTAATTGATGGGGCGGCATTTTCGTGTGACCATTCATATCCTTGGAGAGGTTCTTGAAGTGTTCTCTGCTTCTGTGAGGATGGAAAAAAGCCATTTGTTAGGAGGGGATCAGATTTGAATGGCTTTGTGCTCCTTATTCAAATCTTAGCAGGGGCGTGTGTGCTGGGATAGAAGGAAACTCTAAAATGTTGGGTTTGGTTAATGACTAATTCCAATCTGAAAGGCAGTTGTTGGTCATCTTTACCAGTTAATCCTTTAAAATGAAGAATCACCACCAAACACAAGCCAGCTTCCATTGTTGCCACAGTCCATATTGCAAATGAGCCTACAGGTTTGTCAAGATTGTTAACATGAATGAATCTATGCTGAGTTCATGTCATAATTAACCAATAACGAAATGGTCACACTAAAAGCTAGAACTTAGTGCTTTGTTTCTTTATAGGTGAAAGGAGTGTTAGTCATGTGACTCCAGGGTCAAAACAGATGCATCTAAAGTATAAGGCCCTCTCTACTATGACGTTACATAAGCTGCACTTTTGAGCAATTTCAGAAGAAACTATATCCTGTGACAAAATTAATATTTGTAAATTAAGGTAATTTTTAAGTAATAATTGATTCATGCTTACTGAATTACTGATATTTTCATTCTTTCTATTCGTGCGTTGTGTGGGTGGGTGTGCATCTGTCTGATACAGGAGAAAAAGTAGGTCAGTACTCTCAGCTCAGGCAGCAGCACATCTCATTCAAATCAGCTCCCCTTCCTCATCCCTCGCGTGTGCGCCTTTGAAAACCTTCCCCGTCAACATAGCATCATTCTGACTTTTGACACCATCTAGATTTTGCTAGCTAGCTTGCCTTGCTAAAAACACATTTTCCTTAGTGTAGATGTGAGATGTAATGTTGCATTGCTGCTAGCTAGTAGTAGGGTAGTACTGTCTCAAGCTGCCATCTCCACAGGTAGAGACACACAAAGACCCCCACTAGACTCTATTTTCCCCCTCAACGCTGAGCTCCTAAATCCAAACTGACAGCCATTCATGCCCAGAATACCTGGCTGAAAGCTGAGGTGGAACACTATCTAGGTGTAGCAGGCAAATCCGCTCTTGTTCGATGAATCTCAAGCTTCTGCAAGAGGCAACTCATCAGCACTTTTTCTCTATTCTGTACCGCCTTTTCTCTCCGCTTTTCCCTTTGTGAGGAGGCTAGGTTTTAGCACACTAGCACCACAGAGTTAGCTTGAGCTGCGATTTTATTTGTATACATCTCGACGGGCCTTTCGGGGGTTATTCTTGAATGCAGATGTTGGCCTGAATGTGTTGCCTGGCATGAATGCAGCAACTCAGCAGAGCGGTGCTGGCTGTTAATGATAAATGATGCAGTGTGTTAATACAGCAGCTGGGTGGCTATAAATAGTGCTGAAGAGGGATACTGATTGATAAAGAGAAATAAATTTTTTTTTATAAAATTTTATTGCTTGTGGTCAGCCTTTAAAAGTTGATTGGAAACCACAGACAGGACAAAATTCACCAATATAATTTCAGAATGGACTACTATTGGGATCACAATGTTTGCTGTAGCCAGGGAGCAAAGCTAATGGTTTGTACTGATATGTACAGGGTCTGGGTAATAACTAGCCTGGCGAGCCATGCTGTCCTACTTGCTTTTCACAAGCAGGACAGTCTGGTTTTCCTCTCAGGGCGGCGCATTTCTCTGATTCAATTTGGAACAGCGCGTCTTACGAAAGTGGAAGAGCTAACCAAGGTAGCACTAGTTCCAAGCTAATTTAATAACTTCTCTGACCTGATTATCGACGTTTATAGCTTTTCTTCGTCACCTAGTGGTATTGTCCAGTCCTCTGTGGGATTTTTTTTTTCTTTGTCTTGTTGAAAGTAAAGTCCAGTTGACATGCAATGTAACAAATGCATAAGCCCCCCCGCCCCACACACGACTTTTTCAACAAATCTTTGTACAACTGGCTTCTGCTGCTATACTTGCTCACAAATAAGTAGCGAGCCGCTCATAATACGGCGTATTCTGGAATCCATGTTTATTTGGGTCAGTAGTGCACGGCGTACGTCCCGCCCTTAGTTTCTCTGATTAGTTACTCCACCTGTCATTGTTCCGTCAGCTAACGTATCATTTGTTTTTTCAAAGAATCAAATAAACACCCTCAAAATGAAACCTTTTTAACAGCAGTAATGTTTTTGAAATGTGTTTTAGCTGAGCCTATGATCTTCCTCCATCTTCTTTGTTCTGTTAATGTAAACCAAACTACACTTACACTTACAGTATTATATGCATATGTCATAGTAAAAGTGATTATAGAGAGGGCAGTATGTTCACTGTAGGGGTGTGAAAGCCTGGTGAGTATTGAGTGTGCAGTCTGTTTTTTGTGTTTGTGTGTGTGTGTGTATGCTCACAGGCCTGCTGACAGTGGCACTTCAGCAGAATGTTTGCCCTTTCCTCAGTCCTTTGATGTGACCAGGTCCTGCTGTGATAATGAGCCCCGTGCCCCGCCACAAGGTGAACATCCTGCCGTCTGCCCAGGGCCCTGCCAGAGCTGCAGTCCAACCCCCACCGCACCTTAAATACGCATGCATTCTGTTTGCAAACTCAACAGCCCACTGTCACTAAGTGCAAGATTCACATTTGTGCCTCAGTACAGCCTACGGCTTGGAAACACTGGGTTCCAAAATTTTGTTAAGTCACACATTTCTTCAATTTAACCCTGTTACCAAGGGGGTTAAAATGTGACACCAGGCATTTATTTTTTGTCATATCTCAAAGACACTTTATTTTATTGCTCTTATTTTTCATGATTTTATCAGTCTTCTTGTATAGCTATAGTTATTTATGGTTTCTGAAGTAATTTACGATTTGTATAAACACAAATATGTCGGGGCCACTAATAACCTCAGTCAAAAGTACCTATTTTTTTATGTATTTTTTATGTATTTTTAATGTTTTAGTTACAATGAAGGGGATCATTGTCATTTTTAAGGATGTTCTGGTTTACTGAGCAGTAAACCAGAAAATAATCAGCAGAGATGTTCCTGTGGTCACAATACAGGCTCCCTCTGGGCTCTGAATGAGGCAGAAAGCTATGTTATAAGTTGAAATAATTATAGACATCTTTAAAGAGTCTGAATTGAACTAGGACAATGTCTGAAGTGATACAGGTTCTGCGCTGGTCGTACACAGAACGAACAGTCCTGGCCCTGGAAACCATACTCCCAGAGCGCCCCCTACAGAAGCCAGTACCAGCAAAACACATGCAGCCTGTTCCGACAAACTGCCTGCAGTATTTCAGAGAATAGAGTTGGGGGCAGTTTAGACAACAATGCGTTTTGCTTAAAATGCAATAATTATATTGCGGATTAGCCTTTCATCTATAAGAGAACGGGGTGTCAGTTTTCTACCTACACTATCTGTTCTGTAAAATTCTGGAAGAGGTGTTTTTGTCTCTCATTAGGGAGCTGCTCGGGCCGCTCCTCACTGGTGTGTTCTGGGAAAAATGCGGATATTTACCCATAATTTTTTTGATGGTCATAAGGGAGAGAATAGATGAGACAGGGGCAGACTCAGCAGCAGCAGTAGCAGGACAGAAACATGAGAGCCACAGGAGGAGGAGAAACCTTTGAATTGGAAAAATATAGATTCAGCTCCAAAGGTTAAAAAACATTTCAATCATAAATGTCTAGTTTGAACAGAGGCATTTCTTGAAAATGTAGGTCTTTCTATTTAGGTTTAATTAGTCGCACTGAGAATACAGACAACTGAGAATACTATCTGCTATAGTGCTTTTTATCAGCAAAATATTAATGATTATTGATATTATTTGGGCTTCAAGGATGTTTAAAATTGTGCTATTTGCACTGTATATACACAAATCATAGCCAAGTCAAAACAGCACATATTGTCTGATAGCTATAAGTGGTCAAGTGAAGAACCATTTAGAAGCTGAAAGAGCTGAAATGGATTTTTGATTGAATTTTATAGCAAGACTGCAATTAATTGTGATTAATTGCGAAAGTAATAATTTGATTAATTGCGATAACATTTTGTTATTGTTGCTCAACAGTACAATTTTTATATATAAAAAAGGTTGACAAAGTAATAATTTACAAAACATATTTATTGAAATGATAGTTAATGCATCACTAATCACTCATCACTTTTTTTTTTTTTTTACAGATTTTTATCTGTGGGGTCACAAATTACCCCATTCAGTAATCTATGTAGGCCACACACATTGGTAGGATGAGGGTTGAATAGTATGTCCAATGTATTCCATTATAAAAAAGCTGAGACTATTGCCAGTCACAATTGGACTGTAAATGTACAACATAATCCCAAATGGCTATAGCATGATGTTCTGGCTTACTGCAGAGCATTTACCCTTACTGATTTTTCAAACTGTTAATGTATTTAAAATGCATTGTTTTACATAGTACACAAGTTAATTAATTGTCTTACAGTATCCCAAACAATAAGAGACCTATAAGGACCTTGAAACTTTACTCTTGCCAATTCATATTTTCTTTGCTCTACATTGGCTAGGTGTGAAAAATAAATAATGTTACTTAATATGAAAAATAGAAAGTGAATCATTGGTAATGTGCGGTTGCTTTCTCCCTCTGTTAAAAAAAAAAAAAAACTACTGACACATATCAAAACGAAGTTGAACACTTATTAAGTTTTAAACACTTATAAAAGCAGAAAAATCTTTTTATTTGGGGCAGGCACATTTCACACACATTATCATCTTTGCATGTTCATAATGTCACTAAGAGAGTTGGCGTGATTGCTTTGCTCGGAGCACACTCTCTTCATGCCAACTAAAAGATGTTGCTTAATCCACCTTGTTGTTGTTCTGGTGTTCCTGGGAAAGAAGGCACTTGGCTGTTAATATTTCTTTTGTATTTATTTCTAGCCTGAAAGTTGGATTTATTAAACTCGTAGTGTAGCGATTTTGTATAGCGATTTTGTGATCCACGTGTCTTTATATATACATCTGTGTGCTTTACACTCGCGCATGTCATGTTTCTCAAAAGACTGGGTTATGTGGTTTTTAAATGTAGCCATTTGTGGTGTCACTAAAACCAAATGTTTATTCTCATTTGCATCTTACTAACAGGGTATGGTTTGGCCTGATATCTAAATCAAGATTTTTTTTTTTTTACCAGCTGCTCTTCGCAATACCACTGCTACCTCTAAACTTCTGGACTCAAGTCCAAAGCAGCCTTCATGATTAAATTAAAGTAGGAGAGAGATATTCTTCTTCATCGATGTAAATTTCTCTCCAGGGCAGGCTTTTCCTGTTATTCATAGCCTCCTCTGTTTCTGTCCCTGTGGTTGGCTCCGCTTGTTCGTTTCATTACCCCGGGCGCGTGGCGCTGCTTCGCTCACTGCCGGCTCAGCTTTCTTCTCCATTAATTGGGTTTCGTTACATTAAGCCCCCTGGCCAAGGGGCCATCCTGCCAATAAAACATTCCATTTTTAGCATGCCACTCCAAGCTGGTGGGGTTCAACCCTCTCTGCAAATGGTAATTGGTTATTTATTTAAGCTTCCTCAGGTTGGTCTCCACTGGTTTTGGTGAAGAAGAAGGGAGGGCGGACCAGCCCATGTTTTATATAAAGCTCAGTAAAGACACTCAGTGTCAGTTTGTTTGCTCACTTTTGTTACACTCAAATACACCTGAGCATGACTTTGAGGATTTCAACGTGGGCCACACCTATTTTGGTTAAAGTCCAGTCCTGTGTATTTACAGCATGTAGAAACTGTCATCATTTGAGGATGCTTTATACAGTAGCTGCTTAAAAGTAGAAATGATTTACACTTGAATGTACTGTAAGCATGTCAAGAGTCTGCTTCTTTTTGACTTTAGTGTCCCTGGTATTTTTTTTTTGTGCACCTACACTTTCATGTGTATGGTAGAAAATCCTCTGAGTCCATAAGGTTAGGTTTTGGAGGAGACAGGGTGAGAAGGGCTTCTTAGTGAAAAGATTTAGCAGCATGGGAATCCATAGCCACCACTTGAGCTCCCATCTTCCCAGCTGTTTGTGAAACACCTCACATGGCTTCTGTGCACTTGATTGTAGCTGCAGGCGCGCACAGTCCTCATTGCATATAAATTGTAGAAGTGGGAAGTGATTATTATAAAATTCCTGCTTTCCCTTTTTTTTCCCTTTCCACTCTGCAGAAGTAGTATAATTGAATGGACTACAAAAGGTGTGCTGTAAAGGGGGAGATGCTAAAAGCCAATATCATTGGAACAGTTAGATATAAACACACACACACACACACACACTTACACTTGGTAACCATAGCAGGATGTTGGTAGAATCTGACAGAATACAAGCTCTGAGACAGTGGCATGTTGTAAAAATATGAGTGAGAAAAAAAATAATGTCCCATTTTCTTTCCCCACCCCCACTTGCAGATGCTGTGCCAAGTTACTATAACACACTGGTGTCTCCTTCATGAAGGGCTCCCTGCCAGCTGCAGTTCCGCACAATGAATTTCTCTTAAAACCACATCTGAGAGGTTCTTTTTAAGGGCTGGCCAAGCCTGGATGTAAAATTCCAAATGGAAGTTTTTTTTTCAATCCTCACTGCCTCTTCCCTTTCGATCTTCCTGAAAATATGAATAGGAAGATCCTAAGCCTATTATTTCTTCTGTACAATAAAAAGGGAACTCCAATATGGCCGCCATCCATGGTGATACTGTGGTTAATAAGGGGGATGAGATTGACAGGGTTCAATGGTTATGTTCTCATGATTGTTGTCAGTTCAGTGTCTCCAACTACTTCCTTCAGGAAATTGTAGCATGTTTTTTTTCCTTAAGAATTTGCCATGAGCTCTGAAGTGGAAGTGAAGGAATAATAAAGAAGTAATGAAGGCCATCTCAAGGAAGGCTGAATTTTGTATTTGAAGTAGCCATGATGCTTTTTATTGAGGGTTAATATCACAAAGTAAAAAAAAAAAAAATCCTCTCCACACTGCAGAAAACATTTAAGCTGAAATGATTCTGCTCCAGGCTACCATCTTATTCCCACAGGATAACTAATGAGAGTAGAGAGGCGTAAAAGAATATGGGTGAGAATGCTATCATTTAGCCCCTGTTATAGGTATGTCCCAAGGCCTGGTTAGCCTTCCTTAAGGGTTAGTGGGACTATTAAGCCTGTGGGATGAGGTGCGGCACTCCCACACTCACAGATTATCCCATCACCTTTGACTCCCTTTTACCAGGGTCATACAGGTCTCCTCACTTGGTGTTAAAAGTCGCAGCATCATGGCTTAAGACTTTTTCAAGCAGAAATTGTCTTGTTTTGTTGAGATCAGCAACAAATGGCACGCTAGTGGCAACTGCTATATGTGAAACCTGGGTTATGCTTATATCAAGAGAGGCACTGTTTAAGAAGCAGCCAAAGAACTGTTTTTTTGGCTGATTTAGTGGATACTTCATGTGGTTGGAAATCTTCTGGCACACACACTGCAAACATATTGCTCCTTGTGTTCCAGATTTTACTGTTCCCAGAAGGTAGGGAGGGGTTAAGGGCCTTAAGTTGCAAGTAGTGCCAGTCTGTGAGAGGTTCAGGAAAATGCAGACATTCCATCCAGCCGTGTGTCCAACGGGCTGTGAGTGAGAACTTAGCACTACACAAATGTCACCATGACACACACCTCTCAGGGACACTCCGACAAACACCAGTCCTATGATTTTTATTTTACACTTCTAAATTGAGATGAGTGCATTTAACAAAGTTTAATCAGGTAACTGTTCCCATGAGAGCATTTGATTACAATATCACAAATCCCCCTCTTCACTTCAAAGTGTTGTTTAGCTGAAGACGTGTCTCACCCAGCTGTGAACTGATGTCCCTGTGATTAGCCACATATCCTGTGGAGGTGATATTTTGACTCAGCTCAGCTCTGTGCTCACATTGTAAATAGTACATTTAGCATGGCTAAGCATTACCATGTGTTTAGTGCTCCTGAAGCATGTAAGCTTTGTTGGCTGGGGGCTGGGTCAGCCTTTTGGGTCTGCTTAGGTCTATTCTAGTTTTTTGGGAGACAGATCTGTGAGTCAGCCAAGGATGAGGGACTGTGGCCGGGCCACTGTTGACGTGATTAGCTTTGCATTAAGTAGCGCCGCAGACATCTGTCTCACTCGTGCTCTAACTCTCTATAGCCATCCCCCTTCTCCTCCACCATCCCTCATCTCTCCTTCCCCCGACTCTTGCTCTGTAATGAACTCCCCTTATTCACCAGCTAATGACTGCCTTTGATCTCACGCCTAAGACCTCTGCTCTACTCTACCCGCAGTCTCTCTCCCCCTCTCCGTGCTCTATGGCTTTCTCTCTTTTGCTGCCTACTTGTATACCTCTTTGACTTATTTTTCTCCTGCCATGGGGGAACAGGTTTTCAACTGTGCTGACCTACACTAAAAAAAGTTCTAAGGCCTTAATAGAAAACAAAACAAAAAAATAACAACAACAACAAAAATAAATAAATAAGTACAATTTGGAACTGTGATGTTTCTCTGACCATGGTCTAAAGCTACATCCACATCTATAAGAAAGAGTTTCACAACAGACCACCCGCACTGTGAGGTACCAGTCCCCACACCATGTGATAAGGAGTGGAGCAAAATTATATAAAGACCAGCGTAGCTGAAGCTTATGTTTAATGTCATCTGTTTTTTCCCCTCTCTATAGTCCAACAAAGTCCCAGTGGTGCAGCCGTCCCATGCAGTCCACCCACTCACCCCGTTGATCACGTACAGTGATGAGCACTTTGCACCGGGGTCCCATTCTGGCCATCACCCTCAAGATGCCAACAACAAAGGTAAAGATAACAAACAAACAAAAACATTATAACATTAAGAGATTATTCAAGCAAGGGACAGGCCAACTCATTTTGACCTTAAGATGGTCTTCACCAGGGCATATACTGTATGTTTTTTATATGTAAAAAACAATACCAAACAACAATTGGAGAATACAAATGCAGAAGAATGTACCTACGAAGTAACAACCAACTCCATACTGCATAGTGTACTGCTTGTAGGTCCATCTGCTACACTAATAGTACAAATGCTATCAAAAATGCACTACACAGACTGCAGAAAAGAACAACAGGTAGCAATACTTAAAATAGGAGTGGTACAATCAAAATTAGGTGTTTTAGGAACATCTCAGAAATAACATACACATAGCAAAGGTTAGCCCAAGTGTCCTGTACTTGAAGGATTTGATAAGTTTAAAAGTAACTTATAAAAAAATTGAGTGTTTAATTTGCTGATCCAAAGACACCAACAGCAACAAGGTATGTTGGTAAGTATGATCATGCAGGTAAATATAGATATCACATATATCCAAATAAAAAATGTCAAGAAGATTGTACACCAGACAGTAAATACAGAATTCTCTGTGACTATAGAGAAGGACAAAATTAAAGGAACACTGAGAAATCAATGTCACCATTAGGGCCTGTGAAGTGTGTGGCCTGTAGGGTTTAAATCCAGAAGGTTTCTCTTTGTGATTATGTTCTTTGTCTAACATAAAAACAGCCACAACAACAGTCCAAACTGTATATTAAACAAAAACATTATGTTGTGAGATATATTCTTTCAACAACAATAACTCAAGATTAATACATTTTATTTATTCAAGTTTCACGGGTTACTGGTTCTATGTTCTACTGAAACTATAGCATTTTTAGTCTAGTCCCTCCTTTTATAGCCTGGCCTGTGAAAATTTGTGTAAAATGTACTGATACATCTTACAGTTAGCAGAGTATTTAATTACATTTACCTTTCTTTTAGAAATCACAAACCAAAGTATGTTGTTGTGATGTCATTCTTTAGTATGAACTCATTTGAAGCTACCTTTGAGACCGTGTGTTTAGTTCTACTGCCCTCTTCCCTGTGAACTGACTGCTGCTCACTAACAACATCAAGCTCTACTCTGACAGCTGCAGAGGAGCGTTCGGAAGGGCTGCACAGCTGGAGGTTTTGGCAGCTTTTCACCAACACTAAATAGACGTGGGCCCTCCATAGTTCTGTCCCGTATCTTCTCTCTTACTCTCTCTGCTTTCTTTTCTGATGGTTGCCAGTCAAAACGGAGGAGAGGGATCAGACGGGATGTAGGCGAGGATGAAGATGATAAAGATGAAGCTGGGAGCTTCTGAGGGACCAGATATAAATAATATTGTCGAACTGAGCAGCAGAGTACACAGCATGTCAGATGAAGGGAGTGGGACATATGAAGAAACTGCTCCACATATGTCAAGAAAATCAAATAAAAGACACATTGAGATGAATATTTTTCTAATGAAAGCATTGTTTGACAAGAAATTGAGTAATTAATACACTGCATACACTTTTATTTCAGAATGTGTTGTCATGTAGTACAAATGACAAGGTAAAGCCCACCACGTAGGTCTTGCTAGTCTTTGGAGATTTAGTGCATTTTCTGACTGAAGAGCTCCCCTGGAGGTCTTTTTACACCACTGCATTCCAGCTAAGCACTCACAGCCCAATAAAAATCCTTGTCCAAATGATCCAGTTGCAGAATTAACTGCAAATGCTTTCCCCAGGCATGTTCATGTGTGTACAGCCGAGAGTTAGAGTTAAGCTGAAGATGCTTAAAACCAAATCTCACTTATTCTCTTTCTTGCTGTCCCTCTCTCCCCCTTTCCCTCTCTGGCTCACTCTCTGATATCGACCAATAGCGGCTCTGCCTTCCTTAGCTGGCTCAGACTTTGATCTGCTTGTTAATTATGAAAAATAATCATGGATTTTCTCATTATGAGCTCTAATATGCACAGGGCTGCAACACACCCCAGAAGGTCAGGCAGGGGGTCTTTGCATATTTTACACGTTGAACTTTATATTGTATTTTTAAATTTGTGCTGAAGTGGAGTGATTTGTTAGTAGTTTTTTTTTTTTTTTTTTTTTTACAATAGTGTTTATGTAAAAGTGGAATGATTGAGAGGAAATGCGGTTGTTTGGTGCCAGCGGGAAACATGCAAAAAGAAGGAGTGGGTAATTAGGCACCTCAGGGTTTTGAGTGACAAGGTTAACACTCTGGGGCTCTCTCCTTGTCCCTCGGTGCCTCACCCTTTGCCTCCTTCCCTCACACCCCCAGGAGGGCTCTAAGGAGTGTGTGGGGCTGGATTAGTGGGCAGGGGGTAGTACTGTGCGCTGTGAATCCTGCGTTGCAACACTGGCTTTGGATATATAAGCCCCCCCGTATGGCCTGCCTCTCAGAGGAGGGAGGCCCCTTTAGACCGCAGCCCAGAGAGAAGAGAGGCAGAGAAAAGATACAGAGTCTGGCTCCGACAGGGATTAGAAGATGGGGCTAATCTGGAGGCATTTGGCCTATTTGCTTTGTGTGTGTGATTGAGAGCACACGCTAACAGATATTTCCAAATCCTGTGTATTTGTGGATATCAGTAAACCTTACATCATAGAATTGCTTATTGAATAAAAAGGAAAAAAATGACACATGCCAGATTTGAACCTGTCCTACAGCCTACACCTTTTAATAAAACAGATACCCTGACCTTGAAATCCAAGCTGGAGCTTAGTGTTGAAGATCCATCGACACTTACTAGTCCAAGTCAATCCCATGTCTACAGGGAGAACTGAGGCCTGTGCCACAAAGAAAAAGCCTCTAAATTAACCATCTTAGACAGAGAAGGAAATCTGGTGAATGATAATGTAAAGTCAAAGCGACGCACATTCAACATGTGAGCTTACTTGTTTTAAATAGGACTGGAGAAGGCTCTGCTAGCTCTGGGTGTGACTACTAACTTCTGCACAGGACAGATCATTTGAGCAGAGCAAAGTCTTACACTTTTCCCTTTCATTTAATATGAATAGATATAGATGGTTGTAATTGATTGTGGAGACCAGAATAGAATGCAACTTTAATCCACTTTGAATCTAAAACGCCTTTAAAGCACTTAAAAATCAATACTCTCAGTAATTGGTGCATGCATGCAGTGTATATCAAATAAAATAATACTCTTACTCATTGCTGTAATCACAGCATGTAGTCATTTTCAAAGTGTTAGTGTTTTTATGAATATGCTTGAGTTTAGTGCGTTTAACCTTCTCCAGTTCCATTAATATATCACTATTACTACTGATGGTAGAATTGTGAGTCAGTTGGCCTTTAAGGGGCTATTTAAAAGAATATTGATACTAAAACATATAGTATATCCACCTTTTTATATATGACAGTTAGGACTGGGCGATATGGCAAAAAATTTAATCACGATTTTTTTTCCCCATATTGGTCGATCTCAATTTTTTATTTAATTTTATGTTTACAGTTAAAAACTAATAATCATGGCTTTGATTCATCCTTAGATTTAGATTTTAATGTAATAGGAAAGTGGGAGCTTTAAAGTAGAGTCTGTCTTTGCAAGGCTTAGTTTTTATACAATAATAACTGTAATAATTTAAACATTTTTAAATTTAAAAATCATTTTAAAATTTTTTTATTTATAAAAACAAATAAAAGAAGCAAGCTGATATGTTGTAAGTTTTAAAAGAACTGAAAGCGTCCAGTTCCTTGCTATGTGAGAGAGCAGCGTCTGGACTGCAGCTGCTTCAATGAGAGCAGGGTAAACTCCTGTCTGTTATAGAACTATTCTGTTTCTGTAAGACTGTCCTGTCTCTCCACACACTTCCACTACCTAGTTCTCTCATTTTGTCAGACTATTCACAGTAAAATCACATATTTTAAACTCCATGCGGATCACGAAGCCTTTCAAGAAACAAGGCGCAGCACTGACGTGCGTCACGTGATGCACTGGAGCTGTAAGCTGTGTGAAATATATATAAAGAGTTTTGCCCGTTTGTCCTGGAGTAATTGCAGTGTAAAGCAACTGCCTGGACTGTTGTTTTCGTACAGCACAGCAAATGCTAACGTTAGCTTAGCTCCACTATTAGTGCTGTTGTTGCGGTCCTTGCATATTTTTTAATGCTTTTTTGTATTTAAATGTGTAGTACCTTTTAGGTGATTATTCCTCTAAATTCCACTCTTGTTCTCTGTTGCTTATGCGGTAGCCATAAGTGCGCCCCTCAGCCGCTCCGTGTTCTGCTGTTGCTCTGTCTGGAAGACTTGTCCAGATCGAATGAAAGGGCTCTAAGCTTATCATCAAGATTGACCCTATATTTAATCACGATTCAACTTTAAATTTGATTTTTGGCACAACCCTAATGACAGTGTTTGCTGTTTCTTTGTATGTTGACCAACAGTATAATCACAGTGTTGTGTTTATTTTTAGGAATGCCCAGGCATCACCCTGGACCAGACATGCCGAACTTCTACTCACTGTCTCCTGGAGGAGTGGGCCAGATCACACCACCACTGGGATGGTGAGTTACAGAGATGGGTCTCCATCATGTGACCAATGACACTGTGCTGGTTTGTGCGTGCTGAGGAGGCAGGCAGCCTGCAGCAGTGGGCTTCACAGGGAGGTCTGCCTCTGGCTCTTCCTGCTGCGCTGCTGCAGCTTCAGCCACACGGCTCCTCTGTGTGCCCAGCACATGTCAAACACATCACAGCATACAGTGCTCCTGCATAACCATATGGCTGCTTAACCCCCCATCAAAGCTTTCTGGAAACACTTCTCTCCGCTACTATTACTTCTTTCTCTTGGACTTCTTTCCCTTCTCTTCTGTTCCTTTTGTGGCTTCTCCCAACATGCCTGGTCCTCTTTCCTTACTATCTAATTTCTGTGTTGACTGTTTTCTGTGATGTTTGTAAAGACAGAACTTTAGGCAGACACTGAGTGAATCCAGGTGCCAGGTGCAGATATGTATAGAATAATTCCTGCATGAGCCTCAACTAAAATATTGTCTCTCTCTATAAAGAGATTTGGTTTTCTGATCAGTTAGCTGGTCACTTTCCTTCATGTGAATTATTCTCATCCAAGAATAATTTCAGAACAGCACTAACTAGTCAATGGAAACACAAAACCACAGCCTAATGAAGTGCCTGTTTAAACAAACATACTAAGTGGAGCAGAATGGAAAGCAAAGCCACTGATGGACTGATGACAAGAAACTAGTAAAAGGCTTAAGAGTCACACAATTACATTGCAATTTTGAGTATCTCTGCCACATTCTCTGGTGTAACTTTCAGTATTCACCTTCAGTGTTCTTGTAGTGTAAGGAAATAAAAACAAACACACCCACACAATTCCAGTTCTTATTAATCACAGCTCGACATAATAAGCTGAAGTGCAAAAGAAAACAGAGTAGAGGACTTCACAACTGTATAAACAGAATTTTTAAGTGTTTTAGGATGTAATTTTCATGCAGTGTGGTTTCCGACAAATTTTTTCAGGAAAGACGCAGATAAAATGAGATTTAAAAGACACAGCTGGATACTATAGTCACTGCATTTTCCTCTGTATAGTCTCACAATGCACAAAAAGATTTTTTTTTTATGTTCCTTTATTGCATAGGTATGTTAGCTAGTTCAATGTAAAAATGGTGCATCAGTGTAAATTATCACCATAAGTCTGTTTGGTTTTGATGCGGTGTATTCGCGATTAGTTGAAATGCTAATTCCACTGACTTCTTCATATACATTTTAGCTCATCTGGTATCAAGTGTCAACAACTGTTCTCCATATCTAATCAAAGCGCATGTCGTCTGCTGTTCGCCACAGGTTCTCTCACCACATGGTGCCCGGCCCCCCTGGCCCCCAAGCCACAGGGATCCCCCATCCAGCCATTGTCAACCCACAGATTAAACACGAACCTCCGCATGAAACGGACATCATGCACATGTAAGTCCTCCCACTGCACAGCTACATCAGCGGAGCAGTGCAGCATGCTCCACCACTAGCAGGCCTCAGTAGAAGAAACCCGCTCTGTCGGAGGCCTGTTCCCAGCTCCTTGATGTGAGCGATAAGGAACAAGGGCCCGCGCTGCACTGATAAGGGGCCTCCGCTTCATTTGGCCTCGGGGAGCACAACACACTTAGCCAGCAACAGATACAGGTCCTAGATTAGCACTGGGATGAGCTTAACTCCCCAAGTATGTGTATGGAGCTCCCTAAAGTGGTTATCTCTGATTTTAATTCATGTCACATCCGCGTATTAACACTGTAAGTATTAAACAGGTTACTAGAAAGTAGGTTTGAAGTGTGAGGGTTTAGTTTGGAGCAGTTGTACTGTGGAGGTGAAAGTTTGGTTGCTATTACTGATGAAGTAATCTCTGCATGACTGCACAACTGCACATGATTAAAGAGTTGGGACAGGGGCCCATGGCGTGGCAATCCTTCTCGTGCTGTCTCACTATTGGCCAACAACAACCAGAACCTCAGTGTGTTCATCGCCATCACGGCACCACAATTTCTCCCTCTCTATTGCTTTACTTCTAAGTCCCCATTTTCTCATTGGGTTGTTCTTCTTTAACTCTTCTGGTGCTGTTCTTTCATGTGTAGGAAATCCCAGCATGACCAGAGAAAGGAGCAGGAGCCCAAAAGACCGCACATCAAGAAGCCACTAAACGCCTTCATGTTATACATGAAAGAGATGCGGGCCAATGTGGTCGCCGAGTGCACGCTGAAGGAGAGCGCTGCCATCAATCAGATCTTAGGACGGAGGGTAGGTCACATAGTCTATGCATCACCAACAGATCACACCACATTTGCTCCAAATAAGCCACCTTTCCAAGCCCAATTAGTTCAGAGAGTACAAAGATCCCTCTCGCTATTAACATCTTCCCTTCTCTGAACAACTTGTGATTAATGTCATAATGATTGCTCCAGCCAATTAGTCCTCTTGCAGTAGCAATGATACAGACTGCATAGCTAACTGACATTTAATCAAATTGGCTTTAATAAAACATGCCTGGATAATGGCACTGTTGGAAATGACAAAATTTGTTCCTTTTGAGGATTGGGAAAAGAGTGGAACCACAGAGCCATGTTAAAAGCCTTAACGAACAGAGCGGGCGGTTTGAGGCAGCCAGCCACAGCAAAGCCTAGTTTGTGGCCTGCATAGAGTAATTGCCCGCTGACATAGTTTGAATAAAAAGAGCTGCTAAATTGGAACCAGTGTTTTGATATGAAATCAAAGTTTTTTCTTCTCCCTCTTTGCCTCTCGTTCATTTTAATCTCTTCATCATGTTTCCCCCTTTCTTTGTTTCGCTTTCATCCCACATTTTTTTATACCAAAAGCTAGGAAGTTAAGTCAGATTTGTTTTACTCGCTTTACCAAAACATCAGCACACTTATCTAAGCACGCGACATATGAGTGCACACCACTGACTTATGCCATTTTTCCCCTAATCTCTCATATACTGATACAGTGGCATGCTTTATCTCGGGAAGAGCAAGCTAAGTATTATGAGTTAGCCCGCAAGGAACGGCAGCTCCACATGCAACTGTACCCAGGCTGGTCCGCTCGAGACAACTATGTAAGTACCAAAAGAACAGACTGCAGAGGTGCGAGTGTGTGTGTGTGGAATAATGTTTGCTTATGTCACTGATGCATGACATTTTTTTCACATAATATGGGCACACTCTTATTCACACTAGCCTGCTACATGTTAATGAGGCCCATTTTTTGGACCCTCTGTTTTGGACTAATGTGTAATTCATAACACTGGCTATTATTCCCATGCAGAGTAAAATGGATTGTAGTATCATGGACATTATTATTTGCAGCGAGTGAAAATTGCCCGGTAATGGTATGCTAGTCTTTGATGTTCCATATCACTGGATGTAAAAGCAACTGTTAGTGTGAGTTGAGGAGGCTGCATCATGCATACAGCATTGAGCAGCAGCCACCTCTACTCCTTCATCTGCCCATTTTGTTTGTAAATGTGGGAGGTTTGGCTGGATTTAAGACGGAGCCTGTTTTTTTGCGTGTGTATCACAGTTGATATTGCTGCATGTGCAGTGTGTGCAGGGCTGAATGTTGTTAAACCTGTGTCGGGGAATGTGATGTGTATGGATTTGTGTGAGAGAGCACCAGCCTTTGTTAAAAGTGTGGCTCCAGCACTCACATTCACTCCACCACCGAAGTGCTTTGTGGTGTTTATCTGCCTCCCCTCGGACACTGACAGCACCCTCCTCCTTGTGCCTCCAATGCTCCTGCCAAACTGCCTCGCTGAGGGAAGACAGCCGCACTGCTTTGCTCCCAGTGATGTGTTGCACTGTTAAAGATACTGTACACAGTGGCAGCCACTGACAGTCAGACCAGCTTCTTCATTTTAGCTTTGTTAGTACAAACACATTTGATGGGAAAAAGGTAGATACACCTTTCCACTTGGCATTCATAAAGATAAAGGGAAATGATAACATTTCCTTCTAGTAAACTGCGACCCCTCCCACAAACACAGTCTGTCAACATCAGCACATGATGCCTGGAAACACCCAGAATAGGTACACTGGCATGGAGAGGAGCAACATTTATAGTTTTGCCTCTCATATCCTTTCTCTCTCCCACTCTAGTCGCTCCTTGTCCCTGTCTACCACAGCAGTAGAAGGCAGATTAGCTCATGAATAAGTGGATTAGCAGACTTTGCAGCAGGAAACCAAAGTGCTGCTCATATTTGACTAGAACGACTCTACACTGCTATCTATACCTATAGTCTCCCCCCTGGGGATTTAGCATAAGCTATAAATCCTTACCCACTCCCACCACCACTGGAAAAGAGTAGAGCTCTTCAATGCCATTGAGCCAGACTATTCTAATTACAGTGAACATTTTTAATTGCACTTCATGTTAATGTTTGTCATTAAAAGGACTTCAAAGGTAGTGGTGGTGAGAAAATTTGACACACCGGTTACAACAGTTGGACCATTTTAGGCTAGGATACTCTCTGAGAGGCTCGATGGATCCCCAGCCACGATGGGGAGACATTTTTTGGGTACCCACTTATGTAAAATCTCTGGATTGGTCCTCAGCAGGGCAGTTTGTGCTCGAGTCCGGAGTGTCTGAGGGTTGCTGGTTAGATGCCCAGCAGGGGATGAGTGAACATGGCAGCCAGCAGCTGGTTATCAGAGTGGTCTAGTGAGCGTGAGTGCTGGAGCCACACTTTATGCGTTCCTTTTTATATTTTTAGGGAAAGAAGAAGAAGCGGAAGAGGGAGAAGATGCAGGAAGCAGCCACGGGTAAGCACCATTTCTATTTGGCTTTTTTCCCCTTTTTGTGTGTCTATGCTGATGCAATTGTCACCACATAGACTCACTAAACACCACTAACATGCACCTGACACATAAGGACTCCAAACATATGTTTTGCTCTTCTTTTACCCTACCTTTACTTTAAATCTATCCAACTATTTCCCTTTCTCTTCTCACATCCCTGTCTCCGCATTACACCTACTTTGGGATTAGTCTGTCCATTCTATAGACTACTTACTGATTCTGGGCTTTGCTCTATTTGTTTGCTTGCTGCACTTCAGTATGTCTTTCCACTGACCTTGTTTATCTGCGCTTCTCGAGCCTAGTCTCAGCACTGCAACTGCAATCCATTAAGAATAACATTTAGTAAACATATTTGCCGCCCAGATCTCTTAAGTATTTTAAAAAGGTGCAATTTTCTGCAGGTACAGGCCAGAGAATGAAAACGGCGTACATCTGAGAATATGGTAAGACAAATCTCTACCCCCTTCCTGTCTGGTCCGGTTCAGTTTCTGTCAAGTCTGTTAAAACTGCTAAACACTGCCTTAAGAGTATGTACTCACAGACTAATCCTAAAAAGGTCCACCCCAACCTCACCATAGTCATTGTGTCAGTGGTGTTAAGGCCTGAAGAGGGATTGAGTTTGCTCAATGACCTCAGCACAATGGGCCCTGGATTTGCTCTGTGTATGTGTGCGGACTTGCATGTGTGTGTGTCAAATCGGTCAACTCAGGGCTCCGTAAGCGCCGGTGGATGAAGGATCAGATGTTGTGTCAGCAATTTGTGGCTTATTTTCCATGATCATGTTTTGCAAATTCACCCAAATAAAAGGGTTTCTGAGAATACCACTTGATAAATCAGACGGCTTATCTCGTCAGGTTTGTAAACGTGGACTAAATAATACAACTATTTTTAAGTAGTTCGATGTAGGCTGAGACGTCTGCTCAGCTCCATATGGACTGCATGTGTTGTCTGTGTGTGCATCTTTGTGGGGCAGAGCAGAAATGAACAGCTTGTATGGTGCAGAAGCCTAATAAGATGCTGCTATACCTTAATAAGATTTCATGCTTTCTGGGGTTTTGGGTTGTCTATAATGCCCTCATAACAAAGGAACTCCCAGTTGTTATTTATTACATGTGAGAGACATATATGAGTCTGATGACACGTCAAACCCTCGCTGAACTGACACCTCTTCTATTTTTTGTCAAGAGAAAGATTAACGCCTCTTGCTGTGTAGCAAAGGCAGCTCTATTTTCTATATTTCAATCTTTCTTTACTGCATCTTTCTCTTCAGTCGTCTTCTTGCTCCCCTACAAGCCTGCTAGCATCCTGTTATTCCGCTCCCTTTCGGCAGCAGAAAGTCTGGCAGATGTGACAAATCTGGTCTTATGTCGAAATCACCCCAACCAGACAAAGGTTTTCCACTTGATCGATTCCTGACCCAGTGGCTCTCTCTGAACCCCAAATTGGCCTGTTTTGCCTTTTCCTTTCTTCCAGTTTTTGTGGCCACAGTGGGTTTTCAAAGCGCAGAAAAAGCGAGCGCTAAAAAGTACTTTATCTCTGATCCAATAATTAGCCGCGCCTAGCCGCAGCGGGATGGACACCCTTTCTGATTCTCAGTGACAGCCTTAAACTAATATGCATAATACCAAGGATACTGCCACAACTCCCCAAGCCCTCAATTTATGCAGATCCCAAGAGCTGGATTGAGGTTAGCTTGGTGTAGATGCCAAAAAACATCTTTAAATGAACTCGTTTGTCTATTTCTTTTCATCTGCACTGCCCTCTACCCCATCTGTCACTCCCTAAAAACCTGAAAAATAATTCACTAATGAGTTTGTTCAACAGAAAATGTATCCTTCATTTTACTTTTGTACAACATACAGCTGAATGTTCAACCAATAAACGTCACCATCACTCTCTACACAATGTAGAAATCAGATGACTTGAGTGTTTAGACCCAAAAATGACTTCTCCATTTAGACATTCACAAAATTATCCATTTAGCATATTTTGTGGTAACAGCCATTATTGCTGACCTTTATAAAGGAGGACACTGTAACAACACTTACTTGGGCTGTACAATACATTGTATTCAATGTATTGTAACAGCCTGAACTGTAATAATATGCCACTTTCAATCATTCACACATACTTGACCAATTAAAACCTTGAATCAAACTATAATGCATTTAAATATAAAAGTGTTGGGTACCAGTGACCATTGGAGTGCCAGGTCATATTTATCTCTTTGTATGCCAAAGGAAAGCCGACATTAGTATTGCATTAATCAACATAGTTACCTAATATCAAGTTTTCTTCATAACATTGTGTTGTGGGAGTAAGAGTCTCACTTAACCAACTCTCACCCAGAGAAACATCCTCAGAGAAATGAATTGACCACTACTCCCACTCTGTGAGATGTGTCTGTAATAATTTTAAACAAAGCAAAAGTTGTTCACCAAAGAGGACACTATGAAAGGAAAACTACTATATACCTCTTCTTGCTGCAGCTGTGATTTTCTGCTTGCGAGGAGAAGCAGGAGTTGAGTCACTGAGCAATGTTTTATGGCTTGACGTTCGTTGTCTTTGTTATCTTTAACATGTCAAACACTGGGCCTGGCACACAGCTGGCTTTCACCACAGTGGAACAGCACTCTGAGAAGTCATTACTCTGACATAGTAAAATTAGGGTTTCTGTCTCTTAGCCTTGTCACTTCATTCCTCTCCTTTTTAAGTGCAGTATTCCTCCTTAACACTCGTCATTTTGTACAGTTCCTGTTCTCTATTTAGTGTCCCAGTTCTTCACTTCCTCTCTTGCTGTTAAGTCTTTTGTCTTACTAAGCACACTGATTCACAGCCTTTGAGATGGTTATCTGGCCGAGACACACACATGCCCTCTAGGCGTTCTCCCATTTCAACCGCTGCACATTTTTTTCACAGGGGGGAGACACCGTTAACAAAGGTGGCTTTTTAATCGGGTTTGCAAAGAGCCGAGAGTTGCAAACACTCGCAAACTGTCATAAAACTGCACGTGAGTCACCTTTCATGAAAGAATCTTTGTTGACATGCAAAGTAGATCTTTACGAGCCACTTAAAGCAATAGCGTTTATTTTGAATTATGGCTTGTATCACCACCAAAAAAAACTGACTCATATTAAAGTCTTGTAAGTGCATATCCACATGAGCGGGTCGTGAAACATGAAAGGGAGTCTTGTTGAAGCATTGGTGGCCGCGCTTTCCTCTGTGTCTGTGGCCCGGCTCTGCTCCCTCTGATGTGTGCAGCCAGAAGTCAGCTGTCAGAAGACTTTGATGAGCGAGGACGGACGACAGAAAAGTGAGGAGGCGCAATGAGGCGAGGGGGAGGGTGACAAAAAGGCCAGAACCAAAACTCTGCCATCTAGAGATTTGCGACTTGAACCAATCCCACTCAACCGCCACTCATCGATCCCTCATTGCTCCCTCTTTATTTGTTGCCTCTCATCTTCTTTCTCAGACACACTCCAGACATTCCCTCTTCTTTCACATACATACACTCCCCAGTCGCAATTAGTCAAGATTCAGTGTCTGCTTCTCTCTTTCCCGAGCTATTTCAATTTGGCACCGAAAGCCTGTAGGCCAGTATGGCACAGCCCAGTGCCTCCACACCCCATCTTATTAGTGACCTAGGATAATTGGGGGAAAGAATCTGGATCGCAAAAACTACTTCTAGCTCGAAGGAGATGAGAGGATGTTTTTAAAACTGTAAAAAAAAAAAAAAAAGAGGTGGGGGAGATATTTGGGCATAAAACAGGGAGACACCCGGTTAATGTTTCTGTGGGTAGGAAATAGGAAATGGTCACCTCCTCATCTGGTATTTATGTGATTTCTACAAAGCCTTCTCTGTGAAGAAAAATGACTACTCGGCTTTTAGTATCTGTTCCTCAGCTGGTGAATCTGAGGAAGGTGTCTTAGTTTTTAGGGTTTACTGTATTTGAAACCTAAATATTGTTTTAGATTTTCAAGATTTTAAAATACACATGCAGTGTGTTTTGGTAAAATATCTTGGAAAAATAACTTAACTAAACTATTTAAGAATAAAATTGGCTTCCACATACAGACCAGATGAAAGCCAGAGCTCTAAATGGCCTAACCCATTTCTAACCCATTCTAACCCATTTCAAGTAAATAGTGAAATTTGCTAAATGAATCCATCTACGGGGCAAACTTTTATTTGCCACTTAAGATACTGGATCCTCTAGATCAGTGTTTCTCAGTTGATCTGAATGACATTCAAATCTGTTATTGACCCACTTTTGTGAACTGACCCACCATTTGGGAACCACTTCTCTAGATACTGTAGATTATGGCAATCAATTCCAATCACTGCCAATTAACAACTTTTCATATTTAACAAGATGTACATTCAACTAGAGGAGTAGTTTCAATCTAGCCCTGTAATCAGCTCCTCTAAAAATAACACAGAATTTACCAAATGTGTCAATATTTTATTAATGAGTTGTACGGTAGCCTTGTGTTTTGCATGTAAGAAATCTATATTACTGATCACAATATTTGGAGCAAGTGCTGTGTTTTTAATTCAGTTAAGTACATGTGGTTCAAGTTAGCAGATATGGACAACCTTTAGCGTTTATGAGAAAGATAATAAGACAGGGGTATAAACTGGGTCCTTTTGTGAGACAAAGCAGTAATAACATTCCTATTGTTTAGACTGGGCCCTGAAAATTGTTTTGATTGAGTCACGGGCCCATTGTGTTGTGGTTTGGCCAGCTGCAGTAACAGTATGAGGGTCCAATCTCTGGACTTTTTTGTGATGTCTTCTTCACTTCCTCTACCCCCCCCTTCCCCCTGCTCTGACTCCTCCTCCCCCCGTGGCTCAGAGAGGGACTGTGTCCCGTCGGAAATGGGCGGAGATAGGCGACCTTATAAATCGCGCTCTCTGCGTGTGGTGCTTATCTGAGAATAAAAGGCCCCCAGGTAAAGCGGGCAGGAAGAGGACAGTGCAGCTGCTGGGACCTATTTATTTGTATTTTACTCTAGTTTGTTTTGCCATTGTTGAAATAAAAGTTCCCCCCTGATCTCATAATTTTGTGCCTTCCTCCTCCTTTTCCTCCTCAATGGTGGACACGAGCACCACCGAAGTCTTTGAACCTCAGCAGTAGGAGCAGTCATTGTGCGGGCTCTTTGAATGCACCGCCTTCCCCCACAGAGCTAGACGAGGGGGGCACAGGGCCAGACTTCAGCTGCCCGGGCCCCCAGCGATGCCGCCTTAGATGTGGGCAAACGCTCCCTCTGCCTCCCCCTCATGTCTCACACAGTCATGCCTGAGGTTTGAGGTTTTAAGACAGCCCCCTCCCCTTTCCCCTTTTGACCACAAGCGGACCCCACCCATCCCCTCTGCTCACCATCTTACACAGTACATTTATATGCACGAAGATAAAATTTTATTATTGTTTCATGTGCTTTCATTACATCAAGTTGGAGTGTTAACATTAATAATGACAGTAACATTTTATTACTGTTCATTACCATTTCATCACACTACAAATAAGTAATTTTAGCTTAGACAGACATTAGATTATTGTCTAATATTTAACAAAAGCTAAATACTTTTAAATACCAAGACCACATGAATGAAGCACTAACTTGAGCAGAGCCATGTTGACTTAAAAGTTCAATCCCCTCTTGTACATGTAAACTCAGAAAAAATGAGGAATATGGACTGCTTTGTTAGTTTTTGATACCCCCTTATGGTAAAATATACTACCTTCCCTCAGTCTGCTTTGTAATTGGAGGTTAAATATTTCAAAGCAGCCCTTTCTTTTATGTTGAAAGTCTCTGAGCGCAACAAAGTGCTGACGACGCACAAGGTTTAAATTGACGCCCTTTCCTCCAGGTGCCGTTTCATTGCCCTGCACATTTAATTTCTCCCTTGTGTCTTTAAGACCACCACTACCACTTTTTTATTGAGAAGGAGGCAGCTTTTGAAAAAGGTGTCACAAAAACCAGCTGCATTCAAGCCAAGGTCACTTCCAAGGCATGCCACCCGGTTCTCTCCAGACTATTCTGGATCCATCCATATTTCCTGACTATTAAGCGCAGTGGGCAATGTAACGGCATTGGCGAACAGTTTGTTGTTGGATTGGGTTTCAAATAAAGGTGGTCTGTGATTCTTTACTGGAGGAGAGTTGTAACCTCCAATGAAAACACAACTCTCTGAGGTCTGAAAGTGTACACTGGAGGGTAATGTCTTTCAATGGACAGTTGTTGGAGATTTAGTTATGAGCAAATTCCCATTGTAAAGCAGACATTTGCTACAGTTTCCAATTTCTCTGTTTAAGGGTGTTTGATTAGACAGTAGCTGGACAGACAAGAAGGAGTAAAGAGGGACATGCACTCACAAGCTTTTCATCAAAGTTATTAAATAGAAGCCATCTGAAAGTGCATAAAACATTACTGTTCTACCCTGATTCCTCCATATCTCACGAGGTCTCGCAAGCATGCTGTAAAAAAATCTTGAATTCAGACAGTGTTCCCGATCCAAATCAAAAGCAGTGGGTTTGTTGGCCTATTACTGACCTTTCCTGAAAATTTCATAAACTATCAGACCATAACTACCAGTTAATGCTATCATGTAAAAAGGGTAACAAACCAACACTCTAAACACTTACGAGGTTTAACTCGACAGTGTCCAATTTTCTGATACCGGCCTGCATCTCTGGCTTGATGAATTGCGATGGACAAGAAAGTTATGTAATGGAAGCAGCTTAGCCAAATTACTTTTGTCTGTTGTGCAAAACTAACACCAAAGTTTGGATTCAACTTTGATACGGACTCTGACACATTTTCATCTATTTGGATCACTGGCTTTTCATCTTCGTTCTCTGTTGTGAAGTCTGGAGAGTCTGCTGTTATTTTTAGAGTCATTTGCGTGAGCTGTTTTAATGCCTCCAAAAGACATTTATAACATGCTTTCAGGGTAGGGAAATTTAAAGGTGAGGTGACAGGTTGGTCTTTGGCTAGGGGGCCGGAATCCCCTTTGATTTGGCCTTGGAGGTGAAAGTAGCAATTGAGACATAAGGCTGTGCCAGTTATCTTAACCTCACACACTTCAAACACAGACAGTGGGCCTGTTTGACTCCTTCTCCCTCCCACTTGGTCCTGAAAAGGGAATGGATTTGTGAGGGTAGAGGAGGTAAGGCTGAAGCATTGCTAGCGCTCGGAACAGAGGAGCGTTTCATTTCCTGTAAAAAAGTCCAGCCTGGCATTCCTGAGCCCTGTACCGGGGGAGGAGGGGTCAAGTCGCTCCTGAATCCTGGTGTTTGTGTCGGCCGGACCTTGTGAAGAGCTGGCCCGCTTCCCCCTATGGCCAACCACCAGCATGAAGCCCACACCCCTGCCGCTAGCACCAAAAACAGAATCTTTGGCCCAGACCCCTCAGGCCTCTTCCCCAGGCAGGAAGGCCAGAGCTTTTCATGTCTGCCGATGAGGGAAGGAAAAAAAAGTGCTCCCCAGGAAACAGGGTGCAGCAGCGGGCACGCAGGCCAGCTTTGAGCTCCGGGATGAAAAGAGGGAGGGCGGCGGAGGTAAATAAAAGCGACAAGGGCTCTCTCTTTCTCTCCGAGCGGCTGTGTTCCTTTCAGTTCCTACTCAGGGTCAGCGCTGCCTCCGTCCTGCTCCCTTTCATCCACATGTGCTAATGCAGTCTGTGCCATGTGTCTTAAAGCCTTTCGAGCAGCAGCTGACTTCTCTCCTACATAAGCACACTTCTGGCTTTGCCACAAGGGAGAAGCAAACTGATACGGCTTCTTTTTCTTTCTCGTCTTCACAAAACATTTTTTAGTCGCAGGAGGCATCCATGCACCTCTGTCTCTTCCTCTACACTTTGATCACAGATTCTATTTGATGCAGCCTGGGCCTAAAATAACTCTCCTTGGCTTGTCAATAACGGCAGCTAACTCTGTTATGTTAGCTCGGGCCCTGATCACGAGAGGGAAAAGAATACTTTCACAGCTTGACAAACAATTTCCCTGTCAGGGAAAAGAGACACTTTCATGAGCTCATAAAGAGAAGTGAGCTGTCACTGGGTACCAATGGATTCTGAAAAATCTTATTTTAGATGACACTTTGGCTTAAACATTAAGTCTAACAAGAACAAGTTGCTTTGATTTGCCTATGCAAAATACTAATATTTTGCACCAAATCAAAGTTTAGAACTGATCTTATGAGTTCAACCTTAGACCACTGCTTTTATCTCACTTTTATATTTACAATATATTGTATATCAAATATATCCACTTGAATTACATTTTTCTGTCTGTTTTAATTTTTTTGTGTTTCTTTTTGAGCAGATGTAGTTACTTTTTGGGCCGCCATTGGTTCAGTGTTTACAAGCTGATTAGAACAAGCCATTGACAGTGTCATTCATTCTGGTATGAAAGCTAATTAACCCCAATTGCATTCAAGCCATGTGAATGGCGAAAACTAGCTGATAGGGTCTGAACATTTATTATCATGAATACTAAAGCTTAGATTGACACATTAATGTCAATGTTTGTTTGGGACAGTCTTTAAAAGTCTTATTGTATTATTATTATTGCAGTAAAATTTTCACCTTTACTCCACATTACAAACAAGTCCAAACCTGTGTCCAGCAAATTAACATTACTCCATAAACTCAACCGGGTCATTGTTGTATTTTCCTCATCTTGTTTTCTCATTGCCCTCCTGCTGCGCCGAATTAAATGTTGAGCAGAAGAAGCTTCATTGAAGGAGTGAAACTAGGAGTGTGTGAGTCAGATGAGGGCACAGACGAGAGTGAACACTGCCTGATGGGTCACAGCAACCCCCATGTTAGATTAGATCAAAGCCGGGCCGGCCCACATCCTGCCAGTGACCTCTAACCCTTCTGTACTTCAACGCTCGGCTCAACACTACTGCAAAGCCTTCCATTTAATCACCCTAAACACTGCGAACAAAATATACTAATGATTGATTATGTCAAGGCTGGATAGAGGCTGAAGGTTTGCCCTGCCCTTAACTGAGGAGTGCTGCAAGTATGAGACACATTGAGTCACTCTGAATCACATTTCTGTTTTTACTTAAGGCAAATAATACGGGACTAGAGTTGATGAGGCACGTTATGTGGAAATGTCATCCAAGTGCTGCCTATCAACCCTATTTCAACCAAACATTCAAAACTCAAAAGCTTTTAGATGAATTAGTATTTGAGTAATTGAGTAAATAACTCTGTAGCGGCATAAGAAGCTGGAGGTATAGCCACATACTTAAAAACCCTAGAAGAAGACTATTGTCTGTATTGAACCTCACATTCAGAAAGCAGCATCAGTATTCGACATTTTAGGGATTCAAGATATGCTTGTTCTAGTCAACAAATACTTTTAATTAACTAGCCAAGAGAAATTTTAGACTCAGACTCCATCTAAAACTGGAAACAGCTGTTGCTATTAAACACTTGATTTCTTTTGAAAAAAAACTTTACGCTATTTATGACAAAACTAGTTATAAAAGTGGGTTAGTATTGTTTTGTGATTACGTGAAAAGCTCTAACCTTTAGTAACTGCCGTTAAACAAAGTACCATGTGGTTCAAGTCTTGTGTGCACTACTGATGCCATAGTTGTGTATAGTAAATGTAAATGCCTAATGTACTGTGTGTTTCTTGTTTTTGTTTGACAGGAGGAAAACGTAACAATTTCTCCACATGCAAAGCAAAGGCAGCAGCTACGGGCCCTCTGCTAGAGATGGAGGCGTGCTAGATTCCATGAAGACCCTTCAAAGGTCCAACCTGAAGCCTCCACTTCTCAGAGGACCCCCATCTTTCCCCCTAACTTAACCCCACTCCACTTTGCTTCGTCACAGCCACATGCTACCGACCACCGCTGAGAACGCTTCACCGTCTGACTGTACTCCTGTCTTGACAGCGCACGCTGTAGAGACACTGAACTAAACAAGACAATCATGATTAGTCACTCACAAAGCATTGATTTGTCGTCCGTGTTTTGTCTCTCAAATCAGCTTTACTGCAATCCAAGGCACTGCACTGAAATCCAGCAGCAACTTTTGATGTGCGCACAAACTCTTCCCCCGACACTCGCCCACACACTCCTCTCTCTAAGTTATTGTAAGTTATTGTCACCTGGTTTGCTTTGTATAGTGCATTAGGCCGCCATTCGCTCCCTCTTCACCTTCCCTCTCTCTCTCTCACTGGATTTTTGAGACCATTTGGGGTTTTTACCCAGCTGACCAAACACCTCTTTTTAGACTGCACTAAGGAAGATGGAGGGATCTCATCTTGTCCAAGAAACGTCCTCAAGGCGCCATTTTTGTTTGTTAATGACCAGTTGGTGCAAAAAAGGATTATAATTTGCTCTTCATTTTAGACAGAATTTTATTTTGAATGCTTTTTGTACCTTGAATTCTCGTTTCAGTTTCTTGGTGTACATTTTAGTGATTTTTTTTATATTGTTTTTTTATATATCGTGGTATATATGAAAATAAGCTTTGGACACAGGAAAGCCATTTTTTCTTGTTGAAGCATCTTGCAGAAAATTGAAAGGCTTCTTTTGATAACTATTTGTAACAAATAGTGACCTCGAGTCTTGCTCAGATGTAAAATAATGCTCAGTATGTGTACTTTTTAAAACTGTCAGGATATGTCACTTTTCTTGGTATTTTTGCAGGCAACATTAGGACAAAGGCAAGAGTGATAGCTCAGAGGCCTATATTTTATTGTTGGAAAACATGACAAATGAAGCAGATATATATATTTACCCCAGCACTTGGCAGTCTTTTCTTTTATTGCAATGGACCTTTTATTGTTTTCTCTGGTAGCTAATAGTGTGGTCTTTAGCCATGTTGTTTATTCCATTCAAGCATCTCTGTAACATTTTGATTTTAATGCTCTATTTTAGTATTACTTGATCAATTCCTTTTTTAATTCTCATCTTTTGGGTCACTGTCATCTTGGTATAGCATTTTGCTTCCCAAGTGGTCATATTTAAACTGTTTCAACATGTTTTTGTTGTTTTATAAAGAAAATAAAAAAATGCACAGTTGGCTCTTTTGTTCACTTGTGTGGTGGAGAGACTGGAATTACAATTTCTTGTGTCAGATTAATGGTATAGGTACCAATATCAAATGAAACTTCTATGTCCCACTGCATGTTTTGAAAAAAATGTAAAGATTCACAAATGGGTGTCTTATTGTGATTTAGATTAGATTTAGTATAAAATGTGCTGTTAAAAGACACTGCTCTTTTGCATAAGTATAACCTTATCTACTTTGTACTGAGCCTAAGAAATTATACTCAAGGCTAAAATCATTTAATTAATGCAGTGATAAAGAAAGGATTGAACATCCAGTCTCTTCTTGTAGCTGTACATTTTGTAAAGCTTTTAGTTTCTGATTATTTTTGAAGTAGACACATTTAATAAGAAAGCCAACATCAAAGGCTTCTATTTATAGACAATCTGCATCTACTTAGCCACAATTCCACATTTCTAGTGCAACAGCGCCCCCCTGTGTCTTTTTTGGGGAAATAAAAATTGACAGTTCAGCAATCGAATTTTAACTTTCCTGGTTGAAGTACTGCTTGTTTCTGTTTAAAACCTAGCTTTATGTAAAATCTGAGCTATATTTCTAAAATGCCCACATATTACTAGCAAAGGTTATGTTACAAGTGAAGGCTACCAGGGTAACCTACCCTAGTAGTGACAATTGCATAAGCTCTCTATATGAAGTGACGTACAGGTGCATCCCAATAAATTGGAATACTGCAGAAAAATGTATTTCAGTAGTTGGATTTTTGTCTAGAGTCACAACCATTTGTTGTCAAGTAGTTTAAAAACTCTCTTTAAAAATTACTTGAAAAAGGTGTACACTACAGAGGTGAGAGCAGCAATGCTGTGTGGTTTCGAGAGAGCATCACTTAGGAAAGCCAGGAGGCAGAGCTGGAGATGTTGATGTCCTCTTTGTGAGTGATGAGGATGTTTTGGAGATCAAGTCAGAAAGGCCAGCTTCAGATAATGTGGACATGTAAAAAGGAGGTTTCTGAATATATCTTTGTACATATACAAAAGAGGCACAGAGAATAGTGCATCTTGCAATCTTTGACAAGAAGGCAAGTGACACCACATATGAAAATTATGTTTATTAAATCTGACATATACATGTAAATGGGTCATGGGTATGTAGACACCTGCAGCACAATTATTCTGCAATAGTGAAGGCACGTTTGGCCAGCAGCACACCAGTGCAGACCTAAGATTATTTTCTCTCAGACAAGTGATTATGTTTTGCATTTAGACAATTCTAGTGTCAATTCATAATTACTGCTCATAAATTACTTGTACTTGTAAAATCCTTCGCCAGTCTTTCTGCCATATTTCCCTTCAGCGACCAGCTTGTTAAGCAGCTCACTTTGTGCAAAAAGTGGGTTTCCGGGATCCATAGCACTCCAGCCTAAACAGAGAAAATGTAAAGTTTAAATTTGAAGAACTGCCTGGAAATTTTGTAAAACATAATCTTAGTTACCATCCATAATGAACTTTGAGGTATCCAGTCCAACATAATCCAGGAGCTCAAATGGTCCCATTGGATAACCAGCACCAAGTTTCATGGCAATATCAATGTCCTCTTTGGACCCATGGCCTGGAAACAACACAAGCATTAAGAATGTAATGCTGCAAGATTAAATAAAATGTGTAAAAAAACCAAAACTTAAACATACACACCTCTTTCATGCAACCGAATGGCCTCCATCATGTAAGGAACGAGAAGACGGTTCACAATGAAACCAGGTGTATCCTAAATAAAGTCATACAAATATAGCATGAGAAAATATAGTACGCATTTTAGGTTTGTAAAATACAAAGTAGACATAGTACAAATCAAGCATTGCCTTGCAAGACACTGCTGTTTTTCCAAGGGCTTTGCTGAAGTTCAAGAGAGAGTCAAAAGTCTCTTGGCTTGTTGATGATGTTCTAATAACCTGGAATAGAAAAACATTAATACATATCTATACAGACATGTCTCTTGTCATTGTTTATTTCCATTGTTCTACCTCCACAAGTTTCATCATTGGAACTGGATTAAAAAAGTGCAGACCACCAAAGCGGTCTAGTCGGGTTGTAGAGCTGGCTATGTCTGTAATGGGCAGGGAGGATGTGTTGCTGGCAAAGAGTGTGTGTCTGGAAAAACCCAAAATGTAGACACAGTAAGTAATCTATGGCACTTTAAGAAGTTAACTGAAAAGTTACTAATTACTTAATCCCTTTTAAAAAGTTACTGACTTGGACACTGTTGCACAATAAGATAAAATAAAACAGAGTGAACTTACGCTGGTGCAGTCTTATCAAGAGCACTAAACAGATCCTGCTTGATTTTAAGATTTTCCACAATGGCCTCCAAAACCAGATCAGTGCTCTGGACTGCTGCTTTAGCATCTGAAGTAATGGCAACATTTTTCAAGACTTTCTGGATAAACTCCTCACCTGCCTACAGCAAAACATACACATTCACAGCACAGGTTCAATAATAATGAGTAGTATTAGTTCATGTTGGTAATTTAAAAGTGACTAACCTCTGGCTTGTCAGCAAACTTCTTCTTGACCACTCTTTTAAGGCTTCCTTCAATTCCTTTAATAGACTTTTTGAGGATGTCCTCATTTGTGTCCACGAGCGTCACCGAGTGGCCAGTAGATGCAGCAACCTTAAATGCATCCACACATTTTAGGTCATAAGGATTAGTCTACATTAGAGTAAAGTAAATTATTGTCCATTGTGTTTTTTTCTTCTGCTATGTTATTCACTGTCTGTTCACAAAATTAGACTTTGCACTTTGTATATTTTTGCATAGGAACCATGTAAAACTGCTGTTTGTGGGAGAGCCTTTAGCAGAGCTCCGTCAACTTATGTTAGCCGCAGTTTAAAGATCTACCAATGGAAGTCTGTGCAAACAGCATGACCAGTATAAAAAGTATATTTTTAAGAGTAATTGAATAATCACGGTGTGATCACCAGGTTAGCATCGCACCTGTTCTTGTGTTAAGAATGTATCGTGTAGCATGCTACTTCTCCAGCTAACTGAGCAGCAGTGTTTTACCTGTGCAATTCCTGCGCCCATTAGTCCACCTCCAATAATCGTCACATGCTTTATCACCACATTTCTAATGCAGGAGGTGGAAAATCCTCTGGAAAACTGAGTGAAGAAAGCCATGGCGTATCTGTGCAGCTGTGCAGGAACAGTAGTCCTCGGACTGCAGTCAAGCCAGCTGGGGTTCGTTTTATCGTTGTAAAATGGGCCGCTCCTAAATTTGGAGTGCGCTAAAATAGCATTCTTTACGGTAATTTTCTTGCCGCTGCCGGGGGAGTGACACACATCATAGTCACCACAGCGACAGTTTAGAAGCACAGTTACGCAATTTTGGACTAATTTAACAAAATATTAATTTATTATGAAACACTAAATATTAGGCTACCTAACTAAATATGGCGAGTGTTTAAGGTGGAACTAGATAGCTATCTATTTTTCCGTAAGCCTAAAAATGACTGCACCAGAGTGCTATGCAGGGGCGTAACATCAGGCAGTGCAGCCAGAGCAGCTGCACTGGGGCCCAGGAGCTTTAGAGGCCCTTGAGAATAGTGGGCAGGATGTAACAGAGGTTTTTAACATAAATTAAATTTTAAATCCTGCTAAATTTGTGATCTCATAACAAAATAAACTGTGTTAAAAAGAAAATAAAAAATTCTCTCCTCAAAATAAATATCCAAAATGCTAATAATAAATAGTTCACAACATTGTCTATAAATAATTACTAAGCACCTGTTTTTTTGTTTGTTTGACACCAGATAAACAACTATCGGCAATTTTTTTTTTATAACTTATAAGCTTAATACATGAACCTGAAGTACAGAATGTGGATGCAAATGCAAAAAATCTGCACTGGGGCCCCTCAGTACCAAGTGACACCGCTGGTGCTATGTACTTGTACCACCATTACCTCAGGCACTACTTTCACACCATGAAGTACTTTTTTCATGAAGTAAGTAGTAATGACTAAAATTAGACTCAAAGTACTGTATTTGAGGTTGAATAAAAAACTTATTTCAAAAAAGTACACAATGAAGCCTGCTTATATATTACGTACATCCAGGACTGCTACTACTGAGAGTATGAAGTAATTTTACTGCATACTTTTTGTGTAATTGTACTTCGAAATACCTAGTAATGCGTAATCTCAAAATTGGAAAAAATGGCTAATGTTAGTCATTACTAGGTACTATGTGGTACAGTTAGAAAAAAAATACAAAGTAAAAGTACTTCATATCGTCAGTAGTAGTAGTCCTGGATGTACTTAATATGTATAAGTGGGTTTCATTGTGACCTTTTTGAAATAAGCTTTTTATTTAATCACAAAATCAGTACTTTGTTTCAAATTTTACTCATTACTAGGTATTTTGAAGTACTATTACACAAAAAGTATCCAGTAAATTTACTTCATACTCTCAGTAGTAGTAGTCCTGGATGTACTTAATATGCAGAGGCAGGTTTCTTTGTGTACTTTTTTGAAATAAGTTTTTATGCAATTTCAAAATCAGTAGATTGAGTCTATTTTTTATATAGTACTAGGTACTTTGAAGTACTATTACACAAAATGCACACAGTAAAATTACTTCATACTCTCAGTAGTAGTAGTCCAGGATGTACTTAATATATATATGAGCAGGTTTCATTGTGTACTTTTTTGAAATAAGTTTTTATTAAATTTCAAAATCAGCAGATTGAGTTTATTTGTAGGCATTGCTAGGTACTTTGATGTACAATTAAACAAAAAGTACACAGTAAAAGTACTTCATACTGTCAGTGGTAGTAGTCCTGAATGTACTTAATATGTATAAGCAGGTTTCATTGTGTACTTTTTAAAAATATTTTTTTATTTAATATCAACATCAGTTTTTTGTTTCTAATTTTACTCATTACCAGGTACTTTGATGTACAATTAAACAAAAAGTACACAGTAAAATGACTTCATACTCTCAGTGGTAGTAGTACTGGATTTTTAGTCACTAACGTCATGATAAAAGTACTCCATGGTGTCAATGTAGTACCAGAGGTAATGGTGGTACAAGTACATAGCACACTGGTGCTTAGGCTTATAGAGAAATGGATGCTATATAATTCCACCTTATACACTCTTCATATTTCTCATAAAATAGCTATCAAAATGTCAAATATTAATATATTTTTTTACTTTTTTTGCATGAAATCCTTTGTACTACTTCAGCCCTAACCATAGATATGAAGTTTATTTTCATTTATTAATAATTTATATGTTTTTATGACCATTTTGTCATCAAAAATCCTGTTATTTTAGATGACAAAAACACAAAATCTGCCATTTTATCCAAAAATGATTTGCAGAGTGGATCACTTGGGGTAAAGTTATTAGAGCCTTGACTAAGTCAATAATTAATAACAACATTGGTTTTGATGCATTTTTATTTTTGAAGCAAAGACAGATTATTGAAAAAACTTACACTCAATACCTTAGGGACCCGTTTGGGACCGCTCATAAAATAGCTATAAAAATGTCAAATATTAATTTTTTTCTTTTTACTTTTTTCGCATGAAATCCTTTCTACTACTTCAGCTCTAATTATAGATATGAAGTTTATTAACATTTATTTATATTTTCTATGTTTTTATGGCCTTTTTGTCATCAAAACCCCAACTTTTTTATATGGCAAAAACACAAAATATGCCCTATTATCCAAAAATGAGTTGCAGAGTGCATCACTTGGGGTAAAGTTATTAGAGCCTTGACTAAGTCAATAATTAATAACAACATTGGTTTTGATGCATTTTTATTTTTGGAGCAAAGACAGGTTTTTGTAAAACCTTACACTCGTTACCTTAAGTACGCGTTTGGGCCCATTGACTTCCATTATAATGACTGATTTTTGACAAACTGTAATCCTGACATATTATAATACTTTTTTCATGAAAACCTAATAAATCTAAGCCTTTACCTTCAAAATAAAGGGAAATTGTGTTTTTGGTCAGATTGACCCCCTAAACCACCAGGGGCAGCAGAGCTTTATTTTATACATTTTCAATGGAATTCTGTAGTCCTACCTTGCAAAATGCATGGGAATAAAAACACTGAACAGCAATAAATTGGTCTTGGTGTGTTAGGATCGATGTAACAGAGCGGTGGGACTGTGGCTGAGAATATATTTTGTTCATAAGGTCATGAGGGAGTCTGTGAAACTCAAGTATTCAAAGCCAAATGAGCTCTATTTATAAACAAGTGGAGTCAGGTTACCTGAGAATACTCTTCTGTGTGTGTGTGTGGGTCTCTGTGAGATTCAAGTAATCAGAGTCAAACAGGCTGTTGACATTTTTGTTCTTGACCCAGAGAGAGCCTCCTCTCTCCCATTGGACCTTGGTACAGCAGGTTTCTGCTGAAGTCTGTCAGTCAGAATCATTTCTTTTCAGACAGAGGAAGGACTGATGGTTCCTTCATCATTTATTTCCTTGTCATGTTTTAACTGACACCAGCAGTTTTCTTCAAAAGTGTCACCTGACTGCTGTGACGTGTCTTTATCAGCTGTGGTCAGCCTGAAGGACCTGACCACGCCCCCTGCTGGTCTCTCAGACTGATCCTGATGCCCTGTGGTCTCTGGAGAAAAGTGTCCCAGGTCTGAGAGAGCATCAACCTCAGCTGAATCCTCTCAATGTAGAGGAGCAGGAGCTCTACTCCAAGCTTCCTCCAGGTGACTGAACTTCTCACCCTTTCTCATGGTCTCAGGGAGCACCCAGCCACCCTGCAGGGTCTCTTCAAAAGATCATATATGGCCGAATTCAAGATTTCCTGCTTTGCCTTTTCTTTCCTTGTTCTTGTGAGTCTTCCTGCTTTACCCCTTTTGCATTACTTCTGGTGTTTAGGTTTTTTTGTTGTTGCAAATATCGGAATTTCACCGTTTCACTTATATACTCTTTTTTGCATCGTTTCCATGGTATTTTTTGGATCAAGGAGGCAGCTGAAATCAGGAAGCAGGGATTAGACACCATCGACCAGGATGAGGGAGTGCTGATGCTCTCTCAGACCTGGGACACTTTTCTACAGAAACCAAACAGTGTCAGGGGGCGTGGTCAGGCTGATAGACCAGCAGGGGGCGCGGTCAGGTCCTTTAGGCTGACCACCCACAGCTGATAAAGACATGTCACAGCAGGCAGGTGACACTTCTGAGGAAGACTGTTGGTGTCAGTCGAAACATGACAAGGTAAAGGAAACATCACTCCTGCCTCTGTCTGAAAAGAAATGATTCCATCTGCCTGACAGACTTCAGCAGAAACCTGCTGTACCAAGGTCCAATGGGAGAGAGGAGGCTCTCTCTGGGTCAAGAATAAAAATGTCAACAGCCTGTTTGACTCTGATCACTGGAACCTCACACAGACCCCCCCACACACAGAAGAGTATTCTCAAGTTCACTGACTCCACTTGTTTATAAACAGAGCTAATTTGGCCTTTTTAAACTTGAGTTTCACAGACTCCCTCATGACCAAACAAACAAAATATATTCTCAGCCACAGTCCCACCGCTCTGTTACATCAATCCTAACACACCAAGACCAATTTATTGGTGTTCAGTATTTTATTCCCATGCATTTTGCAAGGTAGAAGCAAAACAGCCCTCCATTGAAACTGTCTGTAATAAAGCTCTGCTGCCCAAAAACCTAATTTCCCTTTATTTTGAAGGTAAAGGCTTAGATTTATTAGGTTTTCATGAAAAAAGTATTAAAATATGTCAGGATTGCAGGATGTCAAAAATCGGTGGTTATAATGGAAGTCAATGGACCCAAACGCGTACTTAAGGTTACGAGTGTATGTAAACTGCATATCTCCTGTTCTACACACCTTAGAACAGAGGGGGTCATGGCATTTTAAACACAAACTTAAAAAAATATTCTGGCCAGGTTTCACACCAACAGCTTTTAAACTGACTGATTTATAGAGGATCAAAAAAGTAAAAACAGCAAAAAGTACGTTTGGACCCTAGGGTGCCCAGAGGGTTAAATTAGTCCAAAAGTTGTGTAACTGTGCTAAACTCTCGCTGTGGTTACTCTCATGTGTGTCACTCCCCCGGCAGCGGCAAAACAATTACCATAAAGAATGCTGCATTAGTGCACTCAATATTTTGGAGCGGCTCACTTAACCACGGAAAAACGAACGGCGGTATTCTGTCGAGATGTGCTGCATTGTCGAAATAAGCTTAACCTTAACCATAGCAGGGAGTGGATAGTAGTTTTCGACGGGTGGCACATCTCTACAGGACACAAGCTAGCTTGACCGCAGTGTCCTCCGGACACAACAGGGACAGAAATAAACGGCACGCTGGTCTTCTTCTTCTTTTGCTTTTAATGGCGGTTGGCAGCGGAGAGGTGCATTTACCGCCACCTACTGGACTGGAGTGTGAACAGGAGATAAACAGCAAAAAAAAAAAAAAAAAAAAAGAGGGCGTCAAGTAAGTACTATATAATAGATGATAAACTATATTCTATCAATTAAACCTGTTATTGTTAAGTAATGAACAATGACTTTCCAAAGTTTCTGTGAAGGGGCTCCTAAGAGATTTATAATAGTTAAGTCGTGTCTGTTGTTCCTACACCATGCCACTAAGTCTGCCCTCTCTCTCTCATACTTGCTGCAGTAAATTATTACATGTTCAACAGTTTCTGGGTTGTGACAGTGGTTGCATAGTCCAGTGGGGTGCCTGTGTACTTTATGGAGGGAATAGTTTAATCCAGTATAGCCTATTCTTAAACGGGTGTAAGCTCTCTCTTCCCTTGGGCTCCCGCCCACAGTACTGCGTGGGCCAATGTGTTGTTGAATTCTGTAAAGGTGCCTACCAGTGTCTGAGATGTCCCAGTATTCCTGCCAACTTTTTCGTATGTGACTGTTAATGATGGTTTTAACCTCAGATTTACTTATTGGAATAGTGGTGTCAATTGAGGGTAGCTTAAGCGAGTTGGCACGCTGGTCACGTGACAATTCGACCTTTCACACAAATTTGAAGTCTTTGAGCTCATTAATGGGGGAAAGAAAACTAAAGCAGTATGGTAAATTTATATGCAAATGTATCTTTTCAATATGATTTTTTATTTTAATTCATACATCATACATGAATCACCTCCAGAATCAGCAGCAACTAGTTAAGTATTATAAAGTAAAGGTGAATGTTCAGAACAATGCCACAGTTCTTTGAAATAAAACATGCTGGCTTTGAGCCTTTCAGCACAGTTTTGTTTGTTCAGTCTGGTTAAATAAGTTAAAGTTTCATATTCAAACTCATAAATGAAACTAATAATCAGGATGACAATGCATCTGCATTGATGTGTATTTAAAACACTGTCATAAAAGCAACTGATACAGTTGATCTGTTTAGTCTGAAATGCCAATAAATAGTTCTTGCCATATTTTGTTAACTGTCAGAATTCCCTGACGAGACACTCTTCCTACTTATTTTATTGTCTGATATGTATGGAATCGTATTAATACTTGTCACAAATGCTGTAATTACAGTGTAAATTACAAGCGTAGTTAGTCAGAACTACATATGAAAAAGACCTAAATCTCTATAAATTGTGCGCACAGTTGTCTCTCCAGGAGATAAGGTCAAATGTTTAGACCAGCCTTCCCAATGTAGCTTCAGCTTCGAGGGCTCACACACACGGTGTAAGGTGGAGGGGCCAGGGTCAGGCCAAAGCGGCCCTGCAGTGGAGGATGGGGCAGTCCCTCTGGCAGCCTGAATGTGAAGGCTTGGAGTAAACTAGTGACCATCAGAAACAACTCCATCTTGGCCAGCTGTTCACCCATGCACACCCTGCGACCTGCAAAGGACAAATGAGTTAAAGACTTTGCATTCATATCTGTGCTATACTATTATGAGTACGACTAGGGCTTTACCAATCCCGAATGGCATGAAGTACTCTTTCCTCAGTAGCTTTCCATCATGACCCAGGAAACGTGCTGGATTAAAATGATCTGGCTCTTCCCATACAGTGGGATCCCTATGCACAGACCACAGGTTGGGTACAATTACTGTACCTTTGGGAATAGTGTAACCTCGAAACTCTGAAAAACATAAAGCCAAACACGAAAACTGTGTACAATAGACAGTCCAAATGTAATACATATGGGGGAAAGGTATTGGTGCAAGTTACCTGATGCCATGGAGGTCATGTGAGGAATAGCCAGAGGAACCACCACAGTCAGCCTCTGCACCTCCATGATGGTGGCTTCAGTAAAAGGAAGACTGCCCTTATCAGTCATAGATGGGGTCCGTTGTTGGCCAATCACTGTGTCAATCTCTTTCTGCATTTTATCTACAAAACAGTATCAAATGCAACATGATTAACAGCACTAAAATCAGTTCAAGTCAGCATACTGAACCTCCACTGATTACATTATCTATTATTTTATGACTTGGCCCATACACTACAAGCTGCTATGCATTGTATATTGTGACACCTTTGTGACACCCACTATTAACTTCTTCACCAATTTGAGCCACAGTAGCTCTGCTGTTGGATTGGACCACTTCTTCACCACCCATGTGCATTTCCCGACGCCGGTTCACCACTGTTCTTTCCTTCGACCACTGCAGACTAAAGGAGCTGTAGGTTTGGAGATGCTCTGACCCAGCTGTCTAGCCATCACAATTTGGCCCTTGTCAAACTCACTTTACCCAATTTAAATTATCTCCTTATTAGAAGAAGTCTTACCTTGGATGTCAGGATATAGGACCATGTATAACAGAATCCACAGGACTGAATTAGTGGTAGTATCAGTGCCAGCAATAAAAAGATCTCCTATTATATAAAAGAGGTAATCCTCAGTGAAGCTGCTGTCCTCCTCTCCAGCAGCTTGCTGTGCAAACATTTCTAGCAAGTACATGTCAACAAGATCCCGGGGGTTTTCAGGATCCAGCGATTCCCTGTGCATTTTAATAAACTTCTTCAGAAACACTGTTATGTCTCTCTCCACCTTCCGTAACTCCCTGAAGACCCCAAATGGCAAATGGTAGAGCAGGGGAAAGACGTTGATGAGGACCGCAGGGCTGTTGACGCAGATCTCCAGCCCTCGTACCATCAGGTTCAGCAAAGTGCGGAACTCCTGGTCTTCATGATGGAAGCGCTGGCCTAAAGTCAGGGAGCATATGACGTTTGACACCGCATTACTGATCAGAGGGGCCAGGTCCACACCAGCAGCACCACACTCCTTATTCAGATGCAGCAACTGGCTCTTGATGGTAGCCAGGCCTTGCAAGATACAAGGCTCTAAACTTAATTTTCCAAGACCAAAGTTTCTTAGAGTGGTGTGGCAAAACTTGCGCTGCTTTCTCCACACTGGTCCATAGGGTGCAAAGACTATTCCTGGAAAAAGATCAGAGAAAAAGGTGCTATGCCACCCAACATAACAACAGTTTGTAGGTCAAGGTAAAATAGGCCTACATATGTGTAATAAACGCATGTCATAAAGTGCTCACACAAAGTTAGAGTCATCCTATAACTGCTATATTGTCAATAATAATGGTGACTAAAACATTTGATCTAAACATGATTATGATCAGATTGGTGTGACTCAGTTTATTTGTACTTTTTTTACTGTTAAAGTGAAAAACATTCATTCATCCTTAGTTTATTCCTGTGAAGGGTCGCAAATGGCTTGAGTCTATCCCAGCCACTATGGGCTTTAGGCGGGGTCCACCTTGGATAATGGTCACAAAATAGTCACAGGGCTGACACAGACACACACACTCACAGGCAGCCATTCACGCTCACATTTATTCCGTTTAGGTTCATCAGTTCAGTTACACATGCATGTCTTTGGCTGGTGGGCTCAAACACAAACCTCTTCGCTGAGAGACAGGGGCGCTTACCACTCTGCCACTATGCACATATTTAATTTACTTTTCTTGTAAGAAAATGTAATTTGGGTTGTTGCAGTGGAGACTTTCAAATATTGCATTTGATTTAAGTATATATGAGAGCCAACGTTTTAAGGCAAATAAAGTTGAGTTTTTGAGTTAAGTGTGTTTATTCAGACCTATTCAGGCATACATAACAAACTTATAACAAATGTAGCTGTTATATAAATCAAACCATGTAAATTAATAGCAAGTAATTACCAACTATAAATTAAAAAATAAATAATACTGTCTTGAAAAGAAATAACTTCTTTTTTCCTTACACATCTGAATAGAAGTGTGAGGAAGTAAAACCTTATTTCATAAATTCTTCACCGCAAAAAAAAAGTCGACTTCCATTTTTAACATCGGCATAATTTTCTTCATAACTCTCTCAGTGCTAATGTAAGTGCCCATATGAACTCAAAGTGTTTTATTAACATGCATAGCAAAAATAATTTCTTTATATTTGTTTTAAACTGCTTCTTGTTTTAGTTCATGATTCAAGTTGTTCCAATTTTTCACCCCACAAACTGAAACAGAAAAACTCGTCTTGGTAGTGTGTACCCTTTTTGTTTTGAAAACAATAAATTGTGTCACAAATTTCTTTCAGTAAACAGTCCCTGAATATTTGTTGTTAATTGCTTATTTTTAGCCTTAAACAGAATTTGTAATGTTTGAAACACAATTAAGTCATGAAGTTTTAGTTTTTTAGTTTACTATGCTCAAGAAGTGGTGAAAGCGGTACTCAATTTCTGTACTTAAGTAAAAGTACAGATAAAGGAACAAAAATGTACTCAAGTAAAAGTAAAAATATCACCTTCAAAATGCTACTTAAGTAAAAGTATAAAAGTACTCACTCTCAAATGTACTTGTGAGTAAAACAGTAAAAGTATTATGCACAGACTCAACAGCTCATTAATGTGTTAAATGTGAGGAATCATGATGAAGAAATGTGTTGATTCCAGATGAAATGAACAAATAGGTGCAAGAGACTGAATCTGCTGCTGAGGTGTTCTGTCTTTGTTATTCTGATGTTTCTAAGGAGTACTACTTTAATGCATCTTATATATTTACTTACTGTGTGTCTGCAATAAGGACACAACAAAAACACATGATTTTAAACCAAAACTCAAAACTCAGAAATGTAGTGGAATAAAAAGTACAGATATTGCTCTAAAATGTAGTGAAGTAAAAGTAAAAATACTCCTTGTAAAATTTACTAAAGTAAAGTACTAAGCAACTAAGTACTTTTACTTCCTTACATTTCACCACTGACCTCAAGTATTTACAAAATGTACATAGGCTATTGCAAATAATATTAAAAAAATGCAGCTTCAGACTTACGTACAGTTCTTTAGCTGCATGACCATTAGTCCAGTCAGATAAGTTAAACAAATGGTGACAACTGACAACAAACCAAAGTCTGCAAAATCCCTTACCTTTCCGTTTGGTCATGATGGTGATGGCAGGTATGTCTGGTCTGTCTGAGAACACCTCTGGGTGATTTGACAGCGCGTCTTTGAGCACCTCATACCCGTTCAGGACCACCATGAGGTTAGTGCCCACAAATAGACTGTACACGTCCCCATACAGCTTGGCCATTTCTGTCATAACAACCACCTCATTTTTACTGTTGCTGCTCCCCGCTGGCTCCAGCTGAGAAAGCCTCCTCCGGACAGAGGACGGCATCAGAAAGCCTCCGAAGTTGCCCACTATCGGCCACGGTTTTGGTCCTGGAGGGATATTTGAGAGGAGTTTTCGACGCTTGAGATATATTGCAAGTAAATAATACACTAGTGTAAAAACTAGAACAGCTGCAATGTTTACGTTGGCCAGGACGAAGCTACTGTAATACTCCAGCAATGTTAGCAATGACATGGTGTTCGCGAAAACTAAGACGGCTTTTGGAGGCTAAAAGACAAAGCTACCCCATTCCGTAAAAGCAAGTAATAAAAAAACAGAACTAAAACATTCAAGTTAAATAATAAATAGGAATTGAAATCGCCCATGCTCTTCCTGCTGTGGTGAAATCAGCTGCCAGCGTTAATTCCATTACTGACTTCTGATTGGTGGACAGCGCAGTGCTCGACTGTGGTTGGTGCGTTTTCAGAACCACGACATCAGGATTTTTTTTTTGCGCTTTTTATCAGTGGTCAAAGTTTTATAGTTTTTAGTAATGTTTTTTCCAATAATTGTTACAATTCCTAAAGTATTAAAACCCTTACTGAGTAGCCTATTCATTTATTATTTATTTGGTTAGTTAAGTGAGTTATTTTGGTCACATAATAATTTGTTCAAATGAACTTTGTAGTACATATACAAATACAGTACAGATATATATACAAAGAGAAAAGCAATAACATTTCAACCGGAAAGGTGTAGGCTGAAGCCACAGCTCCTCCCCTGCTTACTTCACTACATCTACCATGTGATAATGAGACAATTTCTTTAAAGAAAATGATCTCTTCCTTTTTTTGACAGAGGATCACACATATACAAAAAACAAACAAAAACAATAAAATAAAAAAACACCAAAAAAATAAAAAAATAAAAATTATATTATTATTATATATTCATATTTGTTAAAAATTATTTTTTGAACATTTTTTTTAAAGTCAATTAGTGAATTACTACCTAAAGTCATCTGTAATACCAGAATTCCACAAGTTTACCCCTTAAACAGAAATGCTCTACCTTAAGATTATATCTATCATGCCTGTCTTCAAACATACACAATATGAATTTTGGCAAAAGCTTTTTTTTTGTTGTTGTTATGGGAGTCCTACCTTCAATAGTAGTAAAAGCAGTGCAAGCAGTAGTAGTAACCGTTGCAGTAGGAGTATAGTAGTAGATTTTGGATGAGCCAGATTTTTTTTATTTTAAAACTATGATTTTTGAAGTAGTTGTATTTCTACTTTTAGGCCTATTCTACAGATATGAGTACTACTTCCACCTCTGTTATTCATTACCCGCTGTGGTTCTCAGTAGGCCTATTGTAATGACACTTACTGTGATTCAAGTTTAGAAGCAATTGTTCTAGTGTAATTGAAAGGCTACAATAGTTTGGGGTGGTTACAAGTCATTTGTTACTTGTCTTGAGCGAAGGGGACAGTGGTTAACCCTCCTGAGGACCACTGTCATGATCTGCTCTTATACCAGACGTATCAGACATATGACCTCTAATCACCCCAAACTACTGTAGCCATTCAACTATTCTAAACCAATACACTTCCTCCTTCCTAGGAGCATAAAACTCAGCTCTCTTACCAGTGCTATTTCAGAACTGAGAAAGCGTCTTGGAAGAGAGGTGAAATGTCTTCAACTTTAAAAACCAGGGTCTAGGTGACTTATTTGTTAAACCATTTTGCTGTATTGTTAGTAAGGAAGTATTTTAAAAACTATTCCCACCTCTGCAAGAGAATCATCATCAAGACTTTATTCACTGTAATGTTTACTGGTAACATAAATAAAAAAGTCAAGCATTTTAGATAAATAACATGATGTCATATGAATGTTGCCTAAAACAAAGCCATCAAAATAAAATACATATCTGTAAAATCCACAGTGGTGTAATTTCAATGCACATACATAGGTAAGACTACAGCTAAAAAATACTTAAAACCAAGAGTAAACAATAACGTAAATAGAAATGTATAAAAACAATAGCAAAATATATTGATTGGCAGTTTTGGTACATCATGCTGACACTACACTAAGGCACCTTGTGACATAAGTACATTATATTGAGGTAACCCTTCTCAGTCAATCCAATATGAGAAGTCAAACAGTTTCAGTAGAAGATCCAATCAAATCTTGAAAAGAAAATACAGCATTTGATGTCAGTTGCTACAAACTATTTTTATGAATTAAAAAAAAGTCATACTATAGTGGTAACAAACAGTAAAGACCATTGAAATACTTCATCTTTCATAGTAATACAAATGGTACGCTGATGTGCTAATACCAGTAAGTTAATCAAAACGTGTGGTATGAAGGCGCGGGTCACTCTTCTCTTGTGCTCTGTACCATGGAGTACTTCTTGCAGGGGCTCTTAAGGCAGACGGGGGGCCAGTTGTAGGAACATGGCACAGCAGTTTGCACATTCCTCTCCATGAAGTTGAAAATAGGGTTCCACCAGGTGTTTTGGAGGTAGTTGTTGGGAAAGCATTTAAGATTCTGTGAAAAAAACAGGTAAATGAAAGTTAGTTAGGAATACTTAAGACATTCTGACTCTTATGGACCTATGCAAATACTGCAAATTTTTGGAAATCAGTTACGCAGTACCATTGTCATTGTCATTATGTGACCAGCAGAGGGAGCAATTTATCATTTTAAAATCCTGGCTCCAGTGGCATTTGGTGCAAAGCTTGTATACCCACATTTACAATTTATATATTCTTTCGGCCAGTGAACACTGATAATGATTTGTTTAATTTTGACTAACTTTGACTAACTATTACAAAACAGCAAAATTCCATAAATAATTGCACTTTATAACTTCACTTAATCCTTTTAGTTAAGTGCAGAACAGAAAATGTACATTTGTAAATCACACTTTTACTTATTTTTGACCCTGGTGCTTTGTAGTAGTGGTAGCAGTGGTAGACAACAAAAAAACTATTTATACTTTATTACTGTGGGTTCCCTGTGGGTACTACAGCTTCCTCCTAGCATCCAAAGACATGCATGTGTTAGGTGAATTGGTGACTCTAAATTGCTCCTAATGAATGAATGTGAGAGTGAATGGTTGTCTGTCTGAATGAATGAATGAATGAATATGTAATATTCTAATTTTAGGGTTTCATTAATGTAAACCATAATTATCAAAATTAAAATAAATATTTGAAATATTTCACGTAGTGACTCTTATTGAATCTGTATAACATGTTTTACTTTGAATTAAACTACTGAAATAAACAGACTTTTGCTAGATACTGGAGGTTGACCAATATGGGTTTTTCTATGGCCAAATGTGTTAAAATTGGACAGTGAGAACAGTTAAAGATGATTTTTTGAGAAAACCAATAAGGCAATCTCAAACAAACTCTCAGTGCAAGTAAAGCTTTGGGAGAGCTAAAAAATTAATTTGGATTTTTTGTTCTAAGAAGTTCTATGCCAGAGAAATGAGCTAAATGTTTTTATTGCCGTTTTGAGATTTTCAAGCTGAGATAAAGTGATTTTAGATGTTTCCTATGACCTGCAGAATAAAAGCCCAAACTGCTGCAAAATGGCAGGAGAAGCTGGGGTCCTTCAGTCACATCGTTGCCTGGACATGTGCCTGACCAAAAAATGGCATTTAAGTGCAAGAATTGGTCGATTGCCTGTTGTCTAAATAATGCAAAAAATGTCCTGAAATTCAACCTCTACTCCATATTTTAATTTGTTGATGTAGCACGAGATGTACACTTTTAATTATAAAGATTCTTTTGACGTAGACATCTTTGTGAGTTATGTACTTTATCTCAGTCAGACAAGCTTCCACCCAGTGTTTAGCCCCAGTCAAACCTGTAAGTTGGTCATGGTGTGGTACCACCAGAACAGGCGGGAGGTGATAAAGTAGGCCACAACCACGTCCACGCTGTAGTGCTCATGAGCCACAAGGATACACACCACACCCACAGCACTCAACAGCCAGCACATCACATGGTACCACCAGAACGACCGCGGCGAGTCTGGACAGTCAAAAAAAGTTCAAGTAAGTCATGACAAGACCCATTTGAGGCCGGAGAAGTACAAACCCAATTCCAATAAAGTTGGGACAAAGTGTAAAATGTAAATGAAAACGGAACGCAAAAGATTATCAAACCACATTTACGCTGCCGTCTTCTCTGAGCAAAAACTAAAATGAAAAACTGTTCTATGGTCAGATTAAAACCCACTAGTTACAGAGAAAACAGCAGTGTTTCTGGATCATGTTCACTTATGGCTTATTCTTTGCAGGATATAGCTGTAGCTTGCATTTGTGCAAACTGTAATCAAGTGTTTTTAATGAAGTGCTGCTTGAGGGCCTGAAGATCACAAGCACCATATCCACCCAATACTAACAGACTTTGCCTTTGTAAAAAGCCATACCTAGCCATATTAATGAAATGTTGCCAATTAAATTAATTAGTTGCAAAACTGTATTAGTACCTCCAGCTTTTCCACCCTTTTCTTGCCACTGTCCCAATTTCTTCCAGACATCTTGCTGCCAACAAATTTCAAAAATGGTAAAATATCTCAGATTCAAGATTTGTGAATCACTTCATTCTGTTTTTATTTACTTGTTACACCGTCTCCTAACATTTTTGGAACTGGGGTTGTAAATGAAGTGTTCAGTACGTACACTCTTTGATGAACAGGTAAGTCAGGGTGAGCATCACAGTGTGTCCACTGTACAGGAAGTCTCCACACATGAGATGGGAGCCTGTTATAGACAATCCTCCTCCAGAAATCAGCCGCAGAACTCGCAACAACTTAGCATGGGAGTCTCCATGCAACTGAAGAATAGTAAAAGAAAATAGATAGATTTGTTTTTGTAAAGGTATATTTGTATTTATATTTGTATTCTCTTAACTATAAACATGGTGGGTTAAAATCTTTAGGAACAGTCAAATCCAAGTTTACTCCAGCTCTCAATATCCTCTAATCTGTCATTAAAGTTAGCAGTATATTCTATATAAACAAAGAAAATTGCAGTGTACAGTGTGTTTAAAGTAGAATCAAGCAGTCTATAGTTGTTTAATTGATACATTCATTTCAACATTTATGGTTGTCAATTTTTTTGTAACAAACTTACAAACTTTTAAAAACTATTTTTAGGTGCATATGTGTTACAAAGTACTGTATATAGTATAAGGTATATATCACCAGAAATATTATGTTAAGATATTAGGATTAATGCAAATATCACATTCCATAATCTTTTAAACCAATTCAATACTGTTGTGACCCAGACTGTTTTGTACCACAGAAAAAATGAGAGGAGACATGATGTACTTCAGGTTTGTTGGTGTCCTGTGGCAATAAAATGTCAGAATGGCTTTTTTATAGCTCTGGTGTGATGGTGTAAAATGGCTCCAGAGAGTGGACCAGAGAACACGACAGGGCATCAACAGCTGGGGCCCGCTCTGGAGGAGGAGAGGACAGAGAGCTAACCTTCGGAGCACAGGTCATGTGCAGGCCCGGGACAGGCAGAGTGGTGATGTACATGGTCACACAGCGGTACAGGTACAAGGTACCGATCAGGAAGAAGTAGCGCCTCAGTGCTATGGACCTGCAAATAGATAATGATAAATAACAATAACTAAAGAATCAAAAGTATCCGCTTAATTCTGACAGGGTTATATTTCAAGCATTTATTTTTCTAAACTGTAATGATTATGATAATTATGTAATATTGTAATTTTTATGAGATATTGAATTTGGAATTTTCATAAACTACAAGCCATATCATCAGTTTTGTATTATACAATATTTACACTGTATTTTAAGCAATCATTTAAAGCTTACTTCAGTTATTGTCATTATTATACATAGGAAAGTAAACCATTGCATGTTCCAGTGGATGTTCTCATCTTATATTTAATTTTGGAAAGAGCAGACCACCAAAGTAGCATGGAAAGCTTTCTGGGGCTGCTTCAGAGCTCTTTAGAAAAGTTTGAAAAGTTCTTGTAATAACCATACTGTACTGTACTGCTGCAGTGGAAACAAGGGTTAATTGTGATAGGGCCATTACATACAAGTACTTATGTCTACATTAAAGCGGCTCATAAAATGAGCCTATAAAACACAGAGGCTGTGATGGCTTTTCATTTCACTGTAAATAATTTAGTAACAGATTCTTGCCTGTATCTGAAGAAGAATAGCTGTATAATCCAAATGGCCAGCAGGACCATGCCGTTAATCTCAGTGACAGTAAAAGCCCAGTTTACTCGGTCAATGTAATCAAAGAACTTATCCGGAAGAGGTGGGCTGCTCTCTTTTGGAGGAACTCTCTCGTGCACTACAGTAATGACAACTGTCGTCAGGACCAAGTTGAAACCGGCGTAAAAAAAGGCAATGAATGTCTTCCACCACTCCATGGGCAGACGGTTGACTCTGGTGTCAGGCACTGAGATCTTCACATAGTCATTGTGCCTCCCCAGGCCTTTCCGAAAACCCCTCTTTGGGTCTTCCGTAGCAGGATTGTGGATCGGACAGGTTTTACCGTTTGCTACTGCTGTGCCCTCCATTCCTGGTTTGAGATCATCAGCAGCAGTGGCTCCTAGATCCCCATGTCCCTGTGACGCCATAGCTGCACGCACTGTCCATCCACAGACCCAGTGCTTTGGGTTGAAATGTTGTTTCTGTTAGAAGAAAACACATTTTATTAGTGAACCAAGCAAAATATGCCTATTGATAATTTTATTATATAGGTAATCGCACTATGTCCTTAAACCAAATACAATGGAATGCACCAGCCATGCACATTATGACTACTACTGACAAGTGAAGTAAATAACACAGATCCTTCAGTGCATTAATTATTGTGATATTCTATAAGATTAAGTCTAATTAAGTGTTAAATAACAATAATTTTATTGTGTTGGCTGCACTGAAATGGAGCAAAGGATTATGGTCTATGTAGTTCCCTCTGCTTTTTTACAATTCCACTGCAACAAAACAATGCATATCAGCCCCGGGAGCTCCACGGCTGTATAGTGAGACTTTAGTTATTGCAATATCACAATATTGCTATTATGGTTACACCTGTAGTCCTGTTTCAGACCTGGCTTAGTCCTGTTTTAGTGTTTAATATCAATTTAACTTTTTATCACTATCTACGTCTAGAAGTCACAACCTCGTATTTTTGTATATATTCTCAATCATTTGACTTCAAAATAGTTGTTGCATAAGCCCTAGAAGAAGACAAATGTATAAACCCTTTGAGGAGGTGGCACACAATAACAATGAAGCAGAAGATGTATATTATAAAATTATAAAGAAGTACTAAAATTCTACTAGACACACAAGCAAGTAACAGACAATATACAGCTCACAAATTATGTCTTACCTTTCATTGTACAACATATACAAAATTATGCTTATGCTCTTGCCATACCAAAGCTAGACACAATAACAACAGTTAAAGCTCCATGTTCCCTGGTCAATCACAGAAGCACTAGGTTGTAAATCTAACTTGAAGTAGAAACCCAAAGTGCAGTTCATATCTTTTGTTTAGGTACGCCTAATCCAATGGATTAGCAAAGCTAGGCATCCTAAAAGTTTTTTCCCCTAAGACTAAAATGCCCCTTGTGGAACAAAAACCTACATGCATTTCTCAAACTTTCACAGACATTAGGGGTTGATTGTAGTGATTTCTGTATATTTTAGCCAGCTCAGCTCAAATGTGAAATGAGCAGAATGTAAAGGAAACATAGCCAGGATCTCTTTTCAGTTAATGACCATTACAGCAGTGACAATTTTCAGTCTTCCACAACTAAAAGGCTTCTTGTACCCAGACCAGATCCATTAATGGATGTGTGTATTTTCCAGTCGGCCTTGAAATGCATCACAATAAATGTCTTCTTGTCTTCTGGGATACATAGAGAATGGCATGTTTACTTTGAGACCAACCTGGAGCATCAAATGGTGAGGTGGAAATAGTGTGGTGGCGGTGCACTAGGGAGCTGCACAAAGTATCAGTTGCATCCAAATCAATTTTGGGAAAAATATTATTAGGCATCAGAGAAAAGCTTATGATTCAATGTCCTGAGTCCAGTGCAGAATCGGTCATTGTTTACAGTTGATGGATGGCAACAGGGAGCAATATTTGACAGAATATATCCATAATGCATAAAAAAATAATGCGGAAGATGAGGTCAGTAAGCCCGGACTGACTGTGAAAGGCAAATGGAGTTCTATGTTTCTTCTCAGCAAAATTATAGTATGAGACAATAGGTTTATGGCCCTTATTTTATTGCCTACAGAACACAGCTTTAGTTATTCGTCATTGGTGCTGGTTTTATGTTGCCAAACAGAAACATTTTCTGATATCTTGTGTTCTAAACAAGAAGTGAAGGACATCTGTCTGTCTGAGTGTAAGAGGTAAGCTAAAGTGATACACTTTGATTATAAACCACATGTAAAACCTCAAAATATTCTAACTCGAACTCGAACTTAACATTGAATGTATGCCAACAAAAGCAGCAAATGTTGTAAACTGTATTTGCTAATTTCAATGACAAACTAACATGCACAAGTCTGACATGTTTCTCTGTGAAAGTGCAATACATGGGCAGTACTGAGAGTCTCCATTAGAGTATTTTTCCTCCTGCCCTGTGTCTCCCCTGTGTACAGTTACAGTACATGATGTTTCCCACCAGCCACCAGCATCCAACTCACTGGAAAATGGGTGGTGATGGAAAACTGCAAGAAAAACTTAGTCCGCGTGATCACAGGCTGTAATGGATAACTTGGCTGCCTTCACTCCCCTGTGCTATTTCAAGAGAAGCCACCCAGATGCTGTGAAGGCTGTATTTTACTCCAGGGAAACAGAGCTCTGACTCCATTTTGAGCCCTTCATAATAACATACTGCTGCAAGCTGTCCATTCATTTTCTAGGGCGCATCATGTGTGGAGCTGTCTTCATCAAAGGAGGGGAGACAAAAATAAGTCACATGGTTCAGCCCCTAGAAGGGGACATGAAACTGACAAGTTGGATCTTTAATTAAACAGTGAAGTACACCGTTATACTTGTACAACAGGTTTTTATATTTGATAACAAAAGTACCTCTATAGCCTCTTTAATTCATCACCACCACTATAATTGTGACACTGTTCACACACACATTTCAACTGAGGGTAAATAAAATAATGGCACTTGTTGTGGGACATAAGGCCTGTATGAGGCCAAATATACCTCAAGTAACCAGTACTCCATCTATTTCCCAACTAACTGACAAAGAGGAACATGCTTATAGTTATCTTTAGGAGGTCATGTTTTTGCTGGTGTTGGACTAACTCAAAATGTAATGCTGAGATTTTTATGCAATTTTCAGGAAAAGGTCAGTAACAGGCAGAGTCAAATTTCGTTTTAGTTGTGTTTTTGAGTTGTTGTTGATTCTGTCACATTGGGAGACATGGATATTAGGGGAGGTAGATAAAGATACAGTAACTGTATCAATCTATCAATTTTTTATTCCTATGATACAACTACATCAATACAAATGACCTTGTATCGAATCGTATCATTTTCTAGGAGGTGTATACCGATATACATAGAAAATCAATCAATAATGTAAATATCAATATTAGACATCTGCATGTTAAAATAAAACTAGATACATATTTTTGGATGTAATTTTTGTGTTTTTAATGAAATAAAGTGTTATATTCGACTTTGCTTTGTTCTTTGTCTGCTGGACATAATCAACCCCGGCTGCGATGCTGGATTTGAGAGTAAACTTTTATGATTTTTGGCAAAAGTTGCTGTACTGATTGTACCAATATGAAGGAGTTGAATCAAACTGAATCATATCAAATTGTATCATTCTACATCAGCCAGTATTGTTTCTGAATTGGATCAAAACAGTTCTAATCAATATGTATTATATCGCTGCAAAGAGCATTTGAACTAGAAAATCGCCAGTCCAGAGTCCAGGTCTGGTCCCTATATTGTTACATTTGCGTGATCTTAGTTAATGCCTTGAGAGAGGTCTGTGCTCTCTGAGTAAGTGTAGTTTTGTACTGCTATTTTTGAAGTTGCAGATTATACTATCTACACATAAACGGTTTCCTCATAGACTTCTTTATATAAAATGTGCTGTTGCTGACAGTACAATTAGCTCATTTTGGCTTACACTGTAATGGTTTCACTTTTGGTCTTTGCTTATTGGCTAAAGTGAAGTGAAGGCAAACTGTTCCAATAACTCTACAATTTGAGGTCATTTTTGTACACACAGTTCTCAGTCACCCAGGTTGTATTAAATCAAAAAAGTTAAAAATAGGTTAACCTGACCTGCTTTGTGATAACTGTGATAATAAAAAACAATACGCTGTATCAAGTACCACAGAATTTAAAGCCATTGTCATTTGTCATTGTCGGTCTGAATCTGTTTGTTATTTTTCTGTGGCCATACACAATTTGCTAACAAAATATGTCACACAATTGTTTGATTACATTGGAACAACAAACACCACTATATGGCAATGTGGTATCACTAAAATTGACATACTCCCAGAACCTGCTGTCCTATTAGGAAGCCTCTGGCCACATGTTGGGGTGGATCCCCCAGTAATAGCAGCTTTATCTCTGCTTTAGACCATATTACAGGGCAGTCATTTGTAATGTGTGCAGAACAGAAGGTTTTGAAGTTTACTTTTGGGGTGCAGTGGCCCCACACACAGCACAGCTAAACACCATGTTCCATATGAGGCTACTGGGTGGGGCCACAGGTCACTCCAAACCCTCTAATTAAGTTCTTTCAGTCCTGTCTACTGCAGTTTATAGGCCTGTTCAAGCACTCTAGTTCTATTTACATTATCTGAAATAAAACTGCACTTTTTATGTAGCCATTCAAGCAATCAATACTGTTACAATTGATTAAGTATGTACTCAGCCTATAATAAAGATTTGTAACAGCAAGTCATCCAGTTTGTTTATGAGCATTAGTGTTATTCACTTATTAGTCTTTATGCAAATTGGCTTGTTTGTCCCCATTCTTATATTTCTTTATGCCCTGTCCCTTACAAAGTCAAAATCACAGCACCAGATATTGATTACGAGAGAGACCACAATACCTACAGGTGGCACTGTTTATGATTTATTAGGAAATCCCAACCACCATAAATTCTCTTAATAACTTGTTACACAGCCATTAAACATTCAGATCATATGTGGGCTATATTAGGCTAGACTAAAATGGTTGAAAAGTTCGGAGTATCAAAAAAATCCTAGAGCTCCACCAAACTGATGTTAGCCTAGGTGAGCTACTGGATACAGAAATAGCATCCCACTGTGCGTCATGCTGGCGACAGTCTGGTTGTGTCTGCCTAAAAGTATGGCACGTGTTGCGCTGGTTTCCATCCTCCTACCTGCTGCCTCCGGCCTCCAGCGGCTCTTGTCCCGGTGCTGTAAAAGCCTGTAGCTGCTCGCTGCTCGCTGCTCACACCGGACGGGACTGCATCGTCAGAGGCACGGTGCCGCTCGCTTTTAGAGGCAGCGCGCCGCTCCTCCCCGAAAACCACATCTCCTCATATCCTCCGATGCTCCTCAGCTTCCCGTTTGGCATCCCCTTTAATTCACATGGCAACAGTCCTTTAATCAGCACCAAGCATCGCCCTCTGGATCATAAAAAAGGTGTCGCAACAAACTTGATAGGCTTGTTATCTTTATTGAGCTTAAATATGTACTATAATTTGGGCCATTTAGATCTATATTTCTGTTTGTTCATTTTGTACGTAAATACATTTATTTTAGGCTCATAAGTTGTTACATTTAGTCATCATTAGACTTATATATTTTATAGCAGGGGCGTAACTTCAGGCAGCTGCACTGGGGCCCAGGACGTGAGGGGGGGGCATTGAGAGTCCTACAACAGTATAAATCAAAACAATAATCTCTTTTCTGATTGGAGGATCAGCAATGCAGTTTTAAAACCAAAGCAAAAAATGTAAACAAAAACAACCTTTCAGTCATTATGTAAAACATATTTTTAATTGTTCATACCTCAACTGTACCATTGTTATCAGTAAAATATTTGATATAAACATGTTTACCTCATATCTTGAGACATAATTTACACAGCACACCATTATTTAGGTAAAATGTTTTTTTCCCCACATTATTAAAAAAGATTATTGAAATGTATGATATGCATAATTCTTTCTAAAATAATATTTAAAGGTTTAGTTATGAACAAAATAAAACATTTATTTTTTTGTGGCACTCACGTGTTTGAATATTTCAAAGAAAGTATTAGTCAACTTTCAGAAATTGCAGTGCACTTTTTATGACTTAAAAGTATGATATATCGACGTATAGACTAAATATGATTTATAATTTTTGGGCCAAACCTGTACTGGGGCACCTCATTACCTCCTTAAGCCACTCTTTATAGGCTTTATTGTCTGAGTTTGTCTGGTTGTAATACTCTTTAGCTGGATTGAATGATGAGAGTAAAAACTTGAATCATAAGAGTTTGTCTGTTATCTTTGACCCTGGATTTTTAACTCAACAGTAAAGTAACATCTTACAGTCTTATTATAATACCACAGTGACCTATAGTCACCTATACAACTAGTCAAACTAACTTTATTAGCTACACATTTATGAGCCCATTGGTTGTTTTCACATTTTAGAATAATGATGTTATAACTCTCTCAGATTGGGGCCAAGAGCCAGGAGCTATTACTGTATAGTTAGATGATCATTTTATTAAAAATGTTGAACCTGATCATTTATATTACTTGTCCATGGTCTCCATGTCCATGATAATGCTGTATGTATCCAACTCCACCAAATAAACCTGCGTATTAACAACAGAATTTTTACCTGGTCCCATCTCAGTTAAACACTATTGGCCTATAGAATGTTGTGACGTCTAGAGAATAGGGTGCGTGCACGTTTTAGAATTTATGATGTAAAAATCTCAGATGGAGGGCAGGGGCCAGTATCACTGTATGGGCTATATATTATTTTTTTAAAGAAATATCCAACCAGGAAATCCACAAATCTTGGGCCCACAAACTCACTATATTCATCTTAAAGCTCTGCCTAGTGACAACAAACATGTCGGTGTGATTGAATAATATGACCACCTGTTGCCACTATAGTGAAAAAAATAATTTCATCTTACTTAATTTGTGCTGACAGAAAAGACATTGAAGGTTGTGCCAGTTTTGTTTCATGTGGAAAGACCCAGTAGTTGCAGAAATATTAGCCATAAACCACGCGATAACCTCTGCATTTTGAATCATTGTTAAAACATTCTACCATAGTTTTTTTTCCCTTGATTTAGTGCGCGTGCCGCAAATTGCAAAGTACTTATATAGCTTAGCTATGACCAAATTAAATTATTTTTAAAATCTATTTTAGAAAGAGAGAAACAACTTCTCAGGTTAAGCCTAAAAGCTTGGAACAATTAAATTAAAAATAATAATAAATACAAATGTATTAAAAGATCTGAAGAGGAAGTACGTCAGCGTCTGCCGTGACGTAGCAGTGGGAAGCACTTCCTGGTTGATCGTGCCAGGACAAGGCTCAGCCGCTCCATTCACAGGACACGCCTGTCCCTTAAACCGTTAGATACCTGTTTAGTTCTGTAATCAAAGAGCCCACCGGGTTCTCGACTTGTGTATTTTTAAAGCGTTATAAGCTATTTACCGAGCCGCAGTCTGCTGCTAGACATGGAGACATATGGCAACTCGCACAAAAAGCAGAAACTAAGCAACGTCGACAGTGAGTGGGTGAGTGTATTCAGCCAAGTGTTCTCTGCTTTTAATGAATCCTCACAGTTATACCTTGAGTAATTATTGGTTACGAACTCACTGAACAGACCCCTGCTAGCAAAATACATTATACTTACTACGAGTCACGATTAAGCTAACATTAGTTGTTCACTCAAAGGCCGTAGCATCTTCCAGAATCCAGAGCGACCACCAGCTAAAAGACCGCTAACCTCACTGTTTATTTAACGTTAATGAAAGCGTCCGTGTGCAAACTAGCCAGGGGTCATGGGGGCTGTTCATTAGTGAAATGTAGTTTATACAGGCCCATGTGTAGTGCCCTGCAAACTTCCATCAGCTTCGATCGTTTTTTCGTCATTTACCATGGTACATTTGCCTAAAGAAATTGAACTGATTGTTGTCACTGTAATTAACGGTGCCCTTGTGATTTATGTTCATATTCCTTTTACAAAATATAAGTTAGAAGAATATTTTGTTTCTTATTTTAAATAAATAAATCAGTGTTTTTTGTTTTTTTTTAGATTAATGCTAAATATTTTGGCATGTTGAAAACATGTTTTTATTTTTATTAATCTCAATCATAATATAATTTTCAGGGGACACAAAGGGCAACAAATGTCACCTATCAAGCACATCATGTGAGCAGAAATAAGCGTGGACAGGTAGTGGGCACACGAGGGGGCTTCAGAGGATGCACTGTTTGGCTCACAGGTACATGTCCACTACAGCGGTTGTCTTTATTCCACCTTTAGGGGCTGTTTAACCAACATTGTGTTTTTCGATTGTAACCGTGATGTATATCACCTGTGATAGGTCTGTCTGGAGCAGGAAAGACCACTGTGAGCATGGCCCTTGAAGAATATCTGGTTTGTCATGGCATTCCCTGTTATACCCTGGATGGGGACAACATCCGCCAGGGGCTCAACAAAAACCTGGGGTTCAGTCCAGAGGACCGTGAAGAGAACATTAGACGCATCGCTGAGGTGGCTCGACTTTTTGCTGATGCAGGGTTGGTCTGCATCACTAGCTTTATCTCCCCGTACAGCAGGGTGAGTAAGTCACTAGAAGGTGTTAGCCATTGTCCTACTTTACCTTAAAACTTTGTCTCTTTTTTTTGTCTTTCAGGATCGCCTTAATGCCAGAAAAATTCATGAAGCTACAGGGTTGCCATTTTTTGAAGTATTTATAGATGCTCCACTGGATGTATGTGAACAGAGAGATGTAAAAGGACTGTATAAACGAGCCAGAGCAGGGGAAATAAGAGGTAAAGTTAACAGGCTTACTACTTATTCTTTATCTCCTACATTTTTCTTCAACTCTGAGCATATGAATGAATGCATTTTTATGAGCAGTGTTCTTGTGTAAATGGCTTCTTAATGGGCATAAAATAATTCTTTATATTAAGTGTGATAAATCCATATATACAAGTTTTGAAAAAATGTGAACATTTCGGCCTCTCTGAACAAGTTGATATTTTGCATAAACAGGAAGTTTATTATCCGCACAATATGCTTGTCATCCCATCATAGGACAGTTGTATACCAAATTTGGTTATCTGATTGTTTTAATAGAGAATTGATTTATTGTTAGCAGAATACCATTTACAAGCAATCTTCTCTTCAGTACTGCACTGCGACAGCAATATACAAACAGCTTAACTGTTGTGGGTTTGAGCTGATAGCAATGAATAGAAAACTTGCTAACGTGACATCTATAATTGTTGTTTGCTCAACAATGGCCCTGTAAATCCCAGTAAACCTTTAAATGGCTAACATTATGTGGCATCAGACATGTTGGCAAATGACTGGAGTATCAACATACTACTTAACTCTCTTACTCTGTTACAGTCAGAGAAGTGATTTAATGGTACTATGGTAAATAAAAGGACAAAATTACCATGTACAAAAGATAACTTAATAATTGATAGACTGCACTCCAATTGACACGCCTCAGCTATGACTACTAGTACTAAAAATATGTACTTTTAATGATTGTGATCTTAATATTTTGTTCCACTGTGTTCATTAGGGTTCACAGGGATTGATTCAGAGTATGAGAAGCCAGAAGCTCCTGAGCTGGTGCTAAAAACAGACTCATGCAGTGTGAATGAGTGCATACAACAAGTGGTTGACCTGCTTCAGGAGAGGGTAAGGGCAACAATTTGTGTGAGAGAAATTACATACTGCAAGTAATTTAAAAGAACTGGAAAAATATTGTTTTTAATAGATTATATATATTTAATATATAGATGTATGTAGAAATAATCATTGTGGTCACTAGAGGCCAGTACTGCATCAAACATAGACCTTTGCCAACATTCATTGGTGAAAAATGTAATGGTTTGGTTTTTATTTAAGTTACTCATATTATAATGTTATGATGTATCTATTTGCATATTTGTTTTAGGACATTGTGCCCATTGATGCTTTCCATGAAGTGAAAGAGTTGTATGTTCATGAAAACAAACTGGATCTTGCCAAAGCGGATGCAGAAACACTGCCTGCAGTGCAGATTGGAAAGGTGTGTCCAACATATTTTAATTAAAACGCTGAATTGTAGAAAATACCTTTTACTTATATTGTCACTCTTGTTCAATGCTTTTTGGGATTTAGGTGGACATGCAGTGGGTCCAGGTTCTAGCAGAAGGCTGGGCCACTCCCTTAAATGGTTTTATGCGGGAGAGAGAATACTTGCAGTGTCTTCATTTTGACTGTCTGCTGGATGGTAAGATGATTTTTAATATGTAACATAATCTCTCACTGTAGCATATCACCTCGCTGTATGTCGGAGTGTCACAAATAAACAATGTTCATGTAGAGATGAGTAGGGAGGTGTAATTAATAAACTGTTATTGGCTTGACTTAATATTACAGTCCCTAAATGCCATGAGAATAACAATGACCATTAGATAACTATCAGTATACATCTTAACATTTTTAGGTCAACTAAATGCATCTATTAAACTCATCTTACCATCATCTTTCAAAGTGCAATGACATGTTTTTCAGTGAGGACAAATATCTATCCATCCATCTTCTTCCGCTTTCCGGGGCCAGGTTACGGGGGCAGCAGTCTAAGCAGGGACAAATATCATGATTACATGTTTAAACTTTTTGTAATTCTAGCAGTTTTATTTATGCATAAACTGTAAATTGTAAACTGTCACCATTTTGAGGAAAAGATCATTCAAGCTTGGTGCACATATGACCAATGGACCTCAGGATGGAGACATAATTAGAATGTAGAAATTGTATATTTTTTTCTTGAGGAGAGAAAAACAAAGGAGACTTTTGTATTATTGATACAATCATAAAACTGCTCTTAGTGATTTAACGATGGAGAGTGATATCATATTAAATGTCTGGTTGCCCTGAGTGTGGCTATATACAAGTTTGGAATTTCACTAATAAAATATTCAGCATCAATAAACAGAAACCTTTTTTGCTCACAAGAACACCACTTGTGTGTCAGTGTTTATTGAACACATCTGGAGGATGTACACTGACAAAGGGACCTTGAGAAGGTCTAGGCATGTGAAAAGTGTACCTTTCAAACTGTATAGTAACTACTCTAGAGCTGCACAATATATTGCTAATGCAACATACATATCCCAGGAAACTAAATGTGTCACAATATTGTGGTCTTCCATGTGACAGAAATGTACAAAAAAATCTAAAAGTATGTCATGACTAAACAAAAATGTCAATAATATGATCATGATATAGTCCCAATTCTGCCAGAATTTAGATCTAGTTCCAAATTTAATGATTTTGAATTAGTACCAATTTTGACCAGTGAATCCAGAGCCTTGTATCTCTTTATAAATTAAAATTAAATTGAACTTTTGCTAGAGCTACAGTTAAACCTTAAACCTTACTAAGTGTCTAAATATTGCTAACTATATACAATATATCTAACTTATTGCATATTTTTTTACTCCAACACAACCAAGATGCTCTATATCTGTCATATAACCTTTTGTTATTCAGATTGTCCTGTGCTAGCTTAACAAAGTGAGTTTTATCTTCATATAAAATGTGTCTAATCTCAAATTGTAGGTGGTGTCATCAACTTGTCGGTGCCTGTGGTGCTGCCAGTTTCTACTGCAGATAAAGAGCGCCTGGATGGCGTGACTGCCATGGCTCTGGTTTACGAGGGCAGACGAGTGGCCATTCTCCGCAACCCTGAGTTTTTTGAGCATCGCAAAGAAGAACGCTGCGCTCGCCAGTGGGGCACTACCTGCAAGGACCACCCTTACATCAAGGTTTGCTTCAGACAACACGCTCATGCAAGATTAAGTTGACTTAGATTATGCTTATTAGATGAAATAAGCCCTCTAACTGGTTTTCTCTTGTGTGGATTACATGCAAACAAGACAGACACACTATAGATTCCACTGGTCTGGGTTCTTAACAGCATTTAGACTTAAAAAACAGATCAATAATAATTGGTAATAGTAATAAATGGTTCTGCTTTAGCCGTTGGTGTCACTTGTAGTGTGAATCCATCCTCACCCCACTTGAGAGAAATTTGAAATATAGCTCCTCAGCAAGTCACATACATTTTAATACTCCAGTCAGACAATAGGTCAATAATTCCGAAGTCTCAACATACATCCAAGTTGTGTGACTGTGCAACAGATGAGGAGCTGCGTGATAAACACTGTCAAACCCTGGATTGTATACTGACAGAACCCAGACCAGAGCTAGCCTCCTCACACGGCTGTGGAAAGACTGATTAGGTGCAGAAGTAGATCTTTCCCCACACATTGTCATTAAGCCCAGTGATCTTTGGGGTCCATCCTAATTTTGCAGGTGTTATATTTGGATGTTGAGTCCCTCACTCAGCTGCCACCAAATGTTCTGTTCCACTCTCCCCAGCTCCCCCTCTTCAAAAATCCACAAATGGTTTCCATCTGCCCGTTATTGACTTGTGGCTCAGGTACCATCTGTTTGGGCTAGATGAAGACAGCTACTATTGCAGACATGTTAGGTTAAAAGTATTTACCGTATTTTCCGGGCTATAAGTTGCACTTTTTTTCATAGCCTGGCTAGGGGTGCATACTCAGGTACAACTGAGTATACGCCAGTCGCACCTTTCACATGTTTGTTATTTGCACACTGACAGCCGCGAGAAGGCGCTCTAAGCTTGTGTACCAGCATCTGCTGCACCTGTACCACTGACAATTTAATATGTAAATACTACCGGTAACAACTTAGGCTATAAAGATAACTGAGAAAGACTGGAATAATTGGAAATGGAACTGATGCTGAGTCTGATGACAGTCACGCAGAGCAGGAAGCGGCGCTTCGTCTACCTCCCGAATTGGCGGAGTTCTTCAGAAGCAACATGGAGGATGAAGAATTTAAAGGATTTAGCGATTAGGAGTGAGATCATGAGTCTGGTGAACTTGTTATATTATGTTCTTTATGCTATAGTTAAGTGAATAACTGTTAATATATTACATTAACATACGAGACACCTATTCAGTTCATTGTTTATGCTTCATTAGCTGAATAACCATCAGTGTGTAACGTTAGCATAGCGCACACCTATTCAGCCTTTTATTCTCTATTCTATTATTACTATAACTTGCCTTTCAAGATGAAATGTCTGTTCTTGGTTTCGGATTTTGTAAAATAAATTTCCCCCCAAAAATGCGACTTATAGTCCAGTGCGACTTATATATGTTTTTTTCTTCTTCATTATGCATTTTTTGGCTAGTGCGACTTATAGTCTGGAAAATACGGTAATGTAGATATTTTTAAATCCATTTGTCTGAATGCATGGACAGGAAATGTTGAGAGTTAGGTTTACAAACCTCATTATGTTTTCTTATAGATTATTATTCTGAATGTTTTTTTTTTTTCTTCTATTCAGACACAAAAAGTAAGGAGATGTTAGCTTATTACCTTTACATGTTTCAACTGTCAGTGAGGAAGACTGCAGCACACTTGAAAAATATAAAGATAATAAGCTAACATCTTTTTTTGTGTCGGAATAAAAAATAAATGTTGAGAGAATTGGTACACTTGCCTACTTGATTGACTAATGTTGGCTACTTGTCTAGCATTTATTTAATCAGACCTATACATCATATTACATCAACAAAATAAATGGGCTATATTCTTTTATTCATATTTTTAAATCAGTCTTGGTCACGTCTAGAACAGCATTGCTCTTTTTACAACCTTTTAAAATATGATAAAGAAACAGGTGAAGAGACCAGCAGAGGGCACTAGAGGGCTGCTGTGTTGCAGTCTTTGAACATAATCAGGTGCATCTCATTTTATCACAAAATGCTAAATATCTGAGGAATCAGTGGAAACAGCGCTCAGTGCCAAAAACAGTGCCCTTTTTTGATAAATGAATGAAGATGGGATCTAGAAGATAATTTCACTTTGGATCCTATTTCTCATCCAATAAAATTAAGTCTTAATCTCAATGCCAATTCTATTGGTGTTATTGTTATATCTGTAACATGATATTAGGTGATTCCTACAAGCAAAAAAAAAAAAAAAAAAAAAAAAATCTAAAGGCCATTAAATGTAAACACATTTTAAAACCTCTTATAGATAGCCACAGGCTTTGACCGTAATTGAAGTTCTTTATGTATCTATGTGTTTATCCACTCAAACCTGTCACAGCTGACGTGTGTGCTCAGCTTGGTGCGATTAAGGTGTCACTCATTAAAAAGCATGCGTTTGTATAAGTGTGTGTTTGAATCCCCTTCCTGGAGCCAGTCTGTCCATGTTATATGTAGTTAATGTACTCTTTCCTGTTTACTCATCTGTCAGACAGAAGCCCCCTCGATCAGAAACCTTGGTGTAGTGGTTGTTTATCTGCTCAACCTTTAGGGCTCACAAAACGGTTAAACTCAGAACACGTTCACATAAAGAAATGCTTCTTCTGATTTATCCCCACACCATATTCTATTTTCCACTCATATGTTACAAAATAACTTCAGTTGCATCCATGCTATTGATGTCTTCAAAGAATGAGTCTGCAAAGTGTCTTTCTTGACTCATCTCTGGCCGACAGCAGACATCATGGATTAATTGGACCATGGAAAACAATTCGTAACACAATCTTAAAGTCTTTTTGTTTACCGAGCCAGGTGGTTATTGTTCATATCAGAGCACACTCTCAACCTCTAAAGAGTTGATAAATGGAAATTGTAGAAAAAAAATAATTTTTGCTGTTCCTCAGTATAAGATAGTTTGAGTTGACTGGAGCCAGTTAACACTTTGGCCTGAATTTTTCAACTTTTATTTTTACTAGTATCACATAATTACCTTTGCTGAGTAGTTTCTTTTATTTTGAACAAATGCAAACCTCAAACAAAACAAAAATAAAACAAACGGTACAGCTGTCAGACATTGACCAAACTTGCAGCTAACAAAGGCTGCCATACTCTCTCAAAAACATTGCAGTTTTCTGCCCCGAGATGCTCCAGGAGGATTCTGAAGACGGTTATCTTTTGCTGTGCTTTTTCTGTTAGTAAGTTAACTCAAAAAGTTATGGTCGGATTTGGATTACATTTCAGATATAAGGTCAGTAATGGGCTAAGAAACAAAATGTACATTTTTGGTGTGGCTCCGAAGCACTGTTTAGATTCAGGGTTTTTTAAAAATTGTTTCTATCTCACAATGGTAGTTGTCTGTTGGCAACTTGACAAGCTATGGTTAGATTTTGATCATTTTTTATAAAAGGTCAGTAAAGAACCATGGAAGAAATGGTATGATTTTGAAGTAGATCCAGAAGAACACCTTCTACATCCAAGAAAGTGACACTGAAAGAGAATTTTGTCAACATAACTAAAAGAATTATGAAAAGGCACATTTTCACAAATCTATTACAAAAGGCTTTTAGTATAGATCCTGTTCACTGTCTTTATTCAGGTTGGAACTGTAATGCCATTACCAAGCTTTATCATTTTTAATTACTTCTAGTCTAAAATGTTTTATTTTGTACTTAATCAACTTCAACAGCCCCAACAGTATCCTTAGGACTTACTATGACTTTTTAAACACACTGTCTTAGTGGAGAATTGTCACTTCATATCACAGTAAAAAGACCCAGGCCAGTGTATTCAGTAACTCTAGAAGACATCAGACAAACGCCAAAAATATCAGAGAGATGATATTGCCTGAAACAAAAGCAGACATTATTGCTGCCAAACTGCATTTTGAGGACATTCATGTCATTGTTAGAGAAATGTCCTAAGAGGAAAACCTTCTGCAATGTGACTACAAGCTCATCACTAGGCTTTATAGTTAAACCCAGATTTTCATCAGCTGTGTAATTTGCATAAAGGAGGTTGTTTGAGCCACATGCTAGACACAAGGCGTGCCAGAGTTTATTTGCCTGTTTGATGACACATTGCAGCTGAGTTATGCTGCTGTGTCCTCGCTCCAACTGGGCAATAACTGTAGTTTTATTGGGGTTCATGTTGGCCTAAGTCCAGCACAGTAAAACGTTTATAGAACCCAGTCTTAAGCCTGGATTATGTTGAAGTTGTGTTGACTGTCATGATTGTGGCTCCTCTTTCAGATGGTGATGGAGAGTGGGGACTGGCTGGTCGGTGGAGACCTGCAGGTTCTGGACAGGATCTACTGGAACGATGGCCTGGACCAGTACAGACTGACACCCAATGAACTCAAACAAAAGTTTAAAGAAATGAACGCAGGTATGAACCAAGCCAGAGGACTGCTAATATCATATTCTAACTTTTATTTTAGTAAAACTGAGAAAAGGCTCAAAGTGAGACATGTTTACATGGACACAATCTACTTGCATTTAGTTGTTATTCATCGAACCCATGACCTCTTTGCTCAAAGGTAAGAATGCTAACTGCTCAGTCACTATGCACCCTAGTTGTGTTATATTTCATATATGTAATTCTTGAGAAGGAACTTCATTACCTAATTTGTAATGAGGATCCGAAACAGTCTGGATCCGAGATTTTTTTTTTTCAAAAGGACTCTGTATCATTGTGAGATAGGACCAGTGTTGACTTAGAGCCTCTGCACTTCATACATTAGGTCCTGGGTTTAAATTCCACCTGCCACTTGCAGAGCTTGAAGGCGTTACTAAAAGAACAAAATTATATATACTAATTATAATGCCTTGACGGCGGTCTGCACTCTCCAAGTGTTTCTAGTTCTACATCTGTAGTTTGCCTGGGTGAACTGTCATAGCTATGAGTTGCAGCTCTAGGAGGCGCACTTTATCACTACACTGCTTGTAAAATGGTAACTTCATACAGATGGATAGAGTCTGGTCAATTTGAAAATAACAGTTTCAGATATGAAACAGTCTTCAAACACATGTTCCTCTCGTATGCTTTATCGCCAGCATGTGTCTCAAACATTGGGTTTATTGTTATTTGCCAATGATTTTTACATTAAATCTGTTGACTCTACAAGTTGTACAACTGCAAATAATGATACCAATTACGACTATTAAATAAAAGAATTCCTCTAGACAAAGAACACTTGATGCTAAATTTGTGTAGTCCAATGTTTTGTGGTTGGAAAAAAAGTGGACAATATAATGGATATAGACAATGAAATTTAAGCTAACAGACTAAACAGTTTTCATATTTGGGAAATTTAAACTGTTTGATCAAAGTTAAGGAATATTTATGGAATTTTAATTTGTCAATGTAGAATAATAAGGGACATAAGGGACATTAAAAAAAGCTTCATTTTTTTTTTTTTCTACATAACTTTTAAAATTATTTAAGTTGTCTCCTTATTACTAACATTCCATCTTACCTGTAGTAGGTTATAATTTCCAAAATTATATTCTAGATTTGCTAGAATTCATGGAAAGTGACCTTTATTGAGTACAAAGTGTATGAAAACTTGTTATCTGTCATAGTGTCACCTCACTTACCGCCCTGAGAGCAGCATAGCTCTCTTTTTAGTTTTTTTTTTTTTTTTTTTTTTGAGCCTGTATTCTTTGTGCCAGTTCCAAGCTTGTCATATCAGAAAGCCATTTGGCATAAAATGCTTGGAGGCAGATGATCTGCTGTGGTGACTCCAAAAAGGAAAAGCCAAAAAGAAAGAGACTATATACTGTTAGCCATTTAAGCATTGATGTGGCATTGATACTGTTTTCAGCTTTTATGTAAAAAAAAAAAAAAAAAAAAAAAGGCTTTAATCACTCTTACCATCCTTGTCTATACAGATGCAGTATTTGCCTTCCAGCTGCGAAACCCTGTCCACAACGGCCATGCTCTCCTGATGCAGGACACCCACAAGCGCCTCATCGAGCGTGGGTACCGCCGGCCTGTGCTGCTGCTCCACCCACTGGGAGGCTGGACCAAAGATGACGACGTTCCCCTGCCCTGGCGTATGAAGCAGCATGCTGCTGTGTTGGAGGAAGGCGTTCTTAACCCAGAGACCACCATTGTGGCCATATTCCCCTCACCCATGATGTACGCAGGACCAACTGAGGTAAACTTAAGATATTTACAGAAGGTTTGATTTTATAGTCCCACTGCTTTTCTCGTATAGAAAGTGATTGCAAACAACTGAGTCACAAACTTGATGTCTGCAGAGCTTTTGGAGTGAGAAAATGATAGGAAAGAGGGTTAGCAACTGTCTCGAGACTGTGTTTAGTGTTTACATCCCATAGTGAAAACTCCTTCTCAGCATGTCTGTAAGACTGAACAGTTAAAGGCATCTGCAGTGAAATCATAATGTTACAGAAAGCTTTTTTAAACAGCAGAGGCAACAGTTGCAGTTTATTTTACTGTTTATTCTTGGTTACTGACTGGGGATCAGTAAAACAAATTATTTGAAGAACAGCTAGTAAACTTCAGTGTGCACTCAGTGTGTACTGTGTGTACTACATATCATTTGGATTTACTAATCATTCAAACGGTGAGTGATAGTTTTCATGTCAGTGCTTTGCTTTGATTATTACATGTTTATAAGGCCAGATGCTTAACAGAACAATCACTATAAGACTATAGAGATATGTCCTATTATATTCATATGCATATGCTATTTTTTATTTATAGGGATGGAAAATAATCACATAACAAATCACAATATTGTTGGGCAAAATGCTATCTGTTTTTTTCACCAAATTCTTTAGCCTTACCATGTAGTCAAGTGTATTAATTCTTTACTTAAAGGGTATAGGAAACATTATTGTTAGCGTAATGGCTTCGACCTTTTTTTTGTGTCTTAATAAACAACATTGCAGCACAAACTTGTTTATTTGAGATGGTTTTGAACAATCTTTTTCTACAACCATTTATTTCGTAAGTAAAATCTAAAAATACAAACTATTTGGCCAAAAATATTAGTCTGAATTTGCTGAAAGAGACTAGGCTGAATACAAATTCCTAAGGCAGCAGATGTTGGAGCCTGGATGATCTTACCCAATTAATGTACTTTGATTTGATTTTCATGGCTCAATTTAACAACAGCAGTTGCCCTTAGCAACAGCAACAGCAAAAGTCAAACAATCAAATAGGCAACTGTTAACCCACAGACACAAAATTTGCATTCAGAGGTGAACTATATTACAGTGAAAGGCGATATTTACAATATGTACAAGTTTCTTTTAGGTTCATATTAACAGTTTGAGGCTTGCCAAACCGACTCCTGCTTAGCTTCCGAGATCCGACAAGATCGGCCGTACTCCAACAGTTCACACAGCACACAGTTCAACAAAGGGCAGAGTCCAAAGATTAAAAATTTAGTCCATGATTTAAAAAAGTCATTCTGTAGAGGGCAGTGTTAGTGTGTGCAAAGGGGTGTAAGGGAGCGGCTGCTGCGCCTCCTACCACACCGGCAGATGCTCTATCTTTGTCAGCTCGAGGCCTAGTAGCTTGCCATCCATGAAACCTGAAAAACAAGGTACGGTTGAACCGCTCGACTGGATTCCCCCGTGGGTGGTAGGGAGTGGTTCTGCTCTTCCTGATTCCAGCAACCTCGAACAGCTCCTTGATAAGTTTTGACACAAAGTCCGGTCCTTGGAGTGAATGCGCTCTGGAATTCCATAGTGCACTATGAAGTCGTTCCAGAGGCATTTAGCCACATTTAGCCTTCTGATTGGCAGTCGGAATAGCAACTGCAAATTTTGTAAAGTGATCTGTGAGAACTAAAATATCTTTGGTATTGCTACTGGCAGGTTCAAGCGTGAGAAAGTCCATACTTATGAGTTCGAGTGGGCGACTGGTTCTGATATTTACTAGTGGGGCGGCCTTGTCCACTTGCGTCTTGCGCCTCACACACCTGCTACAGGCTTTGATGGTCTGTTCCACATCTGCTGCCATTTTGGGCCAAAAGAAACGTTGGCAGACCAGGTCGAGTGTCCTTTCAATGCCCATGTGCCCCATGTCATGGCGCAAGCTCTTCAGAACAATAGGACGCAGGTCTGGTGGCAGAACTAGTTGCAAAACAAGCTTTTCCTCATCCCGTCTTCTCCGGTAAAAGACTCCGTCCTCCAGCTCCAGCCTATTCCACTCTCACAGCAGCAGGGGAAGTTCTAGCAGTTTGTCTCGAGCTGTAGGGGGAACCTTCTCGCCGGTCTTGAGCTGATAAATGACCTCACGAATGGCAGGGTCAGCGCTCTGATGTTCCTTGAGATTGGTGTGAGACAGCGATGGAATAACTGGCAGACCATGGAACTCTTCTTCAGCAAAGGTATCAGGAATGGTGTTGATAGTGGCAGACAGAGACTCCACTAGAGTCACAGTAGCTTGACTAGAATCAGCATGAAATGTTCTCACTAGACAGCTCTGGCAGATGGCGTCCACAATTTCAGGGGAGATCTCCTCTGCTTCACTCGACACACAGAACTGTTGGGTCAGGCGGTGAACAAGGTCCCATGTCTGGCAGGAATGGTCATCAGGAGGGTCTCCATGGGAGCGTCTTGACAGAGCATCGGCATCTTGATTTTGTGTCCCAGCACGGTATTGCAGTTTGAATGAGTATGTTGAAAGTGCTGCCAACCAATGGTGACTTGGGGCATCCAGTTTTGCTGAGGTGAGCACATAGATGAGAGGGTTGTTGTCAATAATGACTCTGCAAGTGGATCCATAAAGATAGTCATGGAATTTTTCGACAACCAACCCTGTAGTATCCGGAGAAACCCAAAAAAGATCGCAACTCCTTCAAGTTGCGGGGGACTGGCCAGGATTTGAGAGCTTCTATCTTTTCTGGATTGGTGGCAACTCCTTTCTCGGACACTACATGTCCCAGGTAACGGACAGAGGACTGGAAAAACTTGCACTTATCTGGTGAAAGTTTGAGTCCATATTCTCTGACGACTCAGCACATGCAGCAGCCGGGTCTCATGTTCCTCCAGGGTGTCAGAGAAGACAATGATGTCGTCCAGGAAGACAAGCACTTCTTTAAGATTTAAATCTACCATGCAACGCTCCATCAGCCGCTGAAATCTGCTGGGTGTGTTTGTAACTCCCTGTGGCATCCTGTTCCACTCCCAGAATCCAAGCGGCGTAACAAAAGCGGTTTTAGCTTTATCCTCTTCGGCCATTTCGATCTGGTAGTAGCCAGATTTTAGGTCCAGAACGGAAAACCACTTTGACCCTGTGAGCGCAGAGAAGGACCCTTCACCCTTCACAGTCTGTAGATTTAACTTTCTGTAATCAATGCATAGCCTCACTTCTCCGTTCCGTTTTCTCACCACCACAGTTGGAGAGGAAAATGGCGACTCCGACTCCCTTAACACTCCGGCCTCAAGCAGGTCCCACAGATGTTTCCGGACAGCCTTCAGATCTCGGGGATGAATTGGCCGGGCTCGGTGTTTAAATGGGGTCTGATCGTGGAGCTTGATGGTGTGCTTGACCCTATTTCTGCAACCAAAGTCCATCTCATGATGGGAAAAGACTTCAGGCATCGTGTTTAATTTGATCGTCATGCCCTCTCTCCATTCTGGTGGAATGGGAGAGTCGTCAAAATTGAACTGCAGGGTGGTCTTGTTTGGATCAGGGGTGGTGACTTGTTGGGACAGAATGGTAGGCGACGCTCCGATGTCTGCAATGATAGTTAATGGTGGAATAAACACATCTTACTCTGACTCATTTTTCATGATGACGGGGACTTTGTGTGGTGAGTGTTGTGGGAGTGTGATCAAGCAGCTTTGGACAAACAGGCCTCCAGGTAGTGTTGAGGATGGGTGCTCGATGATGGCCCACTGGTCTACAGAAGGAACACTGAGTCTGGCAGAGCCTTCCAGAATGATGGTCTGGCTGGCTGGGATGAGGACTGGAGTTTGGCTTAGGAGGTGCACACACCCCCCGCTGCCCACTTGGCTCTGCTGGTGCCTCAGCTGTAGGAGCTTGAGGACTGCTCGATACCCCTGGGCACTGGGCTGAAAAGTGGCATGGTCACTATTGTGGTGTTGGTCATACAGGGGCTCGAGGGTGTTCATTCCTATGAGCACAGGAGATGGGCACTCAAGATGGGCATCCAGGATGACGTTGGGACATCAAACTCCGCTCCCAGGAACTCCTTGGGAAAAGTGATTGAGTTCCACATATCCAAGATAGGGCACACTCTGTCCAGCTGCACCTTCTACATCTAACCCTCTGCATCCGCTGGTACAGCAGTGACTCTGAAATTTCCAGGCAAGGTTAAAGCAGCGACTGCCCCTCTCTCTCCATCACTGTTGTCAACATGGGCAGACTGCACGTGGGTGGTAGCTTTCTGTCTGACGGACCCGAGATGTTGCTTCATCCTAGCTGCCTTGGCTGCCTCCTGGTCCTCCTCAGTCCGCAGAAACAGCAGTAGTTCGGAGAAGGTCGGTGGGTTCAACTTCCTCTGCTTCAGTTGGAGCTCAGCAATAAGGGAGTTGTCCCAGCACCCACGGCAGAACTGGCTGATGAGGTGCCTGTTGACGTCAGCACTCGAAACTCCGCCCCTCTTTACAGCTGCAGGCAGTGCCACTTGGAGTCGTTGTAAATAGGATGATGGGTTTTCTCCACTGTTTTGAAAAGTGTCCATGAATTTTGCAAAAAGTTCATCTCTGTCTTGGACAGTGCCGTATGCAGAGTGTAAAGTGTCCAGATATACAGTTGGCAATGTGTCAGGTGTTCTCAGGTGTTTTACCATGTCTGCGGCTGGTGGCACAATCCTCCGGGAACGCTGGAGGTCGGAGACTGACGGGTCCCTCATTAGTAATTCTACTCCTGACTGCTAGGTCTCATAATCTGCCTCATGCGCAGGTCTAGGCAGGCGTCCAGAAAACACTCTGAGCCTGTTGATGAGAAATGCTCTCCTCGTTCTTCACTATGTGCTCCAACACATAGCGCAGGATTTCCGGGTGGTTAATGTCCAAGTTGGTGATACACTCTCCTCCTCTTGGCTCTGGTGATGTGGTGCGTGGTTTACATTCTACAGCGGGGGCTGCTGGGTCTGGTGCTGGACCGATGGTGACTGGCGGTGGCCTGGCCAGTGGTCCTACCGATGGCTCTGGGGGCGGTGCTTTGGTCTCAGCTTCAGTAGTTGGAGCAGCCGGGTGGAGCTTGGCGACGGAGTGTCCAATCTGAGCCATCGTAGACTTCAATACTTCTGCAAAGTCCATACCAGATAGTTTTGCAACATTCTGCAGCTCTCTTAAATAGGTTATGGTTTTAGTCTTTGCAAAATGTTCTGCATAAACAGTAGACCGTTCAGATATGAAGTAGGTTTCTTTTTTATCAGAAGACTTCATTGTGTACAGGAGCATCAGACGTAATTCGGCAACAGGCGCACCACTACAATATTCAATAATAAGTGACCCATCGAATTCTGAATTTGGATCAGCTATTATTTTGGTTCTGTCTATTTTTCCATAACGTTTCAAAAAATCAACGACCTCTTCAGCACCTACTGTCTCTGTATCTGATATGCCTTCAACTATAACACAGTTTGGAATTTAAATCCCCATATTCTGAAATATTATTTTTGCTGTTATTGCTCAACAATTTAGTCTATGATAAAAAAAATCAGTCTGTACGGGGCAGTGTTAGTGTGTGCAAAGGTGTGTGTGTGTAAGGGAGCGGCTGCTGCGCCTCCTACCACACCGGCATATGCTCCGTCTTTGTCAGCTCGAGGCCTAGTTGCTCGCCATCCATACGTGAAACCTGGCCTGCACAAAACTGGATCAAGCAATCAGTAATTCTATTTAAGCATTACAACCCAAAACAGCATAACCATATATCAAAATGTCTCCATATTTTCATAGTTATCATTTCATCATATTTCATCATCATGTACATGAGTTGAATTTAAATACTGCACATAGCAATATAAATCATTTGACAATCAATAAGAGTACTCTATAAATTAGCAGTATTATCCAAAATACATTTCAGTATCAAATCATGTTTGACCATTTCATAATCAGTTCACATCCATATTACTTTAAATATCATCAAATATCAGTGCATTATTCATATAAATTCAATACAAATAGGCGCAGCATGAATATATTTTAAAATGATAGTACAATACAATAGAAAAACTTACAGCCAGCGCAAGCACTGGCCGACATGCCCATAGAATATGCAAGAGCGCCACCATTATCACATTAGCGCCGTATAAATCAACAATGACACTCACCAGTTCCCATATCAATAAGTCACCCAACAGCACAGTCTCAACAATATGATGGAGGCATCTAAAAAGGTGGGTAGGCAAAACGGTCAAATGGCAGTTCAAAGTACAAAATTGACACTCTTACAGGGCTAAACGCCTACCTGCAGCTGCTCAACCGCTATGGGCTCACACACACACCAACAACAGCGGCCGCCATCTTTAAAGAAGCGTGACACAAGGTACGTGTGGAGTCCCGTGATACTAGCACGATATCTCACTGCAAATCTCACGATAACGTGAACTTAGTGTTGAGCCGTGGCAAGGCAAAGAAAATACCTGAGTTACACTGTACTGTACATTACATAAAAGAAATATATGGGGAAAAGATGAACCCTCAGGGAGAACCACAGGAGATGTCCACTGTCAAGATGGAACAGGACACAGTTATATATAGTTCAGAACTGTCTTTTTAATGATTTAAAATCCTGTTACACCCGTATTGTTGAATTATATAATCATAACCTTAGGTAATAGACTAAATACTTTTATCGTTATCCATTTGATAATTTGTTGCCTCCAGGTCCAGTGGCATTGCAGATCACGAATGGTGGCTGGTGCCAACTTCTACATTGTGGGCCGGGACCCTGCTGGCATGCCCCACCCAGAGACAGGAATGGACCTGTATGAGCCCACTCATGGGGCCAAAGTGCTGACGATGGCTCCGGGCCTCATCACCCTTGAGATTGTACCCTTCAAAGTTGCAGCTTACAACAAGGTCAAAAGAGCAATGGACTTCTATGATCCTAAAAAGTAAGTATTTAACTAAAAAGTAAGTGTGTAACTAATGTTTAGAGATGATATCATTAAAATTGTAATGGTATTAGTGCTCTTATTGATCCGGTCTTTATTGATGCTCTTTTTGACACTTTCTTTGCAGAAACACCAATTAAAAACAATAATTAATTTGTTTTGAAACATTTTTCATTCACAATGTAGGCAACTTTATGTTTTTTATTAAAAAAATATTAATATAAATCTAAATTAAAACATGAATTAAGTATATTTTAAGAAAAGGTAGTGGCCTATATTTATACAAATAAATGCATAAGCTGTGAATGGTCATAGCTGTGTTGTGCTGTGTGTAGCATAACATTAGCCTACCATCTTTATGTGTTCTCTAAAGAAGTTTTGCGAAATGTTTTGCCAGATTACTTTGTGTTGTTGCGCTGGCATGCGGCGCTGGTGCTATGTCCATACGCGATGCCAATATCTACTTAGGTGAAGTTGAGCCACAATTTTTCCTCTCTCTGTTTATGTGCGCAGCTGTAAATCTATTATTACATGTCACACAATAGAAAGCAGAAAATAATGGTGCTCCGATCGATCGGCCGCCGATCATGATCGGCCGCCGATCATGGCTAAAAATAGAGTGATCGGTGATCGGTAAAATGGGCCGATCAGAAGGGCCGATCAAATTACAATAAACACGCGAGGCTCTCACATTTACTGTCCTGCAACTCCTGTTTGATTAAACAGCAGTAGCGTTATTTTAGCAGTGTTTTTAAGTTAAGCCCTGGTGGGACAAACCTGCCCTGGAGGCGCTGCTTTGTGTCCCCGTTGTGTCCCCGCCTGCTTTAGGAGCGCACGGGACAGAACCGAGGCGCAGCAGTGCGTGTATTTGCAAACACCAACGTAAATAGAGCTACAGCTAACCTGCTAACAGTTACGTTAAAAGGATTAAGAAAGTTCAGAGTCTGCCTGTGTCTTGTTGCGCGGAGAAAACTGTGCGTTTTGTGGCTTAAACTGCACCAAATGGCTGCTAATGGAAAGAGAAAGTAAAAAGGCAGCCCATGTGTCCGTGTGTCTGAGAGGAGCACCTTTCATCGTTGTCTTCTCTGCTCTCTTTGCACGTTTTCTTCATTCAGACGTTGTCAAAACTGGCAGCAGGAGCTGTCTGCTCTTTAGTCCACTGTGTTTCAACCTGGTTTGGCTGCGCGTTACGCGGACACAGGCGCTGCACCCGTGGACTCGCATTAAAGGCACCAATTAAGAACAGCTGATTTTTACATCAGCGGAGCATTCAAACAAAGCCACCGACACTGGGCACACATTAAAGACCAATAATGCAACAAAACCTCTTCTAAAACAAAAATAAGTAGAATTTTGTTGTTCTTTTATATTTACAAAGGCTACAGTATTTTTCAAATGGAACTAATAATAGCCTGCATACAATACATTACTACATTGAAGACCATATGATCGGTATCGGCCGATCACAGCAGAGGCTGATCGGTGGTCGGTGATCGGCCTCAAAAACCCTGATCGGAGCACCCTTAGCAGAAAATGTATTAGAAGTTAGGCTTTCACATAGGCCTGTTGTTAAACATTTGTCTAATTTGTTAATTTATCCAAAGGCTGAATAAAATGTTTGAATATATTTTTTTAGACAGTTTACAACAGCCTCTTTAATATTTATTTTTCTATACTCAACTGCAGCCCTAGCTTCCACAAATAGAGAAACTACTGTACACTAACCTTAAGCAGAGTCCATACATTTTGAAAATGTTTATTGTATATGGATAGGGTCAAATGCAAATCTACACTAGTTTAAAATTTTCATATTTTACATGACTTTACATGCTTTTTTTACAGTGACCTTGAAGAATTTTTACTACTCTAAAGGGAAATATACAATGATGCCATTTGTTTGATGTCCATCAATTTTATATGTTAGAGTGACTAAGCATGATCAGATTCTTTAAAGTCAGGTCAATTTGTACCAGGCGCCAGGACAGAAACTCCACTCTCCAAACTCTCATTAAGCTCATCCTGTTTCCTTTCATCTGTTTTCAGTCCTCCATTCATTCAGTCTGCTGAAACATTCGGCCAAAGATAACAGCAATTGTTGCTTAATCCTCAACAGTTAAAAGGTTGAAGTGCTTTGATGTCGTTCAGAAATTAGAGAGAGCTGCCATTAATTAGAGTCTGTATATGAGTGCAGCACATAATGATGACTAACAAAAATCATGCAATCGCACTGGCTCCACAGCCTTGCCGCGTCCCTGCCTTTGTGTTACACAACCGTGGCAGTGTTTGGACAAGAATGCTCACACTAAATATGGCAAGACTAATCAAAAGAGTTGCTTTGTTTTCCATGATGTGTGTTTATGAAGTTGAGACAAATGTGGATTTGTGGACCAGGGGAATGTAGAACTGCTGTGATGAGAGCTTAAAGTGATACAAATATACTTAATCATTTATTACTGTCCAAACAAGACTCATCACATTTCAGTATTTGACTTGTTTTATTGTTACTCATAGAATTGTTACTTAATTCTTTATAAACTGGTATTGTTGTACAAGGTTTCAGGCTTGTACACTTAGCTGGCTGTAAATACACTGCTGACTGTAATTTCTTAACTCCAGCAGTAGTGCTCATGATTTAAAGGTCCTTTGTCATGCTTTTTTCAGGCTTTTTGAAATAATTTTGGACATCTTTGCATTAGTATTTCACATTTTATAACTGAAAATAATATATATGTATGGGGAGCTTTCCCAATTTGCAGAGAACGCTTGGATTAGGTGTCTGTCCCCCTTGTTGACAACAGTGGGAAAGGGACACAACATAAAATGTCTATTTCCCACGGCTATTAGCATCATGTTGCTAACAGAAAGATAAATGAGCTGCCTGCGTCATAGTGATGGCAGTTTAAGAGCTTAATTTATCAGAATGAGTCCGGGGACAGTGGGCTTTATAAAGGTGCATGATTACTTCCTGTCTATTCGTAGAGCTGTGAGAGGAAGCATTTTCTTGAGAAGGAGACAGGCTCAGCATACAGGATTACCTAAACAAAATAATACTCGAGGTATGTTATTTGAGGTGGAAACAACATTATAACATGGTTAAAAGTTGATTTATCCCCCCTGTCATAATAGGGGGCATTTAAAAGCAATTTGAAATGTAATTCCAAAAGTTTCATTTTTTACGGCTGCACCCCATAAATGTACAAAGGCTGATGAAGATGTGATTAAGGCAGCTTTGGCATACTTCCTCAAAAAATGATGCTAGCTGATGAGATCTCTGGGTCAGCCTCAAGTAAAAGAAAGAGCCAATTACCGTTTAAAATAGATTTCTACTGCTCCATGAGCGAGACAAACTTTGTTCTAAACAAACAGGGAGACAGTGTAAAATGTAAATCATAATGCAGTGATTTGTCACTATGACCTGTCACTAGTTCATCTAATTTGCAGAATGCTCAACTTATTTATTTTTACCATAAATTTTTACGAAGTTCTTTTGTTGCATTTGTTCTGTTTTTTTCTAGATGTGGTGTTGATATCAAACAATTCATAAGTGTTTTTTTTTTTTTTCCATGGAATTGTAAAGAGTCATGTTTCAGCATGTCAATATACTGTATTTCTAGGGATGCACCGATACTGATACCATGTCCAAGTACTCGTACTCGTATTGGGCCGATACCAACAACCGATACCACTTTACAGTGCTGTCACATGACTTTCACCTCTCAGCTGAGCAGTGAGAGACGTGTAGAAGGATTTCAAAGTGAACTGTATTGAGATAAATGCATAGCTGACTCTGCATTCTCCTCAACCAGACTTATCCCAAATCATACATGAATCCTAAAACTTAAGCAGTTGTCCTTCTGTTGTGCTAACTCTCCTGAAAATGATACCAGCGCGGCGTCTGAAGCAGTTGTTTGATAAAACATAAGGATTCCACTGCTAATTGTGTTAGCTGCTGTGGGTCCTGGCAAATCTTCGCTGGTTATGCTCAGATACTCAGTCTGTCTTTAAAATGATTTTAGCGACTGAATAGTGCAGAATCTAAGCTTTCAAATGAGGTATAACATGTCCATGTTGAGCAAAGTGCATGAGCTATAGTTGTGTAACTGTATAAACTATAAAGTAACCCCTATGTAAGTACTTGCATTGGTACTCAGTATCAGCGAGTACTCAAATGGAAGTACTCGTACTCGTATCGGTTTGAAAAAAAGTGGTGTAGGTGCATCCCTATTACTTTCTATTTTTAATAAAGATCACATTATTGTTTTTATTTCCATGTTGCACAGTGTTTTGCAATGTTTCTTTTCACCAGGGATAGGCACAGAGGTAGACACTAAACATTAAGAAAACCTTACATAGGATATAATACATTTTATTTTTTTATTTTTCATAATTCTACTGTATAAATTGCAGCCATCAAGATTATGACTTCATATCTGGCACACGCATGCGACGGATGGCCCGTGCAGGAGAGAACCCTCCCGATGGCTTCATGGCACCAAAGGCCTGGGCAGTCCTGAAGGAGTACTACCAGTCTCTGGAGAAGAAGGCCTAACTGTAAAACATGGGAACATGGGAACATGGGAATGTGGGACCACTTCACCAACATGCTTCTGTCTATCCTTTACTTACACTTCACTCAATCAAGGAACTGGTTTGAGTCTTATCATGGCTAACACTGTGTGTAACTGTACAATGAGCTCTATTTACTATGTTGTAAAACACTGTAGGAGAATAATAGGCCTTTTTAAAGATGACGCTTCTCAAAGGTAGATGTTTCTGTTTTCTAACTTTATTAATGTCTTGATGGGTTACAAACATTTACATTTACAAAGTGTTGCAAATTAGTACGTGAAGTACTGTTGACCAGTACAAAACAGGAAATGGATATTTGTATTTGTGCTGTTACCATTTGAAAGTTACTGCACCTGTTGGAGTTCTTTTAAGCCATGACCGTAAAGTTGCTTTAAATATGTATTTGCAATTAGCTGCTCCAAATTTAATGTACAAACGTATTTGATGTAAACGTTGAGTGCCTTGGTCCTTCTCAAATTGCTGTGTGCACAAAGAAATTCTCTCATTGTCTTGCTTAAACTGGGACACACACATGCTTCTTGTCCTATTGTTACCCTGAAACATTCTGGTAATTAAATAAGCTACCTTCAGAGCAGCATCACTGAAACACAAGAATAGTTGTAGGAAACTTTTAGATGATTGTCTTGTTATATTTATTCCTTAACTTCCTTAACTGTGTCATGCATGTAGGTGTAATGCTGACCTCATATTTTGTTACAGTTTAATCTGTTTAATCTTACCTCTTTTGTTGCTAATATTTTCCATGTTCATTTTTCCATAGATTTTTAAGACTTGGCCTGTGTAAACAGATGATTACATCAAGGAATCAGATTTGTAATCTTCCTTGTCCAATAAACACTTTTTAGCAAAAAGATTGGTTTGTTTTTTTGTCTTTCTGCACCTGTACCATTGACAATTTAAAATGTAAATATTACCGCTAACAATTTAGGCTATAAAGACAACTGAGAAAGAGCGGAATAATTGGAAATGGAACTGATGCTGAGTCTGACGACAGCCACGCAGAGGAGGAAGCGGCGCTTCGTCTACCTCCGGAGTTGGCGGAGTTGTTAAGATGCGACACCCAGGAGATGAAAGATGAAATGTCTGTTCTTGGTTTCGGATTTTTAAAAATAAATTTCCCCCCAAAAAAATGCGACTTATACTCCAGTGTGACTTACATATGTTTTTTTCTTCATTATGCATCTTTTGGCTACTGCGTCTTAAAATCCGGAGCGACTTATAGTCCGGAAAATACGGTAATATTACCTGCTTTTCCAGCCTTTTGTTGCCTCATTACCAACTTTGGCATGCACTATATTTTCAAAAGTATTAGTTCACCTGCCTTTACATGCATATGAACTTAAGGGACATCCCATTCTTAATTCATAGAATTTAATATGACATCGGGCCACCCTTTGCATCTATCTACGTCAGACATTCATGTGTCTGATCTTCTCATGCAATGTCTCACTGATGTTGGATGAGAAGACCTAGCCATCCCCAAGAGACCATCCTCAAACTGTTCCCACAAAGTTGGGAGCATGGAGTCTAAAATCTCTTGGTGCTGAAGCATTCAGAGTTCCTTTTACTGGAACTAAGGGGGCAAGCCCAGCTCCTGAAAACAACCCCACACCATAATCCCAATTCAGTTATTTGGTGGGTGAGTGAATACTTTTGGAAATATAGTGTATGTTTCTGACATTTTTAATGAAATGATTAATAATCTCAGTTTCAACCCCTGTTGGTGTTGTTAATGTTCTATTGTGTAATCACGGTTTCATAATATTTGCCATAGATTACCAATTGTTTTAATAACTAAACCCCTTAAGAAATGGAAGTGCACTTTCTAAAGCAGTGTTCTGAATTACATTTCTTTGATTATGTCGGCTGTGTCTGTTGGGACTCCACAGTTGGTCAATCAGCTGTATAGTGAATGAGACAAACCCTCCAGTGACCCCAATCAGGCTCAGACACTCTCATACTGTTTACAGAGCAGCAGCTGGCCTGCAGATGCAGCGCTGCAGAGAGAGTGGAACACATGAGGTCAAAGCCATCTCAGGACTGTCACTCTGTCACAAATGCCACAGATACTTCTTTTAGTGGTGAAAAAATAACCAGATGTGTACCTTCTCCTTCTGAGTACTTTTTTTTTTTTTTTTTTTTTACTCTTACTTGAGATCATTTTTAAGGAAGAAATGTTACTTTCACTTCAGTACACTTTCAGAATGTTTAAATTAGTTAAAACATTTTTGTAGCTCAGTGTGAGTTGTAAGAATTAGACCTGCCAGAGTTATTTTTTGTACCTTTCACCAGATCTAATTCCATCTCCAGTGGTAATCAAGCTCAAATGTTGATGTGACTTCAAAAGATTTTTTTTTTTTTTTTTTTTTGAAAAATGAACAAATAATTGTGAAAGCACTCCTTTTCTTTTAACTGTCTGTGTGTAATTCGCTGCAGTCTAGGTAAGACAGGTGTAGGTTACTTTGTGTATCCTTAATCCTCGATGTTATCTCAACCACAGCACGCTTATTGTTTCTCTGCTGAGCTACTTCAGCCCATGATCAGATCAAGCTTTGATATTTCTTATCCCTTGGAGACTTTTGTTAATGTGGCATGCTGCCAAAGAAAAAAAGGTCAAAAGATCAAAGTGCAAGAACAATGTCCTTTTCTGACTTGTGTTTACATGAAGTACTGTGTGCCTCCACTCACCTGTGCTATCATCACACTTTGTGTGCTTCACCCAACCTAAGTGCTATATGCATTTAAAGCAGCATTGAAGGGACCCAAGGTTTGAGGACAACAGAGGCCATGGACGCAAATGTTAAGACACTGTGAGATATGTAAATAAAAACAATGCAATGGCTCGCAAATCCTGTAAGGTGACACTAAATTAAAAACAGGCATGGTTCTGTACGAGAAATCTCTGCATGGGCTTGTTAACACTTCCAGATGTCATTGTCTGTGAACGCAGTTTGCATAAATTCAAGAAACCTTATGTGAACATGATCCAGAAACACCTCAGTCTTCACTATGGCAAAGCTTATTTGAAATGGCAAAAAGGAAAACTGTTCTTTGGTCAGATAATGCATAAATTCAACCAAGAAGACTGGTCTCTCCTCCCACTCCACATCCTTCTCTCAGCTAATCTCGTCCTAGTTCCTCAAACTCTCAGCCAATTATCTCTCAGCTGTCCAAATTTAAAACGTCCTTTTTCAGATTCAAGCCGAAGCCCTCCTCTACCCCATCACCTCCCCAGCAGCATCACTCTCCTCCATCACCTCCCCAGCAGCATCACTCTCCTCCATCACCTCCCCAGCAGCATCACTCTCCTCCATCACCTCCCCAGCAGCATCACTCTCCTCCATCACCTCCCCAGCAGCAGAATGTTCTGGCTCGAAAGTGGACCTCAGCTGCATTTATCTCCAATTTCCTTGCATCTGGTTTGAGTTCAATTCAAAGGCTGCCAGGATAAGCACAGGCTTAACTTTGCGATATACAATTCTCCAATAAGTGACAGGGTTAAAATTTGGAGCAAATATCATGTTCTCTGATATACTGGAAACTTGGTGGTGTAACTTGGTAATGTGGGGCCACAGCGCAGGATTTCAGAATGGACCCAAAAGTTACGAAGCACATGCAGTACTACAGATTCATGCATTAAGCGCTTTAATGTATGACATGTTGCTGTTTTACTGGAGTTTGATACATAAAAAAAGGTGCTTATTCATTAATATTTAGAGACAGTTTTGTGAAACTATATTTGATTTATTTTAGTTTTTTTTATTACAATTTGTGTATTTATCTTAACCCTTCAGCATCCCTTTTATGTTTTGCAACAGTTTTTTGTGGATAACTTTTGCTTTGTTGATTCAAATGGCATAAATTTTACCTCAGGTGTGTATTTTGGGATGAATTTTCAGATTTCAGGATTTTTTTGTTTTATTCTCTTAAAACGCTCTCTAAAAATAGTCACCTTATCCCTAAGACATTTTTTGTGCTATTGACTCCCATTCAAACAACATTTTTATAATACACTGTCATTGCAATAAAATTTTACATTTTTATTCATGATAGTGAGGGATTGGAATTTTAGTTTTTATTGTTTTCTACTAGGTGGCTCCATTTCCCCATATATGACAGATAGAAGTATAAATTTAGTATAAATTAAATATAATTTCCATTTAAGAGAATTATAAACAATTTAGCATCACTGATGTAAGGAGTCTTTTTTTTAATTACAATTTCTGGGTAAATTTCAAGACAGTTTTAGTCCTACTTTAGTCATGTTCTGGTTGGGGAGTAAAATGGCAAGAGTAGCCCTCCTGTTTTGTTCCGGTTTAAGCAGAGTTTAGTCCTAGTTTATTCCTAGATTATATCTGGTTTAGGTTCAGACCTGGATTAGTCCTATTTTAGGCCTGCTTTAGTTCTGCATTAGCTCTGGTATAGTCCTGATTTAGTTTCAGTTCAGTCCTGGTTTAGACCTGGCTTAGTCCTAAATTAGTTCTAGATTAGTCTAGATTAGATAGATTGGATTAGTCTAGATGAGTGCTAGAATAGTTTCTGTTTGGTTTTGGTTTAGACCTAGATTAGTCCTTGTTAGTTCTGGTTTAGGCCCTATTTAGACCTGGTTTAGTCCATGTTTAGTTCTAATTTAGTCCTGAGTGTGTCCTAGTTTAGTCCAGCACAGTTAAGAGCTGGTTTATTCTTAGATTTGTCCAAAAAAACAAGAATAGTCTGGGTTTAACAAAGTAAGGCACAAGAAACAAATTTACAAATCTTCCAAGTCGCCTGAGGTATGTCAGTCCACATTTTTCCAAAATGAATCTGGCTTGTTTAAATGAGCTTTTGCATACCTCAAGCCACTGTTTGTGGCGTGGCATCATCCTACATACAGCTGTTCTTTGTGCAAAGTGCTTTGAATTTTTGACCCATGTACAGAAACACCATCTGCAGCAGGATGATCCTGTAGGTCTTTGGAGGTGATCTGTGGGTTGTCTTTAACCATTCTCACCATTCCTTGCCTATCTCTGGTATTTTTCTTGGCCTGACACATCTGATGTTATAATCAACTTTGCCTGTGTCCTTCCATTTCCTGATTACCAACCTTTTCTCATTATTGAGTGCACCTCTCTATGAAGTTCAAGTAATCTATTTTGAGTTACATGCATTCAAATCAGTAAACTTATAAGGGTGCCCAAACCTTTGCCAGACACTTTTTCATATTTTGTTTAATTTCATACACCTAAATACTGCTACACTAAAACATGTTGTTTGGAAAAGACCCTAGAACTCAGATGTCACTAGAAAATGAATCACATACCTCTGTAATCTTTTTTCATGAAGAGAGAGTAAATTATTATGCAACCTCTGAGGGTTGCCCAAATCTTTGCATATCACTGTATTTGGTTAACAAAGGGGCATTTTAATAAGGGAGAGCCTGTACTATTAGCTTTGGATGTATTGGATGCTTGGGATCTTTCAGCCCTCAAGTGACACGGTGTTTAAAGCAGACATTATTCTGGGCTGGAAACCCCTGCATGGATCAGGAACACTTCCAGAAGTTATTGTCACTGAGGGCCTGAAGATCTTAAGCACGCCATGCATCCAATACAAATGTTCTCTTTTAACATAATTAGTTGAAAACAAACTCATCTAACTTTTTCGTATATTTATTTGGAATTACCTTACTTTTCAAGCATTTTGTTGCCCTTTCACAACTTTTTTGAGATGTGTTGTGGCCAATCAAATTCAAAATGAGCAAGTATTGTTCAGATATTTTTTATTTACATTCTACACAACATTTTTGGAATTGAGGTTGTAGATAGAAAGACAAAAACTATACCAGGCGCCAACCAAGTCATTTCATGTGCAGTTAACCACACTGGCAGTTCAGACTTACTCTTTGTTCAAGCACAGCGTTCACTTCTGTATTTTCTGCGGTGTTGAGCTCTCTCTTGGCCCTAAACCATTGCATATCTTTGAACACTGTGAAGGCTGTCAGTGCCTCGATAATAGAAGCTGAGGCCTCACGCTTTTGTTTTTCACTCTCTTTATGTTCAGAGTAGTTTTTTTGTTGGCTGGTTAGGAGTTACCTGGAGAGACACAGAAAACAAATCTGTGAACAAAACTTGGTTGGTTGGCTTGGTGTGGACTCGTGGTGAGGCTGAAACACCAATGGCTTGCAGCGTGGCTCGATTTTTGGGCTTTTGTGGTGCATGGGAGCCAATACCACCGTTTGATTCAGGTTTGGTGTCTGCACAAACGTTACTGGCAATTTTAGGCTTCGGAACTTCACTGTTTGTCATTGGCCTATTACCTGTCTGTGGCTTTTGGTTCAGGACAGTCTCAGCATCCATCGTAGCTGGTAGTACCTCCTGGAGTTTTTGACACTCAAGAGTCTTGCAGTTCAGAAGGTGAAAGAACGTTAGTTACTGCTGCTGCTACTACTGAGGCTGGGGCACCTGTTGCACCTCAGGAGGTAAAGGTACAATTAAAAGTCAAACTAACTACTCTACTACTGCTGCTACTAGTGCAACTGCTACTAATGCTACTACTGCTGCCATTACTACTACTACTACTACTACTGGTACTACTTGTACTACTGGTCCTACTACTACTTCTCCTAACATACAGCTACAACTAATAATATTGTCACTACTTCTACTATTAACACACTATTAGCACTGCTACTACTATTACTTCTACTGCTGCTATTACTGCTACTACTACTAGGTTTGTCATTAAGGTCAAACAGTTTTATTTTTTTATTTATTTATTTTTTTTTGGTAAAAGTGACATTATCCCTACAAAAGACCCATGTTTTAAAATATGTGCTAACAAATTAAAAGATTTGAGTATCTAGTTATTTTTCACCTTGGGTCTTTAAATTCAATTTTAAATTAATTTTGTGGCAAAATGTAAAAGTGAATTATATTAAAGTGTTAACTTACCAACTGAGGCGTTCCAAGATCATCATCAGAGTTGCTTTCTGAAGCTTCCTAATCAAACGTAGTGACAAAGTGGACAATGTCCTCGTGGATCTCTGTTAGAAGTGCATTGTCTTTTGTGTCTGTGCCTTCACTCTCAATAGGTAGAGCCAGGTCCACCAAATTTTTTAACCCATGGCAACACTTAAAAAACAAACAAAAAGAAAATCCAATTCTGCAGGAAAACCACAGAGTTGGCAACCTTTCAGACTGTGAGTAGTGGGTAATATTTGGCAAAATATCTTGTAGGGTTTTCCCAAGCTTATGCAAATGAAAGCATGCATTTTCCAAAAATATGTTTTAGTAAGTTTTTAGTAGTAGGTTTTTAGTAGTTTTCGAAAGTTTTTATCAGTAAAAATACAGATTAACATTAGAATGCTCTTATTGAACTTAAATAAGCTCCACTTACATACAATACTGTCATCTAAAAGAGAGTCTGCTGTCTATTGTCTAGATACTGCATTATTCCACTCAGGAAAACCTAACCATTCACCTACTTTTCTGTTTTTTTCCCCCTCAGGCTGCCAACTGGTTTACCGATTTGCTTTAATTCTCCCCCAATAGTAATATAATAATGAAGACTGTGTAGGGTAATTGTTACACAATACTTCTTACAAAATATCACAAAAGTATATTTTTACCAACCAAGAGCATGTCCCAGTACATTGTATACTCTCTGTATCAATACACTGTGCTCTACTGGCCTTTGTCAAATGTTCAGGCTTCAAGGTAATTCTAATCACATTTGAACATTTGCATCACAGACCTGTTTTTTCACATTGTAGTACTAACATTAGGCCTATTCCTTTTATTATTTACTTGTTTGACTAAAAGTTGTATCTCCCTAAAGCTCTCCTGTGTCTGTGAGTTGCTCATCTCCCTGAGCCGCCTCTCTCCCTCTCTCTCTCCCTCTCTCTCTCTATTCTCTGTGACATCACATGTCCCTGGTCCTCCTCAAATCAGAGGCCTCAGTGCGGTGCGCTTTGAGCTCTGGTGCACTCGCTTTGTATACTGTAAATAAAATGCACTTAAAAGGTTGCTAGCATTCACAAACAAATGTGAAAACACTGCTAAAACAACACAGATATCATACATACACAGAGAGTCCACAGCTGTGTTCAGCCGATAATGCTGCTGTAAATGTAACACTTCATTAAATATTAATTAAAGTGTGGTGTATGATATTATTGGGACATATGGAGCTGAAGAGGCAGACTTTTGACTAAAAATGAGCAGGATTTCTTCTTCCTGAGTTTCTCTCAGTAATCCTGACGTGCTGCCCCCTACAGGCAGGAGGTGATATTGTTTATTCAATGTGTTCAGTTCATTTGATAGAGCTCAATGTGAACTTGAACCAGACCAATGACATCATCAACACAGGTGTGGACTTTTGCCCTGAAGAGCACTGAGTCCTGCGGATCAGTGAGTGTGAACACACCCTAAGTGTAGCAGGTATTGGGTCAAACAACCCTATCAACAGTTTATACTTTTTGGGAGCTCAGTTTTCCTGTGGAAGTGAAGTGAACAATAGTGTGTGTCTTTCATGCTCTTTCACGTGTATAATCAGAGTAAAGGACAGAGTGGAAGTACAGATGTCTTCCAGGACCTCATTCCCTCTGCTGCTTCAGCTGCAGACAGTCCTTGAAATACAGACAACAGAAAAGTCATTTATTTAGATCTTTATTATCTCAATTTTGTTAAACTAAAATGGGAATCTGACCAACATAAATTGTATAAATTATTTCAGTCAGTCTGCAAAACAGGCATGAGTAAATGATCTGAGGAATTACTAATGAAACATGGCTATCAGAAGTATTAGACCAGGGGTCACCAACTAAAATTCACCGAGGTCCAATTGGTGAAAATTTTCTCGCGCAAAGGTCCGCAGCATCACAATGTTGATTTGTACCTCAAAAATAAATAAATAAAATCATTGTAGTTACATCAGTGTCTACATTATGGCAATAGCATTTTACTAACATAAGCATCAGTTTAAAACTAGGGGATATCAAATAATAAAATAAAAACATTTTTTTTCTTATGTTAATCAAATACAGCTAAAAAAAAAATCAAACAAAATGCTTTTATAATGGTCCTTGGCTCAGAACACAGGAGACACAGGAGTTTAGAGCTGACCTCTGTTCCTTTCTACATCTGTCTCTCTCATTTCTCCGCTGTTTGTCTCACAGTCACCGCTCCATGTTTCCAAATCCTCAGATCTGATTGGTTGATAGCGTCACACGCAAGATTTTCTGTCTGCTTTTACGCAGGAGACGATGCACCCTTTAAAACTAAAGTGGAACTTACTGCCCCTCAAAACACAGGTTTCCTCTTAATTCTCTGGTGAATATGAGGCAGCTCTGTCCTCTGTGGGACAGAGGGACACACACCGAGAGGGGAGGGGTGAGCTGTGGGACAGAAGGACACCGAGAGGGGAGGGGTGAGCCTCGACAGAGAGACACCGAGAGGGCAGAGCCGCTCACAGCCTGTGTCGCCTCCTCTCTCGCCGCTCCGTAAAAACAAAACTTAAGTCTGTTGTAAACGGAACAGTCCTGTCCCTCTGCACTCAGTCTGGACCTACTCCTCTCATTTTGTTGGACAGTAACAGAAAACACAGCTGATTTAACCCCGCACTGTTCATGTTAAAGTTTTAAAGCACCAGGATACGATGCTGTTGACGCGAGGCGCCGCTATGCGCCCGGGGAGTGAACAGGCTGAACGGGTTCGGGTCCGCGGAGTGGGACAGAGGTTCGGGTCCGGATGGGAGGGCATCTGGGTCCGGATTCGGACCGCGGTCCGCCTGTTAACGACCTCTGTATTAGACCATACAGTGTGTGATTACTTTATATCCTCAACAATAAGGAAGGTATAACATGCCAACATGAAGCTAAAAGAGCTAAACAATATAATCTCACACTGTCAGTTCTACAGGCCTGTGATGATCTGTTTTCTAACTGAACAATTTTGCTAGTTAGCAAATTTTATTTAGAGAAAACAAACATGAAATAAAGCCACTGAATCTCAAATCTGAGTAACAGAAGAACATAACTGTTTGCAATAATTCCATTAGTGACTCATTTAGTGTGGTCTGAGCCCAGAAGAGACTCATGTTTCACTGTCTTCTGGCTCTGATCCTTCATCATACATTAAACATGTAGATTGTTGTGAGTATTATTATAATTGTGGATTAACGTAAACGCAAACCAGAGTATTTTTGGCAGTAAAGTAAATGTTAAAGTCTATTATTCAGTCAGAACAAGTCACTGACCACACAGCAGACTGTCTGTGTCAGTGTTCAAGCACAGAGCTTTACTAAATAAAAATACTCTCTACTAATATTCTGTGATGTTTCCAGATAAGCAGATTGTTATATATTTAGATAAGTTCAGGTCGTGACATGATCTGTCATTGTTTTATCGTGCAGCTTAATCACATAGCCGTGTTGCTAATGCTAGCTAGCTACAGAACAAAGCATTTACCTTCATAATCAAAATATTCATCAATGAAGAACTGATATCCTTTAGAGAATTATGGAACATTTTGGCAGTTAATCATCTGAAAATTGCTGTACCTTGTGTAAACTTTTCAGATGGTCATTTTAAAAAGGACTGGGTGAATTCCTTATGAGTCAAGAAAGGCACTGGAAGGGAAGATAATCTGCATCGTCTCAAAACGGAAGTTGTCTGACGTCACATGAAAAGGGCCTATTCATCACGCTTCACCCCAAATGATGGGGACTTTTGGCTATACGTGTTTGGACACAGGAGATTGTTGTGCATGTTGCCCATTAATACAATAGTAGCTCCTAGTGATGGGAGTATCGATACTCATACAATACTCTTTTGGGTATTGATTACAGTAATTTTGTATCGATACTAATTAATACATGTGACATAAAAGCACATGCATCACTTAATGAAAAAAATTCACCAACAAGAAATTATGAGTATCAAGTATTGGTATCAGTATTGACAAAATTCCCACCAAAAGTAATCAGTATCATCAGTAACATTTTAAATGAAGAGGACAACAAAAATTGGGCCAGGACCTGGGGAGGATGAGGAGGAAGAAGACCACAGACGAGAATGAGCGGATGCCCAGTACGAACAGGTAGGCTAAAGCTAATTTTATACTCTTATCTAATGTGTGTATCCATATTTGTGTTGTACGTTGCATGTAAGAGAGTGTTTTTTTTAAAGAAGCTTTTTTAAAAAATGAGACATGGCTTTATTTTAATGGACTCTACTTCATTTTTAGAGGCAGGTTTCATTTTTGACGGAACACATTTAAAAATCTACAGCTGCTTTTATTTTCTAGTAGACAAAAACAATTTTGATGTTGCACCTCAGGGCCACTGTACAAATATGTTACCATTTGGTAACAATATACAGTACACGTTGAAAAACAGATTTATTAAATAAATGGAATGGTTTTGAATATTGTAGACACCATCACCTTCTTGAAGTAATCATAATGATGCAATAATAAAATGTGTTCTAATAAGGCCTGGAATAGTGTTATGCTTAATATCATGTAATAAAAGATGGCTCAACTGAGGTATTGTGAGCGAAAGATAAGGATGCAGTTTAGTGCCACGGATAAAATAGTTTATGTATCAGTGTGCCCCAAGCCTAAAAAGATTGAAAATCTCTGGTCTAGAAAAGCGTTATTTATTACTGCATTATTCTTATTATTCTTAATCCCTTATTATGTTGTTACTGTTGCTTAGGGACATATGGACAAAAATGAAAATATATAGTCTATGTAGCCTATATGGAAAGATCAGTAATTCATTATTGCTTACTATTTTTATAACAACCTAAAAAAAAAAAAAAAAAAAAAAAAACTACCAGTAAATTTGTGGAGTCATATATTTTGTCAACACTGGAATTTCTTTTCTGTCTGTCCTTCCTTTGTCAGTTATATATTTCATTTTCATTTCATTTTTTTCATTTTCATTTCTTTGTTGGCTGAATGCCACCACAGTACAAACACTTTTTGCTTACCAAGTCTAATCCAGGACTAAATCAGAAATAAACCAGGTAAATATTGGAACTAAACTATTTCCTAATTAAACTAAGCAATTTCCCTTGTGGATCAATAAAGTCTGTCTAAGTCTAAACTGAGAGCTTAAAGGTCCAAACTAATAGTAAAAATTTGTTCCATCTTTCAAAGGCCCATTTTTGGTGCTCTTTTGCAACTTTCAAAGGAGCAAGTTTGTGAGGAGAGAGGAGCCTTGGCCTTTGAAGAAGTTTTTAGTTCTTTAAGCCCTTCTCTTGCAGATGCTATCCTACAGTTATTGGGCTGCATGCAGAATCAATAAGAGCCTTAATTTGGGTCAAGGATCAGACTGTGACTTCACAGACAGTCTGTCAGATCCTCCTGCTCAGTGTAGGTGAAATTTTTATGGTTCTACCACTTGACGTTTTTGTCCAGATCTTTTAGGAACTTTAAAATGCCGATCTTACAATGTCATGTACTAGGTCATGTCAGTGTGAATGACATGACAATGTGAATTTTGGGCAGATTTGGACAATAAATTGCTTACTCACTATTTTTTGTGTTTAGCTCCAGTTCGCTCTTCACTCCAGGCAAATATTTATATTTTTTTAAGATGGTGTTCAGGACTGTATTTGTTCTTCTGTAATAAATCTTGTTACAACTGACATCACTTGCCAGTATGAAGCAACAATATCATGTTGACCCATATTAGACATGTCAATCATAAGTAATGTGCTTCAGTTCACTGGAAGTTCATCAGGTTGACTCAGACACAGCACATTCTGGATCAAAAAAAAAAAAAAGCTGTGACGCGGTTTCAGCCTGGCACAGTTCTCTAAGTCAATCTCAAATTCCCTCATATCATCAATTGTCCTGTGTTATTCAATGCTTCCTTTGTATTTGTTTTGGACATGGTTCCAGCTTTGATCAGAAACAGTGGTAATTACGCTTCGCCTTACCCTTCCCTTTGGAAATAATGCATGGAACAAGAGAAGCACAAGCGCTCGCACACACAGAGGTCTTTAAACTGCAGTCTTCATGTTTTTGTTCCACAGCACCGCTACCAGTGTGCAGATCACTAGACTCCGGATGTGCTGAGGAAACAGGCCGTTCCGTAACTGAACCAGCTCTGTCTGCGTCTCCTCCATCCTTTAACTTCCATCTCTAAAGCACAAATAAATAAATGAGGCGAACCTGAGCCGTGACTACAGGGAATTGTTCATTATGGCTTTGGAAACGGCGGCAATCAGGACTTAACAACACAGTATGTGACTCATTTAGGATCTTAAATACTTTGGGGGCCACACGGTTAACCCCTAACTTCCACACTCCTTTTATCTACTTCACACAAAAACAGCCACTTATATAGCCTCCCCTCCGTTGGAAACAAACAACATCGGAATTTAAGTTTGTTCCAAAAAATATGACTTTGGTAATTAGGATTCCTGTCATATTGCAGCTTCCGGGAATATCTCAAACCACAGTCTTTGGAAATGAAGCATAAGGCTGCTTTGGAACCTCAAAGTGGTTCCAGTCTTAAATTCTGTAACCATAAATGTTTCAATGCTATGAGAGCTAGCCCATAGCACAGAGAGGGGAAACAATAAAAGGGCATGAACAAAGGGATACTGATCTTACCTGTTCATTTGCTTCCATCATTCAGCTTCTCCTGTCTATCTCAGGCGGGCTTCCTAGCTACTTCTATATTTAGGGAATGAGGCAAGGACCAGAGCAATTTAAACATAATTCAACTTGTTAGCAAAATAAAGCATCAAGTGAAGACTGTCCAATTTTAGATAGTTACAATTGATCCCACAGACTTTTACAGAGGGAAGTTATCATGAAAGCAATGTATTTTGTGGAATACATCGGATGGACAACAAAACTTCTGCCTTTTTTGGTGTGGGGAGGAAGTTAGAGCTACTGGCCAGGACATGTTGCCTATATCAGTGATTCTCAAACTTTTCAAACTAAGTACCACCTCAGAAAATATTTGGCTTACCGGGTACCATTTTTCAAATAGGTAAACCTAAACCAGGACCAGGACTCTTAAGTTCCAACCAGTAAAACAGGATTAAAACAGTTTTTAAATTAAACCAGGACATGAACTGCAGAAGACTCCTGCATACCACTAGAAGAAGTCCACGTACCACCAGTGGTACCTGTACAGCAGTTTGAGAACCACTGGGCTAGACTTAATCAAAAAGGCTGTCACAGGGTCTGTGATTGTGTCCACAACCTTTGGCTGTGAGGTAGATATTGTTCAGAATCAGTTATTTTACTGCAATTTGTATACTGCCCATAGAAACCATTGAACATATATTTACATTTAAGAAAGTAACTATGTTCCCAAACTCCAGGGAACATAGAGCAGAGACCTGAGCTGAATTAGTAAATGTATTAGTAAATCTTGCATTGTCTTTAACTATGTTCAATGTTTTAGTTACTGAAACCAATTTTCTTTACACGGACAATAACCTACTACCTGTCTACCCTCTCTTCTTTCTTTGAATTCATCTGCCTTGTCAGAGGTCTTTAAATTCCTTGAGCTTTGTAAATGGGAGGTTTTTTTCCATCCCTTCTTTGTTTCCAAAAGCTAGATTTCCCGTAAAGTATCTAGAAACCTTTGTAGTACAAACCCAGTTCTGAGGTTTGATTACTGTGCAAAATGTCAGGCATAAACACCAAGATTTTGAACATTTCAGTCTTTTATTATTATTTAATTTATTGGATCCTTGTGAGCATCAGGTCTCAAGCGACACAGCATTGAAAACAGGCATGATTCTGTACTGGAAATCACTGGCTCATGAGCTAATATATTTGTTGAAATGGAAAATACCTCAGTTTCAACACCTTATCATGTTATGGTCTATTGTGAACACGATATGGTTTTATGAGATTTGTAAAATCATTGTGTTGTGTTTTTAATTACATTTTACTCAGTACCCTTACTTTGGAATTGGCTTTGTGTAGAGGGTTCCCAAAAACTGTGACATAATTTTTTACTGATCATGGTGTATTTGAACCAACCAAGAGACGAAAAAAAAGATTTCAAAATCTGTTCCATTTTCTGTCATAATTCAAAGTACATGATGTTAGGGCTTAAGTTTCGAATATGATGGCAATTTATTGAAAAAAATAATGACATTGTAAATAAATTAATGACAAAAGTCTTAAGACAATTTTTTTTTTTTTAAGTGTCATATTCTTTTTGATTGGTTAAAATGGGGACAACTGGAGGTTTGTTGAAAACGAGGAGCCTAAAACTGAGACTGTCCCCGTTAAATAGGGATATCTGGTAACTTTATTAATGAGCATTATCATGCATCAAGCCTTATTAGGCATCTGATAATACCTGAATACACCACTGGAACTGGCAAGTTCACAATCAGACTGCCCACTTTTTCTTCCTTTAATTTCTCCAAAGCCACAAGGCTCTGTCAAAAATGACATGAGCTGGGAATGAAGCCAAATGTGGTAAATGTCAGTGTTAGAAATGTCATGCTCTAATTTAACTGCTATTTGTTTCAGTGTCTACTCGGTTAACATAAAGCCATAGTTAATATCTAAATAAAAGAATGGAGTAACGTGAACAAAAGAGATGAATGTTGACAACTTTCATTTGTCGAAGTCCCTCTTGAATGAATACTTTGACCCAGACGAAGGCTGAAATTAAAAATCGGACCCAGACTCTGTGAACTGTGCAACAGTGATTTCCAAAGCACTTCTTATTTGAAAACATGTTGTACACAACAAGGAAAATATGCAGCACCAACAGTATCAAGTGTGTATCCTGAGGGAGCTCTGTTCTTTATGATGTGGCCAACGTCAGATGATCCACCTGGGGATGTTTCCTTGTGTCTCCTGTGAGGCACACTAAGTACTCCTGACATGTTCAGGACCAGTGTTTATGGCAGTTACCCATCCTTCATATCCTGGTTTAACACCGCTTTTGGCTGCAGTTCACAAGACAGCTCTTTAAAAAATATATCATATATGTACATTTTGGTGTAACAACAATACATCTGAAATGATGAGTGTATTATAACTTACTTTGTCCATACAACTTAAAGTAAAAGTAGGTATTGTAGAATTTCAATCTACTGCTACTTACATGTTGTAACTGGAAAAGAACAGGACCTTAAAAGTTCACTAAGCTTTATTAAAAGCCTTTATTGTTTGGTTGCTCAACACTGCATAAAGGGATAATGGTAATACAGAGAAAGTAGCTATTTCAGCTGTTTCAACAACCTAAAATCAATTGACATGATGTTTAACAAGGTGGAGGCAAGTGTAAGACAGCATGGTTTAATGCTGAGTACTCAATAAATATTATAAATAAGTTCCCTCAAAAATCTATAGAATGTACTGTATGATGTGCCCTAACCCTAAGAATATATCTGTTAGAAGAAAATACAGAGATATGCTCAAAGTCACAGTTTTAGTTTCAATAAATAGGTATACCACTAGGTGCCATTAAATCCTACTCAAAGAAAATGCTTTAGACTTTCTGTTTGTGTCTGTTGGAGTTATTTTGGTGACAGCATTTTCTCAAATTTTGACCTTATCTGTACTAAACAGTGTACAATACAATGATGACACCAAAACAACAGTGTGTAGATGCTATCTTGCATTGCACTGGGCGTCTCTCCAGGTCTGTTACAGTCGCTGTTCTTTCATTCAGTTTCTGGTTGTAGCAGTAAAATACAATCCGTTACTAGCCCAGGGACATGGACCACCAGCGGCTCCACCTGTCAGCAGGCTACAGTAACATCATATCTGCTGAAAATATATGCAAATCTACCTACTTATCTGTCTACTATTGACACCACCATTTTAAAAGCATTTCTATTTATGACAACTGTTCAGAAGTGAATGTCTCACTTGGGAAAAACACCTAAAAACTAACCAGTTGTGTGTAGATGTTTATTCTGACGCTCTGGAAAAGTGAAGCTAAATATTGTTGAAGAGTTCTGCCATAATGTTTCTGTTTGGAAGGCACTAGTTTGTTTCTTTTTCTTATCCAGAAACAGACTGACAAGAATACATTCATACTCACCAAAGTTGCACGACGAGAATAATAATATTCTTCTACTGAGAAATACAGCTCCAAGGCCTACACTATACTTTTGCATTATTTATTTATGTATGTTTGTCTTTTTTAAAAAACTATTATTCGAGTGGATTTTGAAGGAAAATGTAATGATAGTATTAGCAGCAATAGCAGTAGTGGTAGTAGTAGTAGTAGTGGTGGCCCGCCCAAGGCATATTCTATGCATTTTTATAAGCTGCCACAAAAGATATCAAACTTCTAAAAGTGCTTTCTTAGTCCTTATACAGCCTCTGTATAAATTGTTGCTGACTTTTATAGGTGGAAGGATCTCATTCCATATTGCCTCAAGCTCTAAAGTTAAAAACAATATTCTGAGAAATGTTCTGCGTGCTATTTATGTGTAAGAAGATGGTTATTTTGTTCTGCGCTGTTGCCTGAGGAATGATCTTCTCTTCGTGCTGTGGTTTTCCGCGCTGACCATCAACACTTTGTTCATGCTTTTGAGGCAGATTCCAGCAAAGGTTAAAGTCGAGGAACAAACATCCCCAATATGCATCACATCTGCCCCCAGTGTGTCCTCCAGGATGTGATGGGACAACATGAACGCCCAAATGTACAGACAATTATAAAATGAGAATTTAGATTCATCCGCTTGAATTTGTCCTACTACCAACCCAATTATGCATTTTTTTTTGCACTTGTGGTAAAATAATAGCATAACATGGGACCTATGCCAGCAACTTTGATCCTGAGGCGTTGTCTAGGTGTTATTATCAAGCTCCTATCTGCTTGGCAACACTGATTTAATGTCTGATGATAAAACCCAAAAAAGAGCATTCTAATAAGAGAAAAAAGAAAACAAAGTGATCATTTCATTAGTATTGTTGGGGTGGTTGTGTGATTGGTACTGGGACAGTTGAAAAACATTTGGGATAGTGTTCCCTTAACTCTGGCTTGACTGAGGGTTGTTTGACGGGTGTTTTTGATGCTGTCGGTGTAAATCAATGGACCCTCAAGTAGCAGACCTCCACGAAGTCTAACATCTGGTGTGTGAAAATGCTTGCTCCACGCTGCTCCCAGTCACATCACTCATCATGTTGTGGGATCATCTCAACAGCTCACAGAAGCCGCCCCATAATATAAACCCGAGAAGTACCAAAGTCTCACCGTACGCTGGTGTGTGAGGTCCACTACTGGGATTAACACTTGATTTCCTCTTTGTGGCTGGGCACCTGGCAGCTATTACAGCACACAATGGTTCACATATACTTATAGGGAGGGAAATAAACACATTGAATCACGGTGTGTATAGTAAGTCATGTCAAAGCCTTTAAGCGTGCACATGGATCTTATTTGTAGAGCTGCTGTCAGTGGCCCTTTTCATCTTTTAATTTTTTTGTAAGTCCATTTTGTCAGTGACACATTGCTTTTAAACCCACGGCTTAGATGAAGCGGCAAGTGCTTTGGCTTCCACAAGTGAAACCAGAAAGCACTACAGACCCATGTGGTGTTTCACAAGGGCCAGAGATCAGTGGTAATCTTTTGCTACCACTACTCATTGACAGTAACTTAATTGTTTGGGACAAGTTTGGGACTGTATTTCACAGTGAGGAGATGATGACATTCTTCCTTCTACAATAAATGCTATAGCAATATTTGGTATAATATAGATGAATAATAATAAAACCTTTACTGGACAGTCGTATATGGAAACCAGAGAACCCCACATGAACATTCAAACTAGGCATGAAACCTTGAGGATTACAATACCATGCCTCACATGGTCTGGTGTGCGCACATTTTGGAGTCAGGGCACAAAGGCAACCCTCACGGCGGAGTGCTGAAGTTAAGCAAGTTTGAGAATTTCATGTGTGTTTGATACACATTACTTTTATTTTATAACTTTCAAAAAACAAAGGTAGCTTAAGGGGGAAGTGAGCAAAATAAGGTCATTTAAAAAAAAAAAAAAAAAATTTGCTCAGTATTCTTGACAATAAAGCGGTTAATATCCACGCATGCTTGTGTCCGCAGTGTAAACTAAAAGCAGTAAAAATCACTGATAAAAAATTACTGGATTTATGAAATAATGATCAGACATGAACATAAAGAGCTCCTACAGACGTTTATATCAGAGCTATGTGTTTTTAATGAAGCACTGTGTCAAAACATGACTGAATAGACAAGTTCTATTGTCTTTATGCACAACATACAACTGCACCTTGGCTCTCACTGGCCCCTCCTATAAGATCTGTGTGTGAACAGAAGACTTTTGTTTATTATAAGTCATAATAATACAGTGTGAGGAAATCCTGGAAAAGTGATATCTACAATAATATAACTACGTTTTATGTTTCTTTACTGTGTCATTGTAGCAGGGGCGTAGCCAGGATTTTTTTACTGGGGGGGCCAGCCGGGTCCTGTCATTTTATTGTGGTGGCACATGGCAGATTATTATTATTATAGGACTAATACAAAAAAATTGAATTATCTTCTGTTATGTTCTGAAGCCAGTTATTTGGATGGTTTGAGGAAGTTAGGAGATGAGCCCTGATGTGTGCAGCTCACAGAAGAGCAAGTTGTGATTCACAGAGGTTAAGTATGTACCAAATTTACAGGGGGGTCTGGGGGTCCTCCCCCAGGGGAAAAAAATCAATATAACAGACAATATTTGCTGTATCCTGGTGCATTTTAAAGTGTTTTAGCTGACTATAGAGTGAGTAAAACAATTGCTTGATTTTGCATTAATAGTTGTGATCACAACATCGCAAAATCCTGGAGGGACTGAACAATGCATGTAGTCTGTGTCTTGAAGCATGTTGTTGTTAATAGGGATTGGAATTGATAAGATTTTATCAATGTTGATGCCAGTGTCGATTCTGCTTATCAATCCGATTCTTTATCAATTGTCTTATCGATTCCTGATATATCTGTGAATAAAAATGAACTAGATCTGTGGCCATACAGTTTATTATGAAGCAAAATTAGGAGCTTATTTTCATTTTCATGTATATGAGCCTATTTTAAACTGGGCTCACTAAACAGAAGTTACATGTGTTGAATGTACAGCTGTTAAATTACTGGAAATGTATGCTTTTTAAATAAACAGGATTGTGGCTTTAATGTTAATTTAGGAGCAGCAGCCCCAGACCTGTCTGTCTGAAAAAACGTTCATTAAACTTATTAAACTAATCAGTAGCCTGTGTTACTGTGACAGTGCAACGCAGGGAGGGGCCACATCAGCGTCAGACAGGTGAGAGTCAGACAGGTGAGGGTCAGACAGGTGAGAGTCAGAAAGGTGAGAGTCAGACAGGTGAGAGTCAGACAGGTGAGACAGGATTCAGCATTTTCTATGGAGATTTCTCTTTTTCTATCGCTCGCTCCGTTCCATACTGTATTTCTTATGCAGGGGAATGAGCTCCTGCTGTCACAGTGCGCGGACATTTAGCTCTTACCTCCGCGGCTCTCTGGCTTCCTTCTGCTGTGTCCACGCTATAGGACGCAAGCGCGCCAGGCTCCGCGCGTCTCCACGCGTCTCCACCTACGCGCTGCCGTGTCCCGTGAGCGCATATTCATTAATTAGAGAGAGGAGAACGACATGCATTGCACGATGAGCGCCGCGCTTTGTAGGCTACTCATCGAAGATGACTTTTGCAGCGAAGTTAAAGTAAAAAGGTTAGAAACGCTGCTCGGGAGCGGGCGGGTCTGGAGCAAAACCTGCTCACACAAACACAGCTGCCCAAAGCCACATCGATAAGAGGGATCGTTAACGGCGGAGTAAAACAATTCCGATGGATTGGAAAAATTAGAAATGGTTCTCAGCTAGAACCGGGTTTCGATGCCCATCCCTAGTTGTTAATTAGTGTAATGTGTTGGATATTTTTGCTTTAACAAGTTGTTAGTAATAACTTACTAACAACTTTGTCTACATCAAAACTTTTCATGACAGTCCAAGACTTTCACAGTCTGTACTTTCAGCTCCTGTCAGTTCCTCGTGCAGCACTAATGCCTTTCCTTTCAGGCTCTACCACAATAAAGTTGTTTCAGCTGATGGAAAAGGATGAAGTTTTATTTTGAAGGGTCACAAGAGGTGGTCGATTTCTCTTAGCAAAAACTTTACAGTGCGTCCCCATCCAACTGCAGTTTCTCCTCTGCTCTTCTCCATCTCTCCTCTTACTTTTGATCAAAATTAACAACAAAGTTATTGGAAATAATTATCTCTTTTGTAATAGTTTTTGAGTAAAAATGGACCTAAAAAAAAAACAAAAACAAAAAAAACACCGCGGCTGTTCGCAGATGGAGCGGTAATAAACTGCGCCTCTTGTAATGAAGCCTAAATGCTTTTACAACATTTAACGGTGCATATCTCTGTGATTCCTGAACCTATCAACGTGAAAATAAAAACTGACACAAAGCTTGAGCTCTTATCTGTCAGGAGGATTTAGCTGCAAGCCTTTGTGTCAAACCGTTTGTTTTACAACAGCTGCGTAAAGACGTAACGTCAATCAGTCACGCCAGCCTCATTATGGACCTGCGTAGCCCGTTGTGCAGGACCTCTCAGGGGGGGCCGATGGGGTGGCCAAGGTCTGACCAACAGTGGCCGTGGCCACCCCAGGCCACCACGTGGCTACGCCTCTGCATTGTAGTCATGCTCAGCTCATGCAAAACTCATTCATAAGTCACTTTGTATTGCCCTTCTTTGGTTGTATGGAGGAGTGGAGAGGGCATGATGTGAAGTGAGTTTATGTGCATACATTTCTACTCCAGGTGGGACGCACCTCATTTGTTGGTTGTGTGCCAAAATAGGCCACAAGGCATACCCCCCTCATTTAGTAGAGATCCTACACAACCTTTAATAAATGAGGCACCAGGAATCAAATCCAGGAAGACCTTATTGCTGTGACCGTGCTAGACATATAGCTATTGCTATTTTGTCCAAATAGTCTGGGGGTCTCCCAACTGAGAAAGTCATGCAGTAAGAGAGGTTTCTTTTCTTTTATACTCAGGCAGTCCTCTTGGGTGCACATTGCCAAGTCAAGCTGTGGTTATTACTAGGATGTTGCTGCAAAATGTGTACACTGTGGGCTGGCATTCTTCAATTTTCTGGAACATACTGTAGGTCAGTTCTATCAAAAAACATTTGTTTAGGTTGCTTTTCATACACTAAATAAAAATACTGACTTGAGGCCATTTTAACCTAGTTTTACTCTGCAGTGCTTACTGTGGTGAATAGTTTTATGAGAACAGACTGGCTGCTTTTTTCTTTTCTTTCTTTCTTTTTTTAAATGTTGTACTCCAATATGTCACATATTAAAACAACCCAGGAAGATGACTCCAGGGTTCAAAGAACTTGAAAAGGAAGTAGACAAATTCTAGAAGCAGAGCTTGGTTAGTGTTGAAGACCCAAAAGAGAGTAAATATGACAAAAAGAAACCACATCATAATAGTGTTTGGAGTTCATGCAGCAGTCTGATGCGAAGGGTGATGAGTTTTATATGTACTTAATAAATATGCTGTCTTCATCACAACCTTCAAAATACTTTGCAGTAGACCATATATGACTGGACTTATTTAGTCCACACAAAGCCTGCAAAAAAAGTAACATGGAAATGGAAGCAGATGAAGAAGGGAACTACATTAAAAAACAATGGAACTGAAAAAATTGACCAAAGCCAAAGAAAACACATAAACATATCTTGCCCTATGGACCTTTCCATTGGCTGTTTGATCTATTCTACTTGAAAAACATGAAATTACTCAGTGCCAGTTACAAAGAATGTGTCTCTTACATTGGCTATGTCTGTTTATACAACAAAACAATGTCAAAATGAAACACAAAAACAAAAGTGAAAATGAAAGCTAAGTGAAACAGATAAGTATTGGTAATGCATTCACCTGGCATTTAAAACACTGCTAACTTGTGGGACGCTGTGCTCTAAGCCAGGGGTAGTCAACAGGTGGCCCGCGGGCTACAACCAGCCCGCCAGAGCTTTTTATCCAGCCCCCAGAACATTACTTACGCTAAAACATTGGGTCCTGAGTAAAGCCCAATTTAATTAATATGCACCGATAAAAACACTTCTATTTTCACCAGGAAAGTGCTCTGGGTCGTCCTGAAAACTCAGAGTCCAACTAAGAGTGTTTCCAAGTAGTTTGGGCTCTTACTCTGCAGTTCATAGAAAACCCGAAAATCTCAAAACGGCAATAAAAATGTTTTGCTGTTTTTGTTTTTGTCCAGTTATAAATTTCTTCTGTAAAATGAAAGCAAGAAAGACAACTATGCTGTTATTAGATACTTTGGGAAGAACATTTTGGGTTAGGATAGTTGTAAATGACTGATCACAGAGCACAAAGATAACAGGATTGCAGACTATTTTATCTCCAGCAGAGGGACAGTGATTTCATTTCATTATTAAAGATGCAGTGTGTGGTTCAACATCTCACACTTTCCAGACCATTGGAGCAGCTAGGGTAGCCCTTCAGGGACATGCTCTTAATTATGAATAAATCAAAAGTGAATAAGTCATGTGTGTATGTACGTACTTCTACTATGTACTTGGCTTTGATAGGCAGCTTGGACTGTTAAAAGAAATGTAGAAGTATTTGCAACATAGCGGAAAAGATACAGTGCAATTAAATAAATACTGTTCATTCTGCATTGTATCCTGTGTAATCTATTAAGCCATAATAGCGAAAAGAAGTCACTTAGGGCCAGAGTTATCAAAGGTTTGCGTGCATGCTAAATGAATAAGACGTGCTAAAACCCAGGCACAGCTGAGGTTAGAGTCTTTCACAGGAGCTGAACAAAAGCAACACAGATTTTGCTCCTATGACTCACTGGATATGTAAAATGAGGCGTTCTCACCAGAATGTTCAAAATTCAAGGCGGAGAAAATGCAAATGAAGTCTCTATTTCATTTATCACAACTACGGGAGCTAAATCTGTGTGAAAATTTAGCACGTTGGAGAAGCAGGTGCAAACGTTTTGTGGAGTAAAGAGTGCAGCTTTTAGTGCACAGATGGGGCGTTGAAAATAAGTGATAATGCTTTAAAATGGCTCATTTACAAAAATTCAACAGTAATGTGTTGATTTGAAGTCGGAGGAAACAAAGAGACAGACTTTACCTGCAACACTTTTTCCCCAATGCTCTTGCACTCCCCTGAACTGCAGTTGGGCGATTACGGCAATATTATGGTGAAGCACAGTATGTGTTACTCCGCGATGCTCCTGACTACGGTAGCCGTAAATAAATGTATATATAAGGCACTCTGGATTATAAGGCGCACTGTGGTTTTTTGAGAAGATTGAAGGCTTTAAAGTGCACCCTATGGTGCGGAAAATACGGTACCCTACTTGAACCATTTTATATGTGTTTGAAAGGTTACTGGCCCTGACAGAAAGTGAATGGGACTTAACCTTTCCTCTGTCTCTCCACTTGTCTCACACAAAGAGAAAATGAAGTCATGTGACTGTGGTCAGTGCCAGAATGGTATGAGACAAGGATTTAACAAGGATGGACTATGCAAAGTTAAAGTGAAAATGTGTTGCAATGAAATTATTTCTCAAAGACAGCTACAGTCAGCATAGTCCTGTTATAAGGCTGGACTTTCATATTGACTTTTGCGTTACATCACTGAAAGGAAAGATGCAGTCAGAGTTACTCCCTTTATCGGTGCATCTTATGCTCATGCAAAATTCTTGTTTACATATCAGATTTGTGCCAGCAATTACTTGCACAGTTTCTCTTTTTATATCACACGCAACATGCCTATAAATACTCGCAATTTAGCACGCATCTTAGTAAATATTGCTCTTAGAAACAGATAAATGTTATCTAATGTGGTACTTAGTATAATGTCTGAGGTACCTGCACTACAAAAAAAATAAATAAAAAAAATAAAAAATATATATGTTCTTTTATTTATCAAGTGTATACTACACAATTTTACAGAAAGAACAACTGACTCACAAATGGGGACAGGAACACCTTGTGCACACACACAGGCAAAAAGAATAGCAGAATGGGTCATTTGAGCACAAAGCAGCTGGTGATTATGTGTTGTACAGACTGCACCTTATAAAGCCTCATTACTGTGAGATGAGGTCATGCTGCAGAGATGAGCCCGTTGCTAATTCAAAGGGTGGCTTAGATACAAGACTGCAGTCCCACTTTGTGTTTCTTCTCTGGAAAAGTCTGTGTGCTTAGTGGATGTACTCAGACATTACTGTGATTGTCTGAGGACACATAAAAGGACGAATTGCTAAAGGATGCTTTTTCAAAGGTCGCCAGGTCTGAGCTATGACATTTAGAGCATACAAATGACTATAGCTGAACAAGAAATTGAGAACACACCACAAGAATGTTCTACAAGCAGTGTTGCAGTCGAGTCATGAGTTTTTGTGGAAGAGCCTCAGTCTGGTCCAAGTCGACTCATTAGCACCTGAAGTAGGAGTCAGAGGCCAAGTCCGACTCCCTAAATAATTTTCAAGTTGAGTCTGAGTTGAGTAATCTTGAGCTGGGGAAAATTTGAACTAAACAGATGTTATTTCCTGTATCCTGGTGCATTTTAGATTATAGGTATAATACTTTGCCTGGTTACAAGACTGATGGAAATTTTGGGGACAAATTATGGTTTTATTTATCTCCAGTTGTTTTATTATAACAACTCTTGAGTACATTTTGTATATGAGCTTTATAAACAGGGACTGGTCGACTACAGTGTGACGATAGAGGCTCCAGAAAAGACTTTGAAAAATGTCTGAACTCCTATTTTATATTGCTTTTATGATAATAATACAGCAAATGCATTGTGTTAATAATGCATGTATTGGATGGGTTTTCTGTATCTTTTTAGGCTATGATCATATCTCAGCGATCTGTCAAGCACCAGATGAAGAAAATCATGGTCATACTGCTCAGGCGAAACAGCTCCTCATAGTTAGGTACTTTGCTAACATTAAATGAACAAACTGCATGTATCCATGTGTATCCCTCTGTCCTTTCTTGGCACACAGTGAAGTTAGATTATAGAGTTTTTTTGTTCAAACTCTGCTCTTTGAGTGGCACATCTAAAGCGAACGATAAACTTGAGACTGTGCTTTTAGTGTTTACTTAGCTTGAACCTCCTTCATTCTTGAATCACAAATCTGCTGAAAGTGGGGAGGAAGGATGTGTTTAACCTACTCTTCCTCTGCTCTGTCTCACTCTGACTTTGGGTTGACCTCATAGCTCTCACTGCCCTGCCCTGTCACACCACTGTCCCATACAGAGACAGTTTCTCTCGTATTCCACTGAACTGCAGCTGTCTTTAACACTGGGTTTCCATGAGTCTGTTCCACTTCCTTTTAAAGTCCCTACATTGGGGAAGTCTTCATGTGTGATGACAGTGTTGCAGAGTTAGTCTGCTTGTGTTTATCCTGTTGTCTCCACAGTGTACGCTGATTCATGTGTGTCCTGATGTCTTGTCTCACTTCAAGCAGTAGGCCTATCGCTTCGCCAGAAAACACAAGATGCTCTTTTTTCCCTCTGTCCTTCCCTGATACAGCGCGTCACTGTTTCTGTCAAGTCTCTCTCTCATCCATTTCTTCATCTGCTCTAGGCTGAGTTGATTGACAGGCCACTGAGTCGAAGCGCTGCTTGCTCTCTGACACAAACTAAACTCTCAATTACATATCAGACGTGCAGCAGCAATTTGTTACAAAGTTTCTCACAGTAAATCATGCAACACGGCCACAAATAGCTATTTTTCTATCTGCACTTGTAATTTAGCACCCGTCTTAGTAAATATGGCCCTAACATGCCCAAATTGAGTGCATGTTTGATTGTCTAAGAGTCAAGCTCGAGTCATATCACAAGTCTTGAACTTCATTCACTTTATACACGCAGCCAACACTTCTACGCTGAATAGAATTTCGCAGTTTTAATTAGACTTGGCCAAAAATTCTAATTTCTCTACTTCCATGTATCTGTACTGACACTTAACACAAAAACATCTGGACCTCTAACATCAAACCAATAAAGACTGCAGTACCAGGACAGTAATAAAAGTATACTAGCTCACTATAATGCATGTATGCTGTGACTCTTCACTAGCAGGCGTCTGGGGGTCATACAGACGGATTTCAGTGGAGACTCCAGGATATTGCCAATGCCATAAAGAGGTGAAAGGTTGTGACAATGGCAGAGGCCCATGGCTGGAGAGAAATTCCTCTGGGATTACTTAATAAATACAAGTGGGTATTCACCAAGATTATAGTGCTTCAAAAACATCTGCAATGTGCACTCTGAGGTACTTGCACTTTCACCTTTGCTTCTATTTACAACACTGGCTTGTCTAAATATTTGCTTCCAATAAAATACTTTTAAAACTTCAATCGTCAACTCATTACAGCAACAAGTACAACTACAGATGTAGAAGTACTCAAAATACAAGAGTTCATTTGTCTATCCAAACTGTTACAAACAGCAAATGCACTATTGTCCTCACTCTAGATAATTTTATGTAGTCTTGTCGACATGTTGACAACCTATGAGATGTTTCTGTGTCATCAGTTTGCCTGTTTCCACTTCTCACTTCAAACTTTGCCAAGCACAAAATTTTTATGAATGATACAAGTGGATGACATAAAAAGACAGCACTGAAATGAAAAGTTCTTCCTAACTGTATTTGACAAGAAGTCTGTCAAATATTTGCATTTGATGACTCAGTTATGGATAAGACCGAGGCTCTGCAGCACGTCAGGACTTCGTGGTTTAACATGATTATGCTAAATCACAAGCAGAAACAGGAAACTGAAAACTGAGCATCCATATTATCGGAATGTGCACATAGAATGGAGTGATCGACTTTGGGTGAGTGGGTTTGTGCTCTCTCTTGTCTTGTCCAAACCAGAAGTATTCCGGCACTGACCAGCACATTGGAGCAGCCTATGATTGAACCGGAAAGAATCTGCGAGAAGAGGAAGAGGTCACAGATGTTTGTGGTGGTGTGGTGAACAGCAGGAGGGAGAGCACTGATTCAAAATGAGTGTGTTGTTTACTTGGAACTCACGCCCTGATGCTTCAAAATGAATCAGTGTCTTGTCCAGTGACTTGTACAATGTCATCTCAAACAAAACTGTCTGCGGCACATCTGCTCAATGCCGACAGAAGCCTTGCAATAAGTTAGTTTGACACAATGTCCTCACACCAATTTATGAATGTAATATTAGTGCTACTCGAAAAGTAAGTAACAAAAGGGTGTTGAAATGATTGTTTTTAGGAAAGATCAGGAATGAGCCATGGTTAAATTGTGAGCTATTTGTGACCCAGTGGAAAGAACATTTACAGCTGAACCAGGACTGAGTGCCTGTACTACGAAGCGTCTCTTCTAACCAGGTAAACAAAGCCACTGGACATGTGGTACTACGAAGCAGGTTATCAACTCGCTGTGCTAACCCAGGGTTTCTCTGTGTTGCTGTGAGCGTGTTCATGTGGAATAGGCCGAGTCAGTGCTAAACCACTTTTCAAATGGATGCAATATGAATATGAATGATGAGACAATATGAATACCAGCTAGAAACTACACTATACCATAGATCCATGCACTAAATGAAGGCTACAGCACCATGGACTAAAGAGCACAAAGCCCACTTCCATGTAGTAGACTAACTAGAGACAGAAGTGTGCAGGAGTGTACATTTTAATGTTTAAATCATTTTTTAAGAGGGTTTCAATATAAAACAGAGAATGTGAGTCATTCGGAGCAGAATAAAATTTACTATATATGTGTATAAACCTGTCTAAAAAGTTACGACTTGATAATGTTATTTTACAGTGTCTCTAATGCCTGCTGTATATTTGGTCTCATGCACTTCACTCTCTGCTGCAGTTTTCTCCTCCTTCACACCAGCAGCTCCTGTCTCATCACTGATTGGTCATCTCCAAAATACTGAAACCCCAGGGTTAAACCCCTAACGTTACCTTGCTAAGTCTCTAATCCAGCTTAGTACATGGGCCCAGGTCTGGGCACTATATCTTTACCACTGTGAGATAGGACAAGTGCCTTGGATAGAGGACTCTCTGTGTGTTTCTAGTTTAGATTTTTCTTCTTCTTTGCAATTTTTTGTCTTTTTGTACATTGACACACCTTTCTTCGCTCATGAACTTTCATAAAAAACTGTTATAAAACAACCTGAGGGTAATTTAGATTTTTAATTTAATAAGATATTATGAATATTTCTATGATGAATTTGCCAACCAAATGCAAGCATAAGGTTAAGTACAGCAGGATATGTAACTCAAAGAAAAGAAAAGACCTGAAAGGAAGTCATTCTGCAATATAAGCCTGCGCCTGAAATGCACAAGAACTTCACCTCGGTACCATTTCCTGTGCACTAACATCACAGGTTTAGGCACAATGAAGCATTGTGTGGCAGTCATTCAATCCAGTTCTACTCAGTAACAGTGATAGGAGTGAGCTCAGAAACATGATGTCACCACAGCTGCTTGTACCGACAACAAAGAGCACCTTAGGATGGACAGATCTACAATCAGATTAGAGCCAGAGGGGAAGTTTAGTTCTAAATAACACACAGAGAGACACTGATTACATGGCATTATGGGCTGAATGTGTTTAAACTGTACACAGTGTTAGGCTGCAGAGTGGGGGGAGTGTCCAAATATGATTCCACTGCCCTCTGTACTGTCATCACTGAATTTGTCCAAAATCATCACTGAATTCAGAGTCACTCATTTATAAAGAGTCAGTTATAATAAAACTAAAAGAAAATGAAGGAATGCAATTTTAAAGCTATAATATGTTTCATCTGAACTCTAAGGAAACAAAAGTATGCAAAAAAAAAAAAAAAAAAACAACTTTTAATTTGTTTTATTCAAATCTGTTTACATTTAAAGACCTGTCACAGTCAAGGTCCTCTACTCCAAAATGACAAAGCTGTTGTTTTTGTTTTTTTGTTTTGTTTTTTTGACTGTCTAGTGACCACTGCTGTCCACTACTTTTCATGGAGCATCATGAGATGCTTTGAGTGCACTGTTTTTGACTCATTAGACATTCAGTTACCACGACATTAGTGCACTATGCGGTCATGGCTGTGTCCGAATCACCTTCCTGATTAGGACAAAAATTTGTTTTTAGTGTTATATTTAAGTTTGTGTGCATACTTTTAATTTTTGATCTTTTGATAATTTTAACTAAGATAGTGTATTTTTATTTGATCTTGTTATTTCCAGCTCAACTCCTACAGTAAGTCAAAACACAAATTCATATTTGTTCACATTTGTTTCTTTTCATCTGAAAACATGGTGACATCTCACAAAAACCTGGCATTTAAACGATAATGGCATTTAAACGATAAACTTGGCATTTATAAAAGCGCATTTTGCACTCTTAACGGCTTTAGTGACTAATATTAGAAAAGTCCCTGAGGGTGTTATTTTTTTTGCAACGGGATACAGCATTGCCTTCACAACCAAAAACACAAAGGACTGGCAAAGTATAACATAATTTCAAAGAACTGTAGGGTGGATCCATTGATTGAGTCAATGGACCCACCCACAATTCTCTGAAATTATTGTATGAGTGGGTACAGCCCTATTTTAAGTGTCCCAACTTCTTCAGAAATGGGGTTCTCAGTGCTTCAGCCAGCGTGTCTAAATATGACACACAATCAACACACTTCTAAATCTGTCCATCACCAACACAACACTGAAAAATCTGAAACACTTATCAAATGTGTACTTTTTGGTGGTATGTCTGTAGGTCAAGTATAAAGAAACTGTTTCTAATCATTTGAGAATAAGAGAAATGTTGTAAATATGTAGGTAATGCAACATAATAGATAATAATAATAATAAAATGTATAAAATATATTTTTGAAAAATTATTCAAGTTGCACTTGTGGGTGTTTTAGCTCAGAGCTGATCTGGATCAGACTTGGACCATAGACCTCTAAAAGTGTCTTCATCTCCTGATTTCTTTGTGGTATTTTTTGCCACGTGTCTCAGGTCTATGGATGTTGGTAATCGATTGTAGAATTTTGGTGGCCAGTTTTGTGGAACTAGCAAAGAAAGTCTTTCAGTTCTGACCTGTGTTTCAGAATCTGATAATTGTGTTTTCAATTTTGAAGATCACTGTGTAGTGTTGTGCTAAAAGTGTAAAGGTGAAATTGTGCCAATTTGAGCTGGGTTATTGCTCCCTGTGTCAGGTTTATTTTGACTTTAGAGTCTAAGCAATTACAAAAAAAACAAACAAAAAAAAAACTTAAAAGATCAAAGAACATCAACGGATCAACGATCCACCATAGTATGTAAATAACAACAGTCTAAATCTCTGAGATAAATTAAGTCCACATTTAAAATGTATTGGTAATTAATACAGTAGACAAATAAATGCAAAGGCTTACACACCCAGGCTGAGAACACTGAGGTGAGTGACCCTATAAGAACATCTATACTGTGAATTTGAATTGCAGATAATTTAGTGGTTTGTGGTTATGATACATAATGTGAGCATATGAGTGCACCAATAATACCAAATAAGTGTACAAGTGTACAACTTTTCCATCTATACAGCACATTGTATGGGATAAACTCACATGACTTGCTGAGAAAGCTGCTGGCTCCGGTCCCTGCACGAGCTGACAACACGGTTAAATGGACGCACACAGACAAGGCTAAAAGTGGACTGCATTATAATTACTGGGGACATTTTAAAGCAGCACTTTAGGCTAAACTGCTGAGTGCATGCGTAAGTCAGACATACTATGTATACCAGCAGACTCACATGAATGTGGCCAGGCATGGCTTCAATTAAAACACTATTACTGTCAAAACTAATCAACACTCCTGCTGGGGATCTCAGCAGCAATAATTAAGCTTACATTTATTTACGCTGTCCATGCACGGTCCAGCTCTAAGTATGCTATTAAAATCCCACACATGGTATTATATAATTTTCTGGTTGACCATATTGATTCAGTGGAATATTTTGAAAATCGCTGTTTATCATGAGAACAGGGTATTTATAGCCTATATTGGTCAAGCACGTCATAAATCTCATTTGAGCTGGCCACAAGCTGCCTGTCTTCAGCTCAGCTGAATACCTGGTTCAGTCCAGTCAAGACCACAGGCTACAATATAAAACATGATCACTGGGCTGGTTAACATTTCTTTGTGCAGTGGGAATGTCCTGTCTGACCTTGGGTTCTTTCTGTATATTTCCTTCCACCATCAAAAGACATTGACAATAGTTGTTGGTTGTCTCTCAATGTGGCAGAGCAGTGGCTCTACATTGAGGTGAGTGAACTCCTCATTCTATTGGTAAGAAAGTGTCCAGCCACCTTACAGAGGAATCAAATTTCAGGAATCAAAAGCGTAAAGTGTAAAGTTTTGGAAAAGTTTGGGAAATTTAAACAGTCTGAGTAACATTCGGCAACTAAAATTTAAACCTGTTCCAGCTAGAATACAGTAAATATAAATGTTCAGTAGAAACGTTGTCTTCTTGGCCTCCTCTTGTTCTCACTGCAGGAAAAAGTGACCAATATCAAGTTTTTGGTCAGAATATTTTAACAAATTTTTTTTGGGCTGGTCTTTGGCTCTTTTAGTTATGGTAATGCTTTAAAACAGCACAGATGATTAGTTTATATCTAGTATAGCATAATTATCTTTTAATCACTGGCATATAGGCTATAAGCCACAGTTTTTTTTAAATACAAATTAAATTGGGGGTGGCAGAGCAGTTAGTGTTCTTGCCTCCCAGCAAGGAGATTGTTGTTTGATCCCTGGGCCGACCAACACACCATCACACCAACTCTCTGGGTCTACATGTCCTCCTCATGTTACTATGGGTTCTCTCTGGGTACTCTGGCCAAAGACATGCATGTTTTAGGTGAATTGGTGATTCTAAATTGTCCAGTGAATGTATGTCTCTGTGTCAGCCTTGTGACAAGCTGGCCCCTGTCCAGGGTGTACCCCGCCTAAGGCCCAAAGTTACTGGGATAGGCTCCAGTCACTCCTGACGGGAATAAGTGGAAGAGAATGAATGAACAAATGAAATTGCAGCAAAAGTATGTCTCTAATGTACCACGCTGGACTATTTAAACACATGTAAGTCATTTTTCAGGAAATTTAGTCAAAAGTTTTGGAAAAGTAATGGAAAATTCTTGGTATAAAAATGTATGAACCTTGCATGTCTCTGGACATGGAAACTGGTTCCATCCATCTGCTTCCTGTGGCAGTTGAAGATTTCCAGCACAGATGAGATTATTAGTCCCTACACCCACTGTCCAAAGACATGCATTCATGTCAGGCTGAAGGAGTGAATGTTTGGTAGTGTATGTTTCTAAATGTCAACCATACAATTAAGTGGCCATTGTCCAAGAAGCATCTGGCCTCAAGTCCAAAGTAGCTGGGAAAGGCTCAAGCCCCCTGCTACGCTGAACTGGAATGTAAGCAATGCAAAGAAAACTACATAATTACTCCTTACGCCTATCCACTTGGTTCCACCTAAATTTCCCATAACTGAATATGAATGAATAGTTGCTTAAGTATCAGCCTATGATTAACCAACCATTATCTGAGGTGAAATTCAGCACAGACAGCTACATTAATACTCAGTACACCTACACTATACAGACACTATTGTTCTGCTCCAACCTATGATCTATCTAATCCACTCTGCCATGAGACACAATTGAGGAATGCATTGTTTTCACATCTTTAGTTTCTCCAGTGAAATTTCAGGAGGACACGCAGCCACATCTTTAAAGCCCAAATACCAGAAGCAGCAGTGACAGTGTGCCTCTGTGCATCCCACATCCCACAGCCCAAAGGCAAAGAGGCCATCGTTTGATTTCCAGGCAGGACTGGCCTTCTGAGCCGTTGATTACCAGAACCCTGCCTGCTTTGATGTGGTCAGAGGGTCACTGCTATCGATTAAATAATCTGAGTCAGTTAAAGGCAGAGACAGGGTGCATTCATGTCTTTGGAAATGGCCTAATCCATCTTCTGGGCAAATGAGAGGATAGAAACAATTATCTGGCCAGCAACTTGTTGTCTTTTAAACAGATCCGTGCACTGCGCCACAGCCTCCTGTTCATCTTGATGGAATGTGCCTTTGTGAAAGTTCTAGGGAAAAGCAGTGATTGACTTTTTGATTAAAGTGATCTTGCTAATGAGCCACATCAGAGCTACAAGAAGAAGAGTGGAAGTAGACTGTGATTCAAAGCCTCAAGAACCAGTGTGTAACTGACTTACATTCGGAAATACAGAAAGTGCTGAAGTACAAAGTAATTTAAAAAGATCTCTTCACAATCATTCAGTAGAATCTACAGGTACTATTCCAATCAAACCTTGTTCAAACCTGGAGCCCTCTGATTGCAAGGTGAGTGTGCAGCTCACTTTGTAGCTTTGTTTTGCTTCATTCATACATGTTTAAGTAATCCTCTATTCTCTGGCACAGCCGTTCTGAGGCCTCAAAACACTCGGTTGCCCAAACCTCTGCCTCATGAATCTCCGCACACTTCAGCACCAATCAATAAGCCCTCTATGTTCAGACTGCTCTCATTCCATTCTCCGAAAAACAGTGTACAGCTCTGTTTCCACTGATTCCTCACAGCTATTTCTCTTTCTGAAGTAAAATGGCTTCATACAAAAAGTTTAAGGAAGTGAAGTTCCTTTAATTCTTTGAATTATTTTCAGGAGAACCCAACAGTCTTCACACTCCTGCACTCTGCTGCCCTCTGCAGGTCTCTTTACATTTTTTTTGGTGGTACTTATTAAAAAAATGTATCTTTTAATTCGATAATATATTTTAAGGTTGCAACACATGCAATGCTGTTCTAGAAGTGACCAAGATTGGTTTAAAAATATGAATGAAAGTATAATATAGCCGCTTTAAGTTGTTCATCTTCTTCCGCTTCTGTTCAGGGGTCAGCTGGTGGCTTGAGCCTATCCTAGCAACTATGGCTCTTACTCAGGGCACTAATGGACAATTAGTCACAGGGCTGACACACACTGACAGACAACCTTTTACTCTCATGCTTGGGCACTAACCACTCTGCCACCGTGCAGCATAGATGTATAATATAACGATAACGATTGATCATAAATGTCTCAATTTGAAGATTTTTGGGAACACATTCACAGAATATTTTACTTATTTTTCTGCACTGAACAAAAATTTAAATGCAACACTTTTGTTTTTGTGCCCATTTTTCATAAGCAAAAGGCCTATTTCTCTCAAATATTGTTCACAAATCTGTCAAAATCTGCCTTAGCGAGCACTTCACTTGTGCCGAGATAATCCATCCACCTCACAGGTGTGGTATATCAAGATGCTGATCAGACAGCATGAATATTGCACAGGTGTGCCTTAGGCCACAATAAAAGGCCACTCTAGAATGTGCAGTTTTATCACACAGCACAATGCCACCCATGGGGGTGCACGGTGGCAGAGCAGTTGATTGGGTGTCTGTCTGTGTTCGTCTCTGTGTCAGCCCTGCGATGAGCTGGGCCCTGTCCAGGGTAGTACCCCGCCTACGGCCCAAAGTTGCTGGGATAGGCTCCAGTCACCCATGCTGACCCCATGCTGACTGCAGGAATGTCCACCAGAGAGGTTGCCTGTGAACTGAATGTTCATTTCTCTACCAAAAGGCGTTTCAGAGAATTTGGCAGTACATCCAACCAGCCTCACAACCGCAGACCACATGTAACCACATCAGCCCAGGACCTCCACATCCAGCATCTTCACCTCCAAGATCGTCTGAGACCAGCCACTCGGACATAACCAAAGAATTTCTGCACAAACTGTCAGAAACTATCTCAGAGAAGCTCATCTGCATGCTTGTTGTCCTCAGTGGGGTCTTGACCTGACTGCAGTTCATCGTTGTAACTTACTTGAGTGGGCAAATGCTCACATTCAATGGTCTCTTCACAGATGAATCCCAGATTTCACTGTACAGGGCAAATGACAGACAGCGTGTATGGCGTCGTGTGGGTGAGCGGTTTGCTGATGTCAACGCTGTGGATCAAGTGGCCCATGGTGGCAGTGGGGCTATGATATGGGCAGGTGCATGTAACGGACAATGAACACAGATGGATTTTATTAATGGCATTTTGAATGTACAGAGATATCGTGACAAGATCCTGAGGCCCATTGTTGTGCCATTCATCCACAACATCACCTCATGTTGCAGCATGATAATGCACGGCCCATGATGCATGGATCTGTACACAATTCCTTGAAGATGAAAACATCCCAGTTCTTGCATGGCCAGCATACTCACCGGACGTGTCACCCATTGAGCATGTTTGGGATGCTCTGGATCAGCAAATATGACAGAGTGTTCCAGTTCCTGCCAATATCCAGCAACTTTGTACAGTATTTGAAGAGGAGTGGACCAACATTACACAGGCCACAGTCAACAACCTGTGTGAAGGAGCTGTGTTGCACTGCGTGAGGCAAATGGTGGTAACGCGAGATACTGACTGGTTTTCTGACCCTCCCGGACTCCTCCAATACAGTAAAACTGCCCATTTTAGAGTGGCCTTTTATTGTGGCCTAAGGCACACCTGTGCAACATTCATGCTGTCTGATGAGCATCTTGATATACAAAATCTGTGAGGAGGATGGATTATCTCGGCAAAGGAGACATGCTCACTAACACTGATTTTGACAGATTTGTGAACAATATTTGAGAGAAATAGGTTTTTGTGTACATAAAAAAAGGCTTAGATCTTTGAGTTTAGCTGATGAAAAATGAGAGCAAAGCACAAAAGTGTTGCGTTTAAATTTTTGTTCAGTGTATTTGGACAGAGTTGAAAGGCCTGAACAGCTGCTGAAAGAAGAACTGTGGATGGTGTCCAAATATACACACATGCACTTCCCAAATAATAATTAAGACGGACTTTATGAGAAGTTAGCCAATGTAATGAGCAAACAGAAATCCTGTTGTTTGGGACTCTTAATGATGCTGGATTTGCACATAATCCATCATCAATGTCAGCTTGAAAATCTGTGGTTATAAAAAATAAGAACACTCATCTGCATTTACAATCAACCCTGCCAATGTGTGTAGACATAGTTCATACTTTGGAACTGGACATGATCATTTTGGCTCACAGTGCTGAGGGTTAGCCACCTGCTAGATGTAGTGCGGTAGGGAGGGAGAGTGAGATACATTTGTTTATCATCTAATGTGGGTGTAGTCCATATGGATGTTCTGTATGAGTCAGATCAAAGTCTGGATTCTCATTCTTATGATTCACATGATTATATTTCACTCTTTTGTCTCTTGATATCAGTTTATCCTTCAGACACAACAGTTAGTACTCTTCATTAAACAAAGAAAAACTCACTATGTTCACTTAAATAACTCTGAACATGGAGCTATGAAATAAGTTGTAAAAGAAAATTTGAAAGAAAAAGTCTATCTTGGTGACCTCCAGAACAGCACTGCATGTTTTACAACCTTAAAAAAAAAAACATTATCTGACTAAAAGAGAACATTATTTTCTTTTAAGTATTCTACTAGTGCCATAAAGAATCAGGTGAAGAGACCAGCAGAGTGTGGCGGTCTTTTGTACATAATCAAAGAAAAAGACATTTTTAATTTCCTTAAACTTTTTATGTGATGCCATTTTACGACAAAATGAAAAATAGCTGTGAGGAATCAGTGGAAACAGAGCTGTACACTTTTTTTTTTTTTTTTTGATAAATGAATGAGAGCAGATGGGATGTAATGGGCGTGTTGATTGGTCAGTGCTTCCTGGAGTGGGTGGAGGTTCATAGGAGACGTGGAGGCTTGTGGAACTGAGCATTTTGAGGCCTCAGAACAGTCATGCCAGAGAATAGTGGATTATTTAAACATGCATGAATGAAGCAAAACACAACCTGTAATTTTGCATTGCCCCTATAAAAGAAATGCAAATGATTGTTCCCCAATCAGAATACCACATTTATAATTCTGGTTTAAATCTGACTGACTGAAGGCAATAATAATTTTAATTTTTCAACCTCAATCACAACCAAAATGTAAAATCAAATGCACCTCATAAAATGGCCAGTGAGTGTAAATTCTATGGTCCTGTCTAACTCACTCATCATCGTGCTAAATCTGAATTAAACAAAACAAAACCAAGTCTAAACTAAGGACTACACCATTTAATCCAAGACTGAAGACTTTGGTATGATCTGTTTATGATGTAGTGTGGGCGTATTCCATATGCATGTTCTGTGAGTCACATCAAAGTCACAGAGACAGAGCCGACGAGCACAGTTTGATTTACAGATATGTTGCCGCGTCCCCACTGCGGGGAACCTCACTGCTTGCACACAGGCTGTCAAAGGCAGACTCGGGGGTGGGCCGCCTGGCGTGTCGTACTGATGCTTAGCTGCGGGTGGTCAACATGGAGGGCCCAAACCATGTCCTCCCATTAATAAGAACCAGTCTCATTCTCGCTGAGGCAAAATATTTTTAACCTCAGCCCTGAAACGGATCACGCGACAGGGACTGTGCCCATAGAGGTGCGGTCCTGCTGTCCCTCTTTACCCACTGGTTCATCTCTGCTATTCACTTGTGTGGTATTTACAACTTTGTTAACAAAACAAGTTGTAAGGAAGTGAATTCACAAATTTTATCACACTATTATAATTATTTTCATGCTACTTCTGTGACTTTTATGATGTCTTTAAAAAGAGAAATAAGGCTTTTCCAATTATATGTGAATTTAACAGTGTTACAATAAACTCCAGAAAGCATTTTGTTACATGTCAACAAAGAATCCATTTAACAAGTCCCACACAGTCATTACAAAGGATATGCATTTGAGGAAAACTGTTTATTCACCTAGGGCATTGTAAGATTAAAAAAGGTGCTAGAGAGCTACTGTGCTTGTCTTGAGCGGCCAACAAATGTAGAGACAACACATGTCTAAGTGATGTATGCAGTGATACAGCTCAACAAAGAAATTCATCAGGGAAAGGGAAAACGAAGTGAAACATGGACATGGAAAAATCTTTTAACATGCAGACAATTGAGTATGGTCAAAAATTAAAGGGGCTATATTATCCTTTTATTCATATTTTTAAACCAATCTTGGTAACCTCTAGAACAGCTTTGGATAAATGAATGAGAGCTGACTGGATGTAGAGGACTTCTTGATTGGTTAGTGCTTCCTGGAGTGACAGAAAGGAAGGTTTGTGGAACTGAACCTCTTTTTTAACTTTATTTTTTGAAGATTTTTGTATGTAAAAGAAAATAATAAAGTGCAAACAAAAAGAGGAAGGTCACAGGTACATGCACAGATGTCCTTATATTGTTTACTGACTGCAGATTGCGTAAAACTGTCCCATTTCCTCTAACATTTTTCCATATTATGCTGTTGTAGGCGGAAATTATATGTCATCATCTCCATTAAGCAGATATGATTGACAGTTCTCATCAAAGGGGCACTGAGGGTGGAGTTCTTTTGAGCCAACATTTAGTAATGTGGAACTGAGCCTTTTGAGAACTCAGAACAGCCGTGCCAGTGAAAAGGGGATTACTCAAACAGGTGTGAATGAAGCAAAATACAACTCCAGGTAGGTTTTTGATGAAGGGGCGTTATAAGATGGTAGAAAGCTCAGAAAAGTTGATTTAACATTATGCACAAAACAGTGGTGAAAGCATTTATGAGCTTGACTTTGTTCATGACATGAATGGAAAGGATTAGAAATGAGCACATCAGAGGGACAGCTCATGTGAGATGTTTGGAAGATAAAGTCAGAGAGGCCAGATTGAGATGGTTTGGACATGTGTGGTCAAATAAGACATGTGAATTGGTGAAGAGAATAGTCTACAGAGATCTAAAAAAAGACAGATGATTAGCTATAGCCACCCCTGAAAAAGAACAACAGCGGAACTCTAGGGTTGAATTTTTGAGTAATTGCAAAACTTATTCAATCCAACCATTTCAGGCTTTAGTATATAAAGTATGCATGTTTTATGTATGTAGCTGTACTGTAGAGAACCTTGATTTTATTGTAATGCAGATTTTTCCTGGGCCATTGTTAAAGCACTTTCTGTCTTAAGTAAAAACTGCTGCTGCAACAGAATTATGTGTGATCTTACTCACACAGGTCATAGTAAGTTCATTTATAAGTGAGTAACAAGAGCAACATTTGTCATACTGATGCTCCAAGGGCAGAAAGAGGCCTTCTGTGTCCAGGTTGAGAGACCTTTACCACTTAACTCAGGAGGTCAATTGAGAGTGAATATTCTTTATGGTTTGTCTTCCACCAGTTCTTCAAGGTAATAAAAACAAAAACAAAACTATGCCTGTACTGTATACCTAAAGCCAAAGGAGCATGGAATAGAAAATATAGGCTATTTCATGTACTATATGGGGTTCTTGCATTTTATGAGTTCTCAGACTCATACAATCTGTCCCTGTTAAACCGCTACATGGTTATCTTGACACATGGTAATGGCGGGTTGTTTATCCAAACACTTTTCATTTCTAGCGGCTTTTGTTAAAGCCATTCCAGATGCTTTTCAATAAAAGACCATCTGACTAGTCACATCACTAACCACAATTGCAACATACAAACAACTACTTCAGGTCCAAAGCCATAAAAAAAAAAAAATCCAACATATAACCAATCAGTAAAACATATCGACATCCTATTTCAGATGGTTATGAATGATTGTTCAGATAGAATTGTTGGTGGTAATGGGAAGGGCACCCTAAGTCCACTTGACTTTTGAGCTTTAAAAAGTAGCATTCAGCCTGCAATGAGCCTACAGCATGACATCATTTCAATGTTACATCCAGGTCAAGTCCATTTCACCTTCATCCCGGCACTGTTTATCTACATGAATGGCTTTTTTTCACTAACTGTACTGCTTTTCCACAGTTGATTCACTCGCTAGAAGAGTGCACATTGTACTCCTCTGTACACGACTCATTTATGGATAAACTATAGAAAAGCCAGTTTGCAAAGGCTGCAAGTGGCATGCAATGACACCCTTGAGCTTCTGAAGAGGCCAAGATGGACGAGTGCGAGTGAAATGTTTGTTGTTTAACACATTACACACTGTATTACGAAACCTCATGCACAGTTTTATCTGTAGGTTAAATAAATCTGCAAATTAACTTATTTTGTCACTAACAAACATGAAGTCTAGTGCAGTATGTTACCAGTCCAAGCTGTGGAGACAATGGTGCAGTTGCCTTTTTAAAATTCAATTTAACTATTGTATCTTTTGTATTTTTGTTATGTTTGTTTTTCATATCATTATTGAATTATATGAGTTCAAAATTAAGTTGAATTTAACTGAAATGATGCCAGAGTCCATGTGTATTCACCTGCCACAACTTATACATCAAAAGTATTTCCAGGTCGACTGATATTGAAACACTTTTAGCATCTTACACATGGTTTGGATTTGACAGCATCTGAATTTGTACTTGTTGTGAGAGGCCACAGTAGTACAGAGGCCAGTGTGATGATAGCATGTCAGGACAAGATAATCCCACTGTATACTCTTTCCAGTGATGCTAGCCAAGAAAACAATCACTATTCTTGGCTTAGATGCTCTTTTTTGTTGTTTCTGTGATACAAACTACTTTGCTCTTTTATATTGGTGACATTTTGTAAGACATCTGCAGAGGTAGAAAGTAGATATCGTCCTGTACTCAAATATTTAAACTCTAAATGAGTATTCAGTTTTTTTTAACCTTTTACAGTAGTAATAATTACAGTAGCAGAAGCAGCAGCAGGGGTAGTGATAATTGTAGTAAGAACTTTCTAGGTAAGCTTTACACTACACCACAATACATTTTTATATAAGTAATAATTTCTGTTTCAGTAAGAATAAAAAAATCTAGCCAGAGGGTGTCACAAGCCAGTGTACGCGTTGTGCCCGTCCCAAGCCTTGATAAATGGAGAGGGTTAAATCAGGAAGGACATCTGCTGGAAAACCTATGCCAAATCATTGTTAATCACTGCAGGCTATAAAAAATATTGGAAAGCCAAAAAGCAGATAGAGATTTCTACTTCAGTGAAATTATTTTAAAGTAGCCAAACTGAATTTGGAGAACTATTGCAATTCTGTAAATCTGCCCATAGATTGTCTTAAATATGCAGCAGAAGCTTGTCAGCATCCCTCCTGGAGATACTTTATCATGTGTTAGTCAGGCCTGTCACGTCTTATCTGCTGTGGTTAGTCCGGACATCTCTGTGCGTATCAGTACCAGCCCATCAACATGCTGCTTTTTGTCGTGCGGAGCTTCAGCTCCATGTCATTGCAAGTGTCTCCTCTGTTCTGCTTGCATAAATTAAAGTGATGAATGTGTTTGAATTGCCATAGAGGCTCCAGAATCTACTTTCGCCCACTCATCGGGGACTTTTTAATCAGCAGTCTTGCGAGAAGACAAAACCCAGCTGGGCATCATCCGGAATTTGACAAAGAATAAATCATATTCATGTCCTTTTTGCTTTGAGACATTTTTTTTTGCGTGGCCATATACACACAAGCTTTCATGTCTAATATATTGAGTGAAACCAATACATCGGAGTCCTTTATCTGTAGTTCATTTCCTGTTGTCTACTCCTTTCCCGAGTTCATAACCTGTCATGTCTCCAGTGGTAGTCTGCATAGTGGCACCAGGCACTGTGCATTTGGTGAGTTTTAATTCCCAGTTTTTCCTACTATACAAAGATGAGTTCAGTTATGTTTTGTATTGTATTTGAAGAACACTGTTTAAAGCTAAACTACCTGACTTTTTCTTGTATCTGCAGAAATCAGTCATCAATCACTGCAGACCCCCCCCACCCACTCACCCACACACCCACCCACCCACCCACACACACACACACGCACGCACACACACGCACGCACGCACGCACGCACGCACGCACACACACGCATGCACGCACGCACGCACACACACACACACACGCACGCACGCACGCGCACGCACGCACGCACACACACACACACACACGCACGCACACACACACACACACACGCACACAAAAACACTCCACCACCACCACCACCCAAAAAAAAAAAAAAAAAAAAGAGTGAATGGAATAAACCTGTAAATAAATGTGTTAGCATGTACTAAATTATACTCCATAGTGTGCACTACATAGAATGCTTTACATAAGGCACCCTATAAAGGGTGCACTACCTAGTGTGTACTTCATAGTGTGAACATATTGTACACTATGTACTGTACATAGTATATACTATCTAGTGTGAACTACATACAAAGGGTACACTACCTGGTGTGCACTACACACATAGGGCACACTACCTAGTGTGTACAATGTGTGCATTACATAGATTAGATTTCCAGTTTCTAGAGTTTTTAAGAAGTCATCACTTTGCAAGGCGTTTTAAGAAACTTTTCAATGTGACTATTTAGCAAAAGAACAAGACAAAGTTTGACAATTTGCATTTTCTCCTCAGAATTATTGGTGGTAAAAAGAATATTGAAGACTAATTCTTGGAGCTTCATGGACAATGAACACATCCTCTGAAATTTTCCTTTATACTTCTAATGGACACATAACTTCTTTGCACTTAGGTTCAGATGATTGAATCAGAGCTATAACATAAGAACCCATTAAAGTGAACTTATTCTGAATCGGCTACACTTGTGTCAGGATCACTGTTGAAAAGGAAACTCATTGAAAGAAACTACTGTCTGATTGCAGACTTTCAAAGTAAATGACTATGCCCTCGAGTGACAAAGGTGGCTAAAATAGTATCACCTCTAAGCAGCTACAGTTACATCAAACAAGTCCAATACTTCCTCCCACTCCCCAGTTCAGTTGGTCGTCTATTGTCTACAACAAAAGAACTTGACACTCTGAATTGGAGCCTGTGATGGATCGCTTTTGAGGTCAGAAGCCTTTGCCGGTGTACTGGTTTCATCCCAGCCCAGCCAGCTTGTGGGCTTCAATAGATGCTCCCACTATGTGAACACTATGTAGGTGTATAGAGCCACAGAGACAATGTGGGAAATGATTTGAGTGACTGACTGCTAGACTGATAATGTACCTTTTGTTCTAATTGTAGCTTCTATTGGTGCATTATATACATTTAATGAGGAAAACCACAATTTCACCTAACAATCCATATGCTGTATATAGAAGTGTAACAATGCTGTTTGAGGCATACACTAATAACATCCCACATCAGTAATCACCATTTTTCTTGTGCACCGCTGCTATATACATGGTTAGATCAGCAGAGGATTTACCTGACAGAAAGACTCTTTGTATCTGTGCATGTATTATCTAACCAACATGAATATAACTTATCCCAATATAGGGCTCAGAGAGACAAAGAAGCTTCTATAATACATCTATCACTAACTTTATCGCCAGTGGCATTCCTTGCATCATGAGATGCCTTTCCCACAGAGAAAACAATGGTTATCAGATAGTTTGTATTCTAACTTATTCAGGAATGCTGGATAAAGGGCTTCCTGCTTATTTAAATTTCATATTGGGTAAGGCATCACAAGAATACAAGAACATTTATAAACTATTAAGTTATACAGAAGATTAAAGTTTCAATTAATTAATTTCACATGTAGGCTTTTTACTTAAAACATTTAATACATTTACAGTACACAAAAATCTTAAAACTTGCTTCTTGTGCCTGGTACTCACAGTTTTTGTTTTGTTTACATGTGAGCGGATATTATGGTTTGTAACTCTCAGACAATCATAACTTCTAGAAAAAAATAGAAAGCCGTTAAGACGTTCATTTAATGGCCAGGTCAAATATAAATATAAATTATAAATATTATACATTTGGTGAGATCAAAGGACAAACGTGGACGACTGAGTCATTTTGAGCCATGGGGTTTTAAACTTGAAGGAGTAAATCTTCTTTAAAGCCACATTTATCTTAATGTATTTATTATCATGAAACAACTATTGTAGACTAATTAAACTAACTTGAAGCACTTCCAATTTGAAATCCATTTTTAATAAAAGTCATATTCATACCTCAAATGTTGATTCCTGGACTAAAATGTTTGAAATGATGTAAAAAATGCTGGATTTAGAAAGTAATCCAGGTCCACTCACACTGATCTTTCCTCTAAATGCCATTAAAATCTGACCAACCCATGTTGATCACAGAGTTATGCAGTGATTTTTTTTAGTGCTAGCATTGAGGGGGAAAAAAAAGCCTTATTTTAAAGACAAAGTGCAACTATACTCTGCTGTGTGTGATGGGGCATGCATTTAGCAGGGCGGAAGTATGAGGGGGTGTTTTGGCGCAACATGTGTGGCTTCACTGGGCATTGTAGATATTACACTTACATTTTGGAGTAGTATAGGAGGCTGACAGGAATTAGTCAGATAAATATTGTAAAGGGCCACATTTGCCCCTCCAAGAGATGAGTTGAGTAATTTTTTAACGGTCTCTCTACTTTATCTCCACCATAAGCCCCTAATATGGTCCCGTTTGAAACTTATTTTTTCATTCTCTATACGCGCCGAAACGCCTGGCAGTAAAAGGGTCAAACGCCCAGTTAAAACACACAGTGTATAATTTTATAGGCTTCTCCCCACGGGGCTCCTGGTGCCGGGCTCGAGACAAGGGCAGCGCTGCGCACAGATCAGTTTCAGTCTTTGTCAGCTGTGAATAGGGGCGGAGGAAGCACACTCATTATGATCTTATAAAAAAAAAAAAAAAAAAAAAAAAAAAAAAACTCTATCCGAGATAATAAAACCGCTTGGCTCCAACGCTATGCATTCATTCAGAGCCTGACAGAGGGTGGAAGAGCTCTTGTTAAGCGTCGGTCCCCTCCAGATTCACTCTATGCATTGTGGCCATTCAGCGGAGTCTCTGTGTGCCGCATCACCGCTCAGTGAATCACAGGCGACAGCGCGCAACACATGGACACTGCCGGCGCGCTCTGACAAACAACATTTTTCTAGCAAATTCCCTAAAGGACTGCGTTCATTCAGGTGATAATTTCAGTATTTGTACCTCAAGGATGCTCGGGTTGAATTGGAATAGGTGCTGCGTGGTGTTTTTTCTCGTTGCTTCGCTGAGGACCGGGACGCACCAGGTGTCAGCGGCGCGACCCAAGGCGAACTCCATAAAACCGGGGCAGCTTGGAGAGACGGCCGCTCCAGCCACTAACCGCACCGTGTTAGCGCACGGTGGCACTACCAAGAAACACAACATCCTAGCACAGGTAATTTTTTTTACAGTATTTTCATCAGCCAGTCAAAAAATATTACCAAATCAAAAATAAATATATGTCTGTATTTGGTGTAAAATAAAGCGAAACTAAATTCCTGGCTTTAAAATATATAGCAGAAAAATCTTAACTCCTAAGGGCATGCAAACAGTAAGTACACACACGATTACAGACTTACTTCTTCAAATAATGAATGTATAGCCTAGATAGACTACTAATTGTAATTACAGTACACATTCAGCCTACTAATTAAGTGAAATTATTCCCAGCTATGTAAAGTGCCCCAATTTATTTGGGAGTGCTAATTGTATTTTAACTACTCAAAATAGCCCGAGCTTGTTTTGAGACATGAAGATGATTATGTGCAGCCTAAGCAGTCTCACTAAAGTGTGCTTAAGTACTTCTCTGTTAATAACTGCGAAGCCAGCCTAGCCCCAAATTTGTACTCCTTAAGAGTGTCTTGAGGTGAACAAGTAGCACCATTTTGCAATTTAAAAAGCCCTCATTTCACATGTGAATGGTTATTGGAAATTGCAAGGATTGGACCCCCACCATAAAGCCTAATTGCCTCTCAGACCTGACGCCACACTGGGGCGCAGCACACTTCCACACTAAATCATTAATGCCAGGCAGAAATGTGAGAGAAAGTTAACACTCGGGGTAATTTTCTGTCTGGTTCTTAGTGTCATTAAAGAGGTCCAGACGTACCCTGGGATTATGAGATTCTTTCTGTGGGGGCCCTCTGACGGATACTTTTACCAACCACTTAATACCTACTCAAACACTTATGAATCCCTGCTGTTACTACACTTGCAACACTCGCTGGTTTTGACATCAAACATGCGATGTGACAAATGCGATAATGTGGCTGAATCTGGGGAGTGGTTAGGCTCAGAAAGCTGTACTTTGTTTTACTTTTGTACGCTTTAAATCTTCCTGAGCCTTGTTAACAGAACAGATTATGTAAATACCATTTCAGTATTTGAGTTTGACTCTCTTTAAGCACCAGATGGCACTGCCCCATTTTTTTATTTTTAATTTTTATTTTTAGCAGCAATTTTTCAGCTTTATTGTTAGGACAGAGTATAGTAGGAAATCAGGGAGCAAGCGGGAAGAGACATTCAGCAAAGTGTTAGAGTCCAGACTCAAACCCACGACGCTGAGGCAGGCTGTAATTGCCTTGTATATGCACCACAGCTCTACCACTAAGCCATAGGGCAGCGCCCATCTTTCTTTAATCTAAAGCAAACAGTTTGCCCATCTCTCTTAAAACACTAATATTAATTGTGCTGGCAGTCTCCTCCTCATTTAAAGTGTTTATTTGTGTGTAGACCGCATGTTCTCTGTATATGTGGTGTTGATGGTGTCGGGACATAGCTCAGACCTAAATAATGATGGAAAGCCACTTACTCTCCTCTGCGGAGTGTGGAGATCCAACCTCAAGCACACTGCCAGACCTCAGCCGAGCATACATCGCTGCCATTGCAATAATCTACAGCGGTTTGGAAGAGTGGACTGAGGGAAACAATATTCACAGAGACCACCGCACTGTTATAATGTGCAAAGCCACAGTGTATGCTGGAGGTGTCCAAATGAAGATGGCTAATATCATTTACTGTGTGTATGATTTTTTTATGCTCTGGCTGCCAGATTTTCCAGAGTTGTGAAACAACAGCTACAACCTGGCCTTGGCCACAAAGGAGACTTGATGCTTGAGAGCAGTGTGCAGGGATTTTCTGTATCTCATCATACAGTGATCATTTAGGAACAGATATCTAACACAGAAAAACATTTTCAGGATGCTTACAGTGGCACACCAAAGCTCCTGTTGAAGTGGAGTCATTTGTGCTGTTAAAGACTTGGGTGTAAGTTTGGAAACTGGGCATGCATTATTTCTGCTGGCATCTGTACTAATACACAACAAGTAGATTTATGGCAAAGTTGTCAAAGTGCTGAAGATCTGGCAAACGATCATTCCTCACACTGAGTTTGGGATGGGAGTTGATATGCGTGTCTGCCAGTGAGAACCTTTGTACTTCAAAGTTTTACTTGTTTTATTCCTTCATCTCTCTGTCAACATTTGAATGATGAAGGTGTTTTGCTCTCAAAACTTGATAAAGTGTCGTGTACACAGTACATGTTTTTTTTTTTTTTTTTTTTTTTTTTTTACATATATCATTTCATGGTAAACATGTATTACACAATTCCAGACCCTACAACCTTATTTATAGTCCATGTGAAGACCCACTGTAGCCTTGCAGGGACATGCTGATGATCATGAGCAAATCCAGAGGAAATACTCAAGATGATAAGTTCTCAGTAAAAATTTACTTTGATTCCTTCATTAACAATTTAGTTCTAAAAGAGACATGAATGTGCTCCTGCAGCCCTGCTCAGTTTGTCCACTTTTGACAGCAGAAGAAACAGGAAGAAAAAGTAATACAATTTTCACTTTGTACTTGTACTATTGTGCTCTGTGGTACAGAAGGTGCATTAGGGTCATAACAATAAGATACTTTTGACCAATGTTACATTTTATTCAAATGTGTTTGATAAAGGAAAGGATATGCAATGCACCTTAAATGGAACATAGATTATAAAATGTTTTATGTCCAAATATCTGTCTGGTCCACCTCATAACCCTGCTGCAGAAAACCAGGCTGTTATATGATGAGTTATGAATCAGATTAGAAGTATCTGCCTTAGCTTTAATTTATAGGAAGAATTTAACAGTCTAATGTGTTTGTGATTCCCTGCAACAACTGATAGTGCTTGCTGATAAGTCTCCATTAATCCCACACAAATCAGTGTCAGACTCTGTACTTCCTACCAGTCTCTCCTGCTGACGTTCCTCTGTTGTTCATCCTTATTTATTTATTTTTTTACAATTCAGCCTGACCTGATGTCAAATTGAAACGCCCTCTAATGACTTTGACAGCCAGCATTCGTGGGTGGCACTGAAGTGGATCATGCAACCAGCCTGGACTCAACCACTTTAACCTCTGAACCCACAGGGCCAGTGACAGCGTGGCGGCATTCACGTGTCTGTAAAACATCAGCAGCTCTCCAGTCAGCCCTAACTAGTTGCTTTATTTAATTCACATCACTTTTACAAGCGATGTCGGAGACGTTGCCATAAAAAAATCTGCCACGTCCTCACGCTCACTCTGTCCTGTTGGAACCTAAAATGGCTGTTTACTGATCCTAATGAGCTGAGAAAGAGAGAGAAAAGGCAGGCTGAGGTGTGACAGCTTGTTAGCGCTCGGCTACATTCGGTCTCTGGGCCTCCCTGTCCTTGGCTTTTTTGTTGGCTGCCAGTCCCTTGGGTACTATACACGGGTCCGGCACTGGAGCCATGAGGGGCCTCACTGGAGACCTCCTTTACTGTAATTGGAGCTGTTAATGAGAGAGCAGAAACCGGGGCGCCTCTTATTCCTCAGGATTACACCTTTTGGGGTCATAGATTAAGGGCGTCTTATACTTTGAATGTCTTTGAAGCGAGCAGTGTGTTCTTCTCTGACTGTGTCTTTTTCTTCCAGTCGGATAAATGAGATCAACTAAGAATGTGTACTTAACTTAAGGGAAGGTCTAGTTTGGGGCAGGACTTTGAGTTTAGAGGATTGGGGACATAGCTATAAACACATATGTTTTGAGTGATGAAAGAGTTGCGCTTGAAGGAAACGGTTTGTACAGATAGCTTGCGGACTGCTATCCCCTATGTCATTTAATCCGGCCTGGCTGTGCTTTTAGGCCACGGGAAGTTTGTTTGTTCAGTGACATAGTTTATTTGACTTCGTAAGGCCCCTGCCACTCATTAACACCATTCACAGTTTCAGGTTACACAGCTGATCTCTGAAGGCCAATTTCCACCTAGACGGATTTTAAAGTGTGAAAGTCTTTTGTGTTGCAAATTTAACAAAGACTATGTGGAACAGATATTTTTATGGAGAATGTGATATCAGCGCTTTGGAATGGATACACAGAGATGAATAAAGGATCCGGAGAGACTAGAGGAAGAATTTAAAGCCTGTATATCCTGTAGAAAATCCCTTGTAGATTGCCGCTCCCGCACATTCTCGCCCCGTCTTCAAAGGCACGCAGGCTTACCAGCACGAGAGCAGCACGAGACAGCGCCGGGGGCTTCCCTTATGGCGCTGTGTCTGTCTCTGCCTTTATCATCTCACCAGCATACTAAGAGCAGGCTGCAAAGTACACTGTCTTCATCCCACTTCCTGCGCCCGATCCCAGTCAAGGCTTTTGTTTAAGAAGGCTGTCTAGGGGTAAAAATAAGGGAGCAACATGAGATGGATCAGATACATCCAAAAATGATGCCCCGTCCTTCAGAAGTTGCGAATGAGGCGTTTGAAAACATGACAAGTTAAGGCAAGATTATCAGAGCAGATTCGGGGTTCAATCTTGTAACATACTCGCTGTCATGTGGCTGGAGTTGTGATGGAAGAGGTGAGACCCGGTGTTCCTTCTCCATATGGGCAAACTCAGGAAGCAATCCAGGCCTGCTTGGACACAGAGACAGGCAGGGATCAGTGCAGGCAGGATGAAGTACAACTGCACGTGGCCAGACCCATTTGTCTTCATTGTGAGCTAACAGTATTTTTTCTTTTGGTTCACAAAAATAGACCCTCTGGCCTTTTTTGAACTTCTACATAAAGTCCTCTTTGTATTCTCAGAACCACAACAATGATATTGCTGAATTGGTAAAGCCTGTTCTATTTTTACATTCGAAGTCTGGCAGAATAAAGAGGCTCAGTGAAAAGTTATTGTCAGTGTCAGTTTTTGTCAGTTCAAATGGCAGTTTTGCACGATGTCATGTTGTAGTAGTAACAGGTCATTAACATGTCAAATCTGAAATAGCATTCTTGATAAAAATGAGTCTACAGGTTTCTAAAAAAAAAGGATAATGATTTCTTCATGGTATTGTCTGTGTTATTACAGTAGATTGATAGCATTATTATAATTTTTTTGTCATGCTAAAATTACTGCAATCTAGAATATTATTTGCTTGTTTTTCATGAGATCACCATACCACTTACTGTGACATTAGAGAGCATTAAGTGTGTTCAAGCTTGTGATTCAAGTATGGGCAACATCAGGTCTACAGCATCCTTTGTTGTTGTCTACAGTGCCACTCTATGTAGCAGGATTTGCTATGATTATTCTGAATTTCAGTAGAGGCTAGTTTTTTAAAAACACATTGTGCCAACTGCTTTATCTAAACTGACTTTCTGGCTCTGTGTAATTTGGACACAACAAGCTGCAGTCACAGTGCGCTGCTCCATAGTTTGCTTTTTTACTTCGACGCCCCGCCAGAGCGCTGCACAAGAATGGCAGCGCTGCGCCCAGCTCAGTGCCATGCTGTTGCGCTCTTGCACCACTGACATACACACACGAATAGGATTTTGATCCTAGGCATCCTGTCCTACATGGGGTTTCACGCTGTGTCTGGAGGGGCTTGCACTTGAATTTAATAAGCAATATGCCTAAACACTACAAAAATAAAAATCTGATTTGTGTGGAAAAAGCTTTTATTCATGTGTTCCTCAGATAGCTGAGGATTTCTCGTTAGGAACTTTATGTGATCTAATTATAAAAAAATATATATAAAAAATGTTATGTTAAGGTTGCTGTTCAGAGATTGACTAATGACTGGTTACCAGAGTCATTAAATAATGAGATTAAGAGTATCAATTACTGCTGATAAATATTGTGCCATAGGACTGACAATTCCAAGCATCTTAGTGATTACTGATTGGTACTGGTACTTTCATCAACACATATCTTACATGTCGTATGGTAACCTGCCATAATGATGGATGAGCATACAGTGTAATATTTCTTCTCAGTTTTCTATGGCTGTATCATGGCATCCATGTGTTTCCAGCCTGAGAAAGTGAGCGTGGCATCAGTCCAACTACTCTAATCTTGTTCACTTTCATGGCACAGGCACATTCAATAACAACGTGTTATGTGCTGAAATATTGATATTCTTGAGGCTTGATTTAACATGTGGCGTACACCCGTGGTTGGAATGCTGCCGTTCTCCAGGATATGGCCGCCCCCTTCCACCGGCTGACCTTGTCCCCCAAATGAATTTCTCCATTTATTGTGGCCATAATGATTTAACCCTCTTTCATGTTCATTCACATGTTTATTGTTGCATGTTTGTCAGTGGTAAGCCACACTAAATCAGATCTGTCACTGCAGTGCCAGCTCAATGTGCTTGCGGTGCTGCAGTGGTTTGCCAGCAAAACATGTTGTTCCAATGTCAGTCTGTGCTGGACATTATTTAACCAACCACATTCAATATCATGCTTATTTTTCCTTCATTATCTCTGTCATGCAGATTGTGTTTATGCCTGCCCTGGTTATTAGTCTGTTGGCAAGATAATTACAAAAGTATTGACTGGATTCTTATATAAATTTCAAGAAAGGTCAGGAATGGACCAGGTAAAAATGTATTTTGGGGAGAACACCAGAATTTTACAATTGTTATATACAACTGCTTACAAGTAAGACCTATTCCATCTGCCAAAAACATACCCCAGCTGCAATTTAAAGTTTTAGTGTGGATATGGAGGGTCACCATCTGGATACAGGTATTCTTTCATTATTCTTTACCATATACAACAGGGGTGTCCAAACTATGGTACAGGGGACCATTTTTATTGGCACTTCTCCATTGGCTCAAATTACCACAGGTAGTATTTTCTAGGTAAAAAAAAAAAAAAAAAACATCATATGACTATAAACTAATCTGAAGAACTTGGAAATTTGTGGTGGTGCCAAAAAACTGTCTGCAATACTATGTTCTGGTTCCAAGATAAATGTTGGGTTTGTGAAAGGGCATCCAGAGTAAAACCTAAGCCAAAGCACCCATGTGACTGATTCTCTGTGGAGACCCCTAAAGGAAAGTGAGGAGCAGAATGAGACTTGCTATAGTGGCAAAATCCACAATTTTTCAGTATGTGGCCCTCAAAGAAAAAAGTTTGAACACCCCTGATATACAGTATAAGGATTGCAAGATGGTAGCATTGTAATCACTTCTGTATCAAGGAGGTTGTGGGTTCAATTCACAGGCCAGCCAACTCACAATCTCTGCATGTCCTCTACTTTTTAGCATGGGTTCTCTCCAGGTACTCTGGCTTCCTCCCAACTCTCACTGTCCAAAGTCATGCATGTGATAGGTAGCAGGGGAATCTACAGTGCAGCCTAGCGAATCAATGTGAGAGTGAATGGTTGTCTGTCAGTGGGTGTTCCTCTGTCAGCCCTGCAGGGTGCCCTGGGCGTCATATCAATAGTAAACATTTATTAAGAGTTTAGAAATTTAAGTGACCAAGAAATCCATTCATTGTTATGTGAAGAATGTGAAATTGGAAGGACTTTGAGATAGAGCTTCCAGTAAAGCTCCACACCCGCCTACACACTTGTTTACGCGGTTTTAATTTTTAGAGTGGACATTATGTTTGTAGGTTTGGTTTTTCCAGGCTTGGCCATTTACTTACCGTAAGGACATTCTTAGACATTGAGTGCCGCGCCGAACAACAGCAACATGTCTCGACCTCTCATTGTAAACCATAGACATAATAAAGGCAGCTCTAGCAAAGTGACTCCAGAGCCGTATGATTAGCAACAGTAATTGCCCCATCATTATGTCTGTAGACTCATTAAGCCCTTGAATGCTCCTGAAACTGAAACACACTGTTTTTCTTGGTACGAATCGTTTTAAATTCCCATTATGTAGAAGCTGAAAACATGACCAAATCAGCAAAACACACTTGTACCCCTGGCTGCAACATTTGGTCCACTACCAGCAACAGGCCGCAATGGGACTGTGTCTTAAAGTCATCCAAGACAAACATCACACTCATTTTCCTACTTAGCGGTATTTAGTTGTGCACTTGAGGGTCATTCTCGGCTTCAGGGCCACATGGATTTGACTCCTGCCTTCACCTACCGCATTGAAGGAAATGTTGTTGTCAGTAGCTTTTACAATTTGCATTTTAAAACTCAATAGCAGTGTTTTTCCAGTAGTAGTATTTGAGCTTAAAAAGACATATAGGTCTGGAAGAATGTGGTCTCTATAAGTTATCACATGCCGCAACCCTCGACATGGGACAAACAGGGCTTTATGGTCTCTCAAACCAACATGTTTTTCTTGGGCTGTGATGTACATTATTTCAACATATTACAATCCGCATGGTAACTCAAAGTCTGTATACTAAAACGTGAGTCCATCATGACCCTGTTTGACATTTGGAGGCTTGTTTTTCTCAAAGCAATTTAAACTCTCTTAACAACTACTTGAGTGCTCTGCTGTGTCTCTGTAGGTTTTATATGAATTACAAGGCATGCGGTCAGTGCAGCTCAGTGTATGTAAGGTAAATGAGGTTAAGGTTAATGAGGTAAGGTTATCTAGGGTTCTCCCTTCACATCTCTGCTGTTGATCATTTATTTTGTCCTCACTCTTTGCCATTAAGTTCATATTTCTAACTCACATTTTCAGTAAAAGTATTGTCTTGTTTCAGGTGTATCCATGCAGCAATGACAAGGAGTGCAGTGTAGGCAGCTACTGCCACAGCCCTCAGCATGCTCCCTCTCGCTGCCTCACCTGCCGCAGGAGGAAGAGGCGCTGCCACAGAGATGCCATGTGCTGCCCTGGAAACCGCTGCAGCAACTGTATGTCCTATATACAAATGATGCTTAGCATATTAAGGCATCAGTTTAAATTAACAAATGAATAATGTGTGGTTTATATCTCTCTGATCTGTACCTTTTAGACATTTGTGTGCCCATCTCTGAGAGTGTGCTCTCACACCACATCTCTCCATTTGATGAGCACAACAAGCTGCCCAATAAAGATAACAGCTGGAGAAAAAATGCCAAAGCACATGCCAAACTTAAAGGTAAAAAGTCACTTTGTCACCTCTCCTGGTTCTGCACACACTGTCAGTGGCTTATACAATACTCTCTGTTGTTCTCAACTAAATGTGTGTCTGAGCCTAAAGTACAGCTCTGACAGCCCAGGAAAAACCACAATGCCCCTGCTGTTTATGAACCTGGGTAAAGTCAGGCAAAGACTTGGGCATTGTGTGAAACACCAGTGAAAACCACAAAATGCAGCATTGATGTTATTATGGCTAATAACTCAGCAAGCCCCCTGCTTAGTGTTTATGTCACCTAATTTAGGTTTATAATAAGGGCTAGCCGTAAACCAGTGCATAAATGAGACTCTTGCATATTTAAACTGTGAATGCACCCTGCAGACAGCAACCTGCCTTTATAAAGCCTGACTGCCAGACTGTAACATTTGACTTTGCTATGAATAAGATCCTTCATTTGTACATGAACTTCCTCCACCAAGTGATTGTTAATCATCTAGAATAAGTTAGAGGAGCCATTTTAGTCCACCTTGGCAATGTTTTGACATTATTTTAATTGGAAAAGATCTAGATCTGATCTTATTTTTTAGTGCTTTCCAGAAAACATGCATAATTAAAAGCCAGTGATTATGCACTGATACAACAATAGTATAGTATAGTATAGTACAGAATAGTATAGTATAGTATAGTATAGTATAGTATAGTATAGTATAGTATAGTATGGCATGGTATAGTATAGTATAGTATAGTATAGCATGGTATGGTATAGTATAGTATAGTATAGTATAGTACAGTATAGTATGGTATAGAATAGTATAGTATAGCATAGTATAGCATAGTATAGTATAGTATAATATTGAATTGTATAGCATAGCATAGTATAGTATAGTATAGTATAGTATAGTATGGCATAGTATAAAATTGAATTGTATAGTATAGTATAGAATAGTATAGTACAGTATAGTATGGTATAGTACAGTATAGTATGGTATAGTATAGTATATTATAGTATAGTATAGTATAGTATTGTACAGTATAGTATAGTATGGTATAGAATAGTATATTATAGCATAGTATAGCATAGTATAGTATAATATAATATTGAATTGTATAGTATAGTATAGTATAGTATAGTATAGTATAGTATAGTATAGTATAGTATAGTAAAGTATGGCATAGTATAAAATTGAATTGTATAGTATAGTATAGAATAGTATAGTACAGTATAGTATGGTATAGTACAGTATAGTATGGTATAGTATAGTATAGTATAGTATAGTATAGTATGGTATAGTATAGTATAGTATAGTATAGTATAGTATAGTATAGTATAGTATAGTATAGCATAGAGATTAAAAGCCACTTATTTGATGTTGAAAAGCTCTCTCTGCCTGACATTGCCACACAGAACATAGTCTGATTTTAATGTGAAAAAAGTTCTGCATAAACTCAGGCATATGGAAAACATAACAGTTTAATGAACAGTGATTATGCATTTCCTTTGTGTTACTTAACTCTCATAGTGCACGTTTTAATTTCATGCTGGTTTTCTTGCCAAGATCAGGCACTTGCCTGCTTGTACAATTGACGGTTGTGGTTTCTGACAGGTCACGAAGGCGACCCCTGTCTGCGCTCATCTGACTGCTCAGAGGGATACTGCTGCGCCCGACACTTCTGGACCAAGATCTGCAAACCAGTGCTGAGGCTGGGCGAGGTGTGTACCAAGCAGAGGAAGAAAGGCTCTCATGGCCTCGAGATCTTCCAGCGCTGCGACTGTGCCAAAGGCCTCTCTTGCAAGGTGTGGAAAGACGCCACCTCTTCGTCCAAGTCCCGGCTCCACATGTGCCAGAAGATCTGAGGCAGCTGCTGTCTGCAGTCAGGCCTCCACTCCTGTGCCTGTGAACACTTTTATAAAAGGATGGGCTGTGGCCATAAAAGACACAGACTAACAAGAGACAGAACACACGTGTGGGTGCAAGCTCACAAGTGCTGAGAGAAAGAGAAATGTTGAAGTGTGTTTGCAGTGAGGGGTCTATCCCTGCTCCTACACACCCTCACACACTCCTCACTGCTATGTGAGATCCAGGAACTCATGCTGTGTTTGCTCACAAATATGGCTCCAAATATGTTTTATACACTCTTATGACTTTCAGGGAACCATAAAGTTAGCAAGTAGATGCTGGGAACTGTATAGGGCTTTCCTTTAGATGGGGAAACATTCAACATGCCAAAACATGTAAATAATTATGAGATGATTCTGTTAACAAAAGCCATGTTATTTATGTATGTCTGCTTGTGTAATGATCAGACAGAGTTTGTCCTCATGATCTGTGCATTCAGATTTCAGTCAGTGCTATGCAAAGCATCTATGCGAAGAAACAATGCCCAGGACAATGTGTTCAGATCATCAGTATATCTTTTTTGCATTCACTGATCACGCAAGAGCTCTACTTAGTATTAACAGCATCTTTGGACTTCAATGCAACACAGATACTTTGAAGCCAAAGACAAAAGAACATTCATTGAGATTTTAAGCATTGTCTTTATTTAGCCACAAAAGTAGAGATAAGGTATAGTGTGGAGGTCTGGTTTGATCTGGGACATGCAGCTGTGTTCTATTGTGAGGATAAAGGTGGTGCTCTGCTGCACACTTAGTGCTTCCAGTACCAGATTGAAAACTGTTTTCCAAATCACAAGAACAGGACTCAAGATCGCAATGGAAATGGAAATGCAGAGTTTTCCACTTCTGCAGCCAGAGATGTGAGACGTGAGAAGATTGATTAAAATTACAAAGACTTTAGAGAAACCTTTCAAACAGCATAGCCGTTTGTGTCAACATTTCATGATGGCACACGCCTGTTTATTCTCAGTGTCTCTAAAAGTCTCTCCTCATGGAATCATGCTATTATTTATGTTTTGAATTCAAACCAGCAAACATACTCAATAGCAATGTAATATTCCATCTGCATACTTTTAGTGTGTTGGACTATCCAATACATATTTTGTAAGCATTTAAAATACCAATAAGCTTTTATATTGTAAATAGAGGGAAACGATGAAAACATATTTAAGAGTCACTGTATATCATGTACATATGATAAAAGTATAAATCCTACATATTAGAGATATATAGATGTTTAACGGGGGCCGAGCTGGGACAGTGGTGTAGTGGACATGATGGTGGACTCTAGATAGCAGAGCCATAGACTGGAGCACAATGCGGTGTCAGGTTAGGGTGTGTAAATGTAGCTAAGATTTATAGCACTAAAAAATATTGTGTGAATACTGCCCATCATTTTGTCTATCTACAATGATGAATGAATAAAAGAATGTATTTTGTATCAATTCTTGTACAATTTTGATTGGTTAATGCTTCATATTTAGATGTAATTTTCTAATCACATACATATCATATACCATTATTGCATACATGGAAAAAATTTGTATTTGTTCATGCAGAATTTGCTTTTTTGCTTGTTTGTTGTGCGCAGTTGATCTACCAAGTAATAGCATGCTTTAAAGCAGATTTATTTACTCAAAAAAAAAAAAAAAAAAAAAAAATCAAGTTGCAGTGGCTTGCAAAAGTATTCATACCCATTTTTTCTTTTTTGTTACCTCCCAGCCTAGAATTTAAATGGATCATAAGGAGGTTTATATCAGTATATATAATATATCTTTTTTTTTTTTTTTTTTTTTTTTTTGTGAAGCAAATAAGACATATGACAGAAAACCTGAAATTTATAAGTAATTATGCCCTTTTTAAAGAGGCCCTTAAATGAGACCCGGTGGCACTCACCCTCAAAAGTCACAGAAACAGTTAGATAAGGTCTGCAACTCAACTGTCATAATGTCACAAAACACTGTTTAATTCTTCATTACAACATGTAAAAGATAGGGAACCACACCAAACCTGCCTAAAGAGGACCATCTAAAACTCACAAACTAGGAGGAGCAAGGAGTGCATTCATCAGAGAGGCAACAATAAGACCAAAGGTGACCCTGAAAGAGCTGCAGAGCTCCACAGCAGAGACTGTTGTATCTGTCCCAGGACCACTCTGAACCATACACTCCACAGAGCTGGGCTGTGTGGACAGAAAAATGCCATTGCTTGGAGAAGATAATAAGAAAAAATGTGTTGTGTTTGCCAAAAGGCACGTGGGAGACTCCCCAAACATGGGAAGGTCCTCTGTCCAGATACAATTACAATGAGCCATCAATGAAAGATGCTATGACACAAACCTAGCACCTGACTGTGCCTCTCTCTAAAGTGAAGGCTGGTGATGGCAGTGTCCTGCTGTGGGGATATTTGTCTTTAGTGGGAACTGGGAAACTGCTCAGAACTGAAGGAATGAAGGATGGAGCTAAATACAGGAAAATTCTTGAAGAAAATCACTCAAACTGTGCTGTACAATGCATCCAACCTGAAGGAGCTGGAGCTATTTTTAGATGAAGAATGAGCATAAATCGCAGTGATTTTATGAACCAAGCTCATAAACACTTATCCTAGAAGACTTTGAATTGGAAATCCTTCAGAAGGTGGTTCTACAGAGGACTAACTTCATGGGCTGAATACTTATGTACAGTCAAGTTTTCTGTTTTTCTGTTATATTTCTTGTTTGCTTTACAATAAAAAATATTTTGCATCTTCATAGTTATTGTCATGTGATGCAAAGTGACATAAACCTCTCAATGATCCATTTAAATTTCAGGTTGTAAGGCAACAATAAAGAAAAAATGCTAAGGGGGCTAAACACTTTTGCAATCCACTGTAACCCACGCTTCAAGAAGTGCTTCCAAGAGACTTCACTAAACTGACATTTATGCTGTGCTTTGAAAGTTGTTCTTCCAGGAGTAATCCAGCATATACTGTACTAGTATCATTTTTATGATCTATAAGCTCATATAGAGTACGGTGCATTGGCGCCAGTATCTCAGGATAAGCACTTATCGCAGCCTATGTTTTTAACTAAACCATCTGGTACCATTATCAAATGTCCAGCACACAGATAAGACATCTGCTGTCTTTTAATACAGCTTGAGAAGTTTAAAAGTCTAGTCTTCAGACTGGGGCTGGGACTTTATAACTTGGTAATTTATTAAATGATAAATATTACATTTTTCCTTCAATCATTAGACCTCTTTACTGTGTGGAAAATGATCTGCTCCTGTGTGAATGTGTTCAGCAGATGTTCAGTATTTTTATCATTTTAATAAAGTGGTATTCTTAATGGATCCTGCAGCTTCTGTCATTATTATCTCTCATTTGTCTGTCATGTTTTTAATCCACATCTCATGAAACTTCACCTTTTGAAAGATTTTTTTTTGTTTATTTTACTGGAGCTATGAAGTGCACTAAATCTTTCTCTCACATTTTTTGACAGTGAAAAGCAATATTTTGTTCAACACCAAACCCACACTCTGCTCTTTACAAGGTTGTCTTTCCAATCCTGCCAGCAAAATGGTAACTATTGCTGCTTTTACTAAAGTAGTAGTAGTAAATTAAGTACATTTTATAGGCAAAAAACCAAAAAAAAAAAAAAAAAACAAACCAAAAAAAAAAACAAAACAAAACAAAAGAAACAAAAAAACATGTATAACATACTGTGTAATTAAAGTAAAACATTTTACTCAAGGAGGGTTCTAAAATATAAAGTATTTTTGGAGGCAATGTTGGAAGTATTAGAATTAGTAGGAGCATTAGTGGTAATATTTGTAACAGTAATAAAAGTAGTAGCAGTAATAAGTGTGATAGGAGTAATCAGAGTTGTAATGGTGGCATTTAGTTGTAATAGCAGCAGTAGTCGTATTAGTATTAGTAGTAGTAGTAGCAGCAATTGTGGTAGTAGAAAGAGTTGTAGTATTTGTAATAGTAAGAATGGTAGTAGTAAAGTAAAACATACTTTTACTCAAGTAGGTTTCTAAAAGCATTTTTGGTGGAAAAGTCAGTAGTAATAGTATTAGTAGTTGTAATGCTGGGAATTAGTGGTAATAACAGTAGTAGTAGTTGTTGTATACAAATAATAATTTAGTTGAGTAGGCCTACTTTGACTTTATTAATTAGTTATTATGCAGTAACAGTACTTTTAAGTATAGATTTTGAGTACTTCTTTGACCTCTGCCATTTGTCTGCATGCTTTTCATTCATAGTAATGAGTCTCCTGTACCTTTGATTGGGTTAGCTTTGTATTTGTTGAAAAGTTTTGCATCTGCGCAGACTGGAAAGGCTATGTGCAGCGTCTCCACGGCGACAGCAGACAGAGAGGCCACACACAGTCGACGTCTACAAACTACTTCTTAATGAGAGACTGAGTGTCATTGGCGTGGCACTTTCCAGTACGAGTCAGCACAAAACACAAGAGAGACAGGTCTGACTGCCTGTTATGCTGCCAGCTAAATAAATACGCAAATTTATTCCGTGAAGGCTTTGATTTTGTGCCTGTGTTGGCACTATGTAAATCATAAACGTAATTTGGGTTTGCATGGCTCATATCATTCACAGTTGAAGAGTAGGAAAGTCTGGGAAGGCAGAGAAGTTATGGACATTGATTCACAGCCTCTGACAGTAATGTGTGATGTGAGGGATAGTCTAGAGCACACTTAATAACCTCAGTCAGCTTTAATAGAAGCAGTGCACTTTATTAGCCCAGACCTTATTAATGCCTGCTTTTAATGTAGACTAAATACAAATATATTCTGAGCCTGTCCAGACCTATGCTACATCAATAGCAATGCCAGGGGAAGCTCTTTGTGTGATGTACCTCCCCAGTACTTACAAGTTAAAAATAAACACTTCACAGACAGTCAGACTGTCTTTGTTGGGCCAAAATTATTCACAGGGGTAGTGTGACATAGGTTTTCACGTCCAGTGCCTTTCTTGGCCCTTCTCTTTGGACTTGCTTGAAGTGGCATTTTTATTTCTTTTTTTGTCAGGAAATCCCACTGCTGATCTCCGCACTGAAGGCAGGGACACTGACCACTTAACTGAAAGGTAGAACTGACCATCTTCTACTGCTTAACCAGGGCCTGGTTGGAGAGGCAGCAGTCTAACCAGACTTCCCTCTCTCTGACACTTCCTATAGTTCTTCCAGGGGAATCCCGAGTCATTCCCAGACCAGCCAAGAGACAGTTTCTCCAGCGTGTACTAGATCTTCCTTGGGGTCACCTCCCTGTTGGACATGCCTGGAACAGCTCCCCAGGAAGTTATCCAGAAGGCATTGGAAACAGATGTTCGAGCCACCTCAACTGGTTTCTCTTTATGTGGAAGAGCAGCGGCTCTACTCTGAGCTTCCCCAGGATGACCAAGCTGTAGCCGAGATCTTGCCCCTTAGGTCATGACCCCAAAGCTCAAAAGCATAGTTGAGAGTATGAATGTAGATAAACTGGTAAACTGACAATTAAAACCAGCTTTAACGTCTGTGAAAAACTGTGCATTTAGAGGAGATTCACATTAAGTTGCATCCACATCTATAGTAATCCACCACACAACCTATGTTTAATTCTGAATACAAAATGATCATTTTAAAATTCATATAATATGTAATGAATAGTGTGACCAGTTAGTGGTTGGCATGCTAGCTCAGCTGTTGTAAACATAGTTATGTGTCACATGCAAACTCATGTTCTCATAAATGTCATAGCGTTCCCCATGACTTACTCAGTTATTTTGGATTATGGTCATGCACGATATAAACTATTTGATGTGTCATATGTTTCATGTTGTTTTGAGCACTTCCATAAAATATTGTCACAACAAAATGGTGCCCAACCTCACACCAAACTGCAGTCTTTTAATTATTCATATTCATATACCTTTATTTTCATGTAACCAAATTTATATGATTCAGTATTGAGTGAACCGTTATGCAGCCATGGCAGGTTGGACTACAGTGAACAGGAAAGCTTGTCTACACGCCAAACCTCAGGCATTTCCATTCTGTCCCATTGCGTCTGTAATTGTTGAATTGTGCTTTTCTACTTTTGAAGTTCAGAATTTGTAAACTCTTTAAACAACAGGGCAGGGCTTCAAGAGCGCTCCTTTAAAGCGAGCAAGGACAAATGGACAACTGCCAGAGCATTTTGTCTGTATACTTATCCGGAGAGGTTTCAGACAGATGGCTCATGTGGACATTATGCAGGACATCCAAATAATAGCTCCAATTACTTCATGCACAAGCTATGAATCAGACAACATGTGCTTAAATGATTTGTGCATCCCAAGGCCTCACATCTGCGCCACAGCTTCTATATCTGACCTTTGTCAGCGGATCACTACGTATACATGCATGAGAATAGAACCACTGTTTAAACTGCTCACTTTGTTTATTGTCATCTATCCTCTCTAATACTGCTCCACTCTTTCATATGACACTTCCAGACTTGATGTATCCGTGAAGGAATGACCACACACATTTTGTTAGTCCAATGACATACTGATTTTGATTATAATAGCATGTTTACACCCGCTAAATTCTGATTTTCAACACACTTCTTTAGCTTGTAATGTTGTCTGACTTGGTAAAATTTTCAACACGTGTTTGGCTTCTTATAGTGTGGACTGTGCCAGGCTATGGAGTGTTCAGATTTATGGCAACCCTGAAGGGGACCAATTGCTTGATGAAATTGAATTTTAGTTCATTTAATTTAATTTTTTTAAGGATAAAGCATAAGGACTATACAGCCAGGCCAACTATTCTGCAAGATCAGCTTTGTTGTCAAGTTTATACCGGACACTTGTATTTAACACAAACTGAAACGGCAACAGTGTCAGGTGTGTTTGATTTAGTAACAACAAAATTAGGATACTTTCACAAGCCGACGCCTGTTGTTAGTTAGTAATCATGGCTGATTTTCTTGCCAAACAGATGTTTATGTGTGACTAATTGGGTTCCTGTTACATTTTGCAATAAAGCGCTACAGACTTTATGAGCAAACTGCAAAAGAGATGCAATTATTAAGAGTCAGACTGAGGTCAAAGTAAACCACTTTGAAACTCTGCAGCACTTGTGATGAAGCTGTACATGCTGTGTCTCTTAGAATGAACCACACTCAACTAGCTTAATGCACAATGACCTCCCAAATGTATTTTTAAACGGGATATATTATGCAAAACTGAGTTTTTCATAGCTTTCTATAATGTTGCTCCCACCTGTTTGAGTAATCCTGTATTCTCTGGCGCTGAGTTTCCAAGGCCTCAAAAAGTTTCAGATTCAGGTTCCATGAATCCAATGAACCCCCGCCCACCCCAGGAAGCACTGACCAATCAACAAGCCCTCTACATCCACTCTCATTCCTCTAAAGTTTAAGAAAGTTAAGTGCTTTTTTCATTGATTATGTTCAAAAGACAACAACACTCTGCACTCTGCTGATCTTTTAGCCTGTTTCTTTATGGCACCATTAGAGTACTTATTAAAAACGTTCTCTTTGTAGCCAGATAATGTTTTTAAAAGTTGTAAAATGTGGAATGCTCTTTTGGAGGTGACCAAGATTTGTTTAAAAATATGAATAAAAGCATAATAAATCCCCTTTAACTAGCAGACAAATAAGAGCATTACATGGACAGAGACAGTGCCTAGACCAAATGTGAGATGTCATAAGTCTGCAAGCCTTGTAGAACTCCTGCTCATGAATCCTGCTAAAGCTAGACATTAAAGTCCTGTAAAGTAGATAGACTAACCACAGATGGTGTTTATATAGGATAATGTTTTTTTTTTTTTTTTTTTCTTAGTCTTGCAAACAGAAAGCTTTAACCATGACTGAAAGACATCTGTGTTTCTGGTTATAAACATTTGCTGCCCTTAATTGTTCATGTACCTGGTTTAAAAAGAAGCACAAATGCCATCTCTTTGTGCTTGTCTCCTGAATTCGGTCTTCACTGTCATTTGTTCTGTTACAATTCAGTGACACTTTTGTATTTTATTTGCATTACTAATCTTGTTCATTCCTAGCTGATTTATTGATTTTACTTTTAGTGCTGCTTCTAGTGTCTCTTGTTCAATGTGCCACACTAAACTAAACTATGTAGACATTTGAAAATAGTGAGAATGGATCTTAAACTTGTGATTCTGGTGGATTTTTGAAATGAAATGACAATCTAACATAACCCAAGAAACCAGTTAAATAAGAAAACAAAGAAAGAAAAGGAAGAGCTTGCTGCACTGAGACAGGACCCTGTTGACACCTCTGTCATGAACACTTGACAATGCACGGAGGTAGTATTCATCTTCAAATAAAATCAAAGATGAGTGCATGAAACAGATCAGAGATCACCGAGCGCGCTTCTGAGTGCAGCATGTGATTGTGTTTAGCGTGGAATGCAGGATATGCCATGTAAGATTCACAGCGCCGCTTTGATCAGTGCTCACACTGATTTACAAGGCCTGGATCGAAGATTTGTGTGCGCTTTTATTGGTGAGAGTAAGTGGAGGATAGTGTACTCTTAGTTCAAAGGCTGTTTTTTTATGCATAGGTGAGGGTTGCTCTGACTTCGAGGCCAGATATGTCAGAACAGCTTAGGCAGAGGGTGAAGAGAACGCGTGTGGCAGGAGCTCTGTGGACACTGACCTTTTTAAATGGTAGTGTCTTGTGTGTGGTTCCTGTCACTTGTTTGAAATAACATGTGAAGCTAACACACTGGGAGGTCTACATCACAAGTCTATTCCAAGACTGCTTTTGGCATTGTGGGTCAAAGACATTTATGTGTCCATGTACTGTATAAATCAGTAGACAGATGTCTTAAATCTGTTTCTGAAGACCTGTAAGTATCATGGTCTTTTTACTAAAATTAGATCCTATTATTACTAATAATAATAATATTAAAGGGGCACTGATTTGTCACCTTATAACACATTGCATTTTTCATATTAAAGGTCTATGAAAAATATGTTTGATTTTAAATTACAATCTTTGGTCCTAACTAACAAGCTTTGGCCAGTCATATATTTGCATATATTTGGGTCTCCATCTTTGCTTCTGCATTAAAATACAGGATAAATTAATGTTGTAAATGCTCGTGCACATTGCTCAAGCCCATGCACTGTTCCAGGACTCATTCTAATAATTTCAGCTTTAAATTGTCATCACTACAAAGCTGTCAGTTCATTTATCTATCAGCGTCATGTTGCTAATAGCGGTGCTATTCCCCACCGTTGACAACAGGCAGCGACAGACACCTAATCCAAGCGTTCTCTGCAAATTGAAAAGAAGACGTTTCCAAATATAGTATTAGTTATAATGCTAATGCAAAGGTGTCTAAAACAATTTCCAAAAGCCTGAAAAAAGCATAATATAAGGTACATTTTCAACAGTTTTATACATGTTATTATAGTGTGGCAGGGAATTAGTTCACTTTCACTCAACCAATCCCAATCTATCACATAAAACTATATTATAGTCACAACAGAAAATTATACATAAGGTGTTGAAACTGAGATATTTGGTATTTCATGAAAATTATGTTTGTGTTTTTTTCTTTTATTCTCAAACATGTTTTCATTTTGTCTCTGTTTATGTGTAGAAAAAATGTTTTAGTAAGATCTGCAAACTATTGAAATCTGTATACTTTTTGGAATTGGGATTATTCTAATACTATTTCTATTAAATAAAAAAAATTAAGACTGCGGCAGAGTTTAATCTGCTATACACAGATTAAGGGTACGCTTAAGGGTTACAATTTTTAAACGATTTGCCATTTAACAAATGCTCCATATTTATCTCCATCTAGTGCTGGTGCAGATAAGAGCTCTTGCACTCGCCACGATCACAGCGGGAGATCCATTTGTCAAACAGGTAAACCTGATACCTGCCGTCATTGTGCTCTTTTCAGCAGCTCCAAACGGTGACACTGCCCCTCCTACTCCCACGGGACAAGCTTCAGCCCCCACCCCAGCCCCGGCTCACTGTCATCCCTCATCTCTAAAAGGAGGCTTTGTCACAACGTCTCACTTTGGCAGTTTAACTTGATAGTTACCATTGAGTGCTTGTGGGTGGCAAAGGGTACAATTTCCTCTGGCTAGATAATAAACTGCAACAATTACTGGAACCTTCCCATGGTACGTCCAACCATCCTTCCTGTCTGACTGTCATCCTGGCCTTGATCTCTTCATGCTCTGTCCATCTATCTTTCTATTATTAAAAGCACTTGCAATCAATCTTAGTTCCCTCCCTGTGGTCTGTGCATTTAGTGGAATATTTCACCAGCACCAGCAACTGGGATCCAGAGCCCCCTGTAAGCAATCACCAGAATGCAGCTAACACACGCTGCAGAGACCAGCCTTAGCCACATTTGTGCTATTCCTTTACACCCAGAGATGTTCTGGCTGCTGCTAAACATCTCCACACCTCGCTCATTTAACTGCGCACAGTGTTGACAATACTTTTGAGAACCTGCTGTGAAGCTGTAATGGAAGCTTCCCTTAGGTCATCTCTGTTTCACAAATGGTGCGAGGCAGATGTGTTTCTTAATATTTAAAGCCGATCTGTCTTGGAAAGCTGGTTCGATGCAGAAGTCAGTTGTGCAAGCACTGAAACTGATTGTAAGATATGAAAAGACTAGTGATCTACAAGGAGGGTTTACCCTGGAGATAAGGCTCAGTCATTAGAAACTCAAATTTGCTATTGATTACTTTATGGTATTTACCTCTAAACAGTCAGATACTGTGTGTCAGCTAATGCTATTTAAGTTAACATTCAGCTGCTAGTTGAGAAAGAATGTGTTAAAATATTATACAGTATGAATGTATAAGGTGTGGTGACAAATTACATTATTACAGTGTCAGCAACAACTTTTTTAAAGATCAAAGTACATGAATACACCAAAGACAGAAAGACTACTTGATATCTTAGGAAACACAGACCATCTAAGGATGCCAACAATGAACTGTCATGCCATGTGCAGTCCTGGGACTAGCCATAGGAGCTCTGCTGTTCTCTAACCTCACCATCACTGTATAATTGCAGCTTAGTCAGTTTGGGTGCATTTGTTTTTAAAGTGTGGTGAAAGCTTAACTTCTGAACAAAATGCTCAGGCTTCATTCCATAAAGAATGACGTCTCCAGGTTAGATGCATTAGTATTTGAAATGCTGGAATACAGATCATACCATATCAAGTGTTGGAGGTATGGCTGGTGTGTGGAAGGCTGAGAATCAAAGCAAAACTTTGACTATGGTCCATACTGAAGAATAAACGCCTCCTGCCTCAGACTTCTCCAGCCAATCTTTTTATCCTCTCGGCTCTATGGACAGGATCAAACTCCCAAACACAACGATTAATCTCATGTGTTCTGAACTTTTTAATCAGATTGGCTGTCAGGCCCCAGGTTTGCCATGTGCACTAAAAAGCCTAAACCCATTCCTGTAATCAATTGCTACACACTAGCAATTGACACTAAATTCACAGCTTAGTGTTTCATAGAAACCCCCACACCTGCGCCTGATCATGTGCACGGCTCAGGAAGTGGACTGTATTAACGGAGAGGTGAAGTTCTGCCAAGATCATTCTCCTTCCTTTACTTGAATGGCCACCCAGATGTTTATACGCACAATGTTTGGGCTCAATTTGAAAAGTACAACGTTAATGATCTGCATCTTGTGCAACACTAAGAGAGGAAATGAAAAACCATGGTGTGACTGCCAACAGAGAAATGCCTAACATTATAGTCAAAGGTAAGAGCTCTTTCCTCAGAAACATTTAGCAGAATTGGACAAAAGTGTATGGTTATTAGAGGAGCATAGAAATGAGATTAGTATACGCTTGTGTAGTGGTAGCCTAAAACGCCTCTGAGGGTTAACCAATAGGTCTGAGACCACACTCTGTAAGAGGAAGGGTCTCTGATCTACAGAGGTGCTGAACTGTCACAGTGAAAGAAAAAAATATTGGTAGCGTTTCTTGCTATTACAAGAACGTTTCACATTATAACGAGATCTTTTTCTTGTTATAACATGATAATATTACATTAAAACAAGATAGTTTGTAATGTGATAACATTCCTGTTTAAACAAGCAAATTTTCTCGTTGTAACGTAATATCTAATTCTTGTTAAAATGAGATCATGTTTGCTTATGATTGCCATTTTAGTAGTGATACTGTTCATCTATATTACAGCTTCCAAAAAGCAAAAAGATCACGGGTTTTAGCCCCGGGCCGATCAACACACCATCACACAAACTCTCTGGGTGGAGTCTGCATGTCCTCCCCGTGTTACCGTGGGTTCTCTCCGGGTACTCCGTCTTCCTCCCACTATCCAAAGACATGCATGTGTTAGGTGAATTGGTGACTCTAAAACTGCCCCTAGTGAATGAATGTGAGAGTGAATAGTTGTCCGTCTGTATTTATCTCTGTGTATCAATCCCCGCCAACAGCCCAAAGTTACTGAGATAGGCTCCAGTCACCGAATCAGCAGTATATATATATATATATATATATATATATATATATATATATATATATATATATATATACACACAGTGGGGCAAAAAAGTATTTAGTCAGCCACCAATTGTGCAAGTTCTCCCACTTAAAAAGATGAGAGAGGCCTGTAATTATCATCATAGGTTTACCTCAACTATGAGAGACAAAATGAGAAAAAAAAAAATTCCAGAAAATCACATTGTCTGATTTTTAAAGAATTTATTTGCAAATTATGGTGGAAAATAAGTATTTGATCAATAAAAAAAGTTCATCTCAATACTTTGTTGCTGTATAATTTACAATGCCGGGGCCCTGAATATGATTATTATTATTTAATAAAGTCAATTCAAAATATACCAACAAAGTCCTTCAATTTTCTAAGAGCCCCCTCCGCAAATGGTTCAGTCTGCTCCCTAACCAGGCCGGGAACGACAAGAGTAGTTGCTGCTTCTGTTTGTGATACAGCTGACCTCAGTATTGTCAGCATACCCCACTTCCAACATAAGTCAGGCTGTAAAAAACGAAAGGCGAAAAGAGAAAGAGAAGAAAGGGAAAGGTAAAGGCGGCAGTATGTCACCCAGTTTTTCCAAAAGAAAGGTCTGTATTAACTAGGGATGAGCATGGAAACCCGCTTCTATCCGAGAGCCGGTTCTAATTTTTCCAATCCATCGGAATTGTTTGCCTCTACCTTTAACAATCCCTCTTATTGATGCTGCTTTGGGCAGCTGTGTTTGTGTGAGCAGGTTTTGCTCCGAGACCTGCCCCGCTCCCGAGCAGCGCCTCTAACCATTTTACTTTCACTTCGCTGCAAAAGTCGTCTTTGTCGTAGCCTACAAAGCACAGTGCTCATCGTGCAGTGTATGTCGTTCTCCTCTCTCTAATTAATGTACACACGCTCCGGGACATGGCAGTATGGTAGTGGAGACACATAAAGCCTGGCGCGCTCACGTCCCACTGCGTGTACAGGTAGGAGCTAAATGTCCGCACTGTGACAGCAGGAGCTCATTCCTCTGCATAAGAAATGCAGTATGGAAGGGAGCGAGCAATAGAAAGAGAGAAATCTCTGTAGAAAACGCTGAATCCTGTCTCACCTGTCTGACTCTCACCTGTCTGACCCTCACCTGTCTGACACTCACCTGTCTGACTCTCACCTGTCTGACCCTCACCTGTCTAACTCTCACCTGTCTGACCCTCACCTGTCTGACTCTCACCTGTCTGACCCTCACCTGTCTGACCCTCACCTGTCTGACTCTCACCTGTCTGACCCTCACCTGTCTGACCCTCACCTGTCTGACTCTCACCTGTCTGACCCTCACCTGTCTAACTCTCACCTGTCTGACCCTCACCTGTCTGACCCTCACCTGTCTGACTCTCACCTGTCTGACGCTGATGTGGCCCCTCCCTGCTTTGCACTTTAGTTTAATGAGTGGTTTATTTAGACAGACAGGTGCAAAGCTGCTTCTGCTGCCCCTAAATCAACATTAAAATCACAATCCTTTTTATTTAAAAATCATACATTTCCAGTAATTTACTGCTGTACATTCAATACATGTTACTTCTGTTTAGTGAGCCCAGTTTAAAATAGGCCCACATACATGAAAATAAAAATAAGCTTCTATTTCTGCTTCATAATAAACTGTATGGCCACAAATCTAGTTCATTTTTATTCATAGATATATCAGGAATCCATAAGTGAGTTGATAAAGAATTGGATCAATAAGCAGAATTGACAATGGCATTGACATTGATAAAATCTTATCAATTCCCATCCCTAGTATTAACAGTTGTTTTAAATAACAGTGAAAGAGGTGGAATTTCTGGGCTAATTATAGGCTAGCTGACTTTGGTTCGCTGTTTGCCTTTAAAAACAATGAAAGTATTAACACTGTGCCAGTAGGTAGCTTAAACAGACTAGCAGAATAAGTTATTTTTTTAGTCTGATCTTTGGTCTTATAGCAAAGTATTTTAAAGTTTTTAAAGGTAAATGAATGTTTTAATAGGCTATGTTAAACGTGGTCCTGAAAAAATTTTGGTGGGGGCCCAATGTAAGATGTTTTCAGGGGGCCCAGAATACCTGGTGGCACCCCTGGATGTCAGTAAGTGACAAAGTGTATTTCTTAGTATGGCTCATTTACAGTGCTCTCGCACTAATGCTAAGATGCTATTGTTTTTAGCATGCCGGTGCTCCGTCCGAAGGCTACTGCAAAGCTAACAAAGTAACTCAGGTATGCAACTGTTGAAAGCATCTGTCAGCAAAAAAATAAGATTTTGGTGTTTATTTAGGTCAATAATGAGCCAAGCCAATTAGAAAGAATTAGTTTCTAGTGTTTGATTCTGTGTTTAGCCATTTTGAGTTGAGATGCAAGTCCAAGCTGAGTCATTTCAATCACTAATCACTACAGTATACAGTATAATGACTCAAGTGCAAGTTGAGTCACTGAGGCTAAGTCCAGGCCTCAAGTACTAGATCTGGTATGAAGATCCACAGATAAGTCTAGTTCTGGGCACTATATTATTACCAGAAATGGCTTTGGTCGAGGTCTGTGGGTCGAGGTCCAAATGCTTCCAGTTGTTTCATAGTTTAGATCTAACTATGGTTGCATGTCAAAAAGTTGTAAAGTCTGTCTCTGATGAGGAGACATCTAAGTAGACATCTATGTATCTTCAGTCATATTTAGGAGTACTACATGGAGAGGCAGCAGAGAACTTAAATTACTGTCTGATGTGGTCTATATGAAGTACTGTATCTGGCTTTATGTGGTTGTTTGTGGTGTTCTGTACCATGTTTATGATACAACTCTGTCATCAAAGTGTGACTATATCTTGTACGTTATGGAAAAATCCAGCCATGTTGGTGCATCTGCCCTGCTGTTGTTGAAGTCGGTCTTGAAATTGATCACGTAGATAAGCCTGTGTTTGTTCCCTTATTTCCCGCCTCCGCCTGATGTCCCTGCCTCCACCAGTATCCACACACACACACACACACACACACACACACACACACACACACACACACACACACACACACACACACACTGGGGATCCCGCGGGGCCGATCCTTTACCAGCGTCCCTCACTCTCTCTGAGCGCCGGGCCGCTGGGACAGAGGCCATGAATGAACGACCTGGAAATCTCACTGTTTCATATGACAGCTGTTCGGAAGTGGAGCTGCGAGGCCCGCTCATTATACTTCCCAAGCTTCATTCACTAAAAAAAAAAAAAAAAAAAGGTAGGTAGAGGTATGGCCCCACCCAGTCCCCCCCACACCAGGGACTCCTCTGACGTGACATCATGTCTCTGTCACCGAGCAGACGCCATTGTTGTCCATGACTGGCTGCAGCTCGTCCCGCCCTCCACTCTTCCGCTCCCTCATAGTTCTTCTCTTTTTGTTTTGTTTTCAGCAACAACAAAGGGACGCCACAGTCAAGGCTGGAGACATCCTTCCTCTCTCTGCCATTTATAAAGGCAGCTCCCCCTCCCAACCCCACAGCACTTGAATAGACACAAACAGAGCTTTGGCTGTGCCCACAGCTTTACACTGCTCTTTAATTTTCGGTGAGGGCCATGCATCGTCCACATCGAGGAGCAGACATGTATCCTTCTCTCCTTTCTCAATCACATATGGCCCCTCTTTTAGGGCCCGCTTAGAGTGGGGGACTTAACTTCAAAACAGTTCTTAACTTTTTAGTTCAGTAAAGGGACATTACCAACTTTTTATGTATTTGTGTGAAGCTGTTCAGTTGTCAAATAATGCATTATATTATGATGAAAAAGCAACAAGTGTTCCTTTGGTACCAGCAAGCTTTGGTCAGTCACATCATTGGCTACAATGAGGTCTGCTGGGCTGTTTTTGCATTAGAATAAAGAACACTGCCAATGGATGCCCTCCTTGATGCAACCCTCTCCATTTATCCTGGCTTGGGACTTGCATGGGCTTTTGGCTCCACTTGTGCTATGAGAGATCATTGTTGGTGAAAAATTGAGCTTGAAGCTTAAGATAAGCTCTAAACTTGTGCTTTTATTTGTATTTTTAAACCAATCTCAGTCACCTCTAGAATAGGATTTCATGCTTCAAAAACATTATTTGACTGAAAGAAAATGTTTTTAATAAGTATTCTACTGGTGCCATAAAGAAACAGCTGAAGAGACCTGCAGAGGGCAGCAGTTGCTGTCTTTTAAATGTAATTTAAAGGGAAAAAGCACTTCACTTCCTTAAACTTTTTGCATGATGCCATTTTACTTCAAAATGAAAAAAAGCTTTGAGAAACCAGTGGACTATGTTTTTTGGATAAATGAATCACAGCAGCTTCTTCATGAGAGAGACCTCAGAACGGCCATGGCAGAGAACAGAGGATTATTTAAACATGCATGGATTTTGCACAATATAGCCCCTGTAAGTAAAACAATTTTTGCTTTACTCTTGATTAAAACAAAAGCAGGCCATTTGCATTTTTTTTTTTTAAAGTTTTTATCTTTTTGAGCACTATTTTTTCAACACTCTCTATACTCAGTGTACTCACAGTATGCACTCATACAGTATTAGTAGCTTGATAGCTTGGACGATAACAAAAGCTCATCTACAGTTGTCGCCAAATGTTTAACTTCATAAAACAGCAGACTTTGTTTACATTGTGGTGGCGTTTGTGCTTTTAGGGACTGTTGTGCGTACAGGCTGTAATGACATGGTACCTGTGGCTCTGCCTGTGAAAAACAAAGGTTTGATTTGCAGTAGGTTTAGTGTTTAAGCTGTCTATATCTACTACAAAGTCAGATTACCCTACTTGGATATGTCTCTTACCCAGAACAACTGTGTTGGTACGTGTCCGTGTTTTCTTGTGGGGTTGTGAGCTTGTCAATGTTAAAAATGGAGGGGTCAGCATTAAATGACAAATCACATCAACAGGTCAAAAATAAAGAGAAGCGGAGACAAAAATAAAATGAATTCTGAAAAATGGGATGATGACCAGGATCAGGCAAAATGTGGACTCTGCTAATTAAATGGCAATTAATTTTAAAAGATCCTGTGCAAGTCCCACCAACCTCTGTGTTTCTCTATGTTTTGTAAGGGTGTTATGCCTAATCTCTCTGAAGCTTAACTTGCTCTGGAGTACATCTGTGATTTACCTTAAAATTTCATGCAGGTGTAACTTAAAGTAAAGTCAAACAGAAACCTATGGTATTCACAACCTGTAAAAGAGTATGTTACCATTTTTTATTTAGGCTTTTCCTATCATAAAACAGTGTAAACATAATACATACAATTGTCATTCCAGCTTGAAAAAACTCACTATTTTATTAACTTTTTTTTTTTTGTGTGTGTGTGTGTTCCATTTCCCACTGGTATAACTTTTCAGCAGTCACACATAAAGCTGGGATTCATGGCAGAATGCAGCACTGCTCTCCTTATGATGGGCTCCACTCCACACTTTTATTAGTCTTCCTGGCCTATTTTATACACTATATCTTTCTTCTTTTGTTCTCTATCTGTCGGGAGAATCTTTATGTATCATCCGAGGTCATGGCACTTGTCAAAGGGAGTGATTTATACCTGCGCAGGATGCTTTGCCCTGTAGGGGTCCGGCTCTGTTTGAACTCGGACAATAAGCCCTTGGTTGCATGACAGATAGACAGCTCCAAGCATGGAAGTAAGAAGTGAACATAAATGCTGTCACATATTGTTTGAATCAGCCTCACAGTGGGATACCTATGGTTCTCTTGGCAATAGTCCACTCTCTCACCTCATCATTCTCTTGTCATTTTTTTACATCCTACATATGGGCTAATTATAACATCTAGTCAAAGTTATAAAAGCTAAAGCAAATCTATACTCTGGATTACAAATGTATGAAGTACATAAATGACTCTTTTTGAGAAATTTTGTTTAGAGTTAAAGAATGGAAGCTTTAGGGCTCACCACAAATTTGCTTTTGTGGCCTCATTTGCCTATTTGGCTTGCTCTGTCTGCTTGGATGTCTATTCTTAGGGGCATTAGAGTAGTAAAACCTCATCTTTAGGGTTTGAGGGGGTTTATTTAATTTTCTAGAGTAAACCCAGCCACTGAGGGTCATAACCCAATTTATACCTTTTGGGGTGGTCCCAAGCATAGATAAATTATGAAGAGTCAAGATGATTTTGGCAACTGACAACCAGTCAATGAGATTTAATTCATCAGTCACCAAAAATCTGACTTCATTTAAGGTCCCCTATTATGCTAAATTTACTTTTTTAAATTTTTGTCTGTTAGCGTCATGTTGCTTATAGTGGTGCTTAATAGCCATTTTATTTTTTTCCCAGTCCCCACCATTGCCAGCAGGTGGCGACAGGCACCTAATCCAAGTTTTGTCTGCAAAGTCAAAGTAACAGCTCCTCATCAGAAGACATTTTTCATACATATACAATATTTTAAGTTATAAAACATTAAATACTGATGAAAAGCTGTTCAAAATGATTTCAAAAAGCTAGAGAAAAAATGCATCATATGTTTCTTTTAAGTTAACTTTAATAAATTAAGCTAATCATCAGATATGGGTGATTTAATTCAAAGTAATTTTTAACAAGTATATAAACATAAACCCCCTTGTTTCTGCTGTCTAAAAATGTCCAGTTGTATGTTTTAAGTTTGCTCTCTCACAAAAATAAATAAAGAATGCTCTCTAGGTTCCAAACTGTGTGCAAACTTATCTCAATGTGTCAGACTCCCTATAAATTCACCTCTATGCTGCAAGGTTGAGAGTTTAGGATCCAGGAATTGGCTCGATCTCAGCACACGTCACTAAAGGATGCTTCTTCTTCTGTGTCCTCTTCAAATGTGATACAGTATGTGGCAATATCTGAGGTCAAAATGAATGCTGATGCAAGACTTGTGAAATTATGTTTTTTTTTTTTTTTTTTTTTTTCTGGAGAGTCTTCAGAACTACAAACTTGAACTCACTTTTAAAAGCAATAATATTCTCATCTGTAAAAGGGTTATTTGAGGTGCGATTGAGCAGAAATGGCAGTGTGTTTATCCAGTGAAGCCAAGCCTGAGGTGTGTGAGTGATGTAGGCCTTGGCTGATTCAACTTGTCCTTTATCAGAAAGTGTATCCTCACTGTCATAACAAATTTGCAGCTCTGGTTCAACCATTACATTTTATGGATTAGGGTAAAACACATATTAACAGTACACACAAGAACTGGTTATCCATGGCAACAGAAACCAGAATAAACAATCTAAATGTATGACATAATAAAAAGATGACCTGACATCACCTTTGCCACCCTTTTTGGACCTTTTGCATTGCATCATTAGCCTGAGTCATGTTTGTTGTGTTTGGAAAAAGCTACAAGGTGCTTTGAGTGCACGGATCTCTTCAGGTTATTAATGATCGGTGGTGGTCTCCTGGAGTAACTGGAGCCACGCTGAAGCTCACTCAGGGACGCTTCCCTCTGACACTCCTCCTCACTGCCAAGTCTGTGGTTGCAACACTCAGCTCAGTGTGTTCATATATCTGTTTTATACTGTGTCCTGAAGGGCACCGGACAAATATAAAAATATAACAGAGAAGTTGAAATAATTCATTGTACTTCTTTGTGTGTCGATTTTGGCAGTATGAGTTAAATAGACTGCAATATTCAAACCACATCAGCAAAAATACAGGCTAAAGACCCAAAGAAGAGGTAGATAAGTACATGTACTGTAGTGATACAAATGTAGGACAGATAGATTACGTTAGATAGATCCTTTATGGATCCCGAAGGAAATTCAGGATAACTGTGTTTGCATCAAACCCAATAAAAGGCCTGTGTTCTTGTTGCACTGCACCTTTTCAACGCTTACTGTATGCCATGCCATGTTGCATGCTGGGTGCCTGAGTTTTGGAAGTGTTGATGTGCGCAGCTGTGATCTTAATACGCTGCACACAGCTAAGAAACATCTTGTATGAAACTATTTGGTTGCATTCTCTTCAACTGTAAGTTGGTTGCAGAGGTGTACAGTAACTAGATCATTTTCTAATGTAAGTTACTTGAGTACTTAAGTACAGTGCGTATAGGCCTATATGTAACCGGTTCCTATAGCTATGCTGTAGGACCTGGTTGTTCATTTGGTTTCATTTTCACTCATACTGCACAGATACAGTGTGTATTATTTATTGGTTTCAGTCCTCCAGCTCCAAATTCTTCTTTTTTGTGTGTCCCAAAAATGTCTTTCGTCTTCCCTTGACATTTCTTCCACTGGGAAGAGGTCAGTTTTGTAATCCATTGTAATCTTTTTTTTTTTTTTTTATTTTGTTCATGCACCTCCAAATGTAATCCTGGTGTCTTGTTGGTTCTTCAGTCTCCACATGCAGCTCAAACACAACGCAGAAGTCCACTGGTCACCTACATTCACAAGGTCCTGGATTCGACCCTGGCTTTGGGACAGTAGTAGCACCAGTAGATACAGATTTTGCTGTGCAATTGCAAAAATATATTTTCAAAATAATTTGTACATGGTAAATGGTTATTATAGGCCTATTATATATTTGCCTGTTTCACCCTCAAATATCACCAATAAATATGTTCCATGGATTTGTTAAGGCACCATAGTTTTTGTTAAATTTCAACAATATCACAACAAATAGTAAACTATGGTGTTTTTGTAATATATTCTCCTATTTTGAGACTTTCACTTGCACCAGAATGTGCTCGATCAAAGCACAGCGTGTTCTCTTCTCCTTTAAAACAAGGATATAAATAATGTCATTCTTACCACTATTTAATGATGAACTTGTAATATAAATCCAAATGAATATTATTTATTGACAATAAAACCAGTTTAATTGTTTGTGATTGATTTCAGGAATCACGGCTGGCATCAGACTCAGTGCTACTACTCCAGAAAATCTGCTGGAGTTTTGTAAAGCATGTTCTTAATGTACTTATTATTTCTCTACAAAACTCATCAAATGAAAATGTATTCAAATGGCAGTATCCATCAAAATGCTGACTTATTGTCTCTGTGATGTAAATGACTTGGTCCTGAACCAGACGTGTGTAACCATAGCCTTTGTGTATTTGCTTTAACAGTTAGAGATTTGAATAAATGGTAGACTTTATTTTTGCTTTCCAAATGAATCACCCATTTTCCAAATAATTCTAAAGGGAACACAGAAATAAAATAAACCTTGAGTAAAAAACTGCATGTGCCCCACCAAAACCATTAGACTCAAGTTATTATTTTGGGCTGGTTGTAGGGGATTGCTCAATGGTCCATCCAAAGAACCTTGTAAAAATAATGGACAAGATAAACCCTACCATTATTTAAATTTGATTAAAAGACACCAGGAAACCTTCAATAAATCAAACTGGAGCTGGCAGTTGTTTGTTCGCGAAAGCCAGGCCAGATGTCAAATGCTCCATGATTCAAACGGTGAGTCAGGCTCCAGTCAGAGGGGCTGTCCACTGAGCTTAAGGTCAAAGGGGCTCTAAGGCTCAATCTCAATACTTTAGAAAGATAGCTCATAAATTCTGTCCCCAACTTTTGCTAAGCTTTGAGAGCTTTGTCACAAGGTCAATTGTAAATCAGGAAGTTCCTGATCGAATAAGAACAGGCTTTGGAAGATTACCACAATAACTTCAGCGAAAACAATTGGGGGAAGTTTAACTGACCTACGCTGTTTGATAAAAACTACATAACCCACCCAAATGGACTACAACAAGTGCACTTTATCAAACTTTTCTCATCAAGGGCCACATACTAAAAAATATATGGAGAGGAAGACCACTTGCTACAGGAGACAGATTTTGCTTCACCATAAAAGCAGGTCCCATTCGACCCATACTTTCAGGGGTCTCCACACTGAATCATTCACAAGGGTACCAAGGTTTTACACCGGATGCCCTTCCACAACCACACATTTACTGTATTGTATCGTACTGTATTTTTTGGACCACTCACAACAAATTTATTTTTTCATATGAAGCTTTTTAATCTGCAGTAAAAAGTACTACATTGGTAGTTTGGGCCAACTAAGAAGGAAGACCAGGGGCCAATAAAAAATGGTCTGTGGGCCACATCTGGGGCCCGGGCTATAGTTTGTACACCTATGAGCAAAATATATCAAAAGGGGCATCATAGCACTTAGACTGTCCAGTCCATGCACAAAGAGTCACAGGCCAGTGTACTTTTTGTGCCAGTCCCAAGCCTGGATAAATCGAGTGAGAGTTATGGACACACATTAAGTTTTGTTTCTCACAAATGTAAACTAATGTGGTCACAGTACAGTGGCTCAGGAGGTAGAATGGATTGTCCACTAATTTAAACTTTGACAATTTGATCCCCGCTCCCTCCAGTTCATACTGTTGCTGTGTCCTTGGGCAAGATACTTAACCTACCTTGCCATTCAGTGTCTGTGGCACTGAATGTGTTAGTGAGATTGTGGTGGTGTGTGCATGGTATGGTTGCCACATCTCTATCAGTTACAGAGGTAAGTACTTTTATTGCATTTTACAATATAAAAAAAAGCAATGTATTTATTATTGTAGGTTTGTGCAGAGTTTCATGGAATAAAGACCAATTACAAACTGATCACACTGAGATGGGCCTTAACATGACATATTCTGAACAAACTGGGTAGAATGCCACTTACCTCCTTACTTCTTATCTCTTTACCTTACTGAGAATTTCAAGCTTTTGTCATGGAAACAAGGAAACACAGGAGTTTCAGTTTCAGTAGTGATGATAGACACTTGGTGACCCTAAACTTCTTTACCAAAGTCACGACCTCATTGACCATCACCAAATCCCTCTCAGGTCCAGCCTCGAGCCATCTCTGACTCACTCACAACTCCAATTATTAGATCAGGTCTCCGCTCCATTGTCCCGAGCCTTTGAATGATATTGTTTTGTGTTTGTGTTCAGAAATTATGGGTGTCCGGTCCGCACAAGGGAGAAAAGAAATTACCTGGGATAGAAAATAGAGCGACCACAATGCTTTCACAATACCCTCTGCATCCCCTTTCTCTTAGCAATAGCTCCTGGTGCAACCTGAGCCACTGTCTTTTTTAGCTGTGTGTTTATCTAAGCGTCTCCCTGGGACAGCCCGATGTGAGCCTTTGGTGGACATCCTTTCAGTGTTCCACTATGAGAAAAAAACAGGATTCCCATGCAAGCCATTCTTCTCACACATAGCAATAAGTGGCCTGTACATGCCGTACACTTCTTCATGACACATGACAGGCTCAACAACTCACTGTATCTATGTGTGAATAAAAATAATTTGTGCAAAAATAATCATAGTCCCAAGTGTAGTATAACACAAGTGAATGCATTTATTAAACGTTATATATTATGTTTCTTTCAGGCTTTTTTTTTTTTATCATTTTGAACACCTTCACATTAATATTTCACATTTTATAACTTAAAATAATATATATGTATAGAAAACACCTTTATTTTGGGGAGCTGCCACTTTGACTTTAGGTGTCTGATGCCCTCTGCTGGCAACAGTGGAGAATGTGCAGAGCATAAAATGGCTACATAGCACAGCTATTAGCAACATGATGCTAACCAGTAGATAAAGGAGCTAAATGCTTTGTGGTGGTGTTTCCAGATCGTTAGAAGAGGACGGCCTCAGGAAACAGAATGATTCAAACATGCAAGAATGAAACAAAATACTACTCCAGGTATTTTTCTGAGCTGAAAACATAATAACACGGTTAAAAGCTCAAAAAAGTCGATTTAGCATAATAGGGGACCATTAAGGTAAAAAATTGGTGTTTAGCATAAGAAAGTCCCTTTCTGTTGCATCCTTTATTTTAGGGGTTGCTGCAGCAAATTATTTGATATACATGGGTAATTTGGCTTTTTTTTTTTTTTTTTTTTTTACAATGGATGCCCTTTCTAATTTAACCCTTTCCATTTATCCAGGGTTGGGACCCTTATATAAGGGTAATCTAGTTTCCCTCTCTGGAAATTGAACCCAAATCTACGGTGCGTCCAATGAAAGAACTAACCTCTTTGCTAAAGTGGGGCTATTCTTTGGTGTTAAAAATACATTTTATAAATAGTACTTAATACTACTATTACTTCTAGTTCTCTAAATTGTGGCTGAACAAATCACAATGAAACAAGAATAAAAGAGCAATGCAGAAAGCCCAATCCATTGTATCCATTCATAGATAAACACTTATAAATTGATTTTACTCAAGATTAGTTAGAATAGATAGGAGTTTGCCAAGAAAGTTAGAGGGTCTTGTTGGCCAAGGTAATAATTTACCATTTTGAGAAATCATGCCAGACTGACTCAGTTTATTATCATTATGTATAAACATTGTAAAAATGCATTTTCTTTGCAGCTGTGACACATTATTGTTTCTCAATATGCAGTCATGGTAACAACATGAACAATAATGCCTGCTGTGGATGCAGACTAACAATTAATTACATCAAATATACTAAATATAGCCTCTAGTTTTATCATTCTGTGTTGTTGACTGCAAAAGAAAATCAAACCTAAATGTCTATTTATGAAAAAACTTAAGGTATATCATTCATTTTACCTTAGACTAGAGAACAATATAATAAGTGTGGATGTATGGACATGGCTTGAGCCCGTTTTCCTGTTCCTCCTGGGATTCAGCACATTGGACAGCTCAGCCCCTAACAATGTCTCTGTCATAAACCTTAACATTTGTTCACACATGCAAAGGCCTTGAAGCACGTGCAAGTCATTTCCCTGTGAGAAACACAAATACCTTCCTTGAAAGCTCATTTAACCTGCTTTGAATCAACACCGAGTGACTTTTTAGAACAACTGCTTCAGAGCTGGTTACATAAATGTGTAGTGAAGTGTATTCATCAGAGGAAATGCTTGGTCATTATGTGCAGGCGGGAACCAGCGCCATTCATCTCTGTGACTTTTTGTTTACGGCTGTAACACAAGCTGGCGTCACTCAGATAAGATCAGGGGAAGGGATGGCTCTGTGCTCCGACACCCAGCCGATCTCTCAATCACTGCCCCGCTGCCTGGAGACTGACATGGTTTACACTCAGGGTCACTACGGCAGACTCCAGCCACATCGCATCGTGGTCAACCCCAAATTATACAGTCGCACGCCTCCAGCCACTTGTGGGCTGCATTGTGAAATGAAAAACAGACTCGAGACACTTGACTATATCATTGTGCCATGAAAGAGTCAGGTCTATGAGGAATTTAACTTCAATATAAGGCCTAGACAAATAGTAGTAATATACTCAATTGTACTCAAACATAACTGAAAGTCAAGGCCTAGCAGCTTAGTATTGTCTAATGAAGATGAATCTCAAAGGCTGGGTGATGGGCATACTTAGCCAGACCATTTCTCTAAAGTGAAGTAGGTCTGAAACCCCTCTCATGTAAACTGTTTTATACCAAGATTGATCCTTCCTTCCATTTAAACACAATTACACACAAATAATAACATACTGTAATAGAAATTATTGGTGGGAAAAAATATATACATATGTAGACTTTATTATAGAGGATTAAGAGATGAATGTCCAACTCATCCCAGGTACATGGACCAAAAATTAGTCACTTATTTAATGATTTTTACTTAATTTAAAAGTTCAAAAAAATTTTATTTATAAAGCCCAATATCACAACAGCAGTCACCTCAAAATCATTAGTCACACAATTAAGCATAAACACACAATCAAGCATAAACAACAGCTACACCAAACTAACATCCTCTGTCCTTAGACCCTCCCTCTCAGAAAGGAAAAACTCCTTAAAAAAAAAAAAAAAAGGAGAAACCTACTTACATTTAAAGGTCCAAATAGTTTTGGACATCTTTGCATTAGTTTATAACTTAAAATAATGTACATATATGGAAAATGTCTTCTTTTGGGGAGCTGTTACTTTCAATATGCAAAAAATGCTTGGATTAGGTGTCTATTGCCCCCTGCTGGCAATGGTGGGGAAAGGCCAACAGCATACAATGGCTTATTAGCAGTCATAATAACATCAATTTAAGCGGTGAAATGATCAGAATGAGTCCAGTGATGGTGTATGTGCTTTAGAAACACGCAGGAGCACTTCCTGGTTTCATGCGCCTACATAGAACAGTGAGACCTGAGTGTTTTAAGCTCTTCATCAGGATATGGGCTCAGGATTACTCAAAGGTGTGAATGAAACAAAATACTACTGCAGGTTTTTTGAGGCCGAAACAACATTATATAACATGGGTAAAACTCAACTCCACTTTGAACATAAAATATACATAGCATTCAGCATTCAGACCCATTGCATCACAACACAGGGGATCACTAGGGGATGTTCCTGAAACCAAACATTTATCTTCTGCACACACACAGTCAGATGTATGCATAGTGAGTTAGCAGTGTGTGTTCAGCTGTCTGTGGGGGTCTGAAGTGTGTCCACTCAGTGTTTCCACTGTCTGCAGCTGTTATTGGAGTGATAGTGAAGTCTCTGGCTCAGTAACCTGCATTAGTCAGAGCCACTGAACTGTGCACTCATATGGAGTCACCTGCTTCTCTGCTGATTCATGGAGTAATAATATTAGTGATGAAATACTATACTGAGTTATACCAGGCTCTTAGGCAAATTAACAAGTGATGTCCTGTCAGAGTTGTCCATGTGTGACTGTTTTGTGATGGGACGTGATGCCAGGATGTGAAGAATGGTCCGGTCCTGCTTCATTTCTTAGTTTGATTGGGTGCACATGTGGTTATTTAGTGATTCAGCGCCAAAAGCCTGCATCAGCACTTCCTTTGCTCATGAGCGGGGGATTCCCCAACACACTACAGCCAAATAAATCAAACACATTAAACATGAACTTTAAACCCAATGTGATGAAAAAGGACTGTAGGCACCAATAACCTATAATATTGTTTGTTCAGACCAATAACAGCTGCACCACGTGTCATTTAAAAAAAAGCTGGATTACACAGAGCCACTACTACTACTACCTGTCCTGGACACATCTATTACACAGCCTGGATCTCTCCTTCATGTGGTTCTTCCTGAGGTTTCTCTTTTTCCCATAGCTGTTTTTAATTTCTATTTTGTTTTTGTTTTTCCTTAGAGAGACAGTGGGTCGAAGAACAGGGGATGTCCTGGGCCCTGTACTACAAAGCCGGCTGAACTCTCCTAGCAAGGTAAACAAAACCAAATGTAAGCACCTACTGCATTAAAACTACCAATACTGCCACTATTACATCTACTATTGTTATGATTTTTACTACTACAGCTATTACTTCTACTAAAACTGCTACTATTGCTACTAATAATGTGATTACTAATACTAAAACTGCTAATATTTTAGCTACTGTTTCTATTAAAACACGGTTAAAAACAATCTGTGTTATCCTTGTTTTCATTGTGACAGCCTGGATGACTGAGAATCTCCACAGATATATTATTGCTACAAGTACTGCTGCTTCTACTGCTGCTACTACATTGTGAATAGGGACTGTGGGTACCCATAACCCTCCTCTTGGTTGTTTAAACCAAAAACAGCTACACCACATGTCATTCAAAACAAAGCTGGATTACACGGAGCCCTCCACCATCATCAGCGTATCTGCATGTGCATCACTTTCATCCCAGTTGGATCATGGCCTGATCTCATTCTGTGAGTAAAAACACAACCGCAATAAAACAAGCCCTCCTTGTCCAGCTCTCAATTTGTAAACCAAATAAGCGTGTTCACCAAATTGTGAGGTTTAAAATTACCCTTACACCACACTTCTGTCTGTCAGGTGCCATAACCGCTCTGACAGGTGGAATACAAATCAGCCGTAATGCTAAGCTAACCAGCCTCATCTTCCATTCCCTCCTGCCTCCGTGACTGTGTTGGGTTTCACTCAAGGATGTGCGGACAGTGCCATCCTTGTCTGCTTCCAATTACCATCCTCACCTCAAAATTTCCCCTGGGGGACTTTCCTCCTCCAGTGTTTAAAGGGCATTAAGTCTCACTCAGCCTGAGTCATTAAGGGGCTGGAGGTTTATGAAGAGCCACTCTGTCCATTGTCTTGGGTCTTCTTGGAGCATATGCCCTGCTGAGAGATGAGCGAGGTAATCACCAAACCAGACCAAGCTTCAGTCATGATCTTACCATGTCAAATATTAGCAGGTTTTTTAATAGATGACAGTGTTGAAGTCGGGTCACCAGTTTTGGAGTCTCAGTGTACAGTTTTCTATATATATACTATAACAAAACTAGACAAAAGTGCAAATAATCTGTCAAGGTTATCAGTTTACAAGTCTGAGTTGAGTCTGTGAGAAGAGACAAGTCCAAGTCTGAGCTTCAAAATGACTCGAGTCCAAGTTGAGTCATTAAGCCTGTGTCAAGTCTCAAAAGGTGAAGAACCTTGAATGGAATCCAGGACTAAAGTAGTTTTTTCTCTGATAGATGACTGCATGCTGACAAGCTTTGGCCAATCACATGGTTGGATAGATCCATGTCTGTGTGAGGGTGCTCCAGTTTTCCCCATCTATCTCAAAACATGCACTATAGGCTAATCCTAGAGCTGGGTACTCCTGACCAGGATCCTGGCTTGAGATCTAGGTCCCCAGACGCTGCACTGCAGCTGCCCACTGATCCTGACAGGTTGCCCCCATTGAAGAATGGGTCAAATGCAGAGAACAAATTTCCCTATGAGGACAATAAAGTCTACCTTCACCTTCTCACTGGCTGTGGGTCTACACCGTCATCGTTTTTCATCATTCAGTCAATGGCGACATAAACGTACTGCTTATTCAAAATAATATTACTCCAGCAGAGTTAAAAGTACTCAGCAAGAGCAAAAAAATATTGCATAAAAAGTGTTTTGAGTACAAATTACTTTCTTGCATTAAGTTAGGGATGCTACCATGGCTGTGGGTCTACAGCATTTGTTATCAATGAATCAATGGCAACATAAACTTTAGAAAAAGTAAAGAATGTACTGCTTATTCAAAATATAATTTTAGTAGAAGTAAAAATACTCAACAAAAGTAAAAAGAGCAAATTACTTTCTTGTAATATACAGAATAAATGAATGTATGAACAACTCTCGCTGCTATTCTCCTACCACTGGGATATGTCTACTGCAACTAGTGCCTCCACTACTACTGCTTCTAATACTACTACTGCTATTACTGTGATTACTACTGCTACTTTCTAGTTACTTTTCCTCCACATTAGCAATGTTGAACACAGATAAATATTGGTATCGAGTTCACACAGAGCCAGCGGCGCAGCACAGTGAACCACAGCTGTGATCAGTGTGGGCTCAGGTGGGTTATTTTCACTCTTGTGCACTGACCCATGTTATCTGCTGACAAACACAGCCATCCACAGTGTCATGGCTTCTCGAGTTCCTCCAAAGACAGACAATCTTTTGAAAATTAAAGTGTTCAACTCAAAACACATGTCTCAGCTGCCTTTTTCCTTTCCCATTTTTTTGGCAACAGGTCTCACAATTAGAGCAGCTAACCACATCCTTATTTACTCAGTTCTTGTGATAGACTTTTTTGCAGTCTCAAAATCACTGCTGCTTCCAATAAGGTTTTCATCACTTGGTGCATTGATAAGAAATGGATGTAGCGGCGCGGCATGGATCAATATCACAAATGGATCAGATAAGGACAAACAAAGCTGGGTAATTACACAGACATGCAATACTTCCTCCTTGTACACATTGATTTCTCAAGAGTACCACTTTCCTGACGCCATCTTGGATCAGCTCAAATGTCAACAAAGACAAAAGGACTATTAAACACCAGAATTATGAATGTTTAAGTCTCTTGATGAAAGACTTGGTGATGGGGGAATTTGGTGGTGGATTTCCGCCCTCCTGTGGTCAACCCCATAACTATCCAGGTGTCAGAGTTCCTTGTTTATTACCGCCAGACCAGCTTTTGTTACTTTATATGGGCTCCTATTGAAAAGAGGAAACATGTGGCTAATCAGATTATGCCATAAATTCAGAGGGAACATTTGTTGCGGGTGGAATACTATAAGTTTGACAGTTTTTGTTTGAAGGGTTGCATTTGGTGCTGGGTTCATAAAACAAGAGTTCATATAAAAGTGAGTGTGACTTGTAAAGGGATTTTTTTTTTTTTTTGCAGTTTATATATATCATTTGTAAAAAAAAAAAAAAGTTGAATATTGGAAGAGCATTAATGGTCCACAATATTAGGCTATTCATATCTGACTGTGTGTGCTGTATGATGCAGTAAGTTAAACAGATTGTAATACATTTTAATAGACAAACTGTGCATAAAAAAAACTACATGTGTAATGTCAGCGCCTGGGTATATAACCTAAATGATTAGATTTATATGATCCCCAATAAGAAACATTAATGTTATAAATTAATAGTTTGAGGTTACAAATTGGTTGAATTTTGGATTAAAAACAAACAAACAAACAAAAAAACAAAACACAGGAATGGTAGCTGTTGTTTAGTTAGCGGTGGTAGTGGCTGGAACAAGGGTGCTGCCAGGTTTTCTGGGCCCTCTGAAAAGATATTGGGCCCCATCATCACAAACTAAGCTAACTTTAAATTATTATTGTAAGAATTTCAAGGGCCCCTGTCAGTCATGGGCCCTAGGAATCATCCTAACTTTTGCTCCCCTTACGGCGCCCCTGGTTTGGAAATGCTAATTGACAGACTTCTGTGTAACATTAGCTGGGACAGCAGTAAAACTGTGTAATGTTGCTTTGAGAACTGCTGTATCTTTTCAAAAGGATACACAGATAGATACTATAATGTTTTAGCTGTTAGCTTAGCCACTGTATTTGACAATAGCGTGAGTTAGTCTGTGCCTGTAAGGATTGTGAAGCATAATTTTGATAATTGGAAGATTTTATTGCTACACGACAAACATGATGAAACAATCTGCTCCTAATACATCCTAATAATTCAATTCTTAGCAAATGGATTTTGGGAAAATTAAGAAAACGACAATAAGACATTTATCACTGTGACAGAAAGGAATGCAAGTCTTGAAATAATCATTGCAATGGCTCGATTCACCAAATCCAATCTTGTGATATTAAAATTGTCTGAAATTTAAGCTCAGCGGTTACATTCTTTTATAAAGACTTGGTGTCATAAAGAGATGGTGGTTGGAGCCTACTCTCCATGGCTCCTGCTGTTTTACAGTCTTCTGGTCTGCCGGTCACTATTCTCTAAAACTCAATCCTCAGACCATAATATTTTTATAATATACTAAATTTGACTTGGTAATGGTCAGACTTTGATGATTTCTTTTTTAAGAAAAGGTTAGTACATTGTCTATATTCAAGAGGCTTAATGATTAGAGAATTTACCCCAGAAATACAGCATAAGAAGCCTGGTTTGAGTCCAGGTACAGTATTCTTACCTCTGCGAGATAGGGCCTTAGTGCCTTAGCAGAGGTCTGCATTCTTAGTGCTTTTAGTTAATTCCTATTAATGCATCAATGTCAGGGTTACTAAGCATTTGAAGTTTGTGTTGTGAGTGCAAAGAAGGTCATGTCTAGCCATTTTTGACCTGCCCATACTAAAATGCATGCAGAAGTTTAAGTTTAAATTTGCATTATATTAAGGGAATAAAGAGAAACGGCTGTAGCAGTAAGTATAGGCCTGTGCTATGCTTGGCTCTGACCCGGGACAGATGTTTTGGCAGTGGATGGACTCAATTATTGTTGATGTAACTGAGCTCTGGTGCACACACTCTGTTTCTTCTTCTCTCGAGTTCAAAACTTCCGGAGGTGGGTCCACTTTTCTTTCAAAGAAACAACAAAACAAAGCACATGGCACTGCCCCAGACGAGATAATGACAGCGGGCGCAGGATCAGGACTTATGGGCCTCAGTACCACGACAATTAGAACTGCAACAATTGATCTGGTTTAGTCGAGCTTTGTAGTAAAACATCCTGTTTCATCTTCAGCTCATTAAAATGTCCATGAGCAGACCGAATGGCAACAAAGACTTTTCGTTCGTGTCCTTTAGACATTGAAGCACTGAATCAAAGAACAATCAAACTAATGAGACTCAGGAGAGAAGCTAAGAAAGGCATTAAAGCTGAACTACCCAATTTTACTACTGCAGTGGGTGTTGCAACAAAATCTGTTACCTATAGCATTTCTAACCCCACCACTCATCACCAGCAATGACTACCTTTCGGCTTTTATTACAAATGTGAAACTTGACCAATTAGCCACCTCAATAAATAAATATATGACATAACCAATAATTATCTCTGCCTCATGCTGTCTGCATTTTTGTTTTGTGTATCCCCTGGGGTTTTTGTCAGTGAGTACCCACTCACTCACATAACTCGAGGAGTCTGCAAAAAGTGGTCCTAGATGCTCAGGCAGGTCCCTGTGAGCTGTTCCAGGGTCGAGACTCAAGACCAAAGGTGACCAAGCTTTTTCGGTCCGCGCCCCTCGTTTCTGGAATGGCCTGCCTGAGGAGAAAAGGCTGGCACCAACAGTGACATCTTTTAAATCTCTTCTTAAAACCCACATTTATTGACTGGCCTTTTTATAAAAGTTATTTGTATTTATTTCCATTTATTTTGTTGTGTTGTTGTTATTTATTTATTTTTTGTAATAATTTTTTGTTGTTAAGCACTTTGTAAACCTTGTTTTTAAAAGTACTATATAAAGTTTATTATTGTATTATTAAAACCTTTTTAATTGATAAAAATGTATAATTATCTGCTTAGCTTTAAAATAAAAATATAAATAAAAATATAAAATGTTATTTACATTTACTTATACATTTCACTGTATGTGTTTTTTAAAAAGAACTTAAATAAATAAATTATAATTTTAAACTTTAAATTCACCACAAAGACAAATTCTGAAACAAGCTATTAAAAAAAAAAAAAAAAAACAACAGAATATCCTTGAACAGTTTCACCTTTTATCATGAGTCAGTGAGACACTTGAGCTTGCTTGTCCTTCATTAGTTTCAATCGGTAAATATTTTCTTATGATCTTCAAAATAAATTCTGAAATAATTCCCTGTACCCCTCCAAAGTGCAAGTGTACCTGTGCTTGGGGGGAAAAAATGACTTAGAGAACAAACTTAAACCTTTGGACCTTTTTCAAACTTCTTTATTGAACATCCTCAAAGCATTTGCTGTTTGACACCACCGTCAGAATCAACTCGGGAGGGAGAACACTGAGTAAACAGAGAGCTATTCCAAACAGCCGTGGCATTTCATTTGATCCCGCTGTTGCTCATGGTCTGGGCCTTGCACACTCCTTTGCCGGCCACTTCAAAGGCAGCTCCTTTATAGGTTGCAACACACTGTGCGTCTGTGAGCAAGTCGGGCTGGACCTGCTCCCAAACCTTCTTCTTGGGGTTCAGCTCTTTGTCTGGCTCACCTGAAATCAACAAAGGCAGTTTAACGCATCAGGACCATGTCTGTTCAATGGTCATCCATCACAAGACGCAAAGATTCAACACTGATGACAAAGAATGTCCTGGCTTAACCTGAATCATCATTATTTTAATAAATTCAATCATTTTTATGGATGACCTCCCTTCACTAAATATTTCAGATGAACTCTCAGTGATCTCATGTCAACAACTAGGGCCAATACAAATGATGTGTAAATGACTGAGCCATTTTGGAACTGACTCATCAAGCCAAATCCAATGTTATTTCTCCCACATGACCCGCTGCTATCAAAATCTATTAATGCATTGGGTGTTATAAACCTGCCCTTTCTTCTCAAACATCACAACCTAACTTCTCAGAATCCACATAAAAATCCTGGCGTATCATTAATACAAGCACTTATTTTATTATGAATTTGACGCTTGGCAGTAGTGAAGAATTCTAGCTGACACTGGCTCGCGTCTCTCTCGAGTCAACTGTCCCGAGGTGTGAGGACACAAATGTGTTTCATTTCCCAAAGTTTACAGTCCGAGAGCAGCAACAATCAGTTTTGATCAGAGGAGAGGGTTCGATGAGCAACTTGTGTGCATTCTTAAGTTCAAGCACAAGTGTACTGGGCCCTATTAGACAAGGAAATATGGACAATTACATGGTTGCACCAACTGTGAATTAGCTGTAATTTAATCTACACTTGAGACATGACAACACTGACTCTGATTTCAATGTTTTGGAACAACGCAAGTGCCAGTTCACAATCATTTCCGTCTGATTACCATACTCAGATAATTGAATAACGTACAAAGTATTTTTTGAAGAAAATGTACTTGGTGATGATGATTGAAAGAGCATATTTTACTTTTTATTTTTTAAGAAATTGTACATTTATTTAAGGTGGGTAGCACACATGACTCACCAGGCTAGCTCCAGGTTTTTTCTCATGAAATTTAAGACCTTTTTAAGACTTTTTAATGCCACTTAGAATAAAATTTAATGCCAAGATTGCCGCCAAAAGAACAATAATCTGTATAGATTTTACATCAATAAAATATCAGTGTTTCTCTCTGAAACTTATTGGTTTTATTTGAAAAGTCTAATGCAGGTGAAACCCCATTTCTGCATTAAAAATCTCAAAACTGAATCATACATTTCAGTGGTAACAGCAATTACTGTATTGTGCGTATGTTGTTGCAACAAATATGCCTGCAACATTACACAGCCATATAAACAGTAGTCTTGGCTTTCAAAACTAACTTAAACTAACTTAACTAAACTAACTTAACTTAAAGGCACATTAAAGTGGGTGACTAACATATTTGTTAAACCACTATTGATAGAATTTCAAAAAACTCACAAAAAACAGACTTCTACGTTTTTACTTAAAAAGTATTAATCTAAAATATTTTTTGACAAGTACAACACTGAAAAACTTGACTCATATGTCCCAGTTTGACAATTAGATAAAAAAAAGTAATACCTGCCCATACGATTTAATAGTTTTAAGACCTTGATTTTGGCAACATCACATTTAATACATTTTTTAAACTTTTAAGACCTTGAGGCGACCCTGCTCACACATGCCCTTTAGAAACACGCACCATCACCCCCTCTCCTGAAATCTTCAGGAGAGCCTTGTTGTTTGTACGTAAAGTAATAATTTTGTTGACCTATTATAGTCATAGTAGTAGTAGTTGTAACAGCAGGCACTAGAAGCACTAACTGGTGGTAGTAGAAGTTTTAGTAGTACATTTTTTCGTGTACAATAAACAACATAAGAAACTTGTACTTAAGTAAAATTTACATAGAAAATGTTTCTTTTTAATTTTCAGAGTAAGACATTTGTTGACTACTTTTATTTACGTCTACTTAATTTTTTTTTATCATTTTGATGTACTTTTACATTATTACACATTTTAAGTACGCCTGCCGCCTCTGATGGTTCCCTCTCTAAACTTGTGAAAATAATATGGTGAGAATCCATAACAGAATTTCAGTCCAAGAGCTCTAAGACACGTACTGCTCAGATAAAAGCTCTGGCTTGGCTCAAAATGCCTTCATCAGATCCTCTTCAAAATCTCTGGAATCTCTCAGTTTGTTTCTCAATAGAACAAACACACTTTATTAACAATCATCACATAGCAAAAAATAAATTGCAACCACTTAAGTTTAGTGTTTGATGTTCTACTTTGTTTGGGATTGTGTTTGTCTAAAATACATCTATAAAATGTAGCTCACATTCCTAACATAAAAGGTTGATTAGACGAAATTCATTTGTTTGCAAAACCTTTTGCAAACTCCAGAAGTAAAAGTCATCTTTGTAGATATTCAACAATATTTATAGCACCAAAGCAATTACGTTGGGTAATTGATATTATTGATATTTATATGATCTTACACCAGTGAGGCATAACTTTATGACCAACTACCTATGCCTATATGCAGCCCCATAACAAACTGTGATGCACTGTGTATTCTGACAACCTTTTTATCAGAACCAGCAATAACTTCTACAGCTGTGGTCCCAGTCCCAGGCCTGTGGTCCCAGTCCCAGGCCTGTCGCGGGTTCACCATCGTTCCTTCCTTGGACCACTTTTGAAAGACACTGACCACTGCAGACTGGGAACAACCCACAAGAGCTGCAGTTTTGGAAATGCTCTGACAAAATTTTCCTGCTTCTAACACATCGATTTTGAGGACAAAATGTTCCCCCTATCACTTCCAAAAGGTTCCATGAGAAAGAGATAGTCAGTGTTTATTCAATTCACCTGTCAGTGGTCATAATGTTATGCCTGATCGGTGTATATGACTATTTTGAGGGGATACATTTTACTAGTACCACATTTTAAAAAGCTTTTCAAATTTCTGTAACTTTTCCACAACTTTGACGACACCAAATAAAATTCATGACCTTTCCTAAACCTAGAAATTGGATTTAAAACTTCCAGGCCAGGCCTCTTCATGCCTGTATAACCTATAGAGTAGAGACTAATTTTAAATAGAGATTGGTGTCTTTAGAGGAACCAACTACTGCACTGCTTTTGGCATGAGCCAACGACGACACCCTTCATTTGCTAAAAACAGGGACATTTTGTGGAAAGCTGGCTTGAAATAACACACAGCTGACTCAAAGCAGAAATAATTGGATTGGTCTCTAGTGTCCTGTTTCATATACCTGGGAAGCCCTGGAAAGTCACTCTGTCTCCGGGTACGGCTCCACTCGGAGGATCCAGGATTTCCACTTTGTCTGGCGAGCTGGCGCACATCACCATGGCCTGGGACACCACTCCTCTCATCTTGGCCGGCTTCAGGTTACACAGGAGGACTGCCATGCGGTTTTGCATCTGTAGGGGGGCAAAAAAAGAATTTTCCAGTTTATTTCAATAGTTTAGAAAAGATAGTTTCATATACTAAATCCTGGAGTTGTTTTAAACAGGGTGACCAGGAGCAGGGTTTGCCAGAAATTAATCAAGAAAAACAAAGCCTGACCTTGAAAGCAATGATATATCCCAGTTATTTAAAGCAACATTATTTTCTTTGAGGAACACTACTGGAGCTGCAAAATATACAGGCACACATTAATAAATCTGAATGTTCTGGAAAACAGAATTGCCTAGAGTGAAGATATTTTAAGCATTTGTTTAACTGTGGGCATTACATAGTTTACCAGAATAAAAATCAAAATGCTCAAAGTACACAAAATAAAAAAAAAATATATTACAATAATAATAATAATAATAATAATAATAATAATAAATATCTATTGACGTGTGCCTGTAAATGTTGGTGGAAAGACCTTTCCTTTCATTGTATGCATTTGGGGCAGTTTAGACAAGCCAAAGAAAGATACTCAATAATTTATTACAGAGCAACTTTTAATAAACACAGTCTAGACATTGGTAAAAAGTATTGTTAGATTCATTGACTTATCTTCTATTGCTTTACCTGTTTCCAGTCAAGGTTGGCTGAATCCTATTCCTTGCTATTTTAGGTCTGAGACAGGGTGCACTCTGGACTATTACTAGTTAGTTGCAGGGGACAACTCTTCACTCACATTCATCCACTATGGGCAATTTACATTCACCAGTTATACATGCAGGTGTTAGGATGATGGGAGAAAGCTAAAAAAAAATTGTATTTCACAATGTTTTTTACATTCTTGATGTGCCTGCTAACATAAATAAAGAGATCTGTCGAACCTTGTCCAGAGGTATGTGCTTGACCAGGCCGCTGACTACAGTCCTGGGGGAGGCCTCGCCCACGTCCACCTGCTCCACATACAGGCTGTCTGCGTCTGGGTGCTTCTCTGCTGAAATGATGCATCCAATGCGGAGGTCCAGGCGGGACACGTCCACTTTGGCCTCGTCTTGGCTCGGGGCCGGCTGCTTCTTCTCAGACTTCTCTGTGGAGGCAAAAACAGGAAATACTGTTACACAAACTGTAGGTTCAAAATTCCTAGAGCTCAGATTTTATTCAACTGAATATACTCACTGACAATTAGACCTGATATAAGAGAAAAAAGCTGTTCCAGTGTGGAGAGTCAGACAGAAGTGACTGGTTGTGTTTGAAAGGAGAGCCATTTGTGAAAGCTTTCATAGTCACTAAATGTGCACATTATTACAGGAAATGTTTGTTTAAAAGCACTTTTCAAGTGGTATGTTTCCAAGCAAAATTATGAACAATAAGTCATAGATCAAACAACACTTGGCATCCATGTGGAATTCAGTTTAATTTCCTGCCATAAAAGAAAACAAAGCCTACCAATAGAAGGCCTGGGGCTGGCATGTGTTTTATGTCATCAATAAATATATTCAACAAAAGAAGTGACACAAGATGAGGTGCATACCGTGAGTTAATGATAAAACCAGTAGACACTTTGGCCAAATGCTCCATGCTCCAGTGACATAACAGAATAGCAGGCGGTTCTGCTCCAGAGAAAAGTACCTTTCATTTGGACTGTACAGTGGACAGCACTGATCAAGTGATCAGCCAGTCTTTAATCAGTCTCTGCACTAAATCTATTCCAACTGCGCCCTTTGATTTTTAGTGAAATGTGTGCTGCGCTGTGATGACAGCACAACAAAATCACATTTGCACGTCTCCATTGAGATTACACTGGCTTTACGGCTAACAAGAAATGACAAGGTGGAAATGCAACTATATCAAATGTGAAGGAAGAATGAACTGTGACATCTGGTAACGTGGACTCAACACAAACCCGGATTAGTCAAACACACGAAGCCTCTTCACTGATTAATGAGTGACTGAACCGGACACAGAATCCAGTGTTTCCACATAAACCAATACTGAAACACAGATGATGAGTGATTTATTACTGGGAAATCTTTGCCTCCGCAGTATGTCTTTGATCAGTGTTAGGGAGTGAGAGATCAGATATAATATGACTTTGTTTTGGCTTTGATAATAATATGTTTAAGGGCCTTATTGAGATTGATACCCTTATCGAGCCTTATTAAGATGGATAGATGGATACTGGTGCTATAAATTTCACTCTTACCCTTTTTCTCTGTCTTCTTCTTCTTGCCCTCATCTTTGGGAGGCGGGCTCTGGATGGGAGCGGCAGGAGAAGCAGGTTGGGCTGGCTCAGAGGGCGTGGGGGGGCTGGGTTTTGAAGTGCACTCAACAGTGTTCTCACCTGACGGCATTGGCACATCCAGCACTGCACAAGTACACAAAATGACCGTAAAATAACCACATTCAAAAAAACTAAATATAAAAAAGCAAATAGTCTATTCTCAGACAGAGCTGATTGCATCAAAACTAAACTAAAAACTATGCAGACTGAGCTTTATTTACACTTTCAGTGGGAGGATGGCTCTTCTGATGCAAACAGTACTGAAAATCACGTCCCAATTGATGGAAACCAGAAAACGGCACCATAAAGCAAGAAACAATGTGCTACTAGAAAAGAGGTAACCATTCATTTTAGGCGCCTGCTGTTTGAGTTCCTACAGAGAGGAGCGGCTGAGTCTGACAAACACAGGTCTGCAGGCACACTGCGGTCTCAGTAATGCTTTTTAATTACCTTAATTCTATGTTTGAACCTGAGATCAGGACCTTTCCGGTTTACATAGGAATTACAGGCAATAAGCTCTTACTCTAGCACAGCGTTGTTTTGGCTAATATTTTTTGATTCATTTTTTTGTTTGTTTGCAGTATAATCATACTGTATTTTACTGTCAAGATTCAGTGTCTGATCCTGGTTTCTACTAAAATATTTTTCAGTATAAAAGAAAATACCAAGGCTAAAATCTGCCTCTCAACAAAACAAATGGGAAAATATATTCATTGATTCATTCATCTTCTTCTGCTTGTTCCGTTAGGGGTCGCAGGTAACTTTGGGCCTGGTCAGGGTACACCCCGCACAGGGGCCAGCTTGTCACAGTGCTGACACAGAGAGACAACCATTCACTCTCACATTCATTCACTAGGGGGCAATTTATAGTCACCAATTCACATAACACATCTAACACATCTTTGTACGGTGGGAGGAAGCCAGAGTACCCGGGGAGAACCCATGGTAACACAAGGAGGACATGTAGACTCCAGCCAGAAAGTTTGTGTGTTAGCTGGTCTGAGGATCAAACCCACCATCTCCTTGGTGGGAGACGGGAACACTAACCACTCTGTCACTGTACCCTGAAAAAATATAGCTGAATAAAATATATTTTTTTAATTTTTCTTCCACACCTACTGTAGTCACAAAAAGCATTCCTATAGGGGGTAGAATTATTACCTACTGGATTTTATTAAGATGTATTTTGCCACCTTAAGCATTAAATAAAAAACATATCCAGCTCTGTATTTACAATATTCCATCCCTTCATTGTACAAACACAAACAAAGCACTTCTTGCAGCCTATTCCTGGCATGTCTTTCAATGAAACAATAAATGTTTACTTCAATCTAAAATACGCAGAGGTCCAATAGCTAACAGACATACTGCCCTTGTCACTCCGCTGGCTTAGCTCTGAGCCAACAAGGGTTGTTTTTATTAAAGAAGAGAATTGCTTGTGATGAGGAATGGCAGAAACACCTAAAATGTTATCATGATAGCGCCAGCCAAGCAATGCCCTAATGAGTGTGGCCCACAGCCTCTAATAACTTGATAAGAATACCAATATGAAGACCTTTTAAAAGAAAAACATTTGGATTTGCTAGGAATTAAGTCCCACATACCTCCCCCCTTCTTCTCTTTCTCGAGCAGCAATTTTTTCAGTTCTTCGATTTCACTCTTTAGCTTGGCATTCTCCACCATCAGTTTCTTCTCTTCTCTGGAACTGGCCTGGACCACTGAAAAGACAATATACAGTATAGAATTTCTCCAGAGCTGAATCAAAGTTGTCTAAAGCCATTTCATGTACATATGGGTAAGTTCTTTACAGTATTTGGTGTTTACATTTGCAGTAATGTTTTAAATCACACCTACATCTTCATACAATATTATAATCTATTAGCAAATGGACAATATATAACTGTCCAGGACACATCTATTACACAGCCTGTCCCTGTGGATCCTTCCTTCATGTGCTTCTCGCTGACTTTCTCTTCTCCTTGTCATTTTTTCCTCACCCTGATGGAGGGTCTAAAGACAGAGGATGAGTATTTTTTCTTTCGGCGATATTGGGATACATAAACAAAACTGAATTAAAAAATGCAACTGAATATCTATCATGGACCAAATCTCTGTATTAAACAATGACGCTGGCAGACAAAAGAACTGTTAACTGATACCAATAATATGCAATTACATGATATATATAGGCTGTAAAAAGTATGAATCTTCTGTGATGTGTGCAATGACAGCTGTGTGGCATTTACAGATACATTTTTTTAAAAAGCAATGATTTCTGATGTAGAATTGAACCTACTACTACTACTACTATTAGGGAGCTATTTACTAACCCAAAGAAAAAAGCATGCTCTAAGTACTAGCCCATTGATGTGTTAAAGTCATTGTGAGTAGTTTCTGTGTGATGTGCAGTAGTTTCTTACTGGCTTTCTCCTTCAGCAGCTGAACTTGTTGTTTGAGGTACTCAATGATCTGGTCCGCCTCTGCCGCTCTCTGCTCCAGCCTCAACAAAGGATTGTGCCCCGACATCCTGACCAGCGAGCGAGCCAAAAACCTAACACAACAAAAAATATACATGAAATATTTTAAACAACATATTCAGGGAGCCCTCACATTTATCATCCAGTATTTTCAAGTAAGAAAACATATGACTTCACAAGGGTTTCAGCCGGACCACAAACTACAACCCACAGATGACCACAGAGTGAGATGCCTTCCCTCAGGTCTCAACAAAAACTCAACTCTGTCATTTTCACTTTTGCAACACTGTCCAAACTACTTAGATCGTATAATTATTTGGTGCTTGTCTTTTATAATCATTCAGTGAAAACTTTGAGCTAGATTACTGAAACAAATGGACTGTTCCATTATATTCACATTTTTTTTATGTAGGACAATTACCAAGACATCAAGTATATTGAGCCTTCATATGTTCACGACTTGTAAACAAATACACTAAATACTTACACTGATGAAATGTACTCAATAACCAAATGACACTAAAAGAAAAAAAAGAAAAAGTACACAGGAACTGTATTATTTTAAGCTGAACAAATTGCCACTTGAGCAAAAGAAGAAAGATTTTATAAGGCTGAAGGATAGGGGATAAAAAGTCTAAGACACGCTGTAGAGAGCCAGAGAAAAACAACAGCTGGCCTTAGATGAAAACAAAATGCTGTGGGATGAGGAAATTAGAAACACAAAAGCACTGCACTTGATAAAATCAAGGATCAAAGCGTTGTTTTTTAAGAAACTGAATTGATTTAAGCAGCCCCAGTGGTGGAGTAATAACACAGGCCACATAAAGGCTGATCAAGTTTAGATCTACTTTAGAAATGAACAGAAGTATGATCCACAAGGATTTAAACATAAAGACGTCATTTTGGTTTTGGATTTCAAAGCCAAATGTGGAAAATCAGTGCTGTTGTAGGCTTTCATGATAAAGACATCACAACTTGAGTTGAGGAGTTGAATTTGCTTATTATTACTGGGTGGAAATAATGCTCTGGACCCATCAAAACACTGGCAGTGTCTCATAGCACTTAAGTCATCACATACTTCACTGGTAAAAGGGCATCTGATTACATGTTCAGCAGGCCCCAACTTAAAATAGACATGAATAGAGAACCAAGGGAAATACTATTATGAAAAAAAAAAAAATCTTTCAAATGTTAAAAGGGGAAAAAATAAGTATTATGGAGAGTAGTTAAGGAAGCTGTAGTTTCACAAACTTTTAAAACTAAAGCAGCTTCTAAAGTACATTGTTATTGTTTCAATTTGTCATTGCAGACCAACATGTCTTTGTAGTTCCCTCCATAATAAAAAAAAGTTCCATAAAATTTTGTGAACAGAGCAAAAATGTAATCTTCCCTTAGTCTGACGTCATTAATATAATGCAAAGGCAAAGAAAGCAAAATGTATGTAGAGAGCTTTAATCTAGTTAGCTGACTTTCACTCACTCTCTCGCTCAGCTCACTTTTTTGAATAAAAGAATCACGATGGGTGAACAATAATATGATATAGAACCAGAGGATGTATAAATAGCAAATTTTAACCAATAAGATAGGAAAAAGGGAACAGTTTCACTTTAGTTAAGGTTGCGTCAGTTAGTAATAAAGATAGTAATGCTAGCTGCCAGATATCTTAAAGGGCATTGATATAAAACTGTCAATTATATTTCCATAAAACTAGGCCATTGTTAGTAATATTTTCTCAGGCTGCTGATATGGCTCAATTGACTCAAATCCACGATGATTAAAACCAACCGCGTTTTACAAAATCCCTTCAAACTTACATGGACCAGCCTCGCACGTTTCTACTCCACACCGGGGCTTGACAGCTGAGCCTGGATTAGCAAACAGGCAGCGAACAGAGCCACAGAGCCACAGAGCCGTGGAGACAGGCCCCCGACGGTAGATCTGTAGATCACACGGATTAGCAAGTTCAGTGCAGAACTGGACTGAGGCTAGCAGCCATGTTTTTTTTAGATCAGCTAACAGAGGTTGGTAGTGAACAAGAATTGCCTGTCTGCAATTGTTACAACATTTGACAAAATTATAAAAAAAAAATAAAAAAATAAAAAGCGATTTGCACCAAAGTTGTATCACTAAATGGATCCAACTATTTATATTTTACAGATTGGTCAAAACGGTTTTTTTTCCCCGTTTGTCGCACAATATTGACGTCATTGGTCACGTTCACTCAGCTGTTCCTATTTTATCACAGACAGAGGAATTAAAAATGTCAATTGCAGACACATCCTTTTAAGATGTCTCTGCAGCATTCGTTTTAAGCGTGAGTAAACCTTTATATGTACATTGGCAATACACAGACAGAACTTCGCCACTAAGTATTCAGCATCATTGGCTAATACTGCTGTTGCTGTGTTAGCGTTAATATCATGGTTATGCACCTTGTACTTGAGACAGAAGATACTAAACTGTCTAATTGTCTGATGTTTATGTGTCTACATGCATTAATATTGCATATGCACTGTAAATTAGCGTGTAGTTTTTATACCAAAAACTTCAGCCACCAGGAAAAGGGAAACCTTGCTAGCATCAGCTAATATAATATTTCTTCACCCTTTTCACATAGCTGCCTGTAACCACACTTTTTTGTTGTAAACAGTGCTCTTAAACCAGAATGCGGCCTCTTAAAGATGCTCAGCTGGGGGCTTTCACCTTCTTTGCCTCAGCCTTGCCTCATGATGTCTGTGGAAGCAATGGTCTGCCTCTTACTCCCAACTCCATCAAAATCCTGGGACGCTTCCAGATCCTCAAGACCATAACACACCCCAGACTGTGTCAGTATGTGGACATCTCCAGAGGAAAACATGGTAAGCTGTTCAACATCATTTTATCACAAGGGTAGTCTAAATGCTTCATGCAAATATTGGTGATGAATACTGCAAAAAAAAAAAAAAAAAAAAAAAAAAAAAAAAAATATATATATATATATATATATATATATATATATATGCGTGTGTCATTTTTATTTTAAATGCACAATCGCTTATTTTTACTTATTGATGTAAATAATAAGTATTTTGATTGCTTTCTTTTGTTCTTTCTCAACAGAACGGCTAATAGTTGTTGCTGAGCATTATGAGAGCAGTATCAGTGATTTCCAAAGGCAGGGAAAAACAGCAAGGTATTTCTCACATTTGTTTTTTTTATCAGCCATAATACAAACCCAATATATTATTCACAATAGACCATCAACAACTAGCTGAACACCTCAAAAAGTACTAAAAGTGGGATAAGTTGTGTGATTTGGTGGTACAAGGTGGGACAGACTCGAGAAATAAAAGTTTTGATATACAAATTTATATTACCAACTTATGAGATACTAGTTGCAACAGTTGCATAGGGCCTATAAAATAACTGATATGCTGTTTTCATCCCAACAACACAATTTGCAAAGTAATGTCTTTATTGAGACTCTATTCACTGGAATAAAAAAAGATGGATGAGAAAAAAATCAAAGCTCTCAGTCTGCATTTTCTCAAAACAATCCTGCAGCAGGACATCAGCTCACAGCTCCAGAAGAGGCTTGTCCTGAAACACAGGGGTAGAACACACCAACCATATTTTCAACTTATCAAGATGGGATGCCCACAAATATTTATTCAACGTGTTACACCCTTACCGTGTTGTTCTTAATTTAAATCTCTCTTTTTATAAGATTCATTGAGCGTCAATGAAAAAGAGGGACATTATCTGAATAAGTGGGACAGAGGGACAGATGCCTAAATTACTGTGCAGTACAACCAAAAGTGGGACAGGTGGTCACCCTATCAATAACAAGTCAGCTGTTGAAACTGAGATATTTTACCATTTCATGAAAAATAATATATTTCAAATTAGATAACAACAACAACCCTTAAAAAAGGTGGCTCGAGGCAACAAAAAACAGGGAAAAGAAAGTTTACTAATAAAGCTGGAGTGATCATTTTGAATGTAATAATGGTTAATTGGCAGCAAGATATATATGGTTATAGAAAAAGTGCTTTACATTTGAAATGTATTTATTTCGAGGATAACCCCTTGAGATGCACCATCTCGTTTTCGAGGGGGTCCTCAGTACAGACAAACAGTGATACAGAGAACAGAAACTTTAGAAAGTGAGAGTCTCTATTATTAGTATTTAATGTATTGGATACTCATAATCTTCAAGCACCATCGATCTTCCACATATACTGTATATGACATTTTTTAAAATGAATTTTTATTACATTGTTACCAATTAAAAACATGTTGTATTTGCATTAGTGCAGAGAAGGTGCTGCAGATCGCTTATGAGGTCCTTGAAGGCCTGGAGTTCATGAACAAACATGGAATGGTGCACAGAGCTCTCAGTGGACACAATGTACTGCTGGACTGCAAGGTACCTCTGTCTGTCTAATTCAAATAACGTGGAGTGGATGAACATTCACTCATAGGCTATTTGTTTATTTTATGTTCATAGGGCAATGTCAAGCTCGCAAAGTTTGGACTCTATCACATGACTGATCACGGAGCTGATGTAGATTTCCCAATTGGGTAAGTTTTTGGGAAAACAATGTTGCACTTGGTTTCAAGATCAAATGGTGGGACATATCTCTTTATTGTTACTGAACATATAGAAAAGGAGCTGACTGTAAAATTAATCTATAACAGCTCATTTATAGTCATAGGAACCAGGTTATGAGCTTCAGAAATGCTGCCTGAAATTGAGATGCAAACACTTTTGTCCTCATTCAAAGGACTTTTATGTTTTATATGGTCACCTTTGCAATATCCTTTTGCAAATTGAAAAGTAGAACCATACATAAAAATCTTTTTTTTTTTTTTTTTTTTTTTTTATGTTTTTGTAATCTTGTTGTTAGGACAACATATTTACTATACTTTCTTCAGTTATGTTTGGCTTATAAGTAATAGGTCTAATGTGTGTTTATGACATCAGGTACCCATCATACCTTGCTCCAGAGGTGATTGCTCAGGGATCATTTCACCCCAGTGACCGTTTCCATGATGAAGCTCCTCTACCTTCTGGCCCCAAATCTGACATCTGGTCGCTTGGGATTTTGCTTTTTGAACTGTGTGCTGTAAGCATCCTTTATACCCCATTATACAACACATAACTTTTTAAATTGCATGGTCACTTTTAACTTATGCATGTCATACCACAGGGAAGACGACTGCTGCAAAATATTGATATAAGTGAGAGACTAAAGTTCATATTGACCTTAGGTAAGTGACAAGAATGCAGTTACTCTTAGAATTATATAAAATAAAGTGCAATTGGTGACATGTTCCTATCCTCAGGTTGCATGGATGACATTGTGACTGTTCTTGCTGAGGAACACGGTTGCCTTGATAATATTAAGGTATTTTCAAATTAGTATTAGATTTTTCATAAAAGTTATTTACATTATTTAAGTAGTGGTTTAAATGGGTTCAGAGACAAACTGAAATCATGATGCTAATAATGTTATTTCAATAGGATCAGCCTGAAAATGTTCTGGAGTTATTAAGGAAATGCCTGACCTTTCTTCCATCCAAAAGGTAAATGTTTTCTGTGTTATATCATTTCCCGTTAAATGGCATTGGTCATTCGGTCCAGCTTGTTTTAGTCATGCAGGTTTCGGAAGATTATGGATTCATAAGGTTTATTGGAAAGCATCTTACATAATGGCCCTGTTTCGAGAAACAGGTTTAGTTTAAACTTGTACAGATGGACAGTCTGAGTTCACTGTTTCATAAAGAGAGTCATTGACTGTGGCAACTAACTCTGTGAACTTAACCTAGTGGTTTCACTTTTTTTACATATATTTATACTGTAGACCTTTTATTAACTCATTTGCATAATCCTATGAATTTACACCAAATCCAAGTTTGACGTTTACCCTAACTTCTAGCTTTAGAAGTTTAGAAGATGCCATCCTACTATTATCTCCACCTTATCTTATTAAACATCTTGAATTGTGAATACATTGACATTTTCACTTTCTTACCTATTTTTGACAGAAAAAAAAAATCAAAAAATCAACATACATTCCAAACCTATAAATATATGGCTGTTGACTAATTTACATTTTATACCTGAATTGTCATAGTCTTCCAACATGGCTGCTGCCAAATGATTGCTGTTGTTTTGGTGAATCTTTTTTCTTGGCTCTATTGATAATATCAGGTAAATGAACTAACCCTTAAACTGTTTTCTGAAATGAGGAGCTCTAGATTTGTGTAGTAGAATTTTTAGCTTCAAATACAAATACTAAGGAGACAATGGATGGAACAATAAACAAGTTGTCTTTATTTTACTTGTGCACAAGGAGAACACAGTACATAGGAGATATGCAGAGTGTTCTGGGATAACTTTCCTGAAGACTGACCCCTTCTGTCTTATCTTATACTAGGTCACCATGGTCTGACCATTATCTCCACTAAGACATCAACATGTTATTTCATATCAGCTGTTAGACAGATCATTGCCCTTGCATGGCACTCAGTTCAGACAATAGGATAACATAAGATGCATAAAATTCTAGAGAAATCATAGTTTGTATAAGCTCAACTGACTTTCTAAAACCAAGCGAAAGAGCAACATGACTTTAACCACATATAATGTATTTTTTTGCTGAAATTGTTATTTATACAGAGAACACATTGATCAGATACAGAGAAAGCTTCAGTGATATTGCCCCATATTTGCATAAAATTGACTTTAGTTCAACTCAAAACTACACTCATGACACTTAATTGGTGGTTTGCTCAGCACATTGTCACTTCCACATGCCAACGTACAGAAGAAATGAATGGTCACTGGTCGCTTCAGTCGCTCATGTCACTTTTGCTGGGAGTCTGCCCTTAAAAGTAAAGTGCTTCTCTTTCTGTCGTTTAGGCCGACGCCTGCAGAGCTGCTGGAAGACCCTGTGTTCTCTGGAATCTCTTACCTCTACGCTCCCTTTCAGAGGCCTGTCAGTTTGTTTTCCTCATCTTTGCGTTGTGCACACCTGGAGCTCCCAGAAGACATCAATGAACTTTGCAAAGGTCTGCCCAAACCTAATGCCACTGACCTTACCTCTCCAAACACCAAAACCTGAATAGACCAATATTTTCTGGTTGTGTATATGTGCATTTCTAGATGACGATGAGGACTACCTGTCAGAGCGAGCCATAGATGAAGTTTACCATCTGTGGTGTCTGGCTGGGGGAGACCTAGAGAAGGAACTGACCAATAAGGGCATCATACAATCCAAGCCTCCAATCTGCACACTGCCCAAGTACATGTTATAGGCACCAACACTTGATATTGCTCCTTCTGTTAGGAGAATTTAAATTTGCCATCTTTTAATATTTGGCTTTCTTGTTGTTTTAGCTTTGTACTGGAGGATGGGGAGACATTTGGCCAAGCAAGAGATCGAAGCTTCTTGCTGGATGACACAACAGTCACACTATCACTGTGCCAACTCAGAAATGTAAGAAAATAAATAAGAGGGAAGTTATCATATGAAAAACTAATGATGCAATAATAATATATATTAACAACTTAACAGTATTATAATTATTGCTATATTTTTAGACATTAGAAACCTGTTTAAAAGAACTACCCTAAATGTAATTACAGCAACATTGTACATTGTCATTTTTGCTGTCACAGTAATTGAGTTTTGACAATGTTACTTTACTGACACCTTGTGGATGGAGTTTGTATTTTTAAATTGCATTGTTTTTGGCCCTATCACTTACAACACACTTCATCAAAATCCACTCTTTACTTTTTGAGTTATCTTGCCAACGTGCTAACAAACAAACCGACATGAGTTCAACCTAATGTGGTTGAAAATACTGAATTTATTTTAGCAATATTTTAGCAATGTGCTCCAGCCATTATTGTGTAAATGAAATATTATTTCACTTACAATTTTGGTCAAGAAAACAGAGGGGTTCTTGTGTAAAATTGAATCAATAGTACAATACTTTTAACTACAAAAATAATGTTTATGAAGTGTTTTCACTCTTTACAGAGACTGAAGGACGTTGGTGGAGAAGCATATTATCCTCTACTAGAAGACGAGTAAGTTATCCTAAACCGACTGCTTTTATTCTTCATTTTAGAGTGCCAATAATAGCTCATATCTATCTATCTTATCTATCTTATCTATCTTATCTATCTTATCTATCTTATCTATCTTATCTATCTTATCTATCTTATCTATCTATCTTATCTTATCTATCTTATCTATCTTATCTTATCTACCCTATCTACCCTATCTACCCTATCCTATCTATCTATATATATATATATATCTGTTCCTATTGGCCAATCAGACAGTCGAGTCTACCTCAGTCCAACAGCAGCAATGAACTCTCGTCCACTGTCACACTGCCACTCATCATCCGTGAGAGAGACACAGAATACCAGCTCATCCGAATCATCCTCTTCGACAGGCTGCTGCAGGTCTCACCTTACTCTATTTACTCTCTTCTGAATTATTTTTCAATTGTGTATTCAAAAACAGATGAGACTGATTTATAGACACAAATTACTATTAGATAGTCATTATGGTTTTAGGTCAAACTGATCAACATCACTTATAATAAATAATAATAAAAAATAGATCAGTGTTTCTCAAACTTTTTACAGTACCGCCTCAGATACTTTCCAAGTGCGATCTTTAATGCACTAATATGAGGGTTTGTCTTATCTTGCTGTATTTGTTACATCTTGATGACTGCATCGGCTGCTACCTTGGCCAGGTCTCTCTTGTGAAAGAGATTCTGAATCTCAATATGACTTCCTGGTTAAATAAAGGTATAGGTAATAATTAGTCTTGACTAACCCAGGTCTAAACCAAGATATAAAATAAGGTTATTTAAAGGTGCTATGAGCAGTATATATTTTTTATATTTCATGAAAATTACCCACTTGAGTCCCAAGATATGATTAAGTCAAATATTAGTTTTATAACAATGGTACAGTTGAATTATTAACAATTAAAAATATATTTTATATATTGGCCAAGTTGTTTTTGGTTAAATTTTTAGTTTTGGTTCTAAAACTGCATTGCCGATCGTCCAATCAGAAAAGAGACCATTGTTTTAATTTAGACTGCAGTACCGTTTTCTACCCAGTATGAGCACATGCTGCTTATAGTACCTTTTAATACAGAAAAATGCATAACTAAATAAAATAAGAACAAAACAGAGTCTTAACCAGGACTAAAGCAGATCCAAACCAGTGGCATACATTTCAAATTTACAGGCAGAACTGGACTAAAACTGGAATAAATTTAAGTCTAAATGAAACTAAATCAGTACGCTAAGTGCAGGTTCTTGAGTATCACTAGAAGAAGCTCACATGCCACATTTTGAGAACCACTGCCACAGATAATAAAGAATATACTGTAGGGATTTTAACTTATCTTAAAAAAAAAAAAAAAAGGATAGATATGGTATCACAAGGGTGGCACTTAAGAGGAGTCATCTGTATGAGCGGCAACAATGTTTTATCTGCGTGACTGGACATTGCTTGTGGTGTCCACCAGGGGCCAGTGTTGGGTCCTCATGTTTATTTTAGTATAGCCATGACTTATGCAGGATATTAAATTTAAGACAACATGCATGTCTACGTTTAAAACCTTCAATTTTGTGAATAATAATTCAATAATTCCATGCTTTCTTAGGGTTATCCTTACAAGAAGAATCTGGTGTGGAAAGAGGCCAGAGTGGATATTCCACCACTCGTCCGGGGTCTTGCATGGGCAGCACTGTTAGGCATAGAGGTAAACAACAAACTGGACTACAGATGTTCTTTAATTAAATAAAGGTACTCATTTCATTTTTTCAATAGGGTGACATTCAAGCCAAATACGAGAGTATAGACAAAGACACTCCCATTCCAACTGACAGACAGGTAAGTTCATAAACAACATTTTAACACCATATTAAACCTTTAGTACTGCGTTTAACAATATGTATTTTTGTCCAGATTGAGGTGGACATCCCACGCTGTCACCAGTATGATGAGCTGCTGTCTTCTCCTCAGGGCCACACCAAGTTCAGACGGGTGCTCAAAGCCTGGGTGGTGTCTCACCCCGACCTTGTGTACTGGCAGGGTTTGTAGTAATTTTACTGCCTCACCTGCAATGCCTCCAATTTCATACCTATTTTTACTGGTGTGCATGTATAGTATGTAATGTGTTCAGACACTAGATGGTGGTAGTGTTACGCCATTTCATTCTTTGTCACCTTTTGCGACCAGTTTGCAAAAGAATAAGTTCAGTGCTTCCAGAATCAGGATAATTATCTACAAATCTCTATGACCTGTTTATGTTTCTTACAGATTTTTTTTTTTTCATATAAAAACTACATTTCATTGTTAGTGTAATTATCAAAGTCAGCCTAACAAACAGTTTTATTGTTTGACCAGCAAACATTATGCATAAGTATCCAGAAAACTCATCAGGATCAGGCACATGATTTAAAATCATTTCCAGCTAAAACCATTTACAAATAGAGATAAATATTAGTCTGCATCAGTGGTTCTCAAACTGTGTATAGGTATCACGAGTGGCACAAGGGTTAGCTATAGGATTCCTGAAACCTCTCTCTTGTAGTTTAAAGATTAAATATTTAATAAAAACATTGAATATGCTATGTTATACATTACTATAGGCTACTACTGAACAGTATCCTTAAAAAGCTCAAATGGCTCCAAGTATTTATTAGAAATATAGTGACTTGATAGCAGCTGAGAAAAGTGTTGGTAACATATAAGCTATAAAGGCAGTAGTAGGCCATAGTAGTAGGCCAACATCTATATTTTAAAGAGCCAAATATTTTACAAAGTAGTGCTTGGGGGGAAAAAACAAACACTTTGACTTTGTGTAGACAGTTTTGAGACAAGGCATGTGACATAATACATGATAGAGATTTTCTCTTTTTTTCAGGTTTGGATTCACTTTGTGCTCCATTTCTTTACCTCAATTTCAATAATGAAGGTATACATTTCAATATTGTTTTTCTTTATGTTTTAATTGCGTTGTTATCTTATCTAGTTTTCTTTTGCCTATCTCCCCAGCACTGGCATATGCGTGCATGTCTGCCTTCATCCCCAAATATCTCTACAATTTCTTTTTGAAGGACAACTCTCATGTTATCCAAGGTACTGTAAGATGACCCACTATTAGTTGTCTACATACAGTAAAGCTTTTATGTCTTAGAAAATATACTTGATGAATGTTTCGGTATGCTGTGAACAATTCACATTATACAGTATATGAAAAATGTCAAACACCTTAAACTACAATTATGATATTTAATCTAACAAACATTTACACAGTGCATATCAAATTAAGTGTCTAATCAGAAACTATGAAAGAATGAAGGAATGAATAAATAAATACATAAATAAATAAATGTGGTCACATATGAGTATCAATGTGTATAAGTAGGAAAAAAATGGAATGTGTCTAAAAACAAAATTATTCCAACTTTATTGCCAACACGGGATAGTAAAAGTCCTATTATTTTAACATTATTTACCAATAATTAAAGTTTTACTTTTATTGTGCAGCTCGAAAACTACTATTTAAGCTAATTGAATCAACATTGTCATCTAATTAACACTACGTATTAGATATGGTAAAAGCATTAAAGGTCAAAGTAAGCAATCGAATGCTGCTTGTGCAACATTTATTAAATGTTCACTTCAATTTGGTTCTTTAAACTGGTAAAATATTTTTACATAAGTCCCAATATCACAGATTCGAGACACCAAAACACCCAGAAACTCCTTTGAAATGTCAAAACCCATTTCAGCGGGACTGCTAAGAAGTTCATCAACTGCTACATAACTGCCTAAACAAATGTTCACCTTTCTTTTGGGCTAGGAATATAATTGAGTTTTCATACATTCAGCAGTGCATGTATATCAAACTGATTTCTGTTTACTTCACCAAGTTAAGTTTTGGCTTGAGGCTCTCATTCTCTGTATGTCTGTATGTCTTGTAGAGTACTTGACTGTCTTCTCCCAGATGATTGCTTTCCACGACCCTGAACTTAGCAACCATCTAAATGAAATTGGCTTCATTCCAGATGTAAGTGAACATAATATCGACATACAGTTTTAATGTTATAGGTGCGATATTAAAAGAAGAATAGTGGTTCCATCATTGTGCTGGGTACGTTTTGGAGTCTTTTTGTTTTGCTGATTTTAGAGGATGTTAAATCAGGGTCAAGCTCTTCTTGTAGTACTTGTACTTCTGGTGATTCATGAAGTGACTTGTCTGCTTTATGACTCCCCCATTATTGTCATTATGGTAACTGCCTGACATTACTTCTTTTCTAGTTTACCTTTTTACAGCTTAGTTTTGTAACATCCATTTTCTCTTCAAGGCTTAAGTTAAGCTGATCTAGGTGCATTACGTGTAAGTTAGTACTATCCTTATAGAATTATCACATTTATATTACTAAGGAATTGGACAAGTGTTTACTTTAGGCATGTCCTCTATGTGTGACTGTGAGTTCTTTTGGGGTAGTCCATCTTCCTCCCACTGTCCAAAGGCATGCATGCATACGTGAACTGGTGAACTTAAATAGCCCATGGCGCAGTAAGTTAATATGGGAGTCAGTCTGTCAGTGTCTATAAGTGTCATCTGTTCTGACTAATGGTCATTGTGCAGGGTGTACTCTATCTCAAGCCCAAACTAGCTGGGAAATGCTATATTTATAAATTAACATAAACTAGGATTATCTTGTGAACCTTGAGCAAAAATATCATAGTATGAGGCCAGCTTTCTTTTTTATAAGCTATTTTTTTATGTATTTTGCCAGTCCATATTCCATAAACATTTTTTTTTGTTAGGTTTTTAAACTGCAAAAAAAATAAAAATAAATAAATGCTTACTATGCATTTACCAGGGTAGCCCCAAGAGCTTAAAAGCATTAAACAGATATTAAATTTTATCTTGTCAAAAAAAGGCCTTTAAAGTATTAAATATTTTGAGTAGGTATTAACAATGTTTTGACAAATTTTAAGACCTAGATGAACAAAATTTAATATTACAAAAAAGTAGAGTCACCACAGTAACAAAATATATTTATTGAAGAAATGTTATTATTGAAATGCATGATTTGTTTATGCATGATTTTTTTTAATGCAGCACTGGAGTTCTTTCATCTGTATTAGACTTTTAAAATAAAACCCTTGAGTTTCAGAGAGTAGCATTAATAATTCGAGATTATTGTTCTGTTGTTGACGATGCTGGCATTAAAATTCACTCCAAGTGGCATTAAAAAGTCTTAAAAAGTGTCACAAGACTGGAGCTACCCTGATTTACAGCAAACTTAAAAAACAAGAAAGCTTGATCGCTAGCAGTAACAGGTTTAATTGTGTCCATTTTCAATTTGGCCACATTTCCTCTGCGGGGTTGGGCATTTCCACCTCCACTAATCCAATCTGGCTGCCCGTGTAGCTCTGCGCCGCAGCTGAAATTGAGGCAGAGACTTAGAGTGCAGAGTATCCCATCACTGGTGGGCACAGGGAAGGTCCAGTGAAGAGCCAACAGCTCCCCGCAATTAGCTATCAATTAACTGGCTCAGCGCCAGTGATCTCTTTCACTACCATGTCATAAAGAATAAAGCATAGAAAGGTGTGGAGACCAGAAATAGGTGACAAAAATAAAAGACTGTAATGAGTTTGATTCCTAAACAATCTTTAATTTGGATTATCATTCTGATTATCATTGCAATAATGTGTAATCTCACTATAGATCCTGTAAAAAACTTTAGCTGTAATGTTTTTTGTTTATATGTGTGTTCTAAAAATTGTTCTTATTATTCCACACAGCTTTATGCCATTCCTTGGTTCCTGACCATGTTTACACGTAAGTACCCTTGTTATTAATGACAGTGTGTTGATTTTGTTTCAGATAACCACACAGTCAAATTTATGGTATTTTAGTATACTTGTGTTTAAATCATCCTTACTATTTTAAACAAATTTCCACAGATAAAATGTATTAAAAATATCTCATGTACGAAATGTAATGTTTTTTCCTTCTGTCCAGATGTATTTCCACTGCACAAGATCTTTCACTTGTGGGACACTCTTCTTTTGGGAAACTCCTCATTCCCTTTCTGTATCGGAGTGGCCATTCTTCAGCAGCTGAGGGACCGTCTGCTGGCCAATGGCTTCAATGAGTGCATCCTACTATTCTCTGACCTGCCAGGTAAAAACAAAATTATTATGCCCTCATTATGTTATGATATAATAATGATATGACAATATGTTTTTGTTTTTTCATGCAGAAATTGACATTGAAAAGTGTGTCCGCGAGTCCATCAACCTCTTCTGCTGGACTCCAAAGAGTGCCACTTACAGACAACATGCTCAGCCACCAAAACCTGCTGGAGATAATGGCTTTGGAAAATCTGTTACCTACTTTTCATCTGAATACCAAGACATGGCCAAGACAGATTTGGTAGGTATTAGGGCAACACAATATAGCAACTGCAAAAGTAAAATCTGTATGGTAATGTATTGCAGTAATTGGATTGTCTTCCCTGACAGAGAGCCACACGGCTGTTCAAAATTATTGCCCACTTAGAGTCTCAGATCAAACTGTGTGGGACCAAAGTTTAAACAAATGCTTGGTTTTATGTCTGTTATATTGTGCAGTTTTGGTAGGTATAATTCAATAAAAGGAATAAGAATGAGGTGTCCTATGGTTTAAGAACTGGGCATTTGTGTGATAAGGGCCAATAAGGAAGCAACACTGCAAATTTTCAAGGTAAACTACCAAATATTTAGATATTAGATATTTATTTATAGAAATAAAAACAGAAAAACAACACAGTTACATTTTATACTGTCATTTTATATTTAAAAACATCTGTTTTTTCTCCACAAAATACATATGACATCAAAAGTAACCATGTTGTCTCAAAATGATCTGTGTCAAACATTGTGTGGATGACAATATGTATCCTTGCTTCTATTGTGTTTTTGTGCAGTGTAATAGACATAGGAAGTACTGAATTAGCCTCTGTTGGCTAAAGGCTTAAATAAAATGTTGGTAAGTGGTGTAGAACAATTAATAAGAGCATGATAATAAGGCCTATATGTTAGATTAAGGTAACATTTTTATAGATGAATACTAACAAAATATCTTTAAAAAAATGGTGGTTTAGCGGTTAGCATTCTCACCTCACAGCAAGAAGGTCCTGGGTTTGATTCCCAGACTGTGTGGGGCCTTTCTGTGTGGAGTTTGCATGTTCTCCCCATGTCTGGATGGGTTTCCCCTATCAACAAAAAACATACACAATAGGCTAATCCTCCAGCTAGGTATTTCTGACTAGGGTCCTGGCTCAAGATTTAGAGAAGGGTCCCTGGGTGCTGCACTGCGGCAGCCCACTGCTCCTGACAGGTTGCCCCAGTGGCATTGAGGGATGGATCAAATGCAGAGAACAAATATCACTATGGGGATTAATAAAGTATACCTTATAACTTATTAAGGGTGTTCCTTGTTTGCTGGGGAAGGCTCCAGTAACTTGCAACTGCTAATGGGAATAGGCGGAAGATGATGAATAAAGGAATTCATTAATCATTACATGCCTGTACTAAGTTTGAGAACAGGGTCAATCCTGACAGGTTGCCTCAGTGGCATTGAGGGATGGGTTAAATGCAGAGAACATATTTCCCTACGGGGTCAATAAAGTATACCTTACATTACTTACCTTACTTAAAGGAAAAATACTGACTTTTGTGGCAAATAAGCTAATGTATGTATGATAAAGTACATTATACTGCATTTATTGAGTAACACAGCCATTTCCTTTTGTCTTTATGTTGTAGTGTCGGGAACCTCTGTCCCTGTGTGAGCTAAAAGCAGAAGTATCGCCAAGAATCTCAGCTGAGGACCTCATTGAACTGTGTGAACTGTCACTGGCTGCACCCACCAAAAGGACCAAGACAGGAAAACCCAAAATTGTTGCTGTAGACATCCGGAGTGTGGAGGAGTATCCTTACTGTTGTGTTGACGCAGATTTATATAGCCACAAAAGCATGTCTAGATAACATATCTGTAGAAAATGCAGCACTGGGATTCCTGATATGGTAATTGGGGAAAAAAACTGCTGTGTAAATGTTGAAGCTTAGACCCCAGTGGTTAGATATGTCAGTGATGCAATGAATTGAGAGGGGAAATCCCCAGGGCTGGGGAGGCTGAAGGTTCTGCTGCTGCAGCGGAGTTGGGGATGGAGGAGGGTTCTGGCACATGGCTGAAACAGCAGGATGACTGAGGTGTGTTTATATGTGAGAATGGCTTGAGAGGTGTTTGGATGAGAGGCAGGTGGCAGCCTGTGATTGGCTGACAGTGACAGATAGGTGATAAGGTGTAGAACGAGAAAAAAATCACAGTCTTCCTGGTTGAATTTATGTATACAGGGTCATTTGCTATGTGAAATGTGCTATTCATAAAAAGAGAAAATGCACACATGGAAAAGAAGCTTTATTTTGCATTTTAGGTGCAGAACTGTGTTAATAGAATTTAGTAACAGTATAAAACAGTGCTGAGAATAATTCCTTAGAAAAGAGGTTGAAGTTGGAGTTATGCTTCTAGTGGTCAGACTGATAGAAGATGACTGACAAGTAAAACTGTTGTTTAGTGTTTTAAGATTTTAAGTGATGATACATGATATTTATTCAGTATATTTTTGTAATGAATTTTTTTTCTATTAAATCATCAGTAGATTTATTGAATACATAGAGATCTAGATGGTCACATGTCACAGTTCATAGAATTACTGCATTTATTAAGCATTACTTTATTCATGGTGTTTTAATGTTTAGGATTATTGAAACACACAAATGTTCTTCAAAAGTCCCCTTTGGCCAGTCACCACTCAGCAGTGGTGTGTGACGTAGTTGTGACAGATGACTGACTTATACATATAGAAACTGAAGGAAGAAAATATGAGAAGTCTGAGGCCTTAGTGTTTAGGGTTTATTTGGTCAGATTTGATTTGTTTAATGAGCTTACTTCCTTAAATTGGCCATTATCCACAAAAACAATCACATGGCAAAAGTGAAAGCATGTCGGGACAGTCCTAAGTTCAAGGTTTGAGGTTATAAAAGAACACACAATCTGCAATATTACAATATCTCAATTATAATACGTTTTAGACATATTGGGACACAAAAAGGGGTAACAAAAACAAAATTAACTTTTTCGCAAATTTTAGAAATTCTTTTTTTTTTTTCACAATCAACACTTTAGGTTAGACATTTTACTTGTCAAGTCACAGTATAGTTGTTGACATGTTTATACATATCGTATTATAATTAAGCTGACAGTATGCACATTTTTTTTTGTTTTGTTTTAAGTCAAACTTTAAAGCTAAACTAGCCACAAGGGGTCACAAGCCAGTGTACTCCCTGTGCCAGTCCCCAGCCTGGATCAATGCAGAGGGTTTGGTAAGGCAACTGGTATAAAAACTATGCCAAATCAATATGCAAATTGCTTCTCCTAACTTCAGAGTTTATCTACATTTAGCGATAAAAACAAAAGTTTATTTAAAAACAGAACAAAAATGGTGGCTTTTTGCATGTAGCTTAACTTTTCATTATTGACTATTATATTAGATAATACCTTTTCGCCCAATTGTTTTAAATTAGAGTGAACAATTTTAATCATAGCAGCAGAAACTCAAGCAAAAAAACTCCTTAAATCAAATGTATACTTACATTCCAACTGGTGGCTAGGGTTAGTGCTAGTGAATATGTATAAAGCCTTACTGGTGTACAAAGTGCTATTATTGTGTATAAACATGAGGCAGCCTCAGAGAAGCGTATATCCTGTATATATGGTATCTTCTTGTCAATTGGTTGTCCTTGACTTCAGTGCTTTCAGCTACAGCAGAGGCCACATTTCAGGCAGCATCAACATTCCCTTTGGGACAGTGTTCAATCCAGACGGTGAACTGGTGCAGTGTCCCACATCAGGCGCGCTCCAGAACTACAGAGGCCGTGTGATTGTAGTTATCAGCCATGTCATGAAGAGTGCCGCTATGGTGAGAAAGCATTGGGAAACTTTTTAAACCGATGTTGTACAAACCCAATTACAAAAAGGTTAGGACATTGTGTAAAAGTAGATAAAAGCAGGAATTTCATAAATCCATATATTTTTTATTCACATAAACATGGAATAGTAAAATATCTCTGTTTCAACACCTGAAATGTTGTTTATGTTCTTTTGTGAATATGGTTTTGAGATTTGCGAAACATTGCATTCTTGAATTGTGGTTTTATGTAACTGTTTGTTTCTTTACAGTTTGCTGCTCACTTGGTCAAAGTGAACTTCCCCAGGGTTTGTATCCTCGACGGAGGGATCAACAAATTGAAACCCACCGGACTGCTCACTGTCCCATCACCACAGATCTAAATTGTATGTGTGTCTACGTGAAGACCCACACAGAGACTTTTACTCATTTCATTTAATGTCAGGTACACGAAAATCATTTGTAACATTTTGTCAGGTACACCACAGTCTGACTTCAGAGTGTTACTAAATTACACTTGATAGAAAAACATGTAAATAATTTATGTTTGTGTGCATTTTCCAACAGTAAACATTTATGTACATTCTTTTGTATTTTTGTTCATTTAATGTTTTTTTTTTACTAATAAATACATGGACATGTTTTATTGCAGTGAGAGTGGTAATAAGGGAAAGACGGGTGGCAGACCTTCAGATGTTGAGGCTTAACAATGGATAGGATCAGAAATGAGTCCATCAGGGATATTGTAAACTCACCCGCGGCATTGTATACTGCCGTTATTATCTTGGGCAAGACACTTCACCCAGCTTGCCTCCTCTTGCCTGTCTGTGGCACTGATGTATAGACTGTGTGTTTGGGGATGGCTGGAGAGGCCATGGGCGTGGTATGGCTGTTGCATGTAGCTTACCACCATCAATGTGTTTGGAGTGAATAAATAATAGACTAATGTAAACTTTTGAACATTTACAAACGAGAAATGTATAAACAAATTTACAAGGTCTCCATCAGCCCTGTGGAGAGCAAAAATTACATAAACAATTCAAACACAATGAGCACTAGGTATTACTTATGCATTTTAGTTTTTTCAGTATGATATTTTGATCAGACATGTGTTTCTTCTTTAACCTGTGATGCTCAAAGGTATGTCAACATACTGTATGTAAAAGTATCTCAGAAAGGGTCAGTTCTGTGGAAACCCACATACCTATGCAACTTACATTCCAGCTTATCTGAGGTCATTGATCAGCTTCAAGATCAGGGTTGGGGGTTATGAAACAGTAACTATACGGTGTAACAGCCATCTAATACTGTATAACAATACCCCAAATACTGCACAAACCCAATTTACTGGATGGAATTAGTCCCAGTTCCAGTCTAGTTTATATTTCAAAACCCCAAAACATTTTTTTTGAGTTGATATTTTCAAAGAAAGCCAGAAACAGGCATCTTTGTGCCAATGCTTAATGCAGAGCTGAAATAGATGCACTGCTGACAGACAGTGAATGAATGTGTGTGTGTGTGTGTGTGTGTGCGTGTGTGCGTGTGCGCGTGCGAGCCCTGTGACAAACTGGCCACTGTACAGGTGTACCCTGCCTACGTCCCACAGTTATGGGGATAGGCTCCAGTCACCCCGGCCCCTATAATGGCAACATGAAGAAGAATAAAAAGTTAATAATTATTCCATGCCAATCCAAGCCCTGTTTGAGGACTATGTGAGGTGTGTTTTTTTTCCCTATCATTAGTGAATGATTGCTATGATTATGTTTATGGTCTTCTCTGGAACTATAACTCATCTACATATTTTTGGGGTCATGACAGAAACAATGGTCTTTCTAAAGAAATGTTCATGACACTTGGACACACCTTACACCAAAAGAGACATTCTGTATATAAGGAGAACATGAGCGGATTGGATCTATATGCTATCAGCAGTGGTGTTTTACATACTCTATCCAGGTAAGAGAATTCTTTAAACAACTAGCACCAGCTTTACCATTTTTTTTGTACATTTACTATTGCTATGTGTTTTTTAGGAATCTTTTATTTCCAGGCTGAAAATGGCATCTTATACAGTCAAAGTCTTTACTGGCAATCTTCTATATGCAAATACTTTTAACAATGTCTTCATCAAACTGGTGGGTGAAGATGGGGAAAGTAAGCGTACCTGGCTTGTGGGGGCTGCATCCTACCTCTGTGGAGCGGTAAGTCTATTAATATAAAAATATTAGAAAGATCACAGATTCTGAATACCAAATGTGTCAATCATTTAGGTATCCACATTTTCTCTGAGCTGCCCTACATCCATTGGGAAGCTGGTGCTGGTTGAACTGGACAAGCAGCAGCTGCCATTGTTTCCTCAGGACTCCTGGTTTGTTGACAAAGTTGAAGTAACGTCTCCAGAAGGACATGTCTATAAGTTCCCCATCTACCACTGGATTGTGGATGATGAGGTTCATCGCTTCAGGGAGGGCACAGGTTGGTGGTATCATTGTAATTTCAATAAATTTTTCATCCCTGGTTAAGTTTTGTAAGACTTCTCCTTTTGCATCAGAATAATAGGTTGCATTTAGTTATAAAAGACATCTGGGACATTTTTGGTTTCAAATGCAAACTATCTAAGCAAACTCATCATTCTTTAGAGTTCATGTTCATGTACAACAACACTTACTGTTTATTGCCAGTGAGTGAGATGTAGAATTGTACTAACTTTACAGCTGTGAGAGTCTTTGAAGAGCATCATCTTCTCGCCATGTACTCAAGGGAGATAGAGTTAAAGGAGAGGACAAGACAATACTGGTAAACGTGTCTAATATTTTTTTAATAATTTTTTGTAAACATAGCTTACATATTTTTTTCATACATATATAACCACTCTGTTTTTTTTCTTCTAGTTGGGAAGTGTATAAAGAGGGCATGCCTCACTGCATGAAAGCAGACGATGCCTGCTCTCTGCCTTTGGAAGTCCAATTTTCTTTCACCAAGGATATAGAATTTAAATGGACTGCTGCTCAAGGGTAAGTAATTATTATAACTAGTTTTAAAAAAGTTTACATTTGTGAAACATCAATTTATTAATAAAGGCTGTTGGAGATGAATCTGACACATCTGGCTGACTGTAAAGAACCCTGGACTGATTTTGATGCCATTGACCGAGTGTTTTGCTGCCACAAAACTAAAGTATCAGGTATAGTACTGTACTATTGTGTTAATGTGATTACAGAAGCTCACAGAAGGATGAACAGTTGTGTTTACTTTTTTCAGAGTATGTACAGCAGCACTGGAAAGAAGATGCTTTCTTTGGTTACCAGTTTCTGAATGGAATCAACCCTATGTTGATCAGATGCTGCAAATCTCTGCCCAAGAACTTTCCTGTCACTGATGACATGCTCTCTCTTGAGGGCGGGGCCAGTTTGGCAGACGAAATGCAGGTGATTGTCTTATTCTGGACAATTTTTTACTATCAATTAGCACATACTGTACCACTAAAGTAACTCATTAGCTTATTTAAAGAGATGCTTTTAGACATTTCTATGCTTTTACATAGAAAATATGAGATATTTTTATTTATATATTTTTATTATCTATTTTCACATTGAGAAAACATGAAGAAAACAAACAAAATATATGAAAGAAAAAAAGTGACGGCATGTACCTATAAAGGCTTTTCCTAAAAGCCACACCCCAAAGTCCAGAAATGCAGTACAGCATCTGCCATAGACAGCTCTATTAAGAAACAAATAGCCCTATTTGAATCTACATTTCATAAATAAAGTCCTGTCATTAAAATTCAACCAAAAAAATCAGCAAGAGCAAAAGCACTACTACATCAATTTAAATAGGCTTCCCTTTTCTTTCTACACTTTTACTTCACTATCACACCACTATATTTTTGTAGATTGATCATTTTAATATTAATACTACAATTATGTTACCTAATATTTTTGATGCATTTTGATGTTATATCTTTATATTTATTTCTGTTCTTTCATTTACAGTTTATCTTTTACAATCAAAACTATTCTAAGATTGTTTTTGCTGTTTAATATTGATAATTCCATTTCATCTATGTTTGTTCCATAACTTACAGATACAGACAACAGCAAAAACAAATAAATAAATAAAGAAATAAAATAAATAAATAATGAAAATCTTAGTACAAGTAAAAGTAAGCAGCAGTGATAATCAATATGGAAAACTGAGTTCCTGCTCTCCTTTTCTCTGTTGCCCTCAGGCCGCAGATACAGATCACTTAGGTGGAAGCGGGCACGCTTCAGTAAAACTTTTGTCCCTTCTGCCATTGCTGCCTTGAACAGTTTATAAGCTGTAAACATCCTCATTGTGCGCTGTCCTTGTGTGTGTTTAATGTTTGTACTTCTTATTGTACTGACAGAGTGTGTGGAAACAAATTTCCCCTTTTATCTATCTATCTATCTATAATTCAGAGAGGCAACATCTTCCTGTGTGACTACAAACGTTTGGATGGAGTGGAGACCAACATCATCAATGGTGAAAAGCAGTATTTAATGGCTCCTCTCATCCTTCTTCACAAAACATCTGACGATGAGCTGAAGCCAGTTGCCGTTCAGGTGAGTGACCTATCCTGCTTTGAGACTGAGGTGGGGTACACCCTGGATGACCTAATTCACTGTTTCCCAACCAGGGGTACGGGGACCCCTGGGGGTACGCAAGCACTTTGTAGGGGGTTCTTGGAATTATTTCATAATTTATTTCCAAGATAAAAAAAAAAACATGCAATCTATTTATATTGAACTGAAATCTATGAAAGACAAACTCAAGTGTCTCATTAATAAAAAGAAAGTGAAACTGCTAAAGATTATTATTAGATTATTATAATTTGTTTCTGTTGTTTTTTAGGTTTAATAGCTTGTTTCAAAGGAGAGTTATTGAAATTATTTTATTTTTTCTTTGTAGTAAATTATTATGACTATTATTATTTATTAATCTTGAACATTAAAATATATAGTAAAATAAATGTAATAGGGCTTTTTATTGTAATAAGTTTATTAAAAATGTTATTTTAAAGGCAGGCAGATTACTTATTTATTTTTTAATTTGAGTTATAAAATGTCTAATAATAATGTACTAATAAATACAGATTTTTTTTTATTACAATTTTAAAGAAATATTAACATGTATGAGTGGGGGGGGGGGGGTACTCATGATATGACAAAAAAACCCAGGGGGTACACAAGACAAAAAAAGATTGGGAACAACTGACCACTAATTAACTTTTCCGTGCCTGGTTTTTGGACCTGTGGAGGAAGTCATAATACCCAAAGAGAGAATGTACAAAACAACCATTCACTCCCACAGGCATACACCCTGAGCAGTTTAGATTCACCACTTCACATGGAGTACTTGCTAAAGTCATACTTACTGTAGGTCAACAGGTGCTCACTTTGTCATTATCTGTAATAAATGAATCAGACCAATTAAAACCATGTAGATTCTGAGACATCCAGGCAGATTCAGTTAATCAAAAAATGTAATCAACAACTACTGGACTTATTTCAGTTTAGGAGCTAAAGATCTTTTTTGGTGACGTCATCATCACATAACCACCCGCTTCATCTAGCAGGACTCAGTCACTAATCCAGCTCTAATGAAGCCACCTGGTTGGTGGTGAAAGGTTAGCTCCTAAACTAGTAGTCCACTAGTTGTTGATTTTTTATTTTTTATTTTATTAATTAGACAGTTTCAATAAGTGATGGCTCTGTAGATGTGCAACACTGATATTGTTTTGTTCCCACAGCTCAAACAGACGCCACCTGAGGACAACCCCATCTTTCTTCCCACTGACCCAGAGTATGACTGGTTATTGGCCAAGACCTTTGTGAGAAGCGCAGATTTCAATGAACACCAGCTCAATGTCCACCTGCTGCGCACTCACCTGCTGGCTGAAGTGTTTGCTGTGTCTCTGCTGAGAAACGTGCCCATGGTGCACCCTCTGTACAAGGTAATAGAGGTCCTTTGTGCTCACTATACTACAGTATATGTCAAGCCATTGTCACCAGAGATGGAGAACTTGACTTCGGTAATAGAGCAGACCAGGACTTGTGACTCTGTTCAGACATGTGAACCGATGTCTTGGACTTAGACTTGGACTTGTGAACCACTGACTCAAATGTCAGTGTTACTCCTTCTTAATTAAACTAATTTTGGTGACATGACTCTGAGTGAATCAGACTGAACTCAATTTCACATCTGAACTTACAATGACTAAGACTTGGATTTTAAGGGCAAATGAATGATCTTTCCTTTTATTAAGAACAAACCATAAGTTTTGTATGATGGCCAAAGCTATCTTGCCAACAGACAAACAAACCTGATGTAATTAAGAGTTGCCTTTCAAGTTTTCTTGTCTCTTTTTTCACTTCATAGCTTCTTGTTCCTCACACTCGATACACTCTACAAATCAACCTGCTGGCCAGACAAAAACTAATTTCAAAAGATGGAGTTTTTGCTCAGGTAAATTATAAACTTAACAGGCAAACATAACATATTACTGCCTTTCATACAATGACTTTTCTGACTTTGTTCAAGTATGCCGCCTCAGGTGGAGAAGGTATGATCACCATCCTGAAGAGGTCCCTGTCCTCCCTGACCTACAGCTCCCTCTGTATCCCAGAGGACATTAAAGAGAGAGGGGTGGAGTCAGTGCCCAACTACTACTACAGGGACGACGGACTCAAGCTTTGGGACATCATACACAGGTACTGAATCCAATACTGTTATTGATATTTTTATTCATGGTAGAATGGAGTTCACACTGTATCTTTAAAGGTTTGTGAAAGAAATGCTAACTTACTACTACAAGAGCGACCATGAAGTCCTGGAGGACACTGAACTGCAGAATTATATCAAGGACATTTTCGAACATGGCTTCCTTTCTAACATGAACACAGGTTTGATAACCATACTACACAACATATCCTAACAGAAATGGATGTATAGCTTCTTTATTTATTTTTACATTTTAGGAATCCCACAGAGCTTTAGCACTGTAGATGAACTGGTGAAGTTTACCACCATGGTTATTTTCACCTGCTCAGCCCAGCACTCAGCTGTCAACACAGGACAGGTGGGTTCATGAGATACTGCTACTACTACTGATGCTACTACTGTCACCACTACTACATCTACAAATACTACTGCAGCATTATTACTAGTACTACTTGCTCCACTACTACTACTTACAACTCCTAATAAATGTATCATTCTATTTATTAAAAGCTTATTGAAATGGTAAATTGACAAGCATAATGAATTGCAGTGGGGCTTTATTTTAGATCTTCTGTGTAGAATAATCTCTGTCCTATTTGATGTGGCTTGAGTTGTGTAGTCATGTATTATTTATGATCAAATAATCATAATACATATCTCTGATGCTTTGCAGTTGGACTTTGGTGACTGGATGCCCAACATTCCAATCTCCTTACAACTCCCTCCACCAACCGAGAAGGGTAAAGCATCTGAGCACAGCCTGCTGAAGACCCTTCCTGACGTCAACACTTCTGTGCATGGTCTGGCAGTCTTGTGGCTCCTCAGCACACAGTCCACTGACTTTGTAAGATTTACATTTTCCTCCACCGCAAGACCTTTTGGAGTCTAATAATCTATAATAACTAGTTCACTGTTTTTAACTGTCCACCATTGTATCCTGTTCTCTCAGGTTGTTCTTGGCCGGTATCCCAGTGAGCATTTCTGCGAAGATGTCCCTTGCAAGCTGATCAAGGATTTTGAACAAGAGCTGAAAGATTTAGATGAAGCTATTGACATCAGAAACAAAAGTCTGAAATTACCGTACACGTATCTGGAGCCAGAACAGATGGAGAATAGTGTGTCACTTTGAAGTTGTTTCTCTTCTTTTACTTTTCGGGGTCGCCACAGCAAAATCAGCTGCTTCCTAACACACAGACAGTGAGTAGCATATTGATTTATCTGGGCTGGGGACTGGCACTGGCTTTTGTCTCTTTGTTGCTGAATTAGATGGAATATAGTGTATGATATATTCTCAGAGAATCAATTTAGAACTAATCAAATTGCACTTCTAGCTTACTCTGCTGTAAATTGCTCACAGATAGGAAGTTCTTTTGACTTTAAACCTGTGTTTAATACATGTGATGGAGGAAAAATTAAATGTCATTTTACTTAAAATAATAAAAGCTATATTTAAACATGAAGAAATGTGTGATGTGATTACTTTACTTCTGTAGCATAATACAATTGATTTATATGATAGTTTATGATTTTGTGTATGTTTGATTAGATCAAGAGAATAAACTGACAATGGCAACTTATTAAATTTGCTTCTCTTGCCAGCCATTTTCATCCTGTTCTATAAATACAATTAATGTTTTCCTATCTATTCAAGATGGACTCAAATTACATTTTATGGACTAAACAGAAAATCTACTGTGCAACAAGTCAGAAGCCTGTTACTAACATGTTGTTCTGAAAAACAATCTGAAAAACATTCAAGTAACAATGCATAAAGAGGAAGGGGTTGCAGACCCTTTTTTCTATGACAAGAAAGTAAATGGGACTGACTGGCCAGGTGAAAATGATACAGATTGTAGAATTTGCATATTTTTGCTGGAAATGAGAAAAGCTAAAACATTATTGTAGAAATTTCAGCAAACTTACTTTTTAGAACAAAAACCTGACAAATGAGTAATTACAGATTCATTTGACTGAAGTTCCTTAAGTCTGCCTCAGTCAAATAGAGTTTAAGTGAAGACACACCACAAATAACACCCTGGTGAAACAAGAAGTGGCCACTCCATGAGGATGAACTAGTTTGTGTTGATACTAATCCAGGTTAAAACTTGCCCCTTGTAAACTTCATGCAAGGACCCTTTGGCAGTTTTTTTTTTTTTTTTAATTAATGTGTTTTGAGTACACAGGACACACTATTCTTTATTCACTTTCTGTTTCAGGGAGATATGGTTTCCATGGTTCATACTGGGTCACATAATTCTCAGGATTTTGCATGTGATCTTTGTGTCAGAAATACAGGAAAGAACCAGTCACACGTTAAATTAGTGAGCAAAGCAAGATCTTATGTACAGTGACTTGCAAAAGTATTCATCCCGCTTAGCATTTTTCTTCATTGTTCATTGTTCATTCAAAGTTGTAAAAAGTTAAGTTTGAGGTTTGGTCCTTCTGTGGAAATTAAGCAATAACATTATTGAGGAACTATAGACTACACTCTATAATGTTGGACACCCCCACAGTGATAATGAGATGAAGTGAAAGCTGCAGATCAAAGTGACCAACTGAAGCAAGAGCATTACCAGATTAAAAACCTACAACCCAGGTAAGGGACTGCTACTTTACTGTGTATTGATTTGCTTTCAGTACATTTAGATTTAGATCACATCTTTTGTGCTTTCAGTATTTTTGCTTACATCTTATTTCCTTTTTTTTTTAATTTTTTTTTTTAGCTTTTGTGCTCTTAAAAATGAATAAGGTAGTGTATAATGGAAAAATATATACAGGCAATACTACTGGGAGCAAGGTCTCCATCAAACTTGTGGGTGAAAATGGAGAGAGTAAACATACTGAGATTTTTGGAATTCTGCCATGCCTCCAAGGAAAGGTAAGGCTGGAATTTACTTGTTTCTGAAACTAATGCTTGTCCTCAATTTATCTAACTGTATGTCATGACTCCAGGAATCCACATTTACTCTGAGCTGTCCCAGTTCTATTGGAAAACTGGTGCTTGTTGAACTTGAGAGACAGGAGACCCTTCTCTTCCCCCTAGACATCTGGTTTGTTCATAAAGTTGAAGTGACAGCTCCGGAAGGAAATATCTACAAGTTTCCCATCTACACCTGGATCAATGATGGGGAAACTTACCGTTTTAGAGAAGGGACAGGTAGGTGCTATGGACTCTCCATCTGTAATCTAATTCACTACTTTACTACTTAAAATTCTATTCCCATTTGGTGCATATTTCATTAAACAATTTTTGACAGTTTAACTGCTGGTACTTTTATTTGCAGTATGTACTAACGTTCAGTATACTATCCACCTCTGTGTGTAACACTGTACAACTCACTTTTTTTTTTAAGCTTTGAAGGCTGTTGACGACCATCATCTTCTGGGCAGATACACAAGAGAGAGGGAGCTAAGCACTAGGAAGAAATTATACCGGTATGTTTTCATTGATTAACATTCTAAATAGTGCATTATGAAGAAAGTTAACATACAGTAGCTAAAACCATTGCGTGCAATTGCTCAAATTTGCTGAATAAAGATAATAGCTACAAAAAGAAGTTGAATGAAGATGAATGAAAATAAAATTAACTCAAAATTTCGGGCTCAGCTAAATATGTAGATCAAAAGAAAAAGTAAGACGAATGGAAGCGTGGCTGCCAGTCTGCGTCTGTGGCCCCTCTGACCACCACCAAAACACAGTCAGACTGACACATTTGGGTACAGGCTTGATGGGTGCCCAAGGATACAATGACAGAATGTAATGCCGATAGTGGGGATCCAAGTGCCAACCTTTGGATTAGTGGGAAAATATGTAAAAAAATCTAGAGGTTAAAATGTTTGGGAAAAAAACATAATATGAAACATTTAAATGTCAGTGTGAGCCAAAGACACATTTCTCTGTGGAATAATATTAACGTTAATCTAATCAAAATGAATGACTATTGAGCAGTTGTTGGGTTGGTCTGGTGCTGCTGCAGATGAATCAGTTTGAAGTCCAAGTCCACTTCTAAGTAATCACCTGCGTAAAATCAGAAGTAGAAGCACAAATTTGTACTCAAGTAAGGGTGTACTCACACCAGGCCAATCGAACCGTGCCCAAGTCCGGAACGCCCCTAAAGCACGGCACGGTTGCCGAATGTGAGTGCTCCAAACTGCGCCCAGGCGCAGTACGCTTCAGGACTTTGGCACGGTTGGAGGAGGTGGGCCACGGCCCGGCAGGGTTGCTCATGCATGCGCGCACGCACACTACGATCTCTGTCATGTACAACTGTTCTTTTCTCAGTTAAAAGTGGATAAACTCCATTATCAACACTCGTAACAATGCCACTGACTTGCGCTCACCTTTCTGAAGAAGAGAACAGACAGCGGCAGTAGTTCTGAAGCCTCTCTCATCGTCTGCGGTGCCTTCACTGCTCCTCGGATGTGGTTTATTCCAAAACATGAGACAGAAGACCGCGTCTCACGAACGAGACTCAAAGCAGAATCACAATAGCACAGATACTTCATGCTGCTGGTCTCACGTTTTCCACTACACTGCTTTTAAAAGTGTTAGCGGCTCGCTCGACTTGTAAACAAACCTCGCACCACGATGACGTAGCAGTCTGTCGCCCTCAGAGGTGATGACGTAACCGGGTCACGGCACGGATCGTTTGTGCAGGTGAGAGTGCGGGCCGGCGGGGCACTCAGACCCCTCCCCAGTCGTACCTGGGCACAGCATGGTTCGAATGGCCCTAGTGTGAGTGCGTCCTTAAAAGAAGTAGCAGCAACGATAGCATCTCACTGACCATAGGTGAGTGGTCTTTTCCAGCACTTGTCCTGCTTAACAGAATGGAAATGGTACTGAATACATTTATTGTCATTAGTTATTTAACTTGAGTTTTTGTGACATACGTCTCCTTTGGGATTCTTTTTCTTGACAAGATGTAAAATTGAAAGCAGTTAAAACATGTTAACTAGATGTGATAGTTGGAAGCATTAAGAATAACACTTTTGAGATCATAACGATCTGTCTACTGTTGCTTTTGTGTCTTCCAGTTGGGACTTGAATAAAGAAGGCTTGCCTCACTGCATGAAAGCGGATAGTCTCAATGATCTGCCTTGTGAAGTTCGATTCTCATTCGTTAAGAAGATAGACTTTTATTCAACTGCAATTAAACAGTGTGTTACTGTGATAGAGTCTATGTTTGTTTTTATGGAACAAGTAATACTGCATATATTTATTTTCAGGCAAGCAAAAATGATGCTGGATAAATGGGCTCAGTGCAACAAAACCTGGCCAGATTTGAAAAAACTCTTGGATATACTTCACAGTTACAAAAATGCTTCATCAGGTATCACACAGTTTCAACATCAAATAAGAACCACTTATAACCTTAACTCAAAAAAAAAAAAAAAAAAAAAAAGACTGATTAAGACTCCTACTATTATTATTTCTGCTGCTGATGTACTGACATAAATGACTTTGTACTTAAAGGTCCCCTATTATGCTAAATCATCAGTCCTGTTTGCAGAGCCCGTCCTCTTCTATCAATTTGGAAATGCTCGATCTCACCGCTCTATGTAAATGCATGAAACCAGCATAATATAGGACCTTTAAGTAAATGTTTCTAGTCAGTCTTTATTTCTGTCCAACATGATAAAGATATAGTGGATTGTGCTCAGAACAGAAACGTAATGTAAATATAAATGTAAATATGTATGATAACTATTACTGATATACATATTAATTGCCCAATATATTTTACTGAAAAGACGACACTGTGAGATAGTAATCATATAATCTATAATTTATTTCAGAGTATGTACAGCAGCATTGGAAGGACGATGCTTTCTTTGGTAACCAATTTCTAAACGGAATGAACCCCATGTTGATCCGCCGCTGCACCTCTCTGCCCTGTAACTTCCCTGTCACTGATAAGATGGTCTTTCTCCACGGTGGTGCGAGCCTGGCAAAGGAGATGAAGGTACTACTCTGCCTGACACTCACAATTCACAGTAAAATGGGTAAAGATATCAAAGACACTCATTATGGTGAAAATGTTTAACATCAACAACACAAAGTCTGTTCTTTGAAAGACATTTTGTCCCTCATTCAACCAGGTGAGGCTCAGGGACATTAGCAGATGAATGGGCTGGAGTCAGAGTTGTTCCACATGATGTGAACCATTTGCATCAGCTGCCCTCTCTGATGTTGATGATCATTTACTTGAAACTTGGAGTGACTTGTTTGTGCGTTTGTCTTAGCACTGAGTTGTAGACTGGAGAAAGATTAGCCCCTGTAATGTCCTCCTGTCTAGGGTTAAAAATGACCCTGCTTCATTTGACAGTTTAAAGTTTAAAGGTATTTATTGTCCATCAATTTTGGGTTACACCTTTGGTCTTATATCAGCCCAACCTACTAACACACATTTGACATTTGATAAACAACAACAAATGTCTAACAGAGGGCATGGGAGCAGAGTGTTTACTGCTCTTGTGTCCCAGCAAGGTGGGTTCAATGCTTAGGCAAGGTGTTTGTCTTTAAAACATTTTAAAGATAAATGTTGCTAACAGGAGGGTTAAATCTAAAACCTTCTCTCCTATTTAGAGAGTTTTTTTTTATTGTTTCATATTACTTCTATCATTCCTCTTTGAAATGATTTTTTCTTAAGAACAGTGTTTGTTCAGATGCCTTGTTAAACCTTTTTCACTGAAATTCACCTGGATGACTGAGAAGCTCCAGTGACATTCAGTAATACAGAAATGCAACAAAAGGAGGAGCTGGGGTGGACGTGGGCCGTAAAATATAAAATCTCCAAGCAGAACTATTGCCCCAATGACATGTATCTAAATTACTTTTAGTCACATGTGATGTTTATTGGACATCATCACATTTTTAACAGAAAGGCAACATTTTCCTGTGTGACTACAAGCATTTGGATGGAGTGGAGACAAATGTCATCAATGGAAAAAAGCAGTATTTGATGGCTCCTCTTGTCCTCCTTCACAAAACTCCTGATGATGAACTGAAGCCAATTGCCATTCAGGTGAGATGTTCTCCCAAATAGAAATAGACATTCTTCTAAATTTAAATAATATGTACTTTCTTGCAGTAAAAGAAATACACAAGCCAAATCACTTGACCAAATAAACATACTATATGTCTAGCTCAAACAGACTCCAGCTGAGGACAACCCCATCTTTCTCCCCACTGATGAGGAGTACGACTGGTTATTGGCCAAGACCTTTGTGCGAGGAGCCGATTTCAATGAACATGAACTCAATGTCCACCTGCTGTGCACTCACCTGCTGGCTGAAGTGTATGCTGTGTCTCTGCTGAGAAACGTGCCCATGGTCCACCCTCTGTACAAGGTAACTTGGAACACATTATCAATCAATGAGTCAGTCAATTTTTATTTACACTGTAGTACCTTATAACAACCAGAGTTGACGAATACAAGATATAAATCACATTAAAACAGAGAAGTCTCACAGTGCCAGTAGGTGTTTAAAGCCATTCTGAACTCAACAAGTAAATGATGTTGTTGATTTTGCTAATTTAAGATGACTCATTCTTTTTGGACACAAGTTCTTGCTGTATTTAGGGCAATATATTTTTATTCATGAGGCAGAGATGCCAGTTGAACCCAGCTGAATGGTAGCTGAACTTGTTTTTTCCCCCTCAGCTTCTTATTCCTCACACTCGATACACTCTACAAATCAACTTGTTGGCCAGAAAAACACTAATTTCACCAGATGGAGTTTTTACACTGGTAAGTTAAACATGCTTTACAGTTAGTTTCAGCATACTATCTGTATTCATAAAATGTTTCCTTATATTTGTGGCTTTCAAGTATGCCGCCTCAGGTGGAGAGGGGATGGTCACCATCCTGCAGAGGTCCCTGTCCTCCCTGACCTACAGCTCCCTCTGTCTCCCAGAGGACATTGAGGAGAGAGGGGTGGAGTCAGTGCCCAACTACTACTACAGGGACGATGGACTCAAGCTTTGGGAAATCATACACAGGTACTTAAGACTGTTCCAAAATACTTACATAATAATGATCAGATTACCATGGATTCACTAAAACATTAAAGACCACTATGACTGCCTAACTAGACCTTATAATCCGAGGGTACAAGACCCTGTTGTAAAGGGCCTAAACTGGCTACAATAAGAACATTGTATAATGATTATAATTACAGTCCAGTTTTTGCTAATTGTCTATTTGTTGAGGATTATATTGATAAGTTGTGTTTGCTATTTTGCCACCACAGCACAGATCGTTGTACTAAATGACTTTTGTATCATCTTTGCAACAGCCTTGCCCTCCACAGTGTAGGGCGAATGTCAGCTCTCATGTGTATAAAAAGAGGTGACCCTGTACCCTTCACTTTATTAATCTCTCAGGGCGCCAAGGTTGGTTTGGTTGACTCCATATAGTAAAACCCAGAAAGAGCCTTGCATAAATTCCTAGAATTTTAGTAGGTAGTCCCAAACCCCAGGGGTCAGGGCTCATGGGCGTGCACCTTGTTTAAAATTCTTGCTATGTCTGTGTTCCGCAGTTCTGAAATTGGTTAGTATCCCAAAATCCTTTAGTGTGTCACATGACAGCGTCACCTGGAAGGGCACAAGTGAATGACCTTCATGATCTAAATGGTTTTGTTATGGTTATATACACAGTTTATCCATAATAAACACTGTTATCGGGAATAAGAGTGCCCATTGTGGAAATAGGACACCCTAGGCCAGAGGTACTGTAGATAAAACTTATTGTTTTATCTTCGACAATAGGAGTGGGCTGTGGGACACTTGAGGTGAGTTTTCCAGCAGGCTAAGCACGCCTGCAGGTGGTAAAGAGGGAACAACTGCTATTAAAACAGAACAAAGTAATTTGTTGCATGGTGCATAAAGCTCCCTAGCCGACATCTTCTCCTGATGGCTATTGGCAAAAAAACACGCCTTGCAAGAAACAGCAGTGTCAACATAGAGTCCCAGAATTTTTGGATGTCAGGAGATCACAAAAAAGCCACAGAGAAACGTGCAGATGAAGGGGGGATATGAGACGAAATAGGCAAAGTGTGTTATCCTCAGTTGAACTGTATGTGCTTGATGATAAATTAATACAAAATTAAAAGAGAAAGCGTTTTAAAAACTAAAAAAGAAATGTATGAATAATGACAGATAAAATAAATGGTCAACTAAATTTTATGTAAGTCCTATATTATAAATTAAAAACACAATAGAAATGATTAATCACTTATTAATTGATTCATCAACTAAGTTTAGGAGTGTTTCAATCTCATGTGCTGAGAAAGAAAGGCAGAGCTCTGATTGGTCCAGAGTAAACACACCAAGTGCAGCCTCTTTAAACCATAGCCAACCTTTTAGACTAAGATCTGTGCACTATTCGAACGTCACACAAGCCCACTAATGCACTTTAGTCTAGACCTGTATCTGCGCTAAGAGCTGCAAGATTTGGTCCTTTATTGTAGTGTGTATGGAAAGATTCTAAAGTCACAATGTGATGGTAACATGATAACAAGAAGAGTGCTGTGTCTTGTAACTGTGTCTTTAAGGTTTGTGAATGGAGTGCTAGGATGCTACTATAAAAATGACAGTGATGTTAAACAAGACACTGAAGTACAGAACTGGATCCAGGACATATATGAACATGGGCTTCTCTCCCAAACAGGCACAGGTTAGTTCAATGAGCAGATGAGAAATGTATCAGTTCATTTATTAAACATTGCCCTTTTTTTTTTTTTTTTTTTTTTTTAAACCATGATAGGATTTCCTCAGAGTTTCATCAGTGTGCAAGAGTTGGTCAAGTTTGTCACCATGGTCATATTCACCTGCTCAGCCCGGCACTCTGCTGTCAGCAATGCACAGGTGAGTTCATAATTACTATTACTACTATTACTATAATATTTACAGTCAGAAATGATCAAGAAATTTGTCTTTTTGGTGTGACCTATGTTTCTCTTTGAAAAATAACGATTATAGATTTTACAATTTTATAGCTATGACATAATATCTAATGTGAAATATGAAAAAAAAGTTATGTTTCTGCATTAGATAATATAATAATGTTTGACAGAGATTTACACTGACCATACATATATTTCAAAAGACCTGATCTAGTCTAGATTCCTTAATTTAGCCCTGGCTCAGTTTTGATCCTGCTTTGGATTTTGTTCAATTTAATTTTTGACCCAGTTCTGAAAAGTAAATACACTTTAATTTCTGCTTAAATTGAATTGCCAAAAACGAAACCCAAATATCTTCTATTATATCATTATTGCAATATTCAACATAGTCACTGCATATTGCACATTTTCTACTCATGTACAGTCCTTTAACGTGTAATTACTGTATGTCTTTTGACTAACTACTTGTTACTGGTGCATTACAGTTTGACTTTGGCGGCTGGATGCCTAACACTCCTACATCATTACAACTTCCTCCACCAACCAAGAAGGGCACAGCGACTGAAGAAACACTGCTGAAGACACTTCCTGACTTCAACACCACTATGCATGGAAAGGCTGTTTTATATTTACTCAGCAAGCAGTCATCAGACTTTGTAGGTTAACTTTCTTAACTTAACATGATCATAATGATTTATTTTTGTACATTTACAGAACTGTATGATAATATTTGTTCATGCATCTCATCGACTCAGGTTGCTCTTGGCCAGTACCCGAAAGAACATTTCTGTGAAGATGGTCCATGTGATCTGATCAAGAAGTTCCAAAGAGAGCTGGAAGATTTACATGTGGCTATTGACATCAGAAACAAAAGGCAGGAATTACCATATCCATATTTGGACCCAAAAAATATGGAGAACAGTATTTCACTTTGAAGCATTCTTCTGGGTCAGGCCAAGTCATAAAAAAGTGACAGTGCTCAGTATTCCTTTTTAGTAATTATACAATGTATCACATACATCACAACTGCTCCAGTAATAACTTTTCAGATGTTACATTCATTATTTAGTAATCTATTGTACTAAGATCACATATCACACATATCACTGAGCACATTCTTAGCATAATTTTAGCATTAGCATTTAGCATTAGCATTTTCAAAACTCAATTAAAATTGATGAACAAATAATAGCAAAATCTATGGTTATACATTACATTAATTAGCATTTTGTCTCAATCATAAAAAGACTATGCTTTATAATTATGAATAATATGAATAATATAAAACTATATTTTAACCAATAAATTAATTTGTTCTTTTTTTACAAAAGTGTATCTCCAACTTTTTCAAGTGCCTGCGTGTCTGTTGGACTTGTGCGTTGTGTTTGAGTTGTGTGTGGTGATTGAACACATGAGACACCAGGATTACATTTGGGGGCGTGCTTTGTTTATTGCAATAGGAAAGAAATTTTACAAGTAGCATGTAGCCTGTGCTGGTGGATCTCCAGCCCAGTCTATACAAAACATAATACATCATGTTAGCATATAATCGCCCGTCGCTGTTGTAATAAAACTACAATACTAGTACCATCAAATGTCACAGTGTAGTTAGCAGTTCAAATACAAGTGCATTATCATTTATTGTTTAAACAGAGAAGATAAAAATAAGCAAATGAACAAAATAAACTAAAGAATAAAGAATTACAATGGATTACAAAACTGACCGCTTCCCAGTGGAACAAATGTAAAGGGAAGAGGGAACGGGACATAGTGACAACATTTTTTGGGACACACGAAGAAGAAGGCGGAGCTGGAGGCCTGGGCCCATTACAGAATATAGTACATAAGATGTGTCAGGTATGAATGAAAATAAAACCAAATGAGCATTTTTGTGTAATTATACCATCAGTATAGGAAACGGTTACACCTGGATATATTCAGTATCATAGAGTTACTCTGTCTCCTGTTAACCTGGTCAGGAGAAGGTGAGGTCCTAGAGTCAGGGCTGCTTCTTCAGCTCTAATACAAACAACAACAATGTTTTCTCTTCAACGCTGCACTCTGACTGTAGTCATCCATTTCAATACTATTTATCATATTGGATCACACAACCCAACTTACACAGAAAAAAGCAGGTATTCCTTTGATTGCTGCAGCCTATACACAATACACTTGTGGTATACCTGTCTATGTCACTTTATTCCAAAGTACAACTGACATCTGTGCCACTTTATATGGTACACCCTACAGTGCCGATTAAGATTATACAAATTATTTATCATCACAGACTTCATGCAGTACCTGCAGCAGTTTTCTATGTAAACTTCTGTTAAACAACCTGTAGGGGGCCATAGCCAAGAGCCAGAGATTTTGTCAGACAAAGCTGGAAGAAACAAAACATCCACAAACCAACATGGTGACGAGTAAGGAGGTTCTGATATTATAATTACTGAGATAGATGGCAAACATGAAAAATGAAAACTGCAGTGATCTGTGCTGCCTTTGAGTACACCATAACCTACTCACTACTTTCTTAGCTGAGATACTGGAAATTGTTTTTCAGCAAGTATTGAAATACATAATCTGCTTTGGATTTAAGGATGCCATTACCACTATATACATTAAAATAGAAATATTATACAATAACTTCTTAGTAATTTGAACAACTTTTCACTCTATCATTAATGGTGCTATAAGCATAATTGTCCAATCAGAAAAGTGGAAAGACTGGAAACCCACAGACCATTGTTTTGATTTAGACTGCAGTAATGTTTTCAAACCAATGGAGCGCTGCTTACAGTACCTTTACAGTTTTTCTCAATCACTTTAGCTCATTTACCAAAATCACATTCTCTACTTACATACATTTATTTGTATTGTATAAAAACTGTTTAGTGAAAATAGCCATAGTTTCCTGTTCATACATTTGTGTAAAATATGAACCCAAACGCTTGCTGCACTAAATCAGTGAGAGCTGCAGTTACTGAGAGCAGGACTCAGAGTCTGAGCTGCTGTGTGAAAAGAGTGAAAATGCACAAGAAGTCTTCTGATCAGAGTTTGATCATTTTGATGCAAAAATTGGCTTTTGGAGGATAACTGTAGAGTTTTGATTACAGAACAAGATTTTGCAAAGAAAAGCCTTTGTTTTGAGAACCTGAAACTTTTCTGTGTGACCTGTTTTACAAATGACAATTCTGAATGGAGAAATGAGTCAAAGTGACTGAGGAAAACTGTAATACACCACTGCAGGCACATTACAGTACAGTACAGAAATCAGCAAAATACACATTTTCTATTTAGATACATTTATTTGTATTGTATAAAACTGTCAAGTTTTAGGCAGTAAAAATAGCCATAGTTTCCATTTGTGTATGAGCTCAACTGCTTACTGCACTAAATCAGTGAGAGCGGCATTTGACCTGCTGTGTCAAATGAGTGAATGTGCATGTAAAGTCACCTAATCATTTTGGTGTAAAAACTTGCTTTTGGGGAATATTTTAAGAGTTTTGATTGCAGACATTTTGCAAAGAAAAATCTTTGTTTTGAGAATCTGAAATCCTGTTCGGTTATTCTGTGTGACTTGTTTTGCAAATGACAATTCTGAACAAAAAAGTGTGTCAAACCGATTGAGGAAAAACTGTAAACAGTAAAACTCTCTTGAACTGCTACAGTCTCAATGGGCGCATTTACTTGTGCTTAGCGCCCTCTAGTGGATATTAGGCGCCAGTGACTCATTCAAACAGAAGCCACAAGACACTCAAAGTCACTTTACAAATAGATGCATTTTTCACTCCTCATGTACACTCAGTAGTGATAAACTACATCTCCTCTCATCCTTCTTCACAAAACATCTGACGATGAGCTGAAGCCAGTTGCCGTTCAGGTGAGTGGCCTATCCTGCTTTGGGACTGAGGTGGGGTACACCCTGGATGACCTAATTCACTGTTTCCCAACCAGGGGTATGGGGACCCCTGGGGGTACGCAAGCACTTTGTAGGGGGTACATTGAATTATTTCATAATTTATTTCCAAGATAAAAAAACAAAAACAAACTTGCGATCTATTTATATTGAACTGAAATCCATGAAAGACAAACTCAAGTGTGTGTGTGTGTGTGTGTGTGTGTGTGTGTGTGTGTGTGTGTGTGGGGGGGGGGGGGGGGGGGGGGGGGGGGGGGGGGGGGGGGTACACAAGACAAAAAAAGATTGGGAACAACTGACCACTAATTAACTTTTCCGTGCCTGGTTTTTGGACCTGTGGAGGAGGTCATAATACCCAAAGAGAGAATGTACAAAACAACCATTCACTCCCACAGGCATACACCCTGAGCAGTTTAGATTCACCACTTCACATGGAGTACTTGCTAAAGTCATACTTACTGTAGGTCAACAGGTGCTCACTTTGTCATTATCTGTAATAAATGAATCAGACCAATTAAAACCATGTAGATTCTGAGACATCCAGGCAGATTCAGTTAATCAAAAAATGTAATCAACAACTACTGGACTTATTTCAGTTTAGGAGCTAAAGATCTTTTTTGGTGACGTCATCATCACATAACCACCCGCTTCATCTAGCAGGACTCAGTCACTAATCCAGCTCTAATGAAGCCACGTGGTTGGTGGTGAAAGGTTAGCTCCTAAACTAGTAGTCCACTAGTTGTTGATTTTTTTATTTTATTTTATTAATTAGACAGTTTCAATAAGTGATGGCTCTGTAGATGTGCAACACTGATATTGCTTTGTTCCCACAGCTCAAACAGACGCCACCTGAGGACAACCCCATCTTTCTTCCCACTGACCCAGAGTATGACTGGTTATTGGCCAAGACCTTTGTGAGAAGCGCAGATTTCAATAAACACCAGCTCAATGTCCACCTGCTGCGCACTCACCTGCTGGCTGAAGTGTTTGCTGTGTCTCTGCTGAGAAACGTGCCCATGGTGCACCCTCTGTACAAGGTAATAGAGGTCCTTTGTGCTCACTATACTACAGTATATGTCAAGCCATTGTCACCAGAGATGGAGAACTTGACTTCGGTAATAGACCAGACCAGGACTTGTGACTCTGTTCAGACATGTGAACCGATGTCTTGGACTTAAGGCAAGGCAAGGCAAGTTTATTTGTATAGCACAATTCATACACAGAGCAATTCAAAGTGCTTTACAGAAGAAAAAAAGAAAAAAAAAAGGCAAATTTAAAAGTACAAAACACAATTAAAACAATAAAATCAAATTTAAAGAGTATAATTAAGAATTAAGAATTTAAAATTAAAGTAAAAGAGAAGAGTGCAGATAAAACACTTTCAGCTGGCATATGCACAGTTAAAAAGAACAGTCTTAAGTCTGGACTTGAACATTGTCAGAGTAGAGGCCTGTCTAACATCGTCAGGGAGACTGTTCCAGAGTTTAGCTGCATAAAACTGAAACACTGCTTCACCGAGTTTAGTCCAGACTCTGGGCACCAGCAGAGACCTGTCCCTGAGGTCCTCAGAGTCCCAGATGGTTCATATGGGACCAACATGTCAGAGATGTACTTTGGTGCTAAGCCACGGAGAGACTTGTACACAAGCAGAGATGTTTTAAAGTCTATTCTCTGAGCAACAGGAAGCCAGTGCAGAGACCTGAGGACAGGACTAATATGGTCGTACTTCCTGGTTTTGGTCAGGATCCGAGCAGCAGCGTTCTGGATGTACTGCAGCTGTCTTACAGCTCGCTTAGTGAGTCCAGTGAGCAGACCGTTACAGTAGTCTACTTGCTGGAGATAAACGCATGAATAAGTCTCTCTAGGTCTGGTTTAGACAGTATACCTTTGATTCTGGCAATGTTTTTGAGATGGTAAAATGCTGATGATGTTATAGATTTAATGTGACTACTGAAGTTCAAGTCAGAGTCCATGATTACCCCGAGATTTCTAACCTGACTTGTAGGTTTTAGTGAAAGAGACTCGAGGTGACTACAGACACCTTGTCTTTGTTTCTGTGGGCCAAAGATGATTATTTCAGTCTTGTCTGTGTTTAGCTGGAGAAAGTTGTTTCTCATCCACTCATTGATCTGTTGGATGCAGTGACTGAGTGAATCCACAGGTCCATATTCACCTGCTGTCAGTGAGATGTAAATCTGAGTGTCATCTGCATAATTGTGGTAGGATATGTTATTGCTGCTTATTAATTGGCCTAAAGGGAGCATGTAAAGATTGAACAAAAGAGGTCCCAGGATGGACCCCTGGGGCACTCCACAGGTCAGGGCCATTTGGTCTGAGACACAGTTACCGATTTCAACAAAGTACTTCCTGTCTTCAAGATAGGACTTACACCATTTTAGGGCAGTACCAGAAATGCCAACCCAGTCCTCTAATCTTTGTATCAAGATCGCATGGTCAACTGTATCAAAAGCAGCACTCAGATCCAGCAGAACTAAGACAGAGACTTTGCCTGTGTCGGTGTTCAGGCGAATGTCATTAGTCACCTTGATAAGAGCAGTCTCAGTGCTGTGATGGGGCCTAAAACCTGACTGAAAATCATCAAAGCAGTTGTTCCGCAGAAGAAAGTCAGTAAGTTGTTGGTATACAACTTTCTCAAGGACTTTTCCTAAAAACGGCAGGTTTGATATGGGCCGATAGTTGTTGAGTACTGTGGCATCAAGACTGCTCTTCTTTAGGAGAGGTTTGATGATGGCAGTTTTCAAGGCCCTTGGAAATGTCCCAGATTGCAGTGAGATGTTAACTAAATGAGAAAGTTGAGGTAACAAACTGCTCAGCACAGATTTTAGAAATCTAGTGGGTAACACATCAAGGCAGCATGTGGATGAACTCAGATTGGAGATGATCTCTTGGACTGTTTTGTCAGTGACAGGGGTGAGGTGTGTCAGCTCTGAGTATCTGGATGGCTGCAGAGTTGTTATTTGTGTTGTGGAGTTTATAGCATGTTTAATACTCTGAACCTTGTCATTAAAAAATCTTGCAAACTCATTGCACTTAGATGTGGAAATGAGTTCTGAAGGCAATGGAGCTGGGGGGTTTGTTAACCTGTTTACTGTAGCAAACAGGACGTGTGAGTTGTTACTGCAGTTTGTAATAATTTCAGAAAAATACCTTTCCCTTGTTCTACGCAGAATTTGATTGAAAACATTCAACATATTTCTGACCAATTAAAACTTAAAGCCTAAAGACTTAGACTTGGACTTGTGAACCACTGACTCAAATGTCAGTGTTGCTCCTTCTTAATTAAACTAATTTTGGTGACATGACTCTGAGTGAATCAGACTGAACTCAATTTCACGTCTGAACTTACAATGACTTAGACTTGGATTTTAAGTGCAAATGAATGATCTTTCCTTTTATTAAGAACAAACCATAAGTTTTGTATGATGGCCAAAGCTATCTTGCCAACAGACAAACAAACCTGATGTAATTAAGAGTTGCCTTTCAAGTTTTCTTGTCTCTTTTTTCACTTCATAGCTTCTTGTTCCTCACACTCGATACACTCTACAAATCAACCTGCTGGCCAGACAAAAACTAATTTCAAAAGATGGAGTTTTTGCTCAGGTAAATTATAAACTTAACAGGCAAACATAACATATTACTGCCTTTCATACAATGACTTTTCTGACTTTGTTCAAGTATGCCGCCTCAGGTGGAGAAGGTATGATCACCATCCTGAAGAGGTCCCTGTCCTCCCTGACCTACAGCTCCCTCTGTATCCCAGAGGACATTAAAGAGAGAGGGGTGGAGTCAGTGCCCAACTACTACTACAGGGACGACGGACTCAAGCTTTGGGACATCATACACAGGTACTGAATCCAATACTGTTATTGATATTTTTATTCATGGTAGAATGGAGTTCACACTGTATCTTTAAAGGTTTGTGAAAGAAATGCTAACTTACTACTACAAGAGCGACCATGAGGTCCTGGAGGACACTGAACTGCAGAATTATATCAAGGACATTTTCGAACATGGCTTCCTTTCTAACATGAACACAGGTTTGATAACCATACTACACAACATATCCTAACAGAAATGGATGTATAGCTTCTTTATTTATTTTTACAATTTAGGAATCCCACAGAGCTTTAGCACTGTAGATGAACTGGTGAAGTTTACCACCATGGTTATTTTCACCTGCTCAGCCCAGCACTCAGCTGTCAACACAGGACAGGTGGGTTCATGAGATACTGCTACTACTACTGATGCTACTACTGTCACCACTACTACATCTACAAATACTACTGCAGCATTATTACTAGTACTACTTGCTCCACTACTACTACTTACAACTCCTAATAAATGTATCATTCTATTTATTAAAAGCTTATCGAAATGGTAAATTGACAAGCATAATGAATTGCAGTGGGGCTTTATTTTAGATCTTCTGTGTAGAATAATCTCTGTCCTATTTGATGTGGCTTGAGTCGTGTAGTCATGTATTATTTATGATCAAATAATCATAATACATATCTCTGATGCTTTGCAGTTGGACTTTGGTGACTGGATGCCCAACATTCCAATCTCTTTACAACTCCCTCCACCAACCGAGAAGGGTAAAGCAACTGAGCACAGCCTGCTGAAGACCCTTCCTGACGTCAACACTTCTGTGCATGGTCTGGCAGTCTTGTGGCTCCTCAGCACACAGTCCACTGACTTTGTAAGATTTACATTTTCCTCCACCGCAAGACCTTTTGGAGTCTAATAATCTATAATAACTAGTTCACTGTTTTTAACTGTCCACCATTGTATCCTGTTCTCTCAGGTTGTTCTTGGCCGGTATCCCAGTGAGCATTTCTGCGAAGATGTCCCTTGCAAGCTGATCAAGGATTTCGAAAAAGATCTGAAAGATTTAGATGAAGCTATTGACATCAGAAACAAAAGTCTGAAATTACCGTACACGTATCTGGAGCCAGAACAGATGGAGAATAGCGTGTCTCTTTGAAATTGTTTCTCTTCTTTTACTTTTCGGGGTCGCCACAGCAAAATCAGCTGCTTCCTAACACACAGACAGTGAGTAGCATATTGATTTATCTGGGCTGGGGACCGGCACTGGCTTTTGTCTCTTTGTTGCTGAATTAGATGGAATATAGTGTATGATATATTCTCTGAGAATCAATTTAGAACTAATCAAATTGCACTTCTAGCTTACTCTGCTGTAAATTGCTCACAGGTAGGAAGTTCTTTTGACTTTAAACCTGTGTTTAATACATGTGATAGAGGAAAAATTAAATGTCCTTTTACTTAAAATAATAAAAGCTATATTTAAACAAGAAGAAATGTGTAATGTGATTACTTTACTTCTGTAGCATAATGGAATTGATTTATATGATAGTTTATGATTTTGTGTATGTTTGATTAGATCAAGAGAATAAACTGACAATGGCAACTTATTAAATTTGCTTCTCTTGCCAGCCATTTTCATCCTGTTCTATAAATACAATTAATGTTTTCCTATCTATTCAAGATGGACTCAAATTATATTTTTATGGACTTTAACAAATGGATTAAACAGAAAATCTACTGTGCAACAAGTCAGAAGCCTGTTACTAACATGTTGTTTCAGGACCTAAGCAATTTGAAAAACATTCAAGTAACATTGCATAAAGAGGAAGGGGTTGCAGACCCTTTTTTCTATGACAAGAAAGTAAATGGGACTGACTGGCCAGGTGAAAAATATTGTAGCGACCCTGCATAAATGTTCTTGTTCCAGGTTTGTACTGCTGTTCAGGTGTACTGTGGTTAATGACTGTTTTGGGGATACATTATGTGTATGGGGCTACGACATGGCATGTGATTGGACAAGTAAGACACGGGGTTGCGCTTATGTGTGTGTGCGGGAGGCAAGAGAGGAAGCCGGGAGAGTTACGGAGTCTCTGAGACTTTCTGTTCACTGTTTTTGACTTGTTGTATTGGCGTGGTTGCGGCCGACAGTGACCATTTAGGTTCCACAATAAAACGAGGTCTTGTGACATCCATCTCATCTATCATTACGTCCAGCTGGACGTTACACTGGTGTCAGAAGTAAACGACTGGAGTTTTCTTGCTAACCTTTGTGAGCCGTGGCTAGCCTGGCCCCGGATCTGTTCGGCTGCTCGCAGACGGAATGGCAACACAGCGGGGGAATATCGCTGCCCGTCCGAAAGTCAAAGAGGAGGTGATGGACAGTGATTTTGATGTAACACAGGGGCCAGGGATGGACTATGGCCGTACTTCAGAGCACATAGCTCGCCTAAGACAGACGGCCATGAGACTTGCTGCCGATGCTGGCTTCAGCTCGTTCAGTGCAGAGGGGCGCACCGGCGCGAAAACGCCCGCCATGAGCGACACAAGGCCGGATGTAAACAAATATGTCGGCGCCCAGGGTAACCAGCTCCAAGTGAAAACTCCGAAATACTCTGGTAAGGCGGATTGGGAGGCTTTCCTTGCCCAATTTGAACTTTTAGCACGAGCTGCGGGCTGGGCAGAGGACATTAAAGCACTCCAGTTAGCCCTGTGCCTTACGGATGACGCTCTGTCATGTTTGCTGCTGCTCAGCCCTGCTGAAAGAGATAACTATGGGGCTTTGGTTGGAGCTCTACAGCGGCGTTTTGGACAGTGTAGCCAACCGGATGTTCTGCGCTCAGAGCTTGCAAGCAGACAGAGACTGGCCGGTGAGCCGCTCAGAGTATTGGCTAATGACATTGAAACCCTGACAAGAAGAGCATACGCCCACATGCCCACTGGGGTGCAGAGCGAGCTAGCTAGGGACCAGTTCATTCGGGCCATATCTCCCAGGGAGCTGCATACAGACACAGCTGGCACACCCCCATACTCTGCAGGAGGCGCTGGAGCTTGCCCTGGAGAGAGAGGCCGTTGGAGCAGCTGCTGAGGGTGACTGCGCTGGGGGAGGCCCTGTTGTGAGGACTGTGGTGCAGGAGGGCTCAGGCCAAGAGAAGCCGGCATGGGCTGCAGAGTTGACAGAACTGATCCGAGCTGTGTCACTGCAACCGCCACACAGTAATGCCCGTCCTCGTCGGGGTCCTCCTGTGTGCTGGGTGTGTGGCCAGGCTGGCCATATCAGCGTGCGGTGCCCCAAAAATGCTGGTGGGCAGGGAAACGCTCCGGGGTCTGTGTAACTGGGACGACACAGGCCCCTGCCCCTGTGTCCCATGCTGCATTGTCGACTTTGGATGGAGCCCAGCAGAGTGATCAGGGGAGCGGGGCTCCACTTCCCCCAGAAGAAGACGACATCGCCGAGTCTGCGAGAGTGGTGGGCTGGACTCATGTGGGGAACTTTTGCCATGTTCCCATTACCCTGGTGGGAGCTCCATGCACAGCCCTCGTCGACACCGGCTCCACTGCAACTCTGATGAGACCTGATGTTGTCCCATTTGGAACGCAGTTGGAATCTACTGTTGTCAAGCTGCGAACAGTGACTGGTGAATTAGCCCCTATGCTTGGAAAAGGGGAAGTGACTATACAGGTAGGGGGACTGTCAGTGGATTTTGAGGTGTGGGTTGCTGCAGTACAGGACCCCTGCATAATAGGACTGGACTTTCTGCGGGCCGCGCGCTGTGTGTTAGACTTAGGCAAGAACACACTGACCTTTCCAGGGGGTCCCACAGTTGAAATGGTTCACCCCTCTCAGGTCCCAAGCCCTCACCTGGAGGCCTCCAGAGTGGCAGAGGCACAACAAGGGTTGGACCCCCCGCCCCAGGCCCCCCCTCCTATTTCTCCGCCCCCTACCTGCCATATCCCTGTGGATGTGCTGCCCCTTGCCCTGGACCAGCATCCTGCAGCAGAGGTAGTGGACAGAGTAGCAGCAGTCAGGGAGATATGGAAACGTAGCTGTGACAACTTAGAGCTGGACCAACAGGAGGAGCTGTGGCGGGTACTGTTGGAGTTCAAGGACGTTTTCGCACTGTCTGATGAGGAAGTGGGCCTGACACACCTGGTGCAGCACGAAATTGACACTGGGGATGCACGGCCCATCAAAACACGCCCTCGTCGCCTCCCCCTTGCACATCAGAGAGCTGCTGACAGCGCAATTGATGAAATGCTTAGAGCTGGCATTATTGAGCCCTCTGAGAGTCCCTGGGCCTCTGGGGTTGTGATGGTCAACAAGAAGAAGAGCCCTAAAATGAGATTCTGTGTGGACTATAGACCATTAAACAGTGTTACTAAGAAAGACTCGTACCCACTTCCCCGCATTGACGAGTCTCTGGACTTAGTATCAGGCTCGTCTTGGTTTTCCTCCTTAGACTTGCGCAGCGGGTACTGGCAGGTGCCCCTCAGCCCTGACGCCAGACCAAAGACCGCTTTCTGCACCGGCAGAGGGTTGTGGCAGTTTCGCGTCCTCTGCTTCGGCCTCTGCAATGCCCCAGCCACTTTTGAAAGGCTGATGGAAAAGGTGCTAGCTGCCATTCCCAGGCAGGAATGTTTAGTCTACTTGGATGACGTCCTGGTCCATGGGAGCTCCTTTGAGGCAGCCTTGCGGTCCCTTCGGCAGGTCTTACAAAGGATTGCAGCTGCAGGTCTGAAGCTCCACCCCGATAAGTGCTGCTTCATGAGGAAAGAGCTGGAGTTTCTGGGGCACAGGATTGGAGGAGAGGGCATTAGCACACTGGAGGAAAAAGTGCAGGCAGTAAGAGACTGGCCAGTCCCCACCAACCTGAGAGAGCTCAAGAGCTTCATTGGACTGGCTTCCTATTACAGGCGGTTTGTACGCAGCTTCTCTTGTATTGCTGCACCTCTGTTCCGTCTGCAGCGGAAAGACTGTGATTTCGTCTGGACACCGGAGTGCAACCAGGCCTTCAGTTCTTTGAAGAAGGCCTTGACTGAATCTCCCATTCTCACCCCTCCTGACCCCAACCTGCCATTTGTCTTGGACACAGACGCCAGCAACATGGGGATGGGAGCGGTGTTGTGCCAGGTTGGGCCAGAAGGGGAGAAAGTGGTGTCGTACTTCAGTAAGACTTTTAACAAAGCCGAGCGGCGCTATTGTGTGACGCGCAGAGAGCTCCTTGCTGTTGTGAGAGCAATACGCCACTTCAGGTACTACCTCTGTGGCCTGCCTTTCACTGTTCGAACTGACCACTCAGTCCTTCAGTGGTTAATGTCCTTCAAGGAACCAGAAGGCCAAATTGCGCGCTGGTTGGAAGAACTAGCACCATACGTCTTCGAGGTGGAGTTCAGGGTTGGAGCTCGTCATGCTAACGCTGATGCAATGTCATCTTCGCCCGTGTGCTCCGGACGGCTGCCGTTACTGTGAAAAGAGGGAGGCCCAAGAGAACGAGCTCCGCATTGAGGAGGAACTGCGCCCCACGTGTGGCAGTGACGAGCCGATCTACAGAGTGGCACAGGTTGTAGACCCACCGGAATGGCGAGCACAACAGGAACTGGACGCTGATGTACAACCAGTGCTGCAGTGGGTGGAGTCTGGACAGAGGCCACAGTGGAATGAGGTCGCTGGGTACTCACCTGCTGCTAAAGGACTGTTTGAAAAGTTCGGGACCCTGCGGGTGAAGGAAGGAGTGCTCCAGAGAGCTTGGAAAGAGCCAGCTACAGGGGAAGAGAGGTGGCAGGTGGTTGTCCCCAGGGCACTGAGAGAATCTGTGCTTAAGGCCTGTCATGGCTCTACTGGAGCAGGACACTTTGGAGTCTCCAAAACCCTTCGCAGACTCCGACAAGGGTTTTACTGGGGCCAGCTTAGGAGAGATGTTGAAGACTTTTGCCGCCGCTGTGACCTCTGCACTGCACATAAAGGTCCCCCGGACCAGTCCCGAGCTCAGCTCCAGCAGCTGGCAGCGGGGGCCCCAATGGAGAGGGTGGCAGTAGACATAATGGGCCCATTTCCCCGCACAGACAAGGGAAATCGCTATGTTCTGGCCGCCATGGACTATTTTACAAAATGGCCAGAGGCTTATGCTATCCCAGATCAAGAGGCAGTGACTGTTGCAGACGCCCTAGTGGAAGGCATGTTTTGCAGGTTCGGGGCAGCAGAGGTCATCCACAGCGACCAGGGAAGAAACTTTGAGTCGGCCGTGTTTGCTGCCATGTGTGAGCGCCTGGGGATGCAAAAGACGCGGACTACTCCATTACATCCGCAAAGTGATGGACTAGTTGAGCGATTTGACAGAACGCTTGCAAAGCAACTCGCCATCCTGACTGCAGACCATCAGCATGACTGGGACATGCACCTACCTCTTGTCTTATTGGCCTACAGGTCCGCCGTGCAGGACTCCACCGCATGTACACCTGCTCTACTCATGCTGGGGCGGGAGCTGCGGGCACCAGCAGAAATGTTTTTTGGCAAACCTCCAGACACTCCAACAGCCCCACCAGGTCCTGAGTACGCCAGGAGGCTCCAGGATCGTATGGAGTCAGCTCATGCTTTTGCCCGCGACCAGCTCCAGAAAGCGGGTGTAAGACAGAAAAGAAACTATGACATGAGGGCTAAAGGGAGGGACTTCAACACTGGGGACCTGGTGTGGGTGTACAGCCCAAAAAGGAAGAAGGGGCGGTGCCCTAAACTGGACTGTCACTGGACTGGACCTTGTGAGGTACTTGAGAGGCTAGGGGAAGTGGTGTATAGGGTCCTGCTGCCACCTGGAGGAAGACGAGTGGTCCTCCATAGAGACAGGTTGGCCCCATACAGGGGCGAGGCACGTCCACAGCAGCGCCCTAGGCCCCTGACACAGTCCCAGAGGCACAAAACAGCCACACCCCAAAATTTATTGACTGTTTCCCCTACTAACTGCCCAAGTTCTTCCCCACCCCTAAACTCACCCCCTGCTCAGCAGCAGGTTGTTCCGAGACAGCAGGTACAGCTACAGACGTCCACTCCAAAGAGACCTCAGAGGATGAGGCGGCCCCCAGGTCACCTCAAGGACTTTTTATGTGATCCCTCGGGGCGAGGGATTTAGTGAGGAGGGGGTAATGTAGCGACCCTGCATAAATGTTCTTGTTCCAGGTTTGTACTGCTGTTCAGGTGTACTGTGGTTAATGACTGTTTTGGGGATGCATTATGTGTATGGGGCTACGACATGGCATGTGATTGGACAAGTAAGACACGGGGTTGGGCTTATGTGTGTGTGCGGGAGGCAAGAGAGGAAGCCGGGAGAGTTACGGAGTCTCTGAGACTTTCTGTTCACTGTTTTTGACTTGTTGTATTGGCGTGGTTGCGGCCGACAGTGACCATTTAGGTTCCACAATAAAACGAGGTCTTGTGACATCCATCTCATCTATCATTACGTCCAGCTGGACGTTACAATATTTTTGCTGGAAATGAGAAAACATTATTGTAGAAATTTCAGCAAAATTATTTTTTTGAACGAAAACCTGACAGATGAGTAATTACAGATTCATTTGACTTAAGTTCCTTAAGTCTGCCTCAGTCAAATAGAGTTTAAGTGAAGACACACCACAAGTAACACCCTGGCGCAGAGCCGGCTTTAGGCATAGGCTATCTAGGCGGTTGCCTAGGGCGCTATCTGCTGGAGGGGGCGCCCAGCTGCACCCCTCCAAAAAAAAGTATATTTTTAAATAAATAACAAATAATTAAAAATCAAGTGAATCGTGTTATTTCTTCTTTGTACTCTAATATAAAAAAAAATCCTAATGACTTCTGATTGACCTGGCCTGAACCTGACTGACACGGTTTACGGTGGAAGCGGGGGATGGGTGTATTGTTGATGCGCATCACAGCAGCGGTCCCTAAATTGATGGATGTTACGTCAACAAGTAGTTTGACAATTTTTTATCATGAAAAGGCCGTCCAAGCCATCAGGTGCTGCTTTCAGAAAGCGGAGAAAAGAGGAGGAGGGAAAAAGGGGCCAAAGTAGAGGTATGTAGTTGTTTATTCTAACATTAAAAACTGCTGTTTAACTTTTCATTTGCACAAGCTACGAGGCTAGCAAAGTTGAAATAAACTACACCGTAGCTAGCAACTGCGTGTTACGGTGTTACTTTGTAATTAAAGACAGTGAGTGTGCTGCCACGTTTATTTAGCCTAGACTATGTATCATAACTATTAGACCAGGGGTGGGCAATTATTTTTTCCTGAGGGCCACATTTGAGTCAACACTAACCGCACTTGTTCTCAATAATAACTGTGTATCTTTAAAAGTGCAGCCTGCATCCATAGCGCTGCCCTGATATAAATAAACATTCACTGAGGTCCAATCTGTGAAAATGTCCTCAACTTAAGTCCAGAACACAACAAGGTCTCTTTATTCCTTCAAACAGCATTTCTTTAAATTATATTTCAATTATATTTCAAATAATAAAATAAAAAGGTACATTTTCTATTCTTATATCCAATATATAATTTTAAATTAAATCTGATTGCTCTGAATACCTATTTTAAGAAAAATAATAATCAGCTCTTACTTTTAAACTACTTTTAAACAACTTCGGTGTTGTGCTGTGACTGCTGCTGTGAGGCTGTAACTGAGCAGTGTTGGGCTTGGTTTCAAAGTGAAGCTTAATTTTGATGCTTTTAATGAAGGCCCATAACAATGAGACACTGGTTCTGAGCTGGTCTCTGGGAGGAGGAAGCCGTTTTTAGTCCATTCTTGCTTCACCCTGTTCCTGTCCACACCTGTCCCTGTCTCTCCTCTCTCCGTGGATGTGACTGTGAAGATTAGCGTCACGTGAAGATTCACTATTGACTTTTACACTGCAATTACCCCCCCCCCCCCCCCCCCCCAAAAAAAAAAAATAAATAAATAAAAATAAAATAAAATAAAATAAAATAAAAAATTCTCGCCTGGGGCACCAAATTAGCTAGAGCCAGCTCTGCCCTGGTGAAACAAGAAGTGGCCACTCCATGAGGATGAACTAGTTTGTGTTGATACTAATCCAGGCTAAAACTTGCCCCTTGTAAACTTCATGCAAGGACCCTTTGGCAGTTTTTTTTTTATTTTTATTTTATTTTTTTAATTAATGTATTTTAAGTACACAGGACACATTATTCTTTATTCACTTTCTGTTTCAGGGAGATATGGTTTCCATGGTTCATACTGGGTCACATAAACCTCAGGATGAGAAACTACGTCTTTGGCACCAGTGCCAACCTCAGCTACTTTTGCACGCGATCTTTGTGTCAGAAATACAGGAAAGAACCAGTCACACGTTAAATTAGTGAGCAAAGCAAGATCTCATGTACAGTGACTTGCAAAAGTATTCATCCCCCTTAGCATTTTTCTTCATTGTTGTTTTACATCCAGAAATTTAAATGGATCATTTGGGAAGTCACTTTACATCACATGACAACTATGAAGATGCTAAATATTTTTTATTGTGAAGCAAATACGAAATATTACAGAACCACAGAAAACTTGAGAGTGCAGAAATATTCATCCCTTTTTTAAAGAGGCCCTTAAATTAGATCCAGTGTTACTCACTCTCAGAAGTCACGGAAACAGTTGAAAAAGATCGGTCTAACAGCAATTCAACTGTCATGATGAGTAAGGCCATAGGTGACCCTGAAAGACAACAGAAGGAGTGGACAGAAAAAAGCCATTGCTTGGAGAAAATAATAAGAAAGCATGTTTTGTGTTTGCCAAAAGGCACGTGGGAAACTCCCCAAACACTGGAAGGTCCTCTGTCCAGATACAATTAAAATTATCCATCAATGAAACATGCTACATCTAGCACAAACCCAACACCTGACTGTGGCCCCTCTCTAAAGTGAAGCCTGGTGATGGCAGTGTCCTGCTGTGGGGATATTTGTCTTTAGTGGGAACTGGGAAACTGCTCAGAACTGAAGGAATGAAGGATGGAGCTAAACACAGTTAAAATTATTTGACAATGCATTCGACTTGAAGGAGCTTGAGCTGTTTTTGGAAAAAGAATGAGCACTAATCCTAGTGATTTTATGTCCCAAGCTCATAAAAACTCTTCTAAAAGACATGGAGCTGGAAATCCACAATTTACTGTTGGTTATATTTCACCTCCTCCATTAACCAAACAATTTTACCTTAGCTTTAGTTTATGAAGTGCATGTACAAATTTTTGAACAAAAGTTGTAAAAAGTTAAGTTTGAGGTTTGGTCCTTCTGTGGAAATTAAGCAATAACATTATTGAGGAACTATAGACTACACTCTATAATGTTGGACACCCCCACAGTGATAATGAGATGAAGTGAAAGCTGCAGATCAAAGTGACCAACTGAAGCAAGAGCATTACCAGATTAAAAACCTACAACCCAGGTAAGGGACTGCTACTTTACTGTGTATTGATTTGCTTTCAGTACATTTAGATTTAGATCACATCTTTTGTGCTTTCAGTATTTTTGCTTACATCTTATTTCCTTTTTTTTTTTTTTTTTTTTTTTTTTAGCTTTTGTGCTCTTAAAAATGAAGAAGGTAGTGTATAATGGAAAAATATATACAGGCAATACTACTGGGAGCAAAGTCTCCATCAAACTTGTGGGTGAAAATGGAGAGAGTAAACATACCGAGATTTTTGGAATTCTGCCATGCCTCCAAGGAAAGGTAAGGCTGGAATTTACTTGTTTCTGAAACTAATGCTTGTCCTCAATTTATCTAACTGTATGTCATGACTCCAGGAATCCACATTTACTCTGAGCTGTCCCAGTTCTATTGGAAAACTGGTGCTTGTTGAACTTGAGAGACAGGAGACCCTTCTCTTCCCCCTAGACATCTGGTTTGTTCATAAAGTTGAAGTGACAGCTCCGGAAGGAAATATCTACAAGTTTCCCATCTACACCTGGATCAATGATGGGGAAACTTACCGTTTTAGAGAAGGGACAGGTAGGTGCTATGGACTCTCCATCTGTAATCTAATTCACTACTTTACTACTTAAAATTCTATTCCCATTTGGTGCATATTTCATTAAACAATTTTTGACAGTTTAACTGCTGGTACTTTTATTTGCAGTATGTACTAACGTTCAGTATACTATCCACCTCTGTGTGTAACACTGTACAACTCACAACAAAAGTTTAAAAAGCAGTCATCTGGATTAGGACATCTAATCCAGATGACTGCTTTTTAAACTTTTGTTGCGATGCATTTACCCTGGACGAGTGAGAGTCTTCACAGACACTGTACAACTCACTATTTTTTTGAAGCTTTGAAGGCTGTTGACGACCATCATCTTCTGGGCAGATACACAAGAGAGAGGGAGCTAAGCACTAGGAAGAAATTATACCGGTATGTTTTCATTGATTAACATTCTAAATAGTGCATTATGAAGAAAGTTAACATACAGTAGCTAAAACCATTGCGTGCAATTGCTCAAATTTGCTGAATAAAGATAATAGCTACAAAAAGAAGAAGTTGAATGAAGATGAATGAAAATAAAATTAACTCAAAATGTCGAGCTCAGCTAAATATGTAGATGAAAAGAAAAAGTAAGACGGATGGAAGCGTGGCTGCCAGTCTGCGTCTGTGGCCCCTCTGATCACCACCAAAACACAGTCAGACTGACACATTTAGGTACAGGCTTGATGGGTGCCCAAGGATACAATGACAGAATGTAATGCCGGTAGTGGGGATCGAAGTGCCAACCTTTGGATTAGTGGGCAAATATGTAAAAAAAATCTAGAGGTTAAAAAGTTTGGGAAAAAAACATAATATGAAACATTTAAATGTCAGTGTGAGCCAAAGACACATTTCTCTGTGGAATAATATTAACGTTAATCTAATCAAAATGAATGACTATTGAGCAGTTGTTGGGTCGGTCTGGTGCTGCTGCAGATGAATCAGTTTGAGGTCCAAGTCCACCCCTAAGTAATCACCTGCGTAAAATCAGAAGTAGAAGCACAAATTTTTACTCAAGTAAAAGAAGTAGCAGCAACGATAGCATCTCACTGACCATAGGTGAGTGGTCTTTTCCAGCACTTGTCCTGCTTAACAGAATGGAAATGGTACTGAATACATTTATTGTCATTAGTTATTTAACTTGAGTTTTTGCGACATACGTCTCCTTTGGAATTCTTTTTCTTGACAAGATGTAAAATTGAAAGCAGTTAAAACATGTTAACTAGATGTGATAGTTGGAAGCATTAAGAATAACACTTTTGAGATCATAACGATCTGTCTACTGTTGCTTTTGTGTCTTCCAGTTGGGACGTGAATAAAGAAGGCTTGCCTCACTGCATGAAAGCGGATAGTCTCAATGATCTGCCTTGTGAAGTTCGATTCTCATTCGTTAAGAAGATAGACTTTTATTCAACTGCAATTAAACAGTGTGTTACTGTGATAGAGTCTATGTTTGTTTTTATGGAACAAGTAATACTGCATATATTTATTTTCAGGCAAGCAAAAATGAAGTTGAATAAATGGGCTCAGTGCAACAAAACCTGGCCAGATTTGAAAAAGCTCTTGGATATACTTCACAGTTACAAAAATGCTTCATCAGGTATCACACAGTTTCAACATCAAATAAGAACCACTTAGAACCTGAACTCAAAAAAAGACTGATTAAGACCACTACTACTACTACTATTATTATTTCTGCTGCTGATGTACTGACATAAATGACTTTGTACTTAAAGGTCCCCTATTATGCTAAATCATCAGTCCTGTTTGCAGAGCCCGTCCTCTTCTATCAATTTGGAAATGCTCGATCTCACCGCTCTATGTAAATGCAAGAAACCAGCATAATATAGGACCTTTAAGTAAATGTTTCTAGTCAGTCTTTATTTCTGTCCAACATGATAAAGATATAGTGGATTGTGCTCAGAACAGAAACGTAATGTAAATATAAATGTAAATATGTATGATAACTATTACTGATATACATATTAATTGCCCAATGTATTTTACTGAAAAGACGACACTGTGAGATAGTAATCATATAATCTATAATTTATTTCAGAGTATGTACAGCAGCATTGGAAGGACGATGCTTTCTTTGGTAACCAATTTCTAAACGGAATGAACCCCATGTTGATCCGCCGCTGCACCTCTCTGCCCTGTAACTTCCCTGTCACTGATAAGATGGTCTTCCTCCACGGTGGTGCGAGCCTGGCAAAGGAGATGAAGGTACTACTCTGCCTGACACTCACAATTCACAGTAAAATGGGTAAAGATATCAAAGACACTCAATATGGTGAAAATGTTTAACATCAACAACACAAAGTCTGTTCTTTGAAAGACATTTTGTCCCTCATTCAACCAGGTGAGGCTCAGGGACATTAGCAGATGAATGGGCTGGAGTCAGAGTTGTTCCACATGATGTGAACCATTTGCATCAGCTGCCCTCTCTGATGTTGATGATCATTTACTTGAAACTTGGAGTGATTTGTTTGTGCCTTTGTCTTAGCACTGAGTTGTAGACTGGAGAAAGTTTAACCCCTGTAATGTCCTGTCTAGGGTTAAAAATGACCCTGCTTCATTTGACAGTTTAAAGTTTAAAGGTATTTGTTGTCCATCAATTTTGGGTTACACCTTTGGTCTTATATCAGCCCAACCTACTAACACACATTTGACATTTGATAAACAACAACAAATGTCTAACAGAGGTCATGGGAGCAGAGTGTTTACTGCTCTTGCGTCCCAGCAAGGTGGGTTCAATGCTTAGGCAAGGTGTTTGTCTTTAAAACATTTTAAAGATAAATGTTGCTAACAGGAGGGTTAAATCTAAAACCTTCTCTCCTATTTAGAGAGGTTTTTTTTATTGTTTCATATTACTTCTTTCATTCCTCTTTGAAATGATTTTTTCTTAAGAACAGTGTTTGTTCAGATGCCTTGTTAAACCTTTTTCACTGAAATTCACCTGGATGACTGAGAAGCTCCAGTGACATTCAGTAATACAGAAATGCAACAAAAGGAGGAGCTGGGGTGGACGTGGGCCGTAAAATATAAAATCTCCAAGCAGAACTATTGCCCCAATGACATGTATCTAAATTACTTTTAGTCACATGTGATGTTTATTGGACATCATCACATTTTTAACAGAAAGGCAACATTTTCCTGTGTGACTACAAGCATTTGGATGGAGTGGAGACAAATGTCATCAATGGAAAAAAGCAGTATTTGATGGCTCCTCTTGTCCTCCTTCACAAAACTCCTGATGATGAACTGAAGCCAATTGCCATTCAGGTGAGATGTTCTCCCAAATAGAAATAGACATTCTTCTAAATTTAAATAATATGTACTTTCTTGCAGTAAAAGAAATACACAAGCCAAATCACTTGACCAAATAAACATACTATATGTCTAGCTCAAACAGACTCCAGCTGAGGACAACCCCATCTTTCTCCCCACTGATGAGGAGTACGACTGGTTATTGGCCAAGACCTTTGTGCGAGGAGCCGATTTCAATGAACATGAACTCAATGTCCACCTGCTGTGCACTCACCTGCTGGCTGAAGTGTATGCTGTGTCTCTGCTGAGAAACGTGCCCATGGTCCACCCTCTGTACAAGGTAACTTGGAACACATTATCAATCAATGAGTCAGTCAATTTTTATTTACACTGTAGTACCTTATAACAACCAGAGTTGACGAATACAAGATATAAATCACATTAAAACAGAGAAGTCTCACAGTGCCAGTAGGTGTTTAAAGCCATTCTGAACTCAACAAGTAAATGATGTTGTTGATTTTGCTAATTTAAGATGACTCATTCTTTTTGGACACAAGTTCTTGCTGTATTTAGGGCAATATATTTTTATTCATGAGGCAGAGATGCCAGTTGAACCCAGCTGAATGGTAGCTGAACTTGTTTTTTCCCCCTCAGCTTCTTATTCCTCACACTCGATACACTCTACAAATCAACTTGTTGGCCAGAAAAACACTAATTTCACCAGATGGAGTTTTTACACTGGTAAGTTAAACATGCTTTACAGTTAGTTTCAGCATACTATCTGTATTCATAAAATGTTTCCTTATATTTGTGGCTTTCAAGTATGCCGCCTCAGGTGGAGAGGGGATGGTCACCATCCTGCAGAGGTCCCTGTCCTCCCTGACCTACAGCTCCCTCTGTCTCCCAGAGGACATTGAGGAGAGAGGGGTGGAGTCAGTGCCCAACTACTACTACAGGGACGATGGACTCAAGCTTTGGGAAATCATACACAGGTACTTAAGACTGTTCCAAAATACTTACATAATAATGATCAGATTACCATGGATTCACTAAAACATTAAAGACCACTATGACTGCCTAACTAGACCTTATAATCCGAGGGTACAAGACCCTGTTGTAAAGGGCCTAAACTGGCTACAATAAGAACATTGTATAATGATTATAATTACAGTCCAGTTTTTGCTAATTGTCTATTTGTTGAGGATTATATTGATAAGTTGTGTTTGCTATTTTGCCACCACAGCACAGATCGTTGTACTAAATGACTTTTGTATCATCTTTGCAACAGCCTTGCCCTCCACAGTGTAGGGCGAATGTCAGCTCTCATGTGTATAAAAAGAGGTGACCCTGTACCCTTCACTTTATTAATCTCTCAGGGCGCCAAGGTTGGTTTGGTTGACTCCATATAGTAAAACCCAGAAAGAGCCTTGCATAAATTCCTAGAATTTTAGTAGGTAGTCCCAAACCCCAGGGGTCAGGGCTCATGGGCGTGCACCTTGTTTAAAATTCTTGCTATGTCTGTGTTCCGCAGTTCTGAAATTGGTTAGTATCCCAAAATCCTTTAGTGTGTCACATGACAGCGTCACCTGGAAGGGCACAAGTGAATGACCTTCATGATCTAAATGGTTTTGTTATGGTTATATACACAGTTTATCCATAATAAACACTGTTATCGGGAATAAGAGTGCCCATTGTGGAAATAGGACACCCTAGGCCAGAGGTACTGTAGATAAAACTTATTGTTTTATCTTCGACAATAGGAGTGGGCTGTGGGACACTTGAGGTGAGTTTTCCAGCAGGCTAAGCACGCCTGCAGGTGGTAAAGAGGGAACAACTGCTATTAAAACAGAACAAAGTAATTTGTTGCATGGTGCATAAAGCTCCCTAGCCGACATCTTCTCCTGATGGCTATTGGCAAAAAAACACGCCTTGCAAGAAACAGCAGTGTCAACATAGAGTCCCAGAATTTTTGGATGTCAGGAGATCACAAAAAAGCCACAGAGAAACGTGCAGATGAAGGGGGGATATGAGACGAAATAGGCAAAGTGTGTTATCCTCAGTTGAACTGTATGTGCTTGATGATAAATTAATACAAAATTAAAAGAGAAAGCGTTTTAAAAACTAAAAAAGAAATGTATGAATAATGACAGATAAAATAAATGGTCAACTAAATTTTATGTAAGTCCTATATTATAAATTAAAAACACAATAGAAATGATTAATCACTTATTAATTGATTCATCAACTAAGTTTAGGAGTGTTTCAATCTCATGTGCTGAGAAAGAAAGGCAGAGCTCTGATTGGTCCAGAGTAAACACACCAAGTGCAGCCTCTTTAAACCATAGCCAACCTTTTAGACTAAGATCTGTGCACTATTCGAACGTCACACAAGCCCACTAATGCACTTTAGTCTAGACCTGTATCTGCGCTAAGAGCTGCAAGATTTGGTCCTTTATTGTAGTGTGTATGGAAAGATTCTAAAGTCACAATGTGATGGTAACATGATAACAAGAAGAGTGCTGTGTCTTGTAACTGTGTCTTTAAGGTTTGTGAATGGAGTGCTAGGATGCTACTATAAAAATGACAGTGATGTTAAACAAGACACTGAAGTACAGAACTGGATCCAGGACATATATGAACATGGGCTTCTCTCCCAAACAGGCACAGGTTAGTTCAATGAGCAGATGAGAAATGTATCAGTTCATTTATTAAACATTGCCCTTTTTTTTTTTTTTTTTTTTTTTTAAACCATGATAGGATTTCCTCAGAGTTTCATCAGTGTGCAAGAGTTGGTCAAGTTTGTCACCATGGTCATATTCACCTGCTCAGCCCGGCACTCTGCTGTCAGCAATGCACAGGTGAGTTCATAATTACTATTACTACTATTACTATAATATTTACAGTCAGAAATGATCAAGAAATTTGTCTTTTTGGTGTGACCTATGTTTCTCTTTGAAAAATAACAATTATAGATTTTACAGTTTTATAGCTATGACATAATATCTAATGCTGGAGTAACATTTCAGAATGTATGAAAAAAAAATAAAAAAAAATAAAATAAAAAAACAAAAAAAGTAGGCTGCACGGTGGCAGAGCAGTTAGCGTTCTCACCTCCCAGCAAGGAGGTCGTGGGTTTGAGCCCCGGGCCGACCAACACACCATCACACGAACTCTCTGGGTGGAGTCTGCATGTCCTCTCCGTGTTACCGTGGGTTCTCTCCGGCTTCCTCCCACCGTCCAAAGACATGCATGTGTTGGTGAATTGGTGACTCTAAATTGACCCTAGTGAATGAATGTGAGAGTGAGTGGCTGTCTGTGTTCGTCTCTGTGTCAGCCCTGCGACACCCTGGCCCCTGTCTAGGGTGTACCCCACCTCCGGCCCAAAGTTACTGGGATACGCTCCAGTCACCCGCGACCCCTAACGGGAATAAGCAGTAGAAAATGAATGAAAAAAAAGTTATGTTTCTGCATTAGATAATATAATAATGTTTGACAGAGATTTACACTGACCATACATATATTTCAAAAGACCTGATCTAGTCTAGATTTCTTAATTTAGCCCTGGCTCAGTTTTGATCCTGCTTTGGTTTTTGTTCAATTAAATTTTTGACCCACTTCTGAAAAGTAAATACACTTTAATTTCTGCTTAAATTGAATTGCCAAAAACGAAACCCAAATATCTTCTATTATATCATTATTGCAATATTCAACATAGTCACTGCATATTGCACATTTTCTACTCATGTACAGTCCTTTAACGTGTAATTACTGTATGTCTTTTGACTAACTACTTGTTACTGGTGCATTACAGTTTGACTTTGGCGGCTGGATGCCTAACACTCCTACATCATTACAACTTCCTCCACCAACCAAGAAGGGCACAGCGACTGAAGAAACACTGCTGAAGACACTTCCTGACTTCAACACCACTATGCATGGAAAGGCTGCTTTGTATTTACTCAGCAAGCAGTCATCAGACTTTGTAGGTTAACTTTCTTAACTTAACATGATCATAATGATTTATTTTTGTACATTTACAGAACTGTATGATAATATTTGTTCATGCATCTCATCGACTCAGGTTGCTCTTGGCCAGTACCCGAAAGAACATTTCTGTGAAGATGGTCCATGTGATCTGATCAAGAAGTTCCAAAGAGAGCTGGAAGATTTACATGTGGCTATTGACATCAGAAACAAAAGGCAGGAATTACCATATCCATATTTGGACCCAAAAAATATGGAGAACAGTATTTCACTTTGAAGCATTCTTCTGGGTCAGGCCAAGTCATAAAAAAGTGACAGTGCTCAGTATTCCTTTTTAGTAATTATACAATGTATCACATACATCACAACTGCTCCAGTAATAACTTTTCAGATGTTACATTCATTATTTAGTAAATTATTTTACTAAGATCACATATCACACATATCACTGAGCACATTCTTAGCATAATTTTAGCATTAGCATTTAGCATTAGCATTTTCAAAACTCAATTAAAATTGATGAACAAATAATAGCAAAATCTATGGTTATACATTACATTAATTAGCATTTTGTCTCAATCATAAAAAGACTATGCTTTATAATTATGAATAATATGAATAATATAAAACTATATTTTAACCAATAAATTAATTTGTTCTTTTTTTACAAAAGTGTATCTCCAACTTTTTCAAGTGCCTGCGTGTCTGTTGGACTTGTGCGTTGTGTTTGAGTTGTGTGTGGTGATTGAACACATGAGACACCAGGATTACATTTGGGGGTGTGCTTTGTTTATTGCAATAGGAAAGAAATTTTACAAGTAGCATGTAGCCTGTGCTAGTGGATCTCCAGCCCAGTCTATACAAAACATAATACATCATGTTAGCATATAATCGCCCGTCGTTGTTGTAATAAAACTACAATACTAGTATCATCAAATGTCACAGTGGAGTTAGCAGTTCAAATACAAGTGCATTATCATTTATTGTTTAAACAGAGAAGATAAAAATAAGCAAATGAACAAAATAAACTAAAGAATAAAGAATTACAATGGATTACAAAACTGACCGCTTCCCAGTGGAACAAATGTAAAGGGAAGAGGGAACGGGACATAGTGACAACATTTTTTGGGACACACGAAGAAGAAGGCGGAGCTGGAGGCCTGGGCCCATTACAGAATATAGTACATAAGATGTGTCAGGTATGAATGAAAATAAAACCAAATGAGCATTTTTGTGTAATTATACCATCAGTATAGGAAACGGTTACACCTGGATATATTCAGTATCATAGAGTTACTCTGTCTCCTGTTAACCTGGTCAGGAGAAGGTGAGGTCCTAGAGTCAGGGCTGCTTCTTCAGCTCTAATACAAACAACAACAATGTTTTCTCTTCAACGCTGCACTCTGACTGTAGTCATCCATTTCAATACTATTTATCATATTGGATCACACAACCCAACTTACACAGAAAAAAGCAGGTATTTCTTTGATTGCTGCAGCCTATACACAATACACTTCTGGTATACCTGTCTATGTCACTTTATTCCAAAGTACAACTGACATCTGTGCCACTTTATATGGTACACCCTACAGTGCCGATTGAGACTATACAAATTATTTATCATCACAGACTTCATGCAGTACCTGCAGCAGTTTTCTATGTAAACTTCTGTTAAACAACCTGTAGGGGGCCATAGCCAAGAGCCAGAGATTTTGTCAAACAAAGCTGGAAGAAACAAAACATCCACAAACCAACATGGTGACGAGTAAGGAGGTTCTGATATTATAATTACTGAGATAGATGGCAAACATGAAAAATGAAAACTGCAGTGATCTGTGCTGCCTTTGAGTACACCATAACCTACTCACTACTTTCTTAGCTGAGATACTGGAAATTGTTTTTCAGCAAGTATTGAAATACATAATCTGCTTTGGATTTAAGGATGCCATTACCACTATATACATTAAAATAGAAATATTATACAATAACTTCTTAGTAATTTGAACAACTTTTCACTCTATCATTAAAGGTGCTATAAGCATAATTGTCCAATCAGAAAAGTGGAAAGACTGGAAACCCACAGACCATTGTTTTGATTTAGACTGCAATGTTTTCAAACCAGTGGAGCGCTGCTTACAGTACCTTTACAGTTTTTCTCAATCACTTTAGCTCATTTACCAAAATCACATTCTCTACTTACATACATTTATTTGTATTGTATAAAAACTGTTTAGTGAAAATAGGCATAGTTTCCTGTTCATTCAAAAAATATGAACCCAAATGTTTGCTGCACTAAATCAGTGAGAGCTGCAGTTACTGAGAGCAGGAGTCTGAGCTGCTGTGTGAAAAGAGTGAAAATGCACAAGAAGTCTTCTGATCAGAGTTTGATCATTTTGATGCAAAAATTGGCTTTTGGAGGATAACTGTAGAATTTTGATTACAGAACAATATTTTGCAAAGAAAAGCCTTTGTACCCTGTAAACAGTAAAACTCTCTTGAACTGCTACAGTCTCAATGGGCGCATTTACTTGTGCTTAGAGCCCTCTAGCGGATATTGAGCGCCAGTGACTCATTCAAACAGAAGCCACAAGACACTCAAAGTCACTTTACAAATAGATGCATTTTTCACTCCTCAGGTACACTCAGTAGTGCTAAACTACATCTGTAGCCACAGCCGCCCAGGGCAGACTGAGGCAGTAATGGCAGTCATTTTGTGTCACCACCACCAAAAACACAATCACTAATGGTACGTTCACACCGGACGCGAATCAGGCGTCAGGCGCGAGTGATTACCATGTTAAGTATATGGAAAGCCGCGTTCAGGCGCGAACAAGCGTCCTGCTATGGCAGGCCGATCCTGCCACTATTACGCCTCTATCAGTCGTGTTTCACCAAAAATACGCCGCAAAAAATGCCCTTTTGTCAGTTATTACGGCGCTTTTTTTGCCATGATGAAAGACCGCGCCGTTAAATACGTCGTGAATGTGTCAAAAAATGCGCGGCCTTTTACGCCGCCTTCATGCCTTAGAAAAAACGCAGTTTTTTTTTCGGTGTTTTGACCATCAAGACATGCGTGAAAAACGTTGTTTGTGCACATCAGGATGCGCGTAAAAAATGCAGTTTTTTTGATGTGATAATAATCTCCACCCTTCTTGTCTCAAATCTACAGCTGCCATATCAGTAGCACAATGGTGAGGCCGTCCGCCCTTGATGCAGATGTCCAAGAATGCACAGGTTCGACTCCTGTTAGTCACAAATTGTGACATTTTATTCTCTCACTGTTAGTGTTGATCACATCATACCAAAGCACTCACATAGTATCGGTAGCACGATGGTTAAGGCGCTCGCACTTGATGCAGATGTCCAGTTATGTGTGTGTTTGACTCCCGTAGGTCGCATATTGTAATATTTGAGATTTTATTGTTGTTGTTTTTTAACTCTGTCATGCTGTACGTTGTTATGTTGTTGTGTCTTTGTTTGGATACAGACCCACTGTGTTTGCAGGCCTGTGTTACAACATGTCAGAAACCTGTGTGTACTGTCAATTTTTGCCCTCATTTCTCTCGTTGTTTTGACATTATTTAAACTCCCCTGCCATGGTTAAGCTATATAGACATACATTTTATGTATGCGTGTATATATATATATATATATATATAAGCCAATTGCACAAGTGTCCATCAAATGTGGGATATACCAAGGAGATGCTCTGTCCCCGCTGCTGTTCTGCATAGGTCTGAACCCCCTCAGCCAGATAATCACCAAGACTGGCTATGGGTACCGACTCAGGAACGGGGCCACCATCAGTCACCTCCTCTACATGGATGATATCAAGCTGTACGCCAAGAGCGAGAGAGACATTGACTCACTGATCCACACAACCAGGATCTACAGCAATGACATCGGAATGTCATTCGGACTTGAGAAGTGTGGGCGGATGGTGACAAAGAGAGGGAAGGTAGTCCATACAGTAGGGGTCCCACTCCCAGACGGCAGAATAGCAGACATTGAGGACAGCTACAAGTACCTTGGAATCCAACAAGCAAATGGCAACCTGGACCAGGCCACAAGAAAAGCAGCCACAGCCAAATACCTCCAACGAGTAAGGCAAGTCCTAAGGAGTCAGCTCAATGGCAAGAACAAAGTCAGGGCAATCAACAGCTATGCCCTGCCGGTCATCAGATACCCTGCGGGAATAATAAGCTGGCCAAAGGAAGAGATTCAGACCACAGATGTGAAAACACGAAAGCTCCTAACCATGCATGGAGGGTTCCACCCCAAGTCCAGCACCCTGAGACTGTACACTAAGCGCAAGGAAGGAGGCAGAGGACTGGTGAGTGTCAAAACCACTGTCCAGGATGAAACATCCAAGATCCTTGACTACATCAGGAAGATAGCCTCAACAGATGAAGTTCTCAGTGAATGTCTCAGGCAGTGGAAAACAGAGGACGAGGTGCTGGAGGAACCATCATGGGAGGAAAAGCCCCTACATGGGATGTACCATCGACAGATAACTGAAGTGGCTGACATCGAGAAATCCTACCAATGGCTAGAAAGGGCTGGACTGAAGGACAGCACAGAGGCACTGATCATGGCTGCACAGGAGCAGGCCTTGCGCACCAGAGCAATAGAGGCCAAGATCTACCATACAAGACAAGACCCCAGGTGCAGACTGTGCAAAGAGGCCCCTGAGACAATCCAGCACATAACTGCAGGATGTAAGATGCTGGCAGGGAAAGCATACATGGAGCGTCATAACCAAGTGGCTGGTATAGTGTACAGGAACATCTGTGCAGAGTACAGTCTGGAAGTCCCGAGGTCAAGATGGGAAACACCTCCAAAGGTGATAGAGAATGACCGAGCTAAGATCTTGTGGGACTTCCAGATCCAGACAGACAAAATGGTAGTGGCAAACCAACCGGACATTGTGGTGATGGACAAACAGCAGAGGAAAGCCGTTGTGGTTGACATCGCAATACCAAGCGATTGTAACATCAGGAAAAAGGAACACGAGAAACTGGAGAAGTACCAAGGCCTCAAAGAAGAACTTGAGAAGGCCTGGAAAGTGAAGGCAACAGTGGTGCCCGTGGTCATCGGAGCACTCGGGGCAGTAACCCCCAAACTGGAAGAGTGGCTACAGCAGATCCCAGGAAAAACATCAGACATCTCAGTCCAGAAGAGCGCAGTCCTAGGAACAGCAAAGATACTGCGCAGAACCCTCAAGCTCCCAGGCCTCAGGACCCAAGCTTGGATGGATGAAACCGCCCGCGGAGGGCGAGAGGACAATTTTTTATATATATATATATATATATATATATATATATATATATATATATATATATATATATATATATATATATATATATATATATATGTTCTGACATGTACTAAAGTAAAGTTTGTTATTTGTATACTTACAATCATACAAATAACCCTTCAGACGGTTGGTAGGTGTCACAAAACCAGGTTAATGTGACATGACAGCTGGTGGGTTAGTATAGTTAAAAGGACACATGCACCATTGTCATTTCTCTGTGATAAATTTGTATCAAGAGTACAGTAAACCCCTTCCTTTTTTTTGTCACAGTAAGTCATTATCAAACCACTGCCATATGTTTGTCTCAACAAATATATGGTGATACTATGTAATTTCATCTCAAACAGATGTCAGAAAACATTGGATAGACATTGAATATAACTGGTTATGAGCCAGCTTTTTTTCCTAACAGTATGCTATGCAGCAATTTGTCACATCTTTGCAATTTACTCCATTACTACAAGTAGTCCTTGACGTCACAATCTGAACCATTGCTATGTGCTAGCCCCTACCATATGATTCAGATGCTGCAAGGGGATTGATGATGGAGCTCACAGCTTCCATTGTAGCTGGAGATACAGGACATTCATATTCTGGGACCTGAACTACAAAAAATTCTTCACTGACCGCACTATGCCTAGTATCTAGTACAGACGTAATATACAGGTGGACAACTGTTTTACCCAGATAACCACCTTAACCTGCCCATACAACAGGGCAGGAGTGTGCCACCCAATCATCTGTCCTGTGAATGCGCTGTGTATAGAGTCCCCATTATGTTGTTTGAAGGGCATTTGATTGGCATGTTTTCCTACATCACTAATGAACAGCCAATTGACACTTAACACCTGAAGCAACCCCAATAGCAACAGCAGCCTCGGCACCAGTGGCATGACCAGCAACAGCATAGTCTACTCTAAAACACTAGACTTAGGACATGGTGACTCTCAAACCTGGAGATGGCTTTTGTACAGAGAGAGAGAGACAGAGAAAGAGAGAGAGAGAGAGACAGAGAGAGAGAGAGAGAGACAGAGAGAGAGAGAGCGAGAGAGAGAGATATCTATAGTCAAAATGTATGTCTATATAGCTTAACCATGGCAGGGGAGTTTAAATAATGTCAAAACAACGAGAGAAATGAGGGCAAAAATTGACAGTACACACAGGTTTCTGACATGTTGTAACACAGGGCAGCAACTCAGTGGGTCTGTATCCAAACAAAGACACAACAACATAACAACGTAGACAACAAAAACCCTAACTCTGCTCGTTATATTAGCAGTTATTGCACTCTCCAGAACAACAGAAAATACAGAGCCTGCGACTAGACTAGACCCCCAAACCACTAGAGAGAGCTAATGTACAAGAAGTAACCCCAGGTCATCCAGCCTCATGGGACACAAGTGACCAAACCGAGACAGGCTCATTTGGAAGTAGCCCTAGCGGCCATGCCCCTCATTTGACGCGAATGAAGCGACCAATTATTCGCGCGAATGACGTGAGTGAATTCAAAATGGTCATGCATTCAACTAGACACGAATGACGCGAATTTGATGCCAGATTCGCATCCGGTGTGAACGTACCATAACACATTCATACATCGGTGCCACAGACACAAAGGCAGTAGGGCTATGCAATGTTGGTCATGTGGATTGATCTGTTATCCATCCAGTTAGTGGGCAAACGGCTCTACCTACTGAGCTACTGCTGCCCCAGAACAGCTGGGACTGGTCATTTTGGCTGTTTTTTGTTTTCTATGTTTAGTTCAAACAATTTGTGATTTTTCTTTTCAGCTCCATGTTTTACAGATATATGATGATTTTTTTTTTTCATTTTTACAGCAATAAATAAATAAATAAATAAAAAATGCCTTTTTTCGAGTTTTAATTTCACATATTTTGTTTATACATAAACTTATAGATCCAAGATTTGCTGTGTGATGTTAATGGCTGCATACAGTGTAAATTTCATAAGAAAAACTTCGTTTTGAAGATATTGAATTTTACTGAAAATATCTGATTTTGGTAAAGTTGTTTAGTTGTTTACTCAATCAAAAGCAAACAAAAGCCTCAATCCAGTGTCATCCACCCCAGGTATGTTCAACATGTTAACATAAAAACATGGGTGACAGCTGCTAACATTCTGTTCCCACTAAAGTTATTTCTAGAGCCATTTTGAGAGTTTGCTACCAGACTAGAAGACTGAGTAAGCTATGGATTGACAGACACATTTTGTGAGATATGAGCACTATTTATTTATCAGTGTTCAACCATAGATCGCAAAGTTGCATGTTGTTAGCTTATAGGTGAAATAATAACTATAGGCTACAGTTTATGTTAGAAAGAACTTTTTTTAGTTGCATAGGTAATCAGTGCAGTACAATACAATATAATAAATTAATTCAGTCAACTTCTTCTGCTTATTCCTGTTAGGGGTTGTGGGCAGCAACTTTGGGCTTTAGGTGGGGTACACCTTAGACAGTATCCAGCTAATCGCAGGGCTGACATACACCGAGTTATAGAGTGACAGACAACCATTCACTCATTCACACAGGGAGGTCAGAGAGTTTGTGTACTGGCAGGCTTGAGGATCAAACCCACAGTTTCCTTGCACAATACAATAGAACTTTGGGGGTCAAGCTGATTTTTTTAGTTTAGCTTGTATCCATTGTCAGCATTGTCAAAGTTGATGCTGTGTCAACACGTTTCATACTCAGATGTAATCCAGAGGAGTGTGATATAATAAGCTAATTCATTTACAATGTGATCATTCTTGATTATTAAAAGGCTTACAGGAGTCATCAAAAATGCATTAGAGAGAGAGAGAGAGAGATACTGGAGAGATGCTTCAGGAACAAGGAACTGGGACACACTCATCTGATTTCAGGAAGTTTTAGCATTGAGGTAAGGTACCACAGAGAAAACGTGCCAACAAAGTGTTCTGTTTACAATTTTACTTTTGCTTTCATTTAAATGATTAGATCTTTGAGGCGAGTAAAAAAAACACCGATGTTTGAGGTATGAGGAATTGTGCCAGTGTTATGTTTGATATGCCATCTCTGCTTACACTCTTCAGCCAAGCATTTAATTCTGCTTATTCTCATTGATATTTTTGCTTTTGTTTTAGCTCGAACTTTTTCAGCATTGGAGGAAAATGTGGATGGTCTATCAAGGCTAATTGTTACATTCATTGTACAGGTATGAGGAACTCTGACAGTGATCTGATTTCTCTGAGCCTTTGCAGTGATGAAATGTTGCTCTCCAAATGCATACTGTCGCCATATTTAATTTAATCTCATATTTTTACTTTCACTTCAGGTCTGAACCTTCCAGACCACATGAGGAGGGGTGTTTGGAGTGAGCTGCCTCTGAATCGACTCTTGGACACAACTTCCACTAAGCCATAGATTACTTTCACATGTATCTCACAGTTTATCTCAAGCAATAAATGAGTGGCCTGTACAACCACACAAAGATCTTGGCTTATTATCTTAATATAATGCAATGTTCTATGGTTAGATATTTAGATATTTGTGATACTTGCAGTCAAATAGTGGCAATTTAAGATTGGATTATAAACTCCCTCACACTCTTGTCTTCTGGCTTCCACAGAAGGAAATGATGACACATATTAGTCTTTCTTAGGTAATGTTTAGGCCACCTCCCATGTCAACACAAGCACATATAAAGGAGAACACAGGAGCTTTTGATCTATGTGCTGTTTAGAGCAGTAGCTACTCACCTCCTCCAGGTAAGACAGACTTCTTAAAACAACTGCCTTAGACTCATTTATTTTTGTACAATAACAGTTTTGTGTCTTTTTCAGGAATCTGTTATTTCTAGGCTGAAAATGAAGACTTATACAGTCAAAGTGTTTACAAGCCACCTTCTGTATATGAATGCTATAGACATAATCTTCATCAAACTGGTGGGTGAAGATGGGGAAAGCGATCGGACCTGGATTAGTGGGGCTCGGTGCCTTCTCAGTAGAGGGGTAAATCTGTTGATGTCAAATAAAAATATAAAAATAATATTACAGATTTTAATAACAAGTGTGTCATTGTTTCAGGTATCTATATTTACTCTGCATTGCCCTGAATCCATTGGGAATCTGGTGTTGGTTGAACTGGACAAGCAGCATCTGCCGCTGGTCCCTCAGTGGCCCTGTTTTGTTGACAAAGTTGAAGTAACTACCCCAGATAAACATGTTTACATGTTCCCCATCTACCATTGGCTGAAGGATAGTAAGATTTACAGCTTCAAAGAGGCGAGAGGTTAGTGGCATCTTCATTTCATCTCCTTTATATTCAGTGAGTGTCACAGTGACAAAGTGGTTGGGCTCACAACCAGGGGCTTATGGGTTTCATTCTCAGACAAGAAAAGGCTTCTACTGGTGCTTCGGTGGGTTTCCTCTAGTTTCTCAGTTTCCCCTTGAAGTAACTTATTCTAATTTAGTAGCTGAGCATATGAGTAATTGAAAGTACAAGTAGCAGTGTAACAAAACGAGCCACACATACAAAAGAAACTACATACTATAAGTATATAGTAATCAAACCAGTAACTGATTTAAGTATGTGAGGAACTGAGTGGTCAAAAGTCACTGATAACTAACTATAGCTCAGTCACTGATGTTGGCCTCCTGAGCATCCTCTGATAATTGAGTTCACACATAGAATAGAAAGTGATAAAATATAGGATAGCTGAGTAAAAATTAACAAGTATATAACTAGGAAAATAAAGTAGGCTACTAAATAGTAAGGTTGTTTATATATTGTATACTTAGCGATAAATGTTAGACTGGTTTTTGGAAACATGACTTGGTTTCTTGTAGAATTAAGTCTATGAGTGAACTTGAATTTAAATTCAAAAGAAAATATCACTAATTGATAATAAAATATATTGCCAAATAAATTGCATTGGCACCAAAATATTGAGATGGTATTATATCATGACAAAAGCATATTGCTCCAGCTTTTCTAAGTAATGGCACAGATAGCTTCTAATTTTATTTGATCATATGGTGAAGTTTAAAACTTTATTACTTCACTGTTTTGTCATATTATTTGCTAAACCCAGCATTTTTATGTCATGTGTCATGTTCTATATGATAATAACATTTTTTTGCTTTTCAACCTCCCGAATGTGTTTTTGAGCATGATGATACTGATGTTAAAGAGCTGTCACTCTAAGACAGGTGTACATGAGGCTGCTTTGTAAACCAACACAGTAACCATACAAAATGTAGACCAGTGGTTCCCAAACTTTTCACAGTTCCATACCCCTTCAGACATTTGACCCCAATGTGCCCCCTACTACGCACTTTAAAAAAAGTGTCTGTATGTGTCATGATATAGCTCAGTCAGTAGAGTTGTGGTGCATATACATGGACATACAGTCTGATGTCAGTCTATTTGGACTCTCTGTTAACTACAGCTCTGAAAGCCACTGAAGAGCAGCATCTTCTTGGCAAGTACTCAAGGGAGATGGAGTTAAAGGAGAGGGAAAGAGAATACTGGTAAGTATACAACATCTGAAGTCAGTTAGGATAATGTACATTTACCATGCCATGTATCTTTGGATGTACTTGTGTTTTCCAGCTGGGACGAGTATAAAGTGGGCTTTCCTCACTGTATGAAAGCAGATAATGCCTGCACTCTGCCCTGTGAAGTTCGATTCTCTTTTACTAAAGATATAGAATTTAAGTTTTCTGCTGCTCAAGGGTAAGCAATTATTTTATCTATTTTAAATGTGTAAATATATATGTGTATTATCAATTTAATAAAAATCCGCTTTTTAAAAGGCTGATAGAAATGAATCTGAAAGGCCTGGCCAACCGTAATGAACCCTGGAAAGATTTTAACGCCTTTTCCGAAGTGTTTAGCTCCCACAGAACGGATGTATCAGGTATTGTACAAAACCATGTTAATGTTAGTAACTGAGTTACATATTACATTAATGTGCAAATATTTGCACATTAATGTAATATGTAACTCAGTTACTAACAGTTAGAAGTTCCACATTCTGCCAACAGCAGCAGGCACAAATTGCCTAGGACTCAGAAAAGTATAAACAGCTATATAAGATCAAATTCACATACTGCACAAACTAAGATAACTTGACAGGCACCAATTGCCAAGCAATAAATAGTTAGTAGTAATAGTAATTATTTTACCAAATATGAATAAAGTAGACATGAGCATGAGGCAGTGCAGTCAGTACTAATGTTCTGGGGCCCAGGAGGTTTAGGGGTCCATGAAAACTCTTGTCCATTTGTGGTCAAGTATGAGTTTAACATATATACGAAATAATAATGAGTAAACTCATCATAAAATATCAGAGCAGAATCTGTGAGTTTGTTTTAATGTGTCTCCAAAAGCTATGCTTTTATTTCCAAATATGAATAAAACAAACAAACAAAAAACAACAGAAAACTAATTAAGATACTTCACAAAAATACTATTTTTTAACTAATTTAAATGACAATATGTAGAGTATAAGCACATGATTTTGGCATCAAGCTCTTTAAAACAGCTACATTTTATAAACCAGAAGCCTAATGCATGAATTTAAAATATTGAATGTGCTTCAGTGGGGTCTATTCTGAAAACTGGCCCTGGGGCCCTGCAATACTAGATTACGCCACTGTAGACAAGCCTATTACTGGCTATCTTTTCAATAAGTGTATTATCAAGACTGAAATATTTTCACCATTATGAGTTTATGATCCGGGTTTTTTACAATATTTAAAAGTCTAATGCCCTTGAACCTCTCACATGTGATGCCCTGCCTCCTCTCTCTGAGAAGCTGCAGCAGCCTTCTCTCTCCCCCTCCCTTCTAATCCTTCATCCCATCCCTCCATTAAAAGTCTGTGCTAAGTAAAAATCCCTTTTTTGATCATTTTTGACTAAAATATTAGAGGTACTCTCTGAAAAAGACAGGTCGGGTTCAGCACTTACAAAAACCGGGACTTTTTCTGTCTCACTGAAACCTGGCAACAACCCCTAGATCATCTTGCACTTGGATACACATACTCAACCAAACCTCGCTCTGAGAGCCGTGGTGGTGGCATTGCAGTGGTGTACAAATAGGACATTACATTCAGTCCCATATCCATTCCCTCTGCTCTATCATTTGAAAATCTGGCCTTCAAAGTTCCTGGTACAACTCCGTTTGCTGTGGCTGTCATCTTTCGTCCTCCAAAACCAAATCCCTAATTTCTTTTGATTTCTCTGCATTCCTGACCCAGTTATGCACTACTACTCCTTCCATTCTGCTTCTTGGAGACTTCAACTACCACCTGGACTCCACCGCATCCACAACAAACAAAACTTATTATCAAACAACATGTAACTAAAAGTGCACTGCCGAAAGTCCAATCAGAAAAGTGAAAAGACTGGCAACCCACAGAGCATTAGTTTAATTTAGACTGCAGTACTGTTTTCAAACCAGTACGAGTGCATGCTGCTTACTGTACTTTTAATACTTCATTTTTATTTTACAGGCTATGTTCAGCAGCACTGGAAGGAAGATGCTTTCTTTGGTTACCAGTTTCTGAATGGAGTCAACCCCATGTTGATCCGCCGCTGCACCTCTCTGCCCTGTAACTTCCCTGTCACTGATGACATGGTCTCTCTTGAGGGTGGGGCCATTTTGAGAAAAGAGATAAAGGTGACTGTTAACTATAAAATATATAATGGACATACAACATACCTTTACCTTCACTTAGCCCCTACCACAGAAGTGACTCATCAGCTCATTGGTAGAGATGCTTATAATATGGGACTATGTGTTTTCTTATAGAATTTAAGGTAAACCACTGTGTAAGAACACCATAGTAAAAACAGCCAGAATAAGCAGCAGTATGGCACTGAGCTAGCATTAGTAAGGTAAAGTATATTTACTATCAATCACATGTTAATCAAATGTTATGTTTGTTCATACTTTAGAACGGTAACATTTTCCTGTGTGACTACAAGCTTTTGGATGATGTGAAGACAGGTACCATCAATGATAAAGAGCAGTATTTGATGGCTCCTCTTGTCCTCCTTCACAAAACACCTGATGATGAACTGAAGCCAGTTGCCATTCAGGTGAGGGGCTAACCTCATTTCCACAACTGCTGCTGAAGGGTTACTCTTATTGTTTCTCAAAACTATGTGATGGCTATGTTATGGGAGTGCTGAATGTGTTAGGGATGTTGTTTTATCCTCTGAATGTGCTAAGTACTCACTAATGTCAGCACTTTTCCATGCTCCCTCTGTACAGCATTAATTAAACAATAAATTTGACCAATTCCAATACTAACATTTTTATTTTATTATTTTTATTGTTTTATGATTGTTGTTGTTTTATTGTTGTTGTTGTCTTATTATTGTTGTTGTTTTATTATTGTTTTTTTTGTTTTTTTTTTTTTTTTGCAGCTCAAACAGGCTCCAGCTGAGGACAACCCCATCTTTCTTCCCACTGACCCAGAGTATGACTGGTTATTGGCCAAGACCTTTGTGAGAAGCGCAAATTTCAATGAACATGAGCTCAATGTCCACCTGCTGCGCACTCACCTGCTGGCTGAAGTGTTTGCTGTGTCTCTGCTGAGAAACGTGCCCATGGTCCACCCTCTGTACAAGGTAAAACAGAGAAAACTTAGCACTGTTACTCTTTTGCCTCTGTTCAGGAACTAAAAACAAATGCATTGCCTTGGCTCAGCTGGACCGTGCCTACTTCATGTTAAAATACATAAAATAAATAAATAATTTCTCAATTTTTGCCCTTTTAGCTTCTTGCTCCTCACACTCGATACACTCTACAGATCAACCTGCTGGCCAGACAAAGACTTATTTCAGATGACGGATTTTTTACAAAGGTAAATTTGAGACATAGTAATAATATAATACTAGTTTTACTATCACAATATTTCTCTCTATTTTAAAGTATACAGCGTCCGGAGGACAAGGTATGATCACCATCCTGAAGAGGTCCCTGTCCTCCCTGACCTACAGCTCCCTCTGTATCCCAGAGGACATTAAAGAGAGAGGGGTGGAGTCAGTGCCCAAATACTACTACAGGGACGACGGACTCAAGCTTTGGGACATCATACACAGGTATGGAAGACTGTTGGTTCTTTGGTATATGTTGTGAATGACCAGATTAAAGTATTGGCACACTGGAAGAATTTAAACAATATCTCTAAAGGTTTGTCAAAGGAGTGATAAACTACTACTACAAGAGCAACAACGAGATTCTAAAAGACACTGAACTGCAGAAGTATATCAAGGACATTTTTGAACATGGCTTTCTTTCTAATGAGGAAACAGGTGAGCTATCTGAGTGAGCCATAGTGGTTAGTATTTTCTTACGACAACTATGTAGTAGATAGTAGGGTATTTATAATGTCTATTTTTTCATATCTTAGGAATTCCTCAAAGCTTTAAGACTGTGGATGAACTGGTGAAGTTTACCACCATGGTTATTTTCACCTGCTCAGCCCAGCACTCAGCTGTCAACAATGGACAGGTGGGTTTACGAGACAACAGATTGTTAATGTCAATTACTACTATCTATGATTTATCTGTTACTTATCATTCACATTTCAGTTTGATTTTGGTGGCTGGATGCCCAACTCTCCCACCTCCTTACAACATCCACCACCAACCAGGAAGGGCACAGCGACTGAAGAAACACTGCTACAGACACTTCCTGATGTCAGCACCACTGCGTATGCTCTGGCGGCCATACGGCTTCTGAGCACACAGTCAACAGACTTTGTAAGTCTTTGTAAATGAAAATAAAAAATCATCTTGTGGCACCTCAAGGCAGTAAGAAAATATTGGTTGACATTTGTAAAATATATTGTACCTACTATTAATTTTCTGTCTTCTCAGATTGCTCTTGGACAGTACTCTGAAGAGTATTTCTCTGAAGATGTTCCTTGCGAGCAGATCAAGAAGTTTCGTGAAGAGCTGAAAAAACTAAATAATACTATTGACGACAGAAACAAAACCCTGGAATTACCGTACACATATCTGAAGCCACAAAAGATGGAAAACAGTGTGTCACTTTGAAAGTTTCCTTGGCGAGTCAGCCATGTCCAATCTCTGGCTTGAGGACTAACAAGGAAATGATCAGCTTTATAGGGTTTAGAATATACCATGAGATTGAGGAAGAATTAAACACCCTTTTGCTGAAAAATAATAAAACTAAAATGAAATAAAAAAGAATATTCTCTCTTTTACTTTGTTTTTGTTGTGAATTTTTTTCACTCATTCTTGAGAAGTTAGGACAAAACATGTTCTTCATAGAAAAGTGTAACTTAAATATATATATAAAAACATGTTTGACATTACAAAGTTAAATCCCAAGGAACTGTGTATACCTATGTTATTTTTTAGCACACTTTTTTTTTTGGGGGGGGGTCGGTTGTGAAAATGTATAGTTTGTGGTTAGAAAGTTTCTGTATTTGTCCTTAGCAAGAGGTCACAATATTCATCAGCTCAAAAAACAAAACAAAACAAGCAAACAAAGCTTTAGCTCACAGCTTCATTTGTTGTCATAAATTGTTGTCTCCTTGTGGTCTGAAATATTTGGTGTTTTATCAAGGATACTTAATTGCTCACTTGATCTGGATCCAGAAACAATTATTCTAGGTGTATCAGTAAAAGTTACTAAATTAAATTCCCAACAACAAATAATTTCATATTGCCTCAGAAAAAAATAATAATAATACTGAGATTCTGGAAAAAGGAAGAATCTCCATCTTTAAAAATGATGGATGTATGAAATATATGAAATACTCCACTTTACATTTGTTGCTTACCTTGAAAGAAAACTTGTTTGAGTAGTACAATGTGGAAAAAAAGAAAGAGAAAGTTTCCCAAGGTCCCAAAAGTTTTGTGAGATCCCATGATAATTTTGCAAGATCTTGAGAAAAGTTTTGCAAGATCCTGAGAAAGTGGGCTCGTTTGGAACAAAAACGGCCCAGTTGCTTTTGGACTGCAGCGGCTGGGTGATGATGTTTGGATCTCAAGAGCTTTCTGTTACCACTGCACTCGTGACATCAGGGGAAAGCTAGGAGCAAGTAGGACTCCACCCCCACCCTGCTTTGTGCTACAGTTTTGACGTTTTTTATTTTGAACTGGGAGGCTGTATTTTGCAAAATGCATTAAAATCGTAACAACTTTCCTGTTTATGACATAACCCCAGTCTGTTTTTAAAGCCATTCAGCAGTGGTTCGTGGGTTTCATGTCCAAGTCCACACATCACAAAAGCCAAAACCCCAAAATCAGCAGATATTGTGCACAGTCTCTTTCTTTATAATACTCAACTTCATATGGAGCAGCAAAGAGAAGTCAAAACTGTAGCATAGCGCAATGGGGCGGGGGTGGATGAGTGAGGGGGGTGGGGGGGTCCAACTTTCTCCTGGCTTGCCCTGATGTCACGAGTGCTACGGTAACAGAAAGCACCATCAGCAACAGCTGACTGACCAGGCCGCCGTGGTCCAGAAGCTGCAGCTGTACAGCTCTGTGCATGAAGGGGAAACGCCCACCTGTCCACGGTGAAAGTGGTTATAAATCATTTTAAAGCATTTATTTCCAAAACGACATCTTAATACACACGAGAAGTGCATTTTGTGTGTGAAGCTGTGTGTTCTGAGGCACAAACAGACAACTTCTCTTCCACAATCCAGGCGAGGCATGTTTATCCAGAACAGCCTAGCCTACTTTCTTGGGATCTCGCAAAACTTTCTTGGGTTCTCGCTAGGGCTGGGCGATAAATCGATTTTTTTTTATTAATTCGAATTTGTAGGGCAGGTCAACTTTGTTTAAATAAAAATCGATAAAAAAAAACAAAAACGTCCACCACCAGCACTCTGGGCTCCCGTAGTTCATAGTGGGTAGGCCCGCCCACCCTCTCTCCGCGCGCTAGAGGAACACAAACAACATGGCAGCGAGCAGGGAAGAACTTGTTCCTAAGAAAGGCACAGTGTCGTCAGTTGTGTGGAATTGGTTCGGGTTTGTGGCGTCAGACGGAGCACAAACAGCGCTCCGCTGCAAAGTCAGTCCCTACAGGCTTTCGCGATGTTGCGATCTCAACTATTAACGCAAAATCAAGCAAACCCCGCGAATTCAGCGCAACCCTGCAACTTTGCCTAAATTCCGCAGCTCTCTCAGCAGCAGCGCACCGGTAATGCGATCACTATGAAAAGCTGTGTGCGTTTCCATGGTGATATAGTTGCCTAAAAAGTTGAATGGGCAGCATATTTATTAAGTTTGAGGTCATTGTTCTTTAAACGTTAATGTTGCAGGCTAATAACCTTCCTGAAAACCTAGCACAGCAAACTTCCTCTGTTTTTAATGACTGGATGTTCTACAGCACACAACAGGAATCACCAGAGAAGATCTGAGAAGAACACAATCAGAATCAGCTGCAGGAACCCCAAAAAAACAGCCTAATAACACAGCAATATCATTTTAAAAAGTAGATACACTTGGCCTGTTTAAATACAGGTATTTTTAATTAGATTAATTACCACCCCACATATGTTTAAAACAGATTTTGTTAGTTTTTACAGTTCTAGCTAATATTTTTAAGAAGAATTATAGACAAAAAAATATTGCAACATTTAGCACAACTTTTAAGAAAATTCCCTGTAAAAATCACAGGGCCTTCTCTTCTGTTTGACTTGTCTGATTGTACTTTAACCTCAAGAGGAAATCAAATCAATAAAGCTAAACTTGTTTTGGACCATTTTTCTGTTGTCTTCAGTTTGATTTTAAGTAAGTGGGGGGAAAAATCGTTTTTAAATCAAAAATCGAATTTTTTGTGAAAAAATCTGAGATTTTTTTTTTTTTTAGGCTAAATCACCCAGCTCTAGTTCTCACAATAGTTTCTTGGGATCTGTGGCAGGTGGCAACATGGGACATTAATTTTGCCCACCCAAACAAAATCATTTCACATCCCCTTGTAACTCCTGGTTGGGTGAGGTCTCCAGAGCCTGCAGCGGCGCTCCCTCTGCTCTGTGTCACTGTGCTGTCACGTGACCCAGCAGCGCACAGCAGCAAGCGGCAGACTGTAGCCTACTGTCAGTCTGTTTGAGCAAATGCCCCTAAAGTTCATAAACAGAGTTTATTACTGATTAGGGCTGGGCACACCAACAATGATTTTATCGTGCGAAGTGATGGGTCGGTCCTGAACCAGCCTGTTTACAGAGCCACTCCCGTCAGCGAGCTGTGTGTCTGTCTCTCTTTCTCTCTCTGACCAACGTGGAAGGGGTTGTGTTTCTAAATGGGTGCACACAGGACAGAGGATGAATAGAGCCCATGGCCTTGACAGAGAAAACGTTTAGCCTCCTTACAGTGTATGTGGATAGGCCCAGCCAGGGCTGGACTGGGACAAAAACGGGCTGGGCATTTTTGGCTTAGACAGGCCACTCATAATTATCAGTCCAGGCCTGACTTCCATCACCTCAAAGTCCCTATATTATCCTACCTAACGTTACTACCTGCTTACCTGCTGTGCTACACTTCCCCGCTCACTCTGTCCCTCGGGTTTCCTTTCAGAAATCCCTGGCTGCTCCTCTCCCTGTCCGCTGCTGCTGGCTTCACCTTCAACCTGCGCCGTCACAGAGGACGTGGGGGCTGCAGCAGCCCCTCCAGTGAATAAGTCTGTGATTTTGGCACATTTTGCAGCGTCCGCTGCAAGATTCTTTAATTTCTTTTCTCACAACCTCTCCGCACCCCCTTTCCACTTTGATTTCTCCATCTTTCCACACTCAACACTAAGGAAACTGGCGGGAATCAGTGCAGGCCAGGGAAGGGGAGGGGCCAGACTGCTAATTGGTTCAGTCCACTGTCTATATTGAAGATGGGCCAATGGGCCGGTCTCTAAGTTAAAACAAAATAAAAAAAAATAAAAAAAAAACAAACAAAAAGGTGGACCGTCAGGCCATCGGGCTGTCAGGCCACCGGGATAATGCCCGGTATGCCAGATTATCAGTCCAGGCCTGGGCCCAGGCATCACTGAGATACAAACCACTAAAATCTTAGTACCATTAATGAAGTTAATTATAACCTGTTAGCGCTAATTGGCGGCAACAGGCGGAGTTTTCGCATCTTATCAATGATGTTTTGCTTAAAAAACGAATAGAAAAAGAGATATTTACTTCTCGTAATCTTTTTGCTAGTCATAGGGAAAAAGAAGTGAGCAGACAGGGGCAGGACAGACCCATGAAAGCTATACAGGAGGAGGAGAGACTTAATAATAAGTTCAGCTCTACAGGTTAAAAAACATTCCCAATAGTAAACTTCTACTTTAAACAGAGGCATTTTTTGAAAATGTCTGTGTTGTAGGCTAGTGTTCTTTATCTGCGAACTAGCTAATAAACAGACACAAAAAACAACCAGAGTACTTTGTTCCCAAGCCCAGATAAATGGATGGGAGGGTGTACTGTATCTATTTGTATTGACCTTTATATTTGCCCACCTATATTTTCAGTCAGCCCACCCAAGTCCAGCGGGCTGGAACTGGGCCTGCCGGGATCTTGCAAAACTTTCTCTGGATTTAGCTTTTTTTTTTCTCTCTCTCTCGACTTTTTTTTTTTTTTTCACCATGTCCCCTAAGGGGCGCCATATAAAACAATTAGAGGGGGACTTTTTTGTTTGTTTGTTTGTTTGTTTAATTACTGTCTGTTTATTTGTTACTGTTGCTGACTCGTTGATTCCAAGATGGCTGCTGTGCAGATGTGGTGGTACTTTTCAGCTCCAACAATCCTAACTATATCAAAGAAATAAGTCAACATCCATCCCATCTAAACTAGTTTTTCATCGTCTAAAAAAGTAAAGGTTTTTGGTGTTCATCTATTTTTGTTTTGTTTTATTTTAATGTCTGAATAAAATAATTTCATTTCAACTGTTGGTTTTGTTTGAGGATATCACAATAGTGGAGACCTAGTTTTTCTTTTTGTATTGAGCATAAGATGTTTATGTAAAAGAGCAATGAAAAATGTGCTCTGATTGGGTAATACTCCCTGCTGAGAGGTTAAGAGTTTAGGTTGAAATGAAAGCAAAATTACAGACAAGGATGGGAGAAACATTTCCTTATTGTAATCAAAAACCAGAAAAATCAGATCACTGCCACAGTTCCTCATATCTGAAACATCTCTCAAGGGGGGAAAATAACTCTAACAGTTCCTTGTATCACTTATGTCAGTAATATTTGGAGTGATTGTTAGTTGTTGATTGTTCAGTGGATGTAACATGATTAAACACAGCATCAACAGTGCTGACTATATAGGCACAAACTCAATCAAATACGTTTTGTACAGTGTAACCTTTTGTACGTGTGGACAAGGACGTGGGGGCTACAGCAGCCCCTCCAGTGAATAAGTCTGTGATTTTGGCACATTTTGCAGCGTCTGCTGTGAGATTCTTTAATTTATTTTCTCGCAACCTCTCTGCACCCCCTTTCCGCTTTGATTTCTCCATCTTTCCACGCTCAACACTAAGGAAACTGGCGGGAGTCTGGAATGCCCCGCGGTAAATCACGGAACAGGTGCCGAGATGCTCCGCAGCGTGCCCAGGTGCGGTACGCTTCAGGACTTTGGCACGGTTGGAGGAGGTAGGCCACAGCGTGGTTACTCATGCGTGCGCGCACGCAGACTACGAGCTCTGTCATGTACGCAAGTGTTCTTTTCTCAGGAAAAAGTGAATAAACTCCATTATCAACACTCGCAGCAATGCCACTCCCTTGCGCTCCCCTTTAGGAAGAAGAGACAGTAGTAGTTCTGAAGCCTCTCTCATCGTCTGCGGTGCCTTCACTGCTCCTCGTATGTGGTTTATTCCAAAACATGAGACAGAAGACCGCGACTCATGAACGAGACTCAAAGCAGAATCACAATAGCACAGATACTTCATGCCACTGGTCTCACGTTTTCCACTACACTGGTTTTAAAAGTGTTAGCAGCTCGCTCGACTTGTAAACAAACCGCGCACCACGATGACGTAGCTGCCTGTCACCCTCAGAGGTGATGACGTAACCGGGTCACGGCACGGATCGTTTGTGCAGGTGTGAGTGCGGGCCGGCGGGGCACTCAGACCCCTCCCCAGTCGTACCTGGGCACAGCATGGTTCGAATGGCCTTAGTGTGAGTGCGTCCTAACTTAAAATAAGTAAATGAAAAAATAAAAAAATAAATAAAAAAAGAAAGAAGGTGGAAGGTCAGGCCACCGGGATTTTGCCTGGTATGCCAGATTATCAGTCCACCCCTGGGCGTGGCACATGCAAGGAGTGCATTCACTGACACATTAGAAGACATTACACACTGGTCAAAACAGTATTATAAAGTCTGTCAACATTCAATGTATTGCTGCACTGCTTTGTTTTAAACGAGAATCAAACACAGTCATTTTTAAACTTTTTATAAGTCTCTTGATGCTGCTTAAACCTTAATTTTCTTCATGATCATATCTTCATCAACATGAACAACAATCCTATGTGGTAGTCATTTTGACTCCAATGTCTAGTAGAACTACAGCTCACGGGGCCACAGTATTGAGTATTGCCCTTTGTCTGTTGTCATTGGTGTCTTCACTTACAGCTTATACCTGGACATCAGCTGATGAGTCTGGGTGGCCTGAACACAGATCTTGGCTAAAGGTTTGACTGCGGTAGCAATTATGCTTGCAAATAAGGGTTTTTGTTCTTTTAATTGAGACCTAATTTAAAACAAATGGAGTAAGTTCTTGGTCTTTACAGTGACCCATACAAGAAATTAGAAATCTTCAAAAAAGGTAAGTATGAAGTGTGAAGTTGAATTAAACTGAAATTAAGCCTGTATTTTGCCAGTTCGCAGTTGTTTAGTGTGGCACTGCTGCTTTCTTCACAAGCAAAAATCTATTTGTGTGATTATGAGGAAAACACAACTTTTTAAATGACATAAAAGTTGTCTTGAGAGTAATGTTGTTCCAACGTCTGTGAGGTCACATTAATGCTCAATTCATACCTTAATGTAGGAGTGTGATTCATTTACACTAATAATAGTTCTTAAAAAAAAAAAAAAAAAAACTTATGTGATTGAAAATAAATTATCATTGTTGTCTAGCTCTGGAGACGATTCAGGTATGAGGACCTGTGACACAGTGCTTTCACAGTGCATTGCAGAAAACTAAGTGTGGGACAGACAGGCCCTTGTGTACCACAAAGAAATCTTGCAGACAAATTGTTGCGTGTTCACTCTCCATTCAAGTATTTAAATCCACCACCTCTTATGGAAATTTTGCTTTTGTTTCAGCTCATGGTTTGTGTAATCTCCAAAGATTTATTGATATGAAGATATATTATATTTCCAAAAGTATTCACTCACCCACCCACATAACTGAACTGAGATTATGGTGTGGGGTTGTTTTCAGGAGCTGGGCTTGCCCCCTTAGTTCCAGTAAAAGGAACTCTGAATGCTTCAGCACCAAGAGATTTTGGACAATTCCATGCTCCCAACTTTGTGGGAACAGTTTGGAGATGGTCACTTCCTGTTCCAACATGACTGCACACCAGTGCACACACTGTCATTTTTTAAAGGAGGTTTCACTTTTTTTAATTTATTTTTTTACTATAGAGTACAAAACGTTAAATTTATGTCACATTTCCTTCAAATAGAGATCGGGAACCTACGTCATAAAATGACCTTGAGTGATAAAGCTGCCTTGTTGGTGGTCACAGACAGAGAAATGCCATAGAGTTGCATAAAAAAGTAAACAAAGCCTTGAAACAACTCTTTTAACTACTTTGTCACTCTTGGTGAATATTTATACCACACTACAGTATCAAAATACTTTTAACGCTACGTGTTAACGCTACCTTGAGTAATTTATATCCTAAATTGCTCCATTAATTTGCGATTGAAAATATCTTGTGTGACCACCGATGTGATGTCACAGTCCCGTTCTCTATTAACAATCACTATTTAATTTTATAGGTTTAACAATTATAAGAATGTTTGTTTTCTGGTGTAAGCATCAAAGAGGACAATGATTCAGAAGTGTAGTCAAATCAGAAGGTTTAATGAGTTCTCACAGGTAAGGTTACAGCATAGCTACGTGCTCTGCAGAAAGGATAGGGAGAGAGCCCCGAGAGAGGAGTGTCTAGGTTTTTATATTTCTGTATGACAATCTCAGCATAGCATTATCTTCTTTGTCTTTGAGAAACTCCCATAACTTGGCTGGGCCACGAGAGTTCTCAGTTTAGCATAGCTTTATCTTCATTGTTTTCATGAGCCTCCCGTACATCAGCAGGGCCACAGGGATTCACACCTGCAACCTTGAGTCTGATAACTTTGTAGCAGCTCTATTTGTAATGTGTGCAATTTTTAGAATGAACAATGCACCCAATTGTAAACTGACTTTCAGTGGAAAAACACTACATAAGACTAATGTATTGTAATTATCATTGCTGTGCCGTTATTAACCTTAGCAGTAGTACATTGAAATATAAGTTTAATGTTAACGCGCATAGCTTTATGTAGAGATATTCAATACAATTAACATTTAGGACTGGACTTGTGAGTATTTATGACAGTGCTACTCTGAAATCTAGGGGTGCTCTATAGAAGATAATAAGGCAAAACAGCAAAGAAACAAGCAGAGTTACTGAGTTCTGCTTTAACAATGACTTTATATTTATTTTATTCATTTTTAATTTGAAATTTGTTAACACAAGAGCAACACAAGATTTGTTTAGTAAAGAATATAATGTTTTTCCTCCTGTCTGTCTTTCAGTTGTTTGCAGAGTTAAAGAAGATTTTCTGGTTGTGAGTAATATGAGAAAACACACCATGTACATTATTAATTTATTGGTACATATATATTGCTTTAGGTCACACATGTACGATAAACACAAGTAACCATTCACACTCACAGACACTGAATGAAAGCATATTTGGTAACATGAGAGCATGACTCCATACAAATCAGTCCTATCATCTCATTTGTCTGATGAAGTGCTTACTCCTGTACCTTTGTGCAAATGACTAAAACTTTGTGTTGTTGCAGGGTTTCAGGGATGTCTCAGTAGTACACTGGGTAAGGTTGGAAGTCCTGAACCAGCTGTGCCAAGACTCCATGAGGATTGAGCTTAAACACTAGGAGGGAACTCAGCCTACTGCACTTTTTTCACACTGGCCAGAGAGAGACAGAAATACAGATACCTACTTAGATTCATTCACATTTACATGTAAAAGTACATCAGTAGTAAATAAATTAACATTTTATGTTCCTAGATATACAGCAGACAGAAGGAGCATTAGCAGGACAAGGACAGCTGTGACAACCTGAACTGTGAACTGCACCCTGAAGGTAAATTTAGTTATCTTATACTGAGTTTTTACTAAATTAGTATGACTATGGACCCTCTTAGAGTTTGTAAATAACAGGCAGCACACATTTTAATTCTAGCACTGTGTGCTATTACGCTGGTTATAATTATAGCCACTTTTTATTTTTTGGACACAAACCGATCAAGGTGAAGAGCTGCATTCTCTACTTAAATGAGGATTCTTCTATCATAAAGATGTGTAATGTAAGCCATACCAAATACTCATTATCAGCAACATGCAGCATTTCTAACAATATCCCAAAGTCTGATGTGTTGTCATGTTTTTTCCTACCTCAGCTTAATTCACTTCAAAGAGCTATATAGTGAAGTGATATCTAGCTTTTATGCCACTATCTTTCATATAGTAAATGTTATTATTTTGCACTGAAATGGAAAAGCCAGTCCATGGTTCATAAAACAGTGGTATCCTCTGTAGTAAAGAGATTTTTGTGATAACTAGTTTTTGATAACAAAATGAGTGGTTTGTTTTAGTATATCCCTGTCTTTTACCATGGCGTTTTTAAGCTGTATTGTTTTCTGCATGTTATGTTTTCCTAGGAACCAAGTTTCCCAGGTGCTCATGCTGCAGACAATATTGTAAAGGTAACTGTGTTCACAAAGTCTGTTGTAAATCTCTGCCTTCATTCATTCATTCATTCATCTTCTTCCACTTATTCCCATTAGGGGTCGTGGGTGACTGGAGCCTATCCCAGTAAGTGGGCCTTAGGCGGTGTACACCCTGGACAGGACCAGCTTGCTGCAGAATCTGTGCCTTATTTTTTAATTTTTTTACTGATAGGACTGCTAAAGTTAGATGTTTAAAAGAACACTCTGTTAGCTCCCAGAATGTTTTATACTAGGATAATTTTTTAAAACTTAATCTTTAACTTTTTTATGTAAAGTGAACTATTTCTTTGAAGTTGTTTACTAAGATGGCATAAATAAAATGCTGCTTTTTAGGGATGCTTTGCATGTTTTTCAAACAAGCAAAACAAAGACAAACTCTTTCCCTGTTCTATACAAAGTTGGTCTGGTAGCTCTTTGGTAACATTTAGTTTCTGAGGCGGAACATTGGCAGGTGAAGTAACCAATCAGAGAAACAAAGGGCGGGACATAAGCTGTGCACTGCTGACCCAAACAAACATGGACTCCAGAATACGCCGTATTATGAGCGGCTCTGTACTTATTTCTGAACGAGGACAGCAGCAGAAGTCATTTGTACAAAGATTTGTTGAAAAAGTTTTTTGTTTTTTTTATGCATTTGTTATATTACATGTTAAAAGACTTAACTGTTGTTAAAATGTCAACAAGACGAAGAAAAAAAATCCCACAGAGGACTGGACAATAACGCAAACTTCAGCAGAACCAACAGGTGGCGAAGAAAAGAACTAAACGCCATTAATCAGGTCAGAGAAGTTATTAAATTAGCTCGGTAGCTAGCACTACTTTAGTTAGCTCTTCCGCTTTTGGTAAGAGGTGCTGCAGATAAACAACTGTGATTGGCTATTTCCAAATTGAATCGGAGAAATGCGCCACCCTGAGAGGGGAACCAGACTGTCCTGCTTGAGAAAAGTAAGTAGGACAGTCTGGCTCACAAGGCTAGTTATTACCAAGATCTAGTGGATTACTGGAAATTTGGGGGAGGACTTTATCTGCTTCGGAGTCACCTCTGATAGAGATTTAATTCACTTTTGTGTGGTTTTGATTTGACTTTTTTAAACATTACCCAATATTACTTTTATTCAGGATTCCCAATAGTTATTACCGCAGAAATAACTATTCTTCCTGGGGTCCACCCTTTTGGTTTTAGAATCAGAATAGCATTTATTGCCATGGTAAGTGAAAGGTTCATGTCACTAGGAATTTCCTTTGGTCCTTGCCATAAAATGGCAAAAAGTAAAGGGGGAGGATACCAGGGCTCTCAGTATAAGAAAGAGACTATGCTTTTGTTCTATGGTTAGTTTGTGCATGCTGTTGACACCTGACGTCAGAAGTAAAGCTGTTTCAACTGCAACTCTCTTGGTCTCGGTAAGTTTGTATGGTTTCTCACCATGACTTTGTCTATTGGTTATAAAATATCCTATGCTATATATTGTACTATGCAAAGAGAGACACCACAGATCAGGGGTTCTCAAACCTTTTGGGGCCTGGGACCCTTTACATGTGAGAAAAAATTCTGCTCCAAATCAACGTGACTTACATGGTGTGTCACAATCATCAGGAGTTTTAAATGTCCTAAAACCAAATATGAATAGTTAGTTAGTCACTCAGAATGTTTGTTTTATTGCTGTAGTGGTACTCATAAACTTTAATAAATGTTTAAAATGATATACCATAAAATATTTAATGATTATAACTTATTAGCGTATAACAAACAAACAAACAAACAAAAAAAAACATAAAAAATCACAGACCCCCAACCAATGCTCCAAGGACCCCCAGGGGTCCCTGGACCCCAGTTTGAGTATGGTGGCCATAGATGATGGTAGTCCTAGCCTGTAAGTCCACAACACTTCTTGTGTAAATGTATTTATGAGTGAATTGTATGAAACAATAAACCTTAGCTGGAATTCTAATGTAAGTCATATCTGTTCCTATACTCACCTTGTGCTCCTCAAGTGAAGTTTTTATTTCTAACTATCAAAGAATCAACAATAATTACTAAACATGGAAAGACTGAAACATGCATTAACAACTAAACTAACAGGAACAATCAAATGACATGTCATTTATCAGAACATGACATGACTAAAAGAGAATCAGAGCCAAAGTGCAGCACTATCCTCTGTACCCACCTGTAGAAAATAAACACACTAGATTTAGCAAAACTGAAAATGTATGGTAGTTGTTTTAAAGGAGTGAAGTAATTTGATGATCATATCATGAGTGAGCCAACAATCCTGTTGTTCATGTTTATGCTGTTGCAATTATGCTAACAAATAAAGGTTTCTTCTTTTAATTGAGACCTAATTTGGAACAAATGGTGTGAGTTCTTGGTCATAGTGACCCATACAGGAAATAAAAAATCACTGCTTAGTGAGAGCTGTAATTAATAATAACATTTATCTAGTTTAAAGATTGTCAGGTAAAAAGGATATTCTCTCTCTCTTTTTAAAAGGTAAGTATGAAGTGTGAAGTTGAATTAAACTGAGATTAGGTCTGTATTTTGCCAACTCGACATTGTTTGGTGTGGTCTTACAAATGGCGCTGCAGGGCTGTACTGGCTGCTTTCTTCACAAGCAAAAATCTATTTTTGCGATTATGACGAAAACACATCTTTTAAAATTACTTAAACATTGTCTTGAGCATAGCATCTGTTCCAACGTCTGTGAGGTCCCATTAATGCCCAATTCATACCATAATGTAGGAGTGTGATTCATTTACACTATTAATGTTTCTTAATCAATAAAAAATGACTGATGTGATTGAAAAAAATACGCTCTCTATTTTAAAAGAATGATTCAGGTATGAGGAGCTGTGCATTGTGAAAAACTAAGAGCGGGACAGGCCCGTGTGCCAAGTTTTCTTTGTGTAAGCGGAACAGACAAACTGTTTCATGTTCACTCTCCAGCCAAGTGTTTAAATGCTCCACTCAGTATTTTTGCTTTTGTTTCAGTTAGCTTCATGTTTTGTGCACTCTCCAAGGATATTTTGATATGAAGATTTGATCATGAAGGAAATTAAGGTTTAAGTGCAGCTTCTTCTCATGAGAAATTATAAAAAGTTCAGAAATGACTGCGTTTGATGCTTGTTTAAAACAAAGCAGTGCAGCAACACATTGGATGTTGATCAGCTTCATAATACTGCACAAAACTTATTTGGTTAAGTTTGTGTCTGTATAGTCAGCACTGTTAAAGTTAATGCTGTGTTTCATCATCTGGTACACCTGTCTTTACTCAGCTGTTGTGGCTAAAGGAGTAGTATGACACATTTCTAATGAACACAAGTCATTGTGTAGGAAATCTGAACACACATTTTGACTCAAATATTTGTCATTCTTTGAACACCAACCAATAACGTACACTTAGCAATCAACAACTAACAATCACTCCAAAGATGACTGACCTATGATGATTGATACAAGGAACTGACTTTTTTATTTTAGTTGTTTTGCCTCAGAAGATTCTTCAGATATGAGGAACTGCGACAGTGATCTGATTTTTCTGATCTTTACAATAAGGAAATGTTGGTTCCATCCTTGTCTGTAATTTTGCTTTCATTTCAACCTGAACTCTGAACCTTATTATTATCTAGTCAGGGCACAGCAAGTATTATAAGGAGCACGTCGCAACCCAATGTCACATCAGTCATGCAGTGAAAGAAACCACTGCAGATTATGCTCATGTCTTTCTCAGTTTCTAAGCATTAAATGAGGGGTCTGTACAACCACCACAAGCATGTTTAAAAAAAAAAAACAGATTGTTAGTTCTTGGCTTATATCCCAATATATTGCAATGTTCTATAGATTGAATTGTTGACTTGGGATATTTGCTCCATTTTCTTGTTTTAACACATGCTCCTGTTTTGCTTTCTATAAAAACGTAAAAACTACAGTATTTCCAGAGTACAGTCAAATAAAATACAGTAAAGAAAGGATCTACATGAGTCAGACATTCCTGCTATTTAAACCATACTTTTTTAGATATTTGTGAAACCTTCAAATCAAGTCAAATAATAGCTCTTTAAGAAAAGCTTAGATATTTTATTCATTCTCCCTCACACTCTTGGCTTTTGGCTTCCACAGAAGGAAATGATGACACATATTAGTCTTTCTTAGGTAATGTTTAGGCCACCTCCCATGTCAACACAAACACATATAAAGAAGAACACAGGAGCTTTTGATCTATGTGCTGTTTAGAGCAGTAGCTACTCACCTTCTCCAGGTAAGACAGACTTCTTAAAACAACTGCCTTAGACTCGTTTATTTTTGTACAATAACAGTTTTGTGTCTTTTTCAGGAATCTGTTATTTCTAGGCTGAAAATGAAGACTTATACAGTCAAAGTGTTTACTGGCAACTATATGTATTTGAACACTTTAGACATAATCTTCATCAAACTGGTGGGTGAAGATGGTGAGAGTGGTTGGACCTGGATCAGCGGAGGTTGGTGCCTTGTCAGTCGAGGGGTAAATCTATTAATACTGAATAGTATTATAGCATTTTTCCCAAATCCTAGATTTTGAATAGGAAATGTGTCAATATTTCAGAAACCGACATTTTCTCTGTGCTGTCCTAAATCCATTGGGAAGCTGGTGTTGGTTGAACTGAACAAGCAGCATCTGCCATTGGTCCCTCAGCACAACTGGTTTGTTGACAAAGTCGAAGTGACTTCCCCTGAAAGAGATGTCTATAAGTTCCCCATCTACCACTGGCTCAAGAGAAATAAGGTTTACCGCTTCAGTGAGGGGAAAGGTTGGTGGTGTCATTATTATTTCATTCAGCAAAGTAATTTATATATATATATATATATATATATATATATATATATATATATATATATATATATATATATAAATGTATCGTGTTAACGCAGTGCGTTAATTTATTGATTTAATCACGTTAATTTCAGTTGACGCATCGATTAATTTGATCACAACAAAAATATTACGACGACACTGACAGAGGCAGCAACACGCCACGGGTCTTCCAGCGGGGCAGAAATGCCCCGCGCGAGCGTAGAAGACGACACATTTCCGTTTCCCTCCATCAGGCGCGTTCGAGATGAGCCAGACTTGCGCAGTTTCGATCAGTGTCGGTCTGTGCGCAGTGCACGCTGGTTAGATTTGTGTCCGACTTGTTCCCGACTTGCTCTGATGCCACAAGTGCGACGGTCACCGTGAGATCCAAACGAGACCAGCGCCTGAGCCGCCACAGTTCATCAGGAGCAACTGCGGAGGCTGCACGGCTCAGTGCATGATGGGAAAACACACACCTGTCAGCGGTGAACGGACAGGTGATTGGATCTGAGTTCAGTGCTGATCAGAAACGTAACGCACGACACTTCACTGCCCTCCTCTCCTCCTCCCCTGCCTCTTTTTTTTTTTTTTTTAATACAGACTAAAGTTACAGTTTTGACCTGGATAAACTTTGTGCCCTGCTGCTCACTGTGAAGTAGAATATTATTAAAAAGATTGTGCACAATATCTGCTATTATGTAAACATAAAAGCTAAGAACCACTGCTGAATGTGTGAGCTCCAAAAGAGCGCCTCATTAACGCACAGACTGTGGTCAAGCACGGGACAGAAAAGTTCTTACAAATCGGTTTAATTAATTTATTTTCAAAATCACATCCAACACACGCGAGAAGTGGATTTTGGGCGTGACGGTGCGTGATCTGAGCCACAATCTGTCCGACTTCAGTACAGGTGTATTTCCCCTCCTCTCATTGCGACCGTGCACTCTCGTTCACAATCCAGGCGAGGCACAGTTCATCTGGAACGAGCCTAATGCAACAAGTGAACGAGCTAAAGCAACATGAGTGACCAAAAAGACACATTGCTAAAAGGACAATTCTGCTTCAAATCGTCACCAGACAGCAATATAGACAAAACAAAAGTTATGTGCAGTCTATGCAAGGATGAGTTCAATTACCACTGGAGTAACACAGTTCATAGTATTTACACTGTTGTGAACCACAACAGTTGTTATTAATTGTTAAATTATTTTTGTTAAAGTTCTAAACGAGTTTACACATGCTTTTTTAGGCAAGTTTTATGTATTTGTTGGTTGTACCTTATTTAGGCAAACTTTGTCTGAGTTACAGGTCTCAAAGAGACGATTAATTTATTTTCTTTTCAAGTTTTGTTTGCATTGCACAAGTTTACAGTAAAGTATGTGAATGTTAATTCAAAATAAATGTTCTAAATTTACACGTTTGTGTTTGTACGTGAATTCATAATACGATTAATCGCGATTAATTTTTTTCAGATTTGCGATTAATTAGTTAATTTTTTTTTATTGATTCCTGCCCCTATATATATATACATGTGTGTGTGTGTGTGCTTAATGCTCTAAATACAGCATGCTGCTGTCATGTGACAGCAAAAAGACATGGATGGACAACTTATTTAGTTCTCGTCAGGGCGCTGTCTGAACTCATCAAAATGTACTGTTGTGTACTGTGATTAGAGAGAGGGCATAGATGTTGAAGTCTGATAAAAGAAATTGTAGATTCCCCTGGTGAAGTGTTTGTGTAGGATTTGATGTGGACAGGCACTTGAGATGTGGTCTTTACTAAAGCTATGATGTTTCCACTCTCCACAACACTATAGCTCTGAGAGTCTTTGAAGACAAGCATGCTCTCGGAGAGTACTCAAGGAGGAAGCAGTTAGAGCGGAGGAAAATAAAATACTGGTAAGGATATAACATGTCAGTATGTAATGTACACTAACCACACCATGTGTCTATGGATATTGTTCTTTCCAGTTGGGATAAGTTTCAGGAGGGCTTACCTCACTGCATGAAAGCAGAGGAAATCATCGCTCTGCCTTCTGAAGTTCAGTTCTCTTTCACAAAAGATATTAATTTTAGGTTTACAGCAGCTATGGGGTAAGTACCTATTTACTAGTTAAAAAAAAAAAAAAAAAAAAAAAAATATATATATATATATATATATATATATATATATTTGTGTCTTGTCAATCTTGTTTAAAATCCACATATGTTTAAAGGCTGTTGGAGATGAAGCTGACACGTCTGGCTGACTGTAAAGAACCCTGGACTGATTTTGATGCCATTTACCGAGTGTTTTGCTGCCACAAAACTAAAGTATCAGGTGTTGTACTGTACTATTATTTTAACGTGATTACTAGCAGAAGCTCACAGAAGGATGAACAGTTGTGTTTACTTTTTTCAGAGTATGTACAGCAGCACTGGAAAGAAGACGCTTTCTTTGGTTACCAGTTTCTGAATGGACTCAACCCTATTTTGATCAGATGCTGCAAATCTCTGCCCGAGAACTTCTCTGTTCATTTTAAAGGCGACGCTACATTCCCAGAAAAGATGGAGGTGATATCTTATTTACTTAAATAGACAGGCTTTTACCGTCAATTTGCACCAACCACAAAAGTAACTCATTAGAGACACTTAAAGACTTTATGGAATATCTTAACTATATACCACCATCAAAACAGCAAAATAAGCAGCAATTACAATCATATGGCATTGATTAACATTTGAAATGCAAAAGACTATTCATATGTATGTGACCAACAGCTGGCACTGGTAAGATAAAGTAATGACATGTTAAAAAGATGTTCTGTTCTTTTATATTTTAGAAAGGCAACATTTTCCTGTGTGACTACAAGCATTTGGATGGAGTAGAGACCAATACCATCAATGGAAAAAAGCAGTATTTGATGGCTCCTCTTGTCCTCCTTCACAAAACTCCTGATGATGAACTGAAGCCAATTGCCATTCAGGTGAATTGTTTGAAAATAACTTCCTGGCATCTTCATCCATGAAGTGGTCTTTTTTCAATTAAGAGAATTTTAAGTTGCACATGTTTTGTTCCCACAGCTCAAACAGACTCCAGCTGAGGACAACCCCATCTTTCTTCCCACTGACCCAGAGTATGACTGGTTATTGGCCAAGGCCTTTGTGAGAAGCGCAGATTTCAACGAACACCAGCTCAATGTCCACCTGCTGCGCACTCACCTGCTGGCTGAAGTGTTTGCTGTGTCTCTGCTGAGAAACGTGCCTGATACCCATCCTCTGTACAAGGTAACGCAAGAAAAACATATGTCCCAGTTGATTTTTACGAGAGACACCACAGTGACTCAGCTGGTGCCTGCTAGGCCTGTGTTCTTAATGGATACATGAATTATCTTTTCAGCTTCTTATTCCTCACACGCGATACTCTCTACAAATCAACTTGATGGCAAGAAAAGGCCTGATTTCAAAAGACGGAGTTTTTACACAGGTTTGTTATAGATTTAACAGGCAGCATGACAAACTACTAAACTCATTTCTGTCAATTCTAAAGTATACAGCTTCAGGTGGAGAAGGTATGATCACCATCCTGAAGAGGTCCCTGTCCTCCCTGACCTACAGCTCCCTCTGTATCCCAGAGGACATTAAAGAGAGAGGGGTGGAGTCAGTGCCCAACTACTACTACAGGGACGACGGACTCAAGCTTTGGGACATCATACACGGGTACTGAATTCAATTTACTGACTTTTTTTTTTTTTTTTTGTATATTCATAATTGGGTTTAAAAAAAATTTAAAGGTTTGTGAAAGGAGTGCTTACCTATTACTACAAGAGTAACGATGATGTCAAAAAAGACACTGAACTGCAGAATTATATCAAGGACATTTTTGAACATGGCTTCCTTTCTAATGAGAAAACAGGTGAGCTATCTGAGTGAGCCTATATCAGCTATGATGATTTTTTATACCAAATAGTGCAGTTCAAACAAAGTCCATATTTTCATATCTTAGGAATTCCTCAAAGCTTTAAGACTGTGGATGAACTGGTGAAGTTTACCACCATGGTTATTTTCACCTGCTCAGCCCAGCACTCAGCTGTCAACAATGGACAGGTGGGTTCATGAGATAATGCTTACTGAGATAACAGTGTTGGTTTGTCTACAGTTACTACTATTTACCAATAATCTTTCTCTATATTATTGGTCACATTTCAGTTTGATTTTGGTGGCTGGATGCCCAACTCTCCCACCTCCTTACAACATCCACCACCAACCAGGAAGGGCACAGCGACTGAAGAAACACTGCTACAGACACTTCCTGATGTCAGCACCACTGCGTATGCTCTGGCGGCCATACAGCTTCTGAGCACACAGTCAACAGACTTTGTAAGTTATTTTAAAGGCATTAAAGATTTTGATTTGCTACAATCTTATACCAGCTGTAGTAAAATTGAATACCTATGTCCTCTCAGGTTGCTCTTGGCCAGTACCCCAATGAGTATTTTTCTGAAGATCATCCATGTGAGCTGATGATTGAGTTTCATGAAGAGCTCAAAAACCTAGATGAAGCTATTGACGACAGAAACAAAAACCTGAAATTACCGTACACATATCTGAAGCCAAAAGTTGTGGAGAATAGTGTGTCAATTTGAAATTTTCTTTGTGAGACAGAAAAACTGTAATTTCAAAACAAAGAAAATCAATATGCATTGTTAGGTTAAGGGCAAATGTATTTATATAGGACATTTACAGCACCCAAAGCTGCCCAAGGTGCTGTACAATACAAAATGAATAATAAAAACAAATAAAAAAACAACAAAATTATTAAAAAATGTGCTACAAATGTACAATAAATTGCGCAAGACCAGATGTGTCCAGTGTCTAGAGGAGTAAATGAAGGATCAAGATCCACTTGCATGTAGTTTCATAAAATGTGTGTAAAAGGTGGACACCTTTTTGATTTCAAACCAGTGTGTGTGTTAAATACAGAATACACATTTGAGGAAAAATCAAATACCATATTTGTCCTTTTAATGAAAAATAATAAAAACTACAACTAAAAGAGCCAGCACTGTACAATGCTCATTTCATGGAGCATGTGTGATGTTTTTATTTATTGTACACAGTAAGTCATTTTGATGATGTTGCCACAAGGTCGAGACCAACCTGATTACCAAAGATAGAAGTAGTAGTAGTAGTGCTCATTTACAACTCTGCATACACTACCAGAGATACCAACGCCTCAGTTCTCCCACAGAGATGGGATAGGCTACGTAAGGTCAGGCACAGATGTTGGACAAAAAGGCCTGGCTTGTAGTTTCTGCTCTAATTCACCCTAAAGGTGTTCTAACACCAGAGTCACACTGAATGCGTGTTGCATGTGCAGTACGTCTCTAACCAGAGATGACTGTGGTGACCGTGGGCTCACAGGAGAGTAGCAAGTTCATGCTGGAAGATATGAATATATAGTGATATATACTATATTACTAAGTATTCAGCCACGCACTCAAATAACTGAATTCAGATGTTCCAATCACTTCCATGGCCACAGTTGTATAAAATCAAGCACCTAGGCTGCAGCTTTGTGGAAAACATTGTGGAAAAGTTTGGGGATGGCCACTTCCTGTTCTAACATGACTGCACCAGTGCACAAAGCACGGTCCATAAAGACATGGATGAGCGAGTCCGGTGTGGAAGAACTTGACTGGGCTGCACAGAGTCCTGACCTCAACCCGACAGAACACCTTTGGGATGAATTAGAGCAAAGGCTGAGAGCCAGGCCTCCTCGTCCAACATCAGTGTCTTACCTCACAAATGTGCTTCTGGAAGAATGGTCAGAAATTCCCATAAACACTCCTAAACTTTGGGGAAAGCTTTTACAGAAGAGTTGAAGCTGTTATAGATGCAAAGGTTGGGTCAACATCATACTAAACGGATGGATTAAGAATTAAGTTCATATGTGTGTAAAGGCAGGTTAGCGAATAGTTTTGGCAATATAGTGTAGAGAGCTGTGTGGCGGACACAGGACTGATCTCACACAGGAATTTACAACTTTATTCTGAAGGGGGGAAGCGGAAGTAGTTCTTGTACAGTGAAAAGGGATTGAGGGGTCTCCACATTGGCCAATCAAAAAATAAAAAAAGTTCTAGACTGATAGATTCTTTGTAGGGGATAAATGTCATCAGGAGAGGATGAAATTATTATTTCCCACTGTATCTTGCATGTTGTGCTACACAGAGTGAGACACTAGATGGTGCTAGTATTATATCCTTTAATTTCTCTTTCTCCGTAGGCTTTCTTCAACAACATTTAATTTTCTTCTTTATTTTGTTCTCTGATTTAACTTATGGTTTCTCAATATTTGTAAACCAAATATCTTTAGCTAAATATCATGCTATTTAGTTATAAAACGTTTTAGATCCAAAATGGGGAAGAGAGAGTGAGGAAAAGGGATAAATAGGCCTGACCTGGTATTCTGCTACTGCGTAGTGTCTGTTCTACCAGGTACCAGGCAACCCCAAGTAAATTAAATACTTCTAAATGTAAGACTAATTGAGTCATACGCTCCAAACATCATTTACACTGAGACCACACAAAGACACTTGCTGAGATAGTAAAGTTTGCTGACACTTCTGTCAAATAATAATAAACATGGTTGGTGCATACAACTAAATAAAAAATTGCATTATGAAGCCCCAAGTATCACAGTTGAATGTCATTTCCATCAGGTCAGAGCTGTGAAAAGTCATTTCAATCTGTTTTAATGGCGTCCACAGCTGAGTCATTTAGAGTCAGACAAACAGCAAAAGTGTGCAGAGAAATGTCATAAGCAATTTCTGTTGATAAACAGTGCTCTTGTCATTTTCAGTTGTGGCCATTGGTACATGAACATGGCTGTTTACCTCTACTGTAGGGTAAAAGGCATAGGGCACAAAGCAGACCATGCATGCTTTTGTCTTTCATGTTAATTCCTTGGTCACTTGTAGTAAGGCTTTTCCATCGGGGCATAGCAGATGACAATCTGTGGTCACTTTTTCATGTTAGAATTTGCAGCATTTGTATCCAGGGTCAAGTTCTCCCTGTAGTCCACTGCTGGTGATTTATAGAGTGACTAATGTCTGCCAGGCCCACATAATGACTGTCCTCTGCCAGGCTTACCTTATTCCTCTTACTGTGTGACACCTCTCCCTGCCCTCAACCCAGCATTTACTGCTCAGCTTGAACCATAACAAGGTTAAAGTGTCCACTGTCTCTCTCGGACTTTACTTAGTCAGCTGATTAATGTGTGTCAGTGGCTAAGATGTTACAAAAGAAGGGATTCTATCACTTAGCTTTTCAGGTTTGATTGGGTTGACAAGAATGACACAAGACTTTAACGTAGTTTGAATAATTGCTAACAAAAATTCAATTATATGAATTTTATTAAACTTAAAACCATAAAATGCAAAACTATTTAGGTGCATTTTAAAATCAACTTGTAATCTTGTCCAGGACAACAGCCCATAAACAGAAATTGCAAATGAAGAATTAAATTTTATTATTAGAGATAAAATAGATATATTCAATAAGTTATACCCGGACGATTTTTATAATGCAATAAATAATAAAGAAGAAACTATAAATAAAATATAATATATAGGTCAACAATTTGGGTGTAAACCCTGCCACCCCTTTTCAATTTGAATTAATTAATTACAAACATAAGACACAAAGTAGTGTATAGTACTGTATATAAATTCTATTTGTATATAGAGATGTATACAAATAACCATATAGGGATACATATTTTTATACATACAGGAATATTATGACAGGTATAGGTTTTTTGTTGTTCTTGTTTTGTTTGTTATGTCTTTTTGTGTTGATTGTTTATTTGTGTTGAAACTATTGTTATTATTGTTGTTATTATTTTCATTGATTATAAAAAATAAAGCATTGTTGAAAGAGAAATCAACAAGTAATCTGCATAAGTATTGCAATGAAGTAAAAAAAAAATCTACTTGTAATTAAATGTATTTAATTGTATTTACGTCTGTCTTTTGAATTAAATGCAGTAATGACTCAACTGGCTGACTTCTCGCCTGTAAAAAAAAAAAAAAAAAAAGCAAAAACACATCACAAGGCATCATTTTACTTTTGCACACAACTCATCACGCCTCTCCTCCCCAGGTCATACTGTCTTTGTGTGGGCCAGAACCTTTTCCCACCTTGCCTGTCTAAATGTGTGAGTGTGACTGTGTTTGGAGGTGGTTGGAGAGGCTGTAGGTGCAGAATGGCAGCCACATCTCCGTCAGCTGTCACTGTCTAATGAGAATAATATATGATTATGATTATTATATCTCTAAAGTAACATAATCAGGACAACAGGCAGGTGAAAACGGTAATGCTTAAAGTACACAGCGCTTCTTTACCACTTTACCACAAAAGTCCCTTTGCTATTGCTAGTACATTGCTTATGCATTTGCCCCGAGTCACAGACAAAATTGCATGTAGCCACAGGTTTAATTGTGTCCATTTTCAATTTGGCCACATTTCCTCTGCGGGGTTGGGCATTTCCACCTCCACTAATCCAATCTGGCTGCCCGTGTAGCTCTGCGCCGCAGCTGAAATTGAGGCAGAGACTTAGAGTGCAGAGTATCCCATCACTGGTGGGCACAGGGAAGGTCCAGTGAAGAGCCAACAGCTCCCCGCAATTAGCTATCAATTAACTGGCTCAGATAAGCGCTCCTGTGTTTCTCTCGCTGCTTGCTCTAGGATAGGTTTTGCTATATATCCGCGTGACAGCATCTGGAGACAACAGGTGCATAATGGTGGAGTTTATGTGTGTGGATTTCCGTTGCATGCATTTTCCACAGATTGGGAAGACAGTTTTGGGGGCTGACAAGATTTATGTAATGAAATTCTCTGCCACCTTTCTCCCTTGTGACTTATAACTCAGTACAGCAGTTTGCTCCTTGGTGTCTGTTTGTTAAGCTTCTCTCAAACACAATGGAGATTCTCTCTGACAGTGTTTTTCATAACTATTCAAAATATGTATGCTAAAGAGTACATTCACATCAATATAATATTACTCTAGTAGACAAAAAGTACTCAAAAAGTTATTACTTTGGTAAACGTAAAAACTGCAGTATTATACAAACTGTACTGTATTAGGACAAACTCATCCATTCATTCATTTTCTTCTGCTTAGTCCTGTTAGGTCGCCAGTAACTTTTGAGCCATAGGTGGGGTACACCCTGGACAGGGGCCAGCTAGTTGCAGGGCTGACACAGAGACGAACACAGACAGACAACTATTCACTTTCACATTCATTCACCAGGGGCAATGAGAGTACTGGAGTACCCAGAGAGATACCCCACGGTAACACGGGCAAGACATGCAGACTCCATCAAGAGAGTTTGTGTGATGGTGTGTTGGTCGGCCCAGGGCTCAAACCCATGATCTCCTTGCTGGGAGTTGAGAACACTAACCACTCTGCCACCGTGCACCCCCTTTAGGACAAACTACTATTACAAATACTGCTTCTATCACTACTAGTACTACTAGTTGCTATTAATACTACTTCTATTACCACTACTAGTGCTAATGTTTGTGTTATCCAAGATATTAAAAAATGAAAAGGTTAACAACAGGGGTATCCAAATTATGGCCCGGGGGACAAATGTGGCCCGCTGACCATTTTGTATTGGCCCATGGACTTCATTCTTTATTAACCCAAATTGTCACAGGTTGTGTGGGTAAAACTCTTCATATTTGTATGAGATGGGCTGAAAATCAAGGAGGAAAAAATTTAAATTAGCAGTTGGCAGTTGGTGGCCAGAAAATGTCCACCATACTATGTGTTGATCCCAAGCTCAAAAAATGTGTGGCTGTGGAAGGGCATCTGGAGTAAAACCAATGCCAAAGTACTCATGTTAGTGATTCACACAGGAGATTCCTGAAAGAAAAGGAACAGTCAAAGAGGTCTTTTTAATGAGGCAAAATATGTCACATAGAAAGATTGGCCCTCCTCCGCATATATTTTTCAGTATGTGGCCCTCCATGATGAAAGTTTGGACACTCCTGGTTTTAAAGAAAGCCTCCGGTTATAGTTGTTCTGTAGAAAATGTTTCATCCTAACAAATGGCCAGCTAAACTAACTCTTTTCCTATTCTATACAAAGAAGTTTGTCTGGTATCCTTTTACTTGAGTTTAATTTTTAGGGATGGGACTTAAAGGCATATAGCAAACCAATCAGTGAAACAAAGGGCAGCCATGGGATATTTAGCATAGTGCTAACTAAGCTTATATCCCCAAATGCTACAACTACTACCACTGTTATTAATATTATTATTACCCACTTTGGTACCAAGGTAAAAACAATACTTAATTATTAAAAACGTAAAAGTAATAACTATAAAATAATATCTGCAAAAATGATGGGTTTGATTCTGGGACCGGCCAACACATGATCTCTTAAAGTTGTATCTCCATGTCCAAAATTTAAATTTCATTACAGTGACATTAACCATTTTTCATACCTTCTATTTACAGGCTTGGCACTTTTCAAACCTTTCAGAAGTTATTTTAAGACTGCTTCAATGATTTTCAAATGTAAAAGCTGAAAAGGTCACTGGCTTCAGTATGGACATGTTCTTTTTTTTTTTTTTTTAGATGGAATGACCTTTTCTCACTGCTAATTAATTCACGTCCCACAGAGAGAGGCTTTGACCCTCACTATTAGTTCAGACTCCCATCATGTCTCCATTTTTGCTTTATATTACCATTAACTTTATGACATTTTAAAAGCCACACTTGAAGTTGAAGACACACAACACCTCTATTTAAGAGTATTTTATGAAGCAGAATATGTTGTGGGTATGATCACAGCCCAACAAGTTATTGATCACATTGCAAAGACTACTGTCGGGGCCAGAGAACACATAAAATGCTTTATAGCAAACAGGCACATGTTGTATAATTAAGTAACCCTATGGTATTGCAGTTCTAAATTTCTATAGTTAAGGTCATTCACTTATAATTGCCAGCCCTAATATGGCACACCAATAAAGTTTAGAAGTTTGGACAGGAAGTTTGTGATAACCGAATTTAATTGTAGAATGAATGCAGGTCTTTAGCTCAGCAGTGCAGCTATGACACTTTGCACTTGTACATTTGTTCCTAAACTATATGGTATTGTATATTGCACTTTCTTTTATTACGTAGTCTATATTAGGCCCACTATTTGAATGTCATATGGTGGTTTTTGAGGTCAAGTTGTAAAGAGAATGTGCCTCAGCATCACTGGTGCAAGACAGTTTAAGTTGTGTCTTGGTGTAGCATGTTGTCTGTGTACTGATGTGTTTTGACACCTGCTGCAAACCAAATTACCTACGGGATAATAATAAAGTTGAAAGAAACTTGAAAGAATTGTTGTTTTAACAATATGCAAACTCATATGTTATGTTTTCTGTTTGTCTGTTTGTTTGTTAGCAGCATAACTCAAAAAGTAATTAACAGATTTTGATGAAATTTTCAGGAAATGTCAGAAATGGAATAAGAAAAAAGTGATAACATTTTGGGGGTGATCCAGGTCACCATCTGGATCCAGGAATTTTTTAAAGTATTCTTTACTACTGGGAGATGGGTCTAATTTTGCCATCAGAGCTTCTAACTTAATAAATACTGCCCAGAATCATTGGCAAATTATTACAAGATGACATCATGGTAGATGATGACATAGTTGGACCTGGATCATGTTGATATTCTGGTTCTGGTGATCCAGAAGCTTCTGAATACAGGAGATACATATGATATTGGATATTGCACAGCAGCAAATGTAGCTACACACTTACAAATAACATCAAATGAAAGGTGAGGTTTTTCTCTGTCAGTAGTATGTTCACAGATTTGAAAGCAGTGGCCTTGGTAACCTGATTAAATTGACTTCCAAAAGTGGCATCTTAGACTGGAGCAGCTGAATATCAAGATCATTTTTCTCAACATCGCACACTCTAGTTTCAACTTAAAATTTATTCTTGTAATTAAAGGTACTGAAAGCATTTAAACTGATTGGCCCAAGTGGTTAAATAGCTCAAACATTAGGTACTCTTGAGCTCTTTGAAAAAGAAAATCGAAATAGGAAAGAAAGGAGGTTTTTACTGGGCCTCAGCCAGCACCATGATGTAACCAAGAGGATGGAGAGGAACAACCTGGCATCCAGTTTCACATGAATCAACTCAGTTTACTAAGCAACGTTCATACTAATTGTCTATTTAAACACTAGCAACACATCACATTTTTTCGTAGTTTAAACGTGTTTTTCCCTGTCAGGGGTATGGGGACTCCTAAGGTTATGCAAGCCCATTGCAGGGGGTTCATGGATTTATTTCATAATTTAATCTTTAAAAAATCAAGAAAATCAACACATGGAATTTTCTGTTGTAAAGGTGAGTATTTATTTTATTTTTATTTATTTAGAGGCAGACTGATGATTATGTATTGTATTGATTTTCTTTAAAATTAGTTTAAAAGAATATCATGCAAGAGAAGTATTATATTTACACCACTTTGTAGCATGCTAGTGTAACAGAAAATGGAAATAACAACTCAACAGGATACATATTAAATACACTTAACAATGAACAGTTTCATAAATAAAAGTGCTTCATAGAATAATTAAAGGAAGACATTAACATGGTTACATAAACTGTTACAAGATGAATGTGTGAATCAAAGCTACTGTGGGACTACAATATTTTATAATCTTTGCAAAATGGAAGCGTTTGTTTGTGTCTGTTATTATTTTTGAATCGTTGGTACATTGTGGTGGCACACTTGTTCTGGCTGGGTTTATTATTTTTATCCATGTTGAGGTTAATCTAATTTTTGAGCTTCTGATGATTCCAATAAGCTTTAGAGCTTTTTCACAGCTGTTGTACTTCAGGGCTGAGTGCAAAGACTTCCTCATTTTTAGTTCTCAGCATGTGGTTTGTCAGCGCTGCTTTTTAATCATTCCACAGACGTCTGCTGGACTGTAAATTATGAGAATTCTAGTAGGGGTCATCGTCTTCCCAATCAATACACAGTTATCTTCTGACTCAGCAGGGCAGTGACTTTATAAATGTGGCTTTCTATTCATTTGAGAAGAGCTACATTAAAATCACTTATTTTATATAAAGCAAAGTAAATGATGTGGCTTAGTAACACCAATCTTAAAGGCTTGACAAAGATAATAACATTTAAATAAAGTGCATTTTAGGCGCATTAACAATATAACAGTGTACAGAATGTTTTGTCTTGTCTAATTGACACAGATGGGCCACAGAGCTTTAAAAGCTTTGTATACAGCGTTTTATATAGATTTTAGTAGTATAACTAAATAAAATAGAAAAGTGGATTGAATTGGATTTCATGGAAATGTTATGCATTTCAATTCAAAGTGAAATGCATAGCCTAAAACTGGTGAAAGTTCACAATTATTTAGTTATTGATATTTCATAGTTCATGTGTAATTTGTGTTAAAGGGGCTATATTATGCTTTTATTAATGTATTTAAAACAATCTTGGTCACCTCTATAATAGTATTCCATGTTTAACCACCTACAACTAAAAAAAAAATATTTTTAATGAAGTACTCTACCGGTGCCATGAAGAAACAGGTGAAGAGACCAGCAGAGGGCAGCAGAGTGGGTAGTGTTGTCATCTATTGAACATAATTTAAAGGAAAAACAGCACCTCCCTAACCTTTTGTATGATGCGATTTATTATAAAATAAAAAATAGCTGTGAGGAATCAGTAAACAGGTCTGTACTTTTTTTTTTTTTTGAGAGCAGATGAGTGTAGAAAGGGTTTGTGGGAGAGGCCAAGGTTTATGCAATTGAGCTTTTTGAGGGCTCAGAACAGCCGTGCAAGAGAAAAGAGGATTACTTAAACATGTGTGAATAAAGCATCTCCAGGTATATTTTTGATGAGGGAACAACATTATAACATGGTAGAAAGCTCAGAAAAGTTGATTTTGCAAAATATAGGCCCTTTAAGAATTTGACACAAAAAGTAATTGGTGCAATGTCAACATTTGTTTGCCTGTCTTTTATGTTAAATGTGTATTTAGACATTGCAGGGCATTATGGGTATTAGAAGCTCTGAAGATATTAATGAGTTAAAAAGCTATGTAAATGTTGATATTTTTGCCATTGTAAGGTAACATCAAGGGTTAATTTTCTGATGCTTTTTCTGCTAACAATTAAATATACATTGGGGGCTTTTGTGGGGAACAGACATGAGCTCTGTTTGTTGTGTCATGCAATAAACTTTTCTGCGCTGGACTCATATATCATGTATTTTTTTGTTCTACAGCTCAGTGAGAGAAACGTGTTCATTGGTGCCTTGCTTGTCACATACACCTCTGAAAGCAATTTCTACAAATCTCTGCGTTGTTTAAGAGCTAAAGTAGTAAGATTCAATAACTTTTTTTGTACATGTTGGTTTCCAGAAAATAGACCTAACCTTTGCCAATTGCTAGCTTACTCAGTAGTAACCTGTATATTATATATGTATAACACAATCCATTTTCAAGGATTTTTTTAAATTATTATTTTTATTCAGAAATAAATATATGCAACTGCATCGCTTAGACCAGTGTTTTCCAACCAGGGGTACAGGGACCAAGGGCTACGCAAGCACAGTAGGGGGTACATGGAGTTATTTGATCATTTGTCTGAGACTAAAATGACCCTAAACCTGGACTCACTCAGGACTATACCGAGGGATAAAACAGGAATTAACAGAAAACTGCAGCTCTAAAGAAGAACAAAACAGGGACTAAACTTGAACTAAACCAGGTCTAAACCAGGAATAAACTAGGTGTAAACCAGGTCAAACCCTTGCTAAACTAAAACTAAATCAGAATTTAATCAGGTCTAAACCAAGACTAAGCCAGGTGCAAACTAAACCAGGACTACACCAGGTCCAAACCAGGACTGGTTCTGGGGGTACACAAGACCAAAAAGGGTAGGAACCACTGGCTTAGACGACTAAAGATAGATGCCCTTTTGGTTAATTGCAGTCTAATTGATCTGCATCTATTGATTGGATTGTGTGCGGCATGGAATGCAGTGGAATGCAGTACTTTTACACACACACACACTGGTGGAGTGTGGGAAGTGTGTGCCGTGACCCTTTTACCCCTTCTTCTTTCCCTGGGGCAGAGAGAGTCCAGCTTTGTGGAGGTATGCTTCTCTGCCTGCTAATGTGTCCGATCCAATATGAGACAAGGTTGGGGGGGTCATCTCTCCCTGTACACACAGATAGCCACCCTGAGTGTCACTCACCAGCCCCGGCCTGTTCTATGGACTGCTAATGCGCTCCACTGTCAGCCCACACACATGCAGCCTCGTAAACACCAGGATGCCACTGGCAGGTGGACAGTTGCAGTGCATAAATCTCAGCAGGGGGAAGCATCACATTCCAAAAAAAAGTTGGGACACTTGTAAATGTAAATAAATACAAAATTCAATGGTTTGCAAATAGAACATAAACATGTAAAACTGAGATATTTTACCATGACAATTATTCAAATTAATAATTATTTGAATATGATGGCAGCAACATATCTAAAAGAACAAACAACAAAAGAAGAAACAATAAGGTCACAAGGACAAGAAAATTCCCAACAATAACCCAACAATTTCAAAATATAATATGGAAAAAATAATCTCTTTAAAATATAATAAAGATGTTTTAAATTAAAAAAAAAAAAAAAAAAAAAAAAAATATATATATATATATATATATATATATATATATATATATATATATATATATATATATATATATATATATATATACAGATGAACTGAACAAGTGTTTTAAACACAGTGTCTGTGTGTTTGTTACAGAGCAGACTTCAGGAGTTTGATGCGACAGCAGGAATGATTTCCTGTGTCACTCTGTGCTGCAGTGTGGCAGTAAAAGTCAGTTGCTGAATGAGCTCTTGCAGCTGATCAGTACATTGAGAAGAGGGTGAGAGGGAAAGTCCAGTATAGCCCTATTTTTTGGAAAGCATCCTCCTCTCCGACACCACAGTCAGAGAGTCCAGCTCTGGCTAACCTTCCTGATGATCGTATTGAGTCTGTTAGTGTCCCTCACCTGCAGGCTGTCGCCCCAGCAGACGACAGCACACATGATGGTACTGGCCACCACACACTTGTACAACATCCTCAGCATCGTCAGATGGCAGATGGTGAAGGGAGGCAGACTCTGTATTGTTAGTAATGAATGTATTGGATGCCTCTGATTTTCTTGTCCTTCCACAGCAACATTAAAAATTATACTGATTGTGTACTGGAAATGACTGCATAGGTCAGGAACACTTCCATAAGTCTGTGTCTGAACACAGTTAAGGTTTTAAAGCTGTATCATGCAAAGAAGAAGCCATATGTGAACATGATCCAGAAACACTGCTGTTTTCTTTCTGGGCCAACTGGGCTTGTATTTTTTTTTTTTACATCTGATTCATCCATTTGAAATGAACTTTGTCTGTTTTTCATGCAGTGCTACTTGAGGACGTACTGAAATGTTGCCAATTACCTGAATTACATTACGTTACATTTATTCAGCTTCTTATTCCTGTTAGTTTTTTTTTCCTGCCTTTTGTTGCTCCATCCCAACTTTTTTGAGATGTGTTGCTGCCATCAAATTGGAAATGTCCAAATATTTTTTATAAAATAGTGAAATAGTTTAGTTTCAACATCATATATTTTATTTTTACATACTGTATTCCTTTATATTTTAAACAATGTCCCAACTTTTTTTTTCTTCTTCCAGAATTGGGGTTTTTAAAAATAATAAGACTGCATAGGGATGTGTAAGCAGGATGTGGTTTTTATTTTGGCTCTCAAGCTCCACGGCCCCCTGATGTTCCTCCTGTCACTATTCCACAACAACACCCACCTCAGAACAGTCTCCCAGCTGCCTCCCCCACATCAAATATCCCCCTCAGGCAAACCTTGACAATGTGCAGTTTAGCTTTCCATTTTAAACCATGCAGCCAGGATAAGTAAAGGCACTATGCACATGCAAATTGCACTCATTATGTAAGTGGTGCGTTTTTGTCTAGCTCATTGTCCATTGGGCATTTTCAGAGATACTGTCGTCCATTTAGGTGCTGCTCGAAAATGCCAGACTTGTGTTGCGTTTGGCTGTTTGTTTGCATGATAACAGTGTTTTGGGAGCCGAAAAATGCAGATATGAAAACTGCCTCCAAGGTCTTAACATTTAAAATGTGGGATGTTACTTCAAGGAAAACATCTCTTATGTAACTGATGACTTCATCGGATGTACCTGTTGAAAAGACAAAATGACAATATAGTTTTGTTTTAGAAATGCATCCATTTCTGTTCTAACAATTTTTGCTTTTACTTACTTACTTTTGCTGCATGATATAGCTATACATTTACAGTAAATAGGCAAATAATTGAGGTTTATTATATTAAATTTGTATTTTTATTAACAGTAGGACTAGGTTAAAAAGAATAATCTAATTAATTACAAGCTTTGTAATTAATTGCGATTAATCACATTTTTATCAAATAGCAATATTTGTCAGAAATAAAATATAGGAGCTTATTTGTATGTTCTGGAATATTTTAACTTCAAACTAACACCTCGTTCAAACAGAGCAGTATTCAGTATTTGTGCATTGACCTCTGTCTCCAGTGCAGTAGTAACATGTGGCGCACCTCTCTCCTCCTGTGCTCTTCCTGTGACCTCCTTGTGGACCTGTCCTCTCTCCTTTGCGTCTGAACCAAACAGACCGCTGTCTCCTGTGTCGTCAGTCAGCTATGAGAACGATCAGAGATACAATGAGTGGCGCCTTGAAGCAGCGCGTTTGAAAGTGAAAGAAAAGTGACGCCGTGCGCTGGTGGAGGCGGCCAACCTCTGCCCCGCAGTTACCTGTGGTGCAGTCTGTAGGCACATTATCCAACTGTTCACAGCTAAAATCCACTCACATTTGATGTTTCGGTCAGTGTGGATGTCCAGCCCTGGTTAATGTGCGCCAGAAACTAGGTCACTGAGAAAAGTTCCATGTTGTCATAGACAAGTGTGATTAATTACGTTAATTCTTTTTTTTCAAATGCTTTTAATTTCTCTGTAATTAATTAATCGCAATTAATGAATTAAAGTCTCAGCCCTAATTTATATTTATTTATTTATTTATTGATTTAGGCACAAAAACATATACATGTAAATAGCCAAGATTATAGCCAAGGCTGATAATCTTCATATTGGTTATGTTCTAATATAAGTGCTGTTTGTATTCCATAAGATTTGCAAGTTACAACATTCAGTTTTTATTTCAAGTCCCAACCTTATTGTTGGAATTGGGTGTGTAAATTTACAAGGTAATGTTTTTTTGTACTGTAGTGGTAGCCACTTTTTCACTGATATCAATCCTGTTGCTCAGTCACTAGTTTTTGGCATGTTTTGAGCACAAGTTTGCAGGAGAGCAGCTGAAAACTAGAATCATGAAAGATTACCTAGTGTTGCTTGTATACTAAACAATATATGATTAAAGGTGACACTGACGTGATGTAGGCACATGAAACCAGGAAGTACAGCACTCCTGTGTGTTTCTAAAGCCCATACACCATCACCGGACTCATTATAATTATTTCAGCAATTAAATCCATACATATACATTATTTCAAGTTAAAACATGAAACACTAATGTAAAGGGGTCCAACTTTATTTCAACAAGCCCAAAAAAAGCATAATATAGGACCTTTAAACATTAGACTAAAATCTATTAGCTTTTTCTTGCCCAATACAGGGTTCATACACATTGACCAAATTTCCAAGACTTGAAAAATGACTTACACGTGTTTAAATAGTGTTCAAAATGTCCAATATGGCACATTAGAAACATAGTTTTGCTGCAATTTCATTTGGAAATTAGTCAGTTGAAGAAAAAAAAAAAACTGTTTAATTTAAATGATATTATTCCACTAATTTTACTGACTTATAGCCTATACACCAGTGATTAAGAGATAATTATGCTATACTAGAAATAAACTAATCATCTATGCTGTTTTAAAGCATTACCATAACCAAAAGAGCCAAAGACCAGCAAAAAAAATCATTTAGTTTGCAGTAAGAACAAGAAGAGGCCAAGAAGACAATGTTTCTACTGAACACTTATATTTACTGTATTCTGGCTGGCACAGGTTTAACTCGTAATGGGGGTGAATGTTACTCAGACTGTTTAAATTTCCAAAATTTTTTCCAAAACTTTACACCAAAATATGAAATTCCAAAACTTTTTCAGGGCCTGGAAATTGCATTTTAAAATCCCATGAGTTTTCCAGGTTTTCCATGACTGCACGAACCCTGCCAATAACTCCCCATGGATTGATGTTGATGTAAACAATAAATTAAACCATTGTTTTCGGTCATTCTAAATACAGTGTTGTTTTGCTCTGACTTACGTCTTTATCAAAGGCTTTTCTCGAACAAACTCGTACTTCCTGGTTTGTAGCACATTTAGTGGGCACTAAGCAGTGATAGTGGATACGTATGCAGTGGATCACAGCCATTTAGTAAGAAATAAATAAATCTAGCAATATCACAATGAGAGAACTGCCTTAAGCCCAATAGTCTATCAGAACTAACTCTCCCCAATGGACCTGGACCATTAAATTGAACCACCCCCACAAAATCCATTTGTTTACTTCTGGGCCACTTGTTTTTATTTGCCATTCCCTTGTGGTTGGCATCAAATGGCCTGCTATTTCTTTCCATTATTAAAGGATATAGGTTTAGGTTATTTGGCACCTGTATTGTTTTAAAAAGCTCTGGGACCACCATACCATACCGGCCTATTTGCTGATCCTACAAGGTTTTGATAAGTATTCAGAACATATTTTTATGTTGTGGATAATTTAACATTTACAGTAATGGACTTACCCTCCTACAAGTTGAGGCAGAGTTTAAGACAGATGACATATATTCTGAGTCAGTGCATTCTGTTGATTAAACTGAACTAGGCTATCCCCAGATGCTAAAGACTTTTGAATCCCCCCCGAGGGATAAATACTGCTAAGTGAATCAAAGCTGAAATGCAAAATGTCATAATGCTACTCTGTATTTAAAGCAACAGGACCCATTACCTGTATTATTTATGTGCATGTGAAGATATTACACGTCTTCAGTTGCACATAACAAAGAGAAATGAGACAGAAGTTTCGCATTTGTGTTTTCCCTCAAGTGTGAACATCTGTTTTGTTCTTTAAAGCAGTAATGAGTGGAAGTATGAGAGCAGATGACACCCTCTAAGCACCGGTACACTCTGATACAGTATGTTCTGATGCACACCTGCAGGCTAAACTGGGTCTGTTGTGTTCGTGCTCCACCTATTGTTTACCATTACTCATCTTCATTATTAACAACAAGTCAAAAAGTCACCAAAGGCTGTTCCATATCTACTGCGGTTGCTTTAGTGTTGACATGAACAGAAGGGCCACAGTGTCAAACCAACTCAGAGTATTAGTCAGGTAGGAAGGACAGAGGACAAACAAAGTAAACCAGGATGCAAGACCAACTGGCTCAAGCAAGCGGCACTGACATTTCTGCAAGTTTTCTGAATAAAAGTTATGTGGTAATGTCATAGATCACAGATGGCAGTTTTTTAAAGGTCAAATGAAATAAGGCTGCAGTAAATTCCAGCCAAGATACGTCTGCTGACTCCTTCTCAGTCAGTCTTATTGCTCAGCTTTCTTTTCTGTAATTCAGCTGCTTTCAGATTCAACACGCAATTCTCCTTGGTCTTATTACCAACCCAGAAACAGAACCATTCCACTCCTCTGCCCCATCACCACCTCAGCAGCAAAACCATCTCACTCTTTTTTGCCCCATCACCACATCAGCAGCAGAACCAACTCACTTTCCTTTGTCCCATCACCAGGACCATCTCACTAACCTCCACTCCATCACCACCTCAGCAGGAGAATACCATCTCACTCTTCTTTGCCTCATCACCACCTCAGCAGGAGAACTATCTCACTCCCCTCTGCCCCATCACCACATCAGCAGCAAAACCAACTCACTCTCCACTGCCCTATCACCACCACAGCAGCAGAACTATCTCACTTTTCTTTGTCCCATCACCAGAACCATCTCACTCAACTCCACCCTATCACCACCTTAGCAGGAGAATACCACTTCACTCTCCATTGCCCCATCATCACCTCAGCAGCTGAACCATCTCACTCTCCTTCCCCATCACCACCTCAGCAGCAAAACCATCTCACTCTCCACTGTTCCATCACCACCTGAGCAGCAGAACCAACTCACTTTCCTTTGTCCCATCACCAGAACCATCTCACTAACCTCCACTCTATCACCACTTCAGCAGGAGAATACCACTTCACTCTCCATTGCCCCATCACCACCTCAGCAGCAGAACCATCTCACTCGCCTTCCCCCATCACCACATCAGCAGCTGAAGCATCTCACTCACCACTGCCCCATCACCACATGAACAGCAGAACTATCTCACTCCCCTCTGCCCCATCACCACCTCAGCAGCAGAACCATCTCACTTTCCTTTGTCCCATCACCAGAACCATTTCACTCACCTCCACCCCATCACCACCTCAGCAGCAGACTCATCTCATTCACCATTGCCCCATCACCACCTCAGCAGGAGAATACCATCTCACTCCCTCCCCATCACCACTTCAGCAGCAGAAGCATCTCACTTTTCTTCACCCTATTGCTTCCTGTCTACCACAGCAGCAGAGCCCTCTTACTGTGCTCCACCACTAAGTCTATGCTCTGCTCTCAAAATCTTCTCAATCCTCCTACAACACATCACACAGGCTGAATTTACATTTGGACATTTCCCAAGGGCAAAACTGTAATTAAATGATTGCATTGCATTTATGATCCAATTTATATAAATTTAAACAAAAGGACAAGAAATATGACAGACACATTAATTCATGACATACTTTTCTCATAATGTGGAGAATTAAAACACAGTCACCTTAACAACCTTATGACATAATTTCTTAAAAATGATTTCAATGACAAAGCTTCTTTGGCTTGGTGTGCTTGTGTTTTATAATGAGAAAAGAAGAAAAAAACATCTTATAATAAATACATTCAAACAATAAAGCATTAGTTAAGTATTAGTTATTGATTTGTTTATTGATTTATTTGCAGATCTTTACTAGAGCATTACACCGCCCTGCATCTAGAAAAAAAGTTTGCAAATCACACTTTTTTTTAACCTATTTTGTTCATGCTAAGCTCAAATATACTACTAAAAATTCCCTATCAAATACTGTTTTCCCACAAAATAAGAATGAAGTTTTTAATAATTGTGGTAAATTACAGGGTTATACACACAGTAATAGCAGTCATCACTATGATTTCTTGGCTCCCTCAATGCCATTGGATGCCAAAACCTAACCCTTCAGTCCACTGTCTAAGGTTCTCAACACAAACCCAGCCCACTGTATGAAGAGCCCATGGTTTGTCCTGGTCACCAAGCTTCATTCCAAAATATGCAGAATACGCCTTTTTTTTACAAAGTCTGTAATTTTCTGCCATTGTTTGGATGTTTTCACAGATGTAGAATAAATCATCTGGGCTATGCTTTCATTTCCATCTTTCACTGGTCATTATAAATCCCTGAAATCAGGAGTTTTGTGTGTATGGAAGAGTACCTAGCATTCACATTGCCATTGCACAGCTTGTATGCATCTGAAGACATTAAACAAGTATGGCTGTGGCTACTACTAGCCCTACCATTTTTTCATCTTCAGTGCAGCAAAGATGTAGAGGATTGTCTTTTGTCCTAAACAACCAGCAGGCAGCAAATCAACCAGGAACTGACCCCGCAATTGTAATCAGAGAGTACAAGTCTGGAAAGCACTTCTAATGCTCTCTAAATGGCTTTTAATGCAGTGGTAGGAGCAGACAGTGACACAATGCCCTGCACAGTTTGCTGTTTTTGTCCACTATGGGCCACCCAGTCTCATAATACGACTTGAGTGCTCCTTTTAAATTTCAGACAGCACCGGGTGACATCAAAACTAAGAAAACCATTTATAATATGTGTCTTGAGTAGAGCCTATCTATTCTCAAGGGAAAGCTCAAACTATTTCCTTGAAGACGGCATTTCCAAATAGTTCTTCGCTCTGAGGGATATTGAGTTTAAAAACCCAGCGAGACAGGGGCAATTTATCCAAAAGAGACACTTCTGAATGCACTTTGCAAACTAAATCCCGCTGACACTCTTTCAACCCGAGCTCTACTTCCCTGTGTCTCGGTGCTCAAGTCCAACAGATTCATGTGATTGAAGGAGGATGGAAAAGAAACGCCGCCTCTCCATATAAAGCTAAAATATGTTGTCCTTGAGCAGCACGGGCTTCTTTGGCAGGACTCAGGCTGGCAGCTTCTTTCTGTATATCAGGGCCAGGCTCATTATCGCAGGCTGTGTGTATACCTGGGTACTTACAGCGCACTATCTGGCACCAGCGCCAAACTATATTAGGAATATACGCTCTTGGCTGGAAAGTGACCTCAAACTACGCTTGTTTATGTAAGCTCCCAGTCCAAAGATACTGTAGGAAACTTAATACAGGCACACACAGACAGCCAAACAGCAGACACTTCACAAGTTACATGGCTTTCTAATATTTATGCCTACTTAGAACAGTAGTAAGCGCTGTAGTGCGGGCTAAGCTCACCAAATCAATATTAAAAAGTAGTTCACCATAGTTTCTACTGTATGTACTAGTAGTTTTTTTATATGTATGTTCTGAGCAGATAATGAAAGAAGTACTCTCGTAAAAGTATTATTGTATTCAAAATAATATTAGTCAAGTAGAAGTACAAGTAGTAATGGGCAGCAGTAGGCTCAGTCATTAGAGACGTTTGCCCACTAACTTGAAGCTTTGGCAGTTTGATCTCTGTCACCAGGATTGCATACTGCCATTGTGTCCTTGGGCAAGACACGCAACCTTGCCTTGTCTGTATGAATGTTTAGTGTGACTGTGTGACTGTGTGATTGGCGGTGGTTGGAGAGGCCATATGCACAGAAAGGCAGCCATGTCTCTGTCAGTCTGCCCCAGGTCAGCTGTGTCTACTTGGTAGTTTACCACAACCAGTGTGACTGAGAAATTAATGAATAATGTAAAGCACAATATAAAAGCATTATCCATTAGTATTAGTATTAGTATTAGTAATTGTTAGTTGAGTAAATAAAAAGTATTGAACTTAAACCTTACTTAAAGGTGCTATAAGCAGTATATATTTTTCATATTTCATAAAAAATACATACATGTTTCCCGAAATATGAGGTACACATGTTTAAAACAAATATTAGTTTTACATAATGGCAGAGTTGTTTATGTTGTTTGTGTACCCTGCATTGTCAATCGCCCAATCAGAACAGCAGAAAGACTGGCAACAGATCGTTGTTTTGATTTAGACTGCAGTACCGTTTTCTGACCAGTATGAGCGCATGCTGCTTCCAGTACCTTTAAGTAAAAAGAACTTTGGAAAGGTTGCACTGTAAAATATACTATAACTAATACTACTATTACAATCTGTCTTAAACACATCTTCTGATTGCAAGGCTACCCACTTTGCCACTGAGGTAAAAAAAAAAGACTTATTTACTATGTTGTAGGCAGAAATCATTTATACTTATGCACTTAAAGATACACTTTTACATGTACTTAAAGCCCTTGAGTAAAAGTACCCAGTTACTTTCCAACTCTTACACACAGATGATTCCTTTCATAATTTCTTTTTAACATAAAAAAGCTGTAATCCACAAATACAACACGTAGGTAGGAATCAGGTACATTCATTTTGCTACTAACGGTGGAATTGGTGTTGCCAGACCACACAGCATTACTGAAAGTTATATCCCTACTTTATGGAAAGCACATCTTTTTTTCAGTTGGGCCTGATGGCTTTCACACTTTAATGTCATTACGAACTCAGCCGGCCTGACTGTGAGTTATGGCTTACATCTTGTGAGCTGTACCCTGCACCTGCTCCTGTCTGCCATCAGCCCAACTGCACAACTGATGTCATCATGCACACAGTCGTTTGTTTCCTTTGTTTCAGAGCAGACTCCACATGCTCCACACACACTGGTAACTACAGGAGCTCACCCCGACGCTGCGGGCATCACAAGAGAAATGAAGGAACACATCGTTGGATTATACTGTGTGACAAAAAGTGAAGAAATGTGTCTGTGTGGGTGTTTGTTCAGGGTCATAGTCCAAAATGGAGTCAAGTAAACAACATGGCCCTGGTACAAAAATGTGCCGCCTACAGTATGTCTCTCCTTAGTGTTTGACTCATTAATCATTATTAACATGTCCTTTTCTCATTCCCTTTAGCACAGTTTCAGTTTGTAAACTTGGAGACTTATAAACCCTCAAATCCTCAGACTTTGGATTTTAATTGATGATTTTATGTTTTATACAGCAGTGCTTCTCAACTGGTGGGTCAGGACCTAAAAGTGTGTTGCAAGTGGGTCGCGGGGCTTTGCAAGGGCTAAAAAAAGTTTAATTTTTAAAAATAAATCATCAATTACACGTCACAACAGTAGGTGGCAGTGTGGGACATATAGAATAGAATAAAATAAAAGAAACTGAGCAAAAACTCCAGTTCTATAATGTTACTGTTATACCTAAGGTTCACGTGACTACTGCTTAATTTTCCTCAGTATCTTCTAATTTTCCTGAAATATCTCTATCACAGCTCATCATTATAGAGTGATGGATCCTGACGCCAGATCAGTTGAGAACCACTGCTATACAGCATTCAGTAAACATATAAACATAATATTCCAGCAGTATGTGTCAGTGGGATGTAGGTGCAGGAATGTTTTTATTTGTTTCCAGTTCATTTTCCAATGTACCACAGCATTTTTGGTTAAATGAGAGAAACTAACATTAATAGAAAAGGAGATAGTGCTTTTTGGTAACACTTTACAGTACACTTGTTACAGTGTAATTTCAATATAATTACACACATTGTAACAAACTGTAATAACATGTACTTATGTTGCACTTCCATAATGGAATTTTGTGTACTTACAGTTTCTTGGTACTAACGTAAGTAAAAAATACTTATTACACTTCTCTACCAAAGTGCATACTGTAATGTTTTCTGCAGAAGCAAAATGCACTGTTAGAGTAGTAATAGTAGTTGTTGTTAAAGTGCAACATAAATACATGTTATTACAATTTCTTACAGCATATGTTACATACTAGTTACACTGTAGTTACGCAACTTTTTCATTTCACAAGCTGTATTTGTTTATGGTATTTTTTTGTTTCTTTTTGTTTTACATGTTTATAATATTATGTAACTCGTGTTTATTTTATGGCAAGAGCTTTATGACATTAGCTGTGTGCAACAATGTATGTTTACACTTTCCTTAGACTTAATGACAGAGAGCTAATTTGTAATAAATTTAATTATTTTATTTTAATGGCACTTTTACTTAATTTTGGTTAGAAAGTGTTATATAAAACCAAACCAAAAATTCTTATTACACATTTAATTTTCCTTAAAGTGCATCTTAATTAACCTTTCTTGGAAATTGTTACATAAGTCAATCTGTGCTAATTATCTATCAAGTCTGTGAAGACTCTCACTCGTCCAGGGTAAATGCATCGCAACAAAAGTTAAAAAAAGCAGTCATCTGGATTAGATTTTTCAAGTTGAAGACGTTTCACCTCTTATCCAAGAGGCTTTCTCAATTCTGAAATGAACTGGTAAGAAAGCCTCTTGGATAAGAGGTGAAACGTCTTCAACTTGAAAAATCTAATCCAGATGACTGCTTTTTTTAACTTTTGTTGCAATTATCTATCAAGTTAATGACAGCAGAATAATTCATGTCTAAGTATTGTGTTTTATTTGCTCACTTGAATCTTTGTATTTATATTTTTAATCATGTTTTTAAAAACAATTCTTAACTTGTATAAAATAGCAACTTTTGTTAATTTACTTTTTGAACTGCTGCTTCTGTTAAATTAAATTAGCATTTTTTTCCCCCTTGATATCCATTAATGCAATTAACTAATTGCATTATTACACATAATTAGTTAAAAAAGATGTTAGGATGTCATTTAGGCTTTATTATTCATAATTTTAATAAGGGACACTCCCATTAGCTGCTGAATTAATGGCTGCTGGAGAAAGTGAGCTAACGGCGCTTTTCCACTGGATAGAACGGTATGGGACGTGTCAGTACAGGACGTCTTAGAACGGGTAGCTCCAAAACCTTCTTGTGTTTCCAAGACTCTGGGTCCAGGAGAGCCACTGTCTGTTATGTAAACACTGATGTTACACAAGAGCAGCAAAAGTTGCATTAATAAATAAGGTAAAAACATGAAGGCGTTGGCAACATTTAATAAACAAATCCTGGTGTGTGTCTGTGTGAGGCTGGTGTGTGTCTGTGTGAGGCTGGTGTGTGTCTGTGTGAGGCTGGTGTGTGTCTGTGTGAGGCTGGTGTGTGTCTGTGTGAGGCTGGTGTGTGTCTGTGTGAGGCTGATGTGTGTCTGTGTAGGATGATGTGTGTCTGTGTGAGGCTGTTGTGTGTCTGTGTGAGGCCGGTGAGTGTCTGTGTGAGGCTGGTGTGTGTCTGTGTGAGGCTGGTGTGTGTCTGTGTGAGGCTGGTGTGTGTCTGTGTGAGGCTGGTGTGTGTCTGTGTGAGGCTGGTGTGTGTCTGTGTGAGGCTGGTGTGTGTCTCTGTGAGGTTGGTGTGTATCTGTGTGAGGCCGGTGTGTGTCTCTGTGAGGTTGGTGTGTATCTGTGTGAGGCTGGTGTGTGTGAGAGGCAGGTGTGTGTCTGTGTGAGGCTGGTGTGTGTGAGAGGCAGGTGTGTGTCTGTGTGAGGCTGGTGTGTGTCTGTGTGAGGCTGGTGTGTGTCTGTGTGAGGCTGGTGTGTGTCTGTGTGAGGCTGATGTGTGTCTGTGTAGGATGATGTGTGTCTGTGTGAGGCTGTTGTGTGTCTGTGTGAGGCCGGTGAGTGTCTGTGTGAGGCTGGTGTGTGTCTGTGTGAGGCTGGTGTGTGTCTGTGTGAGGCTGATGTGTGTCTGTGTAGGATGATGTGTGTCTGTGTGAGGCTGTTGTGTGTCTGTGTGAGGCCGGTGAGTGTCTGTGTGAGGCTGGTGTGTGTCTGTGTGAGGCTGGTGTGTGTCTGTGTGAGGCTGGAGGTAAAGCTGTATTAGCTTCAGTAAATAGGAGACTACTTCAGGTTTACCGCCAGGTTTTGGTGCATTAAATTCACTTCTCTCCTCCACTGTAACACATTTTAACCACTGAACATATAACCACATGAGTTTAACTGTTTAATGAAATTAAACGTTTAGATTCTCAAAGTGAGAGCTGTACGTTGTTAAACCGGAAACAGCTGTTGCTAATATATGCTGGCTTTATTTTTAGAAAAAGTTGCCTCAATATTAGCTCATCCTGTCTTAGAATACAGCTGTTTATCACAAGGATGGGTATGTGTTTGATGTGTTTCTTTCTGTTCTTTGGCTTGTTGTTTTTGCCTAAGTGAGGACCTCTACCCGTCCCAGATGCTTAACCGAGCTGGACCTCATTGAGGAGGAGTGCCAAAAGTAGACAGTAAACAGTTTAGACCCCTTTTTGGGAACATTTTGGAACGCTTTGGGAAGTGAAAACACCCCTGTCCCTCCTTGTCTTTTCCCATACTGAACTCATAGAAAAACAAAAAAACAAAAACAAAACATGACTAGGGTGGCAGTAGCTCAGTTGGTAGAGACAATCACCCACTAACCTAAAGGTTGGCAGTTTGAGCATTGCATACTGTTGTTGTGTCCTTGGGCAAGACACTTCCCCCATCTTGCCTGTGTGAATTGTCAGTATGATTTCTGTCAGTATGTCAGTTTGTGGTGGTCAGAGGGACAGTAGGCGCACAATGGCAGCCATGTTCCCACCACAGAGTGTGACTGAGGAGTGAATGAATAATGCACCAAATTGTAAAGCGACTATGAGTGTTGAGAAAAGTGCTATATAAGACTAATGCATCATCATCATCATTATTATTATTATTAGAAAAGCAGGACTTTGCTTGAATTTTCAGGAAGGGAAGCAGAAGAAGACAATTTCCTTCACATACTAATTTTTATGTGGCAAAAAAATAACCTGCTAATAGAGCTTTAATGTCTTACTGTGCCATGGCTGTATCATTAGTTAAAGGTCAAAATAGTCTCCCTTATATATTCAGACAATGTACTTTGAAAAGGCCTAAAATCAGCAGTGGCATTTAGTGACATAAGGTGGTCTGCTCTCTTTATATACACACTTCTGTCTCGGCAAAGTCAAGGTAAGTGGTCAAGATAGCGTTACAGGACACTGGCTCCTAAATGATTCAGACACACTGCTCTTTCTCTCTTTCTCTACTCTGGGGCAGTAAATGGGGCTGGGGACAATAATTCTCAGTGACAAGCCTATTACACATAACACAGTGAGTCTATAGTTGCCAATACTGCGAGTCAGACAAGAGACTTTTAGGTTTTAAGTGCTGTCGCTGTGAGCCTGTTCTTTTGCCACTTTGCCATATTTCACTTTAACTGCACCAACTAACATATATCTTTATTAAATCTTGTTAAGTACTGATGTCTGGACAGTGTTGGTAAAGTCATTAGTCATTCTCCATCAGCTTTTGTGAATATATGAGTTCTTTCCCTAAAGCCAGGATCCTGTTAAAAAAATCAGGCTTCTCCATAACATTTCCAGGGAAGGATCCCGGCGACAGTGCATGTGTGTGTAAAGGGCTATAGTAGGCTTGTGACCCCTAGTGGCTAGATTATGTATTTTGTAGAATGCATCTTGACCCTGAAAATGTTGTCTCTGAGCTGGTCATACATCCCAGCCTGCCATTTGGGGACAATTAATCTCATTTTGCGTTTTTCAATTTGCTTAGTCTTGTAACCCGAGGTAATCTATACCTCTCTCTTGTTTGGAGACCTCATTGATTCACAATAGAACAGGCAGCCTGTTGGCTGACAGGAGCCGTGTGTTTACTGATGATGCAGCGCCACTGGCCTTCACGCGACATTAGCATCTGTCTTAATGAGCGGAGTCGGGCACAAGTGATGAGCCAGAGCTGGACACCGTTGGTTCAGAGAAAAACAAGCATCTGCTGCAGAACCAGTCATGAGAACAGTGCATAATGATCAGAAGAGGAGTGGAAGGAGAGTATCGTAAGTGCAATTCATTACAAGCAGAAACATTCCAGATCTATAAAGTGGCAAAGAAGTTTTAAACTAATCATTTTTAGTACAATAATAATAATAACGGGTTGGATTTATATAGTGCTTTTGTCGACACATAAAGTGCTTTACACTAGTTCATTATTCATTTACACCAAAGCCACTCACAAAAGCTACCTCTGTAGCCACTGCAGCCATAATGCACCAAAGACCTCTCCTACCACCACCAAACACCACAACCATCACTTGAACATATCAATACCACAGACACTCTTACGTTAAGACCCAAGACTTTAAGTAAGTAAAGTAATAAGTTAAAAAAAAAGAAAAAAAAAAAAAAGAAAAAAAAAAAGCATTGAGAATTGTCTATAATGTTAGGCTTAGGAATTAGGCAAATACATTGTTTTTAAAATCACAAGCTATGAAAATAGCTTCTCCCAGGTAACATCCAATTTTTAAATTTTTTTTTTTTTTTACAATAGAAACAAGAAATATTATCTAAGAGGAGTATTTCTTCTGAAAAAGCAGTGTGTTAAATAAATCTTAAAAATGTATGCATCACAAGGGAGGTGTGTGTGGAGATAAAATGCATATGTATATACAAAAAAAGAAAGAAAAAAAAAAAAATTCCACCCACAATATTGCCACATTTGCACAAAAATTTATTATTATAATTTGAAATTTGAAATACTGAATTTCTACTACTTTTCTGTTACTTTTGTCCTGTTCTTGATGAAGGGTCCACAAGATTGCTCCACAAAACTATTGCTTTTTCTTTTCCTGCTGGGCCCTTGATCTTACCTTTTTACATTTTTTTTTGTTCAGAGACAAGAGTTTATCCTTCAGGGCTACAATACATCAAATTCTCTCTGAGAAGATGCCACTAAACACTACACTGTCCCTTTAATGTTATTCCATTTATCCATTGCCTATGTGAGCAAATTACTTAAAATACCACAAAACGGATCTGAATGGCTGCATGTTTGACTGTTTTCCTGCCAGAGCCCACTTGGCACAGGGGCTTGAGTCAGTCATACACACACATACAGTACACACACACACACACACACACATGCACGCACACACACAGAGACACGCTACTGAAGGCCGTGTGCCAGAGGCTCAGAGCAGCACTGACAGTGACACTACAAACTGTTTTCAGACAGGAAAAATAACTGCTGTCACACTACATGAGAGCCACTCTGGTGACTCTGCAGTCTGACTGGAAACCTGAATGAACCAAAGCTTTAGAACCAACGAGCAGCAAGGACACTTCATATAACAGAAATATACCTCATCCTGCGGCAGAGGGAATGGGTTGACTTCAATAATAGATTTCTAGCTTATGTTTTATTAATCATAATTATTTTACAAACACAGATTTTATAGGTTTTCTTGCTAAATACTATAACACAAGTAAAAAGAGAAAAGAAAAAAAAGCGCTCTGTCCAAACTGGGGGGTTGTACAATCAAGCCCATATGGAATATGTTAGAGATAACAAACTCATCATGATGCACAGTTAATGGAAAAAGCAAAAATGGATGAAAAATAAAAATGACACCATTTTGTTAGTGGCCTATTTCTATAAATTTGTTAGTATTCATAAAGTATGAGTGACGGATACACACAGCCACTTTTATTACTTTTGTCTATTTTAGTAAATTTACATAACTCAAACAAAGCCCCTAAGATCCTTCACACCCTAATCAAATTCTGCACCAAGTCACGGCTCCTAAATCAACACGTCACCTACACACCGGCATAATTACTCACATGTTTTGTTATCGAACAAAAAAATCTGTCCTTAACACAATTGGTTTTCTGGGGAATGACCAGCTGAGCCCATGGGCTTGTTAAAACCTCTATCAATCTCCTCCTCCTCATTCCCTCCTTATTTTAGCAGGACGACTGATAGCATGCAGCACTGAACACCCCAGGGGAAGAAAATGTGTTTCCCTGAGCTGAAATCTCATAGCAGTAGAATGTTTTTTACTCAAATGTCCTCTCTAACTGAGGGGTCATAGCCTACGAAAGCTCAGAGCCCCCTGGAAGATTATGGACGGTGGAAGAGTTACAACTTGTTTTGAATTTCACCTGATCTCGGGCCAAGTGCGGGTCATCCTGAGGAGCTCTCATTAGCCGGGGCAGCCTGTTATCCATGGAAGAGGGGGGAAAATGAGACAGGGATGGGTGTGAGTGAAAGGAAAAAAGAATTTCCTAATTTACGTAAATCCGCAGATTATCCAGGGAGACCTAATCCGTTCAATGTGAGATGGTGGAGATGGATATGGCTCCAGAGTGTTAGGAAAAGGAGAAGCAGCAGTAAAAGCTTATCTGAGTCTCTCAGGTGAATAAACTATGGCCAGTGGTTAACCTTCAGACCCTGCTGGCAGCAAAATACCAAGCTCAAGATGTTCACTTGTACCATTTCTATACAGTATGTATATCTATACCACTATATCTATACTATTTCACAATTTTTCTAACTTAAACGGGTTTATAACTCAAGGTTGTAACATTTTCATTGTATTATTCCTAAATTCAAATTATTATATATTTTATACCTTAGATCAGTGACCACAACAACCAGGGCCGTACACAGGGCTTTAGAAATACTGAGGTCTATCATGTTGACGGGCAGTTTAGTCCTTGGTTAAACCTCACTTAGTCCTTGTTAAGTCTTTATTTAGTCCTGGTTGAGTCCTTGTTTAGTCCTGTCTTTTTCCTAAATTGGTCCTGGTTTAGAGTAATTTTGGTCCTGGTTTAGACCTGGTTTAGACCTTGTTTAGGCCTTGTTTAGTCCTGGTTTTATTCTTGGTTTAGTCCTGGTTTAGAGTATTTTTAATGCTGGTTTAGTAGTCTTAGCTGTGGTTTAGTCCTTGTTTAGTTCTGGTTTAGTCTTGGTTTAGTCCTGTCTTTTTCCTAAATAAGCCTGTCTTAATAGTCTTAATTAGTCCTGGTTTAGAGTATTTTTAGTCCCGGTTTAGTCCTGTTTTTTGCCTGGTTGAGATCTGGTTCAGTCTAGTAATAGAAAAATACCAAGGTTCAGACTTCTGAGACCTCTATGGTATGACCGTGACTACAATAGAAGCTAATGATGATCATCCAAATAAATGAATAGATAAACAACATAGAAAACAACAGTAAGTAAACACCTTTCATCAACATCCAACGATTACCTTATAAATTAAATAAAACGTCATCTTCTTCCACTTATATTTTAAGCCAGATCACCACCTCAAGTATAAACAATAGAAATCCGAATTAATTAAAGTGCTGAACTGTTGTACTGAACACAAGTTTTTTTCAGTTTCTTTCCCAGGTCATGTGAAATGCTGTGTTACTCGTGACATTTTTAAGACAATACTGGACATTACTCAGAGTTCTCTGCTCCATATCAAATGTCCCACTTTCTCTCAGTGTGACTCACAGCTGACATTTCACTGCCACACTGTCAGTACAGCTTCAGGCCCCAACTCTACTTTTTCTCTCTCTTCAGCTCTGCATGTGCTCACATGGGTGCTATAATGCACAATTATCTTTTCATAAGTTCATTCATTTGTGTTTTGCTTCATTCATTCACACGTTTAAGTAATCTCCAGGAAGCACTGACCAACATCCAGTCTGCATTCATTCATTCATCCCAAAAAATTGTGTACTGCCCGTTTCTCACTGATTCCAGCTATTTTTCATTTTGTAGTAAAATGGCATCGTACAAAAGTTTAAGGAAATAAAAAGCTTTTTTTTTCTCTGTTTGTATTTAAACGACAGGAACAGTCTGCACTCTGCTGCCCTCTGCTGGTCTCTTCACCTGTTTTCTTTGTGGCACCAGTAGAGTACTGACCATGCCACAGCAGTCAGGTAACACTTGAGACTGCTCATGTTAGTCGAAACATGTTAAGCTAAAGAAAATGTCAAACACCTATTGTTATTGTATTGCTATTGACTAAAAGTACTTTAGAATAAATCACATCACCTCTATTAAGTAGTAATAATTGGAATGTAATACACTGCATACATAGTTTATACTAATTGTTTATAATGGTGTTTTAAGTTTTTAACAGCTACAACTCAACAACAAAACATTATTAACAATGTTTATAACACAATGGTATTTATTAATGTTGAAGTGCTTACTATAAATGGGATAAATGCTTCAACCCCTTTACAATCATAATCCTATATCACATTTAATCTTTTTTGAGTCTTTAAACATAATCTTGTAATGATCCATACCATGACAGTTAAATAGATTTACAGATGACATAATGTGTACAGCCTGTGGTCCTGGTGGAGTGACTGAAAGCAGACCGCTGGTTGTTTTCTCAGGTCGATAGCAGAGTGTGGAGCAGCCGACCGGACTCTAAGCTGTATCGATTTATTGTATTAGAGTGTGCTCTTGATTGTCAGAAGGTTACACTGAAATATACAATACATAACATGTGACCTTTAGCCTTAAGTGCCCAAGGAATGTTATTTATATATTTTTAAGCATCCAGTAATCTGATCAAATCATGTGTTATATTGATACTGATATTGTGTACATGATACAACTGCACAATCAGCTACTTTTCTTAAGGCTAAGATGACAAATGTGGTGCTGCACATGTAAAGGCAAAGATATAGTAGCCAGACCTGGACTCAAACCTGGATGTTCTAATTCAGGAGTAAATGCTCTACCAATTGAACCATAAAGCCTTATGCTGTGTCTCACCAATGTAATAAATCAATTAAACATATAATTTGTTCAATTATTAGCACTTAAATTGCCGTCACCACGAAGCAGTAAGCTCATTTATCTAGCTGTTTGCGTCATGTTGCTAATGGCTGTGCTAAATAGCCATTTATGCTCTGTCCATTCCCCATCATTGACAGTTTTGCCATCAGGCGCCTAATTCAAGAGTTCTCTGCAAAGTCAACGTAATCAACATTTGGCAGTGACAATAAAACACCTGACCATGTCTTTCCTCCAACTATGGTCAGTTCAAAGAGCTCTAAACCCTTGACCTTGCCTCACATTAAGAAGTGTTCATTGACACGATTTTGTTTTTCACAGCGCTGTTTCATCTTTGTTTGGATGGCACGCTGCTGCCCTGGTTTGCCTTTCACACCTGAGTGCGCTGTGTCCAGAAATCTCACAAACACTCTCGTCAGCCCTATCTGCACCGTGCCCGAGTGATTGCTGTAATCTTTCTCATTCAGCGGAGGCTCATTTGTATGTGGGGTGGCATTGATCCATGGTTGCATCTCAGAGACTCCCCCCTCTTCCTGTGAAAACACTGGACGAGGCATGCAGTGGGGAAATGTCACAGCCATCTTCGGAATGACCAGAAAGTATATATTCAGTCTGTGTTATTTGGTTGAACACAAAAAATAAACATGATTTTATACTTTTTGTTTCAACATTTATTTTCTAATTTTAGCTCTGCATCTTGTTTGTGCAGGCCAAGAAGAAAGCCGCACACATTTCAAAACAAAGACATGTCTTACCATTATGCACGGTATTTCATGTTTACAGTTTTAATTGATAATGATAAAAGATAAAAGTGCTTTACATTAGTCCAGGAGTTAGTGAAGTGGTTAGTTTTCCCACATTTGGTGCTGGAAGTCAGGGGTTTGATTCTCCAATATGTAGAGCTAAAAACTTTAGCTACAATATATGCTGTACCCAAGCTCAGTTAAATGGAGAGGGTTGTGTTTGAAAGGGCTTCTGTCATCTAAGCCTGTTGAGGGAGCCAAGCAAATACTTTTCTGTGGGAGTCTTTAAGAGAAAGGGAGCAGCCATAAGATATTTTCATGTAAAATAAATACACATAATTATTTACAGCAGTATTTAGATTGCATCTCCAATTAACAGTTAGATTCCTGGTTTGCATGTTCTCCATGTGCTGGCTTAAGTTTCCATCAGGTACTCCAGTTTCCCCTACAACCAAAACATGTACAAAAGATCCCCTACAGGGCCACTACTCCCCTGCAAAAAGAAGACTTTAGCTTTATAGTTGACAAAATCCTGTTAAAGCATATTTTGTGTAACTTTTTGAACTTGTTTTTCTATGGAAGTCCAATTAGCTCTGTTAAAGCATGGACAGAGTGCCCCTTTTTCTTTCTGTTTTGACCCATGTTATGACAAGTGTAAATTTAGATTGGTTTGGAAATTTATCTTGCTTTATAAAGTGGTTTTGGATAAGCTAAAATTGACTCCTGGGCTAAGTTGAGTAAAATACACAGTTTATTCACTGACACTATTTTAATGGTGCATGGTTTTCTGTAATTGCTTTTAAACATTATGACTTCTGCCAAACTGAAAGGCTAAAATAACTTAAGTATCAGTGTAAAATATCTTGTCTTCATTTATCAGCAGTCCTTCCTAAACATGATGAACATGTTTAGCTCCAGACAGACAGACTCCTTAAAAAAGTTGTAAAAGAGTGATCCTCCCAAGCTCTCTCCAGTAACAGCTCCTGAGGTGTCCCGGACGTCAGCACATTCTCAGTCCTCACACTGAAGACATCCATTTCTCTGGACAGCTGCTGTCCACTCAGCTCGGACCCCTCTGGTGTGGAGCACTGCACAAACTAATGCTTAGTCTTCTACTGATAAATCAGACTGTCCCACAAAGACAAACATATCCCTCATGTGGTACAATGTGGCTTTTATATTCATTTAAGCTCCAAACTCTTCTAAAGTCTGTTATGATTTGTCACAATAAAATCCGTGGCCAGGTCACTTTAGCAGCTTTGAAGATGTCTGCATGATTGTCTGATTACATTTGACAAGCAGTGGAAGAAATAAATGTCATTTTCTTGCATAAAAACATCTATTTGATAATGTTGTACCTAATAATGATAGAGACCACAGGGAAAAACACAGTGTCTTGTAAAACATTCAGGGTTACCGTTAAGGTAGACTTCATGGTCCCATAGAAAAACTTGTTCTCTGCTTTTGACCCATCCTTCAGTACCTGTGGGGGAACCAATGGGCGACCACTGAGCACTAAGTCTTCTCTGGATCTGGTGCCAAGATCTTGCTGGAGAATTAGCCTATACTGGTGATTTAGGTTGACGGGGAAACAGGAGTACCTGGAGAAAACCAACCCAAGCATGAGGAGAACAAACTCCAGACTGAAAGACACTGCCTGGTCTAGGAATCCAGGGGCTTTTTGCTGAGGAGCGACAGTGGATGTTGCTACTGTTGGTACTCCAGAGTTCTGATTGGCTGAATGTCTATACAATGGCATCCTTTTAGGATTTTTCAAATGTATTTTTTGCTCACATTTTGGCATTTGTTATGCTTGGGTGATAATATTTGACAAAGATGTTTGTTAATAAATTATTTTAGAATTAGCATCACAAATTAGGAAAGAAAACTCTTTCTCTTAAAGCCCTTTTTGGTCCATTGACTTACATTAAAATCACTGCCACTGCAATACAGAAATGTAAGATTATGTTAATTCCTCCGTAACCTTATCAGTCAGAGGCTAAAAAATACACAAACAGAAAAATCACCTCCACATCCACCATAATCTCATTGCATTGTGGGAAATAATTCCCTTGTAATTCCCATTATAAAAAAATGACTGTAGACCAGGGGCCCCATTTATAAAGCTTGCGTACGTCCAAATCAAGGCTGAAACTGGTGTACGCCACTCTCTGTGCCAAAAGTTGGATCTATAAAAATCCAACTAGATGTGAAACCTTGCTTATCCCTACGCCAGCTCTGACCCTGGCACGTGCACATTTTGGAGACGCGGCACAAAGGCGACTCTCATGGGGAGCTGCTGAAGTGAAACAAGTCTGTTTGATAAATTGGTAAATTGTGTGCAGGTGTGCGCACACAGGGTTAAATCAGGATTTTTGTTTGCGTGAGCCTTGCTTGGCCACTAGGGGTATGCTGCCTTGCTTAGTAAAGATCCTACGTAACCTTTTATACATTTATAAATGAGGCCCCATGCAGAGCTTTAAAAAAAAGAGGAAGAGTTTTTTTTTTTTTTTTTTTTTTTTAACAGCACAAAAAACAAAACTGCATTAAAGTCAGTATTAGGGCTAATCAGAGACCTATCTGGGATTGTGGGAATGTCCACACAAACAAAAAACACTTTGCATCTGTAAATAGTAAATTAATGTTTTATTTAACAAACTCATATTGAGGTGATTAAAAATATGAAAATGAATTCACTTTTGCTCTCTATGATGAGGACAGGACTTAATGAATAAAGAAAAAAAAAAAAAGAAGAAGAACCTGAATCTTTTTTAAAGGAGTGCCTGAGGATGCCTGTGCCTCATGGTAATTGTTTGTCTAAAATGCAATACGTGGCTTTACAATAACAGTGCATAACATTCATTTGAGAAACACATCAGCATTTCAAGAGCTCTTTAAAAAACTACAATCTTTTCATTTTCATTTCATACTTTAGTCACAAGCCTTACAAGGAAAAACTTTAGAGTGGAGTTGTGTGATTCACAGTCTTTGTCAAAGTTTCTCTCTAAACTCTCTTTTGTCAGCAAAACAGCTGAGGATGTTTTATTAGAGGAGGCTGCTTTCTCTGCCTTTTCCAAAGAGAATTCATATTAAAGCAATATCTATAAGTGCTGTGTGAGGCTAAAATCAAAACAGGAAGTAGATGAAAAGCTGGACTGGAGTCTTCAGTCTCTCTGTAGAGAGATAAGTGCCCATGTGCTTTTTAGTAAATTTAGTTTATTTCAAATGTCCAATTGGGTATTTTAGGTGTAATTGTGCTATGAAAAGGCTTTTTGTTTTCACTCAAACTCAAATATGTCCAGCTTAAATGAAATAAAGTGAGTACTTTAAAAAAGATCAAATGTTTTTTTTTCTTTTTCCCAGAACTGGTTACTTGATAGCTTTTTCCTGAATGCAGCATAAATGTTGGTTGGAGGATGAGTAAACAAAACCAATGACTCCATGTCAGAATGAAGTCATGGAAAGTACAACAGAAGCCTGAGCTCGAGATATTTTACTTTCTTTAGGTCAATGATTTATATTAAGGGTTAACGTAAAATGGATTGCCCTATATGCTGAAAACTGATACATAACATACACTGAACAAAAATATAAACGCAACACTTTTGCTTTTGCTCCCATTTTTCATGAGATGAACTCAAAGATCTGAAACTTTTTCTACATACACAAAATAACCATATCTCTCAAATATTGTCCACAAATCTGTCAAATCTGTAATAGTGAGCACTTCTCCTTTGCCGAGATAATCCATCCCTCCTCACAGGTGTGCCATATCCAGATGCTGATGAGACAGCATGATTATTGCACAGGTGTGCCTCAGACTGGCCACAATAAAAGGCCACTCTGAAACATACAGTTTTGTTTTACTGGGGGGGTTTACTGGGAGGTCTGGGGACTCCAGTCAGTATCTGGTGTGACCACCATTGGCCTCATGCAGTGCAACACATCTCCTTCGCATAGAGTTGATCAGGTTGTCGATTGTGGCCTGTGGAATGTTGGTCCACTCCTCTTCAATGGCTGTGCGAAGTTGCTGAATATTGGTAGGACCTGGAACACGCTGTCGTATACGCCGATCCAGAGCATCCCAAACATGCTCAATGGGTGACATGTCTGGTAAGTATGCTGGCCATGCAAGAACTGGGATGTTTTCAGCTTCCAAGAATTGTGTACAGATCCTTGCAACATGGGGTCGTGCATTATCATGCTGCAACATGAGGTGATGTTGCTGGATGTATGGCACAACAATGGGGCTCAGGATCTCGTCACGATATCTCTGTGCATTCAAAATGCCATCAATAAAATGCATCTGTGTTCTTCGTCCATAACATACGCCTGCCCATACCATAACCCCAGCCGCCACCATGGGCCACTCGATCCACAGCAGTGACATCAGAAAACCGCTCACCCACACGACGCCACACACGCTGTCTGCCATCTGCCCAGAAAAGTGTAAACCGGGATTCATCCGTGAAGAGAACACCTCTCCAACGTGCCAGGCCTCATCGCATGTGAGCATTTGCCCACTCAAGTCGGTTATGACGATGACCTGGAGTCAGGTCGAGACCCCGATAAGGACGACGAGCATGCAGATGAGCTTCCCTGAGACGGTTTCTGACAATTCTTTGGTTATGCAAACCGATTGTTTCAGCAGCTGTCCGAGTGGCTGGTCTCAGACGATCTTGGAGGTGAACATGCTGGATGTGGAGGTCCTGGGCTGGTGTGGTTACACGTCGTCTGCGGTTGTGAGGCTGGTTGGATGTACTGCCAAATTCTCTGAAACGCCTTTGGAGACGGCTTATGGTAGAGAAATGAACATTCAATTCACGAGCAACAGCTCTGGTGGACATTCCTGCCATCAGCATGCCAATTGCACGCTCCCTCAAAACTTGCGACATCTGTGGCATTGTGCTGTGTGATTAAACTGCACATTTCAGAGTGGCCTTTTATTGTGGCCAGTCTGAGGCACACCTGTGCAATAATCATGCTGTCTCATCAGCATTTGGATATGGCACACCTGTGAGGAGGGATGGATTATCTCGGCAAAGGAGAAGTGCTCACTATCACAGATTTGACAGATTTGTGAACAATATTTGAGAGATATGGTTATTTTGTGTATGTAGAAAAAGTTTCAGATCTTTGAGTTCATCTCATGAAAAATGGGAGCAAAAGCAAAAGTGTTGCGTTTATATTTTTGTTCATTGTAATAAGGGATCTTTTACCAATATTCATCAAACTACATTTAATGTTTGGGTGAACTTGTGTGGTAAAAATATGCAACTCTTTTTTCAGCAATTCTTTTGTTGTATTTGTGGAAAAGAGATTTAATCAACTAATGGCATTTTTTTACACAGAAAAAAATAATTATTGGTATTAGTTAAATTTATTTGAATTTAGATTATTAATCCTGATTTCAGGCATTTTTTTTTACTAGATTGGATTTATTTACTTTTAAGACTTGATTATTTGACCTATTTCAAGTTACTTCTGTTTTGGTTCAAGCCATTTTTACTTAAAAAAAAAAAAAAAATCTTCCAATGGTGTAAGCGGAATTTTTAGATAATTTTGCTTATTATTGTTGCTCGAATCAGGTTAGTGGGCGAACGTCTCTACTGACAAGCTACTGCCGCCGCGTAGGCTTCATTATTTATGATCTGGCCAAAAACAAGGAGGAATAATTGTGGAGTAGCTTGAACTTAGAGCTAGAAAATTAAGGTAAGCTTCAAACTTTGATCTAATGTCTCAGTTTTTAACACTCAGTTAAGTTTGGTTTGAGGTTTTTTCAGTGTGTTGTGTTCTTCATAAGTGACTGAAGGTTTTGGATGAATTTAAAGATAAGGGTTAGTCTAAAGTCTTCAGTGAACCACAGCAAACACCTACTACCCAAGTTAGGTGTTGGTTTATTTCATATTTTTGTATCCTGACACAGTTCTTCTCCAAATGGCTGCAGAGGATTTGCGGCTTATCTGCGTCTCCAGTTTGGACTCATCACTGTCAGCCCACCTAAACTCATAAGTGTCATTAGAACATTCTCCACTGGCACCCACTGCTCGTCCTGACATTTCAGTGGCCACACAGAGCTGCGCCAGCCTCAGGCACTGACAACAACACACATATTTCATCTCATTCCAGCACTTTATTTTATGTGTGCAGCAGTATTTGTGCATCAAGACATAATCTACATGTATAAAGGTGTTATGGTTTTGTATAGGCTGTGATGGATAGAGACTCTGACGTCTTCATCTGCATTCTTGTGGTTACAAAATGAAAGGCAATATTTCAGAGCCCTGTGTTTTTTACAGAGCTTGAGCAATGCATGACAAGTTCAGTAGCAGGGCAAGATGGTCTTTACATTGGCACAAATTAAAATCTTTGGACAGTGAAAGGAAGCACGAGTACCTGAAGAGAACCCAAACTTTGTCACATGTGTAAAAAATTCTCAAAAATACAAGTCTGCAATGAGAGAAAAATGATTGATAAAGAAAGAATTTTTAAGGAGTCATAGTACGGCACTGTCTCTCCTGGTTGCTGCCCTCATGTTTACATACTGCAGTTTCTCAGCATGACCCACTGCTAACTCTGACAGGGGGCTGTTAAGGTAAATAAATCATAAGAAAGTTGTACAGGACTCAAAGCTACTTCAGAATGTATACCCCTTAAATAATGAAGGAGTTAATTGTGTAATCTGTGCTTTGTCGAAGTAGCAGATAAACACACACACACACTTTGGTGCCAGTTTGATGAAATACGGGATTCCTGTTTCATTACTGACAAATATTAAATGATAATGTCTTCACTTTAGACATTTCAATTATGATGATTTTTCAGCATCAGCACCAGTATGAACAAGTGTTCCAATGAGGTATTACTCACTACACATAGCTACATCTATCATTGACTTAGCTTTTAAGGAAATATTAGCACTGCAGCTTGCAGAGATAAATATATTGCAAAGCTGCGAGAACAATACTACTCCAGCCGTATGGTTATGTGTTTTGGTTTGATTCCAAGCTGGCTCCATGAGACCATTTCAAATGCTTTTGCTTCCTACCATCCACTTTGCCAATGTAAAAGTTACAAAAGCAAATGTATTATTATTATTGATGGAATTGTCATTAATTCATAGCATCATATTTTTCTCAAATAGCAATATTTATATGTCAGAAATACAAGATCATAGGCATGTTCTTTTTTATTTTAATTTAATTCATTTTATTTGTCAAACGCTGCAGTGTTCACTTAATCCTCGCATATTCCTTTGTGTTGCCATAGTATGTTATTAAATGCATTTACTTTTTAATGCATTATTTTTTCTGTGATTAATTCATTGTAATAAATGCATTAAAGCCCTAATTATTACGTTTTACCAAGTCTCATGCTACAGTCACCTTCAGTAGCTTTGAGTCATGCTTAAAGAAACATTATGTAACCTCTAACCTTAATATGTACAGTATATATATAGTCATTTGTTTTTAATAAACAACCCCCCTGTCAGAGTCAATGCTAGGTCAACTGCTGAGAAACTGCACTATGTAAAGTTGAGTGGGGCAACCAGGTTACAATCACAGACATTACATTTGTATTGTTACATTACTATTACTTGTTTTAGATTAGAAAAGGACAGCAGGACATGGCATTTACCTTTTGTTTGGGTTTTAGCTCCCATTCACTAAACCTTAATTTTACCTCCTCTATATCAAACATACCAGCATGCCTTCTTATGAACAAATGAAGAAAAAATGCACATTGAGGGTGGATTATTTCAGAGTGGTTAGCAGTATGCATTGCCCTCTGCAACCCTTAAAATAAATGAATGAAAAAAGGTATTGGACATTACATAGATATCCAAAAATATTATAATTTTAATGTAACACTGAACATTTTTACTGACAGGGCTGGAAAGATTAGAGTCAAATACCAAAAGCTGAACAGAGTAAATGTGTGGTTAAGGGAGAAATTCATCATAAATATGCAGAACCCAGCTCTGTATGTTCTCCCCAATGTTTACAGTGTCTGTTGTCGAGCTCACTTTGGCTTATACTCTACAACACAGTACAACATGACAGCTGAAATCTTCTCCCTTATAAGATATTCATACAAATCTGCTCTATTGAGATGTCTGTAACAGAGGTGGGACTTGACTATAACCACAAATGAAATCACACACCTATTCATGTATTCAGAATATGAATATCAAATGAATATTTATCAGAAGCCAAAACAAAACCCAACTGAAGAGAGAAGTATAACAGTGTGAGTGTAAATCCTCAAAGATGAGTCAGGCATCACTACGAACAGGCCCCAGTGGTTCTCTGTTATCTGAATACTAACAAATGCACTTAGAGATAAAATATTCATATTCAGTACTGTACAGTGAATGTTTTAGACAGGGTTTTAAGATAAACAATAGTGTCATGGCCCCAGCTCAGGGTGAATGGAGACAATACCTGTTTATGCAAAAATATTAGTAATTTATTTATTTATTTATTTATTTTTGTGAATGTACTATTGAGTAAGTACTGAATATTTAAAAGAGAAAAGCTGGTGTTTTTTCTGTGTGGCCACTGTCCTGGGTCATATACTGTATATCAGCCTTTCCCTAAGTCAATTCCCCCTTAAAAATCAGACAATCCCATTAGGACCCCCAACAGTTAAAGTTGTCATGCTTCCCCCATAGTTACTTAGTTACTTAGTTACTAGTTACTAAAAAAAAAAAAAAAAAAAGAAAAAAAAAAGAAAAGAGATTGATGATTAAAAATAGAACTGCACAATATATCGCAAAATTAATGTTATCGCAATATCAGCAAATGCAATATCCGTATCGCAAGAATCTAAATATATCGCAATAACAGAGATTTACACTGAAGAATCATTTTCCACCAGAGCCTTAAAAGAACATGTGTTGTGACTAAATAAAAATGTTTAAAAAGTCCAGTTTTAGTGGTAGTGCAATTAATTTAGTCGCAGCTTAGCCTTGTTTTATTCCTGGTTTAGTCTGTGTTAAGTTTGTGATTTTATCGCTGTTTTGACTACATTTTTGTGAAATGTAGTGAATTTAACTTTCTATGTTCAAAAAGTAGGCTCTATTTTCAAATATCACAATAATATTGTTATCGCAATTTTCAACACTGTTATCGAATATCACGTTTTCTCCATATCGTGCAGCCCTAGTTAAAAATGGTGTCAAAGTGATTTTTTAAATAAGTACCTAGTAATTTATTTCAAACTTCATTTCTTCTTATGGACTTAATGTAGACAACCTCTGGAGGCCCCATGCAGTACCTTCAGCAGTCCAACAGAGGGCCCTGGACCCGACTTTGGGAACCACTGCTATAAAAGTCATGGACACTGGGCCCAATAAAAGATGACTGGGGTTGTCACAAATGGCAATAAAAAATTTCAGCTATGTCATCGTAATCATTTAAGTCAAGTAATTTGTTCACTTACTGACCCCTTGTGGCTGGAGTTAGTAACTTTGTAGTGGTACAGAGTCCTTCAAAACAGAATCCACATGGTGTTTTGGACTCAGACAACCTAATATTTAATCAAAATCTGACCATTACTTATTATGATAAAACAAACTGACCCTAAAACAAACAAACAAGCAAAACAACAACGACACACACATTTGGACACTTTCTAGAATGAACATAATTAATTCATTTCGCCTTATGTTTTTCAAGAGAACTATTCTGACAACAGCTGACTTTTTTCCAGGCCAGCGTGCGTCATGTTGCGCCATTGCATTGAGTCACGTGACTTTAAAAAAAACAACCTCTTTATGAGTGGAAAGTGGATGCAGTGCATTGTGGGCAATTTCCTGCTTTCTATTCTACACTGTATTCACAAACATACTCCCACTACATGTATAATCACTGTTCTTAAGTTATGAATCATTTATCCACGTTAATATTTATTCTTATGCAGTTGTTGAGGTGCCGCCCTGAGCATTTTTACCTTTAACCCAGACATTTATTTGAGGGCAGGTGAGAACTCTGGTCAAACTCTCTCTTGTCATGATGCAGACCAGGGTCCAGCCCCTGCAGCCATGCCTCTAGCGCTGCATTGAGACTAACCCCTTCAACTGGGAACTCAGATCACGTTGGCAGTAAATGGTTGTCTTAAACTTGTGTGTATTAAAAAGTCTCTGAAGAGTGTGTGGATCCCTGTTCCTAGTAGAGGATATAAGCTGCTGTGTTTGTTAACATGTGTTAGTCAGAGACACACTTAGCACTTGCAGTGTTTGGTCCACTTTAGCGAAAACTCTGGTGTGCTTCCTGTGAAAGTCTGGCTCATTTGAGGAGGGGTGAAAACACAATCAGTCCCTGATGTGAACCAAACAAGTGAGCTCTAATCAGCCTAAAATCTGAGTGTGGTGCCCTGTTGTGCTCCTGGTGAGGTCCTGGTAAAGAACAAACAGTGGTGGACAAAGTACTCAACTTTATTACTTGAATAAAAGTATAGGTCCTCCTGGTCAAATATTATTCCAATAAGTAAAAGTTACTAAGTCAAATTTTTACTTAAGTTAAAGTACTGGAGTATGTGTTTTTAAAAATACTTAAGTATGCTAAGTACTTTGAAAATAAATAATAAATAAATAATAAATAAATAAAATTCCCACAATGTATTTCAAATGAGTGCAGTCCATAATTTTGGGTAAAATTTTGACTACATTCAAGTCACACATTGGCAGCTTCAAAAATATGAAGAAAATACATTTTATATCATTTTAGTGAGGAAATGTGGGAATCAACTTATAAAAACATAATAGATAGGATAATAGTTTTACAGCAAAAATGAGCCATACGTATCATAAATAAGGCTGGGTATTATGATCATACTAATCAATCAATAAATCATAATTTTAAATTGGTTTATTATAGAATCATGCAAATAATATTCAAAGCAAAAGCTAATTTACTTCCAGATTATGTCCAGAGGTTCTTTTTAGTTCCTGTGAATAAATATGAGTAGTATTATGCAGTAAATAATAGGGATGGGACGACTCACAAGTTTTTACCTCACGATTTTTTATTTATTTTGATTTTATGTATTTGCTGATGTTGTAATGATTTTTTTTCCCTATTTTGTAGGCCTACATAATTATAGAATTACAATTTTAAATAAAAAACTGTTTATGTAAAGGATGAGAGAAATGAACAAGGCCAAATAAAAACACATTTTTATGAATAAAGAGGAAAAATTCAGAGCTCACTATGCCCAGGTAAAGCTCACCTGTGTCTCACCTGTAATGAAGCTAGAGCCGCATGTGCATCACGTGTTTCACTCATGAGAGGAAATATCCACCCTCAGACCTGTCTTATGTATTGCGCACTGTTCTTTATATTATACCTAAAGTTGAATCTTCTCTGAATCTCATGTCTCTCTGACCGCCCTGCTCCGTCTGCTCTGTCCCAGCAGCCCCTCCCATCATCGCTGCCTTTTCCCCTTTTCCAGGAGCGGATCTAGAGGGGGGCATGGTTTGGCAGCTGCCACCTCTCAAAGAGCCCTTGCCACCCCAGCAGAATAGGTAAAATACAAATTTTATCAGCCATACATTTTCGAAGAGAACTCTGAGTGTCGATGAACGCATCACAAGATTATGGTAGCCCGGCTGTCACTCTAAGCACGAAACTAGCCGTAAATTTGGACACCTTTTGCTTCTTAAAAAGAGATGAATTGCAGCCTATGAGTTGTGGAGTTTTGCTTCATCTGCTACAGACCGCCCCCTGTTCCGAACAGCTCCTTTCTCTCAACAGCGCACTGCATCCTTCATGTCGGCCACGCCAGTCACGCACGCAGGTGAGCTCCAAACGGGAGGTGCGGCGTGGCGCACTCACAGTGGAACGGGGATTGGGCCCTGAGGTGCGGCCCGGCGCGGAGGTGCAGTGTGCTTAGGGTGGCACGGGTTTTGGCTGCGGAGGTGTGACATGCTCACGGAGGTCAAGGCTTTCCAGCAGCAGTGGTGCGCATGGGAGTGAGAGCTAAGTGGAGGAGACAACGCGGTATAGGCCTATTTCTTCTGGTTTTCTTTGTCACACTGAAAAGCCACTGGTCTGCGTTGGTGGTGACACATGTTGAATATGCTTGGAGACCAATGTTTAAACTTTTTTTGGTAGGCTAAGAGCCCATCTGAAACAGAAAAAAAAACAAACAAACAAACAAACAAAAAAAAAAAAACAGGTATAGCATAACATCCTTCTTTTGTAATGACTGAATGTACAGCACACAACAGAGGCAGCATGTGTAAAAACCTAAACAAGTAAACAAGTAGGGTAGCCTTATAACATTTACAATGTTAAACATGTTAAAACAATGTTTTGTTAGCTTTTGTCCAAGCCAAGCTCTGAAATAACAGGGTATAGGCCTATTTTTATCACCTATGGTAGGCCTTTTAGCTGTGAATTATAGTGATAACAATCACAACTTTTAAAAAAATTCTATGTGAAATCAGAAATTTTTGTCCAAACAATAACAAAAATCCCGGAGGAACTGGGGAGCAGCTCCCCATTATGACATGCAAAGTTGCAGCAGGGCAGGTATTTTCACTCAGAAGTCAAACTCTTGCTGTAATAAAGCATACAGTTGGCCCTGCTCTCAGGGCTCTCAGCCTCATGCATTTGCAGTGACACATGCATTTCATGCTCACACTCCACACACTGTAAAACAAGTTGTCTTGTTGTAGGTGCAATCATAGAGAATGACAAGAAATCATGGACATTCATCATGCCAGAAAGTTCTGCAACACTTCTTAACCTTTTCTCTTCTGTGCCAAATGAAAACATGGCGCTTGATGAGAGACACGTGAGGATTGTTTATGCATGAATCGAACTGTTAGACTAGAAAGAAACGGTTTAGTTTGCTTTAAGGAATCGTCCCATCCCTAGTAAATAATTATCATTAGAGGCTAAGTCAGTTGTTTTTCGGTTTTAAGACAATTTCTCTGGAGAAGTTACTTTTGCTTTTTTAGAAATGTAGAGAAGTAAAAAGTATTATATTTATCTTTTAGATGTAGTGGAGTACATGTAGTAAGTTACCCCTAAAAATACTACTCAAGTAAAGTACAGATGCATATAAGGACCAAACTACAGACTAGGGATGCACCGATACCACTTTTTTTCAAACCGATACGAGTACGAGTACTTCCATTTGAGTACTCGCCGATACCGAGTACTGATACGAGTACTTATATAGGGGTTACTTTATAGTTTATACAGTCACACTGCTGTATCTCATTCATCCCATACCGTGTCGTCTTTTTGCCGTCTATCCCCGCTCTGCGATGCTAAGTTATTTTTACAACAGAGTGGTTTGAACACAGCTAACCATAGCTAAAATTAGCTGAATATGGACATGTTATACCTCATTTTAAAGCTTAGATTCTCCTCTATTCAGTCACTAAAATAATTTTAAAGACAGATTGAGCATCTGCGCATAACCAGCGGAGATTCGCCATTACATACAGGAGCTAACACAATTAGCAACGGTACTTCTTATGTTTTATCAGACAACAACTGCTTCAGACTCCGCGCTTATATCATTTTCGGGACAACTAGGACAACAAAAGGACAACTGCTTAAGAGTTAGGACTCACGTATGATTTGGGATAAGTCTGGTTGAGCAGAATGTAGAGTCAGCTTTGCTTTTATCTCCATACAGTTCACTTTGAAATCCTTCTGCACGTCTCTTACTGCTCAGCTGAGAGGGGAAGGTCACGTGACAGTGCTGTACAGTGGTATCGGTTGTTGGTATCGGGCCACTTTTATGAATACGAGTACGAGTACTTGGACATGGTATCGGTACCGATACCCGATACTGGTATCGGTATCGGTGCATCCCTACTACAGACTAACGGCAGGAAGTGAGCCAAAGCCCTGTTTATGTAAGCAGCTAATGTGACTATGAGGAAAAATTACTGAAGAGTGGATATACTATATACATAAAAAAGTGTTTAAAAATTTGTGCTCTGCTTAAAAAATCAATATGGGGATATATCGTGAAGTACTTCTAGATGATACACGTATCGATACGCCTGCTACTGTATCATAGGGAAGAGGAAGAAGAAATGTTACTGCTGCAACTCTACAGATCTCTGTCTTCTCAGAACAAGACACTAAGCTGATTTGCCGCTAGCAACAGGTAACCTTAGCACAACAGAGGGAGCACAAAGTTACTTATCCTTTTGTGTCTAACTTGGCCTGAAATCCTCTCAGCATCCTGGGTACCAGTGTAGCAGTGGAGAGGGATAGTCTCCTTTGCTGGGGACATAGTTACAGCTCATCTCACCATGTAGATACATTTGTTTCTTCACAAAGTCATGAGAAGACGTAGATAAGCCATAGCTGACAGTTAGGACTGTTAAGGTTATATTAAAGCTTGTTAAAATGGTTATTATTTTATGTACCAATTGCTGTTATTGCTATATTGGTTAGATTATATCACGCACAGCCAATATACAGAATATAAAACATCCATTAGTATACTTGTAGGGCTTGACATTAACTATGCTCAGTGGCCACTGTGGCAAGTGTTCTTCAAATGTTAGCCACTTTGGATTTTCAGTAGCCACAATTTAGGCAATGAAATGCTTTTTGTTTTTTTGTGGGTTACATAATAAGATGACAATAATATACGAAAATTTTAGTTTTAGAATTCTTTTATCAATCATTTTTTTCCTCCACTTGTAATGAACTACTATATGTTCTATATTGGGGGACACTTTTAAGCATGGCAGCAGGAAGTCCTTCAGCAGGCCTTGTTTGACCCTGTGCTTTGTTTATATGATACGCATCACGTATTGTGATACGTATCGTATCATATCGTGAGGTTGTTGGAAATACCCAGCCCTATTGAAAATGTTGTACATAGCTAACAAATGAAAAAAACACAGCCACAACAACACATAGATGTTTGATATTACATAACTAAATATGAAAGTGTGCTGTGTGATAATATAGACCTGTTTGTAAGGCGAGACTTATGAGGCGAGGATTGTTTTATTTTATTTTGATCAGAATCAATAGATAGATATAATAAATATCAATGTGAAACTTTTCCTGTAGATTAATGACATGAATATAGGAAAAAAATTCATTGCAAGTTTTGAGTGATTTAATGTTTTCATATGCAAATGTGGCATTATGTACGTAAAATTTAGCAAATTTGCATACTTTTCAAAAAGCTAAATGTGAATATTGGCCAAGGCCAGGCTTAAAATTCTTGATTTAGTTTATTAACATGTTACATAAGAAGGCCTTTACAGAGGGATTTTGGATATCTGATTTGTCTGTCAGTAAATTAGAAAATACCGATATACTTTAAAAAATCTAATCTAATAGTTTTTAGGAATAAAATGTGAAATACAAGAAACTTTGTTGCTTGTAGGTACTACTGAAGTGGAGATTTCTGATGGAGAAAAAGCCATTGAAATTAATATTTCCAAAAGAAATTGATGGACATAACTGACTAAACTAAACACTTTAATAATTAATTTTGACATTGTCTTTATTTCAGTGTTAAATGTTACATGTTAAGGGAGCAAAACCTCAAAACTGAAAAAAAAAAAAAAAAAAAAGCATTTTGCCTGTGGTGCTGTCCCCCAGGTGAGCCCATTGAGAACAAATTCTCATTTACTATGCCAACCTGGCCAAGAGGCAGCATAAGAAATAGACAACTGTTTAGAGACAACAAGGGTGTCCCTTTATTTCCAGTGCTGCTCTTCACTCATAAGGAATTCACCTAGTCCCTTTAAAATTGCTGTCTGAAAAGTTTACGCAATGTACAGCAATTTTCAGATCATTATTCACAGACAAAATGTTCAAAACTTGCAAAAGGATATCAATAGGAGTTATGCACTAACTACTTCCACCTTCGGCTAAACAGAATGATCCACTTCAAGGGCAAAGGGCAGCTTCAAAAAACCTATTTATTTCGTACACATCGCAAAATAAAATCACCAAACTAACGTTGCTATGGACTAACGCAGTTTAATTCTTCAAACAAGGGTTTAAGCATTTGTGTGTGAAATATTTAACTAATTGTGGACACGGGATATCGTTTATACTGTTTGTGATACTCACAAACAGCACAACTGCCCATTTTAGCACAGTCTTAATTTATTATACTCCTATTAAGGCACTGTGATGTATATTATTACTTTCTATACCCTGAGGTTGTTTACAACTGTTGTTTAGAAGTCACTTTCACAGCTCTTCTCTGGCGTTTTCAGATGTTTTTGTGCACACTGTGGCTGTTTTTGGTCGCGGGGAACAGTACAAGACATGGGGCTAAAATATCTGATACTGATGCATCAGGGCCAGTTATCCATGGTCAAGGCGCGCGCTGCTCTGGCGGAGTTAGACCCCCGACACAGGTTAAACAATACACAATAAAAAATGCAGAATGATCACAAAAATGTGTGCATCTTACTGAAAAATTTACGACATGACAACGTGTACAGATACACAACAGCATGAACTACAGGGTATAGCACTCAACACAGGTGTAGCCTACCTCAGCCTCCCTTGTTTCCAAAATCAATCTGAAGAAAACCCAGACACCAATAAAAGAAATAAAACTAGCATTTACCCCGAGCAACATCTCCATGCTTGAACCTTGTGGGACCGCTGGAAAAAGAGAAAAGGTAGACTCGATCACTCTCTCCATCACAATGATACAAAGCGAGTGCTTTTAAAAGGCAGGCCTCACCTGTGGTGTTATCAAAAAGTCCTTAACAGGTAGACCTTCGGCTTTAGATCCTTCTGGAACAAGGGTTGATTTATCCTTTTTCTGTCAAACTCTTTCAGGACCTCTTTAATGGGACAGACATCTAGAGGAAGCGCTGATATTCGGTCCATTCATATACTTTAGCCTATAAACTGCACCTATGAGTGGCCTCACAGATTATACTACAAGAGCCTAACATAAAATAAAATTAATAAAGATGACAGCGTACTGCGCATATGCTTAGGCTAAAAGTTGTTTTAATGCTCCATGGGCTGGTGCTCCCTTAAGCCTGGGCCTCACTGACACACCGGTGTCTGCTGTCCCGTTAACACAGAGTTTGAGAGAAAGAGAAGAACGAGCCTTGTCTCAGAGGAATCTAAAGCCAGGTAGTTACCTGTAAAAGACTTCTGATAGTACGACAGGTGAACATCGCTGATGTTGGACTTATAAAAGCACCGCCTGGCATCACTGTGATGAAGAGCCACAAGCACGATCTGCCTTTACTCCTTTTCCAGTGGTCCCAGAGGTTCAAACACCAAGATTTTGTTGGTTTATTTGCTAGTATTTTATAGTTTTGGCTGGATTTACTTCTGCTCATTCATCGAAACAAGGGAAGGACCAAAACAAGACATTAAATGAGGTAGGCCTGTTTGTGTCGAGCGTTGCGTTTCAATAAGATGTACATTTTGGTTCACACTTGCCATTTCTTATTTTGGTTTATTTAAACGGTGCAGGGGTTTAACTGCTTTCCTGGAAAATCCAGAATGATATGTGTGTATTATTATACAGAGAAATATCAGTCTGATCACCACTCCCTCCACCGTGGTTGGATTCAAATCCCAACCGTACCGTGCGTTTTGATTCATTTATTTAAGTCACGTGTTCTTCGCGAGCAGCATCACTCGTCTCCTCAACAACAACAATCAAGATGGCGCACCAAGGAGCCAAGAGTTTTTCATTCAGCGAGAAATTACATTTTAAATGACCAAAAATGTATTGAGTCATTAAAACCACAGCAGCTTACAGCACTAGAAGCCTTTATTTAAAAAAAAAAGATGTTTTTGTGTTGCTCACTTTCTTGTCACTCTGTTAACGTCACGTCCGCCATTTTCTGATTGGCTTACTCCACTGTCAGTTTACTCGGGTTTGCTCCGCGCTAGAAATCAAATTGATTCAATGGCGACCAGACTCATCCACTGGTACAGCGGTGAGTCTGGAATTCCCAAACAATTTAAATGCAGAATGCACCCTGACTAGCCCCGTGTATAATAGTTCCTTTTAAAGAGATTTTAACAAAAACATGTAACTAAAAACAGCCACAATGTACATAAAAATAATCCAAAAGGTGTGAAAACTGCCCCTGTAGCTGCCTCTGCAAGCTACGTTAAAATAAAGTCTGTTTAATTTACCTATTAATGTTAAAAAAATATAGAAAAAGGAAAGGTTAATTACACGTTTTATAAAATTATAAACAAAGACAGAGTGTGTTGTGTGTGATTGTTTATCACGTAAATAAATTTGTGTGCTTTATATCTGAAATAAATTGCGCTGGGTGACAGCTTTAGTTAATTAACACAACAATATCCCGCCTCCGCGCTCAGCGATTAGTTAAATATTTAACACACAAATCCTAAAACCCTTATTTGAAGAATTAAACTGCGTTAGTCCATAGCAACGTTAGTTTGGTGATTTTATTTTGCAATGTGTAACACATAAATATGTTTTTTGAAGCTGCCCTTGTCCGGCTGCTCGCTTACAAGCTGTGACTGGAAGTGGATCATTCTGTTTAGCTGAAGGCGGAAATAGTTAGCGCATAACCCCTTTTCTTCATTGAAGGATACTTGGAAGGTAAGTAGCTAGCTAGCATTAGTAACATGGCTATGTGATAGAGCTGTGCGATAAAACAATATTAGTTCATGTCACAACCTGAAATAAATATAATAAAAATATGTTTAGTTCAGTTTATTGACAGCATTTTATAAATACATGCTTTTGAAAATATATATATTAAGTGTAGCAGGTATTGGGTCAGACAACCCTATCTACAGTTTATACTTTTTGGGAGCTCAGTTTCCTGTGATAAACAAAAGTGAGACAGAAACGTTACAACTTAACAACATTGTGACTTCACTTTTGTGTGTCTTATGAGCTCTGTCACATTTATAATTAGACAGAGTGGAAGTACAGATGTCTTCCAGGACCTCATTCCCTCTGGTGCTTCAGCTGCAGACAGTCCTTGAAATACAGACAACAGAAAAGTCATTTATTTAGATCTTTATTATCTCAATTTTGTTAAACTAAAATGGGAATCTGACCAACATAAATTGTATAAATTGTTTCAGTCAGTCTGCAAAACAGGCATGAGTAAATGATCTGAGGAATTACTAATGAAACATGGCTATCAGAAGTATTAGACCATACAGTGTGTGATTACTTTATATCCTCAACAATAAGGAAGGTATAACATGCCAACATGAAGCTAAAAGAGCTAAACAATATAATCTCACACTGTCAGTTCTACAGGCCTGTGATGATCTGTTTTCTAACTGAACAATTTTGCTAGTTAGCAAATTTTATTTAGAGAAAACAAACATGAAATAAAGCCACTGAATCTCAAATCTGAGTAACAGAAGAACATAACTGTTTGCAATAATTCCATTAGTGACTCATTTAGTGTGGTCTGAGCCCAGAAGAGACTCATGTTTCACTGTCTTCTGGCTCTGATCCTTCATCATACATTAAACATGTAGATTGTTGTGAGTATTATTAAGTACTTTGCATTGCTTACATATCTTAACAAGACAAGGATGTTTCTCTGAATAAGTTCTGACCTTTTTCAGACCTCCTGTCAGCTCTTTTCAGTTCCCCATTTTGCTAGACACAAACCCAAGTGAGAGAAAAAACAGGAACTTTAACTGTTGCTTCTCCGACATGGACAGTGATGAATGTTACTATCGGACATTCCATATATGTAGACAATAGACAGGATAGGTGTCACTATCATCATCATGAAGCAGATGGGCTGTCCAGCCAATGAAGAGCAGAAGCACAGCTACTGATGAAGACCAGACAAGACATACACTACTTAGTACACTATGAACTTTACATGCGATCTATAATTAAATGCCCACAGGTGCACTAGATTTATTCTTTCATCTGTTTTGTTACTGATGCTACTGTAGAGAACCCGGATGAGAGGAACACAGCAGATATAGACAACATCAGGAATTCCTTGAGAGTACAATTATATTCATGGATTAACGTAAATGCAAACCAGAGTATTTTTAGTCTATTATTCAGTCAGAACAAGTCACTGACCACACAGCAGACTGTCTGTGTCAGTGTTCAAGCACAGAGCTTTACTAAATAAAAATACTCTATACTAATATCCAGTGATGTTTCCAGATAAGCAGATTGTTATATATTTAGATAAGTTCAGGTCGTGACATGATCTGTCATTGTTTTATCGTGCAGCTTAATCACATAGCCGTGTTGCTAATGCTAGCTAGCTACATAACAAAGCATTTACCTTCATAATCAAAATATTCATCAATGAAGAACTGATATCCTTTAGAGAATTATGGAACATTTTGGCAGTTAATGTTCATCATTCAGCATTTACTTTTCAGACAGCAATTTTAAAAGGGACTGGGTGAATTCCTTATGAGCAAAGAGCAGCACTGGAAATGGAGGGACACCCTTGCCGTCTCAAAAAGTTGTCTGACATCACGTGAAAAAAAAGGTTTATAGATAAGCAGCATTCATTTTTTTAAGTTTCTCTTCAGTAAATACTGACGCACTGCCCCCTACAGGCTGCAGGTGATATTGTTTATTCAATGTGTTCAGTTTGATTAACAGAGCTCCATGTGAATTTGAACCAGACCCATTAGATCACCAACACAGGTGTACACTTTCATCCCTTGGTCCTGCAGACTAGTAAGTAGAAACACAGCCTTCTGAGGCCACCACAGCAAATCATCTGTCTCCTAGTGAGCAGTCAGTGATTCATATATTGATTTAGTCTTAAGCCAGATGCCCTTCATGACACAACCTTCCCCATTTATCCAGGTTTGGGACCAGCACAAAGAGTACTGGCTCTTAACACTTAAACATTATTGAGTCCTAAACATTGTTATTAATGTTTAATTTCCCAGTAATAAGCTTATCTAAATTAATACGAAAGTACAAACAGCAGTGTCAACAGTATCTGTAAACTATTAATTTATCTAGATAGGCAATTGTTAATTACATATATATGACTGCCTTATTACTGTGTAATAGTGGTGAGTGAAACTTGCATAGCTTATCCTCTCATGAGTCTGTCTTCTTAAATATTTTTACAATAGGAACAAGCTATTTTTGTTAATACTAATAATGTTGAGTCTGGTCACACTAAAATCTTGTTTTGCACTATCCTTTTTCATTAGAACTATATTTCAGAAGCTTTCAGCATTATTTTACCTGGAAGTAAAGATAAGTAGTATAACACGCTTCTCTTGTTGTATGATTAACTCCAATAGAGGCAAATAAATCATGAATTATGAATAGACCTTATACATAAATGTAGAGTGTTTTGTTTGAATGTGGTGCAATTTTGTGTTACTTGTGTGAAAGATACTTCCAATAACTGTCTATGTCTCTGATAAATGCACTGCATCCACTTCAGTATACAGACGGAGGAGGTCTATAGGATTTACACTGCTTAGTCTGTTATAACTTATAACTCTGTGTGTCTCAGGGGGAAGACATATTTTTATGCTTCATACACCATCGGTCATAACTTCAAGTGTCCCAGTTAAATGGAGAATTGCCTTTGGAGAGAGCCTTTCTGTTGGAATAGTTATGGGCCCGTGGCGCACCACAGGAGTATGTTGTGGAGGCCAACAGGCAGTGCACAGCTACACTGATAGTAAACACCTGGAGCTTACATTTTTAAACATTTGTAAGTAGAAGCCTGTATTGGAAAACGTCAGGACACTGTTAAAATGTTGTGTTTTTTGCCCCACACTTGTATAACTTTTTATTTTTGTTATTAAATACAGAAACTGGTTTCAGCAGCCACATAATTGGGCGGCAGTAGTTCAGTCGATAGAGACATTCGCCCACTGCCCCAAAGGTTGGTAGTTCGATACCCGCTACCAGCATTACATATGTCGTTGCATCCTGCCTTGCCTGTAAGAATGTGTCAGTGTGACTGTGTTTGGTGGTGGTCGGAGGGGCCATAGACACAGATTGGCAGCCACACTTCTGTCAGTTTGTCCCAGGGCAGCTGTGGTTACAGAAGTAGCTCACCACCACTGACTGTGACTGAGGAGCGAATGAATAATGCACCAAATTGTAAAGCGACTTTGAGTGTCTAGAAAAGTACTACATAAGACTGATGCATTATTATTATTATTATTATTATTATTGTTTATATATCAGGTGCCATTTTCCTGCACACAGTAAATGCACAAGACCCTTAGGGAGTAGTTCCCAAAGAGTGGGTTGGGACCCAACGGTGGATCACAGGCAGGTTGAATACAGTTTAAAATATCGGCTTATTTAAAGCCTAAATATTTTTTGAATTTTTTTAAATTGTGCTTTTCTTGGCCCATCCCAATTTTTTGAGATGTGTTGCTGCCATCATTACTAAAGTGTTAAAATGTTTATGTTCTATTCTATGTTTTTTTGTTTGTTTATACATTAATATTTATACATGTTTTTATGACATACAGTTTCCCAGCTTTTGAGACTTAAAGTTTTAAGTATTAATATCATAACATGCACAGAACCTTTACTTAACGCCACTTTGCAAATGAAGAGAGTAAAAGACAAGTGACTGACAGGTTTTCTAATAGAAAAAGCTCATCTATAAAAGACTGAAGTACATCATTCAGGATGTGATCTATGTGACATTTTACACCCTCAGAGATTTTTAAAAAAAGCATTCTCATTATGTTCATTTTACTCTAACCACTTTATTTAGGCAGTACATTGGTTTTAAAGAGTCAGCTTGACCCTTGTTGACTCCTGAAGTTCCTCAGCGGCTCCTTTAATAGCCTTCATTATGGTAGAAGCACTGTGAGTTCGTAAATGCTCAAGCCTCAGGTCTTGTAGTTCTGTACCATCATATACTCTTAGAGTAATAGCACATCGCACTTTGGAACTTTATGTGGTTATTACAGACTTAGACATTTTTGACATTTTCTTGGAGGAGATGATTGAAGGTGTTCAGAATTGAAGATAAGTCTGGTTATGTGTGTGCGAATGCCTGAGGTGCAGAAAGATGCTACTGAAAAATAGTCTGTAACACAACCAAGGCCTAAGCACTCCTGTTTGATCTAAACTACCCTCATTACATTGGTTAAGTTACAATCATTTTACATCAGAGCAAATACATTTGTGTAAAAACATTTTGTGGAAACCTCAGTGATGGACCAAGAAAGACAGTTTTAATTTTTAGTGGATCCAGAACACTGTGTGCATCCAGGATTCTTGAAAAATATTCTGTACCAGTGCAAGATAGGACAAAAGACAATAACTCCAATAGGTTGATTATTTATTATTGTGAGATTTAGGGGCTTTGTAGCACAATAGCATTTATGTCTGAACAGTTTAAGTTCAGTCTTGGGCAGTTTGTATATTTAACATTGCAAGTTCTGCAAGGTTCTGCAGAAGTCTACACTTTCCAATTGCTTCTGTAGTAGCTTATGTTGTTTTTGTGAGGTCTTGGGATAAATATTGCTTCAGTATTATTTCAGTAAATTTTGTGGCGTTTTTGTTTTGTAAATCAAACAATTTATGTACACAGCCTATTACTGCATACCTTTGGATATTAAATAGTGAGCCCCAGCTTCCTAAACTGTAGGAAACTCTTGTAGCTTTCATAATTTAAAAAATCTGAAAACTGGAAATAACCAGAAATAACTGAAAAAGTATAAAACTATACCTCCAACCAGGCTTGTCGACGGGAAGGGGCAAAGGGGTATGTCGTCCTGGGCCTCAGGGTCAGAGAGGCCCTCTTCTCATATTTTCTATTATAATGGGCCCATGTGAAGCCTTCTTGTCTCGGGCCCCAGCAAACCTGTGAACGGGCCTGCCTCCAAGCACAAAAGTGGAGTTACTCTCTTTTTTCTATGGAATCATAGTTTAAATAATGTTTGAAATACAATTTATACCTTACAGTAAAACAATTTGTGCAGTGCAAGACCCTTCAGAGCAGTGGTTCTTGAAGGTTTACTGTACATACTTTCAATGATCAGCTTATTAAAAGCTTAGATATTTTAAATGTATGAAATGGCGAAAAAGAAAATACATGTGTCATCAAAATCGTAGTAAAGCATTTAAGAAAAATCCATTTTGTTCTGTAAAAAAATGGGTCACAATCAAAATTGAGAGCCACAATCAGACCTGTGGAGAACCAGCTTTAAGGCTCGTATGCACCAGACCTTACAGAACTAACCTGAAGCATTGGCAAATAATATGGCATGTTTAAACAGAGGAGAAAGTTGGCTGAAGTAAAACTCAAACCTAATTTTTCATCTTCTGCAGGCCAGTGGTGATGTAAAATAAATATATAAATATATTTAGAGCTTGAAAACCACATTGGTTTTCCAAGTTCTTTTATGACAACAGTGCGGGGGTGGCTTTTCTAATAATTTCTCGGTATGCTCTATTAAAGGCAGTCATTGTGCATGAGGTGAATTTGATTGGCAGGTATCTTTGTGCCATTCACTGTTTACTGAATGGAGCACTGATTGGGCGTGCGTCACATACAACTGCTTTACTTCTGCCCATTTTGTACTGTGTAGTACTGTTCTTTTGATGTGTCAGATTGACGGACACAGTCCCTGCTGGGAATGACAAATAAACCAGAATTCAATGGCAACTGCTTCTTTTTATCCAGCAAGATGTGTAAACTGTATCACTACATTATCCTAAATTGTAATATGTGACAGTCCCATCTCCTACAACAATAACAGCAACATTTCTGGCTTTTATTTTGTTATAAAAAGCAAAAATGAATCAAATTGCCATGGCAAATTGTCTTTGTGTTTGGTCTTTTTTTGACCAGTTTCATCATGTAAGCAGGTGTAGACACTTTGTATTATCAGCAAGTACTGAAAATGCTGAATGTCTAGCCAGCATTAAATAACAAGCTTCTGAAGACCAACCACACAATGAAAGAATCTTGAACTTTGAGAATGGGCATGTGATTGGTCAGCGCTTCTGGTAACATGCTCAGTATTCTCATCTGTATCCTTGATAGGACATCCTGAAGTAGAGCTCGGAAATGACTTCTCAAACCTGCCCCCGCCTACTCCCCTATATCCTCTCTGACATCTCCCGTCCCAATCCCAAAAGTCTACCCTGACTTGACCGCCTGTGGGATTCCGACAGGTCCTGACAGGTCCTGAGAAACAGAACTTTTATAGATAAATCCTGGGGGAGATCTAGTGACACTTCTGCTGCAATATGATGTTTTTTTTTTTTTCCATAGGACACCAATCATTCTCAATTCTGCTCTTTCACTGCACAACTGTTACCATAAATACCAATATAATAGCGCACAAAAAATTTGGATCACAGAATTATTAAACAAGATTCTGTTTGCCATATTGGGGCACACATACTCTCACCATAAGGAGTCAGTAAAGGAAAGGAAAGGTTTTGGTGAATTGTTCACGATAGTTAAAAATAAAGATTGATACTGGAGTAACACGGCTGGACACTGTTTCTTTACCATTGTAAGATAGGGCCAATGCCTACAATATGCTTTATTCAAATTAAAGGTTACCTCAAAAACAAGGAAAAATCCATTCTTTTTTTTTATTTTTTATTTGGTTTAACCGCATATATAATGAAAAAGCTTAACTGTGTAGAACATCTAAGTGTTATGTAAGGTCATTGGTGTTCAGGTAAAGTTGGCAGAAAACACTCGACCTTTAAATTCAGCAGCAGCACTAACAGCAGAGGCTTCAGTGCACCTGGCTCTAGACTGAAATCTGCTCTGAGAGTTCTTTCTGACAAGCATCTATGTTCTGCTCCAGCTCACTTGTTGTTGCACTGAGATGCCAGGCCCATGAGTCTACAGCAAAAGTCAGTCTGAGGTTATGTAGTTTGATTTATAGCACCACTGTGTGTTTCACCACTATACAATTCTTGCTGCCATGTAAAACACTTTAATACAGACTATGAGTGCAGTAAATGTCTATAAAGTCCTTGTTGCCGATTACTATGTTTCTCTGATTTTTTCTGATACCTAGGCTTGTGCTTTGAAGAGGTTAGCAGACTTTCTTTTTGAATAACAAGTGAGATGACATCACTTGCATCTTGGGGTAGGTTTAGGAGGCTGCCAAATTCTGCATCATTCCCATTACAAATGCCAGACTATAACCGCAAGTCTTATAGAGTGTAATGTGGAGTAAAGCAGTGCAGATTAGCTCCTAAGGCCTAAACAAAATGCTTGCATCTGGCCTTGGTGACTAAAACTCTCCCTCACTATCATTTACCACAGATTTTGCCTTCTGAATACAGGGCAAGACGTGCTGTTTTGACCACTAAGAGGTCACTTTTACCCTTTACTTCCTTATTTAATAAATTTGCACATAATGCTGACGTGCACTGTTGTGCCATGTGTAGTGTTAAATGGCATTTTGAATCTGTTTTGAGCTCAAAAATAAATCTACAGTCAGTAATATCTAAGGTGTAAATTCATACTTACGAAGTACTTTGTGTGCAGCCAACATTATGCTATTATGCTATTACTGTTTCAGAATCAGTGGTACAACATACATAAAGCAACCTTATGGAGCACCATTATGAACAATCACAAAACCAAGCGTGTAACATAAATTTTATTATTTTTACTAAAAAATTTAATCTGAGTGACTGTATTATAGGCCTATGTGTAGAGTTCTGTTCTATTCTAGTACAATCCTGGTAGAGTGAGTACTTATAATAGAATTGCCATTAAAAATGCCTTTATAAAAACAATCTTTAAAATAAATAAAGTACATTTTATATTCATAGTTTTATTGAATACTTTTACATCTATTAAAGTAACAGTACATTTACTGATTATGAAAATTAAAAGCCATATATTATGCTGTTTCAGGCTTTTTGCATTAGTATTTCACATTTTATATCTCAAAATATGTGTGGAAACGTCTTCTATTGGGGAGCTGTTACTTTGACTTTAGGTTAGGTGTCTGTCGCCCCCTGCTGGCAATGTTAGGGAATGGACAGAGAAAATGGCTAACAAACACAACTATTAGCAACATGAGCTAAAAGATAGATAAATGACTGACCGCTTCGTAGTGAAAGTATAAATGCTGGAATTATTAGAACGAGTCCAGGGATAATGTATGAGCTTTAGAAAGGCAAAAATACTTCCTGGTTTCATGTGTCTACACAAAGCAATGAGACACAAGCATTTTCAGCTCTTGAGAAGAGGACGGGCTTAGTAAACATGATTACTCAAACATGCATGAATAATACAAAGTACTACTCCAGATATGTTTCTGAATTGGAAACATTATAACATGAGTTTTAAAAAAGTCAATTTAAATTTCAGTTAAATCAACTGATACTTAAAAAAATAACAACGTCCCTGTGGTGATAGAACAACTAAATTGAATAAAATCATCCTTTTGCTGAGTCTAACCAGTTAAATGAGTTTGCAGTCACCAGGAACTGTGTATTTTGTTGAGTGTAAAAGCTGCAGACAAAGGCACTTCTAAAGCTGAGATAAAACCATAAATCACATGAAGAGTCTCTTTCCTCTCTGCGCTAATGTATGTGTGTTTGAATGCTGCTGCACACAGGGGTCTAGCTCTGCCACATTCCCTTGTAGGTCTGCCAGATTAAAAATGACCTGCCACACTCAATACTGCACTTATCCATCTTTTAAGCACCTTTTTATAAAACAGCACAAAGAAATGAATTTTCCTTTTGCATATAAGCACGTTTTTATTTATGACTGCGAGTGAAAAATCCTCGCAAAAGATGTGAGTCTCACCCTTGAGCTCATCAGTGGAATGGTAATTGTCTGAGGAGGTTAAAGAGCCATTAATCAATAAGGATTAGAGGATAGAGTGAGGATTTGAACGGGCGCTTCCTGAAGCCAAATTCCTGAACTGGCGTCTCCTGACAGACACGGCTTCCTTGGGGCTAAACTCACATGGACAAAGAGGATTTGACCACTTTCACAGGATTTGGACGCTGCCTTTCATTTGGATCTGGGGGCTGCTCTGTTGTGGGCATCTGCAGCCGTGAACACTGGATTCAATTAATACCTCAGAATCAGTACCAGGCAGCAGGCTAAATATAGTGCACAGAATATTCTCTGCAAATGAACTCGAGCTTGCTCTAAATGTAATAATAAATGGGTGACAAAGAGCTGTGCAGGGAATTTGCATTTGCATTGAAAGCCCTAACATCTCACAATGGTACAAATCCCACTGCACAAATAATTAACAATTTTGTTTCTCTAATGACCCCTTGTGGCTGGAGTTAGTATCTTTAACCCTATCTCTCAATGATACAGAATGTAAAATACTAAATCCAGACAGGTGTTATGGATTAACATAAAAAACAAATCAGATCATCTGACTGACCGAAATGTTGATAAATGATTTAATGAAGAGTAAGACAGTGTGCGGGAGTTTCATGATTTTTCCAAGTTAAGTACTCCTGCTATTACGCACCTGTCTTCATCATGGACTCAGATTTGAACTTCAACAGTCACATTAAATCTATAACATCATCACCAGAATCAAAGGTATACTGTCTAAACCAGACCTAGAGAGACTTATTCATGCGTTCATCTCCATCAGGTTAGACTACTGTAACGGTCTGCTCACTGGACTCACTAAACCAGCTGTGAGACAGCTGCAGGACATCCAGAACGCTGCTGCTCAGGTCCTGACTAAAACCAGGAAGTATGACCATATTAGTCCTGTCCTGAGGTCTCTGCACTGGCTTCCTGTTGCTCAGAGAATAGACTTTAAAACATCTCTGCTGTATACAAGTCTCTCCATGGCTTAGCACCACAGTACATCTCTGACATGTTGGTCCCATATGAACCATCTGGGACTCTGAGGACCTCAGGGACAGGTCTCTGCTGGTGCACAGAGTCTGGACTAAACTCGGTGAAGCAGTGTTTCAGTTTTATGCAGCTAAAACTCTGGAACAGTCTTCCTGACGATGTTAGACAGGCCTCTACTCTGACAATGTTCAAGTCCAGACTTAAAACTGTTCTTTTTAGCTGTGCATATGTCAACTGAAAGTGCTTTATCTGCACTCTTCTCTTTTAATTTACTTTTAAATTGATTCTTATTTATAATTTTTAAATATTATTTATTATATTTATAATATTTATAATATTTTACTGTTTTAATAGTTAATAATAGTTAATACTTGTCTATGTACTTTTCACTTGTCTTTTTTTCTGTAGGGCACTTTGAATTACTCTGTGTATGATTTGTGCTATACAAAAAACATGCCTTGCCTTGCCCTTATCTTCGATCTAAGGTTTTGGTCGATCAGTGTGCAGGAGTTTTATGATTTTTCAAGTACTCCTCCTACACACCTGTCTTTGTCTTTATTGAGCAACTTTCGGTCAGTCAGTGTGCAGGAGTTTCATGATTTTTTCAAGTTATTTGCTAAATACTAGAATAATGAGAGAAGTTTTTTTTTTTATTACTGTCCTCAAAGTCAGAAGTTTACATACACCTTTGCTTTTGAGTAAGCCCTCATGATGAAACAACATGGGAGTGTCCAACCATCACACTGCTCAGGAAGGAGACAGATTCTGTACCAGAGAAGAACAAGCTTTGTTGCGAAATGTGTGCAAGAACAAAGAACAAAGAACAAAAGCCAAAGACCTTGTAAGAATGCTGCTGAAGCTGGTAAGAAAGTGTCATCATCCACAGTAAAAGAGAACTGTACCAACATGGGCTGAAAGGTCACTCAGCAAGGAAGAAGCCATTACTCCAAAAGAAACATAAAAAAGCCAGATTACAGTTTGCAAATGCTTACAGAGACAAAAACCTGTTCTGTGGTCTGATGAAACTAGCACTGAACTGTGTGGCTTGTTACATTTGGAGGAAAAAGGGGGAATCTTCCCAAACACCATCCCAAAAGTGAAGTACAGGGGTGATAGCATCATGTTTTGGGGGTGTTTTGCTGCAGGTGGGACAGGTGCCCTTCACAAAATAGATGGCATCATGAAGAAAGAACATTGTGTAGAAATACTGAAGCGACATATTCAGACATCAACCAGGAAGTTAAAGCTTGGCCAAATGGACAATGACCCTAAAAACACATCCAAATTAGTTACTAAGTGATTTAAGAACAACAAAATGAATGTTTTGGAGTGGACATGACAAAGCCCTGATCTCTGAAAAATTCAATTGAAAGAAAATGTGTAATTTAAATTCTGGACTTTGAGAAGCCCTGGTGGATGGGTTTTAGAAACACACAGGAGCACTTCCTGGTTTTACAAAGAGCTCAGCCAACAGGATTACTCAAATTAGTGTGAATGAAACAAAATACTACTCTGGGTATGTTTTTGAGTTGAAAATAACATCATAACACGGTTAAAAGCTCAATAAAGCCAATTTAGCATTATACGGGACCTTTAAATATTTAATTTTAAAATATTTTACCAATAATTGTGGTAAATAATGGAAATAATTCTAGCCTATAATCACTAATAAATAATGAACTAATAGATGTTAATAATTACAGTTGAACTTATAACAGCAATGTAAATATTCTGATTTTCCATATTAAAGGCACATGCACAATTAAGTCAGATAAAACAACAAGCAACAAAAATGCAGAAATAAACCTAAAACCAGGAATTGTTATTGATCATGTTCATTTGCTGCACAGGTCTAAAGCCATGGTTTGTTTCATCTTGTGGACTGGATGTGTGGAATCCATCAGCATTGGCAGGGTCAGAGCCATCACTTATTGTGTGACAGGTGTTTTATAGGTTTATAGCTCACCTAAAGGTTAAAAGGCGTGTTACTGCGACATGTCAGGGTCTGGCCATGTGTGTGTGGGTGATGTATGTGAGGCAGAAGAAGCAGAAATACTGTAGATATTTTATGTGCAAAGGTTCTTGTGATTACAGAAAACTGCTGTTTAATCAGAATATTGTTATAACACCTTAAGGCGTCATACAGATGTATCAAGGATTTTAATAGGCTGACAAACTCCAATAAAGGACACTCCCATTGGCTTTTCATAAACAATGAAATAATAGATGGTGGTAAAAGTAAGAGGCATACAGTGAAGTGAAGTTAAAAGTTGCCAATACATTTGTGAGTTGTTTATTGAGGTCGAGGTAATTGCCGGTCTGACAATGCTACATTTTCCCAATCTAGTTGGTCAGTATAGACAAATGAGTGACGGAACAATGCGAACAATGCGGTTTTCGTCCTGGTCGTGGAACAGTGGACCAGCTCTATACCGTGTACCAGTGCTTGAGGGTTCATGGGTGTTCACCCATCCGGTCCACATGTGTTTTGTGGATTTGGAGAAGTCGTTGGACCGTGTGCCTTGTGGTGTCCTGTGGGGGGTGCTCTGGGAGTACAGGGTCCGAGCCCCTTTGCTAAGGGCTGTCCGGTCCTTGTATGACCGAAGCAGGTGCTTGGTTCGCATTGCTGGCTGTAAGTGGGACCTGTTCCCGGTGCATATTGGACTCCAGCAGGGCTACCCTTTGTCACCAGTTCTGTTCATTATCTTTTTGGACAGAATTTCTAGGTGCAGCCAAGGGCCAGAGGGAGTCCAGTTTGGAGACCACAGGATTTGATTTCTGCTTTTTGCAGATGATGTTGTCCTGTTGGCTTCCTCAAACCAGGACCTTCAGTGTGCACTGGGGTGGTTTGCAGCCGAGTGTGAAGTGGCTGGGATGAGAATCAGCACCTCCCACTCCGAGGCCATGGTTCTTGACCAGAAAAGGATGACTTGCCCTCTCCAGGTCGAAGGTGAGATCCTGCCTCAAGTGGAGGAGTTTAAGTATCTCGGGGTCTTGTTCCCGAGTGAGGGAAGGATGGAGCATGACATTGACAGGTGGATAGGTGCAGCGTCTGCAGTAATGCGGTCACTGGGCAGCATGGTGGCTAGCACTCCTGCCTCACAGCAAGGAGGTCCTGGGTTCAATTCCTGGACCAGGTGGGGCCTTTCTGTGTGTAGTTTGCATGTTCTCCCCGTGTCTGCGTAGGTTTCCTCCGGGTGCTCCGGTTTCCCCTACCACTAAAAACATGCACATGTCCCCCATGGGGCCAGGACTCCCCTGCAAAAGAGATTCTGAATCTCAGTGGGACTTTCCTGGTTAAATAAAGATCAAAAATTGTATCGGTCTGTTGTGGTGAAGAAGAAGCTGAGCCAACTGACAAAAAAGCTCTCGATTTATCATTCAATCTGCGTTCCTACTCTCATCTATGGTCATGAGCTTTGGGTCATGACTGAAAGGACAAGATCCCAGATACAGGCAGCTGAAATGAATTTCCTCCGCAGGGTGGCTGGGCACTCCCTTAGAGATAGGGTGAGGAGCTCTGTCACCCAGGAGAAGCTCAGAGTAGAGCCGCTGCTCCTCCACATCGAGAGGAGTCAGTTGAGGTGGCTCGGGCATCTGTTCTGGATGCCTCCTAGATACCTCCCTTGGGAGGTTCCCGGCATGTTCCACCGGGTGGAGTCCCCGGCGGGACATGCCTCTCGGCTGGCCTGGGAACGCCTTGGGGTTCCCCTGGAAGAGCTGGAGGAAGTGTCTGTGGAGAGGGAAGTCAGGGCATCTTTGCTTAGACTGCTGTCTCTGCGACCTGGCAGTAGAAGATGGATGGATCATAATATGCACTGTTTAATTTCATAAAATTAGAGTACATTAAAAGTGATTAGAATGCATTTAATTTTGTGTGCATGTCGTTTATTAATCAGCTGTTTAGTGTGGTTCTCTGACACAATCCTCTTACTTCAGATCAGCTCAGACGCTGTGTAAATCCCTACTGACGCCCAGCTTCAATGGATCTCTATGGGCGAGAAATAAGCCAATTTTTTCATTCCCAAAAAGCAAGATGCTAATTTGATAAATAAATCAAAAGTGGGCGGACCATGACACTGGCTGATCGATGATGATTGGAGGAACTGGCAGAAGATTTAAAGAGACAGTCAGAGCAGCGTTTCCCTGCTTTGGAGCATGCGATGAATTGGAGGACAAGGAATTGACAGCTCAGAGGAGATGAGGCAGTCGTGTGCTGAACCTCTGCCCGAAGCGTAAAACAAAGCAATTTATCTCATTTTCATCATTTGTACATGTTACACTCAATGAACAAGACTAATCATATTAATAAGTTTGGTTAGTTTGTTCATTTATTCAATATCAAAGTTGTAGGGAAACTAGCTGCTAGTTAGCCCAGGATTAAATGTTATGAGCTTCCCCTGTGTGAAAAATCAGCAGCCGCCACTGAGTGATGGCCAACTTCACATGGTAAGCCTCATAGTTTTCTCTATAAAGACTAACCTGCATATCTTTATGCATGCTTATGTCACATTTCAAACCAACAATAACACATTTAGTATTATTGTACATTATTATACATTTTGTAGTATTTTTTTTGTAGAAGACTGAATGAAGAGAAAGCATTACAGTTTTACCTAGAGTACAACATAACAGATAACACGATAATACATGTTTAAACTTAAAATGGAAAAAGTGAATTTCTACATTGATGCATATTCTGCCTGTGTTTTTTTAAGTAGGCAGAAATTAAGTTTTTTAATCTTTTTTCAGTAGGAATGGGATTAACTATACGCTGATAAAATATGCCTAACACTCCTTTTTGTTAGTCTGGAATACCTTTGCTTAAGTTTCAGTGTGAGTTCAGAGTGACCAATCAGTGCACTGCTGACCCACTTATGAAGAATTGTTGCTGGTTTTAAGAAAGGAAAGCCCTAAACGCCATTAATCAAATGAGAGAAGTTATAAATTTCTCTCTGTATAAACCAGCGTCATCTTGGTTCATTTTGATATATTTTATTTTTATAAGATGTGCTGCAGACAAACGGCCATGATAGGTCAGTATCAAGTGTGTCGACTGGAAACAACTCACTATGGCTGAGGAACCAGATCCTGCTGCTTTCGAAATGGAAGTAGGTGGGGCTACATTCCTTCTTCTTGGCCTATATTGACCACATTATCTTGACCACAGAATGAGCAGAATTCCACCAAAAGCCTTTGCCAATAGTATGTATTTGCAGGGGATGATTAAAAGCTACCAAATAGGTTAGTTAAGAGACCATTTGCAGATTGGTTCCTTTTACACAAAGCCACCAACAAACTAAGAAAAATCCATACACTACACACACACATTGATATTGTCCTTCATACATTAATAGTTTAAAATGTACTGTTAGTAATACATGTTTATATCCTGCAAGGCTTTCTTTGAATTTTGCAGTTTGATCTATGCATTTTGATTATTTTATTGCAAGAATTTTACTGTTGTGTTTAGCTCCACTTCCAAACTCTAAGTCATATCAGTCATAAACTAGTACTATACCCTTCTGTTGGCAAGCCCCATAGATCTAACATAGCAATTTCACATTGGCCTTGTGGGGTCATGTGGGTTAGGGTCACTTTGTCTCATCGTCTCTGTGATTAATGACAGATGTGACTAACAACATCTGTGCAGCTGTTCTACTACAACATGCACCCTCATATTCAGAGTCAACAATCATTTTTAGGAAATCTATAACCAGAGATAGAACGGACCAAGTCATTATTTTTTATTTTTTATTTCTGACAGGGGAGTTGTAATTAAGTATTTAAGTAACAGTACTCACGTATAGAGTTGGATCACTGTTGAGTGTTTAATCTCATATACTGTAGACTTGACACAAAACGCAAGGCAGTTCTGTCCATTTGAAAAGCTTTGACACAAGAAAAAGGCAGCACATTTCGTTGAGTGGTGAAACGTATTGGTTTTAATGAGAGCCTACTGTGCAGTATAGCAACCAGGGCTGAATTTTACTCCACATAATAAATCAGCTGGTGACATCTCAGCTCACAAAAATAACTTTGCTCACATCAGCATAAAAGAACAGAAGTATATTAATGATTATAAATTTTCCTTTTGTGTTCCTTTTGGAATAAATTATCCTAACTTACATTTTAAAAACTCAGCAGGGATCGTGCCCCAGGCAATGGGCTGCTTTAATAGGATGTCCTCTGTGCATATTATCTGCAGAAGAAAAAAATACTATAGATATTTGTAATGCAAGAAAGATTTTGTAAGAAGAAGCAACACTGTTGTACTGTGGTACAAATAAAAATTACTGTTGAACGACAAAGAGTATCGTGAAATAAGCTCATGATCAGTACACTACCCAAAATTTTCTTGATCCTTCCAACAACAGCAGATACATTTCTTGCTTCCAATTTGCCCAAAATACTAACACAAGACAGCAACATTAAGTTTGGAGTTAATTTTAAGTACCAACTCAATAATCCTTCCCTTGTTAAACCTCATGTGGCTGCTTGCAATCCTTATGCACTGTTCTTTTTGGTTCCCTATTTCTGTTTTTGGTCTCCGTGTAACTAGAAGCACTGAATTTGGCCAAGGCATTTGCCCTATCTCACACTGGTAAAGCCACAGAAAAGCAACATTTGTAAACAATCCACTAAAACACATTATTTGTTTCATAACTGACCCCTTCTGTCTGGAGTAAGTATCTTCTGGGATATCCCTAACTTGCAGTAGTACAGAATCTCAAAAAGTCAACTAAAATGGGAAAGAGAGTTACTGTGAAATTGACTTATACACACATACTCAACAACTAATCTGAGATATTTTTGATAGAGAACTGAAATCTAAAAATGAAGAGAAGCAAATGGACTATGGTCACTGCAGCATTTCCAGTAAACAACCCTGCTGGCTAAAAGTCAATCTGTAGTTTTCCACAGACTTTTGAATGAGACACCTTACCTTAAATAAACTTGGGAGTTTGGGAGTCTGTGTGATGGTTAAATGAGTTGTTGTGGGGTGAATAAAGCGTCCTGCATCTCCCCCTGCTGTCTCTGGGCCAAAAACTACAACAGTGAGCGCTGCCGACCCAGAGTCACGGAAGTCTGGAGTCAGCGCATTCGTGCTAGCATAACAATATGCTTGCAATGGATTTATTTCTCGGTTTTCATCATGACAGAGTGGCCAAATGGCAGAAAAGAAAAAAAAAAAAAAAACGTTATACGGATATGAGAAGGGGAAAAGAAAAGTAAAACCATGTGAGGGACCAAATAGGAATCACGTGGACTTGTTGTGGGTAGGTTGTGTGGATAGCTGCCGGGTCTAACTGCCTTATTTAAGTAAATCCTCATCAGTTTTACTCTCGCTCTCACACTCTTTGTACTGCACTCAGCCGCTTGTTTTGCCACTCAGGCCGAACGAATGGGGCGTGGCGCGTCCTTTGGAAAAATGCCGTCAGTGCATATCCTCTATTACATTTGGAGTTGCTAACTGAATTCCTGGATATGGACAATGTTCTGGATCCACACAAAAAAGTACTGCCCTACTTGAAAATTCCATCAAAATGCAGCCATTACTTTCTGAGTTACCTTGCTAACGGACAAACCAACTCACAAATAACCAACCAACCCAGATGTATTTAGCTCATGGTCATTATCTGCTCTTTTATTAGGAATAATTTAATAAGTCAGCACATGATCATTTGTCCTACTCCTGAAGGCATTCATTTCCCATCATTTTTATGAAAATCTTATTCATAACCTTTCCTTTCCACGGGTCACTGAATTACAGGTTAAAGGACCTCTATTACCCAGAATGCCATGCACCATATTCTCATTACATTTGTGGTACAGCAATGAGTGTGCCTTCATTCACACAAACCTTTAGCATTTAATCTGACATTCACAAATCAGCCTGTCTGCCTTTTTTATAAGGGCATTACTACGTCAAGAGCAAGTCACCATAATCACTCAGGCTATAGAGGATTTTTATTTTAAAGATTAATCCCATTAGGGGGCACAGTAGGCTGGAGCTTATCCCATCTACTTTGGGCCAGAGGCGGGGTATGCTCTTGACAAGGGCCAGTTAGTTGCAGGACCGTCACAGACATAAAAAAGACACTGGCTGAATCCCAATACCAGTTAGCAGCATTAACGCCAAACCGGCTAATTAGCATAAATCCACAGTACTGTGGATTTATGCTAATTAGCCGGTTTTTAAGTTTCTTTTCTCTAAAATGTAAAGAAAAAATGTGCAGCTTCTTACTGAGAAAACAAATTTGAACAGTTCTTATCATGGCAGCTGATGACTAAAATCCAGTTAGAGCTTAAGGAGCTAGGAAGTTCCCCTTTTTGGATTAAGCCAACCATTTTCACTTTCATTCACTCTAGGGAATTATAAATGAACATATTGAAAAATCATTTAAATCCAGATTCAGATTCTAACAACAAACCTTATTAACATATTTTGAGTATGTTTGTGTTTTAACATGAATTAACATTACCTTTGATTACCATGTATACATACTGCACATTACTTAACAATAGGATTGCGCAAAACTCATAAAAAAGGATAGTGATATTACTGGAGGACTTCAAATAAATTAACAAAAAAAATATTTTAAAAGCAATGTATTTTGTATTTTCTTATGTGGGTTATTGTTGACAAAATCAGCAAATACTATACTAGCTAACAGAAATATGTTTTTGGCTAATAATTCAGAAATTACATATTGAAAATGTGATAAAAGTATTAATTCCATGGGGAAAAAAAGTATGAATCATTATCACATATTATCTTATGTCATATTAATCTGTTTCTAAAATAAATCTGTTTCTACTAAACTCTTCAAGGGAACCACATTATGCAATACTGTCAAAAGGTCAACTTATTCCAACACTTCCCTCACTTGTCTATTGTTCTGTTTTTACGTGCAAGCTGTTTCAGTAGACCTGGCTTTTATGTCGCTCTGCTATAAAACTGACTAGATTAGATCTACTGTAAGTCTGGTTTACGCCTAAAGTAAACCTGGTTTAATTCTAAAGTAAGTCCGGTTTAGTTCTAAAGAGAGCCTTGTTTAGTTCTACTGTATATGACTGGTTTATTTCTACTGTAACCCTGGTTTAACCCTGGTTGATCTCTAGTGGTTTAGTTTTACTGTAAGTCTGGTTTTGTTCCAGTGTAAGTTGAGAGCTTACCTAATTGTTCCTAGAAAACAATTCCTGAAAGTAAGTTGCTCTTGCAGTGCTATACAATTGTATGGGAGACACTGTCCATGTAGCATTTATGAATAGTAAGATGTTTAAAGAATCTAAGTTTGTATTATCTATATATTTAAATCAAATGTACATACTCAAAAATGACCATTACTGGCTTGATGAATTACGTGACCAGCTATTTTCTGGACCTCCACTGGCACAAATCTCTCTCTTAATGGCTCTAGACTTGATCCCTTGTGCACTCACGCACTTAATTCGCTTTCATAAAATGCGCACTTCAACAAAGTGTGTTGTGCATAGTGCGGCTATTGGGACAGGGCCATGGACTCATGCAGTACAGGAATGGCGTTGTTCGAGCAGGTGAGCAACAGGACAATGGGAAAACAAAGCCACACACGTTGACTTACCCTGTTGGCCTTGGGATCAACACAATAGTAAACACAACTGTCGGAGATTCTGTTAAAGGTGTAAATGTTTAGTTCAGCCTCAGACATTGATATAAGGCTGTTAAATTTTGTCTGCTTTTATGAGACTCTTAATCCATCTGAACCAAGCTGTGACCTTTAGCTGAATCCTTGTAGAATAAATCAAAGGGCACAATAAGAGATGAGGAGTTTTCACTGTTAGATGAGTGATGAATAAAGCTTCTGGTAGCTTTCTGTGGGTCATATTAGTTCTGTAATTGTGTTGTGTGTCTGGTTTTACTGCTTAAAATGTATTGAGTTGTTTCAGTTGTAAATGAAAAAGCTCAACTAGGGACAAGAGCTGGAAATATTGAACAGTTTTGCAATCATTTTGCAGCATATTCACATTCTTTGTTTTCTTGGAGCTGTGTTATGCAAGATTAATTAATTATATAACCAATAAATAAACAAAGAGAGTTTTAATTTGGTGTTAAAGAGAATAACACGATGCAGATTTGCTCAGTGTGTCTGAGCTTCTGAGCTGCTGTCTGTGTCCAGGCCTGGCCCTGGGGAAATCTTTTATTGATTGAGGTCGACACAGAATCCTCTCCAAGTGTTCCCTGAAGACTGCAGACTCCACTCCCCACAGACAAATACAACTGCCCCGGATCAGAGACAGCAGCTGCACCTCTTCAGAGTACACAGCACTGTGCCACTGTCAGGTCTGGCTTTATTTTCTGCAGGTGGACAAGGATAACCAACTGGGACCAGCCCACAGGTGGGGTCTTTTTCAGATTACTGTTTTTAGGGTTAAAGAATGAGTTCACATATTATTCTTTTGTGAGTAATGTGGAGGTTTTGAATTGAATTTTATGCTTGATAGGTGACACTTGGATGAGAAAACATTGCCCTGCTGTACCATGCTTGCCTTCATGCCTTGCAATCATAGGGTCCCTGGTTTGAGCCCAGTTTGAGAACAGTTGTAGCAGTAACTCACACGGTCCACATTTTAAACAATTTCAGGAGAATAAATACCATATTGGACAATCTACAGCAGTGATTCTCCACTGGACCCCAAAACAAGCTGTGGGGAGGTTAAATATAGATTTTCAGCCAATAAATCTAAGTATGGGATTTTACATGTGCAATAAAGATTGGACCATTTAGAAAAAAAAAATCTGCTTAATGTGTAAATATTTGTATTAAAATATGCTGGACCTAAAGTACATGAGAGATGACCCTCTTGTTACTATGTTATGACCAGGACTTAGACATGACTAAGACTTTTTTTCAGGTCTCTGTCAGTTCAGTCACCTTATAAAAGTAGTATTTCTGCTCTTCATCGCAGTGCCCTTGTACTTCCATTGTGCTGTTTACAAACATTAAAAGGGTCTTTGCTGATACTGTCATCTATTCAAATTCATGTGTTATCACCATTAGAAGAGGGAGTATTTTAACTTATTCTTTATTCATTATATTAGAAGCATTTTTCTTTTTATTCTATAGCATTTTTTTAGTGTTAAAAATTTCAGAATAAAAAATATGCCTTTAAAAAATTCAATGCATATATTTTCAAGTCCTCAAATTCAATTGGCCAAATTCGGAGTCTAAAACACGCCGTAAAAAAATTTGCATGAAATGTTCATCTGACTTGCCCCATTTGGACTGAAAGCATTAGTTGCCATTCATGTGTGCATGTGCAAAGACAAATGTTTTTGGTAAGATATTTTTGTTATTAATTGTTTTTTTTTTTTTTTTTTTTTTTACATATATACTTATTTAAATAAGCTACTTAAGTACTTGGTTTTAACAAGTGAGACAATAAAAATACATATCTTTAAAATGTTTCTTAATTTTTGTGTAATTTAACATTGACCATCTTCACCACAGTCATGGCTTCGGCTCTCTCTGTCACCACCACAAGAGCTACTGAACCATCAAAGTGTCTGCGGGAGAAAGCACTACTTTTGTTTAGTTTTTATAGTATTTTGATGTTTACATAACTTCATAAGTTTATCATGGAAGCGAACAGCACTGCAGTCAGGGGCAGCTGCTTCTGCCCCACAGCTCTCTGGGGCTGTTCTCCGGGGAAAAGTGACAAAGTATTAAAAGAATCCGAATCAGGAAGTTTATCTTGCCCAATCCCTGCCAATACTGCACAAATGCACAACTTGTCTAAAGTTGCGCAAGACAATGCATTCTTTAATTTGTAATGAGGACACACACCCCTCGATGTGCACACATAAAGGATCTCAAAAATCAGACGATATCCACAGCACCAACATATCCGCTTCCATACAGCAGGTAAGACTTTTGCAAGCTGGGTCTGACAGTTTCTTTCTTTCATTGCATTTGGGATGTGTATGTTGTGATGTATTTATTTCAGTGATCTAGGAAGTGCCTAATATGCAATAAAATAACCAGTATTGAAATGTGTTTCATTCTGCCAGAATTCTCCTTTCCTCTGAGAAGATGGTGACTTATAAAGTGACCGTGTACACTGGCAGTAATTTCCATGCTACTACTTTAAACAAGGTCTACATTAAACTGGTGGGTGAAAATGGAGAGAGTGATCAGACTAGGCTTAAGGGATTAAAAGGTGTTGCATCCTTCTACAAAGGAACCGTAAGTTGTTGTTGTTGTTTTTTAATTACAGCTAAATAGTTAATTTGCAAACAGACTCTTGTTATTCAGAAAGGCAGACATTTGGTTTGGACACTTTCCTCAATCTGTTTCTGTATTTCAGATACATTCTTGCTTATGTTTCTATTTCAGGCATCTAAATTCACTGTGTGCACTGATTGTAACATTGGAAAACTAGTACTGATTGAACTTGACAAACAGCAGACTCTTATGGTACCACAAGACTCCTGGTTTGTGGATAAGGTGCGAGTAAAGTGTTCAGATAACGAGGTCTACATGTTTCCAATTTACCGCTGGATTAACGACAACAAGGTTAACCGTTTCAGAGAAGGGACAGGTAAGGTTCAGGTAGAATAGTTTATACCAACAGCATGTAATGGTATAAAATACTGTGTTTTTTTTGTTTTGTTTTTTGTAGCTCTGAGAGTGATTGACGACACTCATCATCTTGGTAGATATGCTCGACAACAGGAGCTGAAAAAACGAGGGGAAGATTACTGGTAAGTCAGTCCACTATTACCACGGCTACTATTACTACTGCTACAGCTATTCCTTTTACTGTTAATACTTCTACCCCTGCTACTACCACTATTGTTACTACTGTTGGTGCTACAACTGCAAATACTATTAGTATGAGTAGTAGTACAACCACTAATGTTAATATTACTACTGTCGCTACCACTGTTAGTGGTACTACTACTACTGCTGCTACTACTAACTGTTTCCTACTTTACCACTAAAATCAAAATAAAACTTTTACTCATTTAAAAAAGCTAAATAATGACTTGTGTATTTGTAATTTTATACCTCAAAATGTTTGTACCTTATGCATGTCCTAAAAAATAGTTGTAGTTTACCATAAAACTCCTTTTTTTCCCAGCTGGGATGTGTATGTTGATGGAATTCCCGATTGTATTAAAACCACTGGGCCTCTTTCTCTGCCAAGTGAGGTCCAGTTCTCCTTCACTAAGACCACAGAGTTTCTCTACACTGCCTCCACTGGGTAAAGCCCTCTCCAGATGTGTCTCTACTTGTCTATTTGCAGATGTATTCATATCACAGTGATTTGTTAAAATGAAATGATGCATGATTTTACCTTGCCTCAACCTCTGTAGGCTGGCAGAGCTCAAACTAAAAGGACTGGATAGCCGTAGGGCAGCATGGACAAACATTGATGAAATAAACCAAGTTTTCTGCAACAAAAGGACAGGCATATCAGGTAGTGGCAACAACCTACAGTGAGTACGTTTTCAAAGGGATTTTACTTGTGATATACAGCATTCAGTATTCTAAAAGCTTGTTTTATTTCAATTGGCCATGCATAATACGACCCACTACTTGATGTACAAGGAATGTTCTCAAGCACAAATTCTAATGAAGATAAAAGAAGCTAGAACACATCCCTGTGGAACTCAAGTTCACTTATATTTGCCCAGACAGGTACACGTATGAACAGAAATGACAGTCAGGATGTGTCCTGTCTAATATATCTCTGTGATTTAGTTACATTTACATAAATAGATGCACTCAGTATTATGGGTTATATGTAGTATACTGGATTTGGACTTAAATAGTTTAGATAACTCAGACATGGACTTGGACTTATCTCTTTTCACAGACCAGGACTTGTGACTGAAGTAAGAATCGTACTGAGACTCAGACTTGTGCACAATAACCTAGACCTGGACTTGGTCTGAGCAGAAACAAACATCATTTAATGTATTTATACAAAATGACCCCAAAACAACGTGTGTTTTGTCCTTATAAAAATAGAAAATAGAAGTTTGGGTGAATTAACTTGACTTCAGTTGGTCTAGACTCTACATGGACTCAACTTGAATTGTTTTGGACTGGATTCTGACTTACTGACGTCATCTCCAGATGACTACACTTAGATTTATCTTACAGTTCTTTTGACTACTCAAACTTGGACTCCTCTTTCAAGGGCTAATGAAACAACTCAACAATTAAATCAGACATGATCACTGAGACTCCAGAGTGGCTTGGACTCAAAACTGGTGACTTGACTACAACACTAATTTGTATTATTATTAAAACAAACTTATTAACAGAAACAAAAAGGATGTATTTTCAAGACTTAATTTAATTCTTTTCATTTTCAAAAAAGCTTATTAAGTATAGTGCCTACTATAAACTTATCTGATGCTTAACTATATGTTCAGGCTATGTTCAGCAGCACTGGAAGGAAGATGCTTTCTTTGGTTACCAGTTTCTGAATGGAGTCAACCCCATGTTGATCCGCCGCTGCACCTCGCTGCCCTGTAACTTCCCTGTCACTGATAACATGGTCTTCCTCCATGGAGCTGGGAACCTGGCAGATGAGATGCAGGTTATTGTCACAAAAAGCAAAATACAAAATATAAAAATAACTTTAATATTTGAAAACATTTTTATGTATATACATTGAACAGAAAGGCAACATTTTCCTGTGTGACTACAAACGTTTGGTTGGAGTGGAGACCAATACCATCAATGGTCAAAAGCAGTATTTGATGGCTCCTCTTGTCCTCCTTCACAAAACACCTGATGATGAACTGAAGCCAATTGCCATTCAGGTGAATTGTTTGAAAATTACTTCCTGGCATCTTCTTCCATGAAGGGGTCTTTTTTTTTCAATTAAGAGAATTTTAAGTTGCACATGTTTTGTTCCCACAGCTCAAACAGACTCCAGCTGAGGACAACCCCATCTTTCTTCCCACTGACCCAGAGTATGACTGGTTATTGGCCAAGGCCTTTGTGAGAAGCGCAGATTTCAATGAACACCAGCTCAATGTCCACCTGCTGCGCACTCACCTGCTGGCTGAAGTGTTTGCTGTGTCTCTGCTGAGAAACGTGCCCATGGTGCACCCTCTGTACAAGGTAGGATGAGTCAAGAAAGAGAGAACAATATATACTGAATAAGTCATGTTTCATACCTTCTCTTTTCTTCTCAGCTTCTCATCCCACACACACGCTACACTCTGCAGATCAACTTCTTAGCTCGACTTCTGCTTATATCAAAGACTGGAACCTTTACACAAGTAGGTGACCAAGGTAAAAGGATTGGCTAAATGTATTATAATGTTTTATAATTATTGGGTGTTATAGTTTGCAGCTTCAGGTGGAGAAGGTATGGTCACCATCCTGAAGAGGTCCCTGTCCTCCCTGACCTACAGCTCCCTCTGTATCCCAGAGGATATTAAAGAGAGAGGGGTGGAGTCAGTGCCCAACTACTACTACAGGGATGACGGACTCAAGCTTTGGGACATCATACTCAGGTATCAGTGCAAACAGTTTGAGAGAATTAGCAGCCTGACCAAATAAATTTTTCTGGAATGTAATATGAAAATGTTTACTTGGCATGAAATAGAATTAAGCCCTTGTTGCATTGTGTGGTCCATGCAATCTGTTTACTACATGTCACACTGAACTTGATTTGACTTGGATCTGCGTCTTGAAGTCTGTCATACTGTGTAATTAGAGAAGCTGAGTGCATCAATGGCAACAACAAACCAGCAGTGTCAGAGAGTGACATTCAAGCAATTGAGAAAAAATAAAGAGAAAACAGCATGGTGTTAGGAAGTATACAGGGCCCTATTTTCCACATGGCATTGGCGTGGCGGAGATGGCTGAAATTTGCTATTTTGTGCAGCCCGTCTACGTCTACGTCTCCGCCAAGACCGAAAGGTGTGTCGATCTGAACAAGAGGGGCCTGGTCTAACACCAGGGCGTGGTGCAAGCAGTGGTCTGTATCTGAAGCAGGTGATTTCACCGAAGCACTGCATGTGCAGACATACTCACAATATAAAGTCAATAAAATAAAAGTTAGAAGTATTAAAAAAAAATATGATTTAGGCCTAACTACTATTGTGCACTTGGAGAGAAATGACACATCGATTCCACTGTCTTTATTCATTTATATTGTGCGCATTGAGTGGACCATGTGACAGTGCAACGCACCGTGTTTGAAAAATACCCGTATAAAATCTACACAAATCGAAGATACAACTTGCTGTGCATCGCCTCATGAACATATTCATTTTCAATATATAACAGTTGAAAGGAGTTAATATGGCACCTGCCTCTGGGCTACATGAGGATACAATATGAAACTCTCCAGTGGCAGGTCTTTTCTGTGCGTAAAAGCCTCTCCAGCACGCATTTCTGTTAGCAGCAGCAGCACGTCAACCTGGGGTCTTTCCCCTTTCACTTTTCCCCTCTGGCCAAGTTCGCAGATGTAGCATAAATCGAACAGAAAAATTCTGTTGAGCAAAGTCCTGCTGCACTTTTAAAACCTGCGCGCTCAGAGGCAACAGTTCACTTTCGTTAAGACGCAGTAATTGATCACGCGCTCCATGGATGAGAGACAGAGACAAACGCATCCATTTTGCGTAAAATGGCACAGTTCGCTTGCTTGGATGTAAAGCACGGCTTATTTTATGATGCCTCACTGTAAATGCGTTTTATGCTTATTAATATATTATTTCGTATTATTATTGCTGTTGTCCTTTGATTAGTGCCTGATTTTCTCTTTTTATAGGCTACTGCTAAGAGATTATTTTCCTCTAGACTAGGCTATATTCTTTTGTTTGATTGGCTTTATTTTTACTTAATTTGAGGGCGTTATATGATTATTTTCCACTGTAAAGCCAAAATAAATAGGCTTCATCAATAATAATTATTATTGTCTACCTCAAGAGCAGATCTCATACTGCATGAGCGACATAGGTTACGTCACAGAGCCGCGGCTCTCACCTGTCTCCTTCTGTCCTCTCCTCTCACCTGTCTCCTTCTGTCCTCTCCTCTCACCTGTCTCCCTCTGTCCTCTCCTCTCACCCGTCTCCCTCTGTCCTCTCCTCTCACCCGTCTCCCTCTGTCTTCTCCTCTCACCCGTCTCCCTCTGTCCTCTCCTCTCACCCGTCTCCCTCTGTCCTCTCCTCTCACCCGTCTCCCTCTGTCCTCTCCTCTCACCCGTCTCCCTCTGTCCTCTCCTCTCACCCGTCTCCCTCTGTCCTCTCCTCTCACCTGTCTCCCTCTGTCCTCTCCTCTCACCTGTCTCCTTCTGTCCTCTCCTCTCACCTGGCTCCCTCTGTCCTCTCCTCTCACCTGGCTCCCTCTGTCCTCTCCTCTCACCTGGCTCCCTCTGTCCTCTCCTCTCACCTGTCTCCCTCTGTCTTCTCCTCTCACCTGTCTCCTTCTGTCCTCTCCTCTCACCTGTCTCCCTCTGTCCTCTCCTCTCACCTGTCTCCCTCTGTCCTCTCCTGCGTCTCCTCCTCACCACGGATCGCTATCTGTTTATGCCACTCTGAGTCTGGACACTGGAGATCAGTAGCTACTGCTTTGCGCAGGCAGAGTTCATCTTAAAGCAGCAATTTTAACATTTAACGCTTTCTCTTAATTCTCTCACCAATATCATTCACTTGTTCAGCTCCAGCTTCTTCTTTTGCCTTTCTTTTATAATTCTCCGTGTCATGTTTCTTCTTTTAAGTTCCTAAATAATTCTGGTCATTGAATGAGTTTCTTATTTTTGTATTCAGATAATTCAATATAATAAGGAAAACAGATAGCTACATTTATGGGGCTCATGTTATGTTTATTAACTATAATGTGACTTATCTTTGTTAATATTATTATTATTATTAAATGTCCCACGAAGTCTATAAAATGCTACATAAATGTTTTCATTCTCATATTACTGATCCTCTCTTCATGTGCTCTGAGTGTACTGTAAGAGAGCTCTGATTGATTCAGAGGAGACACGCTCTCACACTGAAGCGCGGCCTCTTTGAACTTTTTCCCAGCCCAAGTTCAGCCTCTACACACCAACGTCTACGCCGTTTAAGCAGGGACAAAATCGATCTGGACACGCCCCCTATCGTACCTCCGTCTACGCCACCGCCTCCACCAAGATCATCTATATATGGCCCACAGTTGTTTTTCATTGCCAGCAAGCTACCTGCTAAACTATACCAAGGTCCCAATGTCATCAGAGCAGGTATGTGATTGGCAATCTTTAGCGTGAAAAAAACATGCACAGTTTGTGGCTTAAAAGTTTACATGGTGATCTTTTAGTTAAGGAGTAAATGCTCTAAACCTTGAGCCCATTTCACATTTGTAAAGAATCTGCTTAAGCTATTCATTTGTTTCTTGTGGCTGACCCCTTGTGGCTGGAGCTATGTTTGATCCTATCCCACAATGATACAGCCTCTCCAATAAATTCCTGAGTCCATATGGGCTTCTAGATCCACACCAAATTACAGACCTTTTCTAAAAACGTCCATCAATGCAACTTTGAGCAATGATACAATGATCCAATGATACAAAAAATACCTGTACTTAGGGTACAAAATAAAAAATTCACAAAATCTGACCCAAGTAATACATTTTAAAACCAAAACTCCTGTGACAAAATGCAACAGGATGAAATACCTTCTGTTTGTCCAGATGTCTTCCCTTTACTCTCTTGTTGCATGGATGCATGAAAAAATGAATAAGACTTAGTGTGTGTGACTCCATACTCCTAACAAAATATTCATCACATAATTGCCACTTTCTACATATCTTTCTTTAGCATTTCTTGAAACTTAAAATTCATACATTTTTACTTCCATCAAGGAAGTAAAACGTTTTTGCCAACACTGGTTTGATGGTTGGTTTGTTTTGTTTCTATGAGGAGAATGAATAAAAAAGCAATAGCTGTATTTTTATTACATTTTCAGAGAAGATCTGTAAGTGGCCAATGAAAATGTATTTTTTGTTTATTTCTGGTGTTGATCAAAAATGCCACCTGGGTGCAGACATTTTCTATAACATTGTGACATAGGGCCAAAAACACTAAGTCCAGCCACAATGGGTCATTAAAGAAACAAATGATTAGTTTTAGTGGATTATTTGACATTGTGAGAGCTGAGGGTTTTATGGCTCAGTAGATAGGGCATTTACCCCTAAACTTGAACATCCAGAGTTCGAGTACAGAAGTGGGCACTAATCTCAGAGACTGGGTTGAGATTAGAAAAAATATTTGGATTTAGATGCGGAGGCTAATAACCACCTCATTATCAAAATGACCTTTTATCACTGTTTGATGTGCCTTGTGTAACTGTTTAATTGCAGTGATTTTTTTTTCCAGTTGAAAGCAATCTGCTGTAAACAGTTGTCTCTCTGATCTCTTGTACAGAATCCATCTGCTTCACCCTCTGTTATTGGAGGGTGTGGTCTAAACCTTGAAATTATCGACATATATGTATTGAATTGTTTTCATCAATAGTTACCAAACTCATTTTATTGTTCTAGGTTTGTAAAGGGACTGCTAAGTCACTACTACAAGAGCAACGACGAGATCAGAGAAGACACTGAGCTGCAGAAGTGGATCCAGGACATTTATGAACATGGCTTTCTTTCCCAGGCTTGCACCGGTGAGCTGTTATAGTAATATCAGCTACAGTGATATCTCCTGACTAATATTGATGGTCATAATGTCATGTGTTATGACCACCTGCCTGATATAGAGCCCCATACGCAACTATCACCTTTCTATCAAAACCAGCATTAACCTCTTCAGTTATTTAGAGCTACATTAGCCCACCTGTTGGATCAAACCACACAGGCCAGCCTATGCCGTCTACGTGCGTCACCTGTCACCTGTTTACCACTGCTCCTTCCTTGGACCACTTTTGATAAATACTGACAGTGTAGACTTTGAACACCCCACAAGAGCTGCTGTATTGGAGATGCTCTGACCCCCTCATCTAGCCATCACAGTTTAGTCCTTGTCATACACGATTAAAACCTTACACTTGCCCATTTTTTTCTGCTTCTAAAACATTAACTTTGAGGACAACATGTTCACTTGCTGCCTAATACTTCCAACCCTCTGGCAGTGCCATGATAAAGTGTTATTCAGTTGACCTGTCATGCCTGATCGATGTATTATCTAATAATGTCAGGGCTATCATTTTAACTCTAGTTAACAATATCAGTTTTTGTTTTACACAGCAGCCAAAATACTTGAATACAGTGTGAGATGCCTGTTTGTTGCAATAATGTATTCTCTGTATTCTGTTTAAGGAATTCCACAAAGCTTCAGCACTGTGGAGGAGTTGGTCAAGTTTGTCACTATGGTCATGTTTACTTGCTCAGCTCAGCACGCAGCAGTCAACAGTGGACAGGTATAGCTACTTTAACAAAAAAACAACCTTTTCAAATATATACACAGCTAGATCTGTATGTTTTCGTTACCAGTGGTATAATAAATACTTCTCTACTGCAGTACGACTATGGCGGCTGGATGCCCAACACTCCCATCGCTCTACAGCACCCTCCACCGACCAGGAAGGGCACATCGACTGAAGCCACTCTGCTGCAGACGCTGCCCAGTGTCAACACCACAGTCAACGGCATGGCAACAATGTGGTTACTGAGCAAACAGTCCTCTGACTTTGTAAGTATTCAACTCCTGATGATGTAGTCAACACCTTAGTAAATAATAATAATTTTTACTCTGCACCAGTTTCAAACAGTACTACAAGTCCAAGTTTTTCCTCCCAACTGAACCGTTCTGAAGAACTAGAACGCTCCAACAGCCCAAATTAACAACACTTTATAAACCTAAAGCTGACAGCTGTATTTGATCCTGTTTCTCTCAGGTTGCTCTTGGCGTTTACCCAGAAGCTCATTTCTGTGAGAAGGTTCCCCAGAAGCTCATCGAGGACTTTCAGGAGGAACTGGATGAGCTTAGCGTGAGGATCAAGGACCGAAACAAAACTCTGACGGTTCCATACACGTACATGGACCCGAGGGAGGTGGAGAACAGTGTTGCCATTTAAACACTACAGACAACAACATGGGCCTTTACAATGTTTTTGCATGAAAAATGTATTAAGTCTACAACATTTACCCAACTTTGCTGAACAGCTTATGCATATACAGTAACTCTTGTAAACTAATGTGAAGTCTTTCAACTTAGATCTGCAGAGTATATAACTTAAATCTGAAAAGTAAAAGAAATCTGATCTGATAGTATTAATGTTTAGTTCAGTCGCCATTAAGGTTTGGGACAGCTTGAGTTTACCAACTTATATAGGAGTTTTAATCTCAATGATAGACTTGTGCAAAATGTGAGTAAAATTCTTTGTATTGCAGCTTTGCCATGTTCTGTTCAACCAATAAATATATATAATGAAGTTGAAGCAGGGTTGCAATTGAATAATAAATGTGAGTACTTAGAGAATTACAATATTGCAGATTTTTGGTCTTTGCCCCAATCTGGTGGCAATCTGCTGTTGATTGAGGTCGACACAAAATGCTCAGTAGCAGTTTCCTGAAGTCTTCTTGCTCTATCCAAAGTATAGGTCCCTAAAGACAGAGATAACTCTCTATTATGCACTGGATCAGAGACAGCAGCTGCACCTCTTCAGAGTACGCAGCACTGTGCCACTGTCAGGTCTGGCTTTATTTTCTGCAAGTGGACAAGGATAACCAACTGGGACCAGCCCACAGGGGGGGTCTTTTTCAGATTACTGTTTTTAGGGTTAGGGTTAGTTCACACATTATTCTTTTGTGAGTAATGTGGAGGTTTTGAATTGAATTTTATGCTTGATAGGTGACACTTGGATGAGAAAAGATTCTAGGTTAAACCAAGTACTGTAGTGTTTGAGTTGTTCTCCTGACAGCAGAGCACATAAACCTTGTTTCTTTTAATATACCAAATAGATGAGAACACACACCGTCAAAACAATAAATAAATCACCATCAACACCACTTTAACGATATATAACTTAAATCGTATTATGGAATAACAGTGGTAAAATTAAATTAATATTAAAATAATCTATTCTGTGTTTCCTTGCTGATACTATCATCTATTCAAATTCATGTGTTATCACCATTAGAAGAGGGAGTGTTTCAACTTATTCTTAATTCATTATGTACTATGGAAACATTTGTCTTTTTATTACATTTTATTTCAGATGTATTTTTTTGTAAGTAAAGTACTTGGTGCCCTTCAGCAGACATTTTATGGACCACAAATGCATGCACAAATCCAAATATTCTGTTGACACTCTGCTGTGGATTTCCTCCAGGCCTGGTTCTTCTTCTTATTAAATGACTTGTTTGCTTACCCTTTTTGGTCCAAATATGCTGGCCAGAGGAAAAATAATGATTCTTGAGTATGTATCTCAGCTCTTTGGAAGAACTCTGGATAGTCATGTGTTTTATCATCTAGTATCTGCAGCCCATATGGCCATGCTGAGCCAATAATGGCTGATTTGACCTTTTATTTCTTCTGTTGCTAACTACTTAGAGAGGATAAGTTGAGTGCAGTTCAGAACCAAAGCAAATAGGTCTACCTTCTGTTCCTGTTGCAACTGACCAAACTGAGCACTACTGGAGATGAAGCACACTAATGTCCACAAAACAGTATTTGGTGCCCCTGCCTCCTGGCAAATAGATTGGGTTTGATCCCTGGGTCAATGCTACAGTATGGAAGCAAACTTGTCTCATCACATTTTGAATTTTAAATGCCTTTGAATTTCTACTATTGAATTTTTTAACAATGAAATAGGAGTCTGAAATTTTTTGTCTATGCATTTCAGTCACTGAAATTTCAGTATCTAATTTTCACTGTATTATTTCAGTGTTAAAATTTTAAAATGAAAAAATATGCCTTTAAAAAATTTGATGCATGTATTTTTGAGTCCTCAAATTCGATTGGCGTCTAAAATATGGTATAAAAAAAATTGCATGAAAAATGTGATGAGACGAGTTTGCTTTCATGCCTCAGTCTCTCCAGGTACTCTGGCTTTCTCCCACTCTACAAAAGGTAGAGGTAAACTGGTGACTCTAAATTGCCCATAGTGAATGGAAATGGTTGCTTGTCCGCGTATATAGTGAAAATAGGTGTGTGGTTTTAAATTCCAAAACAGCTAGGATCATGCAAGATTTGTGAGCTTGCTCAATGAGGTGAAGAAGAATCCTAGAGTGTCAGCTAAAGACTGACAGAAATTTCTGGCACAAGTTTAACATCTTTGTTCACAAATCTACAATAGGTAAAACATTGAACAAAAATGGACTTCATGGGAGGACACTAAAGAGGAAGTCCAAAAGAAAATATTGCTGTACGTTTAAAGTTCGCAAAGGAGCTCCTAGATGTTCCACAGCACTAGTGGCAAAATATTCTGTGGACAGATGAAACCAAATTTGAGTTGTTTGGAAGGAACACACAAAGCTATGTGTGGAGAAAAAAAGGCACAGCACACCAACATCAAAACCCCATCCCCACTGTGAAGTATGGTGGAGGGAGCATCATGGTTTGGGACTGCTTTGTTGCCTCAGGGCCTGGACAACTTGCTATCATCAACAGTAAAATGAATTCCCAAGATTATCCAAACATTTTGCAGGAAAACTTAAGACCATCTGTCCACCAACTGAAGCTCAACAGAGGATGGACGATGCAACAGGACACTGACTCAGCAACAGAATGGCTTCAACAGAAGAAAATATGCCTTCTGGAGTGGCCCAGTCAGAGTCTTGACCTCAATCCAATTGAGATGCTGTGGTATGACCTCAAAAGAGCGATTCACACCAGACATCCCAAGAATATTGCTGAACTTAAACTTAAAGGAATGGTCCAAAATTCCTCCTGAGTGCTTGATCTGATCTTCACTACAGAAAACATTTGGTTGAGGTTATTGCTGCCAAAGGAGGATCAACCAGTTATTAAATCCAAAGGTTCCAATACTTTTTCTACCCTGTACTGTTAATGTTTACATAAATGCTCAATAAAACATGAAAAAAATGTCTTTTTTTGGCAGCATTAGTTTAAGCAGACTGCGTTTGTCTATAGTTTTGACTTAGATGAAGATCAGATCACATTTTATGACCAAATCATGCAAAAATCCTAGTATTTCAGAGGGGTGCCAATACTTTTTCTTTCAACTGTATGTTGTATTGTGACAAGCTACTGAAACCACTAAATTATGCAACACATAGTTCAGGATGTTTATCTTTCCCAATCCCCTGCCAATTCTGCACAAATGCACAATTTGCCAAAATTTGTGCAAAACTGATACAATGCATTCTTTAATTTGTAATGTGGACACATCATATAAACACAGTGTCAGTGTAGCCCTCTCTAGAGAAAGGAGAAATGCTCAAACAAGTCCAAGGATTAGTCATTTTCCAACACACCCCTTGATGTGCACATATAAAGGATCTCAAAAATCAGACGATATCCACAGCACCAACATATCCGCTTCCATACAGCAGGTAAGACTTTTGCAAGTTGGGTCTGACAGTTTCTTTCTTTCATTGCATTTGGGATGTGTATGTTGTGATGTATTTATTTCAGTGATCTAGGAAGTGCCTAATATGCAATAAAATAACCAGTATTGAAATGTGTTTCATTCTGCCAGAATTCTCCTTTCCTCTGAGAAGATGGTGACTTATAAAGTGACCGTGTACACTGGCAGTAATTTCCATGCTACTACTTTAAACAAGGTCTACATTAAACTGGTGGGTGAAAATGGAGAGAGTGATCGGACTAGGCTTAAGGGATTAAAAGGTGTTGCATCCTTCTACAAAGGAACCGTAAGTTGTTGTTGTTGTTTTTTTATTACAGCTAAATAGTTAATTTGCAAACAGACTCTTGTTATTCAGAAAGGCAGACATTTGGTTTGGACACTTTCCTCAATCTGTTTCTGTATTTCAGATACATTCTTGCTTATGTTTCTATTTCAGGCATCTAAATTCACTGTGTGCACTGATTGTAACATTGGAAAACTAGTACTGATTGAACTTGACAAACAGCAGACTCTTATGGTACCACAAGACTCCTGGTTTGTGGATAAGGTGCGAGTAAAGTGTTCAGATAACGAGGTCTACATGTTTCCAATTTACCGCTGGATTAACGACAACAAGGTTAACCGTTTCAGAGAAGGGACAGGTAAGGTTCAGGTAGAATAGTTTATACCAACAGCATGTAATGGTATAAAATACTGTGTTTTTTTGTTTTTGTTTTTTGTAGCTCTGAGAGTGATTGACGACACTCATCATCTTGGTAGATATGCTCGACAACAGGAGCTGAAAAAACGAGGGGAAGATTACTGGTAAGTCAGTCCACTATTACCACGGCTACTATTACTACTGCTACAGCTATTCCTTTTACTGTTAATACTTCTACCCCTGCTACTACCACTATTGTTACTACTGTTGGTGCTACAACTGCAAATACTATTAGTATGAGTAGTACTACAACCACTAATGTTAATATTACTACTGTCGCTACCACTGTTAGTGGTACTACTACTACTGCTGCTACTACTAACTGTTTCCTACTTTACCACTAAAATCAAAATAAAACTTTTACTCATTTAAAAAAGCTAAAGAATGACTTGTGTATTTGTAATTTTATACCTCAAAATGTTTGTACCTTATGCATGTCCTACAAAACAGTTGTAGTTTACCATAAAACTCCTTTTTTTTCCAGCTGGGATGTGTATGTAGATGGAATTCCCGATTGTATTAAAACCACTGGGCCTCTTTCTCTGCCAAGTGAGGTCCAGTTCTCCTTCACTAAGACCACAGAGTTTCTCTACACTGCCTCCACTGGGTAAAGCCCTCTCCAGATGTGTCTCTACTTGTCTATTTGCAGATGTATTCATATCACAGTGATTTGTTAAAATGAAATGATGCATGATTTTACCTTGCCTCAACCTCTGTAGGCTGGCAGAGCTCAAACTAAAAGGACTGGATAGCCGTAGGGCAGCATGGACAAACATTGATGAAATAAACCAAGTTTTCTGCAACAAAAGGACAGGCATATCAGGTAGTGGCAACAACCTACAGTGAGTACGTTTTCAAAGGGATTTTACTTGTGATATACAGCATTCAGTATTCTAAAAGCTTGTTTTATTTCAATTGGCCATGCATAATACGACCCACTACTTGATGTACAAGGAATGTTCTCAAGCACAAATTCTAATGAAGATAAAAGAAGCTAGAACACATCCCTGTGGAACTCAAGTTCACTTATATTTGCCCAGACAGGTACATGTATGAACAGAAATGACAGTCAGGATGTGTCCTGTCTAATATATCTCTGTGATTTAGTTACATTTACATAAATAGATGCACTCAGTATTATGGGTTATATGTAGTATACTGGATTTGGACTTAAATAGTTTAGATAACTCAGACATGGACTTGGACTTATCTCTTTTCACAGACCAGGACTTGTGACTGAAGTAAGAATCGTACTGAGACTCAGACTTGTGCACAATAACCTAGACCTGGACTTGGTCTGAGCAGAAACAAACATCATTTAATGTATTTATACAAAATGACCCCAAAACAACGTGTGTTTTGTCCTTATAAAAATAGAAAATAGAAGTTTGGGTGAATTAACTTGACTTCAGTTGGTCTAGACTCTACATGGACTCAACTTGAATTGTTTTGGACTGGATTCTGACTTACTGACTTAGATTGAATTTGGACTTGCACGTCATCTCCAGATGACTACACTTAGATTTATCTTACAATTCTTTTGACTACTCAAACTTGGACTCCTCTTTCAAGGGCTAATGAAACAACTCAACAATTAAATCAGACATGATCACTGAGACTCCAGAGTGGCTTGGACTCAAAACTGGTGACTTGACTACAACACTAATTTGTATTATTATTAAAACAAACTTATTAACAGAAACAAAAAGGATGTATTTTCAAGACTGAATTTAATTCTTTTCATTTTCAAAAGAGCTTATTAAGTATAGTGCCAACTATAAACTTATCTGATGCTTAACTATATGTTCAGGCTATGTTCAGCAGCACTGGAAGGAAGATGCTTTCTTTGGTTACCAGTTTCTGAATGGAGTCAACCCCATGTTGATCCGCCGCTGCACCTCGCTGCCCTGTAACTTCCCTGTCACTGATAACATGGTCTTCCTCCATGGAGCTGAGAACCTGGCAGATGAGATGCAGGTTATTGTCACAAAAAGCAAAATAACCTTAACCTCGATTATTTTATGTATGTATATATATATATATATATATATATATATATATATATATATATATATATATATATATATATATATGTGTGTGTGTGTGTGTACATTGAACAGAAAGGCAACATTTTCCTGTGTGACTACAAACGTTTGGTTGGAGTGGAGACCAATACCATCAATGGTCAAAAGCAGCATTTGATGGCTCCTCTTGTTTTCCTTCACAAAACACCTGATGATGAACTGAAGCCAATTGCCATTCAGGTGAATTGTTTGAAAATTACTTCCTGGCATCTTCATCCATGAAGGGGTCTTTTTTTTCAATTAAGAGAATTTTAAGTTGCACATGTTTTGTTCCCACAGCTCAAACAGACTCCAGCTGAGGACAACCCCATCTTTCTTCCCACTGACCCAGAGTATGACTGGTTATTGGCCAAGGCCTTTGTGAGAAGTGCAGATTTCAACGAACACCAGCTCAATGTCCACCTGCTGCGCACTCACCTGCTGGCTGAAGTGTTTGCTGTGTCTCTGCTGAGAAACGTGCCCATGGTGCACCCTCTGTACAAGGTAGGATGAGTCAAGAAAGAGAGAACAATATATACTGAATAAGTCATTTTTCATACCTTCTCTTTTCTTCTCAGCTTCTCATCCCACACACACGCTACACTCTGCAGATCAACTTCTTAGCTCGACTTCTGCTTATATCAAAGACTGGAACCTTTACACAAGTAGGTGACCAAGGTAAAAGGATTGGCTAAATGTATTATAATGTTTTATAATTATTGGGTGTTATAGTTTGCAGCTTCAGGTGGAGAAGGTATGATCACCATCCTGAAGAGGTCCCTGTCCTCCCTGACCTACAGCTCCCTCTGTATCCCAGAGGACATTAAAGAGAGAGGGGTGGAGTCAGTGCCCAACTACTACTACAGGGATGACGGACTCAAGCTTTGGGAAATCATACTCAGGTATCAGTGCAAACAGTTTGAAAGAATTAGCAGCCTGACCAAATAGAATATTCTGGAATGTAATATGAAAATGTTTACGTGGCATGAAATAGCATTAAGCCCTTGTTACATTGTGTGGTCCATGCAATCTGTTTACTACATAATAATAATAATAATAATTAATAATAATAATAATTCATCAAATTTATATAGCGCTTTTTTGGACACTCAAAGACGCTTTACATACAAAAAAAAAAAAAAAAGTTTAAGAAAAGGCAAGATTAAACAGGTGAGTTTTTAGCTTTGATTTGAAGTTTTGTAAAGAGTGCGAATTCCTGATGGGTTGTGAGAGTGAGTTCCAGAGGACGGGGGCAGCTGCAGCGAAGGCTCTGTCACCCATGGTCCGGTACCTTGTCCTGATGATGGGAGTGAGGAGATTAGTATCTGCTGATCTGAGGCGGCGGGTGGGACAGTGCTGGCGGAGGAGCTCATTAAGGTAAGGAGGAGCTAGGTTATGGAGGGACTTGTAGGTGATGAGGAGAACCTTGTATTGGATACGGTATTGTATGGGGAGCCAATGGAGCTGTTTAAGGACGGGGGTGATGTGGTCTCTGGAGCGGGTGTGGGTGAGTAGGCGGGCAGCAGAGTTCTGGATGTATTGCAGTTTCTGAAGGTGGGTAGAGGGGAGACCATATAAGAGGCTATTGCAGTAGTCAAGTCTGGAGGTGATGAAAGCATGGATTAGGACTTCTGCGGTAGGTTGTGAGAGGGAGGGGCAGAGACGTGCGATGCTGCGGAGATGAAAAAAAGATGTTTTGGTGATGTGGTTTATGTGGGACTTGAATGAGAGGGTGGGGTCCAAGATGCTGCCGAGATTGCGAACGGAAGGAGATGGGGTGACAGCGTGGCCATCGATGATGAGGGAGAAGTCCTGAGCAGAAGAAAGGAGAGATTTGGGTCCGGTGATAAGAAGTTCTGTTTTTTTGCTATTTAGTTTAAGAAAGTTGTGGTCCATCCAGGTTTTTATATCAGTGAGGCAGTTTGTAATGGTGGAGACAGTGACTGGGGTGATGGATTTGGTAGAGATGTTGACCTGTGTGTCATCGGCATAGCAGTGAAAGGGAAGACCATAGTGGCAAATGATGTGGCCAAGGGGAAGCATGTAAATGATGAAGAGGAGGGGGCCAAGTACCGAACCTTGGGGAACTCCGGTGGTGACAGGGGAGGTGTGAGATTTGAAGTCGTTCATGGAAACGTAGTGATGACGGTCAGAGAAGTAAGAGGAGAACCAGGAGAGTGCTGTGTCAGAGATGCCAATTGACTGTAGACGGTGGAGGAGGATGGTGTGATCAATGGTGTTGAATGCTGCACTGAGGTCAAGGAGGAGGAGTATAGAAAGCGAACCAGAATCTGCGGCAAGAAGGAGGTCATTGGTGACTTTCAGAAGGGCTGTCTCAGTGCTGTGGTGAGGGCAAAAACCAGATTGGAATGATTCGAAGAGCTTGAAGTTGATGAGATATTGCTGGAGTTGGGTGAAGATGGTGCGTTCTAGTATTTTGGAGAGGAAAGGGAGATTGGAAATGGGTCGGAAGTTGTCCAGGTTGTCAGGATCCAGGCCAGGTTTTTTCAGAAGAGGTGTGATTGTGGCAAGTTTGAGTGTGGGAGGGACAGTACCGGAGCTGAGGGAGGTGTTTATGATGCTATTGATGAGTGGAGTAAGAGAGGGGAGGCAGGCCTTCAAAAGGGGAGAAGGGATGGGGTCCAGGCGACAGGTTGTAGGTTTCATGGTGGAAAGGATGTCACACTGAACTTGATTTGACTTGGATCTGTATCTTGAAGTCTGTCATACTGTGTAATTAGAGAAGCTGAGTGCATCATTGGCAACAACAAACCAGCAGTGTCAGAGAGTGACATTCAAGCAAGAGAGAAAAAATAAAGAGAAAACAGCATGGTGTTAGGAAGTACACATTTGTCTTTCATTGCCAGCTAGCTACCTGCTAAACTATACCAAGGTCCCAATGTCATCAGAGCAGGTATGTGGTTGGCAATCTTTAGCGTGAGAAAAACATGCACAGTTTGTGGCTTAAAAGTTTACATGGTGATCTTTTAGTTAAGGAGTAAATGCTCTAAACCTTGAGCCCATTTCACATTTGTAAAGAATCTGCTTAAGCTATTCATTTGTTTCTTGTGGCTGACCCCTTGTGGCTGGAGCTATGTTTGATCCTATCCCACAATGATACAGCCTCTCCAATAAATTCCTTTAGTCCATATGGGCTTCTAGATCCACACCAAATTACAGACCTTTTCTAAAAACGTCCATCAATGCAACTTTGAGCAATATCTAGTTCCAATGATACAAAAAATACCTGTACTTAGGGTACAAAATAAAAAATTCACAAAATCTTACTCAAGTAATACATCTTAAATCCAAAACTCCTGTGACAAAATGCAACAGGATGAAATACCTTCTGTTTGTCCAGATGCCTTCCCTTTACTCTTTTGTCGCATGGATGCATGAAAAAATGAATAAGACTTAGTGTGTGTGACTCCATACTCCTAACAAAATATTCATCACATAATTGCCACTTTCTACATATCTTTCTTTAGTATTTCTTGAAACTTAAAATTCATACATTTTTACTTCCATCAAGGAAGTTATGTTTTTGCCAACATTGGTTTGATGGTTGGTTTGTTTTGTTTCTATGAGGAGAATGAATAAAAAAGCAATAGCTGTATTTTTATTACATTTTCAGAGAAGATCTGTAAGTGGCCAATGAAAATGTATTTTTTGTTTATTTCTGGTGTTGATCAAAAACGCCACCTGGGTGCAGACATTTTCTATAACATTGTGACATAGGGCCAAAAACACTAAGTCCAGCCACAATGGGTCATTAAAGAAACAAATGATTAGTTTTAGTGGATTATTTGACATTGTGAGAGCTGAGGGTTTTATGGCTCAGTAGATAGGGCATTTACCCCTGAACTTGAACATCCAGAGTTCAAGTACAGACGTGGGCACTAATCTCAGAGACTGGGTTGAGATTAGAAAAAAATATCTGGATTTAGACGTGGAGGCTAATAAACTGCATCTGATGGTGTAACTGTGACATAAGCACCTCATCTTCATAATGACCTTTTATCACTGTTTGATGTGCCTTGCGTAACTGTTTAATTGCTGTGATTTTTTATAGATATGTATTGAGTTGTTTTCATCAATAGTTACCAAACTCATTTTATTGTTCTAGGTTTGTAAAGGGACTGCTAAGTCACTACTACAAGAGCAACGATGAGGTCAGAGAAGACACTGAGCTGCAGAAGTGGATCCAGGACATTTATGAACATGGCTTTCTTTCCCAGGCTAGCACCGGTGAGCTGTTATAGTAATATCAGCTACAGTGATATCTCCTGACTAATATTGATGGTCATAATGTTATGTGTTATGACCACCTGCCTGATATAGAGCCCCATACGCAACTATCACCTTTCTATCAAAACCAGCATTAACCTCTTCAGTTATTTAGAGCTACATTAGCCCACCTGTTGGATCAAACCACACAGGCCAGCCTATGCCGTCTACGTGCGTCACCTGTCACCTGTTTACCACTGCTCCTTCCTTGGACCACTTTTGATAAATACTGACAGTGTAGACTTTGAACACCCCACAAGAGCTGCTGTATTGGAGATGCTCTGACCCCCTCATCTAGCCACAGTTTAGTCCTTGTCATACACGATTAAAACCTTACACTTGCCCATTTTTCCTGCTTCTAAAACATTAACTTTGAGGACAACATGTTCACTTGCTGCCTAATACTTCCAACCCTCTGGCAGTGCCATGATAAAGTGTTATTTAGTTGACCTGTCATGCCTGATCGATGTATTATCTAATAATGCTAGGGCTATCATTTTAACTCTAGTTAACAATATCACTTTTTGTTTTACACAGCAGCCAAAATACTTGAATACAGTGTGAGATGCCTGTTTGTTGCAATAATGTATTCTCTGTATTCTGTTTAAGGAATTCCACAAAGCTTCAGCACTGTGGAGGAGTTGGTCAAGTTTGTCACTATGGTCATTTTTACTTGCTCAGCTCAGCACGCAGCAGTCAACAGTGGACAGGTATAGCTACTTTAACCAAAAAAAAAAAAAAACTTTTCAAATATATACACAGCTAGATCTGTATGTTTTCGTTACCAGTGGTATAATAAATACCTCTCTATTGCAGTACGACTATGGCGGCTGGATGCCCAACTCTCCCATCGCTCTACAGCACCCTCCACCGACCAGGAAGGGCACATCGACTGAAGCCACTCTGCTGCAGACGCTGCCCAGTGTCAACACCACAGTCAACGGCATGGCAACAATGTGGTTACTGAGCAAACAGTCCTCTGACTTTGTAAGTATTCAACTCCTGATGATGTAGTCAACACCTTAGTAAATAATAATACACGGCTGAAAAAATAAAGGGAACACTTAAACAACACAATGTAACTCCAAGTCAATCACACTTCTGTGAAATCAAACTGTCCACTTAGGAAGCAACACTGATTGACATCAGTTTCACTGCTGTTGTGCAAATGGAACAGACAACAGGTGGGAATTATAGGCAATTAGCAAGACACCCCCAATAAAGGAGTGGTTCTGCAGGTGGTGACCACAGACCACTTCTCAGTTCCTATGCTTTCTGGCTGATGTTTTGGTCACTTTTGAATGCTGGCGGTGCTTTCACTCTAGTGGTAGCATGAGACGGCGTCTACAACCCACACAGGTGGCTCAGGTAGTGCAGCTCATCCAGGATGGCACATCAGTGCGAGCTGTGGCAAGAAGGTTTGCTGTGTCGGTCAGCGTAGTGTCCAGAGCATGGAGGCGCTACCAGGAGACAGGCCCGTACATCAGGAGACATGGAGGAGGCCATAGGAGGGCAACAACCCAGCAGCAGGACCACTACCTCCTCCTTTGTGCAAGGATTAACAGGAGGAGCACTGCCAGAGCCCTGCAAAATGACCTCCAGCAGGCCACAAATGTGCATGTGTCTGCTCAAACGGTCAGAAACAGACTCCATGAGGGTGGTATGAGGGCCCGATGTCCACAGGTGGGGGAGGTGCTTACAGCCCAACACTGTGCAGGACGTTTGGCATTTGCCAGAGAACACCAAGATTGGCAAATTCGCCATTGGCGCCCTGTGCTCTTCACAGATGAAAGCAGGTTCACACTGAGCACATGTGACAGACGAGACAGAGTCTGGAGACGCCACGGAGAACGTTCTGCTGCCTGCAACATCCTCCAGCATGACCGGTTTGGCAGTGGGTCAGTAATGGTGTGGGGGTGAAATTTCTTTGGGGGGGCCGCACAGCCCTCCATGTGCTTGCCAGAGGTAGCCTGACTGCCATTAGGTACCAAGATGAGATCCTCAGGCCCCTTGTGAGACCATATGCTGGTGCGGTTGTCCCTGGGTTCCTCCTAATGCAAGACAATGGTAGACCTCATGTGGCTGGAGTGTGTCAGCAGTTCCTGCAAGACGAAGGCATTGATGCTATGGACTGGCCGCCTGTTCCCCAGACCTGAATGCAATTGAGCACATCTGGGACATCGTGTCTTGCTCCATCCACCAACGCCACGTTGCACCACAGACTGTCCAGGAGTTGGCGGATTCTTTAGTTCAGGTCTGGGAGGAGATCCCTCAGGAGACCATCCGCCACCTCATCAGGAGCATGCCCAGGTGTTGTAGGGAGGTCATACAGGCACGTGGAGGCCACACACAGTACTGAGCCTCATTTTGACTTGGTTTTTTTTTTGTAGTGTTTTTCTACTTTAATTTTGAGTGTGACTGCAAATCGAGACCTCTATGGGTTAATAAATTTGATTTCCATTGATAATTTTTGTGTGATTTTGTTGTCAGCACATTCAACTATGTAAAGAACAAAGTATTTAATAAGAATATTTCATTCGTTCTGATCTAGGATGTGTTATTTTAGTGTTCCCTTTATTTTTTTGAGCAGTCTAATTTTTACTCTGCACCAGTTTCAAACAGTACTACAAGTCCAAGTTTTCCCTCCCAACCGTTCTGAAGAACTAGAACGCTCCAACAGCCCAAATTAACAACACTTTATAAACCTAAAGCTGACAGCTGTATTTGATCCTGTTTTTTTCAGGTTGCTCTTGGCGTTTACTCAGAAGCTCATTTCTGTGAGGAGGTTCCCCAGAAGCTCATCAAGGACTTTCAGGAGGAACTGGATGAGCTTAGCGTGAGGATCAAGGACCGAAACAAAACTCTGAAGGTTCCATACACGTACATGGACCCGAGGGAGGTGGAGAACAGTGTTGCCATTTAAACACTACAGACAACAACATGGGCCTTTACAATGTTTTTGCATGAAAAATGTATTAAGTCTACAACATTTACCCAACTTTGTTGAACAGCTTATGCATATACAGTAACTCTTGTAAACTAATGTGAAGTCTTTCAACTTAGATCTGCAGAGTATATAACTTAAATCTGAAAAGTAAAAGAAATCTGATCTGATAGTATTAATGTTTAGTTCAGTCTCCAAGCCATTGAGGTTTGAGACAGCTTGAGTTTACCAACTTATATGAGAGTTTTAATCTCAGTGATAGACTTTTGCAAAATGTGAGTAAAATTCTTCGTATTGCAGCTTTGCCCTGTTCTGTTGACTAAATAACCAACCAATAAAGTTGAAGCAGGGTTGCAATTGAATAATAAATGTGAGTACTTGCAGAATTACAATATTGCAGATTTTTGGTCCTTGCCCCAATCTGGTGGCAATCTGCTGTTGATTGAGGTCAACACAAAGTGCTCAGTAGCAGTTCCCTGAAGTCTTCTTGCTCTATCCAAAGTATAGGTCCCTAAAGACAGAGATAACTCTCTATTATGCACTGGATCAGTGATGGCAGCTGCACCTCACAGCAAACAGTCACTGTCAGGTCACACACTTTCATAGGTGGACAAGGATGACCTGGAACCAAAACCAACTGAGACCAGTTTCATAGAGAGTGCTCTTTTTCAGATGCCATAGTTTATTGGGTTAATTATTCATAGTTTTTAGTCAATGACTCACAGTCATTAATAATGGTATATGAATGATTGAGAACTTGTGTGTGTGAATGGGTGAAAAGCAGTAGAAAATGTAGAAAAGCACTATTGAAATATTTGATAAGCCAGGGTACGTTCTGTGCCTGTCCCAGGCCTGGATAAATGGAGAGGGTTGAGTCAGGAAGAGCATCCGGCCCAAAATCTATGTCAAATTAGATATGTAAATCACTGCTCACTAGGCGGATGAATTGCAGTGGCAAGGCTGGAAGGGAAAAGCCAAATGGAAAGAAAGATCTTTTGATGTACTGATGTCTCTTATATATCCAAATTCCATATAAGAAATATATATGTCTCAGTGAAATTTCCTAGCTTTTGTTCTTTTACACTTTACACCATTTTGCCTGATGAAGGCCTAGTACCGAAACGTCACTTATTGAGTCTTAATAAAGTCTCATATTTGCAAGTTCGACGGTGTGCGTGATTTTTTTCTATTTGATGTTCTTTTACACTAACATTTCTTCAGGGCACCAAAGGTCTTCTAAGGCAAGAAATAAAAATGAAGTAGAAAATTGCTTGAATATTACAGTGCAGGTGTGACCTTGTGTGCCAGTGTAATGGTGGGTGTGCTGATGGGGCATCTCTCTGCCTCTGGGTCTCTTTTCTGGTGGAGGGCTCATAATTAGCCTGGCTGCTCGTTTTACTGTCCAACACTGATGACTTCTTCTATTGTTCTATAACTGCAATTGTCTGAAGCCCATTTTCCCAACCCACTGGCCAAACTCCAATCACATTGGTATTCAGAACATGACTGGTCTTAACACAACTCATGACATTAAGTACAAAAGTTTGGAGAATTTGAAGGAGAACTATTATACCTTTTTCCAAGGAATAGTATTAACTGAACCAGAGTTTTGCCTAGAGTTATTCTTTGTGCTTTCCAATTCTCCAAAAATGTAAGGAAAGTTAGATGTTTTAGATTTTTGTGTATTGTAATGAACATAGGAAGTGCTGTGACCACTGTGTGTAGGGGTTTTCAAATGATTATTACAAGAAAGAGCTAAATGAGTCCACTATTGGATTGACACACACAGAAAGAAGGATCTGTCTATACAACACAAAATTAATTTGATTGTCCTTTCCAGTCACTCACCCTACTCATTTAGCACTATACAAATGTACAAATATGTGACAAGTTAAAACCAGTAGTTTGTATGATTTATTCTGTGTTATTTATTTGCTTCATCCATGCAAAGGAACAATAAAGGTCCCTCTAGGTCAGGGGTCACCAACGCGGTGCCCGCGTGCGCATAGTCGCCTGCGAGGACCACTTAAGGCGCCCGCAAGGCATGCTCAAAAAATAGCCCTGGTCACAATGGAACTGATTATATATATAAAATATATATATATATATATATATATTTTTTTTTTAATTAATGCTCACATTAATGCAGATTTGTTGAATGACGCTATAATATAGAGTATTTAAAAATTAAAAATAAAATATTTGATATAGGTTTAACGAACACGCCTCATTTGAGGTCAGAGGTCATTAATGCGCGGTCACCAGCACATCTCTTTCCTGTCACGGTGAGGAGGAATTAGCCTGCTTGTGCTTTAGCCCCAAAAATTATGGCACAAAAGAGAAAAAGGATATACTATTTTCAGAGTGATTGGGAGGAAGAGTTCTTTTTTACGTCATTCAGAGACAAATGTTTGTGTCTTATTTGCGGGACAACTGTTGCAGTACCAAAGCGGCACAATGTGGAGAGACACTTTAAAACTTGTCACGAAAGCTTCGACGTGAACTACCCACCTGGCAGTGCATTAAGGACAGAAAAAGCCCGTGGGTTAAAGGCAGCTTTAGAAAAACAATGGACTTTTTTCACAAGGCCGGTGAAAAAATACCAGAAATCAACGGAAGCTTTGTTTAGAGCTGCACATTTTTTGATAAAGAACAAAAAAGCCTTTTCGGATGGGGAGGTTTTTAAAGAAGCTATGATGCTTGTCGCTAACACAATCTTCAAAGATGAGAAATATGGTCCAGAGGCCATCTCTGCATTGTCCGATGTCCAACTTGGAGCAAGCACGATGGCTAGAGGTGTGTCAGCTGTGTCCGAGAACTTAACACAGCAACTGAACCTGGATCTCGCTACGTGCAGGTGGTTTAGCATCCAGTGCGACGAGTCGGTAGACAGCGCCAGCACAGCTCAGCTGATGATATTTATCCGAATGGTGTTTGATGATTTTTCTACAAAAGAACTGCTGACACTTCTGCCACTGAAGACAACTACGAGGGGAATTGACGTCTACAATGCGGTGAAAAACTTCTTTGTAGAGAAAAAGGTGCCATTACAGAAGTTGGCGTCAATAACAACAGACGGGGCCCCATCCATGACAGGTCGGCATGCAGGCTTCATTGCACAATGCAAAAATGATCCAGACTTCCCAAAATTTCTACACTACCACTGCATCATTCATCAGCAGTCGATCTGTGCGAAAGCTCCTTGGCTTAAAAATATTATGTGATAATTTGCACAACAAATACAGCAGGTGTCCCCCTTGATTTGCAAATGTTTGAACAACTAAACATAAATAAATGGTTCATGTTTAAACGTGTTTTTCTTAGCATTATTGTTGTGTAAATCATTGATAATAATTGTGGAAAATAATTACTGTTTATGTGAGAAGTCTCTTTACATCGTGTTATTATAACCACTGCTATTATTATTAACATTATCATTACTATAGTGATCCATGCAGTTTTGTTATTTAGGAAGTTTGTAGCAAACAGGTCCTGTGTAGCCCTTCATACTACTCAGTGCCCATGAAGTAGCCCTCAGCCTCAAAAAGGTTGGTGACCCCTGCTCTAGGTATTGAAACTTGGTATTTAATAAAACATTCTTTTTGATAAAGGTAGTATTGTAACTTTTCCTTTGATACCACAAAGGTATGGTTTAATGGTGCCCAGTGTATTTTCATAATTTTTAATGGTTTTTGAGTATTTTATAGTATAGTATTTTATGTACATTTTGCTGTCCTAAAACAGTACTTTGCTAATGTCCATTTAGTTCATTGACTACATTTGTCTTCCACGAACTTAGTCTAAAAGAACAAAGTCTACACAGACTCATAACATCTATTCAAATCATGCATAGATGTTACATAGATACATACTTGTTACACAGAGTCATGCTTTATTTATGAGTCACTAAAGACACATCTGTCTCTTTTATAGCACCTCAGATCACTTGTTGCCCTTTGAGAGGCATTCGAAAGACCACAGACATGCACAAATCCACATTCTGTTAGCACTTGTCTCTGCTGAGGATCTCCTTCAGCCTTGGTGCTTTATCTTAATAAAAGTCTTGTTTGCTCGGCCTTTTTGTCCCAAATAACCCAGCCAGAAGGAAAATAATGATTTTTGAGGCATTTTATCACAACTCCGAGACAGAGCATTGGACAATCATCTGTTTCATCATCCAATATCAAAAGTGCAGCCCATATGTGAGCCAATAAAAGTTGATTCATTTGACGTATGTGTGCCTTGTCTGGTGGCTAGTGTAAGGAATCTCAGAATAGATTTATTGACGTTGAACTTTTAGATTTATCACAGTGGATTTAAGTGTTTCCATGTGTGAAAATACTATCCAATAAGAAGTATGGGCCACTTGTGCTTGTGTCATTATTCATTTTAAGTGTAATAACCTCTGTGACCTTTTTAATTTAAACAAGTAGTTACAAAGTTGGTGTTTTGAAAGGTTATAAACTTAACCAAGTTCCTGTTTGATATTGTACAAGTTAAGCTGAATCCACCTGAACATACATACTTGCTCTGTCTCCTCCATTTGGCTAATTCACAAAGGTCGTGTCTGTGCATCCCCAGCAGCCTCACCTTGGTACGAATTACCCACAATGCATTACAACCACTTCCCACTCAGGGTTGTTTTTTTTAAGGCACATGTTCCAAAAGCATTCACAAGCAGCATTAGCAGGACACTCACTGTTACTGCGAAGGGGCTGACTCCAGAGAAGATGCCTCCAAGGAGCCTCTGGAGGAAGGATACTTGCTAGATATTCACAGGCTGCAGAAAGGTGTGAGAAGTGGAACTGAAATGTGAACCAGATCATCCCCACACTGCAGTTTTACTTAAACTTATTATGCAAAATCTACTTTTTTGAACTTTCTACCAGGTTATAATGTTGTTCCCTCCAGTGGTGTAGTCTACATTTTTGTAGTGGGTATACTGTGATGATTCCCGCCTCATATACCTGTGTTAGTGTCGCTTCATAACATTTTTTGGGGTTGTGTTTTTTTAGTGTATAGGGCCTACATACAATATTTAGCCAAATGGGAGTAATCTAGTTTTAAGAATCAGAATCAGAAAAACTTTATTTATCCCAAGTGGCAATTAATCTGTAGCTTACGAGCCATACATTCATCTTTACATAATAACAAAAACTGAATACATAAATCAAGGATACAAAGCCCTGTAGGAGTGCACTGAGATAAAAATGTGTATAAAATATACCATGAAAAAAGAGCTTTAAATCCAAAGGTTTTCTGTGAAAAAAAAAAAAAAAAACTACAACACAAAGATCAACTAACAGCACTACACCAAGACTCAGGGCCAGTGGAACTATGGATAAATAGTGTTTTTATACTAAACTATGCAGCATAGAGAAGTGCTAAAGCAGACTACTTGGCCTGCTTTGCCTATGGTACAAGTAAAATAAAGCTATATACTGTGGTTTATAGTTTATAACTATTATACTACACAAATAACCTTATTTTTTAATCAACTGTAAAACTAATCACTGGACAGTGTTCTGAGACCACTCAGAGTCTCACAATAAAATGCCAAATGCATCTCTTGGTTACTTAAACTCCCAAAACCAGTCAAATAATCTTAATACATACAGTTGGCTAAATTAGGCCTCTGCAAATATCACAAAAATTGCAAAGTCATATATGTACTGTACAACACCTACAAATGCAAATAGGCTACTTTCAACAAAACCTGTCAACCCTTAGCCTACTGTTATGTGATGAGCCCTAAAATGTGGATACAACGAGAGAAGAGAAGCAGTGCTCAGTAAAAATGCCTACCTTGGGATCAGGCTCCTTTAGCATCTTTTGCTGTACCTGTATTTGTCTTTAATACTGTACATTCTTTACTTGTACACCCATGATACCTGATACCTAACAAAATATTCAGTTTAATGAACAGAGTGAAAACGTTTGGTCAGTGACTTGTCTCTGTGGCTTAAGTTAAGATGCTAATTTGTTGAATTAGCCTACTTACATTTTAGCTCAATGTCTCTAACTCCTGTGTGAGCTCCTCTCCTGCTGTAGCTCATACTCCTCTGGTATCTGTGTCCAACGCCTGGTTTATTGTATTTTTATAAAGCTCTACAGCTGTGTTATCTGCTGATATCATTTTTTTTCTCTCTGAATGTAGCGCTGCTGAGGCGCGTTCACAACACACGCGTTCATGAACGGGAGACAACCAATGAGAGCGCGGGGGAGGCGGGACAAGCGTCAGAGGAGCCAATGAGAAACAAGTTAGTATTCCACGGAGCTTACTGTGCTGCTGTAGTGATGGGAACAGGGGGAGAGCGCAGAGCAGCGGCTGTGGAAACAGGCTGTTGCTGTAAAGAGTTAGCGCAGGTCTCGGTGAACAGAGAAAAAAGTACCAGGAGGTAATGATTGTTACGCATCGTTTCGTACTTTGAAGTGGTTTTGGAATTTTTGGAATTCTTTAGCATTCTAGTGGGTATACGGCGTATAGCTTCTTGTAGGTTATTAGCTTCTGAAAATTCTAACACTTAGCAAAAAGTCAGACATCACAGCTTTAAGTTAAGTCATCTTTCAGCTTGCAGGCTGAAAGTGTTGGCAGCTCAATATTTTTGTCCTGAGGTCAGTCAGGGCTGGTTGTCTCACTGATACTGGGGTTGGTTGAGTCATAAATGGCAAGGTGGCATTGTTGTAATAATTTGTTGTTATGCTCATATGAAATTAAACAGTAGCTTTGGTAAAGGATATATTTTTCAGCACTGTAAATTCCTCCAATTTACATTTCAAAATCAAAATCATGGTTATAATAGCACAGGCATTGATCATTATGTATTTGAAAATTATTTTGTCATTTTATTCCAAAAAACTGAAAAGTTACACATAATGTTTTATATTAATTTTTGGCACTAACAGTACATTGGTAACAAGAGGGACAACCAACCCCACACATTGTAAAAACCAACCCTCACATGGGGCTGATTGTCACAGTGGGTCAGGGTGTCTTTGATGGTTAATAACTTTTTATTACAACAAGGTGTAAAAAAGAAAGACATACCCACTCGAAGCCAAGACCTTAAGCTTTCATTTAATACATGAATGTCTTATCTTTTTTTTTTTTTTTTTTTTTTTTTTGATGATGTAATTTTCACTATAGTAAAAAAGGGTGACAATTTCTGTGGCCTCAGAACTCTTGTTTCCATGAACCCCTGCCTCCCCCACAAATCCGGAAAGCACTGACCATTCAACAAACCTTCTACATCCAGTCTGCTCTTATTAATTTTTGCTAAACTAAAAATCTGTTTCCACTGATTCCTCACAGCTGTTCATTTTGTAGTTAAATGGCAAAAAAGTTTAAAGAAATAAAAAGCTTCTATGTTTCTGTTGCCCCCTGCTGGTCTATTCACCTGGTTCTTTATGGCACCAGTACAGGCTTATTATTCTTTTAGTCAGATAATGTTTTTAAAGGTTGTAAACCGTGCAATGGTGTTCTATAGGTGACCAGGATTGGTTCAAACATATAAATAAAAGCAAAAAGCATGTGAATAGTAGATTATTAACCTGTCTCACCAAAAGCTTCTGTATTACTCAGAACCATCTGGGTGGGCTTCTATACAAATGATTGCAAATTGATTGTACTTATACATATATCTGGGCAGTGATTGGATTAACCAAAGTAAACATATTTTTTTTTTACAAACAGAGGAATTCCATATCATGGCTGATTTTCTTGTTCTGCATGTTCTTTGATTGCTCTTGTTTGTCTGTTGGATGTTTCCTTTCACATTCTGTCTGATGATGCTTTTTACGGCTTCCAAAAGATCTATGCCTATGCCTTTGCCTATGTATGTTCTGTGGCATGATAGGCAAAACATGAAAACCTCAAATCAGCCATATCCAACCACGGCAAAAGGGAAAAATCACTGGACTGGAATAATGCCAGCCAGAATCATCTGTGCTGACCACTGATATTAGGAAACATGCAGCAAAGACTACGAACCAGGATGAGGACGCTTACACCTTATCCCACACCTAGGATACGGTCCTGGAGAAAGTGTCAGACAGTAGAGGGGGGCGCAAGCTTTTCTGATGAAGGCTACAGGACGTATCTGAAACTAGTAAAGCAGGTAAACAAACACTCCTACTGACTAAAAGAAAATAGTATGTTGCTATGTTCTTGGTACTGTTACACCATTGGTAACGACAAAACAGATTTCAGTAAGTTGTGAATTACCAAACTTTGCAAAAATGTAGCTGCTGCCAGGGTAGATAGACCACAAACTACAAGGTCAGTTTTTTTTTTTTTTTTTTTTTTCTGATTAATGTTGATTGGGTGCTGCTAATGAAAGTGAAGAACGCAAGATAGGCACCTTCTAATCAAAAGGGTGAGTCCATGCTTTAACAATTGGCACGGTCTGTAACTGTCAATTAATTACAGATTATACCTTTTACATGTGAAATATTATGAACAAATTAAAAAGGATTCCTTTTGAATAAGAACTTAATCCAACATTTTTAAGTAAAGCTTTTTTTTTGTTTTTTAACAGGTCTCGGACAAGCTAGCTGTCAATCACACCTACACCTCCATAGTTATTTGAATAGTTGTGTTCGCTATTCATCAAAGAAACAATTAAATGAAAGAAAAAAACAGTAGACCATAGGCTCACTGCAAAAAATACATAAAAATATTTCACATTCTTTGAGGTCAGTTGCAGCTGGACATCATGTAGCCTCTTCATCCATAATTCTACCTGAGTGCAATTGTCTCTTTTGTCCCTGGCTAAATTGTAAATAAAAATCCAGGTTTTACAGAAGATTGGTTGCAGGTGATTTTCAATAAACCAATTGAGAAACAGAAATACAGGGTCATCAGGGTTATAGCATAAATACGGTAGCTTCTTTGAATGAATTTAATATGAATGGTGTTCTTGTGCACACGCCGTCTCATGTCTATGAGAGAGTTAGATAAGAACGAGGAAATGAAAACCCACATCCTTCAGTCTGAGCAGTGAAAATCCACGCAATTTGTCTCGTAAACTCTGTCCTCAGCTGCCTCCTTTTTAACATTGCAATAAATATTTCACCAAATGAATTTGAATGACCCAATGGTGTAATCTTTTAATTAGCATAATTTTAACAAGGCGTCTCTGCTGCATGTGTAGACACTGTACGAAGGCTTCATCTCTAAACATTACTGAAATAATAATAATGAATATTCTTGTTTGTCAAAGGAAGGCCCAGAATGTAAGACATGTTTTTTAGCCTCAAATTAGGCAGAGCAGCAGCATCAATAAACAATATGAGGAAGTGGGTTCATAGTGAATCTAAAAAGAGTGTTGTATTAATGAGGAGACAGACAGATAACAATGTGGGCAATATAATCTGGTATTCTAAGCTGCAGAGAACAAGGAGTGTTTGAAGCTCTGCATTTCCCTTCTGAAAGTATGCTTTTGAAATAAAGTATAAGTTGTTTCTGGTACTTTTTTTTTTTTTTTTTACGTATTGACAACATGTTGTGCCTTATGTAAAAACAGACATGGAATAACTACTCAAAATCTCTACTTAAGTAAAAGTGCTGTTACTTCAAAGTAATATCACTGATGTCACAGTAAGAGTGTTAAATATGAATATGAGGTTTACTTACTACTTGAAGACCTTCTTAAGGTCAAGATAAAAAAAAATACAAATAATACCTTTACTCTTATACTTAGATATTTCCACTTTTTGTTTTTTTCACCACTACGAAAACTGCTACTCTTGCTACTACTACTACTTTTACTATTGCTAATACTACTACAACTACTACTACTTCTTTTACTATTTCTACTACTACTGCTACTAATAATAATAATACTATTGCTACTGCTATTACTAGTACTGCTGTGGTTATAGCTAAAGTATATTCTCTTTAAAAATGTACAGAACATGGCCAATAGGAAAACATCAACTCTATAATAAGAGATAAGTGGGGAAAAAACTGAAGGAAGAAATAACTGATGATATGTGGTATAATACTGTATGCAAAACACAACAGATCACAACTAGGTCCAGAAGCTGGAAAACATTTTGTTAGAAAAAGAGAGTTAGATTTTTTATTACATAAAAGCTAAAAAAGGGATTGTCTGTATGGCATCCCTGCTGGAGACTGTGTGGAGAGCACGATGTGAAGCATGCACATGTTTTTGGGCAATGTCTAAAAGAGTACTGACACATTACTGGGGCAGTGTTTGGAAAAATATATGACATAATCAAAACATGTACATCTTTCGGAGGGAATACCATGGAAATGATAAAAAGAGCTTAAGTAATTGGATGGACCTTATCAAGGAAAATTCTGAGTTAAAAAAAAGAAGAAAAGAAAAAAAAAACAACAACTGAAAATTACTTGAGTATCATACAGGCAAGGTGGGTGAAGTGTCCTGTCCAAGTACACAACGACAGTATGCAATGCTGGGGCTTGAATTGCCAGCCTTCGGGTTAGTGGACAAGTGTCTCTACCAACTGAGTTACTGCAGTCCCAAAAAAAACAACTGTCAAATTTTTGAAGTGTCCTTAATAGATATGAAGACTGTTCACTCAGAAATAGAATACTTTTAACTCTAATGGACCACTTCATCATAAGTACAGTACATCTTATTTGTAAGTCTACTTACCACTTTCTGTATTAAGGTGAAGGCTGAGTGCTGACTCTGACTGTGGCACTCCAGGACACAGAGTGATCCCAGAGCCAGAGTCAGCTGAAGTCCAGCCTTAAGCTGTAAAAATATGAAACAAGTTTGACATTTTACAGCATACAGACGCATATGACATACTACAGTGCCCCAATTCCAAGATATGTATTTTGTTTGATAAAGTGTATCCTACTCTACAATGAGGTCATCTGGAGAACTTTGACAACAATGTGGTGTGTGACTGATGTGAGGAAGTTAGGAAAGTTGATATATTGGACACTATATGTTAACATTTGCAGAGGTATGAAAACAAGAAAGGATGCCATACTTTCCTAGACCAGCATAGTAACTCAATACATGTATGGTATAGTTATAATACATTGTCTCATTGCTATTTAAAGGTTGTCAAGTGCTGGGTCAGCTGCTGAGAAACTGCATTATGTAAATTTAGGTGAGTGACCCAGTGATATGATGTCTATAACAACAATAGCATTAAAAGATAACCTTGTAAACTCCTAACTAACCTTATCATTTGACTTTTTGGCAAAAGTAACAACATGTATACAGCTTTTTAACCTTTAAACCTCTTTAAATACTCAGTGGAATGGCTGCTTTAGAGTATAGGTAAAGGAATATGTCAACCTTTGGCTTCAGTGAATACTCTTGCCTATTCCTTGGAACATGGGTAAGGCTCTAAAAAAAACTCCCCTACTCCAAATTCACCAAACCTTTGTACTTAATGTCATGAGTTGTGTTAAGACCAGTCATGTTCTGAATACCAATGTGATTGGAGTTTGGCCAATGGGTTGGGAAAATGGGCTTCAGACAATTGCAGTTATAGAACAATAGAAGAAGTCATCAGTGTTGGACAGTAAAACGAGCAGCCAGGCTAATTATGAGCCCTCCACCAGAAAAGAGACCCAGAGGCAGAGAGATGCCCCATCAGCACACCCACCATTACACTGGCACACAAGGTCACACCTGCACTGTAATATTCAAGCAATTTTCTACTTCATTTTTATTTCTTGCCTTAGAAGACCTTTGGTGCCCTGAAGAAATGTTATTGTAAAAGAACATCAAATAGAAAAAATTCACGTACACCGTCGAACTTGCAAATATGAGACTTTATTAAGACTCAATAAGTGACGTTTCGGCACTAGGCCTTCATCAGGCAAAATGGTGTAGTGTAAAAGAACCTGTAACCCTCTGTGTTATTCTTATCTGTGCACACATAACCCTTCCATTACTCTAAAAACAATGCATTGTAACAGTCTTCATTTATTTACTTCATTAATGTTCTACTACATTACTATTTTTCTATTAGTGTTCACACTTTGTGCTACACTCGTTTTATATTTCAATCATAGGCTTTACACTCTGTAATAGTCTCACTGACTTATAATGTTCTCTAATATTCTTAGTGACATTGAAATATACACAAAACTTACTGGTTCTTGCAAAAATTATCATTTACGAGTGCCAGTAAATGCCTTGTGTAGTTGCATAATCCTGTCACATATGACTTACTGCCTTACCAGTCAGTCAAGGGCGATATCAACTTTGCTGTTTTGATTGGCTCTGATTGGTTGGGGGGCGGGAGTTGTACGGGCGGTGTACGTGCTTCGCCCAGACTTTAGCGCCTTCAGCCAGCGGCCGTCCGCGGAGTGAACGGGACTCTCTCCTGAATATCGCTTTGGACTATGCCAGTGCTTCTCAATTATTTTTTACAAAGCCCCCCCAAGGAAAGAGAAAATATTTCGCGCCCCCCACTCGCCGCGGTGACTATAAATAAGATTATTATGTATAAAAATTGTATAAGTATACCTAAAATTGTATCCTTTTTAATATTCACTATTTTTATCTATTATATTTAATATTCATTATTAATATTCATTTAACATTAATATATAATATATTCGTGGATGTGCAATTACACTTTACACGGCAAAAGCAAAGCCTGTTCCCTGGGGTCATAGGCGCCCCCCCTGGCATTGCATCGCGCCCTCCAAGGGGGGCCCTCCCCACTATTTGAGAAGGACTGGACTATGCAAAGCTAGCTGGATAGCGCTTTCCGGACCTCTTTAGATTATTTTTGTGCCTGGGAGCCCCAACTGCCTCCACACTGTCCTTTTTGCTGAGGATTGTCCGAGCAGGTGCTGCCCGACGCCACGCTTCTTTACAGACTGCTAACCCTGGGTGTGGTGAGTGAACCGCTCTGACTTGGCGCCATGGATGTATTATAGAAATTATTATACATCCATGCTTGGCACACGTGTGGCCACCATTTTAGAGCTTCTCAGTGTTTTCCATGACTTTGCTAAGGATACATTATCAGGCCTGCAACGTTAGCAAGACTGAAGGATTGGTCCATTACCAAAAAGGGACAAAAACACCAAAGCAGTTCGCAACTGCTCACATTTATTTGCTGTTTTCCAATCATTCTGACTTCCTGGTTTCTGTGATATGTGCACGTTCTTGTGCCTGCGCATGTGTACACAGTATGTTTATGTAGTTCGCCGTTAGCCGAGCCTCATCGTAGCGCGGACAGCCTGACTTCAAAGAGCACAATGGCTGTGGAAAACCATGAACTGGGTGGTCGCAAAAGGAAAACTGTTTTTGAAGTGTACCAGAGGAGGAGAATAACCGTAGAAGAGCAGAATAAATCCCATGTGGTTCTTGGCGATTCTTTCAAATGATGGCGTGCGCTGGTCACCAAGTGTCTGCTGGACAGGTACGTTTATCTTATTGTTTGAAAAAAATGCCTTTTTTCTTTATCTGTTGAACCTTTTCAACTGTACAGCAATGTCAGTTTGCTAATGCTAGCAATAGCAGGATAGGTATATATTTTTGCTCACATTTAGGGACTGTGCATGTGATTGGGTCTGTGTGGGGAACTAGGTCAAAGGTCGCACAAACAAACAATGCTGGTCTAGGTCTAGGTGAATCTCTGCTGATGCCGGCTGTAAACAAACACGCTCGTGCACGTCACTGTGGAGGAGTTCCTTGGAAAGGAGCAGTGAAGGGCGGGGGAGGACCTGACGCATGTGCATTATTCAAAAAAGGACAAACAGTCACTGGTTTGTCAGCAGTCGAAAAAAATCCTAATATCTTTAATCAACAGTGTTTCTGTTATTACTGTTTGATTATTCTGCATTAAGTACATTGGTAATAACTGTATGATAACTCTTAATAATCAAAGTTATTGCCCTTGATGACCAGCACAGTTAATTAAAATTGGTTAAAAGGTGCACTACACTACATTCACACATCGCAGGTACGTGTTTTTAGTCTTGGTTAAAGTAGTCTGTCACGCACTAAACACTCAGACCTTTTTGTAAGCTCATTAGACTGAGTAAACAAACTTGAGCGCTGTTCATAAGCGGTAAAGCAGGTAATGGGCGTTACAAACAAAACCTATGAAATTACACTGATACATATATATTTCTTATATATATATACACGTCAGTGCATCAAAAGGTCTTCCTCTTTACATTTGCTTTTCCCTTCCAGCATTGCCACAGCAATTCATCCATCTAGTGATTTGCATATCTAATTTGGCATAGATTTTATTTCGGATGCCCTTCCTGATGCAATTCTGTCCATTTATCCAGGCTTGGGACAGGCACAAGAAAGTAAACACACAAAATTGCTATTTTGCAAATACTTAGATTTATTAATTAAATTCCAACTTCATTATATACAGTATATTTATTGGCTGGTTATTTAGTTAACAGGGATGATCCATAATAAAACATGGCAAAGCACCAATACAAAGAATTTTATATAATCTCATATCACAGATTAAAACTCATACATTAATAATTCCAAGCTGTTCCAAACATCAGTGGCTAGGAGACTGAACATTTACTGTCACAACAGATTGCTGCTAATCTTTCTATTTCTTTTACTTGCAATAGGTCAGATATAAGTTGTATTCTTTACATACCTGAAATGGCGTTTACAAGTATCAGTTTATGCGTAAGCTACAACAACGCTGGATGAATCTAGACTTAATACATCTTTTATACAAAAACATTGTAAAGGCCAATGTTGTTGTCTGTAGTGTTTAAATGGCAACACTGTTCTCCACCTCCCTCGGGTCCATGTACGTGTATGGAACCTTCAGAGTTTTGTTTCGGTCCATGATCTTCATGCTGAGCTCATCCAGTTCCTCCTGAAAGTCCTCGATGAGCTTCTGGGGAACCTCCTCACAGAAATGGGCTTCTGGGTAAACGCCAAGAGCAACCTGAGAGAAACAGGATCAAATACAGCTGTCAGCTTTAGGTTTATAAAGTGTTGTTAATTTGGGCTGTTGGAGAGTTCTAGTGCTTCAGAACAGTTCAGTTGAGAGGAAAAACTTGGACTTGTAGTACTGTTTGAAACTGGTGCAGAGTAAAAATTATTATTTACTAAGGTGTTGACTACATCATCAGGAGTTGAATACTTACAAAGTCAGAGGACTGTTTGCTCAGTAACCACATTGTTGCCATGCCTTTGACTGTGGTGTTGACACTGGGCAGCGTCTGCAGCAGAGTGGCTTCAGTCGATGTGCCCTTCCTGGTCGGTGGAGGGTGCTGTAGAGCGATGGGAGTGTTGGGCATCCAGCCGCCATATTCGTACTGCAATAGAGAAATAATTATACCACTGGTAACAAAAACATGCAGATCTAGCTGTGTATATATTTGAAAAGGTTTTTTTTTTGTTAAAGTAGCTATACCTGTCCACTGTTGACTGCTGCGTGCTGAGCTGAGCAAGTAAACATGACCATAGTGACAAACTTGACCAACTCCTCCACAGTGCTGAAGCTTTGTGGAATTCCTTAAACAGAATACAGAGAATACATTATTGCAACAAACAGGCATCTCACACTGTATTCAAGTATTTTGGCTGCTGTGTAAAACAAAAACTGATATTGTTAACTGGAGCCCTGACACTATTAGCTACATCAATCAGGCATAACACTACAACATCTACAGGTCAATTGAATAGCATAGATTTTTTATTCGGTTGGTTGGGTATATAAGGCAGCAAGTGAACATTTCATCCTCAGAGTTAATGTTTTAGAAGTAGAAAAAAAGGGAAAAAGTAAGGATTTAAGGGAGTTTGACAAGGACTAAACTGTGATGGCTAGATGAGGGGGTCAGAGCATCTCCAATACAGCAGCTCTTGTGGGGTGTTCAAAGTCTACACTGTCAGTATTTATCAAAAGTGGTCCAAGGAAGGAGCAGTGGTAAACAGGTGACAGGTGACGCACGTAGACGGCATAGGCTGGCCTGTGTGGTTTGATCCAACAAGTGGGCTAATGTAGCTCTAAATAACTGAAGAGGTTCTGATGGAAAGGTGTATATCAGTCATAACACAACATTGTGACCATCAATATTAGAAGATATCACTGTAGCTGATATTACTATAACAGCTCACCGGTGCAAGCCTGGGAAAGAAAGCCATGTTCATAAATGTCCTGGATCCACTTCTGCAGCTCAGTGTCTTCTCTGACCTCATCGTTGCTCTTGTAGTAGTGACTTAGCAGTCCCTTTACAAACCTAGAACAATAAAATGAGTTTGGTAACTACTGATGAAAACAATTCATTACATATCTGTCGATAATTTCAAGGTTTAGACCACACACTCCAATAACAGAGGGTGAAGCAGATGGATTCTGTACAAGAGATGAAAGAGACAACTGTTTACAGCAGATTGCTTTCAACTGGAAAAAAAAAATCACTGCAATTAAACAGTTACACAAGGCAAAACAGTTATAAAAGGTCATTTTGATAATGAGGTGGTTATTATCCTCCACATCTAAATCCAGATATTTTTTTCTAATCTCAACCCAGTCTCTGAGATTAGTGCCCACATCTGTACTCAAACTCTGGATCTTCAAGTTCAGGGAAAAAATGCCCACTGAGCCACAAAATCAACACTAGAAATATAAAATCACATAAAAAAATCAAACTTCAAAATCAAAAATTCACTGATCTTACCTGAAAATATAAGGTTGAAAGTGGCAATTATGTGACAAATAAGTATATCATTGTTGTATGGAGTCACACACACTGTCTTTTTCATCTTTTTTATGCATCCATGCAATAAAATAATAAAATGAAGGCATCTGGACAAGGAGAATATATTTTATTCCTTGAATTTTGTTTGCCTTGATGTCCAAATGTCTTTACACTTTTATTGTCTAAAAACATTTTTACCCAAGGTCACAGAAGATTTGGTTCTAAAATGTATTGCTTGCCTCAGGTTTTGTGGACTTTTTATCTTGTACACTAAAGACTGGTATTTTTTGTATGATTGGAACTAGGCATTGGTCAAAGTTGCATGATAGAGGTTATTAGAAAAGGTCAGTAATTCGGTGTAGATCTAGATCCAAATGGACCCAGGAGTTTATTGAAGAGTCTATCATTGCGAGATGGGATCAAACATTGTAACTCCAGCCACAAGGAACAAATGATTAGTTTAAGCAGATTCTTTACAAATGAGAAAAATAAGGGCTAAGGGTTTGGAGCATTTAATCCCGATGTAAAAGATCACCATATAAACTGTGCATGTTTTTCTCACACTAAAGACCAACCACATACCTGCTCTGATGACCTTGTTTAGCAGGTAGCTAGCTGGCTATGAAAACAAATGTACAATACTTCCTAACACCATGCTGTTTTCTCTTTATTTTTTCTCAATTGCATGAATGTCACTCTGACACTGCTGGTTTGTTGTTGCCAATGATGCACTCAGCTTCTCTAATTACACAGTATGACAGACTTCAAGACACAGATCCAAGTCAAATCAAGTTCAGTGTGACATGTAGTAAACAGATTGCATGGACCACACAATGTAACAAGGGCTTAATACTATTTCATGCCAAGTAAACATTTTCATATTACATTCCAGAATAATTTATTTGGTCAAGCTGCTAATTCTCTCAAACTGTTTACACTGATACCTGTGTATGATGTCCCAAAGCTTGAGTCCGTCATCCCTGTAGTAGTAGTTGGGCACTGACTCCACCCCTCTCTCTTTAATGTCCTCTGGGATACAGAGGGAGCTGTAGGTCAGGGAGGACAGGGACCTCTTCAGGATGGTGATCATACCTTCTCCACCTGAAGCTGCAAACTATAACACCCAATAATTATAAAACATTATAATACATTTAGCCAATCCTTTTACCTTGGTCACCTACTTGTGTAAAGGTTCCAGTCTTTGATATAAGCAGAAGTCGAGCTAAGAAGTTGATCTGCAGAGTGTAGCGTGTGTGTGGGATGAGAAGCTGAGAAGAAAAGAGAAGGTATGAAACATGACTTATTCAGTATATATTGTTCTCTCTTTCTTGACTCATCCTACCTTGTACAGAGGGTGCACCATGGGCACATTTCTCAGCAGAGACACAGCAAACACTTCAGCCAGCAGGTGAGTGCGCAGCAGGTGGACATTGAGCTGGTGTTCGTTGAAATCTGCGCTTCTCACAAAGGTCTTGGCCAATAACCAGTCATACTCTGGGTCAGTGGGAAGAAAGATGGGGTTGTCCTCAGCTGGAGTCTGTTTCAGCTGTGGGAACAAAACATGTGCAACTTAACTTATTGTGCAGACCAACCAGAGTGCTTGTGTCTCAGACCACTAGGGTTATAACCAGGGGAGACTGTGGTCCTTATGAGGAAGACCTCTTATAGTCAAAATGTACTGTCTTTCAAGGGCAGTATGTTATGGAATAATTTGCCAACTACAATAAAGGAATCTTCCAGCTTTACTTATTTTAAATGCAATTTAAAGGCCTGTTTCAGATCTATTCGAATGTGTGACCAGATAGATGATAGCAATGTGCAAATGGGCAATATATTTTAGACAATAACTAATGCACTTCAGCAATTACTTTACCCCCACCCCCCCAATAATTTATTTGTAAAAATGGCAGTGTGCAATACTCTATGGCCTCTTATTTAGTTAGACTATGTGCAGTCTTTTATTGCACTTTCTTCTTGGGTTATGTGCAATGCACTGCAGCGCCTACCTTATAGCAGCTGTCTAAAATACAACATGGCACTTAGGCAGTATGCAATCCTCTAGTAAGTACCCCAGTCTATGTGCCCTCCTTTAATCAAACTACATCAGTCTGTGGTTGTTAGCCTTATCTGCCTTGGTGTCTATCTGTTCTTATATGTTATTATAACTATTTATATTTGATTGTAGTTGTACTGTATATTAACGTCAACCTGTCTGGGGACAACAAATGGAAATAGGCTGCGTCTTAGCTGTCTTTATCATGTATCATCATCATCATCATTTATCATGTATATGTTCATTAATATGTACTGCCCATATTTAAAATAAATAAATAAAATTCTCTTAATTGAGAGAAAAAACCCTTCATGGAAGAAGATGAAGTGATTTTTGAATAATTCACCTGAATGGCAATTGGCTTCAGTTCATCATCAGGTGTTTTGTGAAGGAGGACAAGAGGAGCCATCAAATGCTGCTTTTGACCATTGATGGTATTGGTCTTTACTCCATCCAAACGCTTGTAGTCACACAGGAAAATGTTGCCTTTCTGTTTTAAATATAAATAAATATAAATGTTTCAAATATTAAAGTTATTGTTGTATTTTTAATTTTTTATTTTTTTGTGACAATAACCTGCATCTCATCTGCCAGGTTCCCAGCTCCATGGAGGAAGACCATGTTATCAGTGACAGGGAAGTTACAAGGCAGAGAGGTGCAGCGGCGGATCAACATGGGGTTGACTCCATTCAGAAACTGGTAACCAAAGAAAGCATCTTCCTTCCAGTGCTGCTGAACATAGCCTGAACATACAGTCAAACAAGAATTAAATTCAGTTTTGAAAGCACATTTTTTCTGTTTGTTTTTAATTATACAAATTAGTGTTGTAGTCCAGTCAGTTTTGAGTCCAAGTCACTCTGGAGTCTCAGTGATCATGTCGGAGTCAGAGATGGGTCTTTCATGGGTGCTATAGGTAGCGGGTGGCTGGGGGGGTGCCAACTGTTTCCACTAGCGCAATGCCGGCATGTGCAGTCAGTGACAGTGTAAGCTACTGGCATGATGAGCCTGGTCAATTTGGTAATATAAACCAAGAAATAATGACTTCTCAAGCTTTAAATAATTTTTGCAGACATTATCATTAATAACTAGTTAAAATAAGATGTGTCGTTACAGGCAATGCGATCACGGCAGTATGCAACTTATTTCTCTCATTGTTTTAGTTGTATTATTATTATTATTATTATTATTCAGACATCTTGACAAAAGTTTTTGGAGTCTGGAGTTGGAGCCTCTGCCCACAGCCCAATATGATGAGACTAAAGGTTCTGTGTGACTGTTTCTGTGCTGGAGTACTCCACTTGACATTGGAGAACCACTACAGGAGAAACTTGGTCACTAAAGACTGCTCTAAGTCCAGAGTTTTATTGTAAGAGGAGTCCAAGATTGTAAGATAAATCCAAGTGTAATCATCTTAAGTTGAGGTGCGAGTCCCAATTCAATTAAATTCAAGTAAAGTCAGAGTACAGTCCAAATCAATTCAAGGTGAGTCCATGTAGAGTCCAAACTAACTGAAGGCGAGTCTAAGTACGAGTCATGTCACCAAAATTTTAATTTTAAGAAGGACAAAATACATTATTTTGGGGTCTTTTTTTGTATAACCCTACATTAAATGAAGTTTGTTTTTGCTCAGACCAAGTTCAGGTCTAGGTTATTGTGCACAAGTCTGAGTCTCAGTACGATTCCTACTTCAGTCACAAGTCCTGGTCTGTGAAAAGAGGCAAGTCCAAATCCATGTCTGAGTTATCTAATTTAAACTACTTCAAGTAAACTATATACATATAACCTTTTACTGCTGTGTGCATCTGTTCGTGTACATGTAACTAAATCACAGATGTATTAGACAGGACACATCCTGACTGTCATTTCTGTTCATACATGTACCTGTCTGGGCAAATATAAGTGAACTTGAGTTCCACAGAGGTGTGTTCTAGCTTCTTATCTTTTATCTTTTATATTAGAATTTGTGCTTGAGAACATTCCTTGTACATCAAGTAGTGGGTTGTATTATGCATGGCCAATTGAAATTAAACAAAAGTAAAATCACTTTCAAATGTATATACTGTTGTTGCCACTACCTGATGTGTCCGTCCTTTTCCTGAAGACTTGGTTTATTTCATCAAAGTTTTTCCATGGTGTCGTACGACTATCCAGTCCCGTTAGTTTGAGCTCTGCCACCCTACAGAGATCAATAAATTCATGCATTAGTTAATTTCAACAAATCACTGTGAAATACATCTGCAAATAGACAAGTAGAGACACATCTGGAGAGGGCTTTACCCAGTGGAGGCAGTGTAGAGAAACTCTGTGGTCTTAGTGAAGGAGAACTGGACCTCACTTGGCAGAGAAAGAGGCCCAGTGGTTTTAATACAATCGGGAATTCCATCAACATACACATCCCAGCTGGAAAAAACAAGGAGTTTTATGGTAAAGTACAACAAGCTTTTGGAATAGAATCAGAGGTGGAAAGTAACTAGATACTTTTGAGGTTAAGTTACTATTACTAAGTCATTTTTAAGCTTTTTTAAATGAGTAAAGGTTTTTTTGATAATTGTGGTAAACTGGTAAAGTGGGTGGCAGTTAGTAGTAGTAGGAATAGTAGTAGAAGCAATAGTGGTAACAGCAGTAGAAATATTAACATTAGTGGCTGTAGTGCTACTAGCTGTAATAGTATTTGCAGCAGGAGCACCAGTAGTAGTAAAAGTTGTAGTGGTAGTAGGAGGAGTAGTGGTAGAAGAATTATCAGTGTAAGTAACGGGAATAGTTGTAGAAGTATGAGTGTTTTTCTGGGTTTTTTTTAAACAGTATTTTTAGTTAAGTACAGATTTGGAGAATGTCTTCCAGCGACTTACCAGTAATCTTCCCCTCGTTCTTTCAGCTCCTGTTGTCGAGCATATCTACCAAGATGATGAGTGTCGTCAATCACTCTCAGAGCTACAAAAAAAAAAACACACACAATTTTGTACCAGTTCATACTGTTGGTATAAACTATACGGAGAAGTATAAGTACTCTGACCCTACCTGTCCCTTCCCTGAAACGATTAACCTTGTTGTTGTCAATCCAGCGGTAAATTGGAAACATGTAGACCTCTTTATCTGAACACTTTACTCGCACCTTATCCACAAACCAGGGGTCTTGTAGAGCTATTAGAACCTGTTTGTCAAGTTCAATCAGTACTAGTTTCCCAATGTTACGATCAGTGGACACAGTGAATTTAGATGCCTGAAATAGAAACGTAAGCAAGAAGGTTGGTAACTTCACTTTTAAAAGGAAAGTTGGTAACTTCATCTGAGTATATATTTTTTTATTATGCAGGGGTTATTAATGGCTATAATTAAGAAATACATCAAACAATGTGCAGGTATCTAAATCATAGTTTTGCCTTTTGAATAAGAGTCTGTTTGCAAATTAACTATTTAGCTGTAATTTAAAAAAAACAAAAAAACAAACACTTACAGTTCCTTTGTAGAAGGATGCAATACCTTTTAATCCCAAAAGCCTAGTCCGATCACTCTCTCCATTTTCACCCACCAGTTTAATGTAAACCTCATTGATAGTAGTAGCACGGAAATTATTCCCAGTGTACACGGTCACTTCATAATTCACCATCTTCACAGAGGAAAGGAGATTTCTGGGAGAACAAAACACATTTTAAAACTGCTTATTTTCATTCCATATTATGAGGCACTGTAAATACATCACCGTTGTAAATACATCACAACATACTCATCCCACATGCAATAAAAGAAAAACTTTCAGTCCCAACTTGCAAATGTCTTACCTGCTGTATAGAGGTGGATGTGTTTGTGCTGGTGATTTTTGAGATCTTTTATATGTGCACGTCCAGGGGTGTGTTGCAAAATGAAAAGATGGCTTGCGTAATCCTTTGACTTGTTTAGGTAGTAGGGCTACACTGATACTTTGTTTATAACCATAACTTTCTGTCCAAAATTACAAATTCTGGAAGAATGCATCACATGTCTTGTGCAATCAACTTTTCAACGACTTAGTCACATTGGCTGGACGAAATTTACTTCATGTGTTGTGTGTTGCATAATTTTGTGGTTTCAGTAGCTTGGTATATTACAACATGCGGTTTCATTAACGGTTTTGTAGCACTGACTTACAGATTGGTTCACTTTTGTTCAAACCAGCTGTGGTTTGAGAAAAAACTCAGTGCTTTGAGGACAAAATGGATCAAGTTTGTAAGCTCACAAACCTTGCATGATCCTAGCTGCTTTGCAAGGTAATACTGCACACCTATTTTTACCACATACACTGACAAGCAACCATTTACTCACTGTAAGGAAGCAAGTGCCTTCCTTATAATTAGACAGGCACACAGTTTATTTTTGTAAAAGGTTTATTTGATTTGTAACTTGTTTGTTCTGCTCTTAGTTGAAAAACATAAGGCCTGGGAGAAAGAAAAGGGAAAGTAAAGTATTACTTGTATTTTTCTAAAATGTGATACTTACCTCTGTCTTCCTGTGCTGTAGGGTGTTCTGGCTAAAAGAGTCCCCGAGCAGCCGGAGCACCTTAAGAAGGTTCTGGTCTGAACCATTTGGAAGGGAGAAGAGGGGCGTTCTAAGTTTTTATTTGTTTTCTACGACAGATTTTTAACCTAAGGCACTGATAATTTAAAGATTGTATTTTGTAACAAGTATTGAAAGGTAGTTGTCACTGTAGTATTGTGTAGTGTTTTTAGTTTTTTTAGTAATATAATTGTGACCTGTACTTACCTGTACTTGAGTGTGGTAGTGGTTTAGTTGATGGGCCCTACTATATAAGGCTGCTCCCATCAGTAGCAGTGGGGTGGTGCTGCATGTATATGAGACTGCAGGCTGGCAGTTTTTCTGCATTTTTTAAAAAAATGTGTCTGTCTTTTTTGTAACTATTGTGGCGGGGGAGCAAATAAATGTCATTTTGGTCTGCACCTGGAAATGTGGTTGTAAGCCTCTCTGTTCCTCTTGGCCACTGCATTGTCTAGCCTGGCTATATCACACACACATCCATTCACTATGGGCAATTTAGAGTCACCGATTTATCTAAAACCATGTCTTTGTAGAGTGGGAGAAAGCCAGAATACCTGGAGAGACTGTGACATAAAAACCAGGGATCAAACCCACAATCTATTTGCTGGGAGGCAGGGGCACCAAATATTGTTTTGTGGATATTAGTGTGCTTCATTGCCAGTAGTGCTCAGTTTGGTCATTTGCAACAGGAACAGAAGGTAGACCTATTTGCTTTGGTTTTGAACTGCACTCAACTTATCCTTAACCTTATCCGTTATTGGCTCCCATATGGGCTGCAGATACTAGATGATAAAACACATGACTATCCAGAGTTCTTCCAAAGAGCTGAGATACATACTCAAGAATCATTATTTTTCCTCTGGCCAGCATATTTGGACCAAAAAGGGTAAGCAAACAAGTCAATTAATAAGAAGAACCAGGCCTGGAGGAAATCCACAGCAGAGTGCCAACAGAATATTTGGATTTGTGCATGCATTTGTGGTCCATAAAATGTCTGCTGAAGGGCACCAAGTACTTTACTTACACAAAAATACATCTGAAATAAAATGGAATAGAAAGACAAATACTTCTAATGAATAAAGAATAAGTTGAAACACTCCCTCTTCTAATGGTGATAACACATGGATTTGAATAGATGATAATAGTCATGTCTAGGTCTTAGTCATTACATACTAACAAGAGGATCATATTTTATCAAGTTATTTTTAAAAGGATTTTATTACAACCTTTAAGGCACATGTAAAATCCTATACTTAACTTTATTGGCTGCACAATCAAACTATAATTAATCTCCATGCAGCCTGTTTTTGGGTTCTGACCCACCATTTGCAAAATGCGGTTCCAAGTACCAAGCAGCTGAAGTACACTGCTTCAAAACACATTATGAAATGTTTAACTGCCGTTTTCAGTTGTAGCTATTGCATTTCATGTGGGTGGAGATTGTTTGCACAACATTACTGGAAAAAGCTCCTGTGCATGTGTAAACCCAGCCACAATAGACACAACAGACCTGGGGCAGGTCCCAGTACAGTCAGTATTCACTGTATCAATAATTGTTCTCTATGTCCTCTGACAAATGTTCACAGGCTTTATATAGCATTTTCATTAGTGGGGAAGTTAATCACAGACCTGTTTATTATGCTGTTTTTTCTTTTTATTTAGATTATTTTCTCTAAGTCTAATGCCCACCAAACCTCTCGTCTGTGAGGTGCTGCCTCTCTTTCGCTCTGTTCCCTGTGCAATGTCTGCAGCAGTAGCCCTCTTCTCTCCTCTTCTCTCCCTCTTCGTACTTCTTGCCAAAGTGTTAGTTAAAGTGTTAATCAGAAATGTGTCTATCTGCGTGCAGCGTGTTTGGAGCGATGTCATTCAGTCACACGGGAATGATCATGAACCACTGAGGGTTAAACTTGGGAATGGCAAACTTGTCTTTGTGATTATTTTAGACCAGGAATACTTTAACTTTCTCAAACAAAAGAAATGTGTTACAGCAATTGTTTAAAGTAGGAAATGCACACATTTAAGTAATCAAATAAAAGGAGAGCTTTTGAAATACAATGTGGGTGTGGGCCGCTGGGTCCAGATCGAAGAATCTCAGGGTCTGGAGTTTGAGAACCCCTGGTATCGGGTTTAGTTCCCTCCAGTGTAACCATACCATTTAAAGTCAATAGACAAGATCTTGGATACATGCAGATGCAATTAGTTTTTTCTGCAAGCTGCCTTCTTTACACATAGGATGAGGCTGGAATGAGCTCAGAGTAGAGTCGTTGCTCCTCCACATCAGGACACAGGCCCTTGGACATCTGCCTGTGGAGATGTTCTGGGCATGTTGCAACAGGAGGAGGCCCAGGTAAGATGCAGTGTACCCTGACTATGACTGTGCATTGCTGTACTGGAAACTCCTAAGTATTACTAACAAAGAAGAACGGGAAGTGAAGTGTGTGGGGGGAGGAAAAGTCATCACTGAGCATCACTGCCTCAAGCATTTTGGCACAGGTGTGACAAGCTGGTACTAAGATTACAGCTAGGTTAAGAAAGAATATATTGTCCCAGTAAGGAAATGTATTTTGTATTTGACCCATCCTTGCAGTGCCTCTGAAACAACCTGTCAGAACAGTGAGCAAACTGAGCAAATGTTATTCTCATTAAACATATATTACAGCTATCTGGTATTGTAGAATGTGATGTTTTTTCAATAATATTTGTCATAATATTGTATAGTACTATTGTATGTTTTTGCAGATAGAGAGTCTAGAAGGCAATTTTCAAATCAAATATCTTTTATTTACATAGGAAACTGTGTATGTTTGACTGTGGTGAATAAACCCATGCATACAGACAACCTTTAAACTCCAGCCTACACCCTTCACTAAAACAACATACAAATGCAACTATGTGCTTTGCAAGCCACAAGCATTGTACTGCACCATAACACAGAGGTATGCAGCCTCGAATCCAAGGTTTCATTTGTATAAATGTTGCAATGAGTCCAATGAATATTCATCGAAGAATTACCATAAAAACCACACGACAAATGAGATCATAGATCTTTGAGTATGTACAAACACACACAACTACATACATTTACATTAATACACTTTGTGAAAGCCTAAAAAGTTGTCTTTATAACAAACTGCACTTAATATAACAAAGCACGTACTGAGCAGTAGAAAGAAACCGTTGAATTGCAAGTGTCAAAATTATGTTCATTGAGTTTGACATGTTTCAAGTATCTGAAAAGCAGGACTGTGGAGAGATGACACTATTGTGTGAGCCTTCAATAAAACACCATGATGGAAAATGAGCTAAATGTTTTAAAGTGTCTTCTTTTAACTGCATCTTGAAATAGTGTGACAACCAAAAGTAAAAAATGTGCTCTTTTATTCAAAATAGCCATAGGGAGGGTGCAATGCCGAAAATCCTGATTTGTAAAAAGAGCTTTGTAAATCTTTTTTTTTTTTTTTTGTCAGATTTGGAGATCAGATAAGGAAAAAAAATGCTCTTTTACATATGTATTAGCCTAATCCTGGCTTTAAACCCGCCTCCCTTATTTTGCTGATCGAGAAGCACCCGTGGCCAAATGTTTTAACTCAAGCAAATAGAAAGCAATGGCTCCTGGCTAAGGAATCAAAGGCAGAGCAGATGCCTAAATGTGGCTCTCTCTGGGTGGGAATAAATAATGTGTTAAAAAAAAAAAAGTGGGTCTGTTAGCGCTGAGGTTGGATCACTGCCAGGCATCTCCTTGGGAAGTAGGTGCATGCAGGTTTAAAAATGAAAAAATAGACTGAGGAGGTGAGCCGTGAGATTTGTCTCTTTTCCACTCGCAGGTTGAGCATAGTGGGGCAACAGGGGGGGTTGTTGACAAACGAGGCAGGGCGAGAGGGTGTCACTACAGTCACTTGTCTTTGAGATGGCTCCCTCTAGTTGGCCTTCTGCCTACTATGTCTGCTGTCAGTCAGAGTCTTCTCAGATTGTGTTCCTCTGTGCACGAGCCTTTCCTCAGAGTGATGTCGTCCACAGCCATCTCTCCGCTCCGGCCACGCCCACGCTCCCCCTTCAGGATTACCTGGGAGCAACAACCAAAACAGCACAACGTTTAGTAATCATATAACTACTCTGTAAGTGTATCATACAATAACGTGACCAAAAAGATGAAACAGATTCAATAAAAGCACAAGCAAGAAAATTGCCTAGATGCTTTTAAATTTGGATTGCACTTTGTTTCAAGTATTACTTTTGTGTATTTACTTTTTGTGAGAGCAGGGAGAACAAACGTTTATCACAATAGGCCTGTATTTCCTAATAGGCACAAATCTTTTCCTCCATTGACTGGCTGTGCCGTTTCTGCTTCAGCCGTCTCGACTTGTCAAGCCTCTGTGATATCTCTGTTACTACTTTCTTTAGGGAGTACTTCACACGCTGTTACACATCTTTTAGTATGAGGCAAGACATAAGAAAGATAGGATATCCCAACACAAAAGGGAGCATAAAAGGGCTTAATGTGTCTAAAATTGCAGATTAAAAAAATTGAACAAAACATAGCTGATTTCTAAAGGATAGTACGCATAAATCCTCAGAAACCACACTGTGGGTTCTCACATTTAAAGGAAAAGAAAAAGTACTACAAATCTGTACTCAAAAGTGTTACTTCAAAATAATATTACTACTACTGCTGTCCACAAACCTGCCTCAAAACCAAGGAGCTCCTGATTACTTTTACTCATTTAGACTTAAAAATGTATGTTTTACAAAGATCTACAAAAAATAAATAAGTAAATTACTTGATGTTATGCCCCAGGGGGTCGCTACCAATGAGGACACACCAGACAAAAAAAAAAAAAAAGGTTTAACAAAATAATCTTTATTTAACCAATTAAATCTAATTAAATAGGATCAAACCGAATTAGACCAAACTGGGTCAAATTAAGTTAAGTAGTATGAAATAAGCATTAAAGTGCCAAATTAAAAAAGGAAGTATAATACAATATGAAGTGTGAAAGTACTATCTGTAATGTAGCAGTGTGAATGTGCAATGTTGTAAAAGGTGCAAAAACTGAGTAGAATGTCTAACTAAGTAAAACTGTACTACGTAGCAAAATAGTGAACCAAGCTATACCAGAACTCAAACTAAACCAAACCAAAAACAGAGCAGGCTGTGTGCCAGCAGCAGGGGTGAACTTCACATGGTCCCGGGCCTACCTCATACCCCCCACTGGCTACTGGTGGGCATCACACTTGAGTAAAAATATCTAGTTACTTCTGCTCTCTAGGTACTCCAGCTTACTCCCACCAATGCAAAGACATGCATGTATCGAAGTGAAGTGATGAACCTATACGTGCATGAATGGGAATAGTTGACTGAATGTACAGTACAATTCCCTGCAATTAACTGCCCATTGCCCAAAATGTACCGTGCTTCAGCAAAGCTGGTCTTGGTACTTTGTTGTCCATTGCCACACCACAACAATAATAGTACAAAACCAATCACCTATTCCCAATCTAACATGATTTCCAATGTAAAATGTTGTATACTTACACTTTCTAGACCTGTTCCCCATAGTGTTATCTGAGTGTGCCTCCAGCCGTTGCCTCCGGTCCGGCCCCACACTGCTGGGCTGTACTGTTTGCCCTTCTTCACAAAGACCTGCAGCATGCCCACATGGTGTCCGGCCAGCTTATGTCTGAACGACAGACACAGGTTCCCATCGTTCCAGGGTGGGGTCAGGGGCAGGACCAGTCTAGCCCCTCGTCCTGTCCTCTTATTCCCCACTTCAGGGATGGTCAGGTACCGTCCACCTAAAGAGGACACAATGGTTATTTAATTTTCCATTTCATTTCAGAATTTCATTTTCTGTGATAAACCCCAAGCTACATGCACACATAAGAGTTTCTGTTCTCACGTTTTGGCCACTCTTCCAGATGAAACTGAATAATACTGGATTCTCAAGTCACCACTAACAACCTCTGTGCATGACTTCCAAATGATATTTAAATGTGCATAAAAATAGGGCTTCTTCCCGATTGATAATTAAGCTGTCAAAGTGTTGTGAAGATTCTTGTTACATTGTGCTGAGCTTGTACAATGAGTCACGGCAGACTATAATAAATGATTCAAAAAGACTTCAAAGAATGGAAACGGCCGAAACATGAGCAGAACTTTGAACTCAGCAAAGAGGAAAACAGGCATTGCTTCAAAAAGAATCCATTAGGACAGATTCTCAACTGGTGTGTGGGGACCTAAAAGTGGGTTGTGAGAAGGGTCAATATAATTACACTATTGTTGTTAAATGGGTTATTCAATGACAAACATGTGACACTCTTTGATTGTAGGTTTTCCTTATACCATGCAGCACTAGTTCTGACCTTAAAAACATAATGGAATGGATAATGCAAAACATTGGCTCATGTTCTCTACTTACCCACATGACAGAAATTTCCACTTCTTTGAGACTAATGCTCTCTATTTTTTAGTATTATACCTGTATAGAGTCTATATAAAAACTAGAGCACACAGGTACAAGGCATTTGCTTGATATATATATAGGACTTAGACCTATGCTCAAACCAGGGATCTTCTAGTTAATAATAATAATAATAATAAAGAAGAAAAGGAAGAAGAAGAACTCCTCAGTCACACTCGGTGGTGGTGAGCTACTTCTCTAGCCCCAGGTGTCCTGGGACAGACTGACAGAAGCATGGCTGCCAATCTGCGCCTATATCCCCTCCAAACGCCACCGAACACAGTCACACTGACACTTTCATACAGGTAAGGTGGGTGAAGTGTGTTGGACATAACGTCAGTATACAATGTTGGCAGCAGGGATCGAATTGCCAGCCTTCAGGTTAGTGGGCGAACGTCTCCACTGAACTACTGAATTTGTCCTTTACTGGTGTTACAGCCCTGGGCCGTGTGGGCAGTATGTGTGTTTGGGTGTTTCTTATTTGCCAGGAACCTTCCTCTGGAGGCAGCAAAGCCGAGTGTCCCGCCAATGCCGCATGTGAGTGCTTTTGGAACAAGTTCGGGAGTGTGTATCATGTGGTCAAATATTGTGAGTTAAAAACATGGAGTGATAAAAAAACAACTTCTTTAGGAGCGGAAAAGAGTCAAACAGCAGAACGTGAATGAGATTTTATTGAGTGTCCTCATGAATCAACATTTTGGTATAAAAAAATAATACAGATCTTACAATAATGCTTAGAAAATATGTCATATTAAACAAAATCATTACCTATCATTAGCAGAATTTATTCCGGTAACAAAATGTACATCAAAATAAGCTAAAATTAAATAATCAGAAACAGAAAAAGCTATTTTAATATTGACTTCATTGATGCACAGCCTAAATGTGCTTTTTTAATAAGTGTCTCTTTATCCTGTTATTTTCTGCACTGTGGGGCACATTAGTAATACATTTTATTATTATTATTTATTTTATTTTTTGTTGGGACTTTTAGATCACATTTAAGTTTGTCTTCATTGTTGTCGACTTTTAGCATGCACATTTGAGTTTGTCTTTTTATTTCGTACTTCAACACTTTCAAACATGCACACAACACAGCCAAGCACCCATTCTACACTACTGATACTGACACTCACACCTCATTGTAATTTTTGTTCAATTTATCCTTTTTATTTAATAAATCTTTATTTGAGCACTTAAATCCTTTGGTACGGTCTCTTCTCTCTGTTATGGCCCTGGCTCAGTCATAACACTGGCCCCTTGTGGCCCTTGAATAGGTAGAAAGTCCTTGAGAGAATTGGATTTTTCTGGATACATAAAACTAGTCTCTTTTTTTTAAACTGACTTTTCCTAGAAATGTCATCCAGATCTGACCCTTTACATTTTGAGTTAACTTACTAAAAAACTAACAACAAACAAACAGATAATTAAAAAACCCAGGTAAAAGCCCCAAATCAAACCTGACCCACTTTTAACATAATGCAGTCACAGTTCCATCATTATTTCATGAGTTAGTTTCAGGGGAGCTGTAGAAAGTTAAAGGTAAGAGCTTGTGTGGGTAATGGCTGATTAATGCAGCAGTGTTTTGCTTATCCAGCAGGTCTGTGTTAACCACAGGGAGCTGCCAGTGTCTGTGGGCCACTGAGGATTTTTGCATAAGTAATGAGCCTCCAATCTATGCATTTACCAGCTCCGAGTGTTTGCCAGCAGCTGTTAATTACACGCCTCCCTGGGAGTAACGTGTGTAAATGTCTTTCATGTGTGGACATAGGCATGCAGAAAACATGTCTATAAAATCCTAGACGCAAAGGGAAATTCTGACACAGGCATTCAAATGGAGTAGCTTTGCCAGCAATACCAATTATGTTTTTAAAATTTCTGTTATTGAGTATTTTCTGGACCAACCTTTCCCAAAGTCAAAAGTGTTGCGGCCCCCTAAAAATCAGACAAACCCACGCAGACCCACAACAATAAAAGTTTAAATATTCAAAAGTCTATGTCATGCTTTTTTCCCATAGATTGAAAAAATACTACAAATAATTACACAAAAATAATTCAGATAATAATACAAAAATTCTAAAACTCTACAACTCTACAACTACTAGAAATAATAGTACAGAAATACTATGAATACAACAACAAATAATAGTACAAATTGTACAAATAGTGCAAACAGTGCAAAAATACTTAAAAAATACTACAAACACTACTATAGATACGAGAAATGATAATAAAGAAATTCTTTGAATACAACTACAAATAATAATACCAAAATACTATAAAGAATACTACAAAAATCACAGACTGATGGCTAAAAATTGCTTCAAAGTTATATTTTTAAATAAGTACTCAATTGTAATTAATTTCACACTAATTTCTTTTTATTTTTTTATGTACTTAATGTAGACATTCTCTAGTGGCCCCTCTGCAGCACCTTCGCAGCCCACCGGGGGCTTCACACCCCACTTTGGGAACCACTGTTCTAGACTGTTATAATTGGTTTGACAGTGGGGGTTTGTTTATCACTGCCATGCCTAACAGACATAGTACAATAGTAAGTAGTAATAGTAGTAGTAAAATGAATAACTTGTTTATAGACTACTGCTACAATTTTGTGTGTGATACACTTTGGAAATAAAAACTCAATCCATTTTAAAGGAGCGATGGTATAGAGAGCTTTGCCATTTTATGCTCTGTCCAGTCCCCAACTTTGCCAGCAGGGGGCGACAAACACCAAAGAGCTCACTGCAAATTGAAAGTAACAGCTCCAAAATGAAGACATTTTCCATACATATACATAATTTAAAGTTATAAAACATGAAATACTAATGCAAAGATGTCCAAAACTATTTCAAAAAGCCTTTAATGAATCAAGAGATATTTTAATGGCGCTGGATGGTTGGTGTTTTTTTTTTTTTTTTTTTTTTTTTAAAGGTTGGTTAATATGTTATAAAACCTGGTCCATTGTGTGTTTTCATCCCCTTGCAGCACACAATGGCTCACTGTGACATGCAGACAAAAAAAGTAAACTATAGTTTGCATGTTTTTTTAATGATTCATAGATTTTTGCCTCACCATGTTTTATTACATTCAATGGAAAGAATGTTAAAAATAAATGTTGTGTCTCATAGAATAATCCCAAGTGTTTTTTTTTTTTTTTTTTCTGTAGACTGAATGTTTACACTTAAACACTGCCAGTATGTGCTGCGCTGTTTAGTCTGTACCCCCCCCCCCACCCCCTCCCTCCTCTGCAGCCCACTCCACATAATTCTCTGGGTCTTTTCCTCGTCTGAACCCAAAGTAAACAAGATCAGGTTTCCATTTAATGTGAGCCACCGGTATCACAGATGCACATCTTATTAGCATCACTTTGTAGCGATGCACTAATCTGCTGCAAAGACAAACTACTTCCCTCGAGCCATTTCCATCTTGAACTGTGATTGAGCAGAACTAAATGGACTGTCAGAGAGCACGAGGCTGCATATGCTATGGAATAAAGCTTGATAAAAAAAAAAAACAATTCTCTAGTTAAAATGTGTAAAGGGTGACGAGGGTGGACTTTTTACCTGATGGATCGGGCGTGGTCTCCCAGTGCACGTCGCCATCTTTGTCCCTGATCCAGCCACAAAGTCCATCATCAAAGGAACAGCTGAGGAAGCCCGCGTCTGAGGAGAATTAAAGGCACTTTTTTAGAAGAACATAAGGTCTGAGTTTAGTGGGGATCTATTGAACTAGTGAAAAAGTGACAGATATTGTTTTCTTTAATGAAGTCGAGGTGTTAAGGAAAAAAAATAAGATGAAATGCAACTTAAAAGTAAACTAGAAAGAGATTAGTCCACTCTTAATATAATGTCTATGGACCCTTTATGAAGGCAATAGGCAGTAAGATTAATTATATGGTCTAAATGTGACTGATGAATGTATTTCCTTATGCATAACAATAGGTGGTTGCTGTAGATGTTAATTTACATTTGATCTTTTTAAAGAAGGCACTGAACAGCAACAAGTAAGACATTTCTGAATCTGACCAAAAAAGGTTCTTGACATTTTACAACAAATACTTTATAAAACAATTAAAATAATAACAGGGCATTTTAGATTTTAGTACCAAGAAATACATTTAAAGTGCCCAAGTATATTTTTTTTTATGTAGAAAAATGTGTTAGAGAGGAAATAAAATTTTAAATTAAAAAAAACAAAAACAATGGCATAATGTTTTGGCAGGTTTTTATGCTGGATGCCCTTCCTGTCCCAATGAGCCACATACTGTGACTGGAGTAGGAAATGTGGGTGAAGTGTCTTGCCTAAGGACACAACAACAGTAGGCACTCCAAGCAAGGTTTGAACCTCCTACCTTCTGGTGGGAGGACAAACATTTAACCCATTTCACAACTGTTGCCCCGAATTTTGAATAGAGGATTTTTTTTTATATATTACATCAAATCATGAAAATGAAGACGTATTTGGTGTTAACTAAATTGAACCATTTTTGGACTTAGTCTCTGCAGGAATCTGAGATATCAACTCAAGTTACAGATGAAAAATGCCACTTGATGTTGAGCGCACAGCATGGCCTTTATCAGCGTTCTTTTATTCTGCACCAGTCTCCTCCGCTCTGCTCTTTGTTCTCTTTGAGTTTTGTGTTCAAATTGTTTTTAAACCTTTGCCACAAAATATTCAGGAACTCAATGCCTTGTCAGTCTTTTTGTTCTGGCAAGCGAACAATTAGCTCTGACTCCTTAGGTAGCTAAATATGCTTAACATAACTTGGTCCCATAAGAAGGTGGTTATGTGGGGCGTTGGTTGTTTACTAACACATGCTGCATACTGCACCTTTAAACACGTTGTGCCTTTAGACCACAATGATAACATTCAGTGAGTGATGACTCCAATTGTATCACTATGCCTAGACAATAAGATTTAGGCAGCACAGGCACAACAACTGGTATTTTTTCCATGCTCCGCTTTACAAATGACTTCAGAACAAGAAAAGCATCCATCATTTTGTCCCCAAAGCCTGGGATTTTTAAGGAATACTTCAGTCTATTTTCTGAGCCAATGAAAATGCCTTCTCCCCTGACACTTCAAAGCAAATGATGCACCAAGTACCAAAGTAAATATACAACTCATTAGGCCATTTAATCTGCGTTCCACTGGCATCAATATATCACATCGGCCAAATATGACAAGATGCTGTCTCAGTACACAAAGCACTACTCTGCATGAGGCCCACGTTAGATCTCTAATGTGTAACAGCGTGCTCCAGTCCTTTAATCCCTAACAGACTGCTGCTATAGGTTCCATCTGTGTGTGACCGAGATGTAGTGTGACTGTCGAAGGAGTCTAGGGGCAAAAGGGGCAACACCATCCAGGACCTTTCTTGTGCGCAGGGGTTAAAGCCCAACATAGAGTCAGTGTGTACAGTAGCTAAATATACTGTACACTATGTTAGGTTTGGTATGGTTTATATTTTACACAATGTACCAGCTTATACTGTATCTGCAAAGTATGTGATAGGTTTTCATGTAGAGAGTGATTTGAAAGTGTGTGGGACTATGTGGCAGGTGTGGAGATCCTCCCCCAGAACAATTCTAACAAAACATATGCAATTTCCTGTATTTTGGTGAATTTTAGAGAATATTATAGATGGCTACCAACTTGTAGTAAAAATATTGACATAATTTGTGGTTTTACTTCTCAATCACTAAATGGAAGATGCAGGGAGCTAACTAGAGCCTGCCCTCGCTCTTTTGGTGCCCAAGGCAAGATGTAATTTTCTGCATTCTGGTGCATTTTAGATTAAATATGTTCAGCTGCCTACAAAGATGTAGTAAAAAGTATGGATGAAATGTATGGTTTTACGTGTCTCCGAAAATCAACAACACATTGTTTTTGATAACAACTCTTACATATTAACTATATTTATTAACAATTTTTGTGTAAATGTCTGAAGTTGTACTTGTAGTGGTCCCCCCAATGCCCAGGGCAGCCCCTGCACTGATACAGCTGTGTCCTGCCCCTGACTGCTCCAGCACAAAGTCATACACTCTGTGAGCCTTCCATCATCACACTCCACAGTGACACGCTTAGATTGCATCATATTATTTCAATGAGCTATATGAGATCCATAGTCATCAAACAAGGACTATTCCTACTATCCATGGTTTTTGCGATTTTTTGATGTTACTGTGCCAGTTATTTGCCAGGCTCACACTGCAGCTATACACACTCATGCCTACTGTAGCATGAGCCCTGATTATATGGATATAGTACACACAGTAAAATACTTCCAACATTTATTTATTTTAATCGTGATCATTATGATGATACTGTCACTTTGTACAGTTTATATTTAAAATTTATGTTATACAGAATTTTTTGTTTTCAATAATGCTTGAAATAGTTCTTCTGTATGTTCTGAATCTATTTTCGTTTTATTCTGAACTACTGAAACAAATGTAGTTTCTATGATATTCTATTTTTCAAGCATAGAACTGTATTTTAAAGCATTATGTATTTGGCCATGTAACCTGCATTCCACTGACATCAGTATATATCACCTTGGCCAAATCTGAAGCTGCTGTTTCTGTACACAAAAACACTTTTCTACATGAGGTCCACGTTGGATCTGATGAGCACAACACTGACGTGCTTTCAAACGATCAATTAATCATTTGAGCAGTCAAGCAATCAACCGAGCCTAATGTGAAAAGTGGAAATGTCTGGCAGTGCGCTCTGGGCTGGGAGCCATCATTTTAACTGAACACCAGCAGATGTCATGTGTCACCTCCCGTTGCTGCCCTATCAAAACACATCTGGTCAGTGGTATATCTCCGCCGCATCTGATTGGCAGTTTCATTTTGCCCAAAGAAATGGCAATCGTCCATCATTATTGGAGCTGCTCAGCCTGTAATGAGCAGGAGGGGCGGGGGGTCTCATTGGCTGCTCCCTGCGTCTGTGTTTACCTGGGTCGTCCTTGCTTTCGTCTGCCGTGTTGCCGAGCTCAATGTCAAAGTCGATCCCGAGCACCGCGTTGTGACCGTGATTCCGGGGAACTGCAAGAGAGCGAGAGAAGGGTTTAGATAAAGGATTAACAAAGGTATAAAATTGCCTTTGCCGCCATCTTGGCTCCTGGCTATTTCCTGACTTCATCTCGAAAGTGCACCCACCCCCACAAAGGACGAATCAATGTCACGCTTTATAGTCTAGAGTTTACAATCCCAATTCCAAAAAAAAAAAAAAAAAAAGCTGTGCTAGGTAAAATGTAAAAAAAAATAATAATAAAAAAAATCATAAAACTGAAACTTAAATATTTTACCATTACATGAAAAATAATGGCACAATTTTAATTTGATGGCAGCAACAGTAGGACATACAACAAAAGGTTGAAAATGAAAATGTTTAACCCTCAGGCCCTCCTTAAAAAAATTTTCTTGTTCATGTTCTTCCTCTTAAAGCCCTTTTAGGTCACTGGGTCACATTTAAAAATATAAAACATTAAGAAACAAACTTTTTTTTTGTTTGTTTTTTGATCATTAACCCCTCTCCTCATCATACATAAAAAAAGTGAATTCATATTTATATTTTTAACCCTCTAAAGGCCAGTTTGTTCACATAATTCCCACAAATATATAAACATGAATTTAACATGATTTAACATTTCTGTGTTGCAGTAGCAGTAAAATGAAAATAAGTCACCCTAGCATAGGAAATGCCAAAATGAGAGCAAAAAATAAACGTGAAAAGCACTAAAAGGGAGTCGGGGGGGCTGAGGGTTAAAAAGCATTTTCTATGTAATTAAGTTAGATGGCAACAAGTCACTAAGATAAGAATGTGTGTATAGTGTTAATATGTGATGTATTGGATGCTGGTGGTCTTTAGGCTCCATACAACACTGTGTTAAAAACAGACATGATTCTGTTCTGAATAATGTCAGTGTTGCTTGAGGACCTGTAGATCAGGAGCATTTCTGTTTATTGCTGTTTTGTTGCCCCATCCCAACTTTTTTTGAAATGTAATGCTATCATCAAATTTAGAATGAGCTATTATTTTTTCATGAAACTGTAAAATATCTTAGTTTCAATACCTGAAATGTTGTTTGTGTTATATTGTGAATGAAATATAGTTATGAGATTTGCAACCCACTGGATTCTGTTTTTGTGTCCCAGCTTTATGAGAATTGGGGTTTGTATTAAATTCCCTTTAGCTTCGTCTTTGCTCATGGCTATTTCCTGACTTCATCTCAAAAGTGTTCCCCCTCCAAGGACGAATCAATGTCACGCTTTATAGTCAAGCATTTATGAACAAAACAACAATATGTCTGCAAACATGGACTCAAATGTGAATCCCAAAGAGGAGCGGTCGGAGAATTTATCTGATGCAATGTCTAGGAAAATGTTGACAGCCAGAACACACAATCTTCAACCCACACACACACACACACACACACACACACACTTGGCCCTAAAATAGCTTCTCTCTGCATCCAATGGGGTCACACAGCTCAAAATACTAAAAGGTCACGTCTCTTATTAAAGGTCAACTGAGAAATACAGTACAGAGCAGTCGCCAGCAGTGACAAGGCTATTAGATGACCTTTCTTGGCTTTGGGCATACCAAGGAATAAGTCATTTAAAAGAAATTAAAAAGTAATTTGGAAGCGCAACACGATTAGCAGCTTCGTCCATGACAGTAATGTGCATGACTAATGTGTAACAAAGTCCTCTAGTTGCTAAATCCCTAACATATGCCATAGAGGTCCCATCTGTCTGTGGTCAGAGATGTAGTCTGACTGTCGAAGGAATCTAAGGGCAAAAGGGGCCACCCGGCTCTCCAGCAATCCTGGGAATCCAGGACCCTTCCAGTGTGGCAGTGTTTGAGTGTGTCTAAGCGGACAATACAGTACATTTTTTACTATGTTTACTACGTATATTTTATTTGAGGAAAAACTGTTTAAATAAAAGTAAAACAAACGTAAAACAAGAAAAGAGGCCAAACAAAAGTGAAATCAGTTTATTACCAAATCAAAACCAGATAGTTAAAGCATCTGGACTTAATTTTTTCCTGTGTTTAAAGGGGATATATTATGCAAAATCAACTTTTCTGAGCTTTCTATCATGTTATAATGTTCCCTCATCAAAAACATACCTGGAGTTGTGTTTTGCTTAATTCACGCATGTTTAAGTAATCCTCGATTCTCTGGCATGGCTGTTCTGAGGCATTAAAAAGTTTGATTCCACCAACCTTCACCTCTCCCACGAACCCCCGCCCACTCCAGGAAGCACTGACCAATCAACAAGCCCTCTACATCCAGCCTGCTCTCATTCATTTACCCAAAAATGGTGAACAGCTCTGTTTCCACTGATTCCTCACAGCTATTTTTTTTTTCATTTTGTAGTAAAATGGCATCAAGAAATGGCACACAAATTTTAAGGAAGTGAAGTGCTGTTTTTCTTTCATTAAGATGTCCTTAAGACCACAACATTCTGCACTCTGCTGGTCTCTTCACCTGTTTTTTTTTTTATGGCACCAGAGGAGAACTCATTCAAAACATTTTCTTTTACTCAAATAATGTTCTTAATGGTTGTAAAACATGCAATACCGTTGACCAAGACCAAGCCCCTTTAATACAATAAAGTCAGGAAAAGTAGTAAGGGTTGTGTGTCATTTGTGAGTATGCAGAAATAGAAATTACCAGCCTGTTATAAATGTATGCAAAATGTATAGTTGTTGCAAAGAGGACTATTACTGTTGATCTACTATTACAGGGGTATCCAAACTTTTTTCACTGAGGGCCACATATTGAAAAATAGTATATGCAGAGAAGGGCCACTCACTCGAGATGACAGATTTCACCTCACTTTACTCTCTTTCAGAGCGCTCCACGTTGAATCATTCACATGGGTACTTGGGCATAGGCTTTACTCAGGATACTCTTCCACAATCACACATTTATTGTGGCTTGAGACCAGCACATATTAGGCTGATTGGTGGCACCATCAACCATTTCTTTCTATTTTTTCTTCCTTGCGCCAGGTTCATCTCACAGCAAAAATGTTTGTTATGGGACTATTGTCTAGAAATCACTCCAAAGTGCTGTGCGAATAACTGAGACCACTGGAGACATCAGCTGCAGAGATCACTGTGGCAGGATAGAGGTGAAAGACGATGTAATTCCCTCTTAATAAAGTTGTATGTTAACTATATATAGACTCACATGGAGCAGTCATATGAAGCTTTTTACTGAGCAGTAAAAGTAAAAAGTACAAACTCTTTTCCTATAGGTGGAACACTGACAGGCGGAGTAACCAGTCAGAGAAACGAAGGGCAGGACATAAGCAGTGCATTGCTGACCCAAACAAACATGGATTCCTGCCCTTTTTTTCCCCATAAAACACCAGAATATGCTGTATTATAAGTAGTGCTGTACTTTTTTCTGAACAGAGACAGTAGCAGAAGTCAGTTGTACAAAGACTTGTGGAAGAAGTCATTTTTATTAATGCATTAATCATCTGATGTCTACGGGACTTAACTGTTGTTAAAAAGGAAACAAGATACAGAAAAAAATCCCACAGAGCACTGGAAAATAACGCAGACTTCAGCAGAACCAACAGGTAATGAAGAAAAGCACTAAACACCAATAATCAGGTCAGAGAAGTTATTATAGCGCTACCTTGGTTAGCTCTTCTGCTATCATAAGACACGCTGTAGATAAATGGCTCTGATAGGGCAGTTCCAAATCAAACTGGAGAAACACTTCCCTCTGAGAGGGTCTGGCCAGGCTAGTAAAAAGTACTACCTGTGGCCATTTGTGCCAATAAAGAAAGAAGACCAAAAGCCAAGAAAAAATGGTCCCCGAGCCGCATTTGTTCCCTGGGTCATAATTTGGACTCCCCTGTACGACTACTAAGTTCTATTGAAGTGCTAAGAAACCACTAGGAGTCATTGGAATTACATCTGCCTTTGTAAGTGAAGTGTGTCTTGTGTGAAGTGACCCTAGAGATTGTTTGACAGCTGCTGTGATTCACTTGAAGCTACATTATACTGCCTTGACCTTTTGACCCTAAGTATTTGAAAATCCCTTATACCTCAATCACACAATACTTATCACCAAACCAAATAAATAACAAATATTGAGCTGTTTCCACATCAAACACAGACGTGTATTTGGACTTGTGTAGCAGTTTGGGTCCTCTGGTAAATGTTAGTCTAATGCTGGAAGAAAAATTTGGCACCTACTGTGTCCAATATGAGCTGCTCGGTGCCAGACAGACAGCACAATAACAGAACAGAAGCATTGGGAGAAATTTAACCAAAAACACATGAATACTGAAGTCTGGAAAGGCCAAATATGGAGCAAATATGAAGCTCTATATAGCTGCATATGTCAAATCTATAGCCATTATTCCGACTGCAACATTACAGCTGGAGTAGGCTTTTTGTGTGCACTGTGTAAATTGCTGGAATACAAAGATGAACAAATTGAAGCACATTAGTTCAAATTATGCTTTCAGCTGCTCCCTATCTTTTAGGGGTCAAATCATTCCCCTGGGCACTTAAGCAGGTTTTTTATTTTTGAACCAGAGAGCCTTCACAACCACCCACCTACTGTGACTGGTGTTACTGGTGCTCTGTGGGGGAACAGAACCCCTGACCTCCAACACCAAAGGACCACAAGCAGAGGATCTAACCACTACACTACACTACACTACACTAACAGAGAGCCCCAAGCTTTCACTAGTGCATAAAGTCAAAATAACACATTCAAACCATTCACATTCACAACAATCAGTTTATCTATTCTTTTGTGTTCAAAACATTATCTCTGCTACTTCAAGATACAGTAGGAAACCACTCTTTACCAATGCCACTTTACTGTACAAAAATACCTAATTGTTAATAATATTTTTAGCGTTTAACAGAGCTTATAAGATAAAACAAGATCTTATGATATCCAGTTCTATTAGAAAAATATCTAAAACAAGAGGAGGGGGTAATTTGGTTGTTAAAACTTGGTTCTGTAAAATTCTGCCAACTTTCATTTTTGTTGCAAGAAATGGTGAAAGAGACTGTGTGGTGCTCTCCTTTTTTTTCGTACTCTTTCCAAAAATAGGAGTAAATTTACCACCACACATAATTTTTGGCTTCTGAATATAGCATTACCTTTTAGCTTTCCAAACTGCAATAATTCTTCAACAAGGTGCTGTAATCACTTCTCAGAGATTTTTGGTCCATTTTGTATAACTGCTATTATAACGAGTGAGTGTGTGGCACCTTGTTATCACAGCGAACCTGCCTAAATCTCTTTTACTTTCTACTCTGGCATCATTTTTGCAGACATAACTACCGCTCAATTTCCTCTTATATTCAGACCATTTTCTATAAATCTTGGACATGGCTGTAGTATGTGAAAAAAAAAACTCCATTCTGATCTTTTCGGTTTGAGCTTCAGCAGATTTGTGTTGAGCATGTCTACAGGACCTGAGATGATTTCATTATCTCATAGTAATAACATTCATCATTTCCGAATATAGAGATGACAGAGTCAGCTCACACCTGCACATCACAGCTAAGGTCCTGGTTCTGTTCACTTCTATCTCTGTCTAATTATTAGCACCATCGTGAGTAGCGTCTCCTCCCTCGTCGTACTCAGACTGGGGACAACCCGCTCAGGGTCCCACTTTGATTGATGTGAGCTTCAAGCGGTGATGACAGGTGTTAATGTAATCTTCCCTCTCTTTTTCCTTTTTCTAATTATGTGATGCCATCTGGCTAGGTGAGTTAGCACGCCATCCTGACTCCTGAGCCCGAGTGCTGTTCCTGTTGCATCCTGCTATAGCGTTTAGGAGCTTAATGTTGTTCCCAATGAACAAATGCATACAACTTTTAACAAGGCCATTAGGCTAAAGAGGATTAGTGTAGACATCAACATTGCAAAATTGTGATTAGCTAAGTGTTTGGGTTGAGGAAAAGAAAAATGAACCGCGCTGAGCTTTTCATCAGTGTGGTTAAGTTTTGATCTATCAATCTAAAACAAAGAGTGATGATGCAATGCGAGTGTAATGTGTGTCAGTGACTCATGTTTGGCACAGAGCACAAAGTGACACAGGGGTAAACAACACTGCTGAGCAACCTTATTCTCATAACACAGGAATCACAATTAGGGCTAGATTTTAATTCATTTTAATTTTTTATATGTGGTTCTATAGCATCATTTATTTATTTCCAGTTTGGAGAAGCAGGCGGGATACTCTGAGTCACTTAATGGGGCTGTATTATGCAAAACTGGCTTTTGTCATAATGTTGTTCCCTCATCAAAGATATACCTGGAGTTATGTTTAGCTATATTCACACAAGTTTGAGTAATCCTCTATTCTCTGGCATGGCTGTTCTGAGCCCTCAAAATGCTCGGTTCCACGAAGCTCCAACTCTACCACAAACCCCTGCCCACTCCAGGAAGCACTGACCAAAAAAAAAAAAGGTGTACAGCTCTGTTTCCAATGATTCCCCAGCTTTTTTTTATTTTGTAGTACAGTGGTTTCCAAAGTGGGGCCCATGGGGTACTGCAGAGGGGCCCCCAGAGGCTGTCTATATTAAGTACTAAAGAAACAATTAGAAATGTTGTAAAATATTACTTTAAAACAATTTTTAACCACCAGTCAGTGTTTTATGTAACATTTTTTATAGAAATATATGAAGAAAAACATGACATAAGCTTTTGAATAGAGGGAAGTTATAGTTATAGTTGAGGGTCAATGTGGGATTTCTGGAAATTTAAGGGGGCTGTGACTGTCTTGATTTCAGAAATAGCTGTTTTAGTAAAATGGCAATATACAAAAAGTTTAAGGAAGAGAACTGCTCTTTTTTCTCTTTAAATTATGCACAAAAGATGACAACATTCTGCCCTCTGCTGCCCTCTGCTGGTCTCTTCACCTGTTTCTTTATGGCACCAGTAGAGCACTTATCAAAAATGCTCTCTTTTAGTCAGATAATGTTTTTAAAGTTGTAAAATGTGAAATGTATTTTTGAGAATGTTAAAAAAAAAGTGCTCTCCTCCTTCTTATGCTGTATATTTGTGTATTTTTTTTTGCTTTGCTTCTCTTTTTTCGTCCTTTTTTTTTTTTTTTTTTTTTTTTTTTCCTGCTGTCTTGCGGTCTAAGAAGTTGAAGCCAGCGCTGCAAATAGCACCTTTCTAGTTGGACTTGCCACCACCATTAGTCTAGAGCATAAAGAATGGAATCACCCCCCTTCTGAGTGTGATTGGTCAAAAAAGTCAGTCCCTGCTCTAGCTCCCTCTGTCAAAAATGATAAAGCTCTGATGAGGTCTCAGAGTCTCATTTTCTCAGAGATGATGTGTTTTATGGAGATGTGTAACTGAGTGAGTAATTAGTTTTCTGTAGTAGAGCATCTTTAATCAAGTACATCATTGACCATTTCAGTGTGTGGCTCATTAATGATATGTCCACAACACACAGTTATGTTGCAGATAAATGGCCCAAAACACTGTTCTTTTATGGCCCTTTACTGTTTGTGAGTCTGATGTAGCTTTTTATAATTTTGTGCCATCTGTTAATAGTAAACAATGAAGCAGCTAACATATGGCTGTGTCTGTGTGTATGTGGTGTTATGTGTCATCCGTTTTGTGAAGACAGGTTTTGTTGCCAAAATCTCAGATGAATAATTTTGTTTTTTGAACAAGTGCCCTCATATAAATAAATGGGAATGGCTGTTGGAACAGTATGCACTGACAAAATGAACCATCCCTTTTACCATTTGAGGAGTTGGCAGTGGCACATACATATAGAGGTAGACAGTAACAAAGTAAATTTACTTGAGTACCTGTACTTGACTTGAGTAGTGTTTTTAGGGGAAACGTATTACTTTTACTCCACTACATTTGAAAGACAAATAGAATACTTTTTACTCCACTACATTTCTATAAAGGCAGAAGTAGCTTCTGCAGAGAAATTGTCTGAAAACAGAAAAACACTGACTGTATTCATGTAGTTTCTGATTTGCGTGTGGTTTGTCACTTACACATTAAAGATAATCAGTTAATAAATGTTATTATCATACATTGAGACTTGGCTAAACCTGGTTCAGAACTGGTTCACTACTGCTACCTCCAGTTTTTGTTTAGATAGTCCTGATTTAACATGGATTCATCTCAGTTTAGACTTGGGTTAGACCTGCTTTAGTCCTGGTTTACACCTGTTTCAAGCTTTAGTCCCTGTTTGGCCCATTAATAGATTTACACTAAATAAAGTTTATGTAATTATCAGTTATTAAAGTTTCCCACTCACTGATGTTGTACAAAAATGTCTAGTTATTCTAATTCTAATGTGGAGACGCTACAGGATCAGGCTACAGTGGGTCTGATGTCTTATCTTTAGAGGGTAGATTAAGAATGTATTTTTTATATATATATATTTTTGAAGCTGCAAATCTGTGAGCATGTCTGTGAAGACTCTCACTCACCCACAGTAACTGCATCATAACAAAAGGGTAAAAAGCAGTTATCTGGACTTGGTTTTTCAAGTTGAAATTGGATAAGAGGTGAAACGTCTTCAGCTTGAAAAACCAAGTCCAGATGACAGCTTTTTAATGTTTTGTTGCAACGTTGTTTAACTTAATAATAACTTAATAATAACTTAAATTAATAATTTGAGATATTATAACTGAGCGGCTTTTACTTGTAAGGCAGAAATATTTGAGTAGGAGGATCTATTCTTTTACTCAGGTAATAAAATTGAGTACTTTATCCACCACTGCATACATAGATTATAACATTCATGATGAAAACAATATATTTTCCAGCTACTTCAGGAACTCATAACTTTCAAGGCCCATTTCAAGAATTCTGTAACTTTATTTGATTGTTAATGATTATCTTTATCATTAATATTTACAATGACAAAGTAGATTAAAAATATTAAAGGCCCTAACTTTTACAGTCATACTTTTTGCACAAAGAAAACTATAAATTTGCAAAATAGCTCATTAGTGCTCTTTTTCTGACTACTGAGGCCATGAGTTGGTACTGAACTAATTAGGATTAATTATTGATTAATACCCAATAACCATTAGTATTTTTTTTCCCGTGTGCACATTACTGCTTTTGCCAAGGTGCTTCATTCTACATTGTTCTACAGTGATCTGATGATGCGCGGTAGCTGACAGGTGAACGTAACTTCTGATTTATCACACTGGTATGTTTCATAATAAACACTGTCTGCAGATTCAGATGAAGAAATATGTAAAGCAGCTCTAATTTGATTCACTGTCATGGAGCTGATGAAGATGAATGCTTCCGACTGTCGTCTCATGTTGACCCAAAACTGACAATAAAAACATTCCCAACCTTCCACACAACTGCAAATCAGCAATAGTATACACATTTTAATTCATTGTGAAGCTCATCCTTTTATGTAATTACCCATTTAAATAAGACACAAGTTTATACATTCAAATGTTGAGACCACATTTTACCATTTCAGCACGTACATTAGAATAACTTTCTTCCAAGTGTTTGATTAATTTAATGAACTGGGTGCTGGCTATACCTCCTCAGCTGATAAAGCAGCCATCGTGCTCATCTTCAGCAATTACTGCTCTCAGAGAAGCTCCTCTGTTGGCCTGGCTCTCCACAAATTAATTACATTATGGGCTACATTTAGGATTAAGGATTATCTCTCCTTTCTTCTCCTTAAAAGTGATAATTCAGTATTTTCTAAATGAGGTTCTTATGATTATCTTAAGAATGCCTGGCCTATGTTATGTGTTAATAATAATATGATCAGTGAATGCAAAAAACAAACAGTTAAAGACTAGAACCATGAAAAAGTTTTGCATTAATTTTAACTATTAGTGCCATATATTCTTTCTTTGTGGTCATCTTTATCAAAGTTATCGTCATTTTTTGGTGTCTGAGTTTTTGTTTCTTCTTAGCATTTCTAAAAGCATTTTTTAAACCAATTTTTTGATAATACAGAGTTCCAACTTTATATAAGCCAAAAAAAAAAAAAAAAAAAAAAAGTCCTACTATGCCCTTGTGGGTGCTGGTCCACTCTATGGCTACACATTTTGAAACCTGTCTGAAATGTATCTCTCTGCAAATTATCTGTGAAATACTAGGCTGCAATGTAAAATGAGTCTATACAACTCTTAATTCTAATAATGCAGTACCCCAAAATAACAACTGATTTTTACAATAACTTTTTAGAAAACAATTTAAAAACATTTTTATACACTGTATTTTTTTGTACAAATAAGTTTTAGACTTTGTATTTTTGTTTTGTATTTTTCAGCTTTGAAATATATGCAAATTTTTCATAATTTAATGTACAAAAATTCAGCTCTCAAAATTCAAATGCAATTCAGTGTCTAAGAAAAACAAAAACCTTTATAGTATTGGGCCAAACACTGGTCTTCTTGTTTGTTTTACATGTGTAATCCTCTATATACACTACTGCAGCCATTCCCAAAGTCAAGAGCGTCACGGCCCCCTTAAATTTAAAAAAATCGCTCACGGACCCCCCAACAATAAAAATTCACCATATTAAAAAAACTATGTCATGTTTTTCTCCTTAGATTTCTAGAAAAACAATACAAAATATTGGCTAAAAGTTACATTTTTAAACTGTAATTCATTCCAAACTCTATTTATTTTTCTGTACCCCACTTTGGGAACACTACTGTATCACCCAAAATTTAAGATATTCATTCATTCATCACTATAAATTATTCAAAAAAAGGATTATTCCTTACTGTGCACGTCGCCCCTCTGCTTGGTGACCTCCTTGTTGATGGTATTGTCCACTGGTGTTACCGGCGCTGGCTGTGGTGGAAGCAGTGGACGTCTTGTTGGTGGGACAGGTTTCGGCGGGACGTAGGGTTTGCGTGTGGGAACTGGGGGCTTCCTGGTCGGGATGAAGGGCTTCTTCGTAGGAACTGCCGGCTTTTGTGGAGGTGGGGTGACCCTCTTTGGCGGTGCTTTGGTCGTTGTTGTTGTTGTAGTGGTAGGTGGAGTCGTTTTAGGGATAAAGACTCTCTTTTCAGTGACTGGCGGCCTGACAGTGGTGGTGGTGGTGGTCCGTCTGAAGTCAAAGTCTGGGATGTAGTTATGATGATGTGTCTTGCCTGGTCTCGGTGGGTCAATGTCCACTTTGGGAATTGCTGAAAAGACAAGAGGATGAATGAGCACTTAGGAGTAAATGAGCCTGTTAACTGCTATTCTTTCATTTACTCCACTTATCTTTTTTCTAAATATTAAAAGCCTAAAACAAATGAAGTGTTGCTACATGAGCCCAAAAGTGTGTCTCAGTATGCAGCTATGATCATACAACTCTCTGTGCTTTGTCCTTTTGTGAGAGTCTAAGGCTTGTCTTCATTTGTTGTTCTTTTTTGATGATTTTTTATTCACTTGTGACAGGAAACTGAAAGAACCATCAATTTAAGAACCAATGTTTTTTTCCTCTCACTAAAAATCTACATGGTATGCATGCAAAGACATTTTATTTTACAATCTAAAAACATGAATGCTGAGCTAGATGTGAGTGGTTGCCTGAAATTGACTTGCAGTTAGCTGGCGCTTGTTGAGAGTGTGCCCCATCACACACCCAAAAAAGAAATGAACTATATGTAAGCTCCTAGAGAGCACAGACTTCTGCCAAGGTAATACATTCCTTGCTGTAAAATAACAAAGATATGAATCCAGAAAGTTGTTGAGATCCACACCAAAAAGACGTTTCCTGCAAGTTTAATGAAAAGCCGCTTGTATGATTTTGAACTATGTAGCTTACAGAATAGGATCAAATTCTTAGATTTAGACAGTGATCCAGATTTACACCAAAAACTAATCAGCGCATTACTTATTGAATAAAACTTTATAGAAAAAAAGTGCAGGCAAAACCATAACCTGAAATACTAATTCAAAGAGATAACATTTAAAGGGGTTATATTATGGAAAATTGAGTTTGTAAAAGATGCAGTGCTGTTCTAGAGGTGACCAAGTTTGGTTTGAATAAAAGCATAAAGCAAATAATTGGTATGAAAAAAGTTACTGTGTCTTTTACTTTGTGCTTCCATGTATGCATAAATGTGGTACGTACATGTTTAAAATTATGCTGCAATGACAATTTACTTTTTTTTTTCTTTGTTTTACAGATGGCAGGGAGTTAAGTTTAACAAAAGTACACAGACACAACCAGTTAAAGTACATTCACATTTTCTCCCTATATGATTCAGAATCTGTATATCTTTTCGAGCTGTCCCATGGTAGGATGGAGAGCACATACAGCAACTTATAAACTTCAACAAAACTTATACAAACCAAAATCAATTTTTTCCTCTGACAGTTGTTTGGAGGTTTCTGTCAATACACTTTTATATTTTCAGCAGCTCTGAGACCAGCCAAAAGAATACACCTTTCATTTATAATTTTAAGCTGAAGCGTTCTAAAAGACACAAAGAAGACTAAGCCATTGTTCCTTTTACAATATAAGCCACTATGAATCTGGCTAACCGCTGGACATTGCAACAGAATATGAAACCCAATCTCTTGTATTATTGATTGGCGATTCTTTGTGCGTTTTTAGCTCGGGGCGACGCAGCACAGAACTAAAGCATCTCGGTCTCCTCATGCATTCATTACCATTGGGGGGGGGCTCATACAGGTTTCATGAGTGAGGAATGGCCGCAGACAAAGGCGAGTGGTGCGGACTCTGTTATTGCCTTCTCGGGTTGCAGGCGGCTTTGATATGTGATACTCAAGAAGGATATTGCGATCCGATTCCCTGAAGCAACGTGCGACTCCCGGCCTTAAGGGGAGAAGCGACAGGGGTGAAGGATTTGCAGTTCTAAAGACGCCAGACACAAGTTTGGTGTGAGATGATTAAATATCCACTGGGAATAAATGACTCCTTGTCCAGTGAGCCGCTGTTTCACGGCGCGATCTGCGAACTAATGAAGTGTGTGTCGGCCAAGCAGCGCCAGACAAACTAGCAGCGCAACACATAGCTCAAGATGACAAGTGCTCTTTTTGCCTGATGAAAACGGCCAAATGCCAAAAATACAGTCAGGGATTCAGAGTCAGGTTGATGGAAGGCTCCATCCATACTGAGCAGCAAGAGTTTTTTTTTTTTTTTTTTTTTTTTTTTTTTGCTGCTCGTAATATTACTACAAGTTTTGCAGAGAAAATGCAGCCATTGGAAGTAAAAAAAAAAAAAAAATCTTCATTCATCTTCTTTCACTTATTCCTGTTCGAGGTGACTGCAGCCTATCCCAGCAACATTGGGCTTTACATCCTTACAATCCTATAGTAGGAAACTGTAACTGAAAAGGATGTGTTCACAGCCTATAAAGGGCATTTGTCCATTACATATGTTTATCTTGCACTTCCTAGGTAAAACTAAAAAGGTTATTGGTGAATTAATGATTAGCTCTAATCAGGATTAATCAACCACAATCCAGTTCCAAGCCTGGATAAATGAAAAGTGTAAAACCTATTCCTACACATGACTGTACACTATAAAGCTGTGTTAACCAGGGAATGGTAAACCCGAAAGATTCTCTAGAGTTGCATACACATGAATTTGTTATCCTCATCTACACTACAGTCTAAACTAAATAAATATTTGGTTAAATAAGCAGATAACTTTGATATATCGATAGTTGGCCCTTATATCGCATCATATCATGATCATATCGTCTCTGAGGTATCGCCATATCTTATCATGATGAAAGTGGCGATTTACACCTCTAATTTGTATATACTGTTTACAATTCACCCTTATGTAAATGTAACCTAGACTATATTATAAGCTTTTACAGTTCATATAATCATCTAATGCTTTTATTTTGCTAACACAATGGGTTCATCTGTAATATTTCCCAAATTCTTATATGTGGAGTTCAGATCAGTACTGCAACTAACTATTATTATCTTAATGTAACCCCTAACATTTTTGGAGTGTGCCAAAAAGTGATCGGTTCACTGAATAAACTTTCTAAAGTCTAAACTCCTAATATTAAACCTCTGGACTCTGTGTGCAGCTGGTCTGTACAAGGCAAAATCTATTTTACATTTCACAATTTTATAGTTTTCAATAAAAAAATATTTATTTCCCATGAGGTTGAAGTTTTTACTGTATAAAATGTATGGCAGGTGATCTGTGAAATTACCTCTGAGCCTGTTTTTGTTTGTTTCTGTGTTGGATGTTGTCTACTCTGTACGTTATGTTAATGTGTCCTGTCTTTTACATTTTTTACTCACTGCAAACCAATTTGCTTATGGGTATAATTAGCCTTTTGGTGCCCCTGTTGCTATTGCTTATGCTCTATTGTGAATAGTATTAAGAAGTCCAAATCATTGCATTCACTTTTTTTACACATTATCACAACTTTTTTCAGAATTGTGTTTCTATACTGTTTTATAAGAATGCCTTGTCACAATTTCTAAAATCCTTCACTTCCAATCTGCTGCACTCTGTTAAAACGAGAACACATTAGCATGGACGTAGCCTCAGCCGTGACTGACAGCCTTTACAAAGAAAGGAATTTCAGTCCCACCTCGGTACTTGTGGCGCTAATTCTCCCTGTCTTTTTCTAAACTTTTACAAAACACAAGCCACGAAAACAAAAAAACATGAGCCCCCCAACTTTTCTCATTCTAAGTGAGCATTGTGGTTATGCTCCTTACGTTTGCAGTCTTGGCCCATCCCCCTGTAGCCCTCTTTGCATTTGCACTTGTAGGACCCCGGCGTGTTGTAGCAGGTGGCGAAGCGGCTGCACTGGCTCTGGCCTAAGGAGCACTCATCCACGTCTGAAACATAATAGAAACATAACAGTTAGCAGTTAGCAGGCACAAAACGCTCCAGACATAAGAGCCTAGTATCAAAGGCTAATAGATTTGCATTTATTTAAAACTCAAAGACTCTGTTTACGTCATTGGCACTGCTCTGATCATCCATGTATGAATGTGGGAGCTGAGTAAAAAAAAAAAAAACCTTAGCCAGACATAGAACTGCAAGGACTTTGAAGTAGCAGTGAAATCCTTCAACTAAAACTACACATGAATAAAATAAAGATATGCTATTGGGAAGATTTGTATAGAATTCTGGTATGACGAGTATTCACAGCGTAACAATGTTGTGCAAAAGCTTTTCAAAGAATGCATTTTGTATTTAAGGAAAAGTGTTTAATTTGAAAATACCAGGGGAAAAATGAGACCTTAAGATGTCATCTGAACTTTATTATTTTTATTGTCTATTGATGAATATCCAGAGCATACCAGAACTTTTGGCCATGTTTGCAGACTTGAATAAGTCAGGCTGCAGTTGGCTATTGGTCAACAATGACTTAATGGCTGCCAGTATTATGGAGAAAGAAAGTGGCTTTTCTAGTGCTGTTTAGATCTGCTTACAGAGCAGAAAACATGGAGAAAGAAAATAGAAGCAAAGGGATACAGATAAATACTGACAAAGCATTTATGTGATGTTTAGCAAGAGAACTGTGGAAGTGCATCAGTCTGGAGCTGAAGTCAAAAGGCACATTTCCACTGGACAGTATGGCATGGGTCGTGTCAGTACAGAACGGTTTGGTACAGATAGCCCCAAAACATACTTGTGTTTTCTTTACCCAGAGTAACGTGCATAAACACTGATGTCACACAAGCACAACAAAAAATGTGCTACTGAAAGGGATAAGTGTGTTTAAAGCCAAGTCTTAAAACATGAAGGCAGGGCAAATATTTAATTAAAAGATTAGATATTGACCAATATGTTTTTTCTATGGCCAATGTCAATACTGAAAGTTAAGTTAAAATTCAGGGCAGCTGATGACCAATAAACACTACAGGATTTTGGGGAGCCAATAAGTGCAAACGCAAACAAATGTGTTACAATTAGACAGTGAGGACAGTTAAAAAGGAGATTTTTGTGGAGTGGAGTATGGAGTGGAGCTTGGGGAGAGCCACAAAAATGCATTTGGACTTTTTGTTCTACAAGGTTCTATGCTAGAGTAATAAGCAAAATCTTTTTAATGCCATTTTGAGCTTTTTAAGCCAAGATAAAGTGGCTGTTTCCTATGAACTGGAACATGTCCAAACTGCTAAAAGATGTTTGGGGGTACTCTGAGCTGGCTCCTCAGGACTTCCCTTCAGTTACATGGTTGCCCAAACATGTGCCTGGCCAAAAATTGGCACAAAAGAGCAAGAATCAGCCTATTATCAAAAAAACTTAAAAAATGTTATCTTTGTCCAGTAGATCTGCCTAGCAGATCCATGTGCCATTATTTGATCTCTTACAACATCTTATTTAGCCTTTTTTTTGCCTCTTCATCAAAATGTGCAGAACATTTATCTGAACTTATTTAAATGTGTGGAAGGGTAGAATTTTCAAATGACATTCTTTACAAGCACAAAACTTTTGTTCCTATTTTTGTTCAGTAAATTTCCAGCTTATATTCTATGATTCTAAAAGCAGTCTACAGAGTGAAAGTGGCACTTAATGACTGCCCTTAGGGAACAAGAGCAAAGCACAACCTGCAGCAATAGTCTTCATTAGAATTTTCATTTCTTTTTCACCAATGGTATTTTTGTCCAAATACCCTTCTCATATTCTTTTCATGTGTGACCATAGCCACATGACAGCATCCGTGTGGCCTGTACCTATGCATTGGTATTTCCCGTTGATGTATTGCAGGTCGAAGCCGTCGTGGCATTTGCAGATGTAGCTCCCGAATGTGTTGATGCATTTCCTGAAGCGTGGACACACCGCAGTTCCCGCCGTGCACTCGTCCACATCTACAACACAAAATACACAATTCTCAATACAATAAAAAACACACAGAGAAAAGTTCCCGTCCCAAACTAAACAAACATTTCTATTCATTGCCCGACTTCTTCACCTTGCCTGGTTAGTATTCATTTATGAACAAAGCATGTAATGTATTCGATTAAGTAAGCAGAATACAGTGCACACCGCCTCCGCTTATTGTTTAAAGAGCGATTCTAAATGTGTCTCTTGATCACCTTTGTAGGAGTGTGCCTATTAATATTCAGAGTTAGCAGGGCCCAGAGCCTTAAAATCATTAATTTATTTAGTACATAATGCAGCTGGGGCTCAGTGCTGCTGCAGAAGTGTTGTCAGAAGCACCTTTCACACACATACATACACCCAGCAGGTATAACATTAAGACCAGCTGCTTAATATGCAGCCATGTATGCAAAAAAAAAAAAAAAACACAATGCACTGTGTATTCCGACACCTTTCAATCTTTATGTCGCTGGTTCACCACTGTGTCTCCTGGGACCACCCTACAAGAGCTGCAGTTTTCCTTAGCCAGTGGTATAGCCCAGTGTTTCCAAACCAGGGCTAACCTGAAATTATGTCATAATTTATTTCTGAGATAATAAGAAAATATTTGCAAGCTTTTCATACTGAAATACTGAAGAGTATGAAAGACAACCTCAAGCTTCTCACTGACTGATGAAAAACTGCCAAAAAACATTATTTGTATATTATATTAAATAGCTTGTTTCAAATATATAGTATAGTTTATAGTATAGTTTTTTTTTACAAAATAATAAAATGCTGCTAACATCAGAGGTGGGCTGATATTGTATACAGTTTTTTTGTATTTCTGATTCTTAAATCCTCAATTATTATTAAAAAAAAGTCTCTGCTGAGTGTAGTGTAAATCTTTTAACTAGTGCTTCTCTATATTCTCTCATATTATTAAAAAACAATATAAAGTAATATCTTTTAACTTTAACTGTCAAGCAAAGAGGAACGTTACAAAACAAACAAAAATATGCTAACTTAATATTGTACTACCATTGCTACTAATACTACTTCTTCTGCTACTACTACTGTTAAAATCACTACTAACAGTACTACTATCACTATTTCTGCTGCCATTACTGTTATTATACTAGCTACTACTCCTATTACTACCGACTCTGCCAGGTCAAAATACTCATAATTAATAATACTTTTCTTTAAGAAAGTCTAAATCAAGTATAAGTAAAGTATTTGTTACTTCCCACCTCTTCCAGCCATTGTAACTTTTGTTCTACTTTGTTCCACTCCATTTTAAATATGTAAGAAACCCTGAAGCACACCTTGAGGCTGCCAGACTACTTGCAAATAAACAGTGTAACAATGGAGATGCTTGTCTAAGGCTTCCTCTGCCTGTCTGTTGATTTGTTTGTGGTATTGTGTTACACTGAGCATGCAGACACCACCAAAACCTGTCAGTTTCCTTCTCTTTATCCTTTTACCTGTAGGTAGAGTAACTGTGGGTGGGGGCTGCATAGGGTCACACCAGGTTAAACACCCATTGTCCCTGCACGGCTCAGATTGATTTAAGCTAAAGGTTGCATGTTTTCAGTTCCAACAACTACATTACAAATCTGGCAAATAGTCGATATTAACAGCAGATGGTGAGTTTGATCCCAGCGTCGACATACCATCGAGTTAGCAGTTTAAAAGCTGCTTACGTGTGCAGTATGTAATGAATGTGTACATCTGGTCAGCAGCACTGCTTTGCCCTTTATCCCTCAAGCAGCAAATCTTTAGAAATTGTCTTTAAATCCATAGACAATGTTATGACACATACATAACAGCCAATATTATGTTGGGCAATTGTGTTTGACTTGACAGCTCGTCTGATAAGTTTAGCAATTTGCAATGAATGGGGAGCTTTGAAATATGAAGCAGCCTCGGAGCGCGCAACAATGCAAAGACATCAATAAAGCCTGTCATCAATTAGGGAGGTTTGTTGCGATCCAGTCACAGCACCAACAACAAGTCAATACTTCTGGTTAGACATCTGTCTGTTGGGATTATTGGCTGGATCTATTTTGGTGCACAAATAGGTTATGCAGTTTTTCCAATCAGGTATCAAATACTTGCAGCCAATTGCATTAAACAAAACAATGAGTAATGATTGTAGTACTAGCTGTGTAAACTGTCCACTGTGAGGCTTAAATATGTAAACAAGCTGAGTGCTAATTTCTGATTGGATAATGGAGATGGCACCAAAAATGTATGATGTGTGATGTTTGATGAAAATATAGCAAGTTTACACTTATTTGGAGAGTGTGTTTATTATTGTCATGGTTGATAGAATACTTTTTTTTGTGACAGTTTTCGAGTTTTTTTTATCTACAAATGTATATATACCATATTTCCCAAAGTATTTGCTTACATGCCCTTACACACATACTGTATGAAGTGACATCCCATTCTTAAAGCATAGGGTTTAATATGACATCGGCCCACCCTTTGCAGCTATAACAGCTTCAACTCTTCTGGCAAGGTTTTCTCCAAGGTTTAGGAGTGTTTATGGGAATTTTTGACCATACTTCCAGAAGCACATTTGTAAGGTCAGACGCAGTCTTCACTTTAATTCACCCCAAAGGTGTTCTGTCGGGTTGAGGTCAGGACTCTGTGCAGCCCAATCAAGTTCTTCCACACCAGACTCGCTCATCCATGTCTTTATGGACCGTGCTTTGTGCACTGGTGCACAGTCATGTTGGAACAGGAAGTGGCCATCACCAAACTTTTTCACAAACTTTTCCACAAAGCTGCATGCCATGCTTGATTGTATACACCTGTGATTGGAACACCTGAATTGAATATTTGGGTGGGTTATTGAATACTTTTGGAAATATAGTGTACTAAAAGCTACATGCAAAAAGTAACTGCATTCATATGTTATGCTGGGAACCATGGCCTGTCTACAAAGATGAAAATGTACTCAAAATATCTACTCAATTACTGGTACTTCACAGTAATATTACTCAAGTAGAAGTAAAGGTACAACACAAATTAATTGAGTAAAAGTAAAAAGTAAAGTTTACTTAGAAAGTATTTTTGATGGCATAGTACAAAGTAAAACTACTGCAACTGGTGCTACTGCTACCACTAATACTGGTACTGCTATAGCTGCTGCTGCAGCTTGTAGATGTGAGTTAAGCATGCTATCCACTTTGCCACCAACATAAAAAAGTACCTTTATTAGTTCAAGGATTTTAAAAATGTATTTGTTGCTTAAAATTTAACATTAAAGTAACATTTTTTCCCTTCAAAAATACAGTTTCTAAAAAAATATGCAGAAGTATTTCTAGTATATAGGTACTTGCCACCACCACTTATCTGTTGGGCCTATGCTGAATTTAACTACACTGGGATGACGTTTTTCCATTTAGATATAGAACACTTTCCCCAAATTGCTGTATCAAGAGTAATGTCTGTACTGTTGTGGAGACTGTCCAGTTTGAGTCTCTGGTTACCCTCCCTTCCATGAAAATGATACAAAAGCCGCCATAAAACTCTCCATAAAATATTAGCCCCTGTCTGGAAACATTCCATTAAAGTGTCGTAACACCTGTGGAGGCCACCCTTCTACTGCCCCCCACCATCACTCTTTATGATGGATGTCCCTCCTGTTCCTGAAACCCACCCCCTGCTAGCGAGCCCTGAGTCAGTACGACCAGCAGGCACCATCCCGGACGAGCCCCCGACTTACAAACCTGTGTTTAAGGCCAACATAGGTTAAGTGCTCTTTCATCTGCTGCACTTAGCCACACAGCAGCTTTTCAGACTCTAATGTTTTGATCATATTTCTACTCTGAGAAATGTACATGAAAGCCTCTTTATCTCTAAAAGGTTGTGTGATAGTGTATTTCTCCCAAGGTTATTTCTCTGTCAAAACATTAAAGAAGCAATTGACTCAGCCGTCTTGCTAACATTCTGTGAGTTCTTTCTGCATTTAGCCATTAACCAGAGCAATGATGGAGAGTCAGAGATCATTTTTCTCAAATAAACATGTCTATGTACTACGTTTTGCAGTTTCATATGTTTTTGTATTCATAGGAAACAACATAGAATGTGAAAGTGTGCAACCAAGAATCATTTGTCATCTAAAAATATTATATTCGGTGGTTTTAGTCTGCTCCCTCATCAAAATGAAATGGAAGTACCACTACATTTGTCATCAAAATGTGTGCACTTATGGAAGGGACAATAGATGGATTTGGTAATGATAATGTAACTTGTAATAATATGTAATGATGTAGCTATGCATTCTAATGGCCTCTCCAAACACACCAGTTACACTGACACATTCATACACCAGATAGGTGGATGAAGTGTCCTGCACAAGGACACAACAGCAGTATGAAGTGGGGGAAATGAAGATCGAACCGGCAACAAAAGATGAAGATGAGCATTAGGTCAGAAGCTTTGAAATGGTCAGCCATAAATGCATCATGGACATAACATAAACAGTAGCTGCCCTAAATAAACAAAAGTAGTCTAAAAGTGGCATTTTACTGCTGGGAGGACTATTTCAGTTTCTGCTTCAAGCACCTTAAAGTTACTGCTGTAATAAATTAAGTGAATGTAATTTTATTAATGATATTAATAATAATGGATAGGATTTATATTGCGCTTTACAAGCTTGTCAAGCTCCTCAAAGCGCTTTACAATTTGGTGCATTATTCATTCACTCCTCAGTCATACTCGGTGGTGGTGAACTACTTCTGTAACCACAGCTGCCTTGGGGCAGGCTGACAGAAGTGTGGCTGCCATTTTGTGCATACGGTCCCTCTGACCACCACCAAACACAGTCACACTGACACATTCATACATAGGCAAGGTGGGTGAGGTTTCTTCCCCAATGACACAACGACAGTATGCAATGCTGGCAGTGGGGCTTGGCAGGGCCCAACTTCTCTGACTGTGGGACCCAATTTTGCTCTTGATTATTTTATTGTGACAGCACCAAAGTTATGTTTTTAAATTTTACTAAGGGACATGTATTTTCTTTTCTTTCACCAATGCTGAATCAACCTCACCGTGACCCACTTTTGGGTCTTGACCCAAAATTTGGCAACAATGTAAGTAATCATTAAGGTTGTGAGGTTATCTTTCATCCTTGTCATGGTTTAAAGCAGCTAGACAAACTCAACTTTGGCAATAATTTCTGAATATAAATATAATGTAATGAAAAATACAATAATTATCTCAGAGTAGTGAATTTCTACCAGAAGCTTGCTCAGTGAAGGTTATGGTGGTAGACAGTACATGTGTGTGCCCTGTGCAGATAAATAAAGCCTGGACATACCCACGCAGGTCCGTCCATCAGGAGCCAGCTGGAGTCCCGGTGATGGACACTGACATCGGACCTCTCCTTTCAGCACCTCACAGCCGTACTGGCAGTTGGCCATGCCGCAAGTGCGTGCATCTGAGGAAGACAAGCAAAACACATTAACACATGGAGTATGGGTTGGGCTCAGCAGAGAGACTGGATTTAATCTGTACAACACATTGATTTAAAGCACTGTAAAACATGACACGCACATTCAATAACACTGTAATGTTAGCACTGATCCTCCAAGAACACTTGAAGAGGGAAAGCTGTGAGCAAGGTACTGTTGATTAACAGTAGCCAACTGCAAACATGAGCCCTTCAGACCTCTGATTATTTTGGACTACTGATGAAAACTACATCTCTAATGTTTCAATTCAGAGAGCTGCAACAGTGACTCCTTTAGGAACTATTTAATGTCACCAAAGTGGCAGGGCACAGTAATGTTGTTGAGGATCCCTTTGCTGCACCAATCCAGTGCAGAGTTTTTGAGTTTTGATAAACCACCAACCTTACCCTTGCCTCATGTTTTACAAAATTGTCAGTTTGCAAGAGATTTACACAGAATTCAGTTAAAGGAGATGTGTGTCTTCTTTGTTAGCTCAAGATAAATAGACAAACTTAACAAGCCAGACCTATTCATGTTTGTTTGGCCCAGCATCTCCCACCAAGATCAACCTGATCAATCACAGAAGCACCATTTTCTTTCAAGGGCTGCCACAGCTAATCACTCACATGGGTACTTTAGTACACAGAGGTGTCATTCCACAGGCCACCAAAAACTCTAGCCATAATATGTGCTAGTCCCAAGCTTGGATAAATGGAGAGGGTTGTGTCAGGAAGTGAACAAAATTGCCAAAGTACCCATGAAGGAGCCAAAAGGTTGTGTTGGTACAGCCCAGTGTTTTTCTCAATGGCTTTATCGTTCTCCCAATGCATTTAGAGAAAGGTTAACGTGCACTTTTTGTACTAAATAGAAAAACAAGCTGGCAGGCTAATGTTTGTTATATATTTAATCTAACTAAGTTGTTGTCTGAAGCGGGTGCTATAGGCTGCAAATAACACACGGTCACCCTGACTCACTTCCTTATTACACACTCACACTTTCTCCCTGTCCTCTGGCCAATGAGCCTCCTCTCTACTGTTGCTGCTGATATTAGCCTGCTTGACCTCTGGGTGCTCTTATTAGATTCTTGGCTGCAGTCACCCTCAGCTCACTCCTCAGCCCCACTTACAATATTGTGCCCTCTGCCTCCCTAATATATAGAGTGCTGCCCCTGTGTTGTTGCACCACTCTGGACCCATCACCAAATAATGAGGTAAAGGAGTGCACACGTGATATCTTGGCCTGTAAAAGAGGAAATTAAAAGTGGGTCCGGTGCCGCGGGGAACCTGCAGAGGAGGTTTGATGACCGAGGCAGGTCCGGCTGATTAAATGCTACAGTGATCTATTGATCCAAAGTAGCAGCAGCTCAGCAGAAACCCAAAGAGGCGACGTGTGTAGTGCTAGCATGCTATCACAACAAGCTCCAGATATTATCTTAAATGGGGCTATATTATGCCAAATCGACTTTTTTTTTTTTTTTTTTTTAGCTTTCTACCATGTTATAATGATGTTCCCTCATCAAAAACATACCTGGAGTTGTGTTTTGTTTTAATTATGCATGTTTGAGTAATTGTGTATTCAGGGTTTGACATTAAACTGGCCAAATGTGGGTAGATTTCCATTTTGGACAGTAACATATTCAGTCTTTGTCTGGTTGGATTATTTGCATGAATTTGAACTACTTTAGACTTAACTTTCTGCTGCTATGCTTATAAATCCACATAATTTAAAATCAGTGGAGAGACAAAATTGAGCTCTTAACACAAACAATGTAAAAAAAAATAAAGATGATAACTTACAATTTTAAATTACAATTTTAAAACTACCTTTTTTAACATCAAACTAGGACTGGTGAAAAACCTAAATGCAGGGTAGCCCCAAGGTCCTAAAAGTATTAAAAAAATATTACCTTTAATGTTGTCAAAATCAAGGCCTCAAAAGTATTAAATCTTATGAGTAGCTATTAGATTTTGATAATCTAGGCCTTAAATTTGTGAAATATTTCTGTTAATTTTAAGTAAGTACTGACGCCACAATATTAGTATGTACTATTTACTTATTACAGATTCTTTATAATGACATGTATGATTCCCTTTTATTGAAGTGTATTAAGTTTTCTTGCAGCTCTGGAGTTATTTTATCTGTATTCATATTTAAAACTCTTGAATTTCAGAGATTACTACAGACATTTTTTAAGCGTAAATTTTATACAGATTATTATTCTGCCATTGATGATGCAGAATTTTCAAATGGCATTAAAAAAGGTCTTAAATTTCTTTTGACAAAATCTGGAACTATACTGAAATGGCTACAACCTTTGAAGAACACTAACCAAAATGGCCAGTGAGCAAAAATGTTAATGTCAAGCCCTGCCCGTATTCTCTGGCACTGCCTTTCTGTGAGCTCAAAACAGCTTAGTCCTACTTAACCATCTGTGAAAAATGATTTTAATATGTCATTTCTGCTTTATTATCAAGCTTAGATTGATAGCTCTACAACATTTGTCATCTTTGAGCCAGAAAAAAGGGAAGCAAAACATTGACAGTGCATATAGTGTCAAAGGATTCATGTTCCTTGTGGCATTAATGTTTTTATGAGCCTATATGAACATTTTGGTGAATCAGATTGTTGGTACATGTACTCGTAGGTTGACAGGTTGTTGGGTTACTGTGGCTCCAGCCTTCTTCCACTTGGCAATGTTTTGTATTAATTTATTTATTTGCTAGATTTTATGGTGCTTACATGTTATTGTGTTTGTTTTTTATTAAATCTGTGTTTGCTTTGTGCAGCACTTTGTGTTATTGTCAAATAGAGGTGGACTGAATTGGACTGGACACTGAGTTGCCAGTGTGGGTGCTGGAAATGATGCTTATTTTCACTTATTGGTAGAAGGTCAATCAATAATGTATATTATAGTAAGTACATTTTTATACTTCATTTTCCTTTTTATACTGTATATCTATGTTTAAGCTTCACTTTTTATTAGTAGAGCCCATGGTTTAATCACTGCCACTTAAAAGATAAATACACCGTTTAATATAGAACCTAATGTGCTTTACTTCAATTAATTCAGTGCATACAGCTGGTTGAGAAAAATAATTTGCCTGATCATAAATAGTAATAACAAAATAGATAGTGGCAGTCATCCAAGTGCACTAACGCTTTCATGTGGGAAGCAGAATGTGAAGGTGACAAGTACAGGCATCAGCTCCTATTCTGTAAAGTACCTCAGGCCAACTAATAAGAAGTGGCCATGCAGTGAGTGTGTGGAAATTGTGTTTCTTTCACATTTTTCATTTTAGGCCTCTTAGGGTTCTTCACGGGGGGCTCTGGATCTGCAGAGCTGTTACAATAAGGTGGATCAACGCAGGCTTTAATCAAAACAGTCCATCACAGGACTGTCAGAAAGGCTTTCATATGTGCTCCATAATCAGCAGGCTTCTCTATGCAATGAATATATTTGGACAAAAAAAGCACACTGGATCAAAGTAAAGACTATTAAAAAATATTAGATGAAGAAAATGTATTCATTCTGTCCATTTATGTTACCTTTCTTCCATTGTTTGCGCATAATTAAAGCTTCCAGTCCATAATTGTATATAGAGTGTATACATTTGAATTTACAACCAGTGCATGTGTAAAATTAAAATGGATTTGCAACTTCACTGCATACACAAATGTTCCTCCAAAAACATTCAACTCTTGTAAAAAAAATACATGGATACTGTCATTTTGTGAGATGGAGTTTAGATTGCGGTGGCATATTATTAAGAAAACCTGCAGTACTTTGACTTTTCCCTTGCCACAGCAAATCATCTGCCTTCAGGTGTGCAGTCATTTGCAATGATTTGGTATTGGCTTTGCCCCAGTTAAGGCGACGCAACCCTCTCCATTTATATGGGCTTGGAACTGGCACAAAAGGTATACTGGATTGTGACCCATTGTGGCTAGAATGTATGTAAAATAACAATATGACCAGAGCAGGCTTTAGCTCTGTTGGTGCCCTAGACAAGATTTTAGAACCTAACCCTTGCTGCCTATATCATCTATGCATGTGCTAACCCTAACCCTAACCTGTAATCTCAAGGCAAAAGTAGTGAAGTAGTGTAATTTAGGAACAGGTTTAAACTATTATTATTACTATTATTTGGCTGTATCATAATTTGCACAATTCAACAATTATATGAAGAGTAGAACTGGGACGAATTAATTACAGTTTATTAATTACAGAAAAATGAACACATTAAAAAAAATACTGCATTCGATTGCACTTTCTATGGCAACACAGAACTTTTCTCGGTGACCTAGTTTCTGGCACACAGTAACCAAGCACATCCACACCGGGCAAAATGAGAGTAGATTTCAGCTTTGGTTAATTGGCTATGTAAACTGTATTTGCCTATTCAGGTGCACCTACAGGTAAAAGCAGGGTTTCCTCTGAGGATGGTCGGCCCCTGCACATCCATGAATTCTCACCGCCGTTGGGTTCAGGCAAAAGGGAGAGAGGAGACAGATATATGAGGTGCGCTCCTGTGCTACGTGCACTCAGAGGCTGAGGTCAATGGAGAAATGCTTAATATTGCCCTGCTTGACTGAGGTGCAAGTTTGAAATTAAGTTAAATTTACTATGCTAGTACATAAGCTCCTATGATGTA